>JAEIGP010000848.1:0-1384473 GCA_018904095.1 Zaprionus ghesquierei | reverse complement strand
ACACGACGGCCTTAACAAATTTGATTGAACATTCAGTATCAATATTTAAGGTGTGATGTAAGTAAACAAATTTCGTGAATGCATCTACTAAGACAATTACGTACTCCTTTAGGTCATTCTTTCCACTCATCTTTCCTGTTATATCAATATGCACTGTGTGCCACGGGATGTCTACCTTAGGAATCGAATGTAATTCAGATTGAATTTTTCCAACTGGTGGCTTGGCTAATTTGCAAGTAATGCAATTTTCGACAAATCTACGAACGTACTTTGACATATTTTCAAACCAGTAAAATCCATAGACTTTATCCAATGTTTTCTCCCAACCTAGATGCATGATGGATTCATGAACATGATTAATCACTGCCCATCTAAATGCCCTAGGGATTACAGGCAAACATTTAGTCCTGCCATTTCGTTGTATCTTTCTATATAAAACTCCTTTCCTTAATTCATAGGTTTTTAATAAATGTTCTGGCAATTCGTTATTTTTGAACTTAGCTAATATATCTGCTACCTCAGGGTCACGTTGTTGTTCAGAAATCAACCAGTTGTCAGTTACCTCGGTTAAATTAATGCGTTTTTCTGGAATTTTATTTTGATCATTATTTTTATCGGGCACTGGATTCCGAGATAAACAATCTACATGCGCCATACGATCACCCTTCCTGTATTCTATGTTAAAGTCAAACGATTGTAAAAATGCCCACCACCTATGTACCCTCGGCGTTAAGTCTAGCTTTGTGCGACTAGCCTTTAAGGAATTGCAGTCCGTATATACGACAAATTTACGTCCCTGCAAGTAGTGCCGGAAGTGTTTGATACCATTGACTACTGCTAGCGTTTCTAACTCGTGCGAATGATATTTTGACTCAGCAGGGGATGTGCATTTACTATAATATTCTACCACATGGGATTTGTCGTTAATTTTATGCAACAATATAGCACCATAGCCAATCGAACTTGCATCGGTGTGCAATTCTATAGCATGTTTCGGGTCGAATATAGTCAACACAGGTGCCTGCGTCAATACTGTTATAATTTTAGTCCTTATTTGCTCATGTTGCTGTTGCCAAGAAAAATCTGAATTTTTCTTTGATGTGAGTTGATACAAAGGCTTAAGCGTTTCCGAGAATTTTGGAACGAACTGTCTAAAATACGAAGCCAATCCTATGAATTGTCGTAATTGCGACACAGATTGTGGAGGCGGTAAATCTAACAATGCTTTTACTTTACGTGCGTTTGGACTAATTTCTCCGTTACTTATCTCAAAGCCTAGGTATTCTATGCGAGTTTTAAGAAAGGAGCACTTGGTTATGTTAAATGAAAATCCCGCTTTACTCAATGTTTCTAATACAATACGCAACCGTTCTAAAGCTTCTTCTTTAGTTTCGGCTATAACCAACACGTCATCAATGTAAACGACAGCGCATGAGTGTGCCAGTGATCCCAATGCTCTTGTTATGGCCCTCTGAAAAACAGAAGGTGCATTTTTCAAGCCAAAAGGCATGGTCAAAAACTCGTACTGGCCCTCTGGTGTCACAAACGCGGTTCGTTCAATTGAATTTTCGTGTACTGGAATTTGGTAAAAACCACTAGCCATATCTAAGCACGAGAAATATTTTGCACCGCGAAGCCGGGCAATCTGGTCTGCGATAAGAGGCAATGGATACCTATCAGCAATGGTATTATCATTTAACATCCTGTAGTCTACACAAAGACGATCAGTGCCATTTTTCTTTTTGACTAACATCATTGGGCTGGCGAAAGGTGAGCAACTTGGACGGATAATATTTGCTTTTAACAACTCATCGATTTTACAACGCACCAGGTTTTTCTCTTCCTCGCCAAGCCTATAGGGACGTCGTTGCACTGTCTTTTGTGGATCTATTAACTTAATTTCCAACAGCCCTGTCGAGACTCGAGTTTTTGGTATTCCACTAATAAACCAATCAGAGTAGCATTTTAGGATATTTGTTAAGACAATTTTATCGGAATCAACTAAATCTGTATCAGAACTTATAATATCCTCGTAATCAGTTAAAGTCACCTTATCTATCATTTTCGTTTTATAAATTTGAAATTTATCAGCGTCTATCATCACGCCAAAGCCTTGGCTAAGAATCTGTCGACCAACTAACACATCGTATTTCAAATACTTGTCTAAAATTACGTGTAACAAAATCTCAAAACAGTATTGTTCAATATTTACTTTGCATAAAACTTGTTGAGTGCTATAAATTGCATCGTTACTTATGCCATTGAGTTTTACAACATTATTAACTCTTTTCCCTTTAAATTTATGGGCGACACTTTCCTTGACCAGTGAGCATTCTGCTCCGGAATCGAAACAAAATGGAACAGACTCACCGGATGCCTTTATTGTTCCAGAGGGTGGAGCTACTGCACAGATATCCACTCGCTTCTCAAAAATTCTTTCGCTTCCACCTGATCGGCCTTTAGGACATGCGGATGCAAAGTGCCCAATTTCGTCACATTTGAAGCATTTGACACCAGATCGATTTTTCACACCCGTCGTATTTGTGCCGCTGTAGGTTTTGCCTTTACTCTGGCCCTGCTGCAAACGTGCCCGACATTCGGCATGTTTATGCCCAACCTTTCCGCAGTAGTTGCATTTCACCAGGGACGGAGATTTGAACTTTTTGCGATCCGAGCCAGTTGCATCGTCTTCTATGCTACGCTTCATGAAGGAGTGTGCCTGCAACTGTTGTTGTAGCTCATTGCGAGTTTTTACATTGGTGGTAAAAATCCAGCGCGTCAACTTGCTGTCAACTTGAGCCATGTGAGCCAAGGTTACGGACACAGCTATTTCTTCTAAATCCTTGGCTTTCCATCTAGACATAAGCATCGTGACAATCCGGCTGCCGTATTCAGCAAAGCCTTCTTCTGGTTTCGGTCGACCCTTCAATACGTTGAGAATCATGCCAGCAGAAGTTTCAATTCCAACAAAACGCTGAAGAAACAGTTCCCTGAACTGCGCCCAAGTGATGCCGGCAAAGCATATTTGTGAAAGCCACTGTGATGCGGTGCCTTCTAATGCCTTACTTAGTGCTATCACCAGATTGCTACCTTGGAGAACGTTATCAGCAAATATAAGGTCCACCGTGCTACACCAAGATGAGGGCTCCACTCCAGCCACGTTAGGGTTAAGTTTTCGTAAGGTAATGTGTGAAGCTATACCATCGGATTGCGACGCCTTTGGAGTCTGCATGTTTTTAATGATTTCAACCAGGTTGCGATTTTGCAGTTCCAATGCTAACAAATGTGGATCAGTAGGCAAAGCAGATCCCACTTCTGATGTCGGAGAAAGCCCATTTATTTCCATTTTCGGACGCAGCAAGTTCTGTTCGTATCGGTGGCGCAATCGTAACTGTGCTCGCTAAGCACATTTCAAGTTATTTCACAAGTTTTGCAAATCATAATGCTATCTCTTTTCTACGCCCTTACGAACAGACCTTACTCAACAGCAGAGTCTGTTTCTTTTCCTGAGCCGTTGTGCGTTCTGAAAACCGTTAGCGACATCGTGTCGCCACTCAAAATATACACGCATGCACAATGGTCAAACTAACCATTCTATGCCACACATATACAGTGGGTAAATTAACCATTCTACGACATACATATATTTATATAAGAGCTGTCTACGAACAGCATACATACATATAATGAAGCATATACATATGCCAATAAAAATTTAATCCTATTGTGATGTTCATCGAGAGTAGATGTGTTTTCTTTAAATAGTTTCGCAGACAATATATGTCTCTAATTAAAATATTGTTACCCTCCAAGCGACGGTTGGTAACTGGTGCAGCCGGACTCGTCATTGGACTAGAAGAACAGCCGAGGACGAAGACCCCACGCAATGCAGATCGGGATAGTGTTAATAACAAAGAAAGTGTTGGATTTGATAAATAGTAAAGTGAAATTTTGGCAATATAAAGTGCCGCCTAGCAGCATACATACATATGTACGACATGCATATGAATACATAAATAAAGAGCCAACTAGGTTCACGGGTGAAACAGGCGTCTATGCCCACTCGCAACGTTCAATAAAGGGCCAACTAGGCTCACGGATGAAACAGGCGCCTATGCCCATCCGCAACGAAGTGTTCAATTAGCAATTGTATTGTTCGCCGTGTTCTATTTGTTCACACGCTATCCTCTATATGGCAGTGTGAGGTGCCGACTTTATATTGGTCGAATAGTTCGCTTGCATTACGATAGCTGATTTGAACATACATATAAAATGTACAAGTATATAAAACATGCGTATTAGTTGTAGTTTTCATCAGCAATAATTCCAATGAATTCAAGTCAATTCTGCAGTTCGGACGTCGCGACTGGTCTGGCGTCTAACCAGTGTCGACGACGTCGCTGTTGCAGAGTTTGCAAAGGCAATAATTCTAGCGAAAGCAATAATTCTGAAGAATTTTTTGGTGTTCAATTCGACTGTCGATTCAACAGCTCTGGCGCCTGGCTGGTCGTCGACGACGCGTTGCGACGTTTTTCGATCAAGCCCTAGCGCTACAACAGCATTTGCAACGATAACAATTTCTGTGAATTTTTGCACCAAAGCAAAAAATTGTATGTCGGCAGTTCGGCCGCCAGTTCTGGCGCCTACCACAGCGTCGACGACGCAATAGCCTGAGCTTATATAAAGACAATGCTCAATTTCTTTGAGTCAGTCCGCAATTGTCCTCTAGTGGCACTGCACCTTCAAATTGGAAGTATTAATTGTGAAATACGCATAGTTCATACAAAACGACATTTGATACAAAGATCTACAGTGAATTATATAAAAGCGAAAAAGTTATAAGTGACACTACATAAAAAAAAAAAAAATGAAACAACAATAGTGACGCAAACATTTAATAATACATATAATAACAACGACGTGATAAAATCGCATCTATATAAAGACAATATTCAGTCTGAGTCTGTCTACAATTGTCCTGTAGTAAAACAGCATCTTGAAATCGAAAGTAGTAATTTTACATATAATACGCATAATATATACAAATCAACATTTGATACGGAGATCTACAGTATACTATAAAAAGTTATAAGTGACATACTATATACATAAACAAAAACTGGAACAACAATAGTGACGCAAATATTTAATAATATATATAAAAGTACATATAAACATATAATAGACGTGAAAGCTGCGAAAAGGTACACACTGACGTACGTACATACCCTGCTGGTGAACCAAGCAGCAGAGATATCCAATTACAAAACCAAAACGAAATTCTTTGCCACCTACCACAACCAAACACAACAAATATTTTCTGTAAGCATTAACTGTTAAGTACACTAAACACATACACTATACAAAAACAACAAGTAAGAAAGCTACAGTCGAGTGTGCTCGACTGTAATATACCCGCTACCCAGCTGCTTGTACATAATTTATTTGCGGAACAAAAAAACGGCTACAATCATATTTTGACCGTAAAAGGCTATGGACTTATAATATTTATGCAAAGTCAAAATATAAAATAAAAAAAAAAAAAACATTTTTGCACACATTTAATTTTTGATGCGGGCGGGACTCGAACCCGTGAATGCATAATAGTAATGTTCGTTTTGCAGTCCACAACTTACCCATTTCACCACCGTACACGCACACACGATTCGGCACAATGCTGCAAGCAGCGCTGCCGGCAGCGCTGCTTACAGCTATGGAAAACGTTAAGCTGAATAACTTCTGTGTTTATTATCCGATTGTTACCAAATTTTCAGAGATCAACTGGCTAGCTATAGTTATCATGTAAACCGAAAATGAACAATATGGCATCAAAATTGCGCTTGTAATCAATGTTTTTTCGATTTACGGGGGCGGAAGGGGGCGTGGCCAAAATCCAAAATAAACTTGATCAGCGTGCAATAATAAGACCGAAGAATAATTCTTTCACCAAAAATTCAGATAAATAAAGCTCTATCTATATAAAAAAAATTAAGAAAAACGGTGATGATGTCCACTAATAGACAATTACCAAAATAATAAACAACACATACAATTTTCAGTTAGACGCCAAGCAGTCCAAGCAGTTGGAAAAAACACTGCTTGAAAAAACACTGCTTGCTTGCTTGCAGTGCGCGAGTTCCCACTTTGGGTGTACCCCATTGCACTCTGGACAGCAGCAACACTGATTACAATGGGATCGATATTCAACGTCACAGAAAAGGCTTCTTTCGCGGAAACACGGAGCAGAACAGCAACGTTACACATACACACACACATACATATACATATATATATAAGAGCTGTCTGCGAACAGCATACATACATATAATGAAGCATATATATATATGCCAATAAAAATTCAATACTATTGTGATGTTCATCGAGAGTAGATGTGTTTTCTTTAAATAGTTTCGCAGACAATATATGTCTCTAATTAAAATATTGTTACCCTCCAAGCGACGGTTGGTAACTGGTGCAGCCGGACTCGTCATTGGACTAGAAGAACAGCCGAGGACGAAGACCCCACGCAATGCAGATCGGGATAGTGTTAATAACAAAGAAAGTGTTGGATTTGATAAATAGTAAAGTGAAATTTTGGCAATATAAAGTGCCGCCTAGCAGCATACATACATATGTACGACATGCATATGAATACATAAATAAAGAGCCAACTAGGTTCACGGGTGAAACAGGCGTCTATGCCCACTCGCAACGTTCAATAAAGGGCCAACTAGGCTCACGGATGAAACAGGCGCCTATGCCCATCCGCAACGAAGTGTTCAATTAGCAATTGTATTGTTCGCCGTGTTCAATTTGTTCACACGCACCTCTATATGGCAGTGTGAGGTGCCGACTTCATATTGGTCGAATAGTTCGCTTGCATTACGATAGCTGATTTGAACATACATACAAAATGTACAAGTATATAAAACATGCGTATTAGTTGTAGTTTTCATCAGCAATAACCAAATCCAGAGATCATCTGGCTAGCTATAGTTATCATGTAAACCGAAAATGAACAATATGGCATCAAAATTGCGCTTGTAATCAATGTTTTTTCGATTTACGGGGGCGGAAGGGGGCGTAGCCAAAATCCAAAATAAACTTGATCAGCGTGCAATAATAACACATATTGTCACCAAATTTGGTAGTTCTAGCTCTTATAATAGCTGAAATCTAGATTTTCACACGGACAGACAGACAGACGGACCTGGCTATATCGACTCGGCTGTTGATTCTGAGCCAGAATATTATGGGGTCGGAGGTGTCTTCTTCTGCCTGTTACATACATTTTCGGTTTGAACAAAGTTATAATACCCTTCTACTCTATGAGTAGCGGGTATAAAAATCGAGATACTTCAAAGAGAAAAGAGATCAGAATCCCCAATAAAACTAGATGCAAGGACAAGAACTTTAGTAGAAATACCAGTAACAGAAAGGGAATTGAAATATATATAAACGAAATAGTAATACAAGAGGGAATATATGTTAACGAGGGCATTTACAGAACAAATAATTACACAGCCAAAGTAGAAATAATAAACAAAACCGATCAAGACAGAGTGATAAATGCTAATTATCCGATACAGGTAGAAGTATATAATGCAGAGATTTTTACAGAAATAGACACGGCAAAACATACAAATAGTGAAAAGAACGACAATAAAGTTAGACTCAACATAAGAACAGAACACCTTAACAAAGAAGAAAAAGCTACAATTTGAGAACTTTGTAAACAATATAGAACCCTATTTTATAACGACGGGGACCAATTGTCAGTAACAAAAGGAACAAAGCATGATATTAGACTATCAGACGAACAACCTATATTCGTAAGACCATTTAGGTACTCTATAAAGGAAAACGTAGAGATCAAGAAGCAAGTTTCCGAATTATTAGATCAAGGTATAATCAGAAATAGTCGCTCACCATGGAGTGCACCCGTTTGGTTGGTACCCAAGAAAAGCGACGCCTCTGGACAAAGAAAATGAAGGTTAGAAGTACTGAATTCGCTAGGAAAAGCAAAATATTTCTCTACGTTGGACTTAAAAAGCGGGTATCATCAAATCGAAATGAACCCAAAAGACATAGAAAAAACAGCTTTCACGGCAGTAGGAGGGCATTTTGAATTTTTGAGAATGCCATTTGGGTTGACAAATGCCCCCCCAACATTCCAAAGGTTCATTAACAACTTGTTAGGAGATATAGTAGGAAAATATTGTTTAGTGTATATGGACGACATCATAATATACTCGGCGTCGCTCCAACAACACATTCAAGATCTAAAGGTTGTATTCAAAAAACTCAAAATTTCTAATTTAAAAATGCAGCAAGACAAGTCAGAGTTCTTAAGAAAAGAGATAGACTTTTTTGGGACATATCGTTACGCCAGAAGGCATAAAACCGAACCCCAAAAAGATAGAAGCCGTAAAGAAATTCCCATTACCCACGATGAAAACACACATAAAATCTTTTATCGGACTCCTAAGCTACTATAGAAAATTTATTAACGATTTAACTAAAATAACAAAACCACCAAAGGAAAGAAAACCGTCGAGATATCGGAAGACTATAAAAACGCATTCGAACATGCAAAAACATTACTTTGCAACGACCCAATCTTAACATATCCGAATTACGAACAACCATTCATTCTAACTACAGATGCAAGCAATTATGCACTAGGTGCAGTATTATAACATGGGCAAGTAGGGAAGGACAGATCAGTAGCTTACGCTAGTAGAACATTGAACGATACGGAAACTAACTATTCAGCGTCTGAAAAGGAAATGCTAGCAATAGTATGGGCAGTCAAACACTTTAGGCAATATTTATACGGGATAAGGTTTACGGTATACACAGATCATCAGCCACTCATCTACATTGACAAAAGCAAAAATAACCCAAAATTAATAAGATGGCGATTACACTTAGCCGAGTATGAGTACGACATCGTATATAAAAAGGAAAGCTTAACACGAATGCTGACGCATTAAGTAGAATGCAAGGAATGCAGGAAATATTCATGGCAGATACAGAATCGACAACAGCAACAAATGGAGAAACAGCACAAAGTGCAGAGGACACAAACAACATACAAACCACGGAAAAACCTATGCATGATTTTAAAATTCAAGTGGTATTGAAGGTAGGAGAAAGAACAAATAGAACGGTAGAGATCCCATTTAAGTCAAAAACTCGGACAACGTTTATAGACAAAGAATTCACAGAGGACAAAATTATTAGGATTTTAAAAGAAATCTTGAAACCTGGACGAACTACAGCGGTTATGGCAAATAACGACATTTTTAAGATAATACAAGAAACGTGCAAAACTTATTTTTCGGAACAAAAATACACAATCATAACAACTATATTACTAAATGAAATTTACGAACAGAAAGACCAAGAAACGTTAATAATCCAAGACCATAGGAATAACAATCACAGGGGAATAGACGAAACGACGCTACATTTGAAAAGACACTATTACTTCCCGTGCATGAAACAGACTATATCCAGAATAATTAATGAGTGCGACATATGTCACACAATGAAATATGATCGCAACCCACAAAAATTGAAATTTTAGTTACCAGAAATCCCAGCACTTCCGTTAGATATTGTTCACATCGATCTGTATTTCATCAATAATAAAACCATGCTAACGATATTAGACAAATTTTCCAAATTTGCTGCCGCATATACCATTTCAAGTAGGGATTCGATTAATATCACAAAACAGATCAAAACTTTAATTTGTAATTTCGGAACACCCAGAAAAATCATCTGCGACCAAGGTGCGGAGTTTAACTCTATTCTCTTTAAAGACTTCTGTAAGCAATTCAGCATTGACTTACATTTCAGATCATTCCAACAATCGAGTAGCAATTCAACAGTAGAACGGTTACACTCAACGCTTACAGAAACCTATAGGATTATTTACAAAGTCAGGAAAGACCAGAAGTTAGTATGCGAACATGACGAAATTATGGCAGAAACGTTAATAACATACAACAATGCCATACATTCCGCGACAAAATTAACGCCATATGAATTATTCACAGGAAAGACACACATTTTTAATAGAACACATTTTTAATAGTTTCTGATATATAGGCGTTCATACAGACGGACAGACAGACATGGCTTAATCGACTCAGCGAGTGATCCTGAGTAAGAATATATATACTTAATAAGGTCGCAGATGCATCCTTCTGCCTGTTGCGCACATTTTGACAAACACAATAGACCATGTATTTTTTTAAAATCCATGGTCTCAAAACATAGCAAAAATAATAAAATTCCTCAAAATCTCAAAATTATATAACCTACTATAACCTTGATCCTGAATGTAAATGAATAAGAAAAAGACACATAATATAAATATTAATTAAAAGTAAATATGTAAATAAGTAATCCTAAAATTGGTGTAAATAAACTCATATCAACCCGAAGGTCCTAGCAGCCAGTACTTTAGCCGTAAGTTAGGATTAATTTTAATTATACTTAACTTTTATATAAATAAATAAAGATAAGTTTGTTCAAACCGAAAATGTATGTAACAGGCAGAAAGAGACATCTGCGACCCCATAAAGTATATATATTCTGGCTTAGGATCAACAGCCGAGTCTATATAGGCAAGTCCGTCTGTCCGTATGAACACTTAGATATCAGCTATTATAAGAACTAGGACAACCAAATTTGATGACAACATGTGTTATTATTGCACTCTGATCAGGTATATTTTGGATTTTGACCACGCCCCCTACCACCTCCCGCGTCAAAAATTAAGTCTGTGCAAAAACTATTATTTTATTAGACCATGGACTTTAAAAAATTACATGATCCCTTGTGTTTGTCGAAATGTACGTAACAGGCAGAAGGAGGCATCTGCGACCCCATAAAGTATATAAGTTAACTCAAAAGAGAGTTTCAATTAAAAAAACGTATACTTTTTATTTAGTTTTATGACCATAAGGGCTTTATTAAATAAAAGCAAAAATCGAACTGATTTTGGGTTTACAAATTTGTCCCTACCTAACTTCGCCTGTTAACCTATGCTGCTGGCGTCGGTGCTGCTCTGCTTTAATTGTTGCTACACTCGCTGGCTCGCAGATTCTCACGGAAATTGGGCAGACGCTACGTCTGCACTTTTATGTTGTGCAGGTGCAACGTATGTTTCGCAACCGGACGCTCGTGCGAAACCAAGTACCTTTGCTGATGAGTGTTGCGTAAGCGGATACGTGTGCAGCTCCAAATGTTCTTGACAGAACATATGTGTTGTTAACTCTTCCACCCTCAAAAACGAACGTCCCTGTTCATTCTGGTCGGGTACGTTGATTATGACAGGAGTTTCGGTAATGTTCATCTTTCCCCTCATCTTGATCGTCATTCGGATAAGAGCCAAGCTGATAATGATGGTAATAACGCCTCCAAAAGATATTTCGATCAGGTGTGATGTCGTCTTCATTAAACTTATCGTCTTGATGTTTTTGGCTTTTAATTCCTTCATCAGCTCCAATGATAATTTCTGTTCGTCTTGGGTGATGGCCACTTCAGTTTGCAAGATTGCTGGCATTGGCTTGGCGTAAACGGCATCTTTGGCTTCGAAGGTTACGAGGAACGTACCGTTGAGGTTGGTGGTCTTCCCGTCAATATTTATTGTGCCCGTGAAGCTGTTCAGCAGGATGGTCCCTGTGGCACGTGTTGGTTATTTGTTCTGGTGCAGTTGGCAGGTTTCTTTTTTAGTAAGTTTGGTAGGCGGGACGAATTGTTATTTCTATGTTTACAAATGGTTATTTCATTATATTTATTACAGTTTACAATTTTTGAGAAAAGTTTTTCCTTACATTTAATTATATTTTCGCTTTCTATTTTATTGACATATTGTACGACTCTAACCGGCTTATTCAATATCTCGCTGCAAAATTCGGAATTTGTTATAGGACGTTTTTGACGTATATTAACATTGGACCATTGCTCGCTATACTTATCTCCGCTATATGCAGTGCTTCTTCGAAATTGACACATGGCATTTGATCTGTTTTTATTACCTTCTTAATCTGTCTAATTTCCATATCGCCTAATATCAGAGAACTGGTTATGACGGCTTTTGCCTATTACACCGCAAGGTTGAGATTCAGCACTTGTTCTTTTAGCACTTGGGTGTGAAACATAATGGTAGTGCTCATGTCTCTTTGTGCATTTGCCTCATATTTTAGACTGTTGGTAATGCTATTGGTAACCTAAGGAATGTTATTTATCTTTTCTATTATAGTTTTGTTTAAAATGACTTAGTTATTATTGTTTGTCAATACTCCGTTAATCTTCTTCTGTATTATATCGAAATCCCTACTATCTGGAGATTCGGCTAACCATTTCCATGCGCTACCTAACATTTCGATGTGCCTTCTCTTCCTATTCTTAACTCTTAGATTGTCGATTAATGTTTGAGATTTCTTAACTTCCTCCATGATAAACGGTAGTATTGAGTCATAAGATTTTAGTTTGGTTTTTGCTGTGACGTTGATTTTTTAAGTGTGTTCTGGTATTGTTTGAGATCAATCACATGAATTAATCGAAAAGTTCCTGTCTGTACTTTTGCTAAACCAGTCGTCAGCATTACTATTTCGGAATTGGTGTAGTCTGCTGTGCATTCAGCCAGTAAGAACCTGTAAATGAAGTTTTTGTCAAAACAGTTGTATTCCTGTCCTCTTTTACTATTTCATTCTTGTATCTAGATGACAGCTTTGTTCCCAATCTTTTGTTGTTCTTAACGTAAATTTCGTCATCAGCCTTATAGGTTTTTACAAAGTGTTTTCTTTCGTTGTGGAATTCTAAATCTTTCTCCTGTTTATTTTTTAGACCATGGATTTAAAAAAAATACATGGTCTATTGTGTTTGTCGAAATGTGCGTAACAGGTAGAAGGAGGCATCTGCGACCCCATAAAGTATATATATTCTTGCTCAGGATCACTAGCCGAGCCGATTAAGCCATGGTTGTCTGTCCGTCTGTCCGTCCGTCCGTCTGTCCGTCTCTATGAACGCCTATATCTCAGAAACTAAAAACGCTAGAGCCACCAAATTTGGTGACAACACTTATGTGAATAAAATTTTTATTAAAATTTGGGCCACGCCTACTTTCTCCCCAGCAAATCGAAAAACCGTATTGCAAGCGCCTATATCTCAGAAACTAATAAAGCTAGAGCCACCAAATTTGGTGACAGCACTTATATGAAATCATACGCTGTAAAATCGTAACTGTGCTCGCTAAGCACATTTCAAGTTATTTCACAAGTTTTGCAAATCATAATGCTATCTCTTTTCTACGCCCTTACGAACAGACCTTACTCAACAGCAGAGTCTGTTTCTTTTCCTGAGCCGTTGTGCGTTCTGAAAACCGTTAGCGACATCGTGTCGCCACTCAAAATATACACGCATGCACAATGGTCAAACTAACCATTCTATGCCACACATATACAGTGGGTAAATTAACCATTCTACGACACGGCCTTCCTGACAAATCACACGTCCTCGTGTGTTTGATCTAGGACAAGATTTTCTCAGTTATCGTCAAATTTCATTTACCATTTACTTCATTAACTTTTATTTTATATAAAGTTTCGACTTTTATACCAAACAATCAAATCAGTTTTACAATGACATCACATAGACGTTTTCATAACATTTTCTCTTAAGTCAAACTTAACAATTCTTCTTTTCTATAAATCCATTATGTTGTGTAGCCATTCTTACTGATCCTAGCCATAACAAGTCCTTCTGTCATGGTGCTGTCAACACTGACCCCCGCCACAGCAAGTCCTTCTGCTATGGTGCGGTCGATTGACCCCCGCCATAACAATTCCATCTGTTATGGTGCGGTCTCTATATCCCCTCTTGGGATTCCAAGGCAACTGCTGTGCCATCTTTATCTCTATTTCTCATTTGAGAGTCAGATGCATCTCCTCTTGAGTCATCTAGTTCTTCATCAATTTCTTTACTTAATTCTCTATTGGGCAATGCCCTCAAAAACTCATGTGCATACTTATAAGTTCTTTTGCTTGTTAAAGACTTTAAAACATATCTATCGCCATCTAGTTGTTCGATTATTTCGAACGGACCTTTAAATTTCGGATCAAGCTTAGTTTGGTGACGCTCTTCGTTTTTTAGTAAAACATGGTCTCCCACATTATATTTTATTATCTTTGCTTTATTCTTATCATATCTATGTTTATCATAACGAGCATTAGCCTCCATATTTTCCTTGGCTTGTTTTCTTATAGACTCTCTATCAATTAAATTATCATCTTCTTCACCTATTGGTAACAAACAAAGAGGTCTAGATTCTCTACCAATTAGCAATTCTAATGGACTGAACTTTGTGACTCGATTGGTGGTACAATTCATTGCCAATTGTACTTCGGTTAACATACTCTTAAGCGTGCTCATTATTCGCTCTACCTGGCCGTTTGCCCTACTCGCGCCTGTAGCAATTAAGTGTAGCTCAATCTTTTGGGAGGAGCAAAATTCACGGAATCCTGAGCTTGCAAAATTACGACCCTGATCCGCTATAATGCGTGTAGGCGCACCAAACAAACACACGACGGCCTTAACAAATTTGATTGAACATTCAGTATCAATATTTAAGGTGTGATGTAAGTAAACAAATTTCGTGAATGCATCTACTAAGACAATTACGTACTCCTTTAGGTCATTCTTTCCACTCATCTTTCCTGTTATATCAATATGCACTGTGTGCCACGGGATGTCTACCTTAGGAATCGAATGTAATTCAGATTGAATTTTTCCAACTGGTGGCTTGGCTAATTTGCAAGTAATGCAATTTTCGACAAATCTACGAACGTACTTTGACATATTTTCAAACCAGTAAAATCCATAGACTTTATCCAATGTTTTCTCCCAACCTAGATGCATGATGGATTCATGAACATGATTAATCACTGCCCATCTAAATGCCCTAGGGATTACAGGCAAACATTTAGTCCTGCCATTTCGTTGTATCTTTCTATATAAAACTCCTTTCCTTAATTCATAGGTTTTTAATAAATGTTCTGGCAATTCGTTATTTTTGAACTTAGCTAATATATCTGCTACCTCAGGGTCACGTTGTTGTTCAGAAATCAACCAGTTGTCAGTTACCTCGGTTAAATTAATGCGTTTTTCTGGAATTTTATTTTGATCATTATTTTTATCGGGCACTGGATTCCGAGATAAACAATCTACATGCGCCATACGATCACCCTTCCTGTATTCTATGTTAAAGTCAAACGATTGTAAAAATGCCCACCACCTATGTACCCTCGGCGTTAAGTCTAGCTTTGTGCGACTAGCCTTTAAGGAATTGCAGTCCGTATATACGACAAATTTACGTCCCTGCAAGTAGTGCCGGAAGTGTTTGATACCATTGACTACTGCTAGCGTTTCTAACTCGTGCGAATGATATTTTGACTCAGCAGGGGATGTGCATTTACTATAATATTCTACCACATGGGATTTGTCGTTAATTTTATGCAACAATATAGCACCATAGCCAATCGAACTTGCATCGGTGTGCAATTCTATAGCATGTTTCGGGTCGAATATAGTCAACACAGGTGCCTGCGTCAATACTGTTATAATTTTAGTCCTTATTTGCTCATGTTGCTGTTGCCAAGAAAAATCTGAATTTTTCTTTGATGTGAGTTGATACAAAGGCTTAAGCGTTTCCGAGAATTTTGGAACGAACTGTCTAAAATACGAAGCCAATCCTATGAATTGTCGTAATTGCGACACAGATTGTGGAGGCGGTAAATCTAACAATGCTTTTACTTTACGTGCGTTTGGACTAATTTCTCCGTTACTTATCTCAAAGCCTAGGTATTCTATGCGAGTTTTAAGAAAGGAGCACTTGGTTATGTTAAATGAAAATCCCGCTTTACTCAATGTTTCTAATACAATACGCAACCGTTCTAAAGCTTCTTCTTTAGTTTCGGCTATAACCAACACGTCATCAATGTAAACGACAGCGCATGAGTGTGCCAGTGATCCCAATGCTCTTGTTATGGCCCTCTGAAAAACAGAAGGTGCATTTTTCAAGCCAAAAGGCATGGTCAAAAACTCGTACTGGCCCTCTGGTGTCACAAACGCGGTTCGTTCAATTGAATTTTCGTGTACTGGAATTTGGTAAAAACCACTAGCCATATCTAAGCACGAGAAATATTTTGCACCGCGAAGCCGGGCAATCTGGTCTGCGATAAGAGGCAATGGATACCTATCAGCAATGGTATTATCATTTAACATCCTGTAGTCTACACAAAGACGATCAGTGCCATTTTTCTTTTTGACTAACATCATTGGGCTGGCGAAAGGTGAGCAACTTGGACGGATAATATTTGCTTTTAACAACTCATCGATTTTACAACGCACCAGGTTTTTCTCTTCCTCGCCAAGCCTATAGGGACGTCGTTGCACTGTCTTTTGTGGATCTATTAACTTAATTTCCAACAGCCCTGTCGAGACTCGAGTTTTTGGTATTCCACTAATAAACCAATCAGAGTAGCATTTTAGGATATTTGTTAAGACAATTTTATCGGAATCAACTAAATCTGTATCAGAACTTATAATATCCTCGTAATCAGTTAAAGTCACCTTATCTATCATTTTCGTTTTATAAATTTGAAATTTATCAGCGTCTATCATCACGCCAAAGCCTTGGCTAAGAATCTGTCGACCAACTAACACATCGTATTTCAAATACTTGTCTAAAATTACGTGTAACAAAATCTCAAAACAGTATTGTTCAATATTTACTTTGCATAAAACTTGTTGAGTGCTATAAATTGCATCGTTACTTATGCCATTGAGTTTTACAACATTATTAACTCTTTTCCCTTTAAATTTATGGGCGACACTTTCCTTGACCAGTGAGCATTCTGCTCCGGAATCGAAACAAAATGGAACAGACTCACCGGATGCCTTTATTGTTCCAGAGGGTGGAGCTACTGCACAGATATCCACTCGCTTCTCAAAAATTCTTTCGCTTCCACCTGATCGGCCTTTAGGACATGCGGATGCAAAGTGCCCAATTTCGTCACATTTGAAGCATTTGACACCAGATCGATTTTTCACACCCGTCGTATTTGTGCCGCTGTAGGTTTTGCCTTTACTCTGGCCCTGCTGCAAACGTGCCCGACATTCGGCATGTTTATGCCCAACCTTTCCGCAGTAGTTGCATTTCACCAGGGACGGAGATTTGAACTTTTTGCGATCCGAGCCAGTTGCATCGTCTTCTATGCTACGCTTCATGAAGGAGTGTGCCTGCAACTGTTGTTTTAGCTCATTGCGAGTTTTTACATTGGTGGTAAAAATCCAGCGCGTCAACTTGCTGTCAACTTGAGCCATGTGAGCCAAGGTTACGGACACAGCTATTTCTTCTAAATCCTTGGCTTTCCATCTAGACATAAGCATCGTGACAATCCGGCTGCCGTATTCAGCGAAGTCTTCTTCTGGTTTCGGTCGACCCTTCAATACGTTGAGAATCATGCCAGCAGAAGTTTCAATTCCAACAAAACGCTGAAGAAACAGTTCCCTGAACTGCGCCCAAGTGATGCCGGCAAAGCATATTTGTGAAAGCCACTGTGATGCGGTGCCTTCTAATGCCTTACTTAGTGCTATCACCAGATTGCTACCTTGGAGAACGTTATCAGCAAATATAAGGTCCACCGTGCTACACCAAGATGAGGGCTCCACTCCAGCCACGTTAGGGTTAAGTTTTCGTAAGGTAATGTGTGAAGCTATACCATCGGATTGCGACGCCTTTGGAGTCTGCATGTTTTTAATGATTTCAACCAGGTTGCGATTTTGCAGTTCCAATGCTAACAAATGTGGATCAGTAGGCAAAGCAGATCCCACTTCTGATGTCGGAGAAAGCCCATTTATTTCCATTTTCGGACGCAGCAAGTTCTGTTCGTATCGGTGGCGCAATCGTAACTGTGCTCGCTAAGCACATTTCAAGTTATTTCACAAGTTTTGCAAATCATAATGCTATCTCTTTTCTACGCCCTTACGAACAGACCTTACTCAACAGCAGAGTCTGTTTCTTTTCCTGAGCCGTTGTGCGTTCTGAAAACCGTTAGCGACATCGTGTCGCCACTCAAAATATACACGCATGCACAATGGTCAAACTAACCATTCTATGCCACACATATACAGTGGGTAAATTAACCATTCTACGACATACATATATTTATATAAGAGCTGTCTGCGAACAGCATACATACATATAATGAAGCATATACATATGCCAATAAAAATTTAATCCTATTGTGATGTTCATCGAGAGTAGATGTGTTTTCTTTAAATAGTTTCGCAGACAATATATGTCTCTAATTAAAATATTGTTACCCTCCAAGCGACGGTTGGTAACTGGTGCAGCCGGACTCGTCATTGGACTAGAAGAACAGCCGAGGACGAAGACCCCACGCAATGCAGATCGGGATAGTGTTAATAACAAAGAAAGTGTTGGATTTGATAAATAGTAAAGTGAAATTTTGGCAATATAAAGTGCCGCCTAGCAGCATACATACATATGTACGACATGCATATGAATATGTCGCATCATTATTAGTCTTATTTTTATTTTCTATGTTCCATCTCTAATAAACATGTCACCTCTAATAAATAAAATTCGTATCGAGCTGTTCTTGTCTTCGTTTCTTTTTGATCGCGGTTCGCTGAGTTCCGTTATGCGAGTTTGACGGATTTTGCTCTGTTCTACATAGCCTCGGTTCGACGATGCGTTAGAGTGAGACAAATGCTTGTCCTGTGGTGAGTTCGGACCAGCATGTATCAAGCGAGATGGAGCGATGTTGAAATGTACACGAGGCACTTTTGTTTGAAAACTCTGAGAAAGCAGACGCGTGAATATGTCGCAACCGAGGAAGTGTACGACTCGCGGGCGGAACGCGGCAACAGAGGACCCCGAAACAGTTAACTTCCCGACATCAGAAGTGGGATCGCCTCAGCCCCAAGCCATCACTGATGATCGCCTGTCCACAATTTTGGAAATGCAGCATCGTAATCTATTGGAAATTGTGAATGCCGTGAGGGGCTCGCAGACTACACAAGTAGTTGTACTACCCAAGTTCAACCCTGAGTCCGCCGGTTCAAGTGCAGCCACTTGGTGCTCTACAGTGGACCTTATTGTAGGAGAAAATCCTCTGGATGGCAGTGCTTTGCTCATGGCCTTAACCAAATCATTGGAGGGCAGTGCTTCTAATTGGCTGTCACAAATTTGTTTCGCCGGAATGACTTGGAGCCAATTCCAAGAAATGTTCCTTCAGCAGTATGAAGGCAATGAGACGCCAGCAGCAACAGTCTTTAATGTATTAAACGGGCGGCCAAACGACGGCGAATGTCTTGCGCTGTATGGTAGCCGATTAATAACAACACTTATGGCAAAATGGAAGTCCATGACCGCAGAAGAAATTGCAGTGTCTGTTGCCCTGGCACATGCTGCAAATATAGATGGTAGGCTGCAACGCACTGTGTTCACAACTACTGTCAAAACACGCAACGAGTTGCAGAACGAGCTAAGAGCGTTTTCGTATGGCAAGAGGAAGGACCATCCCGTTCCAGAAAATTCTACCAGCAAAAGAGCTCGCCTACACCCAAATGTTAAGTGCCACTTTTGTGGAAAAATTGGCCACAAGATAGCTGACTGCCGCTCCGTGAAAAACAACTTAAAGAATCAACAAGGATCTAGTTCGAGTATTGGGCGCTTATCTGACTCTAAACCTGGGTCAATTACTTGCTATAGATGTGGGAACCAGGGGCATATAGCGTCAGCTTGCCCTGCAAGACAATCGTTGTCAAACCAAACTAAAGCCGACGAGAAGCGTGTCAACGTGTGTCACGTAGTCGAGCCAATTGGGACATTGATATCATCGGGTGAGTCGTATCCATTTTATTTCGACTCTGGAGCCGAATGCTCACTTGTAAGAGAATCTGTGTCCACCCAACTCTCGGGCACACGAATTAACAACATTGTAGTTTTAAAGGGTATCGGAAATAATACTGTTACTAGTACATTACAAATTTTGTCAAACGTAACAATAAGTGGTTACTGTCTCGAAGTGCTTTTTCACGTAATTCTTAATGATTGCATTAATTATAATATTATAATTGGACGCGAAATTTTAAGTCAGGGATTTAGTGCTACTATAACAATAGATAAAATAGAGTTATGTAAAACAAGGTCTGTGCAAACCCTATCTGCTTTGAGTAGTAGTTTTAATCTTGAAAATGTTAATACCGAATTGTGTGGCGAGGATAGGAAAATCTTGGTAAATCTTTTGAATGAATTCTGTGACTCATTTATAGACGGTTTTCCCAAAAATCGTGTTACAACTGGCGAATTAGAAGTACGCTTAATCGATCCAATAAAAACTGTACACAGACGACCGTACCGACTTAGTATAGAGGAAAAACAAATTGTCCGAAACAAGGTTAATGAGCTGCTGTTAGCTAACATCATCCGTCCTAGCAGCTCACCGTTCGCCAGTCCAGTTTTACTCGTTAAAAAGAAAAATGGTTCTGATCGTCTTTGCGTGGATTACCGCGAACTAAATACAAACACAGTTGCAGAAAAATATCCCTTACCACTAATTAGTGACCAAATATCTAGGTTGCGTGGAGCAAGTTTCTTTAGTTGCTTGGATATGGCCAGCGGGTTTCATCAGATACCTATTCACGCAAATTCAATTGAACGCACGGCTTTTGTGACACCTGACGGCCAATTCGAATTTCTAACTATGCCCTTCGGGTTAAAGAATGCCCCATCCGTGTTCCAGCGTGCAGTTATGAAAGCTTTGGGTGAGCTTGCCCATTCTTACGTTATCGTTTATATGGACGATATAATGATTATCGCAGAAACAAAAGAAGAAGCTTTTGTAAGGTTAAGGACAGTTTTAAAAATATTATCGCAGGCTGGGTTTTCTTTTAATATCGGAAAATGTTCATTCCTGAAATCTTGCGTTGAATATCTGGGGTTTGTGGTAAAAGAGGGCGAAATAAGACCAAATCCATCTAAGATAAAAGCATTAGTCGCTTTACCGCCTCCGCAGTCTGTTACCCAAGTAAGACAATTTATTGGCCTAGCCTCTTATTTTAGGCAGTTTGTGCCAAAGTTTTCAGAAATCATGAAACCCTTATATAGACTGACCTGCAAAAACAAAATATTTGAATGGAAACTTGAACACGAACAAATTCGTCAAAAAGTCACTAAATTGCTTACAAATGAGCCCGTCCTTGTTATCTTCGATCCTCGGCATCCCATTGAACTGCATACAGATGCCAGTATGGATGGCTACGGAGCAATTCTACTCCACAAAATAGATAATAAACGTCGTGTAGTTGAGTATTACAGCAAACAAACATCCTTGACGGAATCTCGATATCATTCGTACGAGCTTGAAACTTTAGCTGTGTATAACTCCATGAGACACTTTCGTCACTATTTACATGGGCGACGATTTGTTGTTTTTACAGACTGTAATTCCCTAAAAGCTACTCGCAACAAGACTGAACTAACGCCGAGAGTACACCGTTGGTGGGCATATATGCAGTCCTTCGACTTTGACATAGAATATAGACCTGGTGCCAAAATGGCACATGTTGATTTCTTGTCACGCAATCCACTGCCAACTGCTCGGGTTATTACTGGTGAGGAAGAAAAACATGTTCTATTGGCTAAAATAACGGACAACTGGTTACTTGCAGAACAACAAAAGGATTCAGAGATTTCCACGATTGTTGTTAAAATACAGAACAATGAATTGGGTGAGAGCTTGGCAAAAAGTTATGAAATACGCTCGAAAATGCTTTTTCGCAAAATTCAAAGGAACGGTAAAACTCGTTGCCTGCCAGTTGTCCCCAGATCATTCAGATGGTCAGTAGTGAACCATGTCCATGAAGCAGTTGTACATCTTGGGTGGGAAAAGACTTTAGACAAAATGTACGAATTTTACTGGTTTGAGAACATGGCCAAATATGTTCGTAAGTTCGTTGATAATTGCATTACGTGTAAGTTAACTAAGCCTCCGTCAGGAAAATTGCCAATCGAACTCCACCCCATACCAAAAGTAGAAATTCCATGGCACACGATCCATATAGATATTACGGGAAAATTAAGCGGCAAGAGGGATCAAAAGGAATATATTATCGTTCTGATTGACGCGTTTACAAAGTTTGTTTCTTTGCACCACACGGTAACCATTAATAGTGAAAGTTGTATAGACGCCTTGAAGGCTTCAATTTCCGTATTCGGTGTACCAACACGAATCATTGCAGATCAGGGTAAATGCTTTACAGGCTCTTGTTTCAGTGAATTTTGTTCCATGCAAAAAATTCAACTACACTTAATTGCAACAGGGGCTAGTCGTGCCAATGGACAGGTAGAACGCGTTATGAGTGTGCTTAAACGCATGCTTACGGCGGTAGAGAGCAGCCATCGTTCTTGGCAAGATGCCTTAGGAGAGATACAACTAGCTATAAATTGTACTACAAATCGCATAACGAAAGCCAGTCCTCTTGAATTACTAATCGGAAAAGAATGTAGACCATTTAATATGTTACCAATATGTGAACAAGTTAATAAAGTCGATGTAAATATTATAAGAAATATCGCGAGAGAAAACATTAAAAAGAACGCCTTGTATGAAAAAACTAGATTCGATAAGCACAAAGCCAAATTTGATAACTTTAGTGTTGGCGATTATGTTTTACTTAAGAACGAAGAAAGGCACCAAACAAAATTAGACCAAAAGTATAAAGGACCTTTCCTTGTGACAGAGGTACTTGAGGGAGATCGTTATATTTTAAAATCTTTAACTAATAAGCGGACTTATAAGTACCCACATGAAGCTTTGCGCAGTATGCCAACAGAGGAGATCCCCAAAGAGTTAGATCTATGTGACGATCATGAAAACGTTGAAAGAGACGTTAGAAATCCGTTGGTGGATTCCAATGTGGATGAAAACGTTGAAAGAGACGTTAGAAATCCGTTGGTGGATGCCAATGTGGATGAAAACGTTGAAAGAGACGTTAGAAATCCGTCGGTGGATGCCAATGTGAGCGGAAAGTTACCGAGTTGTTTGAAGACTCAAGTGAATGAGAGGCATTGATGGATTTCAATGCGAGATTGGGGACACATGCAACGTCGCCAAGTTGCCAGTGCTAGTAGGTACACGTGTTACTGTGTTGACTTATTTGATGTCTGGTGACTGGCGGCGTGGCAGGTTGAATTGTCCTAGTGTGTTGCTAATAATAACAAACGATCTTCTTGGTACTTCTGTCACTCGAGTTGGTCGATAACATGAAAAATAAAATTAAAAAAAAAAAAAAGGAGAACCTTTATTAATACTCTGAATTACGTTGAATGTTATCTTTCTAGATTAAGCTTGTTTAATTTTGAAACTTATATTACACACGAGGACGTGTGCTGGTCAGGAAGGCCGTGTCGCATCATTATTAGTCTTATTTTTATTTTCTATGTTCCATCTCTAATAAACATGTCACCTCTAATAAATAAAATTCGTATCGAGCTGTTCTTGTCTTCGTTTCTTTTTGATCGCGGTTCGCTGAGTTCCGTTATGCGAGTTTGACGGATTTTGCTCTGTTCTACATAGCCTCGGTTCGACGATGCGTTAGAGTGAGACAAATGCTTGTCCTGTGGTGAGTTCGGACCAGCATGTATCAAGCGAGATGGAGCGATGTTGAAATGTACACGAGGCACTTTTGTTTGAAAACTCTGAGAAAGCAGACGCGTGAATATGTCGCAACCGAGGAAGTGTACGACTCGCGGGCGGAACGCGGCAACAGAGGACCCCGAAACAGTTAACTTCCCGACAAATACATAAATAAAGAGCCAACTAGGTTCACGGGTGAAACAGGCGTCTATGCCCACTCGCAACGTTCAATAAAGGGCCAACTAGGCTCACGGATGAAACAGGCGCCTATGCCCATCCGCAACGAAGTGTTCAATTAGCAATTGTATTGTTCGCCGTGTTCTATTTGTTCACACGCTATCCTCTATATGGCAGTGTGAGGTGCCGACTTTATATTGGTCGAATAGTTCGCTTGCATTACGATAGCTGATTTGAACATACATATAAAATGTACAAGTATATAAAACATGCGTATTAGTTGTAGTTTTCATCAGCAATAATTCCAATGAATTCAAGTCAATTCTGCAGTTCGGACGTCGCGACTGGTCTGGCGTCTAACCAGTGTCGACGACGTCGCTGTTGCAGAGTTTGCAAAGGCAATAATTCTAGCGAAAGCAATAATTCTGAAGAATTTTTTGGTGTTCAATTCGACTGTCGATTCAACAGCTCTGGCGCCTGGCTGGTCGTCGACGACGCGTTGCGACGTTTTTCGATCAAGCCCTAGCGCTACAACAGCATTTGCAACGATAACAATTTCTGTGAATTTTTGCACCAAAGCAAAAATTGTATGTCGGCAGTTCGGCCGCCAGTTCTGGCGCCTACCACAGCGTCGACGACGCAATAGCCTGAGCTTATATAAAGACAATGCTCAATTTCTTTGAGTCAGTCCGCAATTGTCCTCTAGTGGCACTGCACCTTCAAATTGGAAGTATTAATTGTGAAATACGCATAGTTCATACAAAACGACATTTGATACAAAGATCTACAGTGAATTATATAAAAGCGAAAAAGTTATAAGTGACACTACATAAAAAAAAAAAAAACTGAAACAACAATAGTGACGCAAACATTTAATAATACATATAATAACAACGACGTGATAAAATCGCATCTATATAAAGACAATATTCAGTCTGAGTCTGTCTACAATTGTCCTGTAGTAAAACAGCATCTTGAAATCGAAAGTAGTAATTTTACATATAATACGCATAATATATACAAATCAACATTTGATACGGAGATCTACAGTATACTATAAAAAGTTATAAGTGACATACTATATACATAAACAAAAACTGGAACAACAATAGTGACGCAAATATTTAATAATATATATAAAAGTACATATAAACATATAATAGACGTGAAAGCTGCGAAAAGGTACACACTGACGTACGTACATACCCTGCTGGTGAACCAAGCAGCAGAGATATCCAATTACAAAACCAAAACGAAATTCTTTGCCACCTACCACAACCAAACACAACAAATATTTTCTGTAAGCATTAACTGTTAAGTACACTAAACACATACACTATACAAAAACAACAAGTAAGAAAGCTACAGTCGAGTGTGCTCGACTGTAATATACCCGCTACCCAGCTGCTTGTACATAATTTATTTGCGGAACAAAAAAACGGCTACAATCATATTTTGACCGTAAAAGGCTATGGACTTATAATATTTATGCAAAGTCAAAATATAAAATAAAAAAAAAAAAACATTTTTGCACACATTTAATTTTTGATGCGGGCGGGACTCGAACCCGTGAATGCATAATAGTAATGTTCGTTTTGCAGTCCACAACTTACCCATTTCACCACCGTACACGCACACACGATTCGGCACAATGCTGCAAGCAGCGCTGCCGGCAGCGCTGCTTACAGCTATGGAAAACGTTAAGCTGAATAACTTCTGTGTTTATTATCCGATTGTTACCAAATTTTCAGAGATCAACTGGCTAGCTATAGTTATCATGTAAACCGAAAATGAACAATATGGCATCAAAATTGCGCTTGTAATCAATGTTTTTTCGATTTACGGGGGCGGAAGGGGGCGTGGCCAAAATCCAAAATAAACTTGATCAGCGTGCAATAATAAGACCGAAGAATAATTCTTTCACCAAAAATTCAGATAAATAAAGCTCTATCTATATAAAAAAAATTAAGAAAAACGGTGATGATGTCCACTAATAGACAATTACCAAAATAATAAACAACACATACAATTTTCAGTTAGACGCCAAGCAGTCCAAGCAGTTGGAAAAAACACTGCTTGAAAAAACACTGCTTGCTTGCTTGCAGTGCGCGAGTTCCCACTTTGGGTGTACCCCATTGCACTCTGGACAGCAGCAACACTGATTACAATGGGATCGATATTCAACGTCACAGAAAAGGCTTCTTTCGCGGAAACACGGAGCAGAACAGCAACGTTACACATACACACACACATACATATACATATATATATAAGAGCTGTCTGCGAACAGCATACATACATATAATGAAGCATATATATATATGCCAATAAAAATTCAATACTATTGTGATGTTCATCGAGAGTAGATGTGTTTTCTTTAAATAGTTTCGCAGACAATATATGTCTCTAATTAAAATATTGTTACCCTCCAAGCGACGGTTGGTAACTGGTGCAGCCGGACTCGTCATTGGACTAGAAGAACAGCCGAGGACGAAGACCCCACGCAATGCAGATCGGGATAGTGTCAATAACAAAGAAAGTGTTGGATTTGATAAATAGTAAAGTGAAATTTTGGCAATATAAAGTGCCGCCTAGCAGCATACATACATATGTACGACATGCATATGAATACATAAATAAAGAGCCAACTAGGTTCACGGGTGAAACAGGCGTCTATGCCCACTCGCAACGTTCAATAAAGGGCCAACTAGGCTCACGGATGAAACAGGCGCCTATGCCCATCCGCAACGAAGTGTTCAATTAGCAATTGTATTGTTCGCCGTGTTCAATTTGTTCACACGCACCTCTATATGGCAGTGTGAGGTGCCGACTTCATATTGGTCGAATAGTTCGCTTGCATTACGATAGCTGATTTGAACATACATACAAAATGTACAAGTATATAAAACATGCGTATTAGTTGTAGTTTTCATCAGCAATAACCAAATCCAGAGATCATCTGGCTAGCTATAGTTATCATGTAAACCGAAAATGAACAATATGGCATCAAAATTGCGCTTGTAATCAATGTTTTTTCGATTTACGGGGGCGGAAGGGGGCGTAGCCAAAATCCAAAATAAACTTGATCAGCGTGCAATAATAACACATATTGTCACCAAATTTGGTAGTTCTAGCTCTTATAATAGCTGAAATCTAGATTTTCACACGGACAGACAGACAGACGGACCTGGCTATATCGACTCGGCTGTTGATTCTGAGCCAGAATATTATGGGGTCGGAGGTGTCTTCTTCTGCCTGTTACATACATTTTCGGTTTGAACAAAGTTATAATACCCTTCTACTCTATGAGTAGCGGGTATAAAAATCGAGATACTTCAAAGAGAAAAGAGATCAGAATCCCCAATAAAACTAGATGCAAGGACAAGAACTTTAGTAGAAATACCAGTAACAGAAAGGGAATTGAAATATATATAAACGAAATAGTAATACAAGAGGGAATATATGTTAACGAGGGCATTTACAGAACAAATAATTACACAGCCAAAGTAGAAATAATAAACGAAACCGATCAAGACAGAGTGATAAATGCTAATTATCCGATACAGGTAGAAGTATATAATGCAGAGATTTTTACAGAAATAGACACGGCAAAACATACAAATAGTGAAAAGAACGACAATAAAGTTAGACTCAACATAAGAACAGAACACCTTAACAAAGAAGAAAAAGCTACAATTTGAGAACTTTGTAAACAATATAGAACCCTATTTTATAACGACGGGGACCAATTGTCAGTAACAAAAGGAACAAAGCATGATATTAGACTATCAGACGAACAACCTATATTCGTAAGACCATTTAGGTACTCTATAAAGGAAAACGTAGAGATCAAGAAGCAAGTTTCCGAATTATTAGATCAAGGTATAATCAGAAATAGTCGCTCACCATGGAGTGCACCCGTTTGGTTGGTACCCAAGAAAAGCGACGCCTCTGGACAAAGAAAATGAAGGTTAGTCGTAGATTTCAGAAAATTGAATGAAAAGACAATTAAGGATTACCATTACCAATAATTGACGAAGTACTGAATTCGCTAGGAAAAGCAAAATATTTCTCTACGTTGGACTTAAAAAGCGGGTATCATCAAATCGAAATGAACCCAAAAGACATAGAAAAAACAGCTTTCACGGCAGTAGGAGGGCATTTTGAATTTTTGAGAATGCCATTTGGGTTGACAAATGCCCCCCCAACATTCCAAAGGTTCATTAACAACTTGTTAGGAGATATAGTAGGAAAATATTGTTTAGTGTATATGGACGACATCATAATATACTCGGCGTCGCTCCAACAACACATTCAAGATCTAAAGGTTGTATTCAAAAAACTCAAAATTTCTAATTTAAAAATGCAGCAAGACAAGTCAGAGTTCTTAAGAAAAGAGATAGACTTTTTGGGACATATCGTTACGCCAGAAGGCATAAAACCGAACCCCAAAAAGATAGAAGCCGTAAAGAAATTCCCATTACCCACGATGAAAACACACATAAAATCTTTTATCGGACTCCTAAGCTACTATAGAAAATTTATTAACGATTTAACTAAAATAACAAAACCACCAAAGGAAAGAAAACCGTCGAGATATCGGAAGACTATAAAAACGCATTCGAACATGCAAAAACATTACTTTGCAACGACCCAATCTTAACATATCCGAATTACGAACAACCATTCATTCTAACTACAGATGCAAGCAATTATGCACTAGGTGCAGTATTATAACATGGGCAAGTAGGGAAGGACAGATCAGTAGCTTACGCTAGTAGAACATTGAACGATACGGAAACTAACTATTCAGCGTCTGAAAAGGAAATGCTAGCAATAGTATGGGCAGTCAAACACTTTAGGCAATATTTATACGGGATAAGGTTTACGGTATACACAGATCATCAGCCACTCATCTACATTGACAAAAGCAAAAATAACCCAAAATTAATAAGATGGCGATTACACTTAGCCGAGTATGAGTACGACATCGTATATAAAAAGGAAAGCTTAACACGAATGCTGACGCATTAAGTAGAATGCAAGGAATGCAGGAAATATTCATGGCAGATACAGAATCGACAACAGCAACAAATGGAGAAACAGCACAAAGTGCAGAGGACACAAACAACATACAAACCACGGAAAAACCTATGCATGATTTTAAAATTCAAGTGGTATTGAAGGTAGGAGAAAGAACAAATAGAACGGTAGAGATCCCATTTAAGTCAAAAACTCGGACAACGTTTATAGACAAAGAATTCACAGAGGACAAAATTATTAGGATTTTAAAAGAAATCTTGAAACCTGGACGAACTACAGCGGTTATGGCAAATAACGACATTTTTAAGATAATACAAGAAACGTGCAAAACTTATTTTTCGGAACAAAAATACACAATCATAACAACTATATTACTAAATGAAATTTACGAACAGAAAGACCAAGAAACGTTAATAATCCAAGACCATAGGAATAACAATCACAGGGGAATAGACGAAACGACGCTACATTTGAAAAGACACTATTACTTCCCGTGCATGAAACAGACTATATCCAGAATAATTAATGAGTGCGACATATGTCACACAATGAAATATGATCGCAACCCACAAAAATTGAAATTTTAGTTACCAGAAATCCCAGCACTTCCGTTAGATATTGTTCACATCGATCTGTATTTCATCAATAATAAAACCATGCTAACGATATTAGACAAATTTTCCAAATTTGCTGCCGCATATACCAATTCAAGTAGGGATTCGATTAATATCACAAAACAGATCAAAACTTTAATTTGTAATTTCGGAACACCCAGAAAAATCATCTGCGACCAAGGTGCGGAGTTTAACTCTATTCTCTTTAAAGACTTCTGTAAGCAATTCAGCATTGACTTACATTTCAGATCATTCCAACAATCGAGTAGCAATTCAACAGTAGAACGGTTACACTCAACGCTTACAGAAACCTATAGGATTATTTACAAAGTCAGGAAAGACCAGAAGTTAGTATGCGAACATGACGAAATTATGGCAGAAACGTTAATAACATACAACAATGCCATACATTCCGCGACAAAATTAACGCCATATGAATTATTCACAGGAAAGACACACATTTTTAATAGAACACATTTTTAATAGTTTCTGATATATAGGCGTTCATACAGACGGACAGACAGACATGGCTTAATCGACTCAGCGAGTGATCCTGAGTAAGAATATATGTACTTAATAAGGTCGCAGATGCATCCTTCTGCCTGTTGCGCACATTTTGACAAACACAATAGACCATGTATTTTTTTAAAATCCATGGTCTCAAAACATAGCAAAAATAATAAAATTCCTCAAAATCTCAAAATTATATAACCTACTATAACCTTGATCCTGAATGTAAATGAATAAGAAAAAGACACATAATATAAATATTAATTAAAAGTAAATATGTAAATAAGTAATCCTAAAATTGGTGTAAATAAACTCATATCAACCCGAAGGTCCTAGCAGCCAGTACTTTAGCCGTAAGTTAGGATTAATTTTAATTATACTTAACTTTTATATAAATAAATAAAGATAAGTTTGTTCAAACCGAAAATGTATGTAACAGGCAGAAAGAGACATCTGCGACCCCATAAAGTATATATATTCTGGCTTAGGATCAACAGCCGAGTCTATATAGGCAAGTCCGTCTGTCCGTATGAACACTTAGATATCAGCTATTATAAGAACTAGGACAACCAAATTTGATGACAACATGTGTTATTATTGCACTCTGATCAGGTATATTTTGGATTTTGACCACGCCCCCTACCACCTCCCGCGTCAAAAATTAAGTCTGTGCAAAAACTATTATTTTATTAGACCATGGACTTTAAAAAAATACATGATCCCTTGTGTTTGTCGAAATGTACGTAACAGGCCGAAGGAGGCATCTGCGACCCCATAAAGTATATAAGTTAACTCAAAAGAGAGTTTCAATTAAAAAAACGTATACTTTTTATTTAGTTTTATGACCATAAGGGCTTTATTAAATAAAAGCAAAAATCGAACTGATTTTGGGTTTACAAATTTGTCCCTACCTAACTTCGCCTGTTAACCTATGCTGCTGGCGTCGGTGCTGCTCTGCTTTAATTGTTGCTACACTCGCTGGCTCGCAGATTCTCACGGAAATTGGGCAGACGCTACGTCTGCACTTTTATGTTGTGCAGGTGCAACGTATGTTTCGCAACCGGACGCTCGTGCGAAACCAAGTACCTTTGCTGATGAGTGTTGCGTAAGCGGATACGTGTGCAGCTCCAAATGTTCTTGACAGAACATATGTGTTGTTAACTCTTCCACCCTCAAAAACGAACGTCCCTGTTCATTCTGGTCGGGTACGTTGATTATGACAGGAGTTTCGGTAATGTTCATCTTTCCCCTCATCTTGATCGTCATTCGGATAAGAGCCAAGCTGATAATGATGGTAATAACGCCTCCAAAAGATATTTCGATCAGGTGTGATGTCGTCTTCATTAAACTTATCGTCTTGATGTTTTTGGCTTTTAATTCCTTCATCAGCTCCAATGATAATTTCTGTTCGTCTTGGGTGATGGCCACTTCAGTTTGCAAGATTGCTGGCATTGGCTTGGCGTAAACGGCATCTTTGGCTTCGAAGGTTACGAGGAACGTACCGTTGAGGTTGGTGGTCTTCCCGTCAATATTTATTGTGCCCGTGAAGCTGTTCAGCAGGATGGTCCCTGTGGCACGTGTTGGTTATTTGTTCTGGTGCAGTTGGCAGGTTTCTTTTTTAGTAAGTTTGGTAGGCGGGACGAATTGTTATTTCTATGTTTACAAATGGTTATTTCATTATATTTATTACAGTTTACAATTTTTGAGAAAAGTTTTTCCTTACATTTAATTATATTTTCGCTTTCTATTTTATTGACATATTGTACGACTCTAACCGGCTTATTCAATATCTCGCTGCAAAATTCGGAATTTGTTATAGGACGTTTTTGACGTATATTAACATTGGACCATTGCTCGCTATACTTATCTCCGCTTTATGCAGTGCTTCTTCGAAATTGACACATGGCATTTGATCTGTTTTTATTACCTTCTTAATCTGTCTAATTTCCATATCGCCTAATATCAGAGAACTGGTTATTACGGCTTTTGCCTATTACACCGCAAGGTTGAGATTCAGCATTTGTTCTTTTAGCACTTGGGTGTGAAACATAATGGTAGTGCTCATGTCTCTTTGTGCATTTGCCTCATATTTTAGACTGTTGGTAATGCTATTGGTAACCTAAGGAATGTTATTTATCTTTTCTATTATAGTTTTGTTTAAAATGACTTAGTTATTATTGTTTGTCAATACTCCGTTAATCTTCTTCTGTATTATATCGAAATCCCTACTATATGGAGATTCGGCTAACCATTTCCATGCGCTACCTAACATTTCGATGTGCCTTCTCTTCCTATTCTTAACTCTTAGATTGTCGATTAATGTTTGAGATTTCTTAACTTCCTCCATGATAAACGGTAGTATTGGGTCATAAGATTTTAGTTTGGTTTTTGCTGTGACGTTAATTTTTTAAGTGTGTTCTGATATTGTTTGAGATCAATCACATGAATTAATCGAAAAGTTCCTGTCTGTACTTTTGCTAAACCAGTCGTCAGCATTACTATTTCGGAATTGGTGTAGTCTGCTGTGCATTCAGCCAGTAAGAACCTGTAAATGAAGTTTTTGTCAAAACAGTTGTATTCCTGTCCTCTTTTACTATTTCATTCTTGTACGAGGGTCGTTTGATAAGTCCGTGACTTTTTGAATAAAATATATTTTTTTCGTCAAAGAAGCGTTTTATTTCTCAACATAATCTCCTTTTAGCTCTATACATTTAGTCCAGCGTTTTTCCAATTTTTTTATTCCTTCCAAATAATAGGTTTTCTCAAGGCCCTCAAAATAGTCGTTTGTTTCTGTGATGACCTCTTCATTTGACCCGAATCTCTTACCGCCGAGCCATTTCTTCATGTTTGGAAACAAAAATAGTCACAGGGGGCTAAATCTGGAGAATATGCTGGATGGGGTAGCAGTTCGTAGCCCAATTTATGAAATTTTGCCATGCTGACTACACACGTGTGCACCCGTGCATTGTCCTGATGGAACAGCACTTTTTTTTCGCCAAATGCGGTCGTTTCTGCTTCAAATCAATATCGAATCTGTCCAAAAGCTCTGAATAATATTCGCCGGTGATCGTTTTACCCTTTTCAAGGTAATCGATGTGAATGATACCTTGTGCATCCCAAAAAACTGTGGCCATGACCTTGTTGGCCGACAGACCCACCTTGGCCTTCTTTGGTGCACGTTGACCCGGAGAAACCCACTGTCTTGATTGTTCTTTGGTCTCTGGTGTGGTGTGGTGGATCCATGTTTCGTCTACGGTAACGAAACGGCGCAAAAATTCGTTTGGATTGCGGTTGAACATCGCCAAACACTCCTTTGAAATGGTCACACGGTTGCGCTTATGGTCGTGTGTGAGCAATCGCGGCACCCATCGCGCGGAAAGCTTTTTCATGTCCAAATATTCATGTAAAATGTGATGTACCCGTTCAGTTGAGATGCCTACAGCCTCAGCTACCTCACGCACTTTCATTCTCCGATCATCCAATATCATTCCATGGATTTTGTCGACGATTTCTGGCATGACGACCTCTTTTGGGCGACCTGAACGTTCGGCATCACTTGTACTGGTACGACCACAACGGAACTCAGTAAACCATTTCTTAACCATTGAAATTGATGGTGCAGAGTCCCCATAATATTTATCAAGTCTTTCCTTGGTTTCGGTGATGGATTTTTTACGCAAAAAATAATGCTTAATTAGCACACGAAATTCACTTTTTTCCATTTTCGTTAAAATTCACGAGATCGTCTGCTTTCAATGCCTATAAAACGCAAACCAAAAAACGCAGCTTTCTCAAAATTTTACAGTCAGCTGTTAATCGATAACTGCTGACAGGAGCAGTGTTGTATTTAGAGCAGGTGCGCGGCAAATACAAAAAGTCACGGTCTTATCAAACGACCCTCGTATCTAGATGACAGCTTTGTTCCCAATCTTTTGTTGTTCTTAACGTAAATTTCGTCATCAGCCTTATAGGTTTTTACAAAGTGTTTTCTTTCGTTGTGGAATTCTAAATCTTTCTCCTGTTTATTTTTTAGACCATGGATTTTAAAAAAATACATGGTCTATTGTGTTTGTCGAAATGTGCGTAACAGGTAGAAGGAGGCATCTGCGACCCCATAAAGTATATATATTCTTGCTCAGGATCACTAGCCGAGCCGATTATGCCATGGTTGTCTGTCCGTCTGTCCGTCCGTCCGTCTGTCCGTCTCTATGAACGCCTATATCTCAGAAACTAAAAACGCTAGAGCCACCAAATTTGGTGACAACACTTATGTGAATAAAATTTTTATTAAAATTTGGGCCACGCCTACTTTCGCCCCAGCAAATCGAAAAACCGTATTGCAAGCGCCTATATCTCAGAAACTAATAAAGCTAGAGCCACCAAATTTGGTGACAGCACTTATATGAAATCATACGCTGTAAAATTTGTATTAAAATTTGGGACACGCCTACTTCCGCCCCCGCAAATCGATAAACCATATAGCAAGCGCAATAATAAAGCTAGAGTATTCAGTTTTGGTGTGAATGATAACAATCACCACCCAAACGATCGCTGAAAATTTGGTTCCGATCGTAGTATGAACATAAAAGTTATTCAACGTTTCATATAGATTTGCACTGCGCGCACTGCAAGCAAGCAAGCAGTTTTTGCCAAGCAGTGTTTTTTCCAAGCAGTGTTTTTCCCAAGCAGTGTTTTTTTCCAACTGCTTGGACTGCTTGGCGTCTAACTGAAAATATTATGTGTTTGTTATTTTTCTTTGAAAAACACGTTTACCAATAACAGTTTTCTAAATCAGATTTTTTTCATAACCTTGAAAAACCCATGGTCTTATACAGTCAACACTTGACTGTAGCCGTTCTTACTTGTTTATTTTATCAATGGTTTCTTGTCTTTCTGCTTGTTGTAGGTTAAGATCATTTGCTACCTTCCTACCAAAAAATAGATCGACTGGTTTCCTGTTAGTAGTAGAGCGAATAGAGTAATTTAACTATAGATCTGCCTATAAGAGATCTTATGGAGCTATGAAGCTTTTCTGCCTTTTAACATCTCATGATTTCAGTTAGGGTTAAATGGAAACGTTCGATTTCTCCGTTTGTCGCGCTATGGTAGGGTGGAGTTTTGAACACTTCTATATTATATTTCTCCTGCATTGTTCTCATTATTGAACCTGATTTTTCGTTATCAATTTCCACAATTTTTGGTATATCAAAAATCCTTAGTACTTCCTGTAGAGGTTGTTTTACATGTTGGGTCGTCCTAGATTTTATGATTTTCGCTTGCGCGTATTTAGAAAATTTATCAATCGCGGTTAGGACAACTTGTTTACAAGTCAAATACAGGTCAATGTGGACAATATGACCTGGATATTGGGGTATAGGTGCTCTCTGTATATCGGGCTTATTGTGTCTCGTTTTTGTGTTCTTTACAGACGCTGCATTCCTTTACGATTTTCTCCATTTTAGCTCTCATTTGTGGAAAATAAAAGTTTTCTAATATTTGTTTTTTTTTTTTTGTTTATTTTCTTCTGCGCTACGATGAGCTCTTTTGTGTTCGTTAATCATTCTATTTTCCTGATCCGTTTCGTCCGTCAGGTCAGTTACTATTGATGATGAAAATCTGATCCTGAATTTACTAAAATGCTGCGGGTATATTTCTTGTAGGAGGCTTAAAGTGCGTTCGTCTGAGTGAAGTCCACTTATAACATAAGGGTTTAATCGTTTTTTAAGATTTTAACAAGTTTTTCCAAATCGAATGAGGGTGTCTCTATTGTATGTCTATGATAGCTTGGAAAAATTATTTCAAATTAATAAGAGGCTTGGTTTCCTTTTTTCAGTATTATTTGATTTTTAAAGACGTTTAGTGGCTCCGTAGCCATTGGAATTAGTCTTTCTGGCGAGCTGTTACTACTGTGAACTGTTGCGGTGGGGGTGTTTATTTCATCGTTTGTTTGAATGGGTGGTCTACTTAATGCGTCTGCTACTACGTTTGAATTCCCTGGCTTGTGTAAAAGTTCATGATTATATTCTTCAAGGAATGCTTTTCAGCGCTTCATTTGATCATTCCCACTTTTGGGACTTGTGGCATACGTAAGTGATTCGTGGTCTGTGAAAATCTTTACTTTAGTGGAACCGAAAAGGTAACGAAGTGTCTGTACCGCCCATATGAGGCGTCCTTTGTCAGTTGGAATTCCTTTTTAAAGTCAGGGTGAATTAACATAACTTCCTTAGATGCAAGAGTTTTTCTTTAGCTTCTTAAAGCGTCCATTGCATTCTCATCACGACTTTTTATAGTTTTGCTTGAAGCAGTCTTGGAGATTCGGCCGCGGCCCTCTTCCCTTCTTAAAAAGGCTGAAAGGGGTTTGGCCAGTTTTGCGTAGTCTTTAATGAAACGCCGATAAAACCCTGAAAGTCCCAAAAAGGATCGAAGTGTCTTGGGAATAGGGAATTCTTCGATAGCTCTTACTTTTTCTGGATTTGTTTTAATTCCACCGTCTGATATCAAAAATCCCAGGAATTCTACCTCTTTTTTGAAAAATTCGCACTTGTCCAACTGAACCTTCATATTTGCTTCTTCTAATGTTCGGAAGATTTTTCTAATGTCGCTTGCGTGCTGTTCTTCTGTTTTCCTAAATATGATGATGTCGTCTATATAGACGAAGCATCTTACACCGACATTGTCTCCAAGTATATCGTCTAGTGCCCTTTGAAATATAGAGGGAGCGTTTTTGAGCCCAAATGGTAATCTCGTAAACTCATATTTACCCTGATTCATCGAAAAAGCTGTTTTCTCTATGTCGGATTTCCTTAGGGGAATCCGATGGAATCCGTTTTTTAAATCTATAACGGAAAAGAACCTGTTTTTTCCTAACTGTGCACGGACAAAATTAATGTCTAGGATCGGGTACCTATCGGGAATGGTAGCCATATTTAACTTCCTATAATCAATCACCATTCTGAATTTTTTTTGGCCCGATGCATCTACCTTCTAAGGTACGATCCATATCGGACAGTTGTAAGGCGATCTTGATGCTCTTATGACTCCGTTTTCGAGTAGCTCTTGTATGTGTTTCCCTACTTCTGTCCTGATTGCTTCTGGGTAAGGATAGTGTCTTGAATAGATACGGTCGATGTTAGTACTTCTAATCGTAGCTACCACTTTTGTTGTAAACGTTAATTTTTCGTTTGGGTCACTGAACAGTTTTGGAAATTCTGAGCAGATCTTTTTAGACCATGGATTTAAGTAAAAAACATTGTCTCTTGTGTTTGTCGAAATGTGCGTAAATAGGTAGAAGGAGGCATCTGCGACCCCATAAAGTATATATATTCTTACTCAGGATCACTAGCCGAGTCGATTAAGCCATGTCTGTCTGTCCGTCTGTCCGTCCGTCTGTCCGTCTGTATGAACGCCTATATCTTAGAAACTAAAAAAGCTAGAGCCACCAAATTTGGTGACAACACTTATGTGAATTATTAAAATTTGGCCCACGCCTACTTCCGCCCCCGCTAATTGAAAAACCGTATTGCAAGCGCCTATATCTCATAAACTAAAAAAGCTAGAGCCACCAAATTTGGTGACAACACTTATGTGAATCATACGCTGTAAAATTTTTATTAAAATTTGGGCCACGCCTACTTCCGCCCCGCAAATTGATAAACCGCATAGCAAGCGCAATAATAAAGCTGCAGTATTTAGTTTTGGTGTATATGATAACTATCACCACCTAAACGATCGCTGCAAATTTGGTTCCGATCGGATAATGAACATTAAAGTTATTCAACGTTTCATATAGATTTGTACTGCGCCCACTTAAAGCAGGCAAGCAGTGTTTTTTCCAAGCAGTGTTTTTTCCAACTGCTTGGACTGCTTGGCGTCTAACTGAAAATAATATGTGTTGTTTATTATTTTTCTTTAAAAAACACGTTTACCAACAACAGTTTTCTAAATCAGATTTTTTTCATAACCTTGAAAATCCTTGGTCTTATACAGTCAACACTTGACTGTAGACGTTCCTTCTTGTTTTTTTTTTTTTTATTATTTATTGCATATTTTGGGTGTATGTAATTTTTATTAGACCCTGTGTCTATCAGCATTTTGATCATTCCTCGCTCATCGATTCTACAGTTTATGTACGGTAAGGAGGAGAATGTTACTTTAAACAAGTAAGAACGGCTACAGTCAAGTGTTGACCGTATAGGACCATGGATTTTTCAGGGTTATGAAAAAAATCAGATTGCGAAAACTGTTATTGGTAAACGTGTTTTTCAAAGCAAAATACTAAACAACACATATAATTTTCAGTTAGACGCCAAGCAGTCCAAGCAGTTGGAAAAAAAACACTGCTTGGAAAAACACTGCTTGCATGCTTAAAGTGGGCGCAGTGCAAATCTATATGAAGCGTTGAATAACTTTTATGTTCATTATCCGATCGGAACCAAATTTTCAGCGATCGATTATGTGGTGAGAATTATCATTCACACCACATTGAATACTCTAGCTTTATTATCGCGCTTGCTATACGGTTTATCGATTTGCGGAGGCGGAAGTAGGCGTGGCCCAAATTTTAATAAAAATTTTGCAGCATATGACGTACATGAGTGTTGTCACCAAATTTGGTGGATCTAGCTTTTTCAGTTTCTGAGATATAGGCGTTCATACAGACGGACAGACAGACATGGCTTAATCGACTCGGCTAGTGATCCTGAGCAAGAATATATACACTCTATGGGGTCTTAGATGCCTCCTCCGGTCTGTTACGAGGGTCGAACCTTGGACCCATTACCTAAGAGGTCCACCACTTATCCATTCGGTCATTAAGCCATTACGAAAATTTTGCCAAAGTTACATTATGAGACCATTCGGAAATTCTTGCACGACAAAAACAAAGTCTGAATGCATGATGCGTGTTGTTGTTGCTATTTATTCTCATAACTTAAACATACAATTAAATAAAAAATAAAAATAAAAAAATATAAGAAAAAAGCTGCGCTCTAACAATCGCACACAGCTGATTTAAGAGACACTTCTCCACTTGTTACCTAAGTTCATTGTGAGCCATTAAAAAAATTTTAAATAAAATGCACGACCACCAATTAATGCATATTCAAAAATTAAAGTAAAAATTCTTTAAAAAAAAAGAAGAAAAAGCTTAAGCGGCATGAACTGGGAATCGAACTACGGGCCTGTCGGTTCAGGAGTACATCGTTTTTCCACTAAGTTGCTGTTATCCAACAACTGCAAAAATTTGCATTGTAAGGCATTCTTATTATTTCCTGTACAAATAAAGAATTTGCGCTGCCGGCATCGCTGCTTACAGCTATGGAAAACGTTAAGCTGAATAACTTCTGTGTTTATTATCCGATTGTTACCAAATTTTCAGAGGTCATCTGGCTAGCTATAGTTATCATGAACAATATGGCATCAAAATTGCGCTTGTAATCAATGTTTTTTCGATTTACGGGGGCGGAAGGGGGCGTAGCCAAAATCCAAAATAAACTTGATCAGCGTGCAATAATAACACATATTGTCACCAAATTTGGTAGTTCTAGCTCTTATAATAGCTGAAATCTAGATTTTCACACGGACAGACAGACAGACGGACATGGCTATATCGACTCTTCTGCCTGTTACATACATTTTCGGCTTGAACAAAGTTATAATACCCTTCTACTCTATGAGTAGCCGGTATAAAAATTAAAAATTGCAAAATTTCATTTTCTTTTTTCATTTTTTCATACAAAGTTACGAATTTTTACTAATAAAACAAGAATAACAGAAATTAACAATACAAATCAAAGGAACGGTTAAATTTTTTTCAAGTCTTTATCTTAATTGAATTAATATTAATAAAAATTAAACTAATTAAATAAAAAAACAAAGGAACGGTTACATTTTTTTAAGTCTTAATTAAAGTTTTTTTTTAATGGAGGTTCTGACGTGGCAAAAAAGTCTGTCATTTTTTTGTTTTTTTTTGACTTTAAAGCGTTCTTATAAAGTTCATTATAGGGCAAGAGTAATTTTTTCAAGTCTCTCTTAAACTTTAAACGTCTTTCAATTTCAGGATCTGCATTTACAAAGCAACTTTTACAGCTTTTCAACGTATGTAAATCCTTCTTCTAATTAAAGTTGAAGTCAGCTGATGCACGGGGTTGCTTGTGTAGCGATTTTAGCACGAAATTATCGAAAAACAAAATTCGATTTTTTGTAATCGTGTTAAAACGAGGTATTTAACGTGTAAAAAGGAGGAAAGAACATAATTTCAAACCGTGTTAGACCGAGTTCGTGCTAAAAGAGTTTGCGTTAAGCGAGTGCCAGGTGTATTTACATTACTTTGTTTGCTTTAATAGAAATTATATTTTCTTTGTAACTTCTTTTATTTATTTATGTTAAAAAAGAGTTTACAAATTTTCTTGAATTTGATTGGTCGTTTTTTATTTAATTAATATGCTTTAATTGAATCAACTGTTTTGTTTTACTTAATTTTTCTTAGATATTGTTATGATACTTAATATTTAGAATCAATGTTTGAATTTATTTACTTAACATGAATTTATTTTAATTATTTACTTGAATTTCAATATTTCTAAAAATGCTTTTAATTATTTAATTATTATTTCTTTTTAAATAGATTTTTTTCTAATTTTTTTTTTTTAATTTTTATTTTACTTTTCTTAAATATCTTTATCCAAATTAATATTAACAAGTAAGAACGGCTACAGTCAAATGTTGACTGTATAAGACCAAGGATTTTTCAAGGTTATGAAAAAGATCAGATTTAGAAAACTGTTTTTCAAAGAAAAATAATAAACAACACATATAATTTTCAGTAAGACGCCAAGCAGTTGGAAAAAAACACTGCTTTTAATAACTTTTATGTTCATTATCCGATCGGAACCTAATTTTCAGGGATCGTTTAGATGGTGATAGTTATAATTCACACCAAAACTCTAGCTTTATTATGCGCTTGCTATACGGTTTATCGATTTGCCGGGGCGAAAGTAGGCGTGTCCCAAATCTTAAAAAAAATTTTGCAGCGTATGATTCACATAAGTGATTTCACCAAATTTGATGGCTCAAACTATTTTAGTTTCTGAAGCGTTCATACAGACGGACAGACGGACATGGCTTAATGGACTCGGCTAGTGATCCTGAGCAAGAATATATACACTTTATAGGGTCTTAGATGCCTCTTTTGTCTGTTACGCACATTTCGACAAAAACAATAGACCATGTATTTTTTGAAATCCATGGTCTAAAAAACAATATTTGAATTTATTTACTTTACTTGAATTTATTTTAACTGTTTACTTGAATTTCAATATTTCTAAAAAGGCTTTATTTTAATTATTTAAAATTAATTTTTTTTTTGTAAATGATAATAAATTCGCTTGCTTTTTGAAGTTGATTGCAGGAGCAGCCAATTGGGTGCGTTTATCAGCGGCAGTTCGTTTTAATCCTTGGCCGCCAAATGGGTGCATTTATGGGATTTTTTCAGTTTCTCAGATCCCTACGAGATTTGATAAAAACATTTTTTCGAACGTGATCACAATAACCAGAGCAGCCAATCGGGTGCACTTACAGGTTGCGCGTACTTCGCGTTGCTTAACTTGACTTTAGTACCTCGCACAAGCCCTTTTTAACGTTGGGCGCCAGTTAACTCAAAAGAGAGTTTCAATAAAAAAAAATATATCTTTTATTTAGTTTTATTACCATAAGGTCTTTATTAATTAATCGAAAAAACAGAACTGATATTAGGTTTACAAATTTGTCCCTACCTAACTTCGCCTGCGCACCTATGCTGCTGGCGTCGGTGCTGCTTTCCACCTATGCTGCGTAGGTGCTGCTTCGCTTTGATTGTTGCAACACTCGCTGGCTCGCTGATTCTCACGGAAATTGGGCAGATGCTACGTCTGCACTTTTATGTTGTGCAGGTGCAACGTATGTTTCGCAACCGGACGCTCGTGCGAAACCAAGTACCTTTGCTGATGAGTGTTGCGTAAGCGGATACGTGTGCAACTCCAAATGTTCTTATCAAAACATTTCTGGTGTTAACTTATAAGATCTTGCTCAGGATCACTAGCCGAGTCAATTGAGCCATGTCTGTCTGTCCGTCTGTATGAACGCTTATATCTCAGAAACTAAAAGAGCTAGAGCCACCAAATTTGGTGACAATGTGTGTTATTATTGCAGGCTTATTGAGTTAATTTTGGATTTAACCACGTCCCCTTCCGCCCCCGTAAATCGAAAAAAAATTGATTTCAGGCGCAATTTTGGTGCCATATTGTTCATTTTCGGTTTACACGATAACTATAGCTAGCCAAATTTGGTAACAATTGGTTAACAAATACAGAAGTTATTCAACTCTACGTTTTCCATAGCTGTAAGCAGCGCTGCCGGCAACATGTCTGTCTGTCTGTCTGTATGAACGCCTATATCTCAGAAACTAAAAAAGCTAGAGCCACCAACTTTGGTGACAACACTAATGTGGGTCATACGATGTAAAATTTCCGCCCCCGCAAATCGATAAACCAAATGGTAAGCGTAGTTTTGGCGTGTATGATAACTACCACCATACAAACGATCGCTGAAAATTTGGTTCCGATCGGATAATGAACATAAAAGTTATTCAACGCTTTATATAGATTTGCACTGCTCCCACTGTAAGCAAGCAAGCAGTGTTTTTCCAACTGCTTGGACTGCTTGGCGTATATAAGAGAATTATATATTTTGTTTTTCTTTTTTCTCTGAAAAACGCCTTTACCAACAACAGTTTTCTTAGTTTGATTATTCTCATGGTTTTTAAAAATCCATGGTCTTTTACAGTCAACACTTGACAGTAGCCGTTCTTACTTGTTATTTCAGATTTTGACTTTACATCATTATTGTAAGTCCATGGCGTTTTACGGTCAAAACATGATTTTAGCCGTTCTTTATTGTTTCGCAAATAATTTTTATGTACGAGTAGCTGGGTAGCGAGTATATTGCAGTAGAGCATACTCAACTCTAGCTTTCTTACTTGTTCTTAAACTTTGCGTTTTAATAAATTATTTTCATTACTAATCCTCTTTATTACTATTGCAAATCCAAAATTCGTCCACTTCCGCGTGTGCATGCCTTATTAAGCGACACTAATTGTGTTTATTAGGCCATGGATTTAAAAAAAAATAAATGGTCTATTGTGTTTGTTGAAATGTGCGTAACAGGCAGAAGGAGGCATCTGCGACCCCATAAAGTATATATATTCTTGCTCAGCATCACTAGCCGAGTCGATTGAGCCATGTCTGTCTGTCCGTCTGTATGAACGCTTATATCTCAGAAAATAAAAAAGGGTAGAGCCACCAAATTTGGTGACAATGTGTGTCATTATTGCACGCTGATCAAGTTTATTTTGGATTTTGGCCACGCCCCCTTCCGCCCCCGTAAATCGAAAAAACATTGATTACAAGCGCAATTTTGATGCCATATTGTTAATTTTCGGTTTACATGATAACTATAGCTAGCCAGATGATCTCTGATTTGGTAACAATCGGATAATAAACACAGAAGTTATTCAAGTCAACGTTTTCCATAGCTGTAAGCTGCACTGCCGGCAGCGCTGCCAGCATCATTAGGTCGAGTAGTGCGTACGTGTATTCTTGATGAACGAGCAGCTGGGTAGCGGGTATATAACAGTCGAACACACTCGACTGTATATACTACAAGGAGCGTTCCAAAGTAAGCAGGACTTTTAAAAAATAGACAGAACAAATGGTTTTATCGGCAAAATCAATTAATTTTATTCAAAATAGTCTCCTTCTGCTTCAATACAGCTTTTTGCACGGTCTAAAAGTTTGTCGAACAAGTGTTTTAGCTCGTTGCCCGGTATGGCCGCCAGTACGCCGGTGCAAGCCTTTTGAATGGCCTCCACGTCTGCATAACGCTTTCCTTTCATCGGCAAATGCATTTTTCCGAAAAGGTAGAAGTCGCACGGTGCCAAATAAGGTGAATACGGGGAGTGGTTGATCGTTAAAATGTGATTTTTGGTCAAATAATCGGTCACAAGCGTCGATCGATGAGACGGCGCATTATCGTGCAACAAACGCCAACTTCCATCTTCGCGATATTCGGGCCGAACACGTCGAATACGGCGCACCAAACGCTTCAAAACTCCAAGGTAGAATATCGCATTAACGTTTTGTCCAGGTGAAACAAATTCTTTGTAGACAATACCTTTGGAATCATAAAAACAAATCAGCATTGTCTTCACTTTTGACTTCTTCAGGCGCGATTTTTTGGGTTTCGGCTCGTCCGGCGCTTTCCATTCAGCACTTTGGCGTTTCGTTTCGGGATCACCACGTTTCGTCACCAGTCACAATCTCGTAAAGGAAGTTTGTGTTTTTTTTTACTTTTTTTTTTTGATGATTTCGCCTGATTTTTTATGAATTCACGCACAGTTTCAATGGAATTTTCGGTGATCACGGATTTTGGTTGGCCCACATGTTCATCGTCATTTATTTCCTCACGACCACTTTGAAAACGTTGAAACCACTCGTGCACTCTGCACCGGGATAAACAATTATCGCCATAAACTTGTTTCATAAATTGAAACGTTTCGGTGAAAGTTTTACCAATTTTAAAACAAAATTTAATGTTGGCTCTTTGCTCGAAGCTTATTTTCGCACCGATGACAAAAAAGTACTGACACTTAAAACGCAATAACTTCACTTCTAATAGATAGAATGTTATGAAATTTGTACTGGAAGTCAATGAAGGATAGCAGATTCTAGCGCACTATATATCGACACATGGATGACGCCACTAGAGGGCTCTAGATTCAAAAAGTCCTGATTACTTTGGAAAGCACCTTGTATATACTATATACTAAGTTTGTGCAAATGTATGTAACAGACAGACCCCATAAAAATATATATTCTGAGTCAGGATCACTGGCCGAGTCGATTGAGCCATGTCCGAGTGTCTGTCCGTCTGTCCTTCGGTCCGTTTGAACGTTTAGATATAAGCTATTATAAAAGCTAGAGACACCAAATTTCGCATGAAGGTTCCTGTATACCATAGGTAGATCGAGTTTATTTTCAATTTTTGATGCCACACCCATTGTCCACGCAAATCGATAATTTTAGAAGTATTACAGCTTGCTGGTTTGGTATGAACATAGATAATAGCAATATAAATCTCTTCCCCAAATTACAATCCGATCGGATTATGAACACAGAAGTTATTTGTATTAACGTTTTCCGTAGTTTCACTGCTTGCGCCTTTGCAGCATATCGTGACGTCATCTTCCCGATGCTTCGTTTCAGCCGTAACGTGTATAAGGCTGACTGCTACGACGTTTTTATATGTAGATGGCGCTATTCAATGATACATAGATCTGACTTAAACAATAGGTGGCAGATGAACTTGTGCACTGTTTTTTGATGGAAAGAAAAGTATGATAATTTTTTTCAAAACTGGACGAATGGTGTCTTACTGTCGGGCGCGCTCGACTGTCGCTTTTCTTACTTGTTTTAGACCATTTTTTATACCCGCTACTCATACAGTAGAAGGGTATTATAAGTTTGTTCAAACTGAAAATGTATGTAACAGGCAGAAGGAGACATATCCGACACAATAAAGTATATATATTCTGGCTCAGGATCATTTTGACAAACACAATACACCATTTATTTTTTTAAAATCCATGGTCTAAAAAACACTCATTACAATGGATTTTGTTGAGCAAATTAATTTTAATTGTCTCACAATCCAGGTTAGGAAAATGATTTGCTCGTAGATTATGGTGAACGTCTTCCAGCCCCAGTGCCGCACAATATCCACATAAGCCTAAGTCGAAATGTAAACGTTAACATACGTGAATTTTACAGCATAACAGACACTCAAACACTCAAACACACCACACAACACATCAGAACATTACCTTAGATACCGTATTGGGGTGAGGATAAAGATTCACCAGGCAGCTTTCGCGTCTCAGGCGGTAGTCCCAGCGATTCTCCAAATGCGGTATCTACGTGGAGGTAAACATTAGTTTGGTTGCATACACTCATACCTGTCGGCTTCCCTCTCCTTTTGTTATCATCTACTTACCTCCATGTTGTCGCAAATGCTCTGCACATGGCTTGCTGTATGTGAGGATTGCGGTCCAAAAATTGCAGCCACGCCAATGTTTAACAATCCACAAACTGCAAATAGTTTAGCAAAATGGAGGAAGGTGTAGACTGAATATGAATTCCCTGTAATTGGCCAACTTTTGCAAAAGCTGTCATCGTTGTAAGTAGATCTCTTGCCATATTTACAGCTAACAGTGTGAATCCCCCAGCTCCCAAACTACAATCCCAATCCGAATCTTAATTCCAAAGCAGATGACACAAGTGAGCCAGTAAGATTTTCTGACAGAATCATAAAATCAGCCTAAGTAGCGCACCTACATAAGTTGACATGTATGTAGATAGTGTGGTAGTTCATGTCGGGAAGGCTCAGATGGTGCAGACGTAACAGACGCAGTCAGTGCAGTTTTAGCTGCTGGCGGTTGGTTCTTATAGCAGTTCTCGTATACTTAAACTGCACTTCAGAGCAAGGCGTAATTTCATTTTGCTTTTTTTCTTGGTTGGCAATTACTGCCGCCGCATCCCTTGGCTCATCAAATTACTAAGCACGTGTAAGAGCAGGTGCATTCCTCTACAGAGACACCCATACCAACCGCCCATAGCACATATGTATGTGGCGGGAAAAAGGGCATCCATCAACTTGTCTTTCTGTCAATGCGTCCCTGGCAGCTTGTTAGTGCCGTGCTAAAAAGTAGTTTACTTTCTGTGAAGCACCGTATGGCAGCTTTGATCCCGTGCAAATTCATTTTACGAGCCCAATATCACATTTGTCATAATCTCGCACTTTACATTGAATGGTTTTTCGCTGCCGGCGTTGTTAATCTATGCTTGTAAAACCTAACTTTACTACCTTACATGTTTTTATCTTTTGCTTTATTGACTAGAGCTTCGTTAAACCACGGAGCTATTACAAAACTAGTAATGACGGCTGCAGTCGAGCGTGCCCGACAGTAAATGAGATACGCTTTGCCTATTTTAAAAAACCGTTACTTTAAATTCTAACAAAATTCTTTTCACAGATTCTTTCGATTTCTTCAATCTTTCCATAGATGGCGCCACTGCGAAAATTTCGAAGTAGTCAGCTTTGCTTACTTGTACAGGCACACACGATGAGACTAAAGCAACGCGTCGCAATGATGACGTTACGATATGCTGCAAAATGTAGAGCTATATAAAGCGTTTAATTGAAAAACGTCTGCTTTTATTGGTATGTATGCCAAATCATCACAAAATTTAAAATTGATTTGTTAATCATAAGATATTTAGAAAGCTTCATACTAAATTTGTTGTCTCTAGCTTTTATAAAACATAGCTGAGGTCTATGTGTTCAAACAGACAGACAGACGGACAGCCATGGCTTAATCGACTCGGCTAGTGATCCTGAGCAAAAATATACACTTTGTTGGTTCTGCCACGCCTAATAATAATATTAATTAATATTCGTATATTATTGGTTTGCCGTGGCATCTTAAATTTGAAATAAACTTGATATGGTATGTTATACAGTAATAAAATGCTATATTTGGTGACGCTCATACAGACAGACGGACATGGGTTTATCTGCTAGTGATCCTGGGGCCATATTTGCACAATTTTTGCATATCACTTTGACTATTATTATACCATTCGACCATTGAAAATGGGCAAAAATGGTATACTAAGTTTGTGCAAATATATGTAACAGGCAGAAGGAGGCGTGGCAGACTCCACAGTATATATATTCTTGCTCAAGTCCATGGCGTTTTACGGTCAAAACATGATTTTAGCCGTTCTTTATTGTTTCGCAAATAATTTTTATGTACGAGTAGCTGGGTAGCGAGTATATTGCAGTAGAGCATACTCAACTCTAGCTTTCTTACTTGTTCTTAAACTTTGCGTTTTAATAAATTATTTTCATTACTAATCCTCTTTATTACTATTGCAAATCCAAAATTCGTCCACTTCCGCGTGTGCATGCCTTATTAAGCGACACTAATTGTGTTTATTAGGCCATGGATTTAAAAAAAAATAAATGGTCTATTGTGTTTGTTGAAATGTGCGTAACAGGCAGAAGGAGGCATCTGCGACCCCATAAAGTATATATATTCTTGCTCAGCATCACTAGCCGAGTCGATTGAGCCATGTCTGTCTGTCCGTCTGTATGAACGCTTATATCTCAGAAAATAAAAAAGGGTAGAGCCACCAAATTTGGTGACAATGTGTGTCATTATTGCACGCTGATCATGTTTATTTTGGATTTTGGCCACGCCCCCTTCCGCCCCCGTAAATCGAAAAAACATTGATTACAAGCGCAATTTTGATGCCATATTGTTAATTTTCGGTTTACATGATAACTATAGCTAGCCAGATGATCTCTGATTTGGTAACAATCGGATAATAAACACAGAAGTTATTCAAGTCAACGTTTTCCATAGCTGTAAGCTGCACTGCCGGCAGCGCTGCCAGCATCATTAGGTCGAGTAGTGCGTACGTGTATTCTTGATGAACGAGCAGCTGGGTAGCGGGTATATAACAGTCGAACACACTCGACTGTATATACTACAAGGAGCGTTCCAAAGTAAGCAGTACTTTTAAAAAATAGACAGAACAAATGGTTTTATCGGCAAAATCAATTAATTTTATTCAAAATAGTCTCCTTCTGCTTCAATACAGCTTTTTGCACGGTCTAAAAGTTTGTCGAACAAGTGTTTTAGCTCGTTGCCCGGTATGGCCGCCAGTACGCCGGTGCAAGCCTTTTGAATGGCCTCCACGTCTGCATAACGCTTTCCTTTCATCGGCAAATGCATTTTTCCGAAAAGGTAGAAGTCGCACGGTGCCAAATAAGGTGAATACGGGGAGTGGTTGATCGTTAAAATGTGATTTTTGGTCAAATAATCGGTCACAAGCGTCGATCGATGAGACGGCGCATTATCGTGCAACAAACGCCAACTTCCATCTTCGCGATATTCGGGCCGAACACGTCGAATACGGCGCACCAAACGCTTCAAAACTCCAAGGTAGAATATCGCATTAACGTTTTGTCCAGGTGAAACAAATTCTTTGTAGACAATACCTTTGGAATCATAAAAACAAATCAGCATTGTCTTCACTTTTGACTTCTTCAGGCGCGATATTTTGGGTTTCGGCTCGTCCGGCGCTTTCCATTCAGCACTTTGGCGTTTCGTTTCGGGATCACCACGTTTCGTCACCAGTCACAATCTCGTAAAGGAAGTTTGGGTCTTTTTTTACTTTTTTTTTTTGATGATTTCGCCTGATTTTTTATGAATTCACGCACAGTTTCAATGGAATTTTCGGTGATCACGGATTTTGGTTGGCCCACATGTTCATCGTCATTTATTTCCTCACGACCACTTTGAAAACGTTGAAACCACTCGTGCACTCTGCACCGGGATAAACAATTATCACCATAAACTTGTTTCATAAATTGAAACGTTTCGGTGAAAGTTTTACCAATTTTAAAACAAAATTTAATGTTGGCTCTTTGCTCGAAGCTTATTTTCGCACCGATGACAAAAAAGTACTGACACTTAAAACGCAATAACTTCACTTCTAATAGATAGAATGTTATGAAATTTGTACTGGAAGTCAATGAAGGATAGCAGATTCTAGCGCACTATATATCGACATATGGATGACGCCACTAGAGGGCTCTAGATTCAAAAAGTCCTGATTACTTTGGAAAGCACCTTGTATATACTATATACTAAGTTTGTGCAAATGTATGTAACAGACAGACCCCATAAAAATATATATTCTGAGTCAGGATCACTGGCCGAGTCGATTGAGCCATGTCCGAGTGTCTGTCCGTCTGTCCTTCGGTCCGTTTGAACGTTTAGATATAAGCTATTATAAAAGCTAGAGACACCAAATTTCGCATGAAGGTTCCTGTATACCATAGGTAGATCGAGTTTATTTTCAATTTTTGATGCCACACCCATTGTCCACGCAAATCGATAATTTTAGAAGTATTACAGCTTGCTGGTTTGGTATGAACATAGATAATAGCAATATAAATCTCTTCCCCAAATTACAATCCGATCGGATTATGAACACAGAAGTTATTTGTATTAACGTTTTCCGTAGTTTCACTGCTTGCGCCTTTGCAGCATATCGTGACGTCATCTTCCCGATGCTTCGTTTCAGCCGTAACGTGTATAAGGCTGACTGCTACGACGTTTTTATATGTAGATGGCGCTATTCAATGATACATAGATCTGACTTAAACAATAGGTGGCAGATGAACTTGTGCACTGTTTTTTGATGGAAAGAAAAGTATGATAATTTTTTTCAAAACTGGACGAATGGTGTCTTACTGTCGGGCGCGCTCGACTGTCACTTTTCTTACTTGTTTTAGACCATTTTTTATACCCGCTACTCATACAGTAGAAGGGTATTATAAGTTTGTTCAAACTGAAAATGTATGTAACAGGCAGAAGGAGACATATCCGACACAATAAAGTATATATATTCTGGCTCAGGATCATTTTGACAAACACAATACACCATTTATTTTTTTAAAATCCATGGTCTAAAAAACACTCATTACAATGGATTTTGTTGAGCAAATTAATTTTAATTGTCTCACAATCCAGGTTAGGAAAATGATTTGCTCGTAGATTATGGTGAACGTCTTCCAGCCCCAGTGCCGCACAATATCCACATAAGCCTAAGTCGAAATGTAAACGTTAACATACGTGAATTTTACAGCATAACAGACACTCAAACACTCAAACACACCACACAACACATCAGAACATTACCTTAGATACCGTATTGGGGTGAGGATAAAGATTCACCAGGCAGCTTTCGCGTCTCAGGCGGTAGTCCCAGCGATTCTCCAAATGCGGTATCTACGTGGAGGTAAACATTAGTTTGGTTGCATACACTCATACCTGTCGGCTTCCCTCTCCTTTTGTTATCATCTACTTACCTCCATGTTGTCGCAAATGCTCTGCACATGGCTTGCTGTATGTGAGGATTGCGGTCCAAAAATTGCAGCCACGCCAATGTTTAACAATCCACAAACTGCAAATAGTTTAGCAAAATGGAGGAAGGTGTAGACTGAATATGAATTCCCTGTAATTGGCCAACTTTTGCAAAAGCTGTCATCGTTGTAAGTAGATCTCTTGCCATATTTACAGCTAACAGTGTGAATCCCCCAGCTCCCAAACTACAATCCCAATCCGAATCTTAATTCCAAAGCAGATGACACAAGTGAGCCAGTAAGATTTTCTGACAGAATCATAAAATCAGCCTAAGTAGCGCACCTACATAAGTTGACATGTATGTAGATAGTGTGGTAGTTCATGTCGGGAAGGCTCAGATGGTGCAGACGTAACAGACGCAGTCAGTGCAGTTTTAGCTGCTGGCGGTTGGTTCTTATAGCAGTTCTCGTATACTTAAACTGCACTTCAGAGCAAGGCGTAATTTCATTTTGCTTTTTTTCTTGGTTGGCAATTACTGCCGCCGCATCCCTTGGCTCATCAAATTACTAAGCACGTGTAAGAGCAGGTGCATTCCTCTACAGAGACACCCATACCAACCGCCCATAGCACATATGTATGTGGCGGGAAAAAGGGCATCCATCAACTTGTCTTTCTGTCAATGCGTCCCTGGCAGCTTGTTAGTGCCGTGCTAAAAAGTAGTTTACTTTCTGTGAAGCACCGTATGGCAGCTTTGATCCCGTGCAAATTCATTTTACGAGCCCAATATCACATTTGTCATAATCTCGCACTTTACATTGAATGGTTTTTCGCTGCCGGCGTTGTTAATCTATGCTTGTAAATCCTAACTTTACTACCTTACATGTTTTTATCTTTTGCTTTATTGACTAGAGCTTCGTTAAACCACGGAGCTATTACAAAACTAGTAATGACGGCTGCAGTCGAGCGTGCCCGACAGTAAATGAGATACGCTTTGCCTATTTTAAAAAACCGTTACTTTAAATTCTAACAAAATTCTTTTCACAGATTCTTTCGATTTCTTCAATCTTTCCATAGATGGCGCCACTGCGAAAATTTCGAAGTAGTCAGCTTTGCTTACTTGTACAGGCACACACGATGAGACTAAAGCAACGCGTCGCAATGATGACGTTACGATATGCTGCAAAATGAAGTCAGTAGAGCTATATAAAGCGTTTAATTGAAAAACGTCTGCTTTTATTGGTATGTATGCCAAATCATCACAAAATTTAAAATTGATTTGTTAATCATAAGATATTTAGAAAGCTTCATACTAAATTTGTTGTCTCTAGCTTTTATAATACATAGCTGAGGTCTATGTGTTCAAACAGACAGACAGACGGACAGCCATGGCTTAATCGACTCGGCTAGTGATCCTGAGCAAAAATATACACTTTGTTGGTTCTGCCACGCCTAATAATAATATTAATTAATATTCGTATATTATTGGTTTGCCGTGGCATCTTAAATTTGAAATAAACTTGATATGGTATGTTATACAGTAATAAAATGCTATATTTGGTGACGCTCATACAGACAGACGGACATGGGTTTATCTGCTAGTGATCCTGGGGCCATATTTGCACAATTTTTGCATATCACTTTGACTATTATTATACCATTCGACCATTGAAAATGGGCAAAAATGGTATACTAAGTTTGTGCAAATATATGTAACAGGCAGAAGGAGGCGTGGCAGACTCCACAGTATATATATTCTTGCTCAGGATCACAAGCCAAATCGATTGAGCCATGTTCTTCTGCCTGTCCGTTTGTTCGTCACGCATCTGGGTGAACACACAGATCTCAGCTATTATAAAAGCTAGAGACACCAAATTTCGTATGAAGGTATACAAACATCACAAGCTACTGGAGTTTATTTCAAATTTGCCACGCCCACCGCCTTTTAAAATTGTTAAATAAGTTGAGTTTGCTTTGTGACGAAAGTGTTAAAGTTTCAACTTTTTGCTTTAACACACACATAATTATATACGTGTACTATATTATATACATACATACATCCTTCATAAAGATTTATTTATCACAAACATCTGTATGTATGTATGTTTTACTTGTTGCGAAGAGTTACAAATTATTGAAAGGCAAACAGATTGAGAGAATAAAACAATACACATCAATTTCCCAAAGTATTCAAAAGTTCTGGGCGATAAAAAACAAGTAAGAAAGCTACATTCGAGTGTGCTCGACTGTAATATACCCGCTACCCAGCTGCTCGTACATCATTTATTTGCGGAACAAAAAAAAAACGGCAACAATCATATTTTGACCGTAAAAGGCTTACAATATTTATGCAAAGTCAAAATCTAAAATAAAAAAAAAAAAAACATTTTTGAACACATTTAATTTTTGATGCGGGCGGGACTCGAACCCGTAAATGCATAATAGTACTGTTCGTTTTGCAGTCAACAACTTAACCCATTTCACCACCGTACACGCACACACGATTCGGCACAATTCGGCTGCCGGCAGCGCTGCTTACAGCTATGGAAAACGTTAAGCTGAATAACTTCTGTGTTTATTATCCGATTGTTACCAGAGATCATCTGGCTAGCTATATTTATCATGTAAACCGAAAATGAACAATATGGCATCAAAATTGCGCTTGTAATCAATGTTTTTTCGATTTACGGGGGCGGAAAAGGGCGTGGCCAAAATCCAAAATAAACTTGATCAGCGTGCAATAATAACACATATTGTCACCAAATTTGGTAGTCCTAGCTCTTATAATAGCTGAGATCTAGATTTTCACACGGACAGACAGACGGACAGACGGGCATGGCTATATCGACTCGGCTGTTGATCCTGAGCCAGAATATATATACTTAATGGGGTCGGAGGTGTCTCCTTCTGCCTGCTGCTGGCAGCGCTGCTTACAGCTAAGGAAAACGTTAAGCTGAATAACTTCTGTGTTTATTATCCGACTGTTACCAAATTTTCAGAGATCATTTGGCTAGCTATAGTTATCATATCAACTGAAAATGAACAATATGGCATCAAAATTGCGCTTGTAATAAATTTTTTTCGATTTACAGGGGCGGAAGGGTGCGTGGCCAAAATCCAAAATAAACTTGATCAGCGTGCAATAATAACACATACTGTCACCAAATTTGGTAGTTCTAGCTCTTATAATAGCTGAGATCTAGATTTTCACACGGACAGACAGACGGACAGACAGCCAGACGGACATACGGACATGGCTATATCGACTCGGTTGTTGATCCTGAGCCCGAAAATATACACTTTATGGGGTCAGAGGTGTCTCCTTCTGCCTGTTACATACATTTTCGGTTTGAACAAAGTTATAATACCCTTCTACTCTATGAGTAGCGGGTATAAAAAGTCTAGTACAAACGAATCAATTCGGATGAATTATGAGAACAATAATATTTACATTTGTGGGTTCAGGTGTTGGTTTCCACGCATTCAAAGTGCACAGCAAACCAACAGCGACCGAAACGCCCTTCATGCTTCATTTTCTCCACCAAATGCTCCAGCCAGATGCTTACCCCGTTTGCCGGCATGAAAGCTGTCGAATGGTGAAATCCGCTCTATTTGGGCCATCAACTTGGAACGAGGCAAAATTGAGCGATCGGCATTGATGCGCTCAACAGCCTGGCGAAATGCGAGCTCCTGATGGTCGTCCGAGGGATGGAAAAGGCCACCTGAAGCGAAAGAGGGGATGCAAAACAATATTATTAATGGATAAATACAAGTACTTTGTTATTACACGGTAACATGTTGCCAGACAGACTGCGTGATTGCAGTGCCTGCGTAAAAACAAACTATTCTCACTCGCACATAAACATCGCACACAAACACAGTGACGCAGTTAGACAGCAATATTTACAAGGATATACATACACACACGCGCGCTTTTGAATGTGATGTGAGTAAAAATCGATACTTGCTGAAGATGATGCGGGATGTTGCCTAAACTATGAATGAGGTTTTTTTGGAAATTCGAATTGGAAGCACATATTCCGTACATTGCGGCACTTACCGATCTTTATAATGTCGGGCAATGCGTAAACATGATTCAAGTTGGTTGCCACTTGCAGAAGCAGAAGTAACATTGGTAGAGGCAGCAGAAGTTGGTGCATACTGTTTTCACCGACAGTCGGTTAGCGTGGAAAAGACTTCAATTTGTAAAGTTTATTTTTTCCATAGCTGTAAGCTGCACTGCCGGCAGCGCTGCCAGCATCATTAGGTCGAGTAGTGCGTACGTGTATTCTTGATGAACGAGCAGCTGGGTACCGGATATATAACAGTCGAACACACTCGACTGTATATACTACAAGGAGCGTTCCAAAGTAAGCAGGACTTTTAAAAAATAGACAGAACAAATGGTTTTATCGGCAAAGTCAATTAATTTTATTCAAAATAGTCTCCTTCTGCTTCAATACAGCTTTTTGCACGGTCTAAAAGTTTGTCGAACAAGTGTTTTAGCTCGTTGCCCGGTATGGCCGCCAGTACGCCGGTGCAAGCCTTTTGAATGGCCTCCACGTCTGCATAACGCTTTCCTTTCATCGGCAAATGCATTTTTCCGAAAAGGTAGAAGTCGCACGGTGCCAAATAAGGTGAATACGGGGAGTGGTTGATCGTTAAAATGTGATTTTTGGTCAAATAATCGGTCACAAGCGTCGATCGATGAGACGGCGCATTATCGTGCAACAAACGCCAACTTCCATCTTCGCGATATTCGGGCCGAACACGTCGAATACGGCGCACCAAACGCTTCAAAACTCCAAGGTAGAATATCGTATTAACGTTTTGTCCGGGTGAAACAAATTCTTTGTAGACAATACCTTTGGAATCATAAAAACAAATCAGCATTGTCTTCACTTTTGACTTCTTCAGGCGCGATTTTTTGGGTTTCGGCTCGTCCGGCGCTTTCCATTCAGCACTTTGGCGTTTCGTTTCGGGATCACCACGTTTCGTCACCAGTCACAATCTCGTAAAGGAAGTTTGGGTCTTTTTTTACTTTTTTTTTTGATGATTTCGCCTGATTTTTTATGAATTCACGCACAGTTTCAATGGAATTTTCGGTGATCACGGATTTTGGTTGGCCCACATGTTCATCGTCATTTATTTCCTCACGACCACTTTGAAAACGTTGAAACCACTCGTGCACTCTGCACCGGGATAAACAATTATCGCCATAAACTTGTTTCATAAATTGAAACGTTTCGGTGAAAGTTTTACCAATTTTAAAACAAAATTTAATGTTGGCTCTTTGCTCGAAGCTTATTTTCGCACGGATGACAAAAAAGTACTGACACTTAAAACGCAATAACTTCACTTCTAATAGATAGAATGTTATGAAATTTGTACTGGAAGTCAATGAAGGATAGCAGATTCTAGCGCACTATATATCGACATATGGATGACGCCACTAGAGGGCTCTAGATTCAAAAAGTCCTGATTACTTTGGAAAGCACCTTGTATATACTATATACTAAGTTTGTGTAAATGTATGTAACAGACAGACCCCATAAAAATATATATTCTGAGTCAGGATCACTGGCCGAGTCGATTGAGCCATGTTCGAGTGTCTGTCCGTCTGTCCTTCGGTCCGTTTGAACGTTTAGATATAAGCTATTATAAAAGCTAGAGACACCAAATTTCGCATGAAGGTTCCTGTATACCATAGGTAGATCGAGTTTATTTTCAATTTTTGATGCCACACCCATTGTCCACGCAAATCGATAATTTTAGAAGTATTACAGCTTGCTGGTTTGGTATGAACATAGATAATAGCAATATAAATCTCTTCCCCAAATTACAATCCGATCGGATTATGAACACAGAAGTTATTTGTATTAACGTTTTCCGTAGTTTCACTGCTTGCGCCTTTGCAGCATATCGTGACGTCATCTTCCCGATGCTTCGTTTCAGCCGTAACGTGTATAAGGCTGACTGCTACGACGTTTTTATATGTAGATGGCGCTATTCAATGATACATAGATCTGACTTAAACAATAGGTGGCAGATGAACTTGTGCACTGTTTTATGATGGAAAGAAAAGTATGATAATTTTTTTCAAAACTGGACGAATGGTGTCTTACTGTTGGGCGCGCTCGACTGTCGCTTTTCTTACTTGTTTTAGACCATTTTTTATACCCGCTACTCATACAGTAGAAGGGTATTATAAGTTTGTTCAAACTGAAAATGTATGTAACAGGCAGAAGGAGACATATCCGACACAATAAAGTATATATATTCTGGCTCAGGATCATTTTGACAAACACAATACACCATTTATTTTTTTAAAATCCATGGTCTAAAAAACACTCATTACAATGGATTTTGTTGAGCAAATTAATTTTAATTGTCTCACAATCCAGGTTAGGAAAATGATTTGCAAGGATGACAGAGGCCAGAGTGGTTAGAGTGTCAGACTGCAAGGCCAAAAGTTTTCGGTTCGATTCCTCAAAAAAGAACCACGGAAAAATAAATTTTTATTTGTAGACCATGGATTTTAAAAAAATAAATGGTCTTTTGTGTTTGTCGAAATGTGCGTAACAGACAAAAGGAGGCATCTGTGCGACCCCATAAAGTATATATATTCTTGTTCAGGATCACTATTGGGCAGACGCTACGTCTGCACTTTTATGTTGTGCAGGTGCAACGTATGTTTCGCAACCGGACGCTCGTGCGAAACCAAGTACCTTTGCTAATGAGTGTTGGGTAAGCGGATACGTGTGCAGCTCCAAATGTTCTTATCAAAACATTTCTGGTGTTAACTTATATGTTCTTGCTCAGGATCACTAGCCGAGTCAATTGAACCATGTCTGTCTGTCCGTCTGTATTAACGCTTATATCTCAGAAATTAAAAAAGCTAGAGCCACCAAATTTGGTGAGAATGTGTGTTATTATTGCAGGCTTATTAAGTTAATTTTGGATTTAACCACGTCCCCTTCCGCCCCCGTAAATCGAAAAAAAATTGATTTCAGGCGCAATTTTGGTGCCATATTGTTCATTTTCTGTTTACACGATAACTATAGGTAGCCAAATTTGGTAACAATTGGTTAACAAATACAGAAGTTATTCAACTCTACGTTTTCCATAGCTGTAAGCAGCGCTGCCGGCAACATGTCTGTCTGTCTGTCTGTATGAACGCCTATATCTCAGAAACTAAAAAAGCTAGAGCCACCAACTTTGGTGACAACACTAATGTGGGTCATACGATGTAAAATTTCCGCCCCCGCAAATCGATAAACCAAATGGTAAGCGTAGTTTTGGCGTGTATGATAACTACCACCACACAAACGATCGCTGAAAATTTGGTTCCGATCGGATAATGAACATAAAAGTTATTCAAGTTATTCAATTATATATTTTGTTTTTCTTTTTTCTTTGAAAAACGCCTTTACCAACAACAGTTTTCTTAGTTTGATTTTTCTCATGGTTTTTAAAAATCCATGGTCTTTTACAGTAAACACTTGACATTAGCCGTTCTTACTTGTTATTTCAGATTTTGACTTTACATCATTGTTATAAGTCCATGGCGTTTTACGGTCAAAACATGATTTTAGCCGTTCTTTATTGTTTCGCAAATAATTTTTATGTACGAGTAGCTGGGTAGCGGGTATATTACAGTCGAGCATACTCAACTCTAGCTTTCTTACTTGTTCTTAAACTTTGCGTTTTAATAAATTATTTTCATTACTAATCCTCTTTATTACTATTGCAAATCCAAAATTCGTCCACTTCCGCGTGTGCATGCCTTATTAAGCGAAACTAATTGTGTTTATTAGGCCATGGATTTAAAACAAAATAAATGGTCTATTGTGTTTTTTGAATGGCCTCCACGTCTGCATAACGCTTTCCTTTCATCGGCAAATGCATTTTTCCGAAAAGGTAGAAGTCGCACGGTGCCAAATCAGGTGAATACGGGGAGTGGTTGATCGTTAAAATGTGATTTTTGGTCAAATAATCGGTCACAAGCGTCGATCGATGAGACGGCGCATTATCGTGCAACAAACGCCAACTTCCATCTTCGCGATATTCGGGCCGAACACGTCGAATACGGCGCACCAAACGCTTCAAAACTCCAAGGTAGAATATCGCATTAACGTTTTGTCCGGGTGAAACAAATTCTTTGTAGACAATACCTTTGGAATCATAAAAACAAATCAGCATTGTCTTTACTTTTGACTTCTTCAGGCGCGATTTTTTGGGTTTCGGCTCGTCCGGCGCTTTCCATTCAGCACTTTGGCGTTTCGTTTCGGGATCACCACGTTTCGTCAACAGTCACAATCTCGTAAAGGAAGTTTGGGTCTTTTTTTACCTCTTTAATGATGTCCTTCGAATGTTGAATTCTGAGCTATTTTTGGTCGTCAGTCAATTTGTGCGGAACAAACCGTGCACATACCTTTTGTAAGCCCAAAAGTTTGGTCAAAATGCGATAAATCGATGTTTTGGAGATGTTCAATTCTATTTCCATGAATTTCAATGATGATTTCGCCTGATTTTTTTATGAATTCACGCACAGTTTCAATGGAATTTTCGGTGATCACGGATTTTGGTTGGCCCACATGTTCATCGTCATTTATTTCCTCACGACCACTTTGAAAACGTTGAAACCACTCGTGCACTCTGCACCGGGATAAACAATTATCGCCATAAACTTGTTTCATAAATTGAAACGTTTCGGTGATAGTTTTACCAATTTTAAAACAAAATTTAATGTTGGCTCTTTGCTCGAAGCTCATTTTCGCACCGATGACAAAAAAGTACTGACACTTAAAACGCAATTACTTCACTTCTAATAGATAGAATGTTATGAAATTTGTACTGGAAGTCAATGAAGGATAGCAGATTCTAGCGCACTATATATCGACATATGGATGACGCCACTAGAGGGCTCTAGATTCAAAAAGTCCTGATTACTTTGGAAAGCACCTTGTATATACTATATACTAAGTTTGTGCAAATGTATGTAACAGACAGACCCCATAAAAATATATATTCTGAGTCAGGATCACTGGCCGAGTCGATTGAGCCATGTCCGAGTGTCTGTCCGTCTGTCCTTCGGTCCGTTTGAACGTTTAGATATAAGCTATTATAAAAGCTAGAGACACCAAATTTCGCATGAAGGTTCCTGTATACCATAGGTAGATCGAGTTTATTTTCAATTTTTGATGCCACACCCATTGTCCACGCAAATCGATAATTTTAGAAGTATTACAGCTTGCAAATTACAATCCGATCGGATAATAACCCCGGAAGTTATTTGTATTAACGTTTTCCGTAGTTTCACTGCTTGCGCCTTTGCAGCATATTGTGACGTCATCTTCCCGATGCTTCGTTTCAGCCGTAACGTGTATAAGGCTGACTGCTACGACGTTTTTATATGTAGATGGCGCTATTCAAAGATACATAGATCTGACTTAAACAATAGGTGACAGATGAACTTGTGCACTGTTTTTTGATGGAAAGAAAAGTATGATAATTTTTTTCAAAACTGGACGAATGGTGTCTTACTGTCGGGCGCGCTCGACTGTCGCTTTTCTTACTTGTTTTAGACCATTTTTTATACCCGCTACTCATACAGTAGAAGGGTATTATAACTTTGTTCAAACTGAAAATGTATGTAACAGGCAGAAGGAGACATATCCGACACAATAAAGTTTATATATTCTGGGTCAGGATCATTTTGACAAACACAATACACCATTTATTTTTTTAAAATCCATGGTCTAAAAAACACTCATTACAATGGATTTTGTTGAGCAAATTAATTTTAATTGTCTCACAATTCAGGTTAGGAAAATGATTTGCAAGGATGACAGAGGCCAGAGTGGTTAGAGTGTCAGACTGCAAGGCCAAAAGTTTTCGGTTCGATTCCTCAAAATAGAACCACGGAAAAATAAATTTTTATTTGTAGACCATGGATTTTAAAAAAATAAATGGTCTTTTGTGTTTGTCGAAATGTGCGTAACAGACAAAAGGAGGCATCTGTGCGACCCCATAAAGTATATATATTCTTGTTCAGGATCACTAGCCGAGTCGATTAAGCCATGTCTGTCTGTCCGTCTGTATAAACGCTTATTTCTCAGAAACTAAAAAAGCTTGAGCCACCAAATGTGGTGACAACACTCATGTGGGTCATACGCTGTAAAATTTGTATTAAAATGTGGGCCTTGCCTACTTCTACTTCTTCTTGGGCGCCAGTTAACTAAAAAAAGAGTTTCAATAAAAAAAAATATATCTTTTATTTAGTTTTATGACCATAAGGTCTTTATTAATTAATCGAAAAAACAGAACTGATATTAGGTTTACAAATTTGTCCCTACCTAACTTCGCCTGCGCACCTATGCTGCTGGCGTCGGTGCTGCTTTCCACCTATGCTGCGTAGGTGCTGCTCCGCTTTGATTGTTGCAACACTCGCTGGCTCGCGGATTCTCACGGAAATTGGGCAGACGCTACGTCTGCACTTTTATGTTGTGCAGGTGCAACGTATGTTTCGCAACCGGACGCTCGTGCGAAACCAAGTACCTTTGCTGATGAGTGTTGCGTAAGCGGATACGTGTGCAGCTCCAAATGTTCTTATCAAAACATTTCTGGTGTTAACTTATATGTTCTTGCTCAAGATCACTAGCCGAGTCAATTGAGCCATGTCTGTCTGTCCGTCTGTATGAACGCTTATATCTCAGAAACTAAAAAAGCTAGAGCCACCAAATTTGATGACAATGTGTGTTATTATTGCAGGCTTATTAAGTTAATTTTGGATTTAACCACGTCCCCTTCCGCCCCCGTAAATCGAAAAAAAATTGATTTCAGGCGCAATTTTGGTGCCATATTGTTCATTTTCTGTTTACACGATAACTATAGCTAGCCAAATTTGGTAACAATTGGTTAACAAATACAGAAGTTATTCAACTCTACGTTTTCCATAGCTGTAAGCAGCGCTGCCGGCAACATGTCTGTCTGTCTGTCTGTATGAACGCCTATATCTCAGAAACTAAAAAAGCTAGAGCCACCAACTTTGGTGACAACACTAATGTGGGTCATACGATGTAAAATTTCCGCCCCCGCAAGTCGATAAACCAAATGGTAAGCGTAGTTTTGGCGTGTATGATAACTTCCACCACACAAACGATCGCTGAAAATTTGGTTTCGATCGGATAATGAACATAAAAGTTATTCAAGTTATTCAATTATATATTTTGTTTTTCTTTTTTCTTTGAAAAACGCCTTTACCAACAACAGTTTTCTTAGTTTGATTATTCTCATGGTTTTTAAAAAACCATGGTCTTTTACAGTCAACACTTGACATTAGCCGTTCTTACTTGTTATTTCAGATTTTGACTTTACATCATTGTTATAAGTCCATGGCGTTTTACGGTCAAAACATGATTTTAGCCGTTCTTTATTGTTTCGCAAATAATTTTTATGTACGAGTAGCTGGGTAGCGGGTATATTACAGTCGAGCATACTCAACTCTAGCTTTCTTACTTGTTCTTAAACTTTGCGTTTTAATAAATTATTTTCATTACTAATCCTCTTTATTACTATTGCAAATCCAAAATTCGTTCACTTCCGCGTGTGCATGCCTTATTAAGCGAAACTAATTGTGTTTATTAGGCCATGGATTTAAAAAAAAATAAATGGTCTATTGTGTATTTTGAATGGCCTCCACGTCTGCATAACGCTTTCCTTTCATCGGCAAATCCATTTTTCCGAAAAGGTAGAAGTCGCACGGTGCCAAATCAGGTGAATACGGGGAGTGGTTGATCGTTAAAATGTGATTTTTGGTCAAATAATCGGTCACAAGCGTCGATCGATGAGACGGCGCATTATCGTGCAACAAACGCCAACTTCCATCTTCGCGATATTCGGGCCGAACACGTCGAATACGGCGCACCAAACGCTTCAAAACTCCAAGGTAGAATATCGCATTAACGTTTTGTCCGGGTGAAACAAATTCTTTGTAGACAATACCTTTGGAATCATAAAAACAAATCAGCATTGTCTTTACTTTTGACTTCTTCAGGCGCGATTTTTTGGGTTTCGGCTCGTCCGGCGCTTTCCATTCAGCACTTTGGCGTTTCGTTTCGGGATCACCACGTTTCGTCAACAGTCACAATCTGGTAAAGAAAGTTTGGGTCTTTTTTTACCTCTTTAATGATGTCCTTCGAATGTTGAATTCTGAGCTATTTTTGATCGTCAGTCAATTTGTGCGGAACAAACCGTGCACATACCTTTTGTAAGCCCAAAAGTTTGGTCAAAATGCGATAAATCGATGTTTTGGAGATGTTCAATTCTATTTCCATGAATTTCAATGATGATTTCGCCTGATTTTTTATGAATTCACGCACAGTTTCAATGGAATTTTCGGTGATCACGGATTTTGGTTGGCCCACATGTTCATCGTCATTTATTTCCTCACGACCACTTTGAAAACGTTGAAACCACTCGTGCACTCTGCATCGGGATAAACAATCATCGCCATAAACTTGTTTCATAAATTGAAACGTTTCGGTGAAAGTTTTACCAATTTTAAAACAAAATTTAATGTTGGCTCTTTGCTCGAAGCTCATTTTCGCACCGATGACAAAAAAGTACTGACACTTAAAACGCAATAACTTCACTTCTAATAGATAGAATGTTATGAAATTTGTACTGGAAGTCAATGAAGGATAGCAGATTCTAGCGCACTATATATCGACATATGGATGACGCCACTAGAGGGCTCTAGATTCAAAAAGTCCTGATTACTTTGGAAAGCACCTTGTATATACTATATACTAAGTTTGTGTAAATGTATGTAACAGACAGACCCCATAAAAATATATATTCTGAGTCAGGATCACTGGCCGAGTCGATTGAGCCATGTCCGAGTGTCTGTCCGTCTGTCCTTCGGTCCGTTTGAACGTTTAGATATAAGCTATTATAAAAGCTAGAGACACCAAATTTCGCATGAAGGTTCCTGTATACCATAGGTAAATCGAGTTTATTTTCAATTTTTGATGCCACACCCATTGTCCACGCAAATTGATAATTTTAGAAGTATTACAGCTTGCTGGATTGGTGTGAACATAGATAATAGCAATATAAATCTCTTCCCCAAATTACAATCCGATCGGATTATAAACACAGAAGTTATTTGTATAAACGTTTTCCGTAGTTTCACTTCTTGCGCCTTTGCAGCATATCGTGATGTCATCTTCCCGACGCTTCGTTTCAGCCGTAACGTGTATAAGGCTGACTGCTACGACGTTTTTATATGTAGATGGCGCTATTCAAAGATACATAGATCTGACTTAAACAATAGGTGGCAGATGAACTTGTGCACTGTTTTTTGATGGAAATAAAAGTATGATAATTTTTTTCAAAACTGGACGAATGGTGTCTTACTGTCGGGCGGGCTCGACTGTCGCTTTTCTTACTTGTTTTAGACCATTTTTTATACCCGCTACTCATACAGTAGAAGGGTATTATAACTTTGTTCAAACTGAAAATGTATGTAACAGGCAGAAGGAGACATATCCGACACAATAAAGGATATATATTCTGGCTCAGGATCATTTTGACAAACACAATACACCATTTATTTTTTTAAAATCCATGGTCTAAAAAACACTCATTACAATGGATTTTGTTGAGCAAATTAATTTTAATTGTCTCACAATTCAGGTTAGGAAAATGATTTGCAAGGATGACAGAGGCCAGAGTGGTTAGAGTGTCAGACTGCAAGGCCAAAAGTTTTCGGTTCGATTCCTCAAAATAGAACCACGGAAAAATACATTTTTATTTGTAGACCATGGATTTTAAAAAAATAAATGGTCTTTTGTGTTTGTCGAAATGTGCGTAACAGACAAAAGGAGGCATCTGTGCGACCCCATAAAGTATATATATTCTTGTTCAGGATCACTAGCCGAGTCGATTAAGCCATGTCTGTCTGTCCGTCTGTATAAACGCTTATTTCTCAGAAACTAAAAAAGCTTGAGCCACCAAATGTGGTGACAACACTCATGTGGGTCATACGCTGTAAAATTTGTATTAAAATGTGGGCCTTGCCTACTTCTACTTCTTCTTGGGCGCCAGTTAACTAAAAAAGAGTTTCAATAAAAAAAAATATATCTTTTATTTAGTTTTATGACCATAAGGTCTTTATTAATTAATCGAAAAAACAGAACTGATATTAGGTTTACAAATTTGTCCCTACCTAACTTCGCCTGCGCACCTATGCTGCTGGCGTCGGTGCTGCTTTCCACCTATGCTGCGTAGGTGCTGCTCCGCTTTGATTGTTGCAACACTCGCTGGCTCGCTGATTCTCACGGAAATTGGGCAGACGCTACGTCTGCACTTTTATGTTGTGCAGGTGCAACGTATGTTTCGCAACCGGACGCTCGTGCGAAACCAAGTACCTTTGCTGATGAGTGTTGCGTAAGCGGATACGTGTGCAGCTCCAAATGTTCTTATCAAAACATTTCTGGTGTTAACTTATATGTTCTTGCTCAAGATCACTAGCCGAGTCAATTGAGCCATGTCTGTCTGTCCGTCTGTATGAACGCTTATATCTCAGAAACTAAAAAGCTAGAGCCACCAAATTTGGTGACAATGTGTGTTATTATTGCAGGCTTATTAAGTTAATTTTGGATTTAACCACGTCCCCTTCCGCCCCCGTAAATCGAAAAAAAATTGATTTCAGGCGCAATTTTGGTGCCATATTGTTCATTTTCTGTTTACACGATAACTATAGCTAGCCAAATTTGGTAACAATTGGTTAACAAATACAGAAGTTATTCAACTCTACGTTTTCCATAGCTGTAAGCAGCGCTGCCGGCAACATGTCTGTCTGTCTGTCTGTATGAACGCCTATATCTCAGAAACTAAAAAAGCTAGAGCCACCAACTTTGGTGACAACACTAATGTGGGTCATACGATGTAAAATTTCCGCCCCCCGCAAGTCGATAAACCAAATGGTAAGCGTAGTTTTGGCGTGTATGATAACTTCCACCACACAAACGATCGCTGAAAATTTGGTTCCGATCGGATAATGAACATAAAAGTTATTCAAGTTATTCAATTATATATTTTGTTTTTCTTTTTCTTTGAAAAACGCCTTTACCAACAACAGTTTTCTTAGTTTGATTATTCTCATGGTTTTTAAAAAACCATGGTCTTTTACAGTCAACACTTGACATTAGCCGTTCTTACTTGTTATTTCAGATTTTGACTTTACATCATTGTTATAAGTCCATGGCGTTTTACGGTCAAAACATGATTTTAGCCGTTCTTTATTGTTTCGCAAATAATTTTTATGTACGAGTAGCTGGGTAGCGGGTATATTACAGTCGAGCATACTCAACTCTAGCTTTCTTACTTGTTCTTAAACTTTGCGTTTTAATAAATTATTTTCATTACTAATCCTCTTTATTACTATTGCAAATCCAAAATTCGTTCACTTCCGCGTGTGCATGCCTTATTAAGCGAAACTAATTGTGTTTATTAGGCCATGGATTTAAAAAAAAAATAAATGGTCTATTGTGTTTTTTGAATGGCCTCCACGTCTGCATAACGCTTTCCTTTCATCGGCAAATGCATTTTTCCGAAAAGGTAGAAGTCGCACGGTGCCAAATCAGGTGAATACGGGGAGTGGTTGATCGTTAAAATGTGATTTTTGGTCAAATAATCGGTCACAAGCGTCGATCGATGAGACGGCGCATTATCGTGCAACAAACGCCAACTTCCATCTTCGCGATATTCGGGCCGAACACGTCGAATACGGCGCACCAAACGCTTCAAAACTCCAAGGTAGAATATCGCATTAACGTTTTGTCCGGGTGAAACAAATTCTTTGTAGACAATACCTTTGGAATCATAAAAACAAATCAGCATTGTCTTTACTTTTGACTTCTTCAGGCGCGATTTTTTGGGTTTCGGCTCGTCCGGCGCTTTCCATTCAGCACTTTGGCGTTTCGTTTCGGGATCACCACGTTTCGTCAACAGTCACAATCTCGTAAAGGAAGTTTGGGTCTTTTTTTACCTCTTTAATGATGTCCTTCGAATGTTGAATTCTGAGCTATTTTTGGTCGTCAGTCAATTTGTGCGGAACAAACCGTGCACATACCTTTTGTAAGCCCAAAAGTTTGGTCAAAATGCGATAAATCGATGTTTTGGAGATGTTCAATTCTATTTCCATGAATTTCAATGATGATTTCGCCTGATTTTTTATGAATTCACGCACAGTTTCAATGGAATTTTCGGTGATCACGGATTTTGGTTGGCCCACATGTTCATCGTCATTTATTTCCTCACGACCACTTTGAAAACGTTGAAACCACTCGTGCACTCTGCATCGGGATAAACAATCATCGCCATAAACTTGTTTCATAAATTGAAACGTTTCGGTGAAAGTTTTACCAATTTTAAAACAAAATTTAATGTTGGCTCTTTGCTCGAAGCTCATTTTCGCACCGATGACAAAAAAGTACTGACACTTAAAACGCAATAACTTCACTTCTAATAGATAGAATGTTATGAAATTTGTACTGGAAGTCAATGAAGGATAGCAGATTCTAGCGCACTATATATCGACATATGGATGACGCCACTAGAGGGCTCTAGATTCAAAAAGTCCTGATTACTTTGGAAAGCACCTTGTATATACTATATACTAAGTTTGTGCAAATGTATGTAATAGACAGACCCCATAAAAATATATATTCTGAGTCAGGATCACTGGCCGAGTCGATTGAGCCATGTCCGAGTGTCTGTCCGTCTGTCCTTCGGTCCGTTTGAACGTTTAGATATAAGCTATTATAAAAGCTAGAGACACCAAATTTCGCATGAAGGTTCCTGTATACCATAGGTAGCTCGAGTTTATTTTCAATTTTTGATGCCACACCCATTGTCCACGCAAATCGATAATTTTAGAAGTATTACAGCTTGCTGGTTTGGTATGAACATAGATAATAGCAATATAAATCTCTTCCCCAAATTACAATCCGATCGGATTATAAACACAGAAGTTATTTGTATAAACGTTTTCCGTAGTTTCACTGCTTGCGCCTTTGCAGCATATCGTGACGTCATCTTCCCGATGCTTCGTTTCAGCCGTAACGTGTATAAGGCTGACTGCTACGACGTTTTTATATGTAGATGGCGCTATTCAAAGATACATAGATCTGACTTAAACAATAGGTGGCAGATGAACTTGTGCACTGTTTTTTGATGGGAAGAAAAGTATGATAATTTTTTTCAAAACTGGACGAATGGTGTCTTACTGTCGGGCGGGCTCGACTGTCGCTTTTCTTACTTGTTTTAGACCATTTTTTATACCCGCTACTCATACAGTAGAAGGGTATTATAACTTTGTTCAAACTGAAAATGTATGTAACAGGCAGAAGGAGACATATCCGACACAATAAAGGATATATATTCTGGCTCAGGATCATTTTGACAAACACAATACACCATTTATTTTTTTAAAATCCATGGTCTAAAAAACACTCATTACAATGGATTTTGTTGAGCAAATTAATTTTAATTGTCTCACAATCCAGGTTAGGAAAATGATTTGCAAGGATGACAGAGGCCAGAGTGGTTAGAGTGTCAGACTGCAAGGCCAAAAGTTTTCGGTTCGATTCCTCAAAATAGAACCACGGAAAAATAAATTTTTATTTGTAGACCATGGATTTTAAAAAAATAAATGGTCTTTTGTGTTTGTCGAAATGTGCGTAACAGACAAAAGGAGGCATCTGTGCGACCCCATAAAGTATATATATTCTTGTTCAGGATCACTAGCCGAGTCGATTAAGCCATGTCTGTCTGTCCGTCTGTATAAACGCTTATTTCTCAGAAACTAAAAAAGCTTGAGCCACCAAATTTGGTGACAACACTCATGTGGGTCATACGCTGTAAAATTTTTATTAAAATGTGGGCCTTGCCTACTTCTACTTCTTCTTGGGCGCCAGTGAACTAAAAAAAGAGTTTCAATAAAAAAAAATATATCTTTTATTTAGTTTTATGACCATAAGGTCTTTATTAATTAATCGAAAAAACAGAACTGATATTAGGTTTACAAATTTGTCCCTACCTAACTTCGCCTGCGCACCTATGCTGCTGGCGTCGGTGCTGCTTTCCACCTATGCTGCGTAGGTGCTGCTCCGCTTTGATTGTTGCAACACTCGCTGGCTCGCTGATTCTCACGGAAATTGGGCAGACGCTACGTCTGCACTTTTATGTTGTGCAGGTGCAACGTATGTTTCGCAACCGGACGCTCGTGCGAAACCAAGTACCTTTGCTAATGAGTGTTGCGTAAGCGAATACGTGTGCAGCTCCAAATGTTCTTATCAAAACATTTCTGGTGTTAACTTATATGTTCTTGCTCAGGATCACTAGCCGAGTCAATTGAACCATGTCTGTCTGTCCGTCTGTATGAACGCTTATATCTCAGAAACTAAAAAAGCTAGAGCCACCAACTTTGGTGACAACACTAATGTGGGTCATACGATGTAATAAAATACGAGCGTAGTTTTGGCGTGTATGATAACTTCCACCACACAAACGATCGCTGAAAATTTGGTTCCGATCGGATAATGAACATAAAAGTTATTCAAGTTATTCAATTATATATTTTGTTTTTCTTATTTCTTTGAAAAACGCCTTTACCAACAACAGTTTTCTTAGTTTGATTATTCTCATGGTTTTTAAAAAACCATGGTCTTTTACAGTCAACACTTGACAGTAGCCGTTCTTACTTGTTATTTCAGATTTTGACTTTACATCATTATTGTAAGTCCATGGCGTTTTACGGTCAAAACATGATTTTAGCCGTTCTTTATTGTTTCGCAAATAATTTTTATGTACGAGTAGCTGGGTAGCGGGTATATTACAGTCGAGCATACTCAACTCTAGCTTTCTTACTTGTTCTTAAACTTTGCGTTTTAATAAATTATTTTCATTACTAATCCTCTTTATTACTATTGCAAATCCAAAATTCGTTCACTTCCGCGTGTGCATGCCTTATTTAGCGAAACTAATTATGTTTATTAGGCCATGGATTTAAAACAAAATAAATGGTCTATTGTGTTTTTTGAATGGCCTCCACGTCTGCATAACGCTTTCCTTTCATCGGCAAATGCATTTTTCCGAAAAGGTAGAAGTCGCACGGTGCCAAATCAGATGAATACGGGGAGTGGTTGATCGTTAAAATGTGATTTTTGGTCAAATAATCGGTCACAAGCGTCGATCGATGAGACGGCGCATTATCGTGCAACAAACGCCAACTTCCATCTTCGCGATATTCGGGCCGAACACGTCGAATACGGCGCACCAAACGCTTCAAAACTTCAAGGTAGAATATCGCATTAACGTTTTGTCCGGGTGAAACAAATTCTTTGTAGACAATACCTTTGGAATCATAAAAACAAATCAGCATTGTCTTCACTTTTGACTTCTTCAGGCGCGATTTTTTGGGTTTCGGCTCGTCCGGCGCTTTCCATTCAGCACTTTGGCGTTTCGTTTCGGGATCACCACGTTTCGTCACCAGTCACAATCTCGTAAAGGAAGTTTGGGTCTTTTTTTACCTCTTTAATGATGTCCTTCGAATGTTGAATTCTGAGCTATTTTTGATCGTCAGTCAATTTGTGCGGAACAAACCGTGCACATACCTTTTGTAAGCCCAAAAGTTTGGTCAAAATGCGATAAATCGATGTTTTGGAGATGTTCAATTCTATTTCCGTGAATTTCAATGATGATTTCGCCTGATTTTTTATGAATTCACGCACAGTTTCAATGGAATTTTCGGTGATCACGGATTTTGGTTGGCCCACATGTTCATCGTCATTTATTTCCTCACGACCACTTTGAAAACGTTGAAACCACTCGTGCACTCTGCACCGGGATAAACAATTATCGCCATAAACTTGTTTCATAAATTGAAACGTTTCGGTGAAAGTTTTACCAATTTTAAAACAAAATTTAATGTTGGCTCTTTGCTCGAAGCTCATTTTCGCACCGATGACAAAAAAGTACTGACACTTAAAACGCAATAACTTCACTTCTAATAGCTAGAATGTTATGAAATTCGTACTGGAAGTCAATGAAGGATAGCAAATTCTAGCGCACTATATATCGACATATGGATGACGCCACTAGAGGGCTCTAGATTCAAAAAGTCCTGATTACTTTGGAAAGCACCTTGCATATACTATATACTAAGTTTGTGCAAATGTATGTAATAGACAGACCCCATAAAAATATATATTCTGAGTCAGGATCACTGGCCGAGTCGATTGAGCCATGTCCGAGTGTCTGTCCGTCTGTCCTTCGGTCCGTTTGAACGTTTAGATATAAGCTATTATAAAAGCTAGAGACACCAAATTTCGCATGAAGGTTCCTGTATACCATAGGTAGCTCGAGTTTATTTTCAATTTTTGATGCCACACCCATTGTCCACGCAAATCGATAATTTTAGAAGTATTACAGCTTGCTGGTTTGGCATGAACATAGATAATAGCAATATAAATCTCTTCCCCAAATTACAATCCGATCGGATAATAACCCCGGAAGTTATTTGTATTAACGTTTTCCGTAGTTTCACTGCTTGCGCCTTTGCAGCATATCGTGACGTCATCTTCCCGATGCTTCGTTTCAGCCGTAACGTGTATAAGGCTGACTGCTACGACGTTTTTATATGTAGATGGCACTATTCATAGATACATAGATCTGACTTAAACAATAGGTGGCAGATGAACTTGTGCACTGTTTTTTGATGGAAAGAAAAGTATGATAATTTTTTTCAAAACTGGACGAATGGTGTCTTACTGTCGGGCGCGCTCGACTGTCGCTTTTCTTACTTGTTTTAGACCATTTTTTATACCCGCTACTCATACAGTAAAAGGGTATTATCACTTTGTTCAAACTGAAAATGTATGTAACAGGCAGAAGGAGACATATCCGACACAATAAAGTATATATATTCTGGGTCAGGATCATTTTGACAAACACAATACACCATTTATTTTTTTAAAATCCATGGTCTAAAAAACACTCATTACAATGGATTTTGTTGAGCAAATTAATTTTAATTGTCTCACAATCCAGGTTAGGAAAATGATTTGCAAGGATGACAGAGGCCAGAGTGGTTAGAGTGTCAGACTGCAAGGCCAAAAGTTTTCGGTTCGATTCCTCAAAATAGAACCACGGAAAAATAAATTTTTATTTGTAGACCATGGATTTTAAAAAAATAAATGGTCTTTTGTGTTTGTCGAAATGTGCGTAACAGACAAAAGGAGGCATCTGTGCGACCCCATAAAGTATATATATTCTTGTTCAGGATCACTAGCCGAGTCGATTAAGCCATGTCTGTCTGTCCGTCTGTATAAACGCTTATTTCTCAGAAACTAAAAAAGCTTGAGCCACCAAATTTGGTGACAACACTCATGTGGGTCATACGCTGTAAAATTTTTATTAAAATGTGGGCCACGCCTACTTCTACTTCTTCTTGGGCGCCAGTTAACTAAAAAAAGAGTTTCAATAAAAAAAAAATATATCTTTTATTTAGTTTTATGACCATAAGGTCTTTATTAATTAATCGAAAAAACAGAACTGATATTAGGTTTACAAATTTGTCCCTACCTAACTTCGCCTGCGCACCTATGCTGCTGGCGTCGGTGCTGCTTTCCACCTATGCTGCGTAGGTGCTGCTCCGCTTTGATTGTTGCAACACTCGCTGGCTCGCTGATTCTCACGGAAATTGGGCAGACGCTACGTCTGCACTTTTATGTTGTGCAGGTGCAACGTATGTTTCGCAACCGGACGCTCGTGCGAAACCAAGTACCTTTGCTGATGAGTGTTGCGTAAGCGGATACGTGTGCAGCTCCAAATGTTCTTATCAAAGCCATGTCTGTCTGTCCGTCTGTATGAGCGCTTATATCTCAGAAACTAAAAAAGCTAGAGCCACCAAATTTGGTGACAATGTGTGTTATTATTGCAGGCTTATTAAGTTAATTTTGGATTTAACCACGTCCCCTTCCGCCCCCATAAATCGAAAAAAAATTGATTTCAGGCGCAATTTTGGTGCCATATTGTTCATTTTCTGTTTACACGATAACTATAGCTAGCCAAATTTGGTAACAATTGGTTAACAAATACAGAAGTTATTCAACTCTACGTTTTCCATAGCTGTAAGCAGCGCTGCCGGCAACATGTCTGTCTGTCTGTCTGTATGAACGCCTATATCTCAGAAACTAAAAAAGCTAGAGCCACCAACTTTGGTGACAACACTAATGTGGGTCATACGATGTAAAATTTCCGCCCCCGCAAATCGATAAACCAAACGGTAAGCGTAGTTTTGGCGTGTATGATAACTACCACCACACAAACGATCGCTGAAAAATTGCTTCCGATCGGATAATGAACAAAAAAGTTATTCAACGTTTTATATAGATTTGCACTGCGCCCACTGCAAGCAAGCAAGCAGTGTTTTTTCCAAGCAGTTTTTTTTTCCAACTGCTTGGACTGCTTGGCGTATATAAGACAATTATATATTTTGTTTTTCTTTTTTCTTTGAAAAACGCCTTTACCAACAACAGTTTTCTTAGTTTGATTATTCTCATGGTTTTTAAAAATCCATGGTCTTTTACAGTCAACACTTGACATTAGCCGTTCTTACTTGTTATTTCAGATTTTGACTTTACATCATTGTTATAAGTCCATGGCGTTTTACGGTCAAAACATGATTTTAGCCGTTCTTTATTGTTTCGCAAATAATGTTTATGTACGAGTAGCTGGGTAGCGGGTATATTACAGTCGAGCATACTCAACTCTAGCTTTCTTACTTGTTCTTAAACTTTGCGTTTTAATAAATTATTTTCATTACTAATCCTCTTTATTACTATTGCAAATCCAAAATTCGTTCACTTCCGCGTGTGCATGCCTTATTAAGCGAAACTAATTGTGTTTATTAGGCCATGGATTTAAAAAAAAATAAATGGTCTATTGTGTTTGTTGAAATGTGCGTAACAGGCTGAAGGAGGCATCTGCGACCCATAAAGTATATATATTCTTGCTCAGCATCACTAGCCGAGTCGATTGAGTCATGTCTGTCTGTCCGTTTGTATGAACGCTTATATCTCAGAAAATAAAAAAAGGTAGAGCCACCAAATTTGGTGACAATGTGTGTTATTATTGCACGCTGATCAAGTTCAGTTTGGATTTTGACCACATCCCCTTCCACCCCCGTAAAACAAAAAATGGATTACAGGTGCAATTTTGAAACCATATTGTTCATATGATGACTATAGCTAGCCAGATAATCTCTAAAATGTTGGTAACAATCGGATAATAAACACAGAAGTTATTCAAGTCAACGTTTTCCATAGCTGTAAGCTGCACTGCCGGCAGTACGTGTATTCTTGATGAACGAGCAGCTGGGTAGCGGATATATAACAGTCGAACACACTCTGCTGTATATACTACAAGGAGCGTTCCAAAGTAAGCAGGACTTTTAAAAAATAGACAGAACAAATGGTTTTATCGGCAAAATCAATTAATTTTATTCAAAATAGTCTCCTTCTGCTTCAATACAGCTTTTTGCACGGTCTAAAAGTTTGTCGAACAAGTGTTTTAGCTCGTTGCCCGGTATGGCCGCCAGTACGCCGGTGCAAGCCTTTTGAATGGCCTCCACGTCTGCATAACGCTTTCCTTTCATCGGCAAATGCATTTTTCCGAAAAGGTAGAAGTCGCACGGTGCCAAATCAGATGAATACGGGGAGTGGTTGATCGTTAAAATGTGATTTTTGGTCAAATAATCGGTCACAAGCGTCGATCGATGAGACGGCGCATTATCGTGCAACAAACGCCAACTTCCATCTTCGCGATATTCGGGCCGAACACGTCGAATACGACGCACCAAACGCTTCAAAATTCCAAGGTAGAATATCGCATTAACGTTTTGTCCGGGTGAAACAAATTCTTTGTAGACAATACCTTTGGAATCATAAAAACAAATCAGCATTGCCTTCACTTTTGACTTCTTCAGGCGCGATTTTTTGGGTTTCGGCTCGTCCGGCGCTTTCCATTCAGCACTTTAGCGTTTCGTTTCGGGATTACCATGTTTCGTCACCAGTCACAATCTCGTAAAGGAAGTTTGGGTCTTTTTTTACCTCTTTAATGATGTCCTTCGAATGTTGAATTCTGAGCTATTTTTGGTCGTCAGTCAATTTGTGCGGAACAAACCGTGCACATACCTTTTGTAAGCCCAAAAGTTTGGTCAAAATGCGATAAATCGATGTTTTGGAGATGTTCAATTCTATTTCCATGAATTTCAATGATGATTTCGCCTGATTTTTTATGAATTCACGCACAGTTTCAATGGAATTTTCGGTGATCACGGATTTTGGTTGGCCCACATGTTCATCGTCATTTATTTCCTCACGACCACTTTGAAAACGTTGAAACCACTCGTGCACTCTGCACCGGGATAAACAATCATCGCCATAAACTTGTTTCATAAATTGAAACGTTTCGGTGAAAGTTTTACCAATTTTAAAACAAAATTTAATGTTGGCTCTTTCCTCGAAGCTCATTTTCGCACCGATGACAAAAAAGTACTGACACTTAAAACGCAATAACTTTACTTCTAATAGATAGAATGTTATGAAATTTGTACTGGAAGTCAATGAAGGATAGCAGATTCTAGCGCACTAGTCGACATATGGATGACGCCACTAGAGGGCTCTAGATTTAAAAAGTCCTGATTACTTTGGAAAGCACCTTGTATATACTATATACTAAGTTTGTGCAAATGTATGTAACAGACAGACCCCATAAAAATATATATTCTGAGTCAGGATCACTGGCCGAGTCGATTGAGCCATGTCCGAGTGTCTGTCCGTCTGTCCTTCGGTCCGTTTGAACGTTTAGATATAAGCTATTATAAAAGCTAGAGACACCAAATTTCGCATGAAGGTTCCTGTATACCATAGGTAGCTCGAGTTTATTTTCAATTTTTGATGCCACACCCATTGTCCACGCAAATCGATAATTTTAGAAGTATTACAGCTTGCTGGTTTGGTATGAACATAGATAATAGCAATATAAATCTCTTCCCCAAATTACAATCCGATCGGATAATAACCCCGGAAGTTATTTGTATTAACGTTTTCCGTAGTTTCACTGCTTGCGCCTTTGCCGCATATCGTGACGTCATCTTCCCGATGCTTCGTTTCAGCCGTAACGTGTATAAGGCTGACTGCTACGACGTTTTTATATGTAGATGGCGCTATTCATAGATGCATAGATCTGACTTAAACAATAGGTGGCAGATGAACTTGTGCACTGTTTTTTGATGGAAAGAAAAGTATGATAATTTTTTTCAAAACTGGACGAATGGTGTCATACTGTCGGGCGCGCTCGACTGTCGCTTTTCTTACTTGTTTTAGACCAATTTTTATACCCGCTACTCATACAGTAGTAGGGTATTATCACTTTGTTCAAACTGAAAATGTATGTAACAGGCAGAAGGAGACATATCCGACACAATAAAGTATATATATTCTGGGTCAGGATCATTTTGACAAACACAATACACCATTTATTTTTTTAAAATCCATGGTCTAAAAAACACTCATTACAATGGATTTTGTTGAGCAAATTAATTTTAATTGTCTCACAATCCAGGTTAGGAAAATGATTTGCAAGGATGACAGAGGCCAGAGTGGTTAGAGTGTCAGACTGACAGACTTTATTTTTTTAAAATCCTTGGTCTAAAAAACACTCATTACAATGGATTTTGTTGAGCAAATTAATTTTAATTGTCTCACAATCCAGGTTAGGAAAATGATTTGCAAGGATGACAGAGGCCAGAGTGGTTAGAGTGTCAGACTGCAAGGCCAAAAGTTTTCGGTTCGATTCCTCAAAATAGAACCACGGAAAAATACATTTTTATTTGTAGACCATGGATTTTAAAAAAATAAATGGTCTTTTGTGTTTGTCGAAATGTGCGTAACAGACAAAAGGAGGCATCTGTGCGACCCCATAAAGTATATATATTCTTGTTCAGGATCACTAGCCGAGTCGATTAAGCCATGTCTGTCTGTCCGTCTGTATAAACGCTTATTTCTCAGAAACTAAAAAAGCTTGAGCCACCAAATTTGGTGACAACACTCATGTGGGTCATACGCTGTAAAATTTTTATTAAAATGTGGGCCACGCCTACTTCTACTTCTTCTTGGGCGCCAGTTAACTAAAAAAAGAGTTTCAATAAAAAAAAATATATCTTTTATTTAGTTTTATGACCATAAGGTCTTTATTAATTAATCGAAAAAACAGAACTGATATTAGGTTTACAAATTTGTCCCTACCTAACTTCGCCTGCGCACCTATGCTGCTGGCGTCGGTGCTGCTTTCCACCTATGCTGCGTAGGTGCTGCTCCGCTTTGATTGTTGCAACACTCGCTGGCTCGCTGATTCTCACGGAAATTGGGCACACGCTACGTCTGCACTTTTATGTTGTGCAGGTGCAACGTATGTTTCGCAACCGGACGCTCGTGCGAAACCAAGTACCTTTGCTGATGAGTGTTGCGTAAGCGGATACGTGTGCAGCTCCAAATGTTCTTATCAAAACATTTCTGGTGTTAACTTATATGTTCTTGCTCAAGATCACTAGCCGAGTCAATTGAGTCCGTCTGTATGAGCGCTTATATCTCAGAAACTAAAAAAGCAAGAGCCACCAAATTTGGTGACAATGTGTGTTATTATTGCAGGCTTATTAAGTTAATTTTGGATTTAACCACGTCCCCTTCCGCCCCCATAAATCGAAAAAAAATTGATTTCAGGCGCAATTTTGGTGCCATATTGTTCATTTTCTGTTTACACGATAACTATAGCTAGCCAAATTTGGTAACAATTGGTTAACAAATACAGAAGTTATTCAACTCTACGTTTTCCATAGCTGTAAGCAGCGCTGCCGGCAACATGTCTGTCTGTCTGTCTGTATGAACGCCTATATCTCAGAAACTAAAAAAGCTAGAGCCACCAACTTTGGTGACAACACTAATGTGGGTCATACGATGTAAAATTTCCGCCCCCGCAAATCGATAAACCAAATGGTAAGCGTAGTTTTGGCGTGTATGATAACTACCACCACACAAACGATCGCTGAAAATTTGGTTCCGATCGGATAATGAACAAAAAAGTTATTCAACGTTTTATATAGATTTGCACTGCGCCTACTGCAAGCAAGCAAGCAGTGTTTTTTCCAAGCAGTTTTTTTTCCAACTGCTTGGACTGCTTGGCGTATATAAGACAATTATATATTTTGTTTTTCTTTTTTTTTTGAAAAACGCCTTTACCAAAAACAGTTTTCTTAGTTTGATTATTCGCATGGTTTTTGAAAAATCCATGGTCTTTTACAGTCAACACTTGACATTAGCCGTTCTTACTTGTTATTTCAGATTTTGACTTTACATCATTGTTATAAGTCCATGGCGTTTTACGGTCAAAACATGATTTTAGCCGTTCTTTATTGTTTCGCAAATAATTTTTATGTACGAGTAGCTGGGTAGCGGGTATATTACAGTCGAGCATACTCAACTCTAGCTTTCTTACTTGTTCTTAAACTTTGCGTTTTAATAAATTATTTTCATTACTAATCCTCTTTATTACTATTGCAAATCCAAAATTCGTTCACTTCCGCGTGTGCATGCCTTATTAAGCGAAACTAATTGTGTTTATTAGGCCATGGATTTAAAACAGGTAACAGGCTGAAGGAGGCATCTGCGACCCATAAAGTATATATATTCTTGCTCAGCATCACTAGCCGAGTCGATTGAGCCATGTCTGTCTGTCCGTTTGTATGAACGCTTATATCTCAGAAAATAAAAAAGGGTAGAGCCACCAAATTTGGTGACAATGTGTGTTATTATTGCACGCTGATCAAGTTCAGTTTGGATTTTGACCACATTCCCTTCCACCCCCGTAAAACAAAAAATGGATTACAGGTGCAATTTTGAAACCATATTGTTCATATGATGACTATAGCTAGCCAGATAATCTCTAAAATGTTGGTAACAATCGGATAATAAACACAGAAGTTATTCAAGTCAACGTTTTCCATAGCTGTAAGGTGCACTGCCGACAGCGCTGCCAGCATCATTAGGTCGAGTAGTGCGTACGTGTATTCTTGATGAACGAGTAGCTGGGTAGCGGGTATATAACAGTCGAACACACTTGACTGTATATACTACAAGGAGCGTTCCAAAGTAAGCAGGACTTTTAAAAAATAGACAGAACAAATGATTTTATCGGCAAAATCAATTAATTTTATTCAAAATAGTCTCCTTCTGCTTCAATACAGCTTTTTGCACGGTCTAAAAGTTTGTCGAACAAGTGTTTTAGCTCGTTGCCCGGTATGGCCGCCAGTACGCCGGTGCAAGCCTTTTGAATGGCCTCCACGTCTGCATAACGCTTTTCTTTCATCGGCAAATGCATTTCTCCGAAAAGGTAGAAGTCGCACGGTGCCAAATCAGATGAATACGGGGAGTGGTTGATCGTTAAAATGTGATTTTTGGTCAAATAATCGGTCACAAGCGTCGATCGATGAGACGGCGCATTATCGTGCAACAAACGCCAACTTCCATCTTCGCGATATTCGGGCCGAACACGTCGAATACGGCGCACCAAACGCTTCAAAACTCCAAGGTAGAATATCGCATTAACGTTTTGTCCGGGTGAAACAAATTCTTTGTAGACAATACCTTTGGAATCATAAAAACAAATCAGCATTGTCTTCACTTTTGACTTCTTCAGGCGCGATTTTTTGGGTTTCGGCTCGTCCGGCGCTTTTCATTCAGCACTTTGGCGTTTCGTTTCGGGATCACCACGTTTCGTCACCAGTCACAATCTCGTAAAGGAAGTTTGGGTCTTTATTTACCTCTTTAATGATGTCCTTCGAATGTTGAATTCTGAGCTATTTTTGGTCGTCAGTCAATTTGTGCGGAACAAACCGTGCACATACCTTTTGTAAGCCCAAAAGTTTGGTCAAAATGCGATAAATCGATGTTTTGGAGATGTTCAATTCTATTTCCATGAATTTCAATGATGATTTCGCCTGATTTTTTATGAACGCACAGTTTCAATGGAATTTTCGGTGATCACGGATTTTGGTTGGCCCACATGTTCATCGTCATTTATTTCCTCACGACCACTTTGAAAACGTTGAAACCACTCGTGCACTCTGCACCGGGATAAACAATCATCGCCATAAACTTGTTTCATAAATTGAAACGTTTCGGTGAAAGTTTTACCAATTTTAAAACAAAATTTAATGTTGGCTCTTTGCTCGAAGCTCATTTTCGCACCGATGACAAAAAAGTACTGACACTTAAAACGCAATAACTTCACTTCTAATAGATAGAATGTTATGAAATTTGTACTGGAAGTCAATGAAGGATAGCAGATTCTAGCGCACTATATATCGACATATGGATGACGCCACTAGAGGGCTCTAGATTCAAAAAGTCCTGATTACTTTGGAAAGCACCTTGTATATACTATATACTAAGTTTGTGCAAATGTATGTAACAGACAGACCCCATAAAAATATATATTCTGAGTCAGGATCACTGGCCGAGTCGATTGAGCCATGTTCACGTGTCTGTCCGTCTGTCCTTCGGTCCGTTTGAACGTTTAGATATAAGCTATTATAAAAGCTAGAGACACCAAATTTCGCATGAAGGTGCCTGTATACCATAGGTAGATCGAGTTTATTTTCAATTTTTGATGCCACACCCATTGTCCACGCAAATCGATAATTTTAGAAGTATTATAGCTTGCTGGTTTGGTATGAACATAGATAATAGCAATATAAATCTCTTCCCCAAATTACAATCCGATCGGATTATAAACACAGAAGTTATTCGTATTAACGTTTTCCGTAGTTTCACTGCTTGCGCCTTTGCAGCATATCGTGACGTCATCTTCCCGATGCTTCGTTTCAGCCATAACGTTTATAAAGCTGACTGCTACGTCGTTTTTATATGTAGATGGCGCTATTCAAAGATACATAGATCTGACTTAAACAATAGGTGGCAGATGAACTTGTGCACTGTTTTTTGATGGAAAGAAAAGTATGATAATTTTTTTCAAAACTGGACGAATGGTGTCTTACTGTCGGGCGCGCTCGATTGTCGCTTTTCTTACTTGTTCTAGACCATTTTTTATACCCGCTACTCATACAGTAGAAGGGTATTATAACTTTGTTCAAACTGAAAATGTATGTAACAGGCAGAAGGAGACATATCCGACACAATAAAGTATATATATTCTGGGTCAGGATCATTTTGACAAACACAATACACCATTTATTTTTCTAAAATCCATGGTCTAAAAAACACTCATTACAATGGATATTGTTGAGCAAATTAATTTTAAGTGTCTCACAATCCAGGTTAGGAAAATAATTTGCAAGGATGACAGAGGCCAGAGTGGTTAGAGTGTCAGACTGCAAGGCCAAAAGTTTTCGGTTCGATTCCTCAAAATAGAACCACGGAAAAATAAATTTTTATTTGTAGACCATGGATTTTAAAAAAATAAATGGTCTTTTGTGTTTGTCGAAATGTGCGTAACAGACAAAAGGAGGCATCTGTGCGACCCCATAAAGTATATATATTCTTGTTCAGGATCACTAGCCGAGTCGATTAAGCCATGTCTGTCTGTCCGTCTGTATAAACGCTTATTTCTCAGAACCTAAAAAAGCTTGAGCCACCAAATTTGGTGGCAACACTCATGTGGGTCATACGCTGTAAAATTTTTATTAAAATGTGGGCCACGCCTACTTTTTCCCCCGCAAATCGATAAACCGAATAGCAAGCGCAATAATAAAGATACAGTATTCAGTTTTGATGTGTATGATAACTATCACCACCTAAACGCTGAATCGTGTACTGGTTCCGATCGGATAATGAACATAAAAGTTATTCAACGTTTCATAGAGATTTGCACTGCGCACACAGAAAGCATGCAAGCAGTGTTTTTTCCAAGAACTGTTTTTTGTCGAACTGCTTGGACTGCTTGGCGTCTTTAGGTGCATACTGCAGGGCTGCTGTTATTACATAATACAATATTATAATATTATATATTAAAATAATATGATATTATATATTAAAATAAAAAAAAGAACAACACCGCGCTATGACCCCCCCCCACACAATAAAAATTGAGCCAAGAATTTTTACACAACAATCCATTACATCAACCATCACGCCACAGCCTTCTTTGGCTATCCACTTGACAATTTTGCAACACAAGACAATTTCATTAATATTGTGCAACAAAACGGTGGACCAGATATGTAGTCCGCGTTGTTAGAAAGAAAGTGACAGTCGAGCGCTCCCGACAGTAAGATACTATTCGCCCAGTTTCGAAACAAAATATCACTACGGCTGAAACGAAGCCGAGCGATGACGTCACGACGTGCAGCAAGCAGTGGAAGTACGGAAAACGGAAACATGGATAACTTCTGTGTTTATCGTCCGATTGGATTGTTATTTGGGGAATAGATTTATATTATTAATGTTCATACCAAAGCAGAAAGCCGTAACTTCAATACTTTTCCTAATAATTGTAATTTATCGATTTGCGTGGGCGGTGGGCGTGTCATCAAAAATTGAAAATAAACTCGATCTACCTATGGTATACAGGAACCTTCATGTGAAATATGGTGTCTCTAGCTTTTGTAATAGCGGAGATCTACACGTTCAAACGGACAGACAGACGGACATGGCTCAATCGACTCAGCTAGTGATCCTGAGTCAGAATATATATACTTTGTGGGGTCTGCCACGCCTCCTTCTGCCTGTTACATACATTTGCACAAACTAAGTATACCATTTTTGACCATTTTCAACGGTCGAATGGTATAAAAACCAAGTAAGAACAGCTACAGTCAAGTGTTGACTGTATAAGAAAATGGATTTTTTAAGATTATGAAAAAATTCAAATTGAGAAAACTGTGTGTTTCTCAAAGAAATCTAATAAACAGCACATATAATTTTTAGTTAGACGCCAAACAGTCCAAGCAGTTGAAAACAAACATTGATTGGAAAAAACACTGCTGGCGTGCTTGCAGTGGGCGCAGTGCAAATCTATATGAAACGTTGAATAACTTTTTTGTTTATTATCCGATCGGAACCAAATTTTCAGCGATCGTAAAGGTGGTGATAGGTATTATATACACCAAAACTGAATACTGTAGCTTTATTATTGCGCTTGCTATACGGATTATCGATTTGCGGGAGCGGAAGTAGGCGTGGCCCAAATTTTAATAAAAATTTTACAGTGCATAATTTACATAAGTGTTGTCACCAAATTCGGTGGCTCTCGCTTTTTTTGTTTCTGAAACATAGGCGCTTGCTATACGGTTTATCGATTTGCGGGGGCGGAAGTAGGCGTGGCCCAAATTTTAATAAAAATTTTACAGCGTATGACGCACATGAGTGTTATCACCAAATTTGGTAACTCTAGCTTTTTTAGTTTCTGAGATATAGGCGTTCATACAGTCGTACAGACAGATATGGCTTAATCGACTCGGCTAGTGAGCCTGAGCAATAATATATATACTTTATGGGGTCGCAGATGCCTCCTTCTGCCTGTTACGCACATTTCGACAAATACAATAGACCATGTTTTTTTTTTTAAATCCATGGTCTTATAATAAAACAAGTAAGGAAAGCTACAGTAGAGCGCGCCCGACAGTAAGATACCATTTGACCAACTTCGAAGTTGCACTAACTAGTACTAACTCGCTCTCACACACACATACAGACACACACACAAATGCTAAAACGATGCAGACGATATGCTGTAATGACGCGGGCAACGGAACTATGAAAAATGTTTTCTTTAATAACTTCTGTATTTTTTGCCCGATCGGATTGTGAATGGGTGCATATTATCAGAATCTTTACGTGTTCTAAAGCAGAAATCTGTAATCTAAATACTTTCCTTAATATTCGGAAATTATCGATTTGCGTGGGCGGGGGGCGTCGCACCTCAAATTTGTAATCAATTTCATCTGCGCATGATTTATAGGAACCATCATGCCAAATTTGGTGCCTGTAACTGTAATACTTTCCTTAATATTCGTAAATTATCGATTTGCGTGGGCGGTGGGCGTGGCGTTCCAAATTTGAAATGAACTTGATCTACAGGAACCATCATGTGAAATATGATGTTCCGCCAACTATTGTTTCAATTAGATCTATCTTTGAATAGCGCCATCTACATGTGAAAACGGCATAGCTTCACACACGCTACGGCTGAAACGAAGCATCATGACGATGACGTCACGTTATGGTGCAATAGCGCAAGCAGTATAACTATAAAAAACGTTTAGATTAAATATTTTTGTGTTTATTATCCGATCGGATTGTAATTTGGAGAATATATTTATATTGCAATTATCTATGTTCCTACCAGCAGAAAGTTGTAAATTCAATAGTTCTAATAATTGTAAATTATCGATTTGCGTGGGCGGTGGGCGTGGCATTAAAAATTTAAATTTATCTACCTATTGTACAGGAACCATCATGTCAAATTTGGTGTCTCTAGCTTTTGTAATAGCTGAGATCTCGACGTTCATACAGACAGACGGACAGACAGACAAACGGACAGACGGACATGGGTCAATCGACTCGGCTGTTGATCCTGAGTCAGAATATATATACTTTATGGGGTGTTCCATGTCTCCTTCTGCCTGTTACATACTTTTGCACAAACTTGGTATACCATTTTTGTCCATTTTCAATGGTCGAATGGTATTAAAAGTTTTTGCATTCACTTAATTTTTGACGCTGGCGGGAGTCGAACCCGTAAATGCATAATAGTACTGTTCGGTTTGCAGTCCACAACTTAACCCATTTCACCACCGTACACGCACACACGATTCCATACAGCTATGGAAAACGTTAAGCTGAATAACTTCTGTGTTTATTATCCGATTGTTACCAAATTTTCAGAGATCATCTGGCTAGCTATAGTTATCATGTAAACCGAAAATGAACAGTATGGCACCAAATTGCGCTTGTAATCAATGTTTTTTCGAACTACGGGGGCGGAAGGGGGCGTGGCCAAAATCCAAAATAAACTTGATCAGCGTGCAATAATAACACATATTGTCACCAAATTTGGTAGTCCTAGCTCTTTTAATAGCTGAGATCTAGATTTTCACACGGACAGACAGACGGACATGGCTATATCGACTCGGCTGTTGATCCTGAGCCAGAATATATATACTTTATGGGGTCGGAGGTGTCTCCTTCTGCCTGTTACATACATTTTCAGTTTGAACAAAGTTATAATACCCTTCTACTCCATGAGTAGCGGGTATAAAAATAAAAATAAGAAATATGGAGTAAGTCATTCTCCGTCCGTTTTCTCTTGCTATCTTTTCGCTCAGTCAAACTTTTTCGTGCCGAACGCTGCTTGCTGCAATAACTATTTAGCTCGCTGGAGGATTTGGTTTCAGCAGAATCCTAAACAGTTTTATAGTTTGGCAACATGAAGCGTAAATCTGACGCCTTTCCTTCGTAATTATCGTTTGATAAATCGTATGCTAATAATGATGAGGCCATTGCCGATTTCTTTGCTAAGTTCTTTCAAACGACGTGCTCAAAGTTTACACAATCCTCTCATACATACCCATATACCATTCCTAGCTCGGTTGGAACTTCCGGCCCTGAGATATGAGAATAGTCTCTATAGGGATCTACGTCTGGGTAAACCGGTTTTCAATCCAGGTCCTGCCGGAATTCCCGGTTGTGTACTTTATTACTGTGCCAATTCTATAACTAAGCCGTTGCATAAACTATTTTTACTGTCCTTAAACACTTCCTTTTTTCCCTTGATTTGGAAGGAACCTTTGTAATTCCTCTTTATGAAAACGGCAGTAAGTCTGATGCAAGCAACTATAAAGGTATCTCCCAATTGTTGGCTATACTCTGTGAGTATGTTCTCACTCCGTACTTGCAACATTTTAGTAGATCTCTTATGTCTCCTAGTCAGCATGGATTTATGAAACGTCGATCAATTTCGACAAATTTGCTTGAGCTGACATCTTTTATAATTAATGGTTTTCGAAAAAATCTACAAACTGATGTCATTTATACTGATTTCAGTAAAGCTTTTGACTCAGTTAACCACTCCCTTCTTGCACACAAACTTAACCTTCTGGGATTAGCACAAAAATTACTCAATTGGATTGTTAGTTATCTACCTGACAGAACTCAAAGAGTCTCATTTAAAAATGTTCTTTCTAGCCCACTTTATGTCACCTATGGTGTTTCTCGAGGAAGCCATCTTGGTCCCCTCCTTTTCACTCTTTTCATTAATGATCTACCTACGGTAATACACAAATCATGTACGCTTATGTATGCAAAGCTATGCTATCAATTTAAAGATGTCTCTTGTCAATTATTTCTTCAAGACGACCTTGATAGCTTTCATAGTTAGTGCTGTGCAAACCAATTAAACTTGAACATGTCTAAATGCAAACTAATGACCTTCTCTCGAGCCGGTCCCAAGTTCCTTTCATACACTCTTTGTGGTTGCCCCTTGGCAAGGATTTTCTTGGCTGATAATCATGGCGTCCGTTTGAATCGCAAACTTTAATTTGCAGAACACATTCTTCCATGGTCAATAAGGCCAATGGTGTTTTGTTCTTTATAAAGCGGTGGTCTAAAGAATTCGACGATCCTTATGTCACGCAAACAATTTATACCTCTCTTGTTTGTCCTATTTTTGAGTATGGTTCATGCGTGTGGTGTCCTGAGTATTTGTTTCAAGAGGACCGCATTGAATCTGTGCAAATGAATTTCCTAATTTTTGCCCTACGAGGCCTTTAGATTTCAACTATGCATCATTATTGTAAGTCCATGGGCTTTTACGGTGAAAATATGTTTGTAGCCGTTTTTTATTGTTTCGCAAATTATATTGATGTACGAGCAACTGGGTAGCGGGTATATTACAGTCGAGCATACTCGACTGTAGCTTTCTTACTTGTTATAAATAACCCTATTTAAGGCGACATTGATAGTTTTGACTTGGTTAGCCAGTTACACTTCTGTGTCCCCTTTAGAAACTCTTGCAACTTCCTACCTCTAACACTTTCTTACTGTAGGTCGAACTGTGCTTTACATTAAGCTTTTAGGGTATTATGTTCGAACTATAACAACTTATATTTCATCATAGCTAATTCAAATTCTGTGCTTAAAAATCATTAATTCTCTCTCATCTATGTAGAAATTAGCCCTTAATAATATGTTTTCTCGTTTGTCTTTCTTTTATCCATAACCTATATAACTTTTACTCATTATCGTAAGTCCGATTTTATATTTTCTCCGGTCTAAGGGCGCACTAATAACTAACTAACTTTTCTGATCTGATTGGGTTTTTCTGAGTTTTCCCCAATCCTTCTGCAAGAAATGTTGGATCAGTTTAAAAAAGTACAATTTAAATTATTCCTTTTTTTACTCAGACTAGTCGGTAAATTTTTGTCATAAAAATTTTAATATTAACTTCATTTTAAATTTTTAATTTAATCTTAATGTTAATTTAATTATTAGCATCATTTATTTTTAATTTATCTTAAGTCTTCTAAAATATTGAATTGACTGATGGTAGTTGACGTTAAGTAAATAAATAAATAAATGCCGTTTTGCAGAAATTTGCCCATTTGTTTTTATACCATTCGACCATTGAAAATGGACAAAAATGGTATACTAAGTTTGTGCAAAAGTATGTAACAGGCAGAATGAGACATGGCAGGCACCATTGACTATATATATTCTTGCTCAGGATCACTAGCCGAGTCGATTGAGCCCATTGAACGAGATCTCAGCTATTACAAAAGCTAAAGACACCAAAATTGACATGATGATATCTGTATACCATACGCAGATCAAGTTTATTGCAAATTTGATGAGCCACGCCCACCGCCCACGCAAATCGATAGTTTACGAATATTAAGAAAAGTATTACCTGCCTAATCATTTTAAGCAAATCATCTTCCCCTACCTGAGAATTTCTTTATGACCACTTTTGCCCAGTTTTGCTGTTAACGGCGTCATTTTTCGGATAGTTTGGTTGGTACATTTGACATGCTATATGGTAACAGAGCCAGCACTCAATTTAGTCAAGCTTAGAGTCCGCCGAGTACTTGTAAACCTTGACAATTTGGTTAAAAAATGGATATACCTCAAAGAGAGTACGAAACACAAAATAAATTGTTACAGTAGGACTCTGAAAACGCAAATATGAAATAACAAAAACAAATTGTTAAAAAACTGTTAGTGAAAGAAACAAGTGAAGCTAGTATTTAAAAAGGAACACATCCGTCACACTCTTAACTGGAGAGAGAGCTTAGAAGTGTAAACTCAACAAAAGAAATGCTAATAGTACAGCAACACCAACAGTTATAGTAAGATACTCAATACTGGCGTAGGGCACTTATAAAACGTAATTAAGAGCGTAAGAGCGACGGAGTGAGGTCTCAAAACACAATCAACAAATGACTTTAAAGACATTTTTAATGGTTGAAGAAATAACCAAATAACACAACCAACTGTTTGGTAGTGTAGGTTTTTTTTTGTCACTGATTTAGATAGACTTATTCGTGATAAAGCAAGTAACAAAAGCTACAGTCGAGAATGCCCGACAGTAAGATACCCTTCGGTGAATTTCATATAATCACTAGAATCATGTTACCACTTTTTTAATGCCAGTAACAATCTATTTTCCCATCTTATGCTTTAACGATTCCCAAGAATTCGCTTTTAAACCCAAACAGACACGTGCAAAAAACGTAAAGCAATGCGTATTATGTATGTATTTATGTAGATCAATCAATCTTAACTGTGCGTGTGAACAACATACTTAAGTATGGCTCGCTATCTTATCATTCACGTTGGCGCTTAGCTGACAGCAGATTTTTGTCAGTTAAAGCACTGTTACAGAAAGCGTAAAACAGTCAATCATATGAAGGCAATTAAGCAACTAGTACTCGGGATCACGCTTCTACAGCTCATCCTAGCTTGTTATCCACTAGAATGCTATTCCTGTGACTCGGCTGAGAATGCTGAGTGCGCCACGCGTCCTGGGCAGCAAATGGAAGTGGAAGAGTGTTTGTTTTCTACGGATGAATGTGTCATTTCCATATCATCCGGCTTAACGCGACGTGGCTGCCTGAAGCGCCTGTTTCCTAACGGTTACTGTGCGGAGCCGTGCGATCGCTGCAAGACAAGTCTTTGCAACCGTCACATTTTTCCGGTTAATCGCCTGCAATGTTATCAGTGCAGCGGTGCCGAGTGCATTGATGTTAGCCAGCGGCCCCATCTTTTGCTACCTTGTCCTATTTACAACCCAGAGGATCGTTGTTATACAAACCTTTTGCACCTGAGCAACACGCAACGTGGCTGTGAGTACTCTAATCTTCCCGACGGTTGCCCGCATGTATGCCTTAAGTGTAATTACAATGGTTGCAATATAAAACAAACCGTCAGCGATAGTCGATGCTTTCAGTGCACACATACTCCCACATCTCCAAATTACGAATGCCAGCGAGATCAGTTGTGCATTAAGACAAGACATAAAAAGTGCGCACTAAGCAATACGACTGTGTCGGAGTGCGTCAACAAAGTAATGTATGGCCATAGAGAGCGCTGTTACACGTATCAAAACCACCAAACGGATGTTCTAGAACGCGGCTGCTCCACCACTATGGGCTTCTTTCCAACAGGCGAGCTCAGCGAATGCTACGGAGATAATTGCAACGACCACTGTCAGGACATAACATGCGCCTCGTGCAACTCAACTAGTGATACCACTTGCCGAGAGGGTATCGCCCTGAGACGAAAGAAGTGCGTTTCTGGAACCGTTTCCTGTTATTCCTGTGAGCAAGGTTAGATTGAATTAGGATATACCAGACACATAAATATTTGGATGAAAATTGGGTGTATGGTCCTATACAGACAAGTAACGAAAAATTACAGTCGAGCGCGCCTAACAGTCAGATACCATTCTCCTACTTTTGATAACCGTGACAAACATGCTAACACTTTTACAACATCTAACCGAAAATGCTCTAAACAGTCCTTTTACTCCCTGAATCGTGCACACTTACATACGTTGATGCTAATTATACCCGCTACTTATAGAGTAGAAGGTTATTATAACTTTGTTCAAACCGAAAATGTATGTAACAGGCAAAAGAAGACATATCCGACACCATAAAGAATATATTCTGGCTCAGGATTAACTGCCGAGTCAATATAGCCATGTCCGTCTGTCTGTCCGTGTTTAAATCTAGATCTCAGCTATTATAAGAACTATAACTACCAAATTTGGTGACAATATGTGTTACTATTGTACGCTGATCAAGTTTATTTTGGATTTTGACCACGCCCCTTCCGCCACCGTAATTCGAAAAAAAAGGGATTACTGGCGTAATTTGGTCTTTTTCGTTTTATACAATCATAACCCAAGAGAAATGATCTCTGAAAATTTGGTAACGATCGGATAATAAACACAGAAGTTATTCAACTCAACGTTTTCCATAGCCGTAAGCAGCGCTGCCGGCAGCGCTGTCAGCAGCCGAATAGTGCTTACGTTTACGGTGATCAAATGGGTTAAGTGGTGGTCTGCACAACGAAAAGTACTCTTATGCGTTCACGGGCTCGAGTCCCGCCCGCGTCAAAAATTAAAAGTGTGCAAAAACTTTTAATACCATTGCAGATGTTATATTAATTTTGGCCAGAAGTTTGCAACGCACCTTAGTAGACATCTCCGACCCTATAAAGTATATATATTCTTAATCCGCATCAATAGGGAAGTTAAACTAGCCATGTCCTTCTGTCCGTCCGTCCGTCTGTTGCAATGCAAACTAGTTCCTCTGTGTTCGGGCTAGTTTGATGAAACTTGGTATACATCTTTCGTACTGCTGCGCGCTATAAATAAGTCGGAACGAGCCGGTTCGGACCGATATATCGTATAGCTGCCATAGAACCTATCGGTCGAATTTTATTTTTTAAGATATCGTCATGAAACTGATATATATATCCCGATATATGTCTAAGTATGCCCTTTAAAGGCTGTAAAAATTTGATCGAAATTGGACCGATATATCGTATATCTGCCATAGAACCTATCGGCCGACTTTCATTATTTTTCAAATATATCAAGATATGTGAAACTTTCCTAATATTTGTCTAAGTACGTCCATGAAATGCTATGCAAGTTTCATTAAAATCGGATAGATATATCGTTAAGCTTCTATAGAATCTATAGGCCGATTTAACATGTGGAGTAACTACAATGGTATAAAATCTTCGGCGTGTCGAATGTAGCCTTTTTTTCTTGTCTTTTTCATTAACTTCATAGGAGTACTGAAATGAAAAAACTAGGACAAATAATATTTGACTTTAGTAGTTCCTCAATCTTACACCGTACTTGACCTTTCTCTTCCTCTAATAGCCCTATGGAGACACGAGTATTAGAAATTTCGTTTATAAACCAATCCGAGAATCATCTTAGGATATTCATTACGACTGTCTTCTCAGATTCATCTAAATCGGTATCAGAATGTCAAACATTTTCATAGTTAGTCAAAGTTAAGAAACCTACTCTTTTGGCGCTATAAAGCGCCAGAGTCAAAGCAAAATGGAATTGTCTAACGAGATACACGTATTGTTCCGTGGATGCAAGCTTTTCGTAGGCTTTATCGTGTCCACTTAAACGGCCTTTTCGGCAAGAAGATCAAAAATGTCCAACTTTGTCACACTTAAGGCATTTGATGCTTGATCGGTGTAGTGACTTTTTCCTTGCTTTGTCCATTCTCCAAACGAGCCCGACATTCGGCGTATTTGTGTACTACCTTGCCACCGTAGTTACACTTTTTCTAAGATGAAAATTTCAACTTTTTCCGATCCAAGCCTGTTGCATATGCATCATCGCCCTTGTTTTTATTATTTTATATTTTGACTTGTGCATCAATATTGGAAGTCTTCAAAAATTGATAAATAAATTTTTGAATTAGATTTGTGAAGATAGTACTGAAGTATTAGCTCTTTGCTTTAACACACGCAACATTATATTTTTATGCATATATATTCCAAATGTCAAGCCGATCGGATAATAAACACAAAAGTTATTCAATTAAAAGTTTTTTGTACAATAGTTCCGCTGCTTGCGCCTTTGCAGCATGTCGTAACGTAATCGTCGCTTTGCTTCAATTCAGTCGTAGCGTGTGTTAAGCTGATTGCTATGACGTTATCCTATGTAGATGGTGCTATTCAAAGATAGATATAATTTTAACAATAGGTGGCATATGAACTTTTGCAGAGGAAATAAAAGTGTGATAATTTCTTTCGAAACTGGGCAAATGGTACCTTACTGTCGGGTGCACTCGACTGTAGCTTTCCTTACTTGTTTGTTATTTTAGATTTTCACTTTGCATGGCCTTTTATAGTCAAAATATGATTGTAGCAGTTCATTGTTGTTTCGCAAATAATTTTAATGAACAAGCAGCTGGTATATAACAGTCAAGCATACTCGACTGTAGCTTTCTTAATTGTTTTTTTGTCGGATCAGAGTATAGGAGTAGTATATGGTATTAATGTTCATTCACTCATGAAAGATGTAATTTGCATACTTCGCTCAACAATAAAAAAATGTCACGCTGGTGGTTGGCGATGCACCTAACATTCTAGAAACCGTCAGTTGAGTTCTGTGCTCACAAAAAGACGGGTAAGAATATATATATAATTTCTGGGATCTGCCAAGTCTCTTTCTGTCTGTAGCATAAATATGTAAAACGCAAGGGTGCCCTCTTTTTGACCATTTTAGTGATCAAAGGGCACAACAAGAACCGACAGTAAGATACACTTCACCCAACTTATCCCCCTTTTAATTCCAACAAGAAACTCTGAACAAGCTCACCTGCCACCAGTGATGTGCCGCGTAGTCTACACGGTGTAGATTACACGATTGTCTACGTGTCGACAATCGAATGTCGACAATGTTTGAAGACGACACCTCGACAATGTCGACAATGGCTAAGTAAAGAAAATATAATATTGTACATTTTATTAAACAAAGAACAATTTATTCATTTTTAATTTATTCGTTATCGTCATCTTCTGAAACATCTTTAACTCTTAATGAATAATATATATGTACAAGTTTTTTTGATCTTTCAAATAAAAGCTTATTTCTTGCACATGAATAAACATGAGCCCAGCTCGAAAAAATGCGTTCTATTTGAGCTGAGGAAGCCGGTATTTTCAAATTTACCGACATAAAGCAAAACTTACACTGGCACCAGTATCTTCATCATTTAAAAGTATGAGTTCGCTTGAAAGTGCGAAAGTTTTACTTGTATCATTTCGATCGAAAGGACTTGATGCATTCGAGTTTCCGCTGCTTAAAATTTTGCAGACATTCCTTGAGTAACAATTACAGAAAAATTAAAAAAAAAAACCTTCATACACACGCACTAAATATTCACCTATGTGCTCTTAATCGGGCTTCGGCTGTGTTCTGGATGTTTTTTTGCAGCTCGTACAAAAGGCAGCATGTTTATTGTTCACTTTGACTAACAAATAACCTAGTTCATCAAAAGCTTTGTTTTTCTTTCTTCCACTCATTTTTAGACCATGGATTTTAAAAAATACATGGTTTTTCGAAATGTGCGTAACAGGTAGAAGGAGGCATCTGCGACCCCATAAAGTATATATATTCTTGCTCAGGATCACTAGCCGAGTCGATTAAGCCATGTCTGTCTGTCTGTCTGTATGAACGCATATATCTCAGAAACTAAAAAAGCTAGAGCCACCAAATTTGGTGACAACACTTATGTGAATCATACGCTGTAAACTTTTTATTAAAATTTGGGACACGCCTACTTCCGCCCCCACAAATCGAAAAACCGTATTGCAAAAAAACACATTTACCAATAACAGTTTTCTAAATCTGATTTTTTTCTTAAAGCCTTGAAAAATCCATGGTCTTATACAGTCAACACTTGACTGTAGCCGTTCTTACTTGTTAACAGTTCTTTTTAAGATGACAAAGGCGCGATCGTATTTTTTTAGTTTGCCTTCGAGAATATTCGCAATCGATATCGACCGACCGCCTCTTTTATGGAACTGATCTCTTTCAAAAGCTGTCTGCGCGGAGACCAACTCTTCTACATAGTTGACATTGTCGACGCATTCATGACATTGTCGACGCATTCTTGACGTACCGCTGTTGACAATCAAAGATGACGCGTCGTGGCCCATCACTGCCTGCCACCTATTATTCATATTAGATCTATCTTTGAATAGATGGAGCTATTATGAAAATATCTAAGTACTCAGCTTTATACAAGCTACGGCCGAAACGATGCACCATGGGCGCAAGCAGCTGGGCTATGGAAAACGTTTACTTGAATAACTTCTTCCAGCAGCAAATGGTATACAGGAAACTTCATATAAAATTTGGTGTCTCTAGCTTTCGTAATATTTAAGATCCAGACGTTTAAACGGACAGACGGACACGGTCAATCGACTCGGCTAGTGAACCTGAGTCGGAATATATATATCTTATAAGCTGACAAAAATCGACCAATAGGTCGTACGGCAGCTATATAACATTTTGGACCGATTTTGATCAACTTTTTACAGCCTTTAAAGGAAATACTTAGACATGTAAGGGAAAGTTTTAAAGTACCTAAAAAAATGACAATAATCGGCCGATAGGTTCAATGGCAGCTATACGATATATCGGTCCGATCCGGCTTGTCCCGACATATTTATAGCGTGCAGCAATAAGAAGCTTGTATACCAAGTTTCATCAAGATGTCTTTAGAACTGAGAGATTAGTTTGCGTAGCAACAGACAGACGGAAATGGCTAGTTCGACTCCTCTATTGATGCTGTTTAAGAATATATATCTCTCTGCAGAGGTTTAACTAGACTGGCCATTTTAAATTGCTTTTTAGAAGCAATTTTGGTAAACGAACAGCTGCATAGAGGGCATATAACAGCCGAGCTCACTCGACTGTAGCGTACCTTATTGTTAAGTTCGAAAATATCTCCTAAAGTGTGTTTTAAGCATAAACATAAACAAATCTACATGTTATATTATTTTATCCAAATTCAAGTTAATACTAATTTCGTACAAAAAATATTATCCTTTTTTCTTCAAATTGCAACTTACTTATAGATATCAATATGCGTCGAGGCTGCGCCGATGCCGACTTTGTACCCAGCATTAAAGAGGTTTGTCAGTTATGTCGCAATGGAGATGTGTGTAATCGTTGGTCCGTCCGCAGCTGCTACCGTTGCAACTCGCAGAATCACCACGAAGATTGCGCTACAATGATGCAACCGAACGCCATGAAAATAAGTAACTGTACTTCATCAACGGAGCTGTGCGTGAGCACTGTCGTCAGCCGGCTGCAATCAGTTTACACGGTGAGAGGCTGCGCGGGCGAGGTACCCGAGTGCAGCGTCAATGATCCTTTCTGTGTACGCTGTAATGGAAGCCTTTGCAATTCAATACCGACATTGTGGATCACACGCCACGCAAAAAAGGAACTATACCTTGCAAATAGAAAGCACAGCTGGACACTCCTTGACCATCTGTGACCCGCGTAAGAGATGGGAAACTAGAAAGCAAAAATGACAACCATAGCATATTATTGGGGTATTGTGGATATTATCACAGCACATTAAATCACCTATGCCACTCGACTGAACTGATGATAAATAAATAGCTCTTAAAATAGCAAACTTCTAGATTTTTACTCCGACAGACAGACGGACATGGCTATATCGACTCGGCTGTTGATCCTGAGCCATAATATATATACTTTATGGGGTCGGAGACGTCTCCTTCTGTCAGTATCGACTTGGCTGTTGATCCTGAGCCATAAAAAATGTATATACTTTATGGGGTTGGAGATGTCTCCTTCTGCCAATTTGAACATAGTTATAATACCCTTCTACTTTATGAGTTGAAAAAAGTATTCATATCACAAATCTGAGATTAATAACGCAAAAGTTTTTTAAGTGAACGTTTCCTATACCTACGAGCAGCACTGCCTTCACACTGCTGCAAACTGACATCGACGTCATCGTCGCGATTGTTTGTTTTAGCAGTAGCAGATTGGTATGACAATTTCATGGATGGCACTATTCAAAGATAGATCTTATTTGAATCATAGGTGGCAGATGAAATTGTGTAGGATTTCTTGTTGGAATCAATAATGTAATAATTTGATTCGAAACTGGCCGAATGGTATCTTACTGTTGACCGCGCTCGACTGTAGAGTTCCTTTTCTTTGCAAATTAAAACAAGACAGGCTTCGACACGCCGAAGGTTTTATAACATTGCAGTTACTCCACATATTGAATCGGCCGATAGGTTCTATCGCAGCTTAACAATATATCTGTTCGATTTTAATAAAACTTGTATAGCATTTCATGGACATATGTAGACATATATCACGAAAGTTTCACAGCGATATCTTGAAAAATGATTAAAGTCGGCCGATAGGTTCTATGGCAGCCATACGATATATCGATCCAATTTCGATAAATTTTTGACAGCTTTTAAAGAGCATACTTAGACGTATATCGGGAAAGTTTCATAGCAATATCTTAAAAATAACAAAATTCAACCAATAGGTATGCGATATATCGGTTCGATCCGGCTCGCTCCGACTTATTTACGGACAGACGGACATGGTTAGTTCGACTCCCCTTGATGCTAATTAAGAATATATATACTTTTTAGGGTCGGAGATGTCTGTGTTGTATTCATCTTCTGTGAAAGCGGTTTGATTTATTTCTCTCATCAATCGTAAATTATCGACTTGAATGGTTGGTTTCTCTAGCTATTAAATTTGCTTAGATGAGCACGTTTATTCGGACAGATGCACATAGGTTAATCGACTTGGCTAGTGATCCTAGCTCCTAGCTAGTGAGCAAGAACATGAATGCTTTTTGGGGTCTGCCAGGCATTCTAGCGCCTGTTACATATTTTTGAAAAAAATAAGTATAATTGACAATATATTTATATACGGTATATTTGACCATTTTCAATGGTCGAAGGGTATATATAAAATTTATGTATATAATATTATAGCTGCTTTAAAGTTAGTAAAGAGCCTTAACAATATTTTTCCATTATATATTAAAATAAAAATTTATGTATATTTTCCCCAATAATAACTTAAAATTGATTTTGCAGTGTAGTAGTAGAATATCATCAGTAAAAACAAGTAAGGACAGCTACAGTCGAGCGCGCCCGACCGTATGATACCATTCGACCAACTTCGTAGTTGCACTAACGAGCACTAACTCGCTATCACACACACATACAGACACACCAACAAAGACTAAACGATGCATGACGATATGCTGCAATGACGCGGACAGCGTAACTTTGGAAAACGTTTTCTTTAATAACTTCTATGTAACCTGTAACCTTAATACTTTCCTTAATATTCGTAAATTATCGATTTGCGTGTGCGGTGGGCGGGGCACCTGAAATTTGAAAAAAAACTTGATCTGCGTATGGTATACAGGAACCATCATGCCAAATTTGGTGCCTGTAACTGTAATACTTTTCTTAATATTCGGAAATTATCGATTTAAGTGGGCGATGGACGTGGCACCTCAAATTTGAAAAAAACTTGATCTGCGTATGGTATACAGGAACCATCATTCCAAATTTGGTGCCTGTAACTGTAATACTTTTCTTTATATTCGAAAATTGTCGATTTGAGTGGGCGATGGGCGTGGCACCTCAAATTTGAAATAAACTTGATCTGCGTATGGTATACAGGAACCATAATGTCAACTTTGGTGTCGCTAGCTTTTGTAATAACTGAGATTTCGACGTTCATACAGACAGACGGACATGACTCAACCGAGTCGGCTAGTGATCCTGAATAAGAATATGTATACAATTTTTGATCATTTTCAATGGTCAAATGGTATAAAAAGAATTTACTCTTTACCCCATTATTTTATCAGCGCAACGTTGGCTTCATGTGCGAATTCTTTTTATTGTTTTATCCAACAATGCACAGTAATATTATCAATAGAGCTCTGCAATTTTGTTTTTGGCCTTCGGAAGTTTTAACTTTTTATACCACTCAGCCATTGAAAATGGTCAAAATGTAATACTTAATTGTGGCAAACCGCACTAAGTATATGTTATAGAATGGGTCAATGTTGACCATTCTACATGTAAGTACATTTCTTTGGTGGCGATAGGATGTCGCTTGTAGTTTTGTAAGGCACAGTTATTGAGGGAAAGAGACACACTCAGCTGCTGAGTAAGGTCTGATCATAAGGCGCTGACTAAATAGGAAAAGCGAGATGACAATGGCAGTTGTGAAATTGGAATTTTCCTACGCATAATTTTGTGAAGTTAGTCGGGATCGCGTCGCGAATACAAACAGATCTTGCCGTGCACGGAAGAGCTGTTAAATATGGACTCGAAAGAAACACCACCGACATAAGCTTTGCCTACTTATTTGACACTGATTAATATTTGTCAGCATTGGTACAGCAAAACCGGAACATAAAGGAGTTTATTAGATATTTGCAGATTCCAAAAACAGGGGGACCGGTGGAAGAGTATCTTACATGGGCTTTCCAAAATTCTGATATTGCTGGAACGGACGCCTCAGCTTGGTATAACACCGTAGAGTTTATTATAGTCGCTACTCATAGAGTAGAAGGGTATTATAACTTTGTTTGAATGTAAAATGAATGTAACAGGCAGAAAGAGACATCTCAGACCCCATAAAGTATATATACTCTGGATCAACAACCGAGTCGATATATCCGTGTCCGTCTGTCCGTCCATCCGTCTGGCTGTCCGTGTAAGCGCCTAGATTTCAGCTATTATTAGAGCTAGGACAACCAAATTTGGTAACAACACACCCCTTCCGCCCCGTTAATCGCCATTTTGATGCCATATTGTTCATTTTCGGTTTATATGATAACTATAGCTAGCCAGATTGTCTCTGAAAATTTGGTAACAATCGGATAATAAATACAGAAGTTAATCAACTCAACATTTTTCATAGCTGTAAGCAGCGCTGCCGGCAGTATTGGGCCGAATAGTGCCCACGTATACGGTGGTCAAATGGGTTAAGTGGTGGCCAGCAAATCGAACAATACTATTATGCGTTTACAGGTTTGAGTCCCGCTCGCATTAAAAATTAAATGTGCGCAAAAACTTTTTTTAATTTTTTATATTTGCATCTTTGCATCAATATTATAAGTCATGACCTTTTACAGTCAAAATATGATGTAGCCGAGCAGTTGGGTAGCGGATATATAACAGTCGAGCACACTCGACTGTAGCTTTCTTACTTGTCTTTGTCGACAACGCCCTTGACATGGGAGTAGTTCAAAGAGTTGTTTCTTTAGCGCTTTGTTGGAATTGAGACATCTGCTGCTATGTTATTAGGCACTTTAAACGGTCGACCAAAGTCGGAAGGATGGTTTGCAGAATGTGTAGTAGTTCTGGCGCAGGTTGACAATAATTTATCGCGCTGGGTATTTACTAGTTCGCAACAAACTGCAACAACAGAAACAAGCACATTCTTTTAACAAGTAAGAACGGCTACAGTCAAGTGTTGACTGTATAAGACCATGAATTTTTCAAGGTTATGTAAAAAATCAGATTTAGAAAACTGTTATTGGTAAACGTGTTTTTCAAAGAAAAATAATAAAGCAAGCAGTTGGAAAAAAAACACTGCTTGGAAAAACACTGCTTGCTTGCTTGGCGCAGTGCAAATCTATATGAAACGTTGAATAACTTTTATGTTCATTATCCGATCGGAATCAAATTTTCACCGATCTTTTAGGCGGTGATAGTTATCATTCACACCAAAACTGAATACTCTAGCTTTATTATTGCGCTTGCTATACGGTTTATCGGGGGCGGAAGTTTATACAGACGGACAGACAGGCATGGCTTAATCGACTCGGCTAGTGATTCTGAGCAAGAATATATACACGTTATGGGGTCGCAGATGCCTCCTTCTACCTGTTACGCACATTTCGACAAACACAATAGACCATGTATTTTTTTAAAATCCATGGTCTAAAAAGCACAACAAGGACGATGATGCATATGCAACAGGCTTGGACCTGAAAAAGTTTATGTTTGCATTTTAGATAAAGTTTAATTACTGTGGCAAGGTAGGACACAAATACGCTGAATGTCGGGCTCGTTTGGAGAATAGACAAAGCAAGGAAAAAGTCACTACAGGAAAGCGTGGCCCATAAACTAAAGGGCAACAGAATAAATAATATTGTAAAATGCTATGACATAAGTAGAGATTCAATTACTAGCACTCAGCAAGTTCTGTGAACATAAATGTTAAACAATATTGCTTGAAAATATAGTTGCATGTAGTTATGGATACGTTTTTGAAACATGTTGTGCTGATTGGCCAGGATATTCTTAGCCAAGGTTTTGTGGTAACTATGGATGCTGTAAAATTTTCTAATTGATAGCGCCAAAAGAGTAGATTTCCTATCTTTGACTATGAAGATACAGATTTAGATGAATCTGAGAAGAGAGTCTTAATGAACATTCAAAGATGATTCTCTAATTGGTTTATAAACGAAATTTCAAATGCTCGTGTCTCCACAGGGTTATTAGAAATTAAATTAATTGATATTTAAAAGACAGTGCAGGCTTACTTACATATATCGGAAAAGTTTCATGACGATATCTTAAAATATAACAAAATTCGACCGATAGGTTCTATGGCAGCTTAACGATATATCGGTCCGATCCGGCTCGTTCCGACTTATTTATAGCGCGCAGCAATAAGAAACATGTATACGTTTCATCAAGATGTCTCTAAAACTAAGGGACTAGTTTACGTTGCAACAGACGGACGGACAGATGGACATGACTAGTTCGACTCCCCTATTGATGCTGATTAAGAATATATGTATATACATATAGGGTCGGAGATGTCTCCTAAGGTGCGTTGCAAACTTCTGGCCAAAATTAATATACCATGTGCAATGGTATAAAAAATGGCACTGATCGTCTCTGTGAAGACTTCTCTATGATTAGCTGGTATAAAAAACACAAAACTAAAAATTTAATTTTTGACGCGAGCGGGACTCTAACCCGTGATCGCATAATATTACTGTTCGTTGTGCAGTCCATCACTTAACCCATTTGACCACCGTATAAATTAATTTCCGTTTAATTAAAAACTGAGAAACTTTATCTTGTTGTGGTTTTATTCAACTCCAAATTGTGACTGAACAGAAAAGATTTAAGAATACCGTAAGCTAGCTGTGGGTGTTAGGCAGCGACTCGGCAGAACCCTGCAGATCTGGTTTGAACTGACCATGATCTGTAATGTTAGCAATTTGTCGTCAAGGCCCGAAAGTGCGCACGCAAAAAAAAACTGCGGACGCTGTTGGTGGCATTTGCTACGTTATTAGCGGATGTTTAGATTATTGAACTGAACAATGTATTACAATGTTAGATAGGCGGATGTTTCGTTTATTGAACTGCACAATGTTGCAATTCTTGTTAAATGTTGTTTCGTATTTATTGAAATAAGCTTTAATTTTATTATTTATTGATTAGTTACCTATTTGTATTGTTTTGTATTTATTGTAGTTAAATCTCCCTCCTTAAAATCCTACTAGTCCTCGAGCAGTTTTTTATACCATCCGACCATTGAAAATGGTCAAGAATGGTATATTAAGTTTGTGCAAATGTATGTAACAGGCAGAAGGAGGCGTGGCAGACCCCACAAAGTATATATAATTTGACTCAGAATCACAAGCTGAGTCGATTGAGCCGTATCCGTCTGTCTAGAGAAAAATTTCACATGAAGGTTCCCGTATACCATAGGTAGATCGAGTTTATTTTAAATTTTCGATATCACGCAAATCGATAATTTACGATTATTAGGAAAAGTATTGAAGTTACAGCTTTCTGCCTTTGTATGAACATAGATAATAGCAATATAAATCTATTCTCAAATTACAATCCAATCGAACAATAAACACAGAAGATATTCATCTAAACGTTTTCCATAGTTACACTGCTTGCGCCTTTGCAGCATATCGTGACGTCATCATCACGATGCTTTGTTTTAGCCGTAGCGTCTGTACAGCTAATTGCTATGTTTTCACATATAGATGGCGCTATTTAAAGATATATCTAATTTAAACAATAGGTGGCGGATGAACTTGTGCAGAGTTTTTTGATGGAATTAAATGTGTGATAATTTTTTTCGAAACTGGGCAAATAGTATTTTACTGTCGGGCGCGCTCGACTGTAGCTTTCTTTACTTGTTTTTGTTTTGTTTTTTTTTTTAATATGGAATATTGTTGAATTCTGGATAATTTTTTTTGGGCTGTGATATCGAATTCATTGTATAAATTTTTGTGGAGTTTTTTTTCGTGTATTTGTAAAATAACTCTCTCTATTCGTCGACAAAAGAGCTTCGCAGTAGAAATAATGATGATTATGACGCAAATAAGGGTTAGTATGGCTATGCGATTAGCCGTAGAGTGCGTTTTGAATTCGTTTATGTGCTTTGTGTTTATACCATTCGACCATTGAAAATGGTCAAAATGGGTATACTTAGTTTGTGCAAAAGTATGTAAAAGGCAAAAGACACGGCAGACCCCATAAAATATATATTTTGGCTCAGGTTTAACAGCCGAGTCGATTCAGCCATGTCTGTTTGTCCGTCTGTCCGTCTGACTGTATGATCGTCAAGATCTCAGCTATTACAAAAGCTAGAGACACCAAATTTGACATGATGGTTTCTGTATACCATACGCAGATCAAGTTTATTTCAAACTTAAGGTGGCACGCCCACCACCCACACAAATCGATAATTCACGAAAATTAAGGAAAGTATAACAGTTAGGATGTGCTCCGCTGTTTCCACTCCGTCTGTGCAATAAAGGCATTGCGCTGTATCTACATGGTGGAACCTAAATGGGTACCCTCGAAAACATTCATCGACCGTTAGGAACTAGGTCATGTGGTAGTCCACCACTTTGTGCACACACTCTGCCTATTCCGTTAGGTCAGGGATAAGCTGGTACGTACATCGCCTACGTTGTGACTCTTGCCACCTGGTCTGCTAGACTCCTCAAATCCACTCTCCATCTGGTTAACACCTTCTCGCGATAGGTATTGGCCCTTTATCTGCAGGTCAATGGGTATATTACCTGAGGAGCATGCGCTGCGTCATCCGAAACGGTTGAAAAGACTCTGATGAGTCTCAGTGCCATTGTCCGTGATACTGCCCGTGCACTATCCAAGTAGGTTGCTTTGCTTGTAACACAGCTCCAGATAGGGGCAGCGTAAAGCAGCGTTGCCTTAGTAACCGCCGCAAGCAGTTTTCTTGCCGGCAATCTGGGTCCGCCCACGTTGGGCATAATTCTTGCCAGAGCTGCAGGTGTCATTGCCGCTTTTCTGCTGGCATACGTTAAAAATTATATGCGTGTAAAAATGTGTGTGAGTGAATATTGTGAGGTACTTATTATAAACTTTATGTAAGAATGATATATTTGTCTCCCTATTTATTTTGTGTGTAGTGTAATTTGATGTTTGATTTGTATAGTGTATATATAAAAAGTACTATATTTAACAATTTGTTCTTTTTAGTTGTGATAAGTGTCGTATGTGTGTAAAAATGTGTGTGTGTGAGTATTATGTAAGAATGGTATAATTGTTTTTTTCGTGTGTTGTGTAATTCGATTGTTGATTTGTATAGTGTTCAATATTTTGTTTGTTGTGTTTAGTTGTGATAAGTGGCAGGGCATTTCATTTTGGCTTTGCTACGTTATTGAGCTTGCTGTTCTTGTTGTATGTTTGTAACTACACTGTGTAACGAAATTATACGACACCTTGAAAACTTTTCTTTTAACCCTCGCAAATTTGGCAACGTTTATAAGAAACCGACCTGTATTCAATTTATCTACGACCATCAGAGGTATTTCCTTCCATTTCTAAAATAAAATAATACCCCTACTTTTTATTAAAAATTAGGCGGTCATTCATTCGAATTGATCAAAAGAACAGCTTTTTGAGCATTATTTCTATGGTAAAACAAGTAAGAAAGCTACAGTCGAGTGTGCTCGACTGTAATATATCCGCTACCCAGCTGCTCGTACATCATTTATTTGCGGAACAAAAAAAAAAACGGCTACACTCAAATTTTGACCGTAAAAGGCTGTGGACTTACAATATTTATGCAAAGTCAAAATCTAAAATAAAAAAAAAAACATTTTTGCACACATTTAATTTTTGATGCGGGCGGGACTCGAACCCGTAGATGCATAATAGTACTGTTCGTTTTGCAGTCAACAACTTAACCCATTTCACCACCGTACACGCACACACGATTCGGCACAATGCTGCAAGCAGCGCTGCCGGCAGCAATAAGCCGGGTAAACGCTCGCCAAAATGCGGTTAAATCCCGAAGCTCCAGTGGCGGTATAGAAAAAATACCCCCGGAAGAAGTTTGTGCGCCACAAGAGGATAAGTGAAGCAGAAAAACCAAAAGTTTATAACCTTTGCCCTTTTGTGAAGTGCTAGCCAAAAATTTTTAACATGCCTTATTCGAGATCTGTCTCTTAGCTTCAGCTATGGAATTGCTTACTTTTATTTTATTTTTTTTTTTTGAGTCACACGGAAAAAAGAAGAAACAAGTATACATGAATAGTAAAAAAAAATAAGTAAGCCTTTGTAAAAAGTGAGAGAATAAGGACGGAGGCATGATAAAAGTGAAACCAGGAAAGTTAAATACATAAAACCTAAAAGAGAAAAAAAAAATAATAAAACTCATATAACCGCATAACTCGACAGCAGTTCGGCAAAATAAACTAATAATGAATATGTGCCATTAAAAGTGAAGAAGCCTAATAAAAAAAAAAAATTGTGTAATTTGGCCCACGGTGCCAAACATACACCCGCCTAGGCGTTCCCCTTTTACAGCCTCTACGCCGAAAGCGCTTTCGTCGATGGACTGCCGTTAAAATGGTAAGTGATCTCGCAGAGATCATCTGGCTAGCTATAGTTATCATGTAAACCGAAAATGAACAATATGGCATCAAAATTGCGCTTATAATCAAATTTTTCGATTTACGGGGGGCGGAAGGGGGCTTGGCCAAAATCCAAAATAAACTTGATCAGCGTGCAATAATAACACATTATGTCACCAAATTTGGTAGTCCTAGCTCTTATAATAGCTGAGATCTAGATTTTCTCACGGACAGACAGACGGACATGGCTATATCGAGTTGGCTGTTGATCCTGAGCCAGAATACATATACTTTATGGGGTCGGAGTTGTCTCCTTCTGCCTGTTACATACATTTTCGGTTTGAACAAAGTTATAATACCCTTCTTCTCTATGAGTAGCGGGTATAATAAATAATCCTCTAAACTATTCAGCCTTAAATACCATTGCAATGATCAAGGATATTAGCAATACTCGAAATCAAGGGTTAATTTGACGTTCTCTTTTATAAAAGCCCTAAATTAATCAATAAGATACGAATTGAATAGCGTAGAGCAAAATTGAATGAATGAAAAGGCTTAAAATATTAAATCAGATATTAAGCATTACCAATACCTAATATTCTTATAATTTCCATTTAAGCAAAAAAATTTTAGGTGTCGTATAATTTGATACAGCTGCAAGTGAAGCAAAAATGTGGTACTTGCGGAAAAATTAATGGTATTCTTAGTGGTGTAGAATATGGTCTCGCTAAATAATTTTTTTCCAAATGTGAGATATTATTCTAGATATCTGCATTTTAATTTGGTTTGCTTTATATACGTTGCCAAATTTGCGAGGGTTAAAAGAAAAGTTTTCAAGGTGTATAATTTCGTTACACAGTGTATGTACTTTGTATTGTTTTTCACTTTTTGTTAGGCGTACATATGTACATATATAACAGTGGCGGGCAGTCTCTCATTTTTAAAAACTCGCGAGTGTAGGGCACAAAACTCTGCCGCAGCGAAGTCGGCACACGCACAGCGTAAGCGAGTTCGGGTGCTGGCCGAACGTGCAAAAATTAGCGCGAAGCTCATTCGTACGGTAACCGAGAGAAAATAATGAGAGCGAAATTTATGACTGAGAGCGTAACGGCTCTCGCCACTGAGTCAATGTTCAGACTTCACAACGGCAAGACTGTTGCGCGAAAGAACAAAAAAATACACAGGCAAAATGCTTTCAGATAAATATGAAAATGATTATTTTTTTATAAATAATATTTTTTTATAAATATTTAACCAAACTAAGAAATGTCCGATCTCCATGTGCCCGATTTATTACGCATAAAGGAGACCGGGCTACAATAGATTTAGAAAATATAGTTAAATCATATAATGCAGACAAATAATATTTTTCTTGAAATGTTTGTGATCCCTATTTTTTTCAGTGCATTGCTTAACTTCGTTTTTCGCTGCTCACAAATACAAGCAGATGTTTAAATGTGTACGTGGTGCCCGCCACTGGTATATAAATCATGTATGTAAATGTATATGCATAAGAACATGGATTTTTGAAGATCATGAAAAAAATCAGATTGAGTTAGACGCCAGGCAGTTGGAAAAAAATACTGCTTAGAAAAAACTTGACTGTAGCCGTTCTTACTTTTTATACCATTGAAGATGGTATTGTATATTAATTTTGGCCAGAAGTTTGCAACGCACCTTAGGAGACACTTCCGACCCTCTAAAGTATATATATTCTGAATCAGCATCAAAAGGGGAGTCAAACTAGCTCTGTCCGTCTGTTGCAACGCAAACTTGTATCTCAGTTTTAGAGCTACTTGATGAAACTTGTGTAGGGGCGCTGTAAAGAAAATGGATAGTGGAACAAGGTAGAGCGAATAGCATTACGGGCACAGCTTGAAAGCTTGCAATGACTTCTGCTTTAGTCTTAGTAGTAGACCGCGACCGACAAAAAAAATAGTAGTATCTGTCAATTATTTTAAGACTAAATAATAAATTTACCGAAATGAAGAGAAAACTTGGATTTCTTTAGAAAAAAAATTATTATCCTTCCCGATAAATATCGTTAAACATACCTGTCATAGGCGTGACTCAGCACAATGAAACGTCATTGACAGTCGATGTCGTTGCAAAAGGCCAAGCGGAGGTTTCTTGCTCCTGCAGGCCCTTGACTCTGCCTCTTTTCTGCCAGATCGCTGACCGGAACACGTCGCTCATATCCTAAATTGAGCCTGAGGAACTTTAGACGAGAACATCAAGCTAACATAAATTAAAGGAATCAAAGTCTTTACATCGTCAGCCTAACCAAAGTGGCGTACCAATTAGAAAAGGGTGCTGCGATCAGCAGCGCAGCTAATTTTCGTTTCAACGCAATTATCTTTGCAGTCATTTCGTGAGACGCGGAGCAAGCAAATGCCCAGCTGCCTCGGAGTTAAAGAACCGCCGTCAAAACCCAAGTTTTTTTGCTTGTGCTTCGCAATAAGCCGGGTAAACGCTTGCTAAAATGCGGTTAAATCCCGAAGCTCCAGTGGCGGTATAGAAAAAATACCCCCGGAAGAAGTTTGTGCGCCACAAGAGGATAAGTGAAGCAGAAAAACCAAAAGTTTATAACCTTTGCCCTTTTGTGAAGTGATAGCCAAAAATTTTTAACATGCCTTATTCGAGATCTGTCTCTTAGCTTCAGCTATGGAATTGCTTACTTTTATTTTATTTTTTTTTTTTTTGAGTCAAAAGAAAAAAAGAAGAAACAAATATACATGAATAGTAAAAAAAATTAGTAAGCCTTTGTAAAAAGTGAGAGAATGAGGACGGAGGCATGATAAAAGTGAAACCAGGAAAGTTAAATACATAAAACCTAAAAGAGAAAAAAAAATAATAAAACTCATATAACCGCATAACTCGACAGCAGTTCGGCAAAATAAACTAATAATGAATATGTGCCATTAAAAGTGAAGAAGCCTAATAAAAAAAAAAATTGTGTAATTTGGCCCACGGTGCCAAACATACACCCGCCTACGCGTTCCCCTTTTACAGCCTCTATGCCGAAAGCGCTTTCGTCGATGGACTGCCGTTAAAATGGTAAGTGATCTCGCAATCTTTTTACTTTTCTTTCTATCATAAGTTGGTGGCTCTAGCTTTTTTAGTTTTTGAGATATAGGCGCTTGCAATACGGTTTTTCCATTTACGGGGGCGGAAGTAGGCGCGGCCCAAATTTAATAAAAATTTTACAGCGTATGATTCACTTAAGTGTTGTCACCAAATTTGGTGGGTCTAGCGTTTTTAGTTTTTGAGATATAGGCGTTCATACAGACGGACAGACGGACGGACGGACGGACAGACGGACAGACAGACATGGCTTAATCGACTCAGCTAGTGATCCTGACCAAGAATATATATACGGGGTCTCAGATGGCTCCTTCTACCTGTTTCGCACATTATTATATGTATTTTTTTTAAATCCATGGTCTAAAAATATGCACTTAGTATAATTTTAGTCTTATGTACACAAATTTAAAAAAAAAAGAGGAAAAATATTATTTTTAATTTATATATACCATATTTTTAATTGGCTTCAACACATAACTTTAGATCTCCTGTTTTTTTTTACCATTCGACCATTGAAAATGGTCAAAAATGGTAATACTAAGTTTGTGCAAAAGTATGTAACAGGCAGAAGGGGACATGGCAGACCCCATAAAGTATATATATTCTGGCTCAGGATCAACAGCCGAGTCGATTGAGCCATGTCCGTCTGTCTGTATGAACGTCGAGATCTCAGCTATTACAAAAGCTAGAGACACCAAATTTGACATGATGGTTCCTGTATACCATACGCAGATCAAGTTTATTTCAAATTTGTAGTGCCACGCCCACCGCCCACGCAAATACATAATTTACGACTATTAAGGAAAGTATTAAGGTTACAGGTTACATAGAAGTTATTAAAGAAAACGTTTTCCATAGTTCCGCTGCCCGCGTCATTGCAGCATATCGTCTGCATCGTTTTAGTCTTTGTTGGTGTGTGTGTGTGATAGCGAGTTAGTGCTAGTTAGTGCAACTACGAAGTTGGTCGAATGGTATCTTACGATCGGGCGCTCTTGACTGTAGCTTCCCTTACTTGTTTTTATATGGTGAGTTTCTAGTGCTTTTAAAGATAAAATTTGTAGTCGTTCGGCTAATTTTGGAGTTATCTGTATAAGTGGTACTCCCGGTTTCATAATTGTTGTTTCTTTGTTATTAAATTCTTTGCCTTTTATGTAAATTTTGTCATTTCAAAAGTGCACTAAGTATGTGCCCATTAGTTTATTTTTAACTTATTGGTATTTTTAACCTTTGGTCTTTATATGGGAATAATTCGATAGTTTCTAGTGGTGCAATTGAATGATTTTTAATTACAATTTTGATTATAAGGTTTTGATTTGTTGTTGTTTCTAATTCTGGGATTTTGACAATATAAATGATGTTTTATTGTGGAGGACAGAGACATGAACAAATTTTAACATTTCTTCGACGGACAAAGAAGTTAAGTTGCTTTTTTGGAATATATTACGGACTTCTGCAATTTCTATTTTTATTTTTATTTAAATATTTATATTTTTTTTTCAGACTGAACGGACTTAGGTTTAACTTCTAGGAGTTTTTCGGACTTTTTGATGCGGGCAGGACTCGAACCCGTAAATGCATAATAGTACTGCTCGTTTTGCAGTCCACAACTTAACCTATTTCACCACCGTAAACGCACACACTATTTGGCACAATGCGGCAAGCAGCGCTGCCGGCTGAGATCATCTGGCTAGCTATAGTTATCATATAAACCGAAAATGAACAATATGGCATCAAAATTGCGCTTGTAATCAATTTTTTTGATTTACGGGGGCGTGGCCAATGTCCAAAACAAACTTGATCAGCGTGTAATAATGACACATATTATCACCAAATTTGGTAGTCCTAGCTCTTATAATAGCTAGGATCTAGGTTTTCACACGGACAGACCGACGGACAGACAGACAGACGGACATGGCTATATCGACTCGGCTGTTGATCCTGAGCCAGAATATATATACTTTTGGGGTCGGAGGTATCTCCATCTGCCTGTTACATACATTTTCGGTTTGAATAAAGTTATCATACCCTTCTACTCTATGAGTAGCGGGTATAATTAGCATTTATCTAGTTGACATTTTATGTTAGCCCACAGTTTTCGAGCTATCTTGATGAAACTTGGTACACATGCTTTTTATTTTATTTGATCGAAATTTGACTAATATATCGTGTAACTGCCATAGAACCTATCAGCCGACTTTATTCATTTTTCAAGATATTGCTGTAAAAGTTTTCTGATATATGTCTAATTATGTTCATTAAATGCTATGCAAGTTTTATTAAAATCGGACAGATATATCGTTGAGCTGTCATAGAACCTATCGGCCGATTCAATATGTGGAGTAACTGCAATGGTACAAAACATTCGGCGTGTCGAAGATAGGCTTTCTTTCTTGTTATATTTGAGGCGTCTAGTTTTTTAGGTACAATTCACATTGGTGAATAGTAGGGAGAACGGGACGGACGCATTATTTCATTTTCTAAAAGTTCATTGCTTTGTTTGTTGACTTCGTCTTTTATATTTTTTATTCCCATTTGCGAATAGGTAAAATTTCGAATAACCCAGAGTATCTGTGCTTGTGCAGATTTCTGCTTTGACTCTAGTTGTCAGTTATTCGTTGGGCTTAGCAAAAAGGTTGGGATATTTTTTTACAAGTTGGCTTAGTTTTGTTTTTTGAGATTCTGTCAGGTGTTCTGTTCTGGGAATTATTACATTCACCTTGCATTGGAAATATGGTAATAAGGAGTCGGTTACTCTAAAAATTAAGATTAGTGTAGTCGTATTGATATTCTTGGTAATTTTCCTTAATACGTTCGGTATAATCTTCCAAACTTTCTGCAGGGTCTTGCTGTTCATCTTAGCTTGCAATTAACTGTTCATATTCGTCAAGTGTACTCTTAGAATAGTCTGTGTCTGTTTGTTCGTTTGTGTTTGTTTGAATGTTAAAATTTCTTTGTCTTTTGTGAGCGTCGTTTTGTGTTGTATTTAATGCTGGCGGTTTTTTTCCAGCTTCGATCTAAGGTGGCTAATTTATGTATATAATTTATTAATCTTGTTTGAATACTTCTGTCCACGTCCATAGGTTCTGGTTTTGGTTGTGGCTTGGTAGCCAATGGTCGTGGTAATGGTTGGTACATTAGTAACTATGGGTTACTATTTTGTGCGGTCTGCGGTATAAATGGTCTTGTTGGTGGCTGTCCGAAGTTATTATTAGGTCTGATCATGACATAAGGATTATTTGGTGGAAATTTTAGTTTTGTGGAAAATTTATTTGTTGTGGAACTCTAGTGTGCTTTGGTGGTGGATTTCTATGTGCAATAGGCTGTCCCTTGATCGTTGCGTGATTAGTTCGATATGCTCGATTTTCTAATTTCAAGCACAAATGGAGGGCTGAAGGTAGGTCAGTGGGCTTTTTAATGCCCAGGAAATCCTCGAACAAAGGTGTCTTATGCTTTATCCCTATACAACATGGTCATAAGTTGTTCTGATTCGGCGCATAATTCCATGCAGCCAATTTTAGATATTCAAGTATACATAAATCTCTCTTGTCGGCGTAGACATATAACATGTAAGACATTTGGAAATAGCATTCCAATTAAGGGGGATATTGTATGATTCGAGGGCTGTGTCTGCGTTACCGGTAATTTTATTTCTAATAGTATGTAAAATTTCAAAATATTTTGGGGTACCTACGGTGTGTTCATATGTTTTTAATACTCTATCAATGCCCTTCTTTCATGAACTGAATTCGGCCGAATTGCCAGAGAATTCGCGAAGACTTTTTATTATGTCAGGAATCTTATCAACATCAGCTAAATTTGCTCTACATCGTGGTAAAATTTCTTGGTTTTCTGCGTTTGTAAAGTTATGTTTTGGATTTTGGCCTTTAAGTTATAAAGTTGGAAATTGTTCGGCTAAAACTTGACGAATGGTAAGTTGTAATTGTTCTTCTTGATCCATGTTTCCTTGTTGAAATAATTCTATGTCGTGAATTTTCTACGATTAGCTGCTGTTCTGTGTTCCCTACTGCTGGTATAACTGGCTGAGGTGGCTGTTCTAAATTTAGAATTGGTGGCCTGATAAGGTTATTTTGATAAGCCATACCATTGGATTCTTGCTAGGGAATTTGTCGATGTTAGGGAAATTAATTTAGTTTGATATTTGAACTTACTTTTATTTTATTACGATATTGGAGGAAATGAAGTTTGGTTGGGTGTTTAAATTTGCTTAAATTAAAGTGTGATTTGGGTTATTAGTTGATGTTTGACTTAAAGTTATTATGAAAGTTTGGCGCGAAAGGAATTGCTATTAACAATTATTTAAAATTTTGTTCAATGGTAAGATTTTGTTAAAACCTTTGTATATTTGAGTTATTGAAAAGAATGCAATGAAAACCATTAGCTGTTTTTACCCTTCTACCTTGGAGGGTCCTTTGGTTAGGATTCGCAAGATTGGGTTTTGTTATACCACTCGTTTGAAATTTTTTTTTATTTTATTTATTCAGCTGCAGATTGGGTGGTGAAGTTTATTTAGTTATCACTAAACACCATTTTACTTTGTTATAGTAGAAAATTTTGTATAATTTTGATTTTTTTTAAATTTATTTAGTTGTTTTCTTTTAGCACTCACTTTCACTTTTATTTTGCATAAAGTTATTTCGGTTTGCTTAGTGTGTTAGTTTCTATTGTTTTTACTTATTCACTAGCTTTCATTATTCGAATGATGCGACTACTTCTGCTGATGCTCCGGATGGTGTCCTGTTCGCTTTCTTCTTGGGATCCTGCGATGCTCACAAAATAGAGAGTGTCCAGCGGGCATACCTGACAAGACTTGTAGACCACCGACAAATTTACAAGGTGCGTTCCAAAGTAAACAGGACTTTTAAAAAATAGACAGAACAAATGGTTTTATCGGCAAAATCAATTAATTTTATTCAAAATTTTATTCTCCTTCTGCTTCAATACAGCTTTTTGCACGGTCCAAAAGTTTGTCGAACGAATGTTTTAGCTCGTTGCCCGGTATGGCCACCAGTATGCCGGTGCAAGCCTTTTGAATGGCCTCCACGTCTGCATAACGCTTTCCTTTCATCGGCAAATGCGTTTTTCCGAAAAGGTAAAAGTCGCACGGTGCCATATCAGGTGAATACGGGGAGTGGTTGATCGGTAAAATGTTATTTTTGGTCACATAATCGGTCACAAGCGTAGATCGATGAGACGGCGCATTATCGTGCAACAAACGTCAACTTCCATCTTCGCGATATTCGGGCCGAACACAAGGAAGTTTTGGTCTTTTTTTTACCTCTTTAATGATGTCCTTCGAATGTTGAATTATGAGCAATTTTTGGTCGTCAGTCAATTTGTGCGGAACAAACCATGCACACACCTTTTGTAAGCACAAATGTTCGGTCAAAATGCGATAAATGTTTTGGAGATGTTCAATTCTATTTCCATGAATTTCAATGATGATTTCGGCTGATTTTTTATGAATTCACGCACAGTTTCGATGGAATTTTCGGTGATCACGGATTTTGGTTGGCCCACATGTTCATCATTGATTTATTCACTCATTTCCTCACGACCACTTTGAAAACGTTGAAACCACTCGTGCACTCTGCTACGGGATAAACAATCATCGCCATAAACTTGTTTCATCAATTGAAACGTTTCGGTGAAAGTTTTACCAATTTTAAAACAAATTTAATGTTGGCTCTTTGCTCGAATGTCATTTTCGCACCGATGACAAAAAAGTACTGACACTTAAAACGCAATAACTTCACTTCTAATAGATAGAATGTTATGAAATTTTTACTGGAAGTCAATGAAGGACAGCAGATTCTAACGCACTAGTCGACATATGGGTGACGCCACTAGAGGGCTCTAGATTCAAAAAGTCCTGTTTACTTTGGAACGCACCTTGTAATTTGCCAATCCTGTGTTACATTCCGATTTCCAAATTAATGAAAATAGCCACTTCGAATTACAACTGGGTTTTGTACTTGGGCCAGTGGAATCGCACAATAACTTTTAGTTTTTTGGCACTAAACTGAACTTAATCACTTGTCCTCACACTGGTCCCTGCTCAGGCGCCAATCAATTACCGTTTAATTAAAAACTCAAAAACGTTATCTTGTTGTGGTTTTATTCAACTCCAAATTGTGACAGAACAAAAAAGATTTGATAATACCGTAGGCTAGCTGTGGGTGTTAGGCAGGGACTCGGCAGAACCCTGCAGATTTGGTTTGAACTGACCATGATCTGCAATGTCAGCAATTTGTCGTCAAGGGCCGAAAGTGCGCATGCAAAAAAACTGCGGGCGCTGTTGGTGGCATTTGTTACGTTTTAAGCGGATGTTTAGATTATTGAACTGAACAATGTATTACAATGTTGGATAGGCGGATGTTTCGTTTATTGAACTGAACAATGTTGCAATTCTTGTTAAATATTTTGTTACCATATTTTTTATTTAGGTAATTCTTCTTAAATGCTGTTTTGTATTTATTGTTATTAGCTTCAATTTTATTATTTATTGATTAGTTATCTATTTATATTGTTTTGTATTTATTGTAGTTAACTTACACGTACGCACTATTCGGCTCTATGCTACTGGCCGCGCTGCCGGCAGCGCTGCTTACAGCTATGGAAAACGTTAAGTTACAAATTTTCTGCGTTTATTATCCGATCGTTACCAAATTTTCAGAGATCATTTCTCTTGGGTTTTTTGATTGTATAAGCCGAAGAAGAACAATATGACACCAAAATTGGGCCCGTAATAAATTTTTTCGATTTTGGAGGCGGAAGGGGGGTCAGCGTGCAATAATAGCATATATTGTCATAAAGTTTGGTAGTCCTAGCTCTTATAATAAAATACAATAGCTCTTATATCCAAAATACGCATTAGAGTTGCACATAGACGCCAGTTCGATTGGTTACGGAGCAAAATTGACAGCAAAACCAATGTTGTCGAACATTACAGCAAATTTACGTCTTCTGCCGAATCCAAATACCATTCGTGTGAACTCAAAACTTCAGCAGTAGTCAAACACCTCCGCCATTATCTGCAAGGTCGTAGATTTGTCGTATATACTGTTTGTAATTCGTTAAAGGCAAGCCATACTAAATTAAATTTGACACCAAGAGTCCATAAGTGGTAGGCATATCTACAAGCATTTGACATTGACCTAGGAAATGGAAAAGACTACCCATTGGGCCATGTATATTGTCTCTCACGGAATCCAGTATCTGGGAAAATGAATATTTAAGATATGGTAAATAAAAGAAGTAAGAGAGCTACAGTCGAGTGTGCTCGACTGTTATATGTATAACCGCTACCGAACTGCTCGTACATCAAAATTATTTGCGAAATAATAAAGTACGGCTACAATTAAATTTTGACTGTAATAGGCCATGGATTTACAATAATTATGCAAAGTCTAAATCTAAAATAATAACAAGTAAGTGCTCGACTATAATATACCCGCTACCCAGCTGCTGGCACATCAAAATTATTTTCGAAACAAAAGAGAACGGCTACAATCATATTTTTACCGTAAAAGGCCATGGACTTAAAATATTGATGTAAAGTCAAAATCTGAAATAATAAAAAAAAGTTTTTGTACACACTTAATTTTTGACGCGGGCGGGACTCGAACCCGTAAGTGCATAAAAGTACTGTTGGATTTGCAGTCCACCACTTAACACATCTAACCACCGTACACGTACGCACTATTCGGCACAATGCTACAAGCAGCGCTGCTTACAGCTATGGAAAACGTTGAGTTGAATAACTTCTGTGTTTATAATCCGATTGTTACAAAATTTTCAGAGATCATCTGGCTAACAATATTTATCATATAAACCGAAAATTAACAATATTGCTACAGTAACCAATTTTTTTTCAATTTACGGGGGCGGAAGGAGGCGTGGTCAAAATCCAGTACACTCTTGATCGGCGTTCAATAATGACACATACTATCACCAAATTTGGTAGTCCTCTTATAATAGTTGAGATCTAGGTGTTCATACGGACGGACGGACAGACGGACATGGCTATATCGACTCGGCTGTTGATTCTGAGCCAGAATATATATACTTTATGAAGTCGGAGATGTCTTCTTTGGCTTTCACATACATTTTCGTTTTGAACAAAGTTATTGTATAATACCCTTCTACTCTATGAGTAGCGGATATAAAAACAAGTAAGGACAGCTACAGTCGAGCGGGCCCGACCGAAAGATTCCATTCGACTAATTTCGTAGTTGCACTAACTAGCACTAGCACGCTCTCACACACACATACAGGCACACACACAAAGACTAAAAGGATGCTTGACGATATGCTGCAATGGCGCGGGCAACGGAACTATGGAAACCATTTTCTTGAATAACTTCTGTGCTTATTGTCCGAGCGGTATTTTGGGGAAGAGTTGCATACTACCAGCGTCTTTACGTGTACCAAAGCAAAAACCTGTGACCTTAATACTTATTACTTAATACTACCCTTAATATTCGTAAATTATCGTTTTGAGTGGGCGGTGGGCATGACATCTTAAATTTGAAGTAAACTTGATCTGTGTGTGGTATACAGGAAACATCATGCCAAATTTGATGTCCGTAACTATAATACTTTTCTTGATATTCGTAAACAATCGAGTTGCGTGGGCGTGGGGGTGCAACCCCAAATTTGAAATAAACTTGATCTGCTTATGGTACACAGGAGCCATCAATCCAAATTTGATGTCTGTAACTGTAATACTTTCCTTAAGTTTCGTGAATTATCGATTTGCGTGGGTGGTGGGCGTGCCACCTTAAGTTTGAAATAAACTTGATCTGCGTATGGTATACAGAAACCATCATGTCAAATTTGGTGTCTCTAGCTTATGTAATAGCTGAGATCTTGATGATCATACAGACTGACGGACGGACGGTCAGACAGTCAGACGGACAGACGGACAAACAGACATGGCTCAATCGACTCGGCTGTTGATGCTGAGCCAGAATATATACACTTTATGGGACCTGCCATGTCTCCTTCTGCCTGTTACATACTTTTGCACAAACTTAGTATACCATTTTTCACCATTTTCAATGGTCGAATGGTATAAAAATAAATTAAATAACTGTAAACTATTTGACAATTTAGACAAAAGTTATGAATTGCAGATATTACAGAATATTACATAGAAAATTACAGAGAAGCTGTTAAGCCAAATGCTTGCCAGTAATCCCTTAGACTTTCCGGTGTGCCATTATAAATTACATTCATGTATGTAATGTAACCTGGGATGTGAAAAGACTTTAGACAAGGTTTATAGTTTTTATTGGTTCGAAAACATGTCTAAATATGTGCGTCGATTTATAGAGAACTGCATCACATGTAAGCCGCCAAGACACCTGTACAGAGCTACATTCTATTTCTATGGTGAATATACCGTGGCACTTGGTACAAATTGACATTACATGTAAAATAAGTGGTAACAATTACTTAAAATAATATGACATCGTCTTAAAAGATGCATTCACAAAATGTGTTTGTTATACCATTGCAGATGATATATTCATTTTGGGCAAAAATTTTGCAACGCACTTTAGGAGATGTCTCCTATAAAGTGTATATGTCTCCTATAAAGTATATATATATATATATATACGACCCTATAAATAATATATATACTCTGAATCAGCATCAATAGAGGAGTCGAACTAGCCCTGTCCGTCCGTCCGTATATTGCACCGCAAAATAGTATCTCAGTTTTAGAGCTATCTTGATGAAACTTGGTATACATGCTTTTTATACCATTCGACCATTGAAAATGGTCAAAAATGGTATACTAAGCTTGTGCAAATGTATGTAACAGGCAGAAGAAGGCGTGGCAGACCCCACAAAGTATATATATTCTGACTCAGGATCACTAGCCGAGTTGATTGAGCCATGTCCGTCTGTCTGTCCGACTGTCCGTTTGAACGTCTAGATCTCAACTATTACAAAAGCACCACCATATTTCACATGAAGGTTCCTGTATACCATAGGTAGATCGAGTTTATTTTCAATTTTCGATGGCACGCCCACCGCCTACGCAAATCGATAATTTACAATTATTAGGAAAAGTATTGATGTTACAGCTTTCTGCTTTGGTATGAACATAGATATTTACAATATCAATCCATTCTCAAACAATTTGGGATTGAGTGCATATTATCAGTATCTTTACGCGTTCCAAAGCAAAAATATGTAACCTAAATACTTTCCTTAATATTCAAAAATTATCGATTTGCATGGGCGATGGGCGTGGCACCTCAAATTTGAAATAAGCTTAATCTGCGTATGGTATACAGAAACCATAATGTTAAATGTGGTGTCTCTAGCTTTTGTAATAGCTGAGATCTCGACGTTCATACAGACAGACGGTCAGAGGGACAGACGGATAAACAGACATGGCTGGCTGAACAATCAAAACTGTAAATTGATTTCGCGTGCTTGGTTATATACAACTTCAAATGCATAGATGAATGCGACAAAGAGGACGTAACGAAAGGAAGTAAAGAAATAGATAAGAGGAAGGGGAAGGGAAAATAAAAGCAGACTAAAATGACTCGGCTCGATCATGTTCAGCTTGCAGGTGTTGTTCCTCAGCTGATTTGTTTGCCCGCCCTACCATGACCATTTCGTCCGCTATGTTCTCATGTTCATAAATGGTCCCTACGATCGAGTCGACCAACTACTTCCCTACCTCGTTTCCACTAAGCATGACCCCAACAAATAACTCTAGCAGGAATTCATTGTAATCGTTAAAATTTAATTGCTATTATTTTTAATATTATGCCTAAAAAAGCATCTTAAGATCTATATATACTAAATGTGCGAGAATGAGGCTGTTGACATATAAAAATGTGGTATATATAAATTAAAAATAATATTTTTTCTCTTTTTTTTTTAAATTTGTGTACATAAGACTAAAATTATACTAAGTGCATATTCATTTTTAGACCATGGATTTTAAAAAAATACATGGTCTATTGTGTTTGTCGAAATGTGCGTAACAGGTAGAAGGAGCCATCTGCGACCCCGTATAAATATTCTTGGTCAGGATCACTAGCTGAGTCGATTAAGCCATGTCTGTCTGTCCGTCTGTCCATCCGTCCGTCCGTCTGTCCGTCTGTATGAACGCCTATATCTCAAAAACTAAAAACGCTAGAGCCACCAAATTTGGTGACAACACTTAAGTGAATCATACGCTGTAAAATTTTTATTAAATTTGGGCCGCGCCTACTTCCGCCCCCGCAAATCGAAAAACCGTATTGCAAGCGCCTATATCTCAAAAACTAAAAAAGCTAGAGCCACCAACTTATGATGGAAAGAAAAGTAAAAAGATTGCGAGATCACTTACCATTTTAACGGCAGTCCATCGACGAAAGCGCTTTCGGCATAGAGGCTGTAAAAGGGGAACGCGTAGGCGGGTGTATGTTTGGCACCGTGGGCCAAATTACACAATTTTTTTTTTATTAAGCTTCTTCACTTTTAATGGCACATATTCATTATTAGTTTATTTTGCCGAACTGCTGTCGAGTTATGCGGTTATATGAGTATTATTATTTTTTTTCTCTTTTTAGGTTTTATGTATTTAACTTTCCTGGTTTCACTTTTATCATGCCTCCGTCCTCATTCTCTCACTTCTTACAAAGGCTTACTAATTTTGTTTACTATTCATGTATATTTGTTTCTTCTTTTTTTCTTTTGACTCAAAAAAAAATAAAATAAAAATAAGCAATTCCATAGCTGAAGCTAAGAGACAGATCTCGAATAAGGCATGTTAAAAATTTTTGGCTAGCACTTCACAAAAGGGCAAAGGTTATAAACTTTTGGTTTTTCTGCTTCACTTATCCTCTTGTGGCGCACAAACTTCTTCCGGGGGTATTTTTTCTATACCGCCACTGGAGCTTCGGGATTTAACCGCATTTTGGCGAGCGTTTACCCGGCTTATTGCGAAGCACAAGCAAAAAAAACTTGGGTTTTGACGGCGGTTCTTTAACTCCGAGGCAGCTGGGCATTTGCTTGCTCCGCGTCTCACGAAATGACTGCAAAGATAATTGCGTTGAAACGAAAATTAGCTGCGCTGCTGATCGCAGCACCCTTTTATAATTGGTACGCCACTTTGGTTAGGCTGACGATGTAAAGACTTTGATTCCTTTAATTTATGTTAGCTTGATGTTCTCGTCTAAAGTTCCTCAGGCTCAATTTAGGATATGAGCGACGTGTTCCGGTCAGCGATCTGGCAGAAAAGAGGCAGAGTCAAGGGCCTGCAGGAGCAAGAAACCTCCGCTTGGCCTTTTGCAACGGCATCGACTGTCAATGACGTGTCATTGTGCTGAGTCACGCCTATGACAGGTATGTTTAACGATATTTATCGGGAAGGATAATAATTTTTTTCTAAAGAAATCCAAGTTTTCTCTTCATTTCGGTAAATTTATTATTTAGTCTTAAAATAATTGACAGATACTACTATTTTTTTTGTCGGTCGCGGTCTACTACTAAGACTAAAGCAGAAGTCATTGCAAGCTTTCAAGCTGTGCCCGTAATGCTATTCGCTCTACCTTGTTCCACTATCCATTTTCTTTACAGCGCCCCTACACAAGTTTCATCAAGTAGCTCTAAAACTGAGATACAAGTTTGCGTTGCAACAGACGGACAGAGCTAGTTTGACTCCCCTTTTGATGCTGATTCAGAATATATATACTTTAGAGGGTCGGAAGTGTCTCCTAAGGTGCGTTGCAAACTTCTGGCCAAAATCAATATACAATACCATCTTCAATGGTATAAAAAGTAAGAACGGCTACAGTCAAGTTTTTTCTAAGCAGTATTTTTTTCCAACTGCCTGGCGTCTAACTCAATCTGCTTTTTTTCATGATCTTCAAAAATCCATGTTCTTATGCATATACATTTACATACATGATTTATATACCAGTGGCGTATATATAAGTATATATTTATATATATCCGACCCTATAAATAATATATATACTCTGAATCAGCATCAATAGAGGAGTCGAACTAGCCCTGTCCGTCCGTCCGTATATTGCACCGCAAAATAGTATCTCAGTTTTAGAGCTATCTTGATGAAACTTGGTATACATGCTTTTTATACCATTCGACCATTGAAAATGGTCAAAAATGGTATACTAAGCTTGTGCAAATGTATGTAACAGGCAGAAGAAGGCGTGGCAGACCCCACAAAGTATATATATTCTGACTCAGGATCACTAGCCGAGTTGATTGAGCCATGTCCGTCTGTCTGTCCGACTGTCCGTTTGAACGTCTAGATCTCAACTATTACAAAAGCACCACCATATTTCACATGAAGGTTCCTGTATACCATAGGTAGATCGAGTTTATTTTCAATTTTCGATGGCACGCCCACCGCCTACGCAAATCGATAATTTACAATTATTAGGAAAAGTATTGATGTTACAGCTTTCTGCTTTGGTATGAACATAGATATTTACAATATCAATCCATTCTCAAACAATTTGGGATTGGGTGCATATTATCAGTATCTTTACGCGTTCCAAAGCAAAAATATGTAACCTAAATACTTTCCTTAATATTCAAAAATTATCGATTTGCATGGGCGATGGGCGTGGCACCTCAAATTTGAAATAAGCTTAATCTGCGTATGGTATACAGAAACCATAATGTTAAATTTGGTGTCTCTAGCTTTTGTAATAGCTGAGATCTCGACGTTCATACAGACAGACGGTCAGAGGGACAGACGGATAAACAGACATGGCTGGCTGAACAATCAAAACTGTAAATTGATTTCGCGTGCTTGGTTATATACAACTTCAAATGCATAGATGAATGCGACAAAGAGGACGTAACGAAAGGAAGTAAAGAAATAGATAAGAGGAAGGGGAAGGGAAAATAAAAGCAGACTAAAATGACTCGGCTCGATCATGTTCAGCTTGCAGGTGTTGTTCCTCAGCTGATTTGTTTGCCCGCCCTACCATGACCATTTCGTCCGCTATGTTCTCATGTTCATAAATGGTCCCTACGATCGAGTCGACCAACTACTTCCCTACCTCGTTTCCACTAAGCATGACCCCAACAAATAACTCTAGCAGGAATTCATTGTAATCGTTAAAATTTAATTGCTATTATTTTTAATATTATGCCTAAAAAAGCATCTTAAGATCTATATATACTAAATGTGCGAGAATGAGGCTGTTGACATATAAAAATGTGGTATATATAAATTAAAAATAATATTTTTTCTCTTTTTTTTTTAAATTTGTGTACATAAGACTAAAATTATACTAAGTGCATATTCATTTTTAGACCATGGATTTAAAAAAAATGTTTGTCGAAATGTGCGTAACAGGTAGAAGGAGCCATCTGCGACCCCGTATAAATATTCTTGGTCAGGATCACTAGCTGAGTCGATTAAGCCATGTCTGTCTGTCCGTCTGTCCATCCGTCCGTCCGTCTGTCCGTCTGTATGAACGCCTATATCTCAAAAACTAAAAACGCTAGAGCCACCAAATTTGGTGACAACACTTAAGTGAATCATACGCTGTAAAATTTTTATTAAATTTGGGCCGCGCCTACTTCCGCCCCCGCAAATCGAAAAACCGTATTGCAAGCGCCTATATCTCAAAAACTAAAAAAGCTAGAGCCACCAACTTATGATGGAAAGAAAAGTAAAAAGATTGCGAGATCACTTACCATTTTAACGGCAGTCCATCGACGAAAGCGCTTTCGGCATAGAGGCTGTAAAAGGGGAACGCGTAGGCGGGTGTATGTTTGGCACCGTGGGCCAAATTACACAATTTTTTTTTTATTAAGCTTCTTCACTTTTAATGGCACATATTCATTATTAGTTTATTTTGCCGAACTGCTGTCGAGTTATGCGGTTATATGAGTATTATTATTTTTTTTTCTCTTTTAGGTTTTATGTATTTAACTTTCCTGGTTTCACTTTTATCATGCCTCCGTCCTCATTCTCTCACTTCTTACAAAGGCTTACTAATTTTGTTTACTATTCATGTATATTTGTTTCTTCTTTTTTTCTTTTGACTCAAAAAAAAATAAAATAAAAATAAGCAATTCCATAGCTGAAGCTAAGAGACAGATCTCGAATAAGGCATGTTAAAAATTTTTGGCTAGCACTTCACAAAAGGGCAAAGGTTATAAACTTTTGGTTTTTCTGCTTCACTTATCCTCTTGTGGCGCACAAACTTTTTCCGGGGGTATTTTTTCTATACCGCCACTGGAGCTTCGGGATTTAACCGCATTTTGGCGAGCGTTTACCCGGCTTATTGCGAAGCACAAGCAAAAAAAACTTGGGTTTTGACGGCGGTTCTTTAACTCCGAGGCAGCTGGGCATTTGCTTGCTCCGCGTCTCACGAAATGACTGCAAAGATAATTGCGTTGAAACGAAAATTAGCTGCGCTGCTGATCGCAGCACCCTTTTATAATTGGTACGCCACTTTGGTTAGGCTGACGATGTAAAGACTTTGATTCCTTTAATTTATGTTAGCTTGATGTTCTCGTCTAAAGTTCCTCAGGCTCAATTTAGGATATGAGCGACGTGTTCCGGTCAGCGATCTGGCAGAAAAGAGGCAGAGTCAAGGGCCTGCAGGAGCAAGAAACCTCCGCTTGGCCTTTTGCAACGGCATCGACTGTCAATGACGTGTCATTGTGCTGAGTCACGCCTATGACAGGTATGTTTAACGATATTTATCGGGAAGGATAATAATTTTTTTTCTAAAGAAATCCAAGTTTTCTCTTCATTTCGGTAAATTTATTATTTAGTCTTAAAATAATTGACAGATACTACTATTTTTTTTGTCGGTCGCGGTCTACTACTAAGACTAAAGCAGAAGTCATTGCAAGCTTTCAGGCTGTGCCCGTAATGCTATTCGCTCTACCTTGTTCCACTATCCATTTTCTTTACAGCGCCCCTACACAAGTTTCATCAAGTAGCTCTAAAACTGAGATACAAGTTTGCGTTGCAACAGACGGACAGAGCTAGTTTGACTCCCCTTTTGATGCTGATTCAGAATATATATACTTTAGAGGGTCGGAAGTGTCTCCTAAGGTGCGTTGCAAACTTCTGGCCAAAATCAATATACAATACCATCTTCAATGGTATAAAAAGTAAGAACGGCTACAGTCAAGTTTTTTCTAAGCAGTATTTTTTTCCAACTGCCTGGCGTCTAACTCAATCTGCTTTTTTTCATGATCTTCAAAAATCCATGTTCTTATGCATATACATTTACATACATGATTTATATACCAGTGGCGTATATATAAGTATATATTTATATATATCCGACCCTATAAATAATATATATACTCTGAATCAGCATCAATAGAGGAGTCGAACTAGCCCTGTCCGTCCGTCCGTATATTGCACCGCAAAATAGTATCTCAGTTTTAGAGCTATCTTGATGAAACTTGGTATACATGCTTTTTATACCATTCGACCATTGAAAATGGTCAAAAATGGTATACTAAGCTTGTGCAAATGTATGTAACAGGCAGAAGAAGGCGTGGCAGACCCCACAAAGTATATATATTCTGACTCAGGATCACTAGCCGAGTTGATTGAGCCATGTCCGTCTGTCTGTCCGACTGTCCGTTTGAACGTCTAGATCTCAACTATTACAAAAGCACCACCATATTTCACATGAAGGTTCCTGTATACCATAGGTAGATCGAGTTTATTTTCAATTTTCGATGGCACGCCCACCGCCTACGCAAATCGATAATTTACAATTATTAGGAAAAGTATTGATGTTACAGCTTTCTGCTTTGGTATGAACATAGATATTTACAATATCAATCCATTCTCAAACAATTTGGGATTGGGTGCATATTATCAGTATCTTTACGCGTTCCAAAGCAAAAATATGTAACCTAAATACTTTCCTTAATATTCAAAAATTATCGATTTGCATGGGCGATGGGCGTGGCACCTCAAATTTGAAATAAGCTTAATCTGCGTATGGTATACAGAAACCATAATGTTAAATTTGGTGTCTCTAGCTTTTGTAATAGCTGAGATCTCGACGTTCATACAGACAGACGGTCAGAGGGACAGACGGATAAACAGACATGGCTCAATCGACTCGGCTGTTGATCCTGAGCCAGATTATATACACTATATGAGGTCTGCCATGTCTCCTTCTGCCTGTTACATACTTTTGCACAAACTTAGTATACCATATTTGACCATTTTCAATGATCGAATGGTATAAAAAGAAAACAGGAAAAAAGGCTACCTTCGGCATATCGGGGGGTTACATTTTTAGGGGTGCTGCAGGTATGTGCTGGCTGAACAATCAAAACTGTAAATTGATTTCGCGTGCTTGGTTATATACAACTTCAAATGCATAGATGAATGCGACAAAGAGGACGTAACGAAAGGAAGTAAAGAAATAAATAAGAGGAAGGGGAAGGGAAAATAAAAGCAGACTAAAATGACTCGGCTCGATCATGTTCAGCTTGCAGGTGTTGTTCCTCAGCTGATTTGTTTGCCCGCCCTACCATGACCATTTCGTCCGCTATGTTCTCATGTTCATAAATGTTCCCTACGATCGAGTCGACCAACTACTTCCCTACCTCGTTTCCACTAAGCATGACCCCAACAAATAACTCTAGCAGGAATTCATTGTAATCGTTAAAATTTAATTGCTATTATTTTTAATATTATGCCTAAAAAAGCATCTTAAGATCTATATATACTAAATGTGCGAGAATGAGGCTGTTGACATATAAAAATATGGTATATATAAATTAAAAATAATATTTTTTCTCTTTTTTTTTTTAAATTTGTGTACATAAGACTAAAATTATACTAAGGGCATATTCATTTTTAGACCATGGATTTTAAAAAATACATGGTCTATTGTGTTTGTCGAAATGTGCGTAACAGGTAGAAGGAGCCATCTGCGACCCCGTATATAAATTCTTGGTCAGGATCACTAGCTGAGTCGATTAAGCCATGTCTGTCTGTCCGTCTGTCCATCCGTCCGTCCGTCTGTCCGTCTGTATGAACGCCTATATCTCAAAAACTAAAAACGCTAGAGCCACCAAATTTGGTGACAACACTTAAGTGAATCATACGCTGTAAAATTTTTATTAAATTTGGGCCGCGCCTATTTCCGCCCCCGCAAATCGAAAAACCGTATTGCAAGCGCCTATATCTCAAAAACTAAAAAAGCTAGAGCCACCAACTTATGATGGAAAGAAAAGTAAAAAGATTGCGAGATCACTTACCATTTTAACGGCAGTCCATCGACGAAAGCGCTTTCGGCATAGAGGCTGTAAAAGGGGAACGCGTAGGCGGGTGTATGTTTGGCACCGTGGGCCAAATTACACAATTTTTTTTTTATTAAGCTTCTTCACTTTTAATGGCACATATTCATTATTAGTTTATTTTGCCGAACTGCTGTCGAGTTATGCGGTTATATGAGTTTTATTATTTTTTTTTTCTCTTTTAGGTTTTATGTATTTAACTTTCCTGGTTTCACTTTTATCATGCCTCCGTCCTCATTCTCTCACTTCTTACAAAGGCTTACTAATTTTTTTTACTATTCATGTATATTTGTTTCTTCTTTTTTTCTTTTGACTCAAAAAAAAATAAAATAAAAATAAGCAATTCCATAGCTGAAGCTAAGAGACAGATCTCGAATAAGGCATGTTAAAAATTTTTGGCTAGCACTTCACAAAAGGGCAAAGGTTATAAACTTTTGGTTTTTCTGCTTCACTTATCCTCTTGTGGCGCACAAACTTCTTCCGGGGGTATTTTTTCTATACCGCCACTGGAGCTTCGGGATTTAACCGCATTTTGGCAAGCGTTTACCCGGCTTATTGCGAAGAACAAGCAAAAAAAACTTGGGTTTTGACGGCGGTTCTTTAACTCCGAGGCAGCTGGGCATTTGCTTGCTCCGCGTCTCACGAAATGACTGCAAAGATAATTGCGTTGAAACGAAAATTAGCTGCGCTGCTGATCGCAGCACCCTTTTATAATTGGTACGCCACTTTGGTTAGGCTGACGATGTAAAGACTTTGATTCCTTTAATTTATGTTAGCTTGATGTTCTCGTCTAAAGTTCCTCAGGCTCAATTTAGGATATGAGCGACGTGTTCCGGTCAGCGATCTGGCAGAAAAGAGGCAGAGTCAAGGGCCTGCAGGAGCAAGAAACCTCCGCTTGGCCTTTTGCAACGGCATCGACTGTCAATGACGTGTCATTGTGCTGAGTCACGCCTATGACAGGTATGTTTAACGATATTTATCGGGAAGGATAATAATTTTTTTCTAAAGAAATCCAAGTTTTCTCTTCATTTCGGTAAATTTATTATTTAGTCTTAAAATAATTGACAGATACTACTATTTTTTTTGTCGGTCGCGGTCTACTACTAAGACTAAAGCAGAAGTCATTGCAAGCTTTCAGGCTGTGCCCGTAATGCTATTCGCTCTACCTTGTTCCACTATCCATTTTCTTTACAGCGCCCCTACACAAGTTTCATCAAGTAGCTCTAAAACTGAGATACAAGTTTGCGTTGCAACAGACGGACAGAGCTAGTTTGACTCCCCTTTTGATGCTGATTCAGAATATATATACTTTAGAGGGTCGGAAGTGTCTCCTAAGGTGCGTTGCAAACTTCTGGCCAAAATCAATATACAATACCATCTTCAATGGTATAAAAAGTAAGAACGGCTACAGTCAAGTTTTTTCTAAGCAGTATTTTTTTCCAACTGCCTGGCGTCTAACTCAATCTGCTTTTTTTCATGATCTTCAAAAAATCCATGTTCTTATGCATATACATTTACATACATGATTTATATACCAGTGGCGTATATATAAGTATATATTTATATATATCCGACCCTATAAATAATATATATACTCTGAATCAGCATCAATAGAGGAGTCGAACTAGCCCTGTCCGTCCGTCCGTATATTGCACCGCAAAATAGTATCTCAGTTTTAGAGCTATCTTGATGAAACTTGGTATACATGCTTTTTATACCATTCGACCATTGAAAATGGTCAAAAATGGTATACTAAGCTTGTGCAAATGTATGTAACAGGCAGAAGAAGGCGTGGCAGACCCCACAAAGTATATATATTCTGACTCAGGATCACTAGCCGAGTTGATTGAGCCATGTCCGTCTGTCTGTCCGACTGTCCGTTTGAACGTCTAGATCTCAACTATTACAAAAGCACCACCATATTTCACATGAAGGTTCCTGTATACCATAGGTAGATCGAGTTTATTTTCAATTTTCGATGGCACGCCCACCGCCTACGCAAATCGATAATTTACAATTATTAGGAAAAGTATTGATGTTACAGCTTTCTGCTTTGGTATGAACATAGATATTTACAATATCAATCCATTCTCAAACAATTTGGGATTGGGTGCATATTATCAGTATCTTTACGCGTTCCAAAGCAAAAATATGTAACCTAAATACTTTCCTTAATATTCAAAAATTATCGATTTGCATGGGCGATGGGCGTGGCACCTCAAATTTGAAATAAGCTTAATCTGCGTATGGTATACAGAAACCATAATGTTAAATTTGGTGTCTCTAGCTTTTGTAATAGCTGAGATCTCGACGTTCATACAGACAGACGGTCAGAGGGACAGACGGATAAACAGACATGGCTCAATCGACTCGGCTGTTGATCCTGAGCCAGATTATATATACTATATGAGGTCTGCCATGTCTCCTTCTGCCTGTTACATACTTTTGCACAAACTTAGTATACCATATTTGACCATTTTCAATGATCGAATGGTATAAAAAGAAAACAGGAAAAAAGGCTACCTTCGGCATATCGGGGGGTTACATTTTTAGGGGTGCTGCAGGTATGTGCTGGCTGAACAATCAAAACTGTAAATTGATTTCGCGTGCTTGGTTATATACAACTTCAAATGCATAGATGAATGCGACAAAGAGGACGTAACGAAAGGAAGTAAAGAAATAGATAAGAGGAAGGGGAAGGGAAAATAAAAGCAGACTAAAATGACTCGGCTCGATCATGTTCAGCTTGCAGGTGTTGTTCCTCAGCTGATTTGTTTGCCCGCCCTACCATGACCATTTCGTCCGCTATGTTCTCATGTTCATAAATGTTCCCTACGATCGAGTCGACCAACTACTTCCCTACCTCGTTTCCACTAAGCATGACCCCAACAAATAACTCTAGCAGGAATTCATTGTAATCGTTAAAATTTAATTGCTATTATTTTTAATATTATGCCTAAAAAAGCATCTTAAGATCTATATATACTAAATGTGCGAGAATGAGGCTGTTGACATATAAAAATATGGTATATATAAATTAAAAATAATATTTTTTCTCTTTTTTTTTTTAAATTTGTGTACATAAGACTAAAATTATACTAAGGGCATATTCATTTTTAGACCATGGATTTTAAAAAAATACATGGTCTATTGTGTTTGTCGAAATGTGCGTAACAGGTAGAAGGAGCCATCTGCGACCCCGTATATAAATTCTTGGTCAGGATCACTAGCTGAGTCGATTAAGCCATGTCTGTCTGTCCGTCTGTCCATCCGTCCGTCCGTCTGTCCGTCTGTATGAACGCCTATATCTCAAAAACTAAAAACGCTAGAGCCACCAAATTTGGTGACAACACTTAAGTGAATCATACGCTGTAAAATTTTTATTAAATTTGGGCCGCGCCTATTTCCGCCCCCGCAAATCGAAAAACCGTATTGCAAGCGCCTATATCTCAAAAACTAAAAAAGCTAGAGCCACCAACTTATGATGGAAAGAAAAGTAAAAAGATTGCGAGATCACTTACCATTTTAACGGCAGTCCATCGACGAAAGCGCTTTCGGCATAGAGGCTGTAAAAGGGGAACGCGTAGGCGGGTGTATGTTTGGCACCGTGGGCCAAATTACACAATTTTTTTTTATTAAGCTTCTTCACTTTTAATGGCACATATTCATTATTAGTTTATTTTGCCGAACTGCTGTCGAGTTATGCGGTTATATGAGTTTTATTATTTTTTTTTTCTCTTTTAGGTTTTATGTATTTAACTTTCCTGGTTTCACTTTTATCATGCCTCCGTCCTCATTCTCTCACTTCTTACAAAGGCTTACTAATTTTTTTTACTATTCATGTATATTTGTTTCTTCTTTTTTTCTTTTGACTCAAAAAAAAAAATAAAATAAAAGTAAGCAATTCCATAGCTGAAGCTAAGAGACAGATCTCGAATAAGGCATGTTAAAAATTTTTGGCTAGCACTTCACAAAAGGGCAAAGGTTATAAACTTTTGGTTTTTCTGCTTCACTTATCCTCTTGTGGCGCACAAACTTCTTCCGGGGGTATTTTTTCTATACCGCCACTGGAGCTTCGGGATTTAACCGCATTTTGGCGAGCGTTTACCCGGCTTATTGCAAAGCACAAGCAAAAAAACTTGGGTTTTGACGGCGGTTCTTTAACTCCGAGGCAGCTGGGCATTTGCTTGCTCCGCGTCTCACGAAATGACTGCAAAGATAATTGCGTTGAAACGAAAATTAGCTGCGCTGCTGATCGCAGCACCCTTTTATAATTGGTACGCCACTTTGGTTAGGCTGACGATGTAAAGACTTTGATTCCTTTAATTTATGTTAGCTTGATGTTCTCGTCTAAAGTTCCTCAGGCTCAATTTAGGATATGAGCGACGTGTTCCGGTCAGCGATCTGGCAGAAAAGAGGCAGAGTCAAGGGCCTGCAGGAGCAAGAAACCTCCGCTTGGCCTTTTGCAACGGCATCGACTGTCAATGACGTGTCATTGTGCTGAGTCACGCCTATGACAGGTATGTTTAACGATATTTATCGGGAAGGATAATAATTTTTTTTCTAAAGAAATCCAAGTTTTCTCTTCATTTCGGTAAATTTATTATTTAGTCTTAAAATAATTGACAGATACTACTATTTTTTTGTCGGTCGCGGTCTACTACTAAGACTAAAGCAGAAGTCATTGCAAGCTTTCAAGCTGTGCCCGTAATGCTATTCGCTCTACCTTGTTCCACTATCCATTTTCTTTACAGCGCCCCTACACAAGTTTCATCAAGTAGCTCTAAAACTGAGATACAAGTTTGCGTTGCAACAGACGGACAGAGCTAGTTTGACTCCCCTTTTGATGCTGATTCAGAATATATATACTTTAGAGGGTCGGAAGTGTCTCCTAAGGTGCGTTGCAAACTTCTGGCCAAAATTAATATACAATACCATCTTCAATGGTATAAAAAGTAAGAACGGCTACAGTCAAGTTTTTTCTAAGCAGTATTTTTTTCCAACTGCCTGGCGTCTAACTCAATCTGATTTTTTTCATGATCTTCAAAAATCCATGTTCTTATGCATATACATTTACATACATGATTTATATACCAGTGGCGGGCACCACGTACACATTTAAACATCTGCTTGTATTTGTGAGCAGCGAAAAACGAAGTTAAGCAATGCACTGAAAAAAATAGGGATCACAAACATTTCATGAAAAATATTATTTGTCTGCATTATATGATTTAACTATATTTTCTAAATCTATTGTAGCCCGGTCTCCTTTATGGGTAATAAATCGGGCACATGGAGATCGGACATTTTATTTCTTAGTTTGGTTAATTATTTATAAAAAAATATTATTTATAAAAAAAATAATCATTTTCATATTTATCTGAAAACATTTTGCCTGTGTATTTTTTTGTTCTTTCGCGCAACAGTCTTGCCGTTGTGAAGTCTGAACATTGACTCAGTGGCGCGAGACGTTACGCTCTCAGTCATAAATTTCGCTCTCATTATTTTCTCTCGGTTACCGTACGAATGAGCGTCGCGCTAATTTTTGCACGTTCGGCCAGCACCCGAACTCTCTTACGCTGTGCGTGTGCCGACTTCGCTGCGGCAGAGTTTTGTGCCCTACACTCGCGAGTTTTTAAAAATGAGAGACTGCCCGCCACTGTTATATATGTACATATGTACGCCTAACAAAAAGTGAAAAACAATACAAAGTACATACACTGTGTAACGAAATTATACACCTTGAAAACTTTTCTTTTAACCCTCGCAAATTTGGCAGCGTATATAAACCAAACCAAATTAAAATGGAGATATCTAGAATAATATCTTACATTTGGAAAAAAATTATTTAGCGAGACCATATTCTACACCACTAAGAATACCGTTAATTTTTCCGCAAGTAGCACATTTTTGCTTCACTTGCAGCTGTATCAAATTATACGACACCTAAAATTTTTTGCTTGAATGGAAATTATAAGAATATTAGGTATTTGTAATGCTTAATATCTGAAAAATAAATGGGTTTTAAGCCTTTTCATTCATTCAATTTTGCTCTACGCTATTCAATTCGTATCTTATTGATTAATTTAGGGCTTTTATAAAAGAGAACGTCAAATTAACCCTTGATTTCGAGTATTGCTAATATCCTTGATCATTGCAATGGTATTTAAGGCTGAATAGTTTAGAGGATTATTTATTATACCCGCTACTCATAGAGAAGAAGGGTATTATAACTTTGTTCAAACCGAAAATGTATGTAACAGGCAGAAGGAGACAACTCCGACTCCATAAAGCATATATATTCTGGCTCAGGATCAACAGCCAACTCGATATAGCCATGTCCGTCTGTCTGTCCGTGTGAAAATCTAGATCTCAGCTATTATAAGAGCTAGGACTACCAAATTTGGTGACATAATGTGTTATTATTGCACGCTGATCAAGTTTATTTTGGATTTTGGCCACGCCCCCTTCCGCCCCCGTAAATCGAAAAAATTTGATTACAAGCGCAATTTTGATGCCATATTATTCATTTTCGGTTTACATGATAACTATAGCTAGCCAGATGATCTCTGATTTGGTAACAATCGGATAATAAACACAGAAGTTATTCAGCTCAACGTTTTCCATAGCTGTAAGCAGCGCTGCCGGCAGCGCTGCTTGCAGCATTGTGCCGAATCGTGTGTGCGTGTACGGTGGTGAAATGGGTTAAGTTGTTGAATGCAAAACGAACAGTACTATTATGCATTTTCTTATTTTAGATTTTGACTTTGCATAAATATTGTAAGTCCACAGCCTTTTACGGTCAAAATTTGAGTGTAGCCGTTTTTTTTTGTTCCGCAAATAAATGATGTACGAGCAGCTGGGTAGCGGATATATTACAGTCGAGCACACTCGACTGTAGCTTTCTTACTTGTTTTACCATAGAAATAATACTCAAAAAGCTGTTCTTTTGATCAATTCGAATGAATGACCACCTAATTTTTAATAAAAAGTAGGGGTATTATTTTATTTTAGAAATGGAAGGAAATACCTCTGATGGTCGTAGATAAATTGAATACAGGTCGGTTTCTTATAAACGTTGCCAAATTTGCGAGGGTTAAAAGAAAAGTTTTCAAGGTGTCGTATAATTTCGTTACACAGTGTAGTTACAAACATACAACAAGAACAGCAAGCTCAATAACGTAGCAAAGCCAAAATGAAATGCCCTGCCACTTATCACAACTAAACACAACAAACAAAATATTGAACACTATACAAATCAACAATCGAATTACACAACACACGAAAAAAACAATTATACCATTCTTACATAATACTCACACACACACATTTTTACACACATACGACACTTATCACAACTAAAAAGAACAAATTGTTAAATATAGTACTTTTTATATATACACTATACAAATCAAACATCAAATTACACTACACACAAAATAAATAGGGAGACAAATATATCATTCTTACATAAAGTTTATAATAAGTACCTCACAATATTCACTCACACACATTTTTACACGCATATAATTTTTAACGTATGCCAGCAGAAAAGCGGCAATGACACCTGCAGCTCTGGCAAGAATTATGCCCAACGTGGGCGGACCCAGATTGCCGGCAAGAAAACTGCTTGCGGCGGTTACTAAGGCAACGCTGCTTTACGCTGCCCCTATCTGGAGCTGTGTTACAAGCAAAGCAACCTACTTGGATAGTGCACGGGCAGTATCACGGACAATGGCACTGAGACTCATCAGAGTCTTTTCAACCGTTTCGGATGACGCAGCGCATGCTCCTCAGGTAATATACCCATTGACCGGCAGATAAAGGGCCAATACCTATCGCGAGAAGGTGTTAACTAGATGGAGAGTGGATTTGAGGAGTCTAGCAGACCAGGTGGCAAGAGTCACAACGTGGGCGATGTACGATGTACCAGCTTATCCCTGACCTAACGGAATAGGCAGAGTGTGTGCACAAAGTGGTGGATTACCACATGACCCAGTTCCTAACGGTCCATGAATGTTTCCGAGGGTACCCATTTAGGTTCCACCATGTAGATACAGCGGAGTGGAAACAGCAGAGCACATCCTTCTGCACTATTCTAGGTTCGCTGTGGAGAAGGTCCAATTAGAGTCGCTCGCTGGTGCACCTCTCATGATGGCAAACAAAGGCGTTTAGGTGGGGGCTCACGAGATCATAGTCCGCTTGATGAAGCATATCCGCAAGGACGAGATGGCCAACAGAAATGGCGGATGAGGAGTACTCCCGTGTGGTGACGGAGCACGAATTCTACCACAGTGCTTGTCGTAAAAGGCGACTAAAGAGTCAAGGAAGGAGCGCCATGCAACAGCACAACGCATAAGGAGAGGGAGTGAGTTTTAGCATCATATCCTGCTCACCGATGAAATGTCAAGGACAGGAGAAGCGTAGGTTTTTGTTTAGTACGTAGGCATAATTCTATTTGGAGTGTTATGAATCGTGCATGCCATCTACGGTCTGTAAATGGTATCGTTAGAAGATTTTATTTCCCTGCCGTATATTTAAAAAAAAATAAAAAAAACATAATTTAAACACTTATTATACGTTTACATGATAACTTTAGCTAGCCAGATGATCTCTGAAAATTTGGTAACAATCGGATAATAAACACAGAAGTTATTCAGCTCAAAGTTTTCCATAGCTGTAAGCAGCGCTGCCGGCAGCCTGGTAAAGAGAAGCTGGTAGCGGACGCCTTATCCAGACAGCAGCTAAATGGAGGAAGAGAATGCAGAATTTTGCGCGGCAACAATTCACAGTGAAAAGTCTCTCACCCACACAATCGAGTCAATCAATAAACCTTTGATAATGCTGGAGGAAGCACGCCTCCCGTCTAAACAAGCGCAATTTTGATGCCATATTGTTCTTTTTCGGTTTGTATGATATCTGTAGCTAGCCAGATGATCTCTAAAAACTTGGTAACAACCGGATTATAAACACAGAAGTTATACAACTCAACGTTTTCCATAGCTGTAATCAGCGGTGGTCAAATGGGTTAAGTAGTGGACTGAAAAACGAATAGTACTATTTTACATTTACTGGTTCGAGTGCCGTCCGCGTCAAAAATTAAATGCGTGCGAAAACTTTTTATAACCGCTAGTCATGGAGTAGCAAATCAATAATTTTTTAATATTAAGGAAGTATTACAGTTACAGACACCAAATTCGGCATGATGGTTCCTGTATAGCATACGCAGATCAAGTTTGTTTCGAATTTGAGGTGCCACGCCCACGGCCCACGCAAATTTTTAAATATTAAGAAAAGGTTCCTAAATACCAGACGCATATCAAGTTTGGTCGAATGGTATCTTACGGTCGGGCCCGCTCGACTGTGGCTGTCCTTACTTGTTATCATATACTGAACATAGATAATGAAAGCTGCATTAAAGCCTGAAAATCAGATGTTTCCTTATTTGGTTTACCCTCACGAAAAAAAATAAGTTTGCATTTGATTGATGTTGGGGCAAGTAGAGCAAATGCGAAAGTTGAATGAGTGATGAGTACACTTAAAAATATAATGACAGCTGTTGAAGCCTGTCAAAGATCGTGAGGGGATGAATTGCCAATTGGCAATGAATTGCAAAACAAATAGATTCACAAAATGCAGTCCATTGGAGTTGTAATTGACAATGAAACCAGTCCTTTTGGTTTAGTGCCAGTAAATAAAGATTATCATAATGAGGTTAACAAAAAAAGTTTAAGAAAACAAGCTATGCAACATTATCAAATAAATAATTTATGAAGATGGAGATGGCATGATGGAAGATATAACGAGTGCTCCAGAGGAAAAATCGTAACAGCGAACAAACAAAGTGTTAAGAATATGCAGAACTCTGTGACTATAACATAACAAAGAACAAAAAGAAAACATGAAAGAAAGGCTACCTTCGGCACGCCGAAGGTTTCATACCTTTGCAATTACTGCAAACAAGCAAGGTATTGAATCGATCGATAGGTTCTATGGCAGCAATACGATATATTTGTCCGATTTTAATAAAATCATTAAAAAATAAGCATACATGGCCCACAAAAATCGGCCGATAGGTTCAATGACAGCTATACGATATTTCGGTCCGACCCGGCTCGTTCGGACTTATTATCAGCGTGCATCAATAAAGAGCATCTATACCAAGTTTTATCAAGATAGCTCTAAAACTGAGATACTAGTTTGCGTTACAACAGACGGACGGACGGACAGACGGACATTGTTCGACATAGTTCGACTCCCATATTGATGCTGATTAAGAATATATATACTTTATGGGGTCGCAGATGCCTCCTTCTGCCTGTTACGCACATTTCGACAAACACAATAGACCATGTATTTTTTTAAAATCCATGGTCTATAAAAATATCGTGAAGATGCTCTGCGCGTTGTCATTTTGAACTGGGGAAAACTCTCACTGACATACTTTTCTCCGCCCAGCCAAGAGACCTACCTTCAGCTCTGACTCTTGCTCAAAAAATTGAGGCTAACCATGATAGGTATGCCTTTGCGCAAAAGCGCTGGCAGAGAAACAGCAAAAGCAGGCGCAGGGCCGCTTCAATGGAGAGAACCAAGGAGGCAGGGAAGAAATCCATATTTCTCACGCGATTCAGGCAGCAAAGTAGCCAATCAGACGCGTACAAATGATCAAGTTGAGAAAATGGATATAGATCCATCCATGTCCAGATTCCGTCAACCGACAAATTTTCGCGGCCAACCACAGCAGTCGTTTGCCGCTACCGCCCCAGCTGTGGGCTATAATAATCAGCAGGACTACAACATACAGACCAGTAGAGACCCCGTTTACTCTAAAATCAAGCCACGGCTTTAACAGCGTAAAACAAAAATGCCACATATCTCTGTTAGGAAGTCACAACTCCATTTATTGTTCTTCCTCAACTAACAACGCCTAATGGCATCAAAGGGTTAAACTTACTTTCTCAGATTGGGGCAAAAATTGACATAGCTGGAAAATTAATAGTCTTTCGTAGCGGTTCACACCCCATCAATTTCCATAAATGAAAAAATGCAACTTTATCAAATTTGATGAAATTATAGTCCCGCCAGCAGTAAAAGATTTATTTGTAACCATGATGGAAAAGGAAATCAAAGCTTTTGCTGACCCTGAAGAACGGCTGCCTTACAACACTTCAGTCTGTGCTATCATCCGAACGAAAAACAATGATAGGCCGACTTCGTTAGAGATGAAGTAAAAAGCATGCTTGAAAACAATATTATTCAGCCGTTAAAATCACCCTATAATAATCCATTATGGGTGGTCAGTAAAAAAGATGCCAACGGCTCGGGACTTGGAAAAAAGCGTCTAGTAATTGATTTCAGAAAACTTAACTCAAAAACACTCGCGAAAAAATATCCGATTTAAAGCATTCCCATGATATTGTCAAATCTTGGCACGTCAAAATTTTTCACAACACTAGATTTGAAAGCTGGTTACCACCAAATCACGCTTGCAGAGCAAGACAGAAAAAAGACTTCTTTTTCTGTAAATGAGGGTAAATAAGAGTTCAGTTGCCTGCCATTTGGGCTGAAGAATGCGTCAAGCATCTTTCAAAGGGCTACGGAAGATGTCCCACGAGAACATATTGGAAAAATTTGTAATGTTTATGTAGATGATGTCATAGTCTTTTCACAGAGCGAAACCGATCATGTCAGAGATGTGGGCAAGGTCCTCAAGAGCTTATTCGAAGCCAACTTAAGGGTTTCAAAAGAATAATCGAAATTCTTTAAAGAAAAGGTTGAGTTTCTTGGCTTCATTGTGTCCAGAAATGGCACAAAAACCAGCCCTGAGAAAGTGCGAACGATTTAAGAGTTCAAACAGCCGTCTAGCTTATTTGAAGTTAGATGCAAGCTACTATAGGTGCTTCATTAAAAATTTCACTTCCTTTAACGAGCATTTTAAAAGGTGATTACGGCAAAGTTGTCAAGCAAAAATCGAAGACGATTCCTATGAATTTAGACGAAACTCAACAATAAACCTGGAAATCGCGCATTGAAGACTCCGGCGCTACGGTCTTCTATTAGCCTGGTAGGGAGAATTTTGTGGCAGACGCGCTCTCGCGACAAAATGTAAATACACCAGAAGATGAATTAGACACAGCCCATAATGAAGCATCACTTTATATATAAATGGGGCTACAGAAAATCCGTTGAATTGCTTCAGGAACCAAATAGTCATAGAGGAGTTGATTACGCCATCCAAGCAGATGTGTATCCTGTTTGGAGGAAAGACACGTCATCACCTGCATTTTCATGATTTGGATACGCTTTTAGAGCGAGTAAAGGAAGTTGTAAATACCTGCTGTTATCAATACATTTCATTGTGACCTGCCGATTTTGGCGAATATTTAGCACGAACTCGTTCTGTCCTTTCCGGCCACTAAGTTTTGATTTTGCAAACTATGGTGAACGATGTCATGAAAAGAGGTGAACAAATTGAAATTATCACGGCAGAACTTAACAGGGCACACAGGGCTGCCCAGGGAAATATAAAGAAAGTTCTCTTAGCAGTCCAAGCAGTTGAAAAAAAACACTGCTTGGAAAAAACTGCTTGTCTGCTTGCAGTGGGCGCAGTGCAAATCTACATGAAGCGTTGAATAACTTTTGTTTTCATTATCCGATCGGAACCAAATTTTCAGTGTTCGTTTGGGTGAAGGGTTATCAAACACACCAAAACTGAATACTGTAGCTTTATTATTGCAATTGCCATTCGGTTTATCGATTTACGGTGGCAGAAGTATATAAAAATTTTTTTATAAAAATTTTATAGAGTATGACCCACGTGAGTGTTGTCACCAAATTTGGTAGCTTTAGCTTTTTAAGCTTCTGAGAAATAGGCGTTCATACAGACGGACAGACGCACAGATAGACAGGGCTCAATGACTCGGCTAGTGATCGTGACCAAGAATATATACATTTTATGGGGACGCAGATGCCTCCTTCTGCCTGTTACGCACATTTCGACAAACCCAATATACCATATATTTTTGTACCATTGGTATATTCATTTTGGCCAGAAGTTTGCAACGCATCTTAGGAGACATCTCCGACCCTATAAAGTATACATATTGTTAATCAGCATCCGCATCATCAGCATCTATGCGTCCGTCCGTCCGTCTGTTGCAACGCAAACTAGTCTCTCAGTTTTAGAGCTATCTTGATAAAACTTGGTATACATGCTTCTCATTGCTGCAGGCTGTAAATAGGTCGGAACGAGCCGGATCGGACCGATGTATCGTATAGCTGCCATAGAACCTATCGGCCGATTTTTGTCATATTTCAAGATATCGTCAAGAAACTTTCACAATCTATGCCTTAGTATGTCCATTCAAAGCTGTGCAAATCTTATCAAAATCGGACCGATATATCATATAGCTGCCATAGAACATATCGGCCAATTTTTGTAATTTTTCAAGATATCGTCAAGGAACTTTCACAATCTATGCCTTAGTATGTCAATTCAAAGCTGTGCAAGTTTTATCAAAATCGGACCGATATATAGCTGCCATAGAACCTATCGGCCGATTTTTGTCATTTTTCAAGATATCGTCAAGAAACTCTCACAATCTGTGCCTTAGTATGTCCATTCAAAGCTGTGCAAATTTGATCAAAATCGGACCGATATATCGTAAAGCTGCCATAGAACGTAATATGTGGAGTAACTGTAATAGTATTAAGCCTTCGGTGAGCCGAAGGTAGCCTTTTTTTCTTGTTTTTATACCATTCGACCATTGAAAATGGTCAAAAATGGTATACGAAGGTTGTGCAAAAGTATGTAACAGGCAGAAGGAGACATGGCAGACCCCATAAGGTACATATATTCTGGCTGAGGATCAACAGCCGAGTCGATTGAGCCATGTCTGTCTGTCTGCCTGTCTGTATAAACGTCGAGATCTCAGCTATTACAAAAGCTAGAGACACCATATTTCAAATTTGGAGTGCCACGCCTATCGCCCACGCAAATCGATAATTTTTTAATATTAAGGAAAGTATTACAGTTACAGACACCAAATTTGGCATGATGATTTCTGTAAATCATGCGCAGATGATGTTTATTTCAAATTTGAGGTGCCACGCCCACCGCCCACGCAATCTATAATTCGAGATTATTAAGGAAAGTATTTAGATTACAGATTTCTGCTTTAGAACACGTAAAGATACTGATAATATGCACCCAATTCCAAAATTACAAACCGATCGGACAAGAAATACAGAAGTTATTAAAAAATCTGCTTTGGTATGAACTGAGATAATTACAATATAAATCTATTTTTACTGCACACACGCAATATATTAACGTACAGTCGCGGTAACAATAATTGCACCATAAGCACATTTCGTGTTTGTCCCAGCGTTTTTGTATTTTCTGACACTTTTTCATCATTAAATACTACAATGATTTTAAATCGAAATAACAAAATTAGTAACAGATCTAATGGATATTTTAAAAATAATTGGTAAATCAAAAAAAAACCTTCAAATTTAGGCCCTAACAAAAATAGCACTGTTTCTCGTAGTTTGCTAAAACTAAATAAAAAAATAAAAAAAGAATTCAACAAATGGATTATATCTTAAGAACTATGTTTAAAGAATCTTAATAGTTGGCTGCGTGACCTTTGTTGGCGATGACAGCTGCGCATCGTCTTGGCATGGAGTCCACCAAGTCCTTACACCGTTTTTGAGGAATTTTGCTCCATGAATCCTTGACCACACCCCAAAGTTCCTCGTTATTATTGGGTTTGGCTTCAGAAACCTTTTTTTTTTACGTCCGCCCAAAGGTTTGGATTGGATTCAAGTCGAGTGACTGAGCAGGCCATTTCATTACTCGGGTCGATTTCTGCTCAAACCACTTTCGAGCTTTCTTGCTCGTGTGTTTTGGGTCGTTATCTTGTTGAAATGTCCAAACCAACGGCATTTCATCCTCGGCATATGGCAGCATCACATTTTCCAGGATATCTGTGTAAATGATCTGATCCATGACGCCTTGAATCCAAGGGATCGGACCTACTCCATAGTATGAAAAGCACGCCCATACCATACTTCTCCACAGGCCAATCCTTGTATATCTTGGCATATTCAATTCACTTTGCCACATGCTTCACAGCCAAAAGCGGGACTTTTCTGGGACTGCACTTATTAAGATTGTTTTGTCTTAAGCGTTTGCGAACTGTTTCCACGCTTGCAGCTATCTGAAGCTCCTTCTTCAGTTCCGTCGCAGGCTTAAAAGGCTCCTTCTTGCTTTGCCGAACCAAGCGCTTGATCTCCACGTTGGACATTGAGGGCTTTCTTCCACGTGTTTCGTTCTTTTCGACAAACAGCAGTGCGTTGCGGATCATTTTGTTTGAACAACCGACAATGCGACCAATTTCAGCGTTGGTTTTACCTTCAGAGATCATATTTTTAATTAAATTTCTTTTTTCGACGGTACAATGCTTTCCGCGACCCATGACTAGAGAATTTTTGGTCTTCGTTTGGAACAAATTCAATCAAAACCTTTAATGCAACTCCTTTTTTCAAAGTTTGTCGAAAAAAACTCAAAGCAATTACTCCTATTAATTTTATTCAGCAAACACGTGGTCAGTGCTATTTTTGTTACCGCCTAAATTTGAAGGTTTTTTTTTGTTTTAGCAATTATTTTTAAAATATCCATTGGATCTGTTACTAATTTTGATATTTCGATTGAAAATCATTGTAGTATATAAGTTTAGTGAATAAAATGATGAAAAAGTGTCAGAAAATACAGAAACGCTGGGACAAACACGAAATGTGCTTATGATGCTATTATTTTAACCGCAGGTGTAAGTCCGAGTTTAGTATGTGCCAGATAACGTCGATTTTCGACGGAATTGACACAGACGAATATAATACAAAACATTTAATACTTTCACTAATGTTCTTTTTAGACCATGGATTTAAAAAAAATACATGGTCTATTTTGTTCGTCGAAATGTGCGTAACATGTAGGAGGCATCTGCGACTCCATAAAGTGTATATATTCTTGCTCAGGATCCCTAGCCGAATCGATTAATATTAATATTATATTCATGTTTTTGGATATTATTCTGGAGTCTCATAATAAATATAAATAGGAATAGTAACAAGCGCGAGGCTGCGCGGTTTTATAAGAGAATATCCCAAATCAAAACAAAAGTCAAAACAAAAACAAAACAATGCGCGCGTTCCAGTCATTTGCCTTGGCAACAACAAAACGCTGTCTTGCATAAAGGCAGATACACAACAAATACAACAAAACTAAAGCTATGTACCCCAGTCGCTTGCAGCAACAAAACCCTTGTATACACACACGCACGCATACACATGCATGCTCGCATACATCACACAAAGTCGTTCTCGATCTCAAGAATCTCGACGCTGAAACACAAAATTGATTGGGCGCTGGGCATGCAAAATTGCCTATTGTCAAATTTCACAAGCACCGCATACAAACGTAAGCGAGCATGTGCATACAAGTTAACAACAAAAATTTTACAATTGCGAATAATGAATTCCAGTACGCAAGTTCTAATCCGCAAGCTCAGTTTCTGCATAATTTCCTGCACGCGCCGAGCTACCAAGCGGAATTCTAAGAATCTGTTTGGCAACCGCTTCCGCTCCCACCAATGCATGTGATTTCAGAAGACTGCAACATTTCGACCAACATAACATCAGCCGATGTCGTTGCTTATTGGAAACAGCGAAGCCGACGTCGATCGACAAACGACTAACGAGACATTAACACATTAGAATACCAAATGACAATGCTTATACAGCGTGCTAACCAATCGGTGGAAGAGTTCCATCAAATGGTTTATAAACACCTATCCCTAATCCTTAACAAGATAGGTTGTATGGGGTTAGGAAGAGAAGCAGAATTGCTAATGACCAAAATGTACAGAGACAAGGCTCTAGACACCTTTGTACGAGGATTACAAGGCGACTTGCCTCGACTAATGGGAATCAAAGAACCAGTAGACTTACCCTCAGCATTGCACCTTTGCCTCAAGTTAGAAAACCAGAACTTCAGGGCAAGACATGCAACAAACGTGGGACAGACAAGACAGTTTAGGAACCAAACTTCAAAGCCTTCACCTGCTCCTCGCAGTGATTCATTTATCAATAGACAACCACCAATTCCGCCCCCATGAACTCAATATTACCAATTCGTAAAACAACCACCGACCGCTTTACCACGACAAAATTCAAACAACTTCAGCTATCAGCCAGCAGCTGCACCTCGACCTTTTCAAAATAGGCAATTCCCGCAACAACAGTCAGCGCCACCTAGGCCATAGGCCCCAAAGCCACTGCCTCGTCCAGAACCCATGGATGTGGATCCCTGTGTTCAGACCAGAATGGTAAATTACATGAACCTACCTCGCAAAACCAGGCTAACCAGGCAAAAGACCACCCGGTCCAATACCAGATGGAATGAAGCGACAAGGAAATTTTAACATACAGACTACGACGGAAGGAAACGAAACGCGACCCACTGAGACTCCATTAACAATGACGGACTATGAACAAGCTATGGCAGAGTACGACGACTAGAACAAGCTTGACGACGACCTGGACGATTATGTAGATCAGATAGATGAAGCCGACGCTGACAATAACGCTTACGACTACTACGATGACGCTGCATTAAATTTTTTAGAATAAAGAACTCCTCTCTTTCATATTTCGTATGCAAGATGAGGAATGGCAAATTTATTAAAATACTTATAGACACCGGTTCAAACAGAAACTACATTCAACCTAAATTCGTCAACAACCCTATACAGAACAAATCACCTTTCAATTCTGTCACAGTACGCGGTAGTACAGTAGTTACGCACCATAAAGTAGCGAACCTTTTCAATATTCAGGATGTTAAAGTAAAGTTTTTCTTGTTCCCCACATTGAAATCTTTTGATGCCATCTTAGGTAACGACAGTTTAAAAGAATTAGGGGCTGAGATAAAAACCAACAAAAATATTATGACGTTAAAAAATGGCACCTCGATCCCCATTAAAGAAAAAACATTTGAAGCAGTCAACACAATTATTCCGAGAACGTCCCACTTGTCCGATACACAAAAGCCAAGCTAAGGGAATAACTCAAGTCATTTCCAGACTTGTTCGCAGACCCAAACCAGAAACTGACCTACACAACAAATGTGAAGGCAGCGATTCGAACCTCGTCCGATACTCCGGTTTACTCGAAATTCTATCAGTATCCAATGACGCTGAAAGATGAGGTAGACAAACAGATAAAATAACTTTTAGAAGATGGTATAATTCGACCTTCTAGGTCCCCGTACAATTCACCAGTGTGGATTGTACCTAAAAAGGCAGACGCTTCAGGCGAAAAGAAATATCGCATGGTTATAGATGATCGCAAACTCAACAAAATAACCATTGCAGATAAATATCCCATTCCCGAGATAAATGAGGTACTTACCCAACTAGGGGACAATAAAGTATTCTCTGTTTTAGATTTGAAAAGCGGCTTCCATCAAATCTCTTTGAAATAGTGACATAGAAAAGACCGCCTTCTCCGTAAACAACGGAAAAAATGAGTTTACCCGACTCCCATTCGGTCTAAAGAATGCGCCCTCAATTTTCCAACGTGCATTAGATGACATACTTCGAGAACATATTGGAAAAATATGTTTTATTTATATAGACGATATCATCATATTTAGCAAAGATGATGATACGCATATTGAGAACTTGGCTAAAATGTTTCAAACTTTCCAGAACGCTAACATGAAATGTAAGCTAGCCAAATGTGAGTTCATGAAAAACAAAGTCGAATTCCTTGGATTTCTTGTTTCCGATAGGGGAATAGAAACAAACCCGAGTAAAGTGGCAGCGATAGCAAATTATCCGTGCCCTAAAACTTTGAGGGATCTAAGATCCTTCCTAGGGCTTTCCGGCTACTATAGAAGATTTATACAAAACTATTCCAAACTGGCAAAGCCCCTAACTTCACTTTTAAGAGGGGAAGATGGACACGTGTCCAAAAGAATGTCATCAAAAAAATTAAGTTCGCTAAACAATGAAGCTCTAGACTCTTTTAAGAAGCTTAAAAGCAGCTTGGTGTCATCAGAAATAATTCTCCGTTATACAGATTTCAATAAGGAGTTCCATTTAACTACTGATGCTTCAAATTTCGCGATCGGAGCAGTTTTATCGCAAGACAATCACCCTAAATCATTTCTCTCTAGAACATTTTCCAAAGCCGATGAGAATTATGCGGCCAACGAGAAAAAGATGCTAGCCATAATTTGGGCACTCAAGGCCCTCAAAAATTACCTGTACGGTAAAGCAAAGGTTAAGATCTTTACAGACCATCAACCTTTGACACATTCTCTGAGTAGCTGGAATGGAATTGCCAGAATCAAGAGATGGAAGGCTTATCTAGAAGAATATGATTTTGAAATATTCTATAAACTGGGAAGAGAAAATATTGTTGCAGACGCACTCTCAAGAATACCTTTAGAGCAGATTAACTCTGTTGCCTCTACACAACATAGCGCCGAAAGTTCTAGCCATGACTTAATCTTTAGCGTCGAAGCCCCAATAAACATTTTCAGAAATCAAATATTCTTTTACAAATCAGATAAATACGATTACAAGTTTACCATCCCATTTCCTACTTTCCATAGACATGAAATATACCGGAGCGAATACACTACAGACGACATAATAACAGACCTCAAAAAACATCTCAACCCATTCGTTATTAACAGTATTTACACGACTGAAGATATAATGGGAAAAATACAGACAATCTATAGAAGTCACTTTAAAGGAACCAAAACTCGATTCACCCAGTCTAGGGTAGAAGACTTGACAGACGAAACTGAACAGGAAGAAAGAATTCTTCAAATACATAGGAGAGCACATCGAAATGCTCTAGAAAACCAAAAACAACTAGCAGAAACCTGTTACTTCCCAAGAATGAAACAAAAAATTATACATTTAGTCAAGCAATGTAAAGTTTGCAAAGAAGCTAAATATGACAGACACCCCCCCAAATCCCGAACTTCAAGAAACTCCTATTCCAGAATACCCCGGTCACATATTGCACATCGACAGCTACTCTACCGAACGACACTTAGTACTCACTGCAATAGATAAGTTCTCTAAACTAGCGCAAGCTAAAATTATAAATTCTAAAGCGATAGAGGACATCAGAACTCCTCTGCGTGATATCATATTTTATTTCGGAGTCTCTAAACATATCGTTATGGACAACAAAAAAGCTTTTAATTCCCAATCAATTAAGTTTATGCTGGAACAGCTACAAATAGTAGTTTACACCGCCCCACCATATAACAGTACCGTTAACGGTCAGAAAGAACGCTTCCACTCAACACTTTCAAAAATAATGAGATGCCTCAAGAAGGAAGGCACAGAAAGAAATTTCAAGGAACTTTTAGAAAGGGCAGTTTACGAGTACAATAACAGCTTTCATTCAGTTACCAAGAAACGACCACTAGAAGTATTCTTTGGCAGGAGAGTGACAACAGACCCGGACCAATACGAAACAGCCAGACAAGATAACATTGAAAGACTTAAAGATAAACAGAAGACGGACCGTACAAACCACAATAAAAATAAAAAGGAAATACGTAATTATCAGCCTGGAGAAGAAATATTCGTTAAAGTAAACACTAGATTAGGTTCTAAGCTTTCCCCAAGATATAGAATAGAAACATTTAAAGAAAACAAGCACACTACAATAATAACAGAATCAGGAAAAACAGTACCTAAAAGCCATATCAAAATCTAAAATTTTTCAGGATATTACTATGGATTACGAACAATGTCGGTGGAAGAATGAATTTTACAAGCTATACGAATGCACAGATACTGACAATAACCAAAGGGATCGGAAAATTACAAACCTCAACGACCAAACTAATTCATCTCGTTAACCTAGACCAAATCCAAACCGCTTTAGACATTTTAAACGAACATACGGAAAACAGCCTTAAACACAGTCCACTATACTCTACCCTTCACCATGAGATAAATACAACTATTCACACATTCCGGAAAATTACAACCACTCCCAAAACTCGAAAAACTAGGTCCTTAAATTGGCTAGGGTCAGGTTGGAAGTACATAGCGGGTAGTCCAGATCCTGATGACCTGGTTATGATTGAACAGAACTTAGATAAACTTATAGACAGCAATAACCAACAGGTCATTGTTAACAAACAGTTTGAAGAAAGAATAAATAAACTCTATTCGTAAAAGTAGTTCAGTTAATATCGAAATAGCTATTAGTTTGCACAATCAGATTAGACTTCTAAAAGAAGAAATTGTTATCATTACATATGCCATTCAGTGGGCACGACTAAACGTAGTTAACACACTTTTACTAAATGAAGATAAGTTAATGGAAATTGAAAAATTTTTAATTTTTTTTACAACATGCCATACCTGTCAACGGAAGAAATAATGGAGTTTTCCGATGTCTCAATTTTACATAATAAAACAACACTTTTGTATATTGTTAAAATTCCAAATTTAGAAGAAACACAATACCAAGACATTATGATAAAACCCATAGTAAAAACAATTCAACTATACACTTAACCGTTCAAGAAATCTTTGTTTTCGAAAACCTCACCTATGCCATTCCCCAAAATTGTAAAACAATACAATATATTAAAATATGCACTAAGAAATAAATTGTTAATATAAGTAATTCAAAATGTATTCCAAAGTTAGTTCAGGGAAAAAAGCGCTGTAAAGTTTTAGCAATGCCGACCACGTATCCAAAATAGAAGAAGTGGACGACGGAATCATCCTATTAAACGACTTCGATGGAAATATAACCTGAAACAAAACCGAGCTTCACCTAGAGGGAACCTACCTTGTTCAGCTATCAAACGACTCGATTATTATCAACAACAAGCGGTTCAGCAATTTAAAACCTACAGTCCTCACCCCTGGAGCACCTCTTACGCAGTTTACGGCTGAGGAAAAAGAAAGACTTAAAGTTCTATCACTTGAAGCACTGGAAGCATTGCACATAAATAACACTGGACAGCTGATGCACATAAACGCCCATTCAACGGTCAACAGCATAACCCTGTTGACGCTCTTTTGGCATTGCTCTGACTCTCATCCTGGGCTTACACACCTATAGCCAAAGGCAGAAGAGCATAACATTGCAATTAGGACCCACGCCTGGAATGGAAACAAAAGTCACAGCGATCGTCGCACCATCAACCTGCGAGCAATCTTTGACTGAGGCACATTATCAGTTACCTCAATTCAACAACATTCCCTACTTCTAGAGATCGCTTGTGGACAAGCGCAAATTGAAGGGGGAAGAGTTAACAACAAAAATGTTACAATTTAGAATAATGAACTCCAGTACGCAAGTTCCAATCTGCAAGCTCAGTGTCTGCATTATTTCCTGCACGCGCCGAGCTACCAAGCAGAATTCTAAGAATCTCTTTGGTAACCGCTTCCGCTTCCATCAATGCATGTGATTTCAAGAAGACTGCAACATCTCGACCAACATAACATCAGCTGATGTCGTTGCCTATTGGAAACAGCGAAGCCGACGTCGATCCTCTGCCACCAAGGGCAGCGCAGCTCACAGCCAAGACTCACAGCTTGTTAGGGACAGCTTAGGGTAATTAGTTGCAAATTGGATTTAGACAAATAAAGTCATTGTTCTTAATTGAACTCCAAAAATCTTTTTATTTTTTACTTTGCACCTTGCAAGTAAATTAACTTACATAACACACAAACATTGGAACGACCGCAGCGCGCAGAAATACGCCTGTGCTTGTCGTTCCGCTATCATTGTGCGACTGAATTAATGTTGCTTAGCGCTGCTTCAGGTTCTGTACAAGCAGAGGGCCAAGCGCAAAGCAGCGCTGCACCTGTGGATCTGGGGCTGTGAGATTTCGCCAGGGCTGGATGTTCTGTAGACACTATGTTAGACGTCTATTGCATATTCTGTAGTTAGTGGTTAAACCCTCGCTAACAGTGTAGTGATTTTTAGTCTTACTGCGACGCTCGAATTTATTTTGCAGTACCAAGATACACACTCTCAAATGATTTGCAAATAGTAAAGTGGACCCTTAAACACTTAAAGCAAAATTTCAGGCAGGTGTAAACAAGCCGCAATTTACAGGAAAAAGGCTCTCGTGAGTAGAGTTCACCAGTTGTCGGATCGAATATCAGCTTTCATAGAAAAAAGAGGCAACACAACAAGTTTGTGACAAGTCGTTGAAAGCCGTAAAATGTTTTCCCAAATTTTCGGTAATTCGGAAATGCTTATCACATTCGTAAGCCATATAATGGTAGTTCGTCATTATCAGGCAGTGTTCATTATAAGAAGCATGTGCTCCATCTGACGTCATACCAGCTTTATTTGGCACAATTTTCTTTTTGACTTTACATACAGCGACAATTTGGACGAATTATGTACCCCGCCGAAAGGTGGTCTATCCTTGCTGCAATATTATAACAGGTTTAAAAAAAACTCACAATACTGACAAACAAAATTAGCGTTTTTATTACCGTAACAATGTGTTGTGGGTATTCATTTCAGTGCTTAAAGTTTTACAAAAATCAAATCGAATCATAAAACATGGCTTTAGCGAAATGCCAAAAAACAAAAAATAATACATTTTGGTAAGCAGACAACTTGTTAGTGGACCAAAAGCCATTGTAACGCCCAGGCCAATGCAGGCGCACCATTCTCTTTCTTGAAGTTGCTTTAGTGCGCTTTATTTTATTCGATCCATTTCCGTTTAAAATTTATTCCATCCATGACACGAACATTAATTACATTATTATTATTTAAAATTCTTTTTTCGCCATATTCAATAAATAAGCTACTTTTTTTCGCTTACCAGACCTATTCGCTCAGTTCAAATGGAGCAAAGCAGTTGAAAAGATCTCCGTTCACACCTGTGCCGACGTTAATTTCATCAATGTGCAATGCTCACATTCGCCTCTTCTTACAATAATCGCATATAAGTGTTAGGCAAGAACCGAGAGGGCAGATAACCAAAACAAAAGGATAGTTGCAGATTTTTGCTAACTCGAATAATACCCGACAAGTGGACAAGGCCCTTTACTGTTTAACTCGAGCCTGCCTGCAAGAACCAATTGGCAGATTTTGCTATGTCTATTCACGATGTAATTATATTCTGTAGAGATGAGGAGCTCCATGTCAGGCATGTGGAGTGTGTCTCTCAAAGCCTGTATGATGAGAATGTTAGGCGCTATTTTTTAAGTCTGATTTTTTTGGGATTCTTATTGTAGTTACCAAGTGTTACCAAGTGCAAGTTATCGTGAGGTCGCAGATGCCTCGTGGGGTCGCAGATGCCTCCTTCTGCCTGTTACGCATAAAAAATTCATGGTCTAATAAAATCAACTAAGGAAAGCTACAGTCGAGCGCCCCCGACCGTAAGATACCATTCGACCAACTTCGTAGTTGCACTAACTAGTACTACCTCGCTCTCACACACACATATAGACACACAGACAAAGGCTAAAACAATGCAGACGATGTGCTGTAATGACGCGGGCAACGGAACTGTGAAAAACGTTTTCTTTAATAACTTCTGTTTTCCTTGTCCGATCGGTTTGTAATTTTGGGATTGGGTGCATATTATCAGTATCTTTACGTGTTCTAAAGCAGAAATCTGTAACCTAAATACTTTCCTTAATAATCTCGAATTATAGATTGCGTGGGCGGTGGGCGTGGCACCTCAAATTTGAAATAAACATCATCTGCGCATGATTTACAGAAATCATCATGCCAAATTTGGTGTCCGTAACTGTAATACTTTCCTTAATATTCAAAAATTATCGATTTGCGTGGGCGATAGGCGTGGCACTCCAAATTTGAAATATGGTGTCTCTAGCTTTTGTAATAGCTGAGATCTCGACGTTTATACAGACAGGCAGACAGACAGACATGGCTCAATCGACTCGGCTGTTGATCCTCAGCAGAATATATGTACCTTATGGGGTCTGCCATGTCTCCTTCTGCCTGTTACATACTTTTGCACAACCTTCGTATACCATTTTTGACCATTTTCAATGGTCGAATGGTATAAAAACAAGAAAAAAAGGCTACCTTCGGCTCACCGAAGGTTTAATACCATTGCAGTTACTCCACATATTATGTTCTATGGCAGCTTTACGATATATCGGCCCAATTTTGACAAAACTCGCATAGCACTTAATGGACATAATTAGACATATATATTTCTTGACGATATCTTGAAATATGACAAAAATCGGCCGATAGGTTCTATGGCAGCTATACGATACATCGGTCCGATCCGGCTCGTTCCGACTTATTTATAGATTGCAGTAACGAGAAGCATTTATACCAAGTTTCATCAAGATAGCTCTAACACTGAGAGTCTAGTTTGCGTTGCAACAGACGGACGGAAGGACGCATAGATGCTGATGATGCGGATGCTGATTAAGAATATGTATACTTTAAAGGGTCGGAGACGTCTCCGACGGTGCGTTGCAAACTTCTGGCCAAAATTAATATACCATCTGCAATTGTATAAAAAGAGAGAAAAACGTTACACCAAAGTGTTCTGCATTGGACAGCGGAGAGCGAAGACCAAGAGTAAACCAACCTTGGCGCACTAGAGAAGACACTGGGAAGACATCTAGTAACAGAAGGAAGACGGAAAGAATGAAAAATAAAAAAAAAGGAGAAGGAAATGTTTATTTAGAATCCTTAAAATTTTTTTTTTTTAAATAATTACGAATCAAAATTTAATTTGCGCATAAAATTAAAATTATTAAAGTTGACTGACGTAAAGCCAAAGTTATTGCTGACACAACTCGATAAACGTTGGAATTGATTTAAATCAAAGGTTCTGAACTTGCTCATATTGACAATTTTCTGTGTCATAATCGAAAACCATTTACCTCACACAAGCATTTTTACTTACATTGACCAAAACAATACAATGGACGCAAATTAACTACAAGTTCTGTTAGAAAGAGCTGTGAATGCTGCTTTAGAAATCCAAAAGGTCTAATTTGAAGAGCATAGATTTATAGATTTATATTGTAATTATCTATGTTCATACCAAAGCAGAAAGCTGTAACTTCAATATTTTTCTAATAATCGTAAATTATCGATTTGCGTGGGCGGTGGGCATGACATCAAAAATTTAAAATAAACTCGATCTACCTATGGTATACAGGAACCTTCAAATTTGGTGTCTCTAGCTTTTGTAATAGCTGAGATCTAGACGTTCAAACGGACAGACAGACAGACAAACACGGCTCAATCGACTCAGCTAGTGATCCTGGCTCAGAAAATATATACTTTGTGAGGTCTGCCACGCCTCCTTCTGCCTGTTACATACATTTGCTCCATCTGACGTCATACCAGCTTTATTTGGCACAATTTTCTTTTTGACTTTACATACAGCGACAATTTGGACGAATTATGTACCCCGCCGAAAGGTGGTCTATCCTTGCTGCAATATTATAACAGGTTTAAAAAAAACTCACAATACTGACAAACAAAATTAGCGTTTTTATTACCGTAACAATGTGTTGTGGGTATTCATTTCAGTGCTTAAAGTTTTACAAAAATCAAATCAAATCAAAAAACATGGCTTTAGCGAAATGCCAAAAAACAGAGTTCACAAGTCCAATGCACGCCAGCAAAATAATACATTTTGGTAAGCAGACAACTTGGTAGTGGACCAAAAGCCATTGTAACGCCCAGGCCATTTCCGTTTAAAATTTATTCCATCCATGACACGAACATTAATTACATTATTATTATTTAAAATTCTTTTTTCGCCATATTCAATAAATAAGCTACTTTTTTTCGCTTACCAGACCTATCCGCTCAGTTCAAATGGAGCAAAGCAGTTGAAAAGATCTCCGTTCACACCTGTGCCGACGTTAATTTCATCAATGTGCAATGCTCACATTCGCCTCTTCTTACAATAATCGCATATAAGTTTTAGGCAAGAACCGAGAGGGCAGATAACCAGAACAAAAGGATAGTTGCAGATTTTTGCTAACTCGAATAATACCTGACAAGTGGACAAGGCCCTTTACTGTTTAACTCGAGCCTGCCTGCAAGAACCAATTGGCAGATTTTGCTATGTCTATTCATGATGTAATTATATTCTGTAGAGATGAGGAGCTCCATGTCAGGCATGTGGAGTGTGTCTCTCAAAGCCTGTATGATGAGAATGTTAGGCGCTATTTTTTAAGTCTGATTTTTTTGGGATTCTTATTGTAGTTACCAAGTGTTACCAAGTGCAAGTTATCGTGAGGTCGCAGATGCCTCGTGGGGTCGCAGATGCCTCCTTCTGCCTGTTACGCATATTTCGACAAACACAATAGAGCATGTGATTTTTTAAAATTCATGGTCTAATAAAATCAACTAAGGAAAGCTACAGTCGAGCGCCCCCGACCGTAAGATACCATTCGACCAACTTCGTAGTTGCACTAACTAGTACTACCTCGCTCTCATACACACATATAGACACACAGACAAAGGCTAAAACAATGCAGACGATATGCTGTAATGACGCGGGCAACGGAACTGTGAAAAAATGTTTTCTTTAATAACTTCTGTTTTCCTAGTCCGATCGGTTTGTAATTTTGGGATTGGGTGCATATTATCAGTATCTTTACGTGTTCTAAAGCAGAAATCTGTAACCTAAATACTTTCCTTAATAATCTTGAATTAAAGATTGCGTGGGCGGTGGGCGTGGCACCTCAAATTTGAAATAAACATCATCTGCACATGATTTACAGAAATCATCATGCCAAATTTGGTGTCTGTAACTGTAATACTTTCCTTAATATTTAAAAATTATCGATTTGCGTGGGCGATAGGCGTGGCACTCCAAATTTGAAATATGGTGTCTCTAGCTTTTGTAATAGCTGAGATCTCGACGTTTATACAGACAGGCAGACAGACAGACATGGCTCAATCGACTCGGCTGTTGATCCTCAGCCTGAATATATGTACCTTATGGGGTCTGCCATGTCTCCTTCTGCCTGTTACATACTTTTGCACAACCTTCGTATACCATTTTTGACCATTTTCAATGGTCGAATGGTATAAAAACAAGAAAAAAAGGCTACCTTCGGCTCACCGAAGGCTTAATACCATTGCAGTTACTCCACATATTACGTTCTATGGCAGCTTTACGATATATCGGCCCAATTTTGACAAAACTCGCATAGCACTTAATGGACATAATTAGACATATATATTTCTTGACGATATCTTGAAATATGACAAAAATCGGCCGATAGGTTCTATGGCAGCTATACGATACATCGGTCCGATCCGACTCGTTCCGACTTATTTACAGATTGCAGTAACGAGAAGCATGTATACCAAGTTTTATCAAGATAGCTCTAACACTGAGAGACTAGTTTGCGTTGCAACAGACGGACGGAAGGACGCATAGATGCTGATGATGCGGATGCTGATTAAGAATATGTATACTTTATAGGGTCGGAGACGTCTCCGACGGTGCGTTGCAAACTTCTGGCCAAAATTAATATACCATCTGCAATTGTATAAAAAGAGAGAAAAACGTTACACCAAAGTGTTCTGCATTGGACAGCGGAGAGCGAAGACCAAGAGTAAACCAACCTTGGCGCACTAGAGAAGACACTGGGAAGACATCTAGTAACAGAAGGAAGACGGAAAGAATGAAAAATAAAAAAAAGAAGAGTAAGAAATGTTTATTTAGAATCCTTAAAATTTTTTTTTTTTAAATAATAGAAAAGATTTAATTTTGTAATAAAATTAAAATTATTAAAGTGACTGAGTAAAGCCATAGTTATTGCTGTAAATATAAACGTTAATATTTAAATCAAAGGTTAACATCTCCAAAATTTTTTTTAATAATAAACCATTTATTTCACACACGCTTTTTTACTTACATTGCAAAAAGTCGACCGTGCTGCAGCGTGAAACCTTAGCAACAAATTTTTTTGCAGAAGCGACCGTTGAGCAAGTGAACTTGCGTGCGCGTCAGCAATATTTTTATACCATTCGGCCATTGAAAGTGGTCAAAAATGCTATACTAATTTTGTGCAAAAGTATGTAACAGTATGCCCATGCAAATCGATAATTACCGAATATTAGGAAAAGTATTAAGGTTACAGCTTTCTGCTTTGGCACACGTGAAGATGCTGATAGTATGCAGCTAATCCCCAATAAACACAGAAGTTACCAAAGAAAACGTTTTCCATAGTCCCGCTACCCGCGTCATTGGTTTTGTTGTTGTTGTTCGTTTGCTTCGGCATATTTGTATATAGCTCAACTTAAATTTGTTTTTATTTTGTTTGACTTTTGCTTTCAGTCTTTTGCCATTGACTTGGAATTTTATTCACAAATATTGTTATACCATTGCAGATGGTATATTAATTTTGGCCAGAAGTTTGCAACGCACCTTAGGAGACATTTCCGGCCCTATAAAGTATATATATTCTTAATCAGATCAATAGGGGAGTCAAACCAACCATGTCTGTCTGTCCGTCCGTCTGTTGCAACGCAAACTAGTCTCTCAGTTTTAGAGCTATCTTGATGAAACTAGGTATACATGCTTCTCATTGCTGCAGGCTGTAAATAAGTCGGAACGAGCGGGATCGGACCGATATATCGTATAGCTGCCATAGAACCTATCGGCCGATTATTGTAATTTTTCAAGATATCGCTGTGAAACATTTCTGATATATGTCTGCAATGGTATTAAACCTTTGGTGAGCCGAAGGTAGCCTTTCTTTCTTGTTTTTTTATATAATTATTCTGTATCAAAACGACTTTGCGCATAAAATATATTTTGCTCTTGATGACGTAGACAAATTGCTGACACAACTCGAAAACTTGGAGTTGAGTGACTAAAGTTCTGAACTTGCTTATATTGACAATTTACTGTGTCAAATCGAAAACCTGACCTCTCCCAACATCACAGACATTGACCAAAACAATACAATGGACGCAAATTAACTACAAGTTCTGTTAGAAAGAGCTGTGAATGCTGCTTTAGAAATCCAAAAGGTCTAATTTAAAGAGCATAGATTTATAGATTTTTATTGTAATTATCTATGTTCATACCAAAGCAGAAAGCTGTAACTTCAATATTTTTCTAATAATCGTAAATTATCGATTTGCGTGGGCGGTGGGCGTGACATCAAAAATTTAAAATAAACTCGATCTACCTATGGTATACAGGAACCTTCAAATTTGGTGTCTCTAGCTTTTGTAATAGCTGAGATCTAGACGTTCAAACGGACAGACGGACAGACAGACAAACACGGCTCAATCGACTCAGCTAGTGATCCTGGCTCAGAAAATATATACTTTGTGAGGTCTGCCACGCCTCCTTCTGCCTGTTACATACATTTGCACAAACTTAGTTAACCATTTTTGACCATTTGCAATGGTCGAATGGTATAAGAAAACCTTGTGCAATCACTACAACCCGAAGTTAAAAATTTTTTTATGCCGTCGTCTAAAAAAAAAAAACTGCGCTGGACGTCGTCTCGCAGATTATATAACATTATGTGCCGAATTAAAAACCCACAAGTGACAGTAAAAGTGTGCAGTCGATTCATTGCTCACACGCGAAAAACCATCTGAAAAAAAACTCAAATCACTCAAAAAATAAAAAAACTTTAAAACCAATGAAAACAACAACTCGCAGCAACGAGGAATAAATACAGGGAATTAAAAGAAACAAGTAAGGAAAGCTACAGTCGAGCGCGCCCGACCGTAAGATACCATTCGACCAAATTTGTAGTTGCACTAACTAGTACTAACTTGCTCTCTCCACACACATATAGACACACAGACAAAGGCTAAAACAATGCAGACGATATGCTGTAATGACGCGGGCAACGGAACTATAAAAAACGTTGGCGTGGGCGGTGGGCGTGGCACCTCAAATTTGAAATAATCTTTAACTGCGCATGATTTACAGGAATCACCATGCCAAATTTGGTGTCTGTAACTGTAATACTTTCCTTAATATTCAAAAATTATCGATTTGCGTGGGCGATAGGCGTGGCACTCCAAATTTGAAATATGGTGTCTCTAGCTTTTGTAATAGCTGAGATCTCGACGTTCATACAGACAGGCAGACAGACAGACATGGCTCAATCAACTCGGCTGTTCATCCTGAGCCAGAATATATGTACCTTATGGGGTCTGCCATGTCTCCTTCTGCCTGTTACATACTTTTGCACAACCTTCGTATACCATTTTTGACCATTTTCAATGGTCGAATGGTATAAAAAAAAAAGAAAAAAGGCTACAGGGGTACAGCTTTCTGCTTTGGCACACGTGAAGATGCTAATAGTATGCAGTAATCCCCAATAAACACAGAAGTTATCAAAGAAAACGTTTTCCATAGTCCCGCTACCCGCGTCATTGGTTTTGTTGTTGTTGTTCGTTTGCTTCGGCATATTTGTATATAGCTCAACTTAAATTTGTTTTTATTTTGTTTGACTTTTGCTTTCAGTCTTTTGCCATTGACTTGGAATTTTATTCACAAATATTGTTATACCATTGCAGATGGTATATTAATTTTGGCCAGAAGTTTGCAACGCACCTTAGGAGACATTTCCGGCCCTATAAAGTATATATATTCTTAATCAGATCAATAGGGGAGTCAAACCAACCATGTCTGTCTGTCCGTCCGTCTGTTGCAACGCAAACTAGTCTCTCAGTTTTAGAGCTATCTTGATGAAACTAGGTATACATGCTTCTCATTGCTGCAGGCTGTAAATAAGTCGGAACGAGCGGGATCGGACCGATATATCGTATAGCTGCCATAGAACCTATCGGCCGATTATTGTAATTTTTCAAGATATCGCTGTGAAACATTTCTGATATATGTCTGCAATGGTATTTAACCTTTGGTGAGCCGAAGGTAGCCTTTCTTTCTTGTTTTTTTATATAATTATTCTGTATCAAAACGACTTTGCGCATGAAATATTTTGCTCTTGATGACGTAGACAAATTGCTGACACAACTCGAAAACTTGAGGTTGAGTGACTAAAGTTCTGAACTTGCTTATATTGACAATTTACTGTGTCAAATCGAAAACCTGACCTCTCCCAACATCACAGACATTGACCAAAACAATACAATGGACGCAAATTAACTACAAGTTCTGTTAGAAAGAGCTGTGAATGCTGCTTTAGAAATCCAAAAGGTCTAATTTGAAGAGCATAGATTTATAGATTTATATTGTAATTATCTATGTTCATACCAAAGCAGAAAGCTGTAACTTCAATATTTTTCTAATAATCGTAAATTATCGATTTGCGTGGGCGGTGGGCGTGACATCAAAAATTTAAAATAAACTCGATCTACCTATGGTATACAGGAACCTTCAAATTTGGTGTCTCTAGCTTTTGTAATAGCTGAGATCTAGACGTTCAAACGGACAGACTGACAGACAGACAGACGGACAGACAGACAAACACGGCTCAATCGACTCAGCTAGTGATCCTGGCTCAGAAAATATATACTTTGTGAGGTCTGCCACGCCTCCTTCTGCCTGTTACATACTTTTGCACAACCTTCGTATACCATTTTTGACCATTTTCAATGGTCGAATGGTATAAAAACAAGAAAAAAAGCCTACCTTCGGCTCACCGAAGGTTTAATACCATTGCAGTTACTCCACATATTACGTTCTATGGCAGCTTTACGATATATCGGCCCAATTTTGACAAAACTCGCATAGCACTTAATGGACATAATTAGACATATATATTTCTTGACGATATCTTGAAATATGACAAAAATCGGCCGATAGGTTCTATGGCAGCTATACGATACATCGGTCCGATCCGACTCGTTCCGACTTATTTACAGATTGCAGTAACGAGAAGCATGTATACCAAGTTTCATCAAGATAGCTCTAACACTGAGAGACTAGTTTGCGTTGCAACAGACGGACGGAAGGACGCATAGATGCTGATGATGCGGATGCTGATTAAGAATATGTATACTTTATAGGGTCGGAGACGTCTCCGACGGTGCGTTGCAAACTTCTGGCCAAAATTAATATACCATCTGCAATTGTATAAAAAGAGAGAAAAACGTTACACCAAAGTGTTCTGCATTGGACAGCGGAGAGCGAAGACCAAGAGTAAACCAACCTTGGCGCACTAGAGAAGACACTGGGAAGACATCTAGTAACAGAAGGAAGACGGAAAGAATAAAAAATAAAAAAAAAAGAGTAAGAAATGTTTATTTAGAATCCTTAAAAATTTTTTTTTTTTAAATAATAATAGAAAAGATTTAATTTTGTAATAAAATTAAAATTATTAAAGTGACTGAGTAAAGCCATAGTTATTGCTGTAAATATAAACATTAATATTTAAATCAAATGTAAACATCTCCAAAATTTTTTTTTAATAATAAACCATTTATTTCACACACGCTTTTTTACTTACATTGCAAAAAGTCGACCGTGCTGCAGCGTGAAACCTTAGCAACAAATTTTTTTGCAGAAGCGACCGTTGAGCAAGTGAACTTGCGTGCGCGTCAGCAATATTTTTATACCATTCAGCCATTGAAAGTGGTCAAAAATGGTATACTAATTTTGTGCAAAAGTATGTAACAGTATGCCCATGCAAATCGATAATTAACGAATATTAGGAAAAGTATTAAGGTTACAGCTTTCTGCTTTGGCACACGTGAAGATGCTGATAGTATGCAGCTAATCCCCAATAAACACAGAAGTTACCAAAGAAAACGTTTTCCATAGTCCCGCTACCCGCGTCATTGGTTTTGTTGTTGTTGTTCGTTTGCTTCGGCATATTTGTATATAGCTCAACTTAAATTTGTTTTTATTTTGTTTGACTTTTGCTTTCAGTCTTTTGCCATTGACTTGGAATTTTATTCACAAATATTGTTATACCATTGCAGATGGTATATTAATTTTGGCCAGAAGTTTGCAACGCACCTTAGGAGACATTTCCGACCCTATAAAGTATATATATTCTTAATCAGATCAATAGGGGAGTCAAACCAACCATGTCTGTCTGTCCGTCCGTCTGTTGCAACGCAAACTAGTCTCTCAGTTTTAGAGCTATCTTGATGAAACTAGGTATACATGCTTCTCATTGCTGCAGGCTGTAAATAAGTCGGAACAAGCGGGATCGGACCGATATATCGTATAGCTGCCATAGAACCTATCGGCCGATTATTGTAATTTTTCAAGATATCGCTGTGAAGCAAAAATCAAATCGACTTTGCGCATGAAATATTTTGCTCTTGATGACGTAGACAAATTGCTGACACAACTCGAAAACTTGGAGTTGAGTGACTAAAGTTCTGAACTTGCTTATATTGACAATTTACTGTGTCAAATCGAAAACCTGACCTCTCCCAACATCACAGACATTGACCAAAACAATACAATGGACGCAAATTAACTACAAGTTCTGTTAGAAAGAGCTGTGAATGCTGCTTTAGAAATCCAAAAGGTCTAATTTGAAGAGCATAGATTTATAGATTTATATTGTAATTATCTATGTTCATACCAAAGCAGAAAGCTGTAACTTCAATATTTTTCTAATAATCGTAAATTATCGATTTGCGTGGGCGGTGGGCGTGACATCAAAAATTTAAAATAAACTCGATCTACCTATGGTATACAGGAACCTTCAAATTTGGTGTCTCTAGCTTTTGTAATAGCTGAGATCTAGACGTTCAAACGGACAGACTGACAGACGGACAGACAGACAAACACGGCTCAATCGACTCAGCTAGTGATCCTGGCTCAGAAAATATATACTTTGTGAGGTCTGCCACGCCTCCTTCTGCCTGTTACATACATTTGCACAAACTTAGTTAACCATTTTTGACCATTTGCAATGGTCGAATGGTATAAGAAAACCTTGTGCAATCACTACAACCCGAAGTTAAAAATTTTTTTATGCCGTCGTCTAAAAAAAAAAAAAACTGCGCTGGACGACGTCTCGCAGATTATATAACATTATGTGCCGAATTAAAAACCCACAAGTGACAGTAAAAGTGTGCAGTCGATTAATTGCTCACACGCGAAAAACCATCTGAAAAAACTTCAAATCACTCAAAAAAAAAAAAACTTTAAAACCAATGAAAACAACAACTCGCAGCAACGAGGAATAAATACAGGGAATTAAAAGAAACAAGTAAGGAAAGCTACAGTCGAGCGCGCCCGACCGTAAGATACCATTCGACCAAATTTGTAGTTGCACTAACTAGTACTAACTTGCTCTCTCATACACATATAGACACACAGACAAAGGCTAAAACAATGCAGACGATATGCTGTAATGACGCGGGCAACGGAACTATAAAAAACGTTGGCGTGGGCGGTGGGCATGGCACCTCAAATTTGAAATAATCTTTAACTGCGCATGATTTACAGGAATCACCATGCCAAATTTGGTGTCTGTAACTGTAATACTTTCCTTAATATTCAAAAATTAACGATTTGCGTGGGCGATAGGCGTGGCACTCCAAATTTGAAATATGGTGTCTCTAGGCAGACAGACAGACATGGCTCAATCAACTCGGCTGTTCATCCTGAGCCAGAATATATGTACCTTATGGGGTCTGCCATGTCTCCTTCTGCCTGTTACATACTTTTGCACAACCTTCGTATACCATTTTTGACCATTTTCAATGGTCGAATGGTATAAAAACAAGAAAAAAGGCTACAGGTTACAGCTTTCTGCTTTGGCACACGTGAAGATGCTGATAGTATGCAGCTAATCCCCAATAAACACAGAAGTTATCAAAGAAAACGTTTTCCATAGTCCCGCTACCCGCGTCATTGGTTTTGTTGTTGTTGTTCGTTTGCTTCGGCATATTTGTATATAGCTCAACTTAAATTTGTTTTTATTTTGATTGACTTTTGCTTTCAGTCTTTTGCCATTGACTTGGAATTTTATTCACAAATATTGTTATACCATTGCAGATGGTATATTAATTTTGGCCAGAAGTTTGCAACGCACCTTAGGAGACATTTCCGGCCCTATAAAGTATATATATTCTTAATCAGATCAATAGGGGAGTCAAACCAACCATGTCTGTCTGTCCGTCCGTCTGTTGCAACGCAAACTAGTCTCTCAGTTTTAGAGCTATCTTGATGAAACTAGGTATACATGCTTCTCATTGCTGCAGGCTGTAAATAAGTCGGAACGAGCGGGATCGGACCGATATATCGTATAGCTGCCATAGAACCTATCGGCCGATTATTGTAATTTTTCAAGATATCGCTGTGAAACATTTCTGATATATGTCTGCAATGGTATTAAACCTTTGGTGAGCCGAAGGTAGCCTTTCTTTCTTGTTTTTTTATATAATTATTCTGTATCAAAACGACTTTGCACATGAAATATTTTGCTCTTGATGACGTAGACAAATTGCTGACACAACTCGAAAACTTAGAGTTGAGTGACTAAAGTTCTGAACTTGCTTATATTGACAATTTACTGTGTCAAATCGAAAACCTGACCTCTCCCAACATCACAGACATTGACCAAAACAATACAATGGACGCAAATTAACTACAAGTTCTGTTAGAAAGAGCTGTGAATGCTGCTTTAGAAATCCAAAAGGTCTAATTTGAAGAGCATAGATTTATAGATTTATATTGTAATTATCTATGTTCATACCAAAGCAGAAAGCTGTAACTTCAATATTTTTCTAATAATCGTAAATTATCGATTTGCGTGGGCGGTGGGCGTGACATCAAAAATTTAAAATAAACTCGATCTACCTATGGTATACAGGAACCTTCAAATTTGGTGTCTCTAGCTTTTGTAATAGCTGAGATCTAGACGTTCAAACGGACAGACAAACACGGCTCAATCGACTCAGCTAGTGATCCTGGCTCAGAAAATATATACTTTGTGAGGTCTGCCACGCCTCCTTCTGCCTGTTACATACATTTGCACAAACTTAGTTAACCATTTTTGACCATTTGCAATGGTCGAATGGTATAAGAAAACCTTGTGCAATCACTACAACCCGAAGTTAAAAATTTTTTTATGCCGTCGTCTAAAAAAAAAAAACTGCGCTGGACGACGTCTCGCAGATTATATAACATTATGTGTCGAATTAAAAACCCACAAGTGACAGTAAAATTGTGCAGTCGATTAATTGCTCACACGCGAAAAACCATCTGAAAAAAAACTCAAATCACTCAAAAACAAAAACTTTAAAACCAATGAAAACAACAACTTGCAGCAACGAGGAATAAATACAGGGAATTCAAATAAACAAGTAAGGAAAGCTACAGTCGAGCGCGCCCGACCGTGAGATACCATTCGACCAAATTTGTAGTTGCACTAACTAGTACTAACTTGCTCTCTCACTCACATATAGACACACAGACAAAGGGTAAAACAATGCAGACGATATGCTCTAATGACGCGGGCAACGGAACTATAAAAAACGTTGGCGTGGGCGGTGGGCATGGCACCTCAAATTTGAAATAATCTTTAACTGCGCATGATTTACAGGAATCACCATGCCAAATTTGGTGTCTGTAACTGTAATACTTTCCTTAATATTCAAAAATTAACGATTTGCGTGGGCGATAGGCGTGGCACTCCAAATTTGAAATATGGTGTCTCTAGCTTTTGTAATAGCTGAGATCTCGACGTTCATACAGACAGGCAGACAGACAGACATGGCTCAATCAACTCGGCTGTTCATCCTGAACCAGAATATATGTACCTTATGGGGTCTGCCATGTCTCCTTCTGCCTGTTACATACTTTTGCACAACCTTCGTATACCATTTTTGACCATTTTCAATGGTCGAATGGTATAAAAACAAGAAAAAAGGCTACAGGTTACAGCTTTCTGCTTTGGCACACGTGAAGATGCTGATAGTATGCAGCTAATCCCCAATAAACACAGAAGTTATCAAAGAAAACGTTTTCCATAGTCCCGCTACCCGCGTCATTGGTTTTGTTGTTGTTGTTCGTTTGCTTCGGCATATTTGTATATAGCTCAACTTAAATTTGTTTTTATTTTGATTGACTTTTGCTTTCAGTCTTTTGCCATTGACTTGGAATTTTATTCACAAATATTGTTATACCATTGCAGATGGTATATTAATTTTGGCCAGAAGTTTGCAACGCACCTTAGGAGACATTTCCGGCCCTATAAAGTATATATATTCTTAATCAGATCAATAGGGGAGTCAAACCAACCATGTCTGTCTGTCCGTCCGTCTGTTGCAACGCAAACTAGTCTCTCAGTTTTAGAGCTATCTTGATGAAACTAGGTATACATGCTTCTCATTGCTGCAGGCTGTAAATAAGTCGGAACGAGCGGGATCGGACCGATATATCGTATAGCTGCCATAGAACCTATCGGCCGATTATTGTAATTTTTCAAGATATCGCTGTGAAACATTTCTGATATATGTCTGCAATGGTATTAAACCTTTGGTGAGCCGAAGGTAGCCTTTCTTTCTTGTTTTTTTATATAATTATTCTGTATCAAAACGACTTTGCGCATGAAATATTTTGCTCTTGATGACGTAGACAAATTGCTGACACAACTCGAAAACTTGGAGTTGAGTGACTAAAGTTCTGAACTTGCTTATATTGACAATTTACTGTGTCAAATCGAAAACCTGACCTCTCCCAACATCACAGACATTGACCAAAACAATACAATGGACGCAAATTAACTACAAGATCTGTTAGAAAGAGCTGTGAATGCTGCTTTAGAAATCCAAAAGGTCTAATTTAAAGAGCATAGATTTATAGATTTTTATTGTAATTATCTATGTTCATACCAAAGCAGAAAGCTGTAACTTCAATATTTTTCTAATGATCGTAAATTATCGATTTGCGTGGGCGGTGGGCGTGACATCAAAAATTTAAAATAAACTCGATCTACCTATGGTATACAGGAACCTTCAAATTTGGTGTCTCTAGCTTTTGTAATAGCTGAGATCTAGACGTTCAAACGGACAGACAAACACGGCTCAATCGACTCAGCTAGTGATCCTGGCTCAGAAAATATATACTTTGTGAGGTCTGCCACGCCTCCTTCTGCCTGTTACATACTTTTGCACAACCTTCGTATACCATTTTTGACCATTTTCAATGGTCGAATGGTATAAAAACAAGAAAAAAGGCTACAGGTTACAGCTTTCTGCTTTGGCACACGTGAAGATGCTGATAGTATGCAGCTAATCCCCAATAAACACAGAAGTTATCAAAGAAAACGTTTTCCATAGTCCCGCTACCCGCGTCATTGGTTTTGTTGTTGTTGATCGTCTGCTTCGGCATATTTGTATATAGCTCAACTTAAATTTGTTTTTATTTTGATTGACTTTTGCTTTCAGTCTTTTGCCATTGACTTGGAATTTTATTCACAAATATTGTTATACCATTGCAGATGGTATATTAATTTTGGCCAGAAGTTTGCAACGCACCTTAGGAGACATTTCCGGCCCTATAAAGTATATATATTCTTAATCAGATCAATAGGGGAGTCAAACCAACCATGTCTGTCTGTCCGTCCGTCTGTTGCAACGCAAACTGGTCTCTCAGTTTTAGAGCTATCTTGATGAAACTAGGTATACATGCTTCTCATTGCTGCAGGCTGTAAATAAGTCGGAACGAGCGGGATCGGGCCGATATATCGTATAGCTGACATAGAACCTATCGGCCGATTATTGTAATTTTTCAAGATATCGCTGTGAAACATTTCTGATATATGTCTGCAATGGTATTAAACCTTTGGTGAGCCGAAGGTAGCCTTTCTTTCTTGTTTTCTTATATAATTATTCTGTATCAAAACGACTTTGCACATGAAATATTTTGCTCTTGATGACGTAGACAAATTGCTGACACAACTCGAAAACTTAGAGTTGAGTGACTAAAGTTCTGAACTTGCTTATATTGACAATTTACTGTGTCAAATCGAAAACCTGACCTCTCCCAACATCACAGACATTGACCAAAACAATACAATGGACGCAAATTAACTACAAGTTCTGTTAGAAAGAGCTGTGAATGCTGCTTTAGAAATCCAAAAGGTCTAATTTGACGAGCATAGATTTATAGATTTTTATTGTAATTATCTATGTTCATACCAAAGCAGAAAGCTGTAACTTCAATATTTTTCTAATAATCGTAAATTATCGATTTGCGTGGGCGGTGGGCGTGACATCAAAAATTTAAAATAAACTCGATCTACCTATGGTATACAGGAACCTTCAAATTTGGTGTCTCTAGCTTTTGTAATAGCTGAGATCTAGACGTTCAAACGGACAGACGGACAGACAGACAAACACGGCTCAATCGACTCAGCTAGTGATCCTGGCTCAGAAAATATATACTTTGTGAGGTCTGCCACGCCTCCTTCTGCCTGTTACATACATTTGCACAAACTTAGTTAACCATTTTTGACCATTTGCAATGGTCGAATGGTATAAGAAAACCTTGTGCAATCACTACAACCCGAAGTTAAAAATTTTTTTATGCCGTCGTCTAAAAAAAAAAAAACCGCTGGACGACGTCTCGCAGATTATATAACATTATGTGCCGAATTAAAAACCCACAAGTGACAGTAAAAGTGTGCAGTCGATTAATTGCTCACACGCGAAAAACCATCTGAAAAAAAACTCAAATCACTCAAAAAATAAAAAAACTTTAAAACCAATGAAAACAACAACTCGCAGCAACGAGGAATAAATACAGGGAATTAAAAGAAACAAGTAAGGAAAGCTACAGTCGAGCGCGCCCGACCGTAAGATACCATTCGACCAAATTTGTAGTTGCACTAACTAGTACTAACTTGCTCTCTCACACACATATAGACACACAGACAAAGGCTAAAACAATGCTGACGATATGCTGTAATGACGCGGGCAACGGAACTATAAAAAACGTTGGCGTGGGCGGTGGGCATGGCACCTCAAATTTGAAATAATCTTTAACTGCGCATGATTTACAGGAATCACCATGCCAAATTTGGTGTCTGTAACTGTAATACTTTCCTTAATATTCAAAAATTAACGATTTGCGTGGGCGATAGGCGTGGCACTCCAAATTTGAAATATGGTGTCTCTAGCTTTTGTAATAGCTGAGATCTCGACGTTCATACAGACAGGCAGACAGACAGACATGGCTCAATCAACTCGGCTGTTCATCCTGAACCAGAATATATGTACCTTATGGGGTCTGCCATGTCTCCTTCTGCCTGTTACATACTTTTGCACAACCTTCGTATACCATTTTTGACCATTTTCAATGGTCGAATGGTATAAAAACAAGAAAAAAGGCTACAGGTTACAGCTTTCTGCTTTGGCACACGTGAAGATGCTGATAGTATGCAGCTAATCCCCAATAAACACAGAAGTTATCAAAGAAAACGTTTTCCATAGTCCCGCTACCCGCGTCATTGGTTTTGTTGTTGTTGTTCGTTTGCTTCGGCATATTTGTATATAGCTCAACTTAAATTTGTTTTTATTTTGTTTGACTTTTGCTTTGTCTTTTGCCATTGACTTGGAATTTTATTCACAAATATTGTTATACCATTGCAGATGGTATATTAATTTTGGCCAGAAGATTGCAACGCACCTTAGGAGACATTTCCGACCCTATAAAGTATATATATTCTTAATCAGATCAATAGGGGAGTCAAACCAACCATGTCTGTCTGTCCGTCCGTCTGTTGCAACGCAAACTAGTCTCTCAGTTTTAGAGCTATCTTGATGAAACTAGGTATACATGCTTCTCATTGCTGCAGGCTGTAAATAAGTCGGAACAAGCGGGATCGGACCGATATATCGTATAGCTGCTATAGAACCTATCGGCCGATTATTGTAATTTTTCAAGATATCGCTGTGAAACATTTCTGATATATGTCTGCAATGGTATTAAACCTTTGGTGAGCTGAAGGTAGCCTTTCTTTCTTGTTTTTTTATATAATTATTCTGTATCAAAACGACTTTGCGCATGAAATATTTTGCTCTTGATGACGTAGACAAATTGCTGACACAACTCGAAAACTTGGAGTTGAGTGACTAAAGTTCTGAACTTGCTTATATTGACAATTTACTGTGTCAAATCGAAAACCTGACCTCTCCCAACATCACAGACATTGACCAAAACAATACAATGGACGCAAATTAACTACAAGTTCTGTTAGAAAGAGCTGTGAATGCTGCTTTAGAAATCCAAAAGGTCTAATTTGAAGAGCATAGATTTATAGATTTATATTGTAATTATCTATGTTCATACCAAACCAGAAAGCTGTAACTTCAATATTTTTCTAAAAATCGTAAATTATCGATTTGCGTGGACGGTGAGAGTGACATCAAAAATTTAAAATAAACTCGATCTACCTATGGTATACAGGAATAGCTGAGATCTAGACGTTCAAACGGACAGACTGACAGACGGACAGACAGACAAACACGGCTCAATCGACTCAGCTAGTGATCCTGGCTCAGAAAATATAGACTTTGTGAGGTCTGCCACGCCTCCTTCTGCCTGTTACATACATTTGCACAAACTTAGTTAACCATTTTTGACCATTTGCAATGGTCGAATGGTATAAGAAAACCTTGTGCAATCACTACAACCCGAAGTTAAAAATTTTTTTATGCCGTCGTCTAAAAAAAAAAAACTGCGCTGGACGACGTCTCGTAGATTATATAACATTATGTGCCGAATTAAAAACCCACAAGTGACAGTAAAAGTGTGCAGTCGATTAATTGCTCACACGCGAAAAACCATCTGAAAAAAACTCAAATCACTCAAAAAAAAACTTTAAAACCAATGAAAACAACAACTCGCAGCAACGAGGAATAAATACAGGGAATTAAAAGAAACAAGTAAGGAAAGCTACAGTCGAACGCGCCCGACCGTGAGATACCATTCGACCAAATTTGTAGTTGCACTAACTAGTACTAACTTGCTCTCTCACACACATATAGACACACAGACAAAGGCTAAAACAATGCAGACGATATGCTGTAAAGAAGCGGGCAACGGAACTATAAAAAACGTTGGCGTGGGCGGTGGGCGTGGCACCTCAAATTTGAAATAATCTTTAACTGCGCATGATTTACAGGAATCACCACGCCAAATTTGGTGTCTGTAACTGTAATTCCTTCCTTAATATCCAAAAATTATCGATTTGCGTGGGCGATAGGCGTGGCACTCCAAATTTGAAATATGGTGTCTCTAGCTTTTGTAATAGCTGAGATCTCGACGTTTATACAGACAGGCAGACAGACAGACATGGCTCAATCGACTCGGCTGTTGATCCTCAGCAGAATATATGTACCTTATGGGGTCTGCCATGTCTCCTTCTGCCTGTTACATACTTTTGCACAACCTTCGTATACCATTTTTGACCATTTTCAATGGTCGAATGGTATAAAAACAAGAAAAAAAGGCTACCTTCGGCTCACCGAAGGCTTAATACCATTGCAGTTACTCCAACATAATTATCGTTCTATGGCAGCTTTTACGATATATCGGCCCAATTTTGACAAAACTCGCATAGCACTTAATGGACATAATTTAGACATATATATTTCTTGACGATATCTTGAAATATGACAAAAATTGGCCGATAGGTTCTATGGCAGCATATAACGATACATCGGTCCGATCCGACTCGTTCCGACTTATTTACAGATTGCAGTAACGAGAAGCATTCTATACCAAGTTTCATCAAGACTAGCTCTAACACTGAGAACAGTCTACGTTTCAGCAGTTGCAAAAAGACGGACCGAAGGACGCACAGATGCTGATGATGCGGATGCTGATTAAGAATATGTATACTTTCATAGGGTCGGAGACGTCTCCGACAGTGCAATGCTATTAAACCTTTGGTGGCCAAAATTAATATACCATCTGCAATTGTATAAAAGAGAGAAAAACGTTACACCAAAGTGTTCTGCATTGAGACAGCGGAGAGCGAAGACCAAGAGTAAACCAACCTTGGCGCACTAAAGAAGACACTGGGAAGACATCTAGTAACAGAAGGAAGACGGAAAGAATGAAAAATAAAAAAAAAGAGTAAAAAATGTTTATTTAGAATCCTTAATAAAATTTTTTTTTTTAAATAATAGAAAAGATTTAATTTTGTAATAAAATTAAAATTATTAAAGTGACTGAATAAAGCCATAGTTATTGCTGTAAATATAAACGTTAATATTTAAATCAAAGGTTAACATCTCCAAAATTTTTTTAATAATAAACCATCGATTTCACACACGCTTTTTACATACATTGAAAAAAAGTCGACCGTGCTGCAGCGTGAAACCTTAGCAACAAATTTTTTAGCAGAAGCGACCGTTGAGCAAGTGAACTTGCGTGCGCGTCAGCAAATATTTTTATACCATTCGGCCATTGAAAGTGGTCAAAAATGGTATACTAATTTTGTGCAAAAGTATGTAACAGTATGCCCATGCAAATCGATAATTAACGAATATTAGGAAAAGTATTAAGGTTACAGCTTTCTGCTTTGGCACACGTGAAGATGCTGATAGTATGCAGCTAATCCCCAATAAACACAGAAGTTACCAAAGAAAACGTTTTCCATAGTCCCGCTACCCGCGTCATTGGTTTTGTTGTTGTTGTTCGTTTGCTTCGGCATATTTGTATATAGCTCAACTTAAATTTGTTTTTATTTTGTTTGACTTTTGCTTTGTCTTTTGCCATTGACTTGGAATTTTATTCACAAATATTGTTATACCATTGCAGATGGTATATTAATTTTGGCCAGAAGTTTGCAACGCACCTTAGGAGACATTTCCGACCCTATAAAGTATATATATTCTTAATCAGATCAATAGGGGAGTCAAACCAACCATGTCTGTCTGTCCGTCCGTCTGTTGCAACGCAAACTAGTCTCTCAGTTTTAGAGCTATCTTGATGAAACTAGGTATACATGCTTCTCATTGCTGCAGGCTGTAAATAAGTCGGAACGAGCGGGATCGGACCGATATATCGTATAGCTGCCATAGAACCTATCGGCCGATTATTGTAATTTTTCAAGATATCGCTGTGAAACATTTCTGATATATGTCTGCAATGGTATTAAACCTTTGGTGAGCCGAAGGTAGCCTTTCTTTCTTGTTTTTTTATATAATTATTCTGTATCAAAACGACTTTGCGCATGAAATATTTTGCTCTTGATGACGTAGACAAATTGCTGACACAACTCGAAAACTTGGAGTTGAGTTACTAAAGTTCTGAACTTGCTTATATTGACAATTTACTGTGTCAAATCGAAAGCCTGACCTCTCCCAACATCACAGACATTGACCAAAACAATACAATGGACGCAAATTAACTACAAGTTCTGTTAGAAAGAGCTGTGAATGCTGCTTTAGAAATCCAAAAGGTCTAATTTGAAGAGCATAGATATATAGATTTATATTGTAATTATCTATGTTCATACCAAAGCAGAAAGCTGTAACTTCAATATTTTTCTAATAATCGTAAATTATCGATTTGCGTGGGCGGTGGGCGTGACATCAAAAATTTAAAATAAACTCGATCTACCTATGGTATACAGGAACCTTCAAATTTGGTCTCTAGCTTTTGTAATAGCTGCGATCTAGACGTTCAAACGGACAGACTGACAGACGGACAGACAGACAAACACGGCTCAATCGACTCAGCTAGTGATCCTGGCTCAGAAAATATATACTTTGTGAGGTCTGCCACGCCTCCTTCTGCCTGTTACATACATTTGCACAAACTTAGTTAACCATTTTTGACCATTTGCAATGGTCGAATGGTATAAGAAAACCTTGTGCAATCACTACAACCCGAAGTTAAAAATTTTTTTATGCCGTCGTCTAAAAAAAAAAAAACTGCGCTGGACGACGTCTCGCAGATTATATAACATTATGTGCCGAATTAAAAACCCACAAGTGACAGTAAAAGTGTGCAGTCGATTAATTGCTCACACGCGAAAAACCATCTGAAAAAAACTCAAATCACTCAAAAAATAAAAAAACTTTAAAACCAATGAAAACAACAACTCGCAGCAACGAGGAATAAATACAGGGAATTAAAAGAAACAAGTAAGGAAAGCTACAGTCGAGCGCGCCCGACCGTAAGATACCATTCGACCAAATTTGTAGTTGCACTAACTAGTACTAACTTGCTCTCTCACACACATATAGACACACAGACAAAGGCTAAAACAATGCAGACGATATGCTGTAATGACGCGGGCAACGGAACTATAAAAAACGTTGGCGTGGGCGGTGGGCGTGGCACCTCAAATTTGAAATAATCTTTAACTGCGCATGATTTACAGGAATCACCATGCCAAATTTGGTGTCTGTAACTGTAATACTTTCCTTAATATTCAAAAATTATCGATTTGCGTGGGCGATAGGCGTGGCACTCCAAATTTGAAATATGGTGTCTCTAGGCAGACAGACAGACATGGCTCAATCAACTCGGCTGTTCATCCTGAGCCAGAATATATGTACCTTATGGGGTCTGCCATGTCTCCTTCTGCCTGTTACATACTTTTGCACAACCTTCGTATACCATTTTTGACCATTTTCAATGGTCGAATGGTATAAAAACAAGAAAAAAGGCTACAGGTTACAGCTTTCTGCTTTGGCACACGTGAAGATGCTGATAGTATGCAGCTAATCCCCAATAAACACAGAAGTTATCAAAGAAAACGTTTTCCATAGTCCCGCTACCCGCGTCATTGGTTTTGTTGTTGTTGTTCGTTTGCTTCGGCATATTTGTATATAGCTCAACTTAAATTTGTTTTTATTTTGATTTGACTTTTGCTTTCAGTCTTTTGCCATTGACTTGGAATTTTATTCACAAATATTGTTATACCATTGCAGATGGTATATTAATTTTGGCCAGAAGTTTGTAACGCACCTTAGGAGACATTTCCGACCCTATAAAGTATATATATTCTTAATCAGATCAATAGGGGAGTCAAACCAACCATGTCTGTCTGTCCGTCCGTCTGTTGCAACGCAAACTAGTCTCTCAGTTTTAGAGCTATCTTGATGAAACTAGGTATACATGCTTCTCATTGCTGCAGGCTGTAAATAAGTCGGAACGAGCGGGATCGGACCGATATATCGTATAGCTGCCATAGAACCTATCGGCCGATTATTGTAATTTTTCAAGATATCGCTGTGAAACATTTCTGATATATGTCTGCAATGGTATTAAACCTTTGGTGAGCCGAAGGTAGCCTTTCTTTCTTGTTTTTTTATATAATTATTCTGTATCAAAACGACTTTGCGCATGAAATATTTTGCTCTTGATGACGTAGACAAATTGCTGACACAACTCGAAAACTTGGAGTTGAGTGACTAAAGTTCTGAACTTGCTTATATTGACAATTTACTGTGTCAAATCGAAAACCTGACCTCTCCCAACATCACAGACATTGACCAAAACAATACAATGGACGCAAATTAACTACAAGTTCTGTTAGAAAGAGCTGTGAATGCTGCTTTAGAAATCCAAAAGGTCTAATTTGAAGAGCATAGATTTATAGATTTATATTGTAATTATCTATGTTCATACCAAAGCAGAAAGCTGTAACTTCAATATTTTTCTAATAATCGTAAATTATCGATTTGCGTGGGCGGTGGGCGTGACATCAAAAATTTAAAATAAACTCGATCTACCTATGGTATACAGGAACCTTCAAATTTGGTGTCTCTAGCTTTTGTAATAGCTGAGATCTAGACGTTCAAACGGACAGACTGACAGACACAGACAGACAAACACGGCTCAATCGACTCAGCTAGTGATCCTGGCTCAGAAAATATATACTTTGTGAGGTCTGCCACGCCTCCTTCTGCCTGTTACATACATTTGCACAAACTTAGTTAACCATTTTTGACCATTTGCAATGGTCGAATGGTATAAGAAAACCTTGTGCAATCACTACAACCCGAAGTTAAAAATTTTTTTATGCCGTCGTCTAAAAAAAAAAAAAAACTGCGCTGGACGACGTCTCGCAGATTATATAACATTATGTGCCGAATTAAAAACCCACAAGTGACAGTAAAAGTGTGCAGTCGATTAATTGCTCACACGCGAAAAACCATCTGAAAAAAAACTCAAATCACTCAAAAAAAAACTTTAAAACCAATGAAAACAACAACTCGCAGCAACGAGGAATAAATACAGGGAATTAAAAGAAACAAGTAAGGAAAGCTACAGTCGAGCGCGCCCGACCGTAAGATACCATTCGACCAAATTTGTAGTTGCACTAACTAGTACTAACTTGCTCTCTCACACACATATAGACACACAGACAAAGGCTAAAACAATGCAGACGATATGCTGTAATGACGCGGGCAACGGAACTATAAAAAACGTTGGCGTGGGCGGTGGGCATGGCACCTCAAATTTGAAATAATCTTTAACTGCGCATGATTTACAGGAATCACCATGCCAAATTTGGTGTCTGTAACTGTAATACTTTCCTTAATATTCAAAAATTATCGATTTGCGTGGGCGATAGGCGTGGCACTCCAAATTTGAAATATGGTGTCTCTAGGCAGACAGACAGACATGGCTCAATCAACTCGGCTGTTCATCCTGAGCCAGAATATATGTACCTTATGGGGTCTGCCATGTCTCCTTCTGCCTGTTACATACTTTTGCACAACCTTCGTATACCATTTTTGACCATTTTCAATGGTCGAATGGTATAAAAACAAGAAAAAAGGCTACAGGTTACAGCTTTCTGCTTTGGCACACGTGAAGATGCTGATAGTATGCAGCTAATCCCCAATAAACACAGAAGTTATCAAAGAAAACGTTTTCCATAGTCCCGCTACCCGCGTCATTGGTTTTGTTGTTGTTGTTCGTTTGCTTCGGCATATTTGTATATAGCTCAACTTAAATTTGTTTTTATTTTGTTTGACTTTTGCTTTCAGTCTTTTGCCATTGACTTGGAATTTTATTCACAAATATTGTTATACCATTGCAGATGGTATATTAATTTTGGCCAGAAGTTTGTAACGCACCTTAGGAGACATTTCCGACCCTATAAAGTATATATATTCTTAATCAGATCAATAGGGGAGTCAAACCAACCATGTCTGTCTGTCCGTCCGTCTGTTGCAACGCAAACTAGTCTCTCAGTTTTAGAGCTATCTTGATGAAACTAGGTATACATGCTTCTCATTGCTGCAGGCTGTAAATAAGTCGGAACGAGCGGGATCGGACCGATATATCGTATAGCTGCCATAGAACCTATCGGCCGATTATTGTAATTTTTCAAGATATCGCTGTGAAACATTTCTGATATATGTCTGCAATGGTATTAAACCTTTGGTGAGCCGAAGGTAGCCTTTCTTTCTTGTTTTTTTATATAATTATTCTGTATCAAAACGACTTTGCGCATGAAATATTTTGCTCTTGATGACGTAGACAAATTGCTGACACAACTCGAAAACTTGGAGTTGAGTGACTAAAGTTCTGAACTTGCTTATATTGACAATTTACTGTGTCAAATCGAAAACCTGACCTCTCCCAACATCACAGACATTGACCAAAACAATACAATGGACGCAAATTAACTACAAGTTCTGTTAGAAAGAGCTGTGAATGCTGCTTTAGAAATCCAAAAGGTCTAATTTGAAGAGCATAGATTTATAGATTTATATTGTAATTATCTATGTTCATACCAAAGCAGAAAGCTGTAACTTCAATATTTTTCTAATAATCGTAAATTATCGATTTGCGTGGGCGGTGGGCGTGACATCAAAAATTTAAAATAAACTCGATCTACCTATGGTATACAGGAACCTTCAAATTTGGTGTCTCTAGCTTTTGTAATAGCTGAGATCTAGACGTTCAAACGGACAGACTGACAGACGGACAGACAGACAAACACGGCTCAATCGACTCAGCTAGTGATCCTGGCTCAGAAAATATATACTTTGTGAGGTCTGCCACGCCTCCTTCTGCCTGTTACATACATTTGCACAAACTTAGTTAACCATTTTTGACCATTTGCAATGGTCGAATGGTATAAGAAAACCTTGTGCAATCACTACAACCCGAAGTTAAAAATTTTTTTATGCCGTCGTCTAAAAAAAAAAAAACTGCGCTGGACGACGTCTCGCAGATTATATAACATTATGTGCCGAATTAAAAACCCACAAGTGACAGTAAAAGTGTGCAGTCGATTAATTGCTCACACGCGAAAAACCATCTGAAAAAAAACTCAAATCACTCAAAAAATAAAAAAACTTTAAAACCAATGAAAACAACAACTCGCAGCAACGAGGAATAAATACAGGGAATTAAAAGAAACAAGTAAGGAAAGCTACAGTCGAGCGCGCCCGACCGTAAGATACCATTCGACCAAATTTGTAGTTGCACTAACTAGTACTAACTTGCTCTCTCACACACATATAGACACACAGACAAAGGCTAAAACAATGCAGACGATATGCTGTAATGACGCGGGCAACGGAACTATAAAAAACGTTGGCGTGGGCGGTGGGCGTGGCACCTCAAATTTGAAATAATCTTTAACTGCGCATGATTTACAGGAATCACCATGCCAAATTTGGTGTCTGTAACTGTAATACTTTCCTTAATATTCAAAAATTATCGATTTGCGTGGGCGATAGGCGTGGCACTCCAAATTTGAAATATGGTGTCTCTAGGCAGACAGACAGACATGGCTCAATCAACTCGGCTGTTCATCCTGAGCCAGAATATATGTACCTTATGGGGTCTGCCATGTCTCCTTCTGCCTGTTACATACTTTTGCACAACCTTCGTATACCATTTTTGACCATTTTCAATGGTCGAATGGTATAAAAACAAGAAAAAAGGCTACAGGTTACAGCTTTCTGCTTTGGCACACGTGAAGATGCTGATAGTATGCAGCTAATCCCCAATAAACACAGAAGTTATCAAAGAAAACGTTTTCCATAGTCCCGCTACCCGCGTCATTGGTTTTGTTGTTGTTGTTCGTTTGCTTCGGCATATTTGTATATAGCTCAACTTAAATTTGTTTTTATTTTGTTTGACTTTTGCTTTCAGTCTTTTGCCATTGACTTGGAATTTTATTCACAAATATTGTTATACCATTGCAGATGGTATATTAATTTTGGCCAGAAGTTTGTAACGCACCTTAGGAGACATTTCCGACCCTATAAAGTATATATATTCTTAATCAGATCAATAGGGGAGTCAAACCAACCATGTCTGTCTGTCCGTCCGTCTGTTGCAACGCAAACTAGTCTCTCAGTTTTAGAGCTATCTTGATGAAACTAGGTATACATGCTTCTCATTGCTGCAGGCTGTAAATAAGTCGGAACGAGCGGGATCGGACCGATATATCGTATAGCTGCCATAGAACCTATCGGCCGATTATTGTAATTTTTCAAGATATCGCTGTGAAACATTTCTGATATATGTCTGCAATGGTATTAAACCTTTGGTGAGCCGAAGGTAGCCTTTCTTTCTTGTTTTTTTATATAATTATTCTGTATCAAAACGACTTTGCGCATGAAATATTTTGCTCTTGATGACGTAGACAAATTGCTGACACAACTCGAAAACTTGGAGTTGAGTGACTAAAGTTCTGAACTTGCTTATATTGACAATTTACTGTGTCAAATCGAAAACCTGACCTCTCCCAACATCACAGACATTGACCAAAACAATACAATGGACGCAAATTAACTACAAGTTCTGTTAGAAAGAGCTGTGAATGCTGCTTTAGAAATCCAAAAGGTCTAATTTGAAGAGCATAGATTTATAGATTTATATTGTAATTATCTATGTTCATACCAAAGCAGAAAGCTGTAACTTCAATATTTTTCTAATAATCGTAAATTATCGATTTGCGTGGGCGGTGGGCGTGACATCAAAAATTTAAAATAAACTCGATCTACCTATGGTATACAGGAACCTTCAAATTTGGTGTCTCTAGCTTTTGTAATAGCTGAGATCTAGACGTTCAAACGGACAGACGGACAGACAGACAAACACGGCTCAATCGACTCAGCTAGTGATCCTGGCTCAGAAAATATATACTTTGTGAGGTCTGCCACGCCTCCTTCTGCCTGTTACATACATTTGCACAAACTTAGTTAACCATTTTTGACCATTTGCAATGGTCGAATGGTATAAGAAAACCTTTGTGCAATCACTACAACCCGAAGTTAAAAATTTTTTTATGCCGTCGTCTAAAAAAAAAAAAACTGCGCTGGACGACGTCTCGCAGATTATATAACATTATGTGCCGAATTAAAAACCCACAAGTGACAGTAAAAGTGTGCAGTCGATTAATTGCTCACACGCGAAAAACCATCTGAAAAAAAACTCAAATCACTCAAAAAAAAACTTTAAAACCAATGAAAACAACAACTCGCAGCAACGAGGAATAAATACAGGGAATTAAAAGAAACAAGTAAGGAAAGCTACAGTCGAGCGCGCCCGACCGTAAGATACCATTCGACCAAATTTGTAGTTGCACTAACTAGTACTAACTTGCTCTCTCACACACATATAGACACACAGACAAAGGCTAAAACAATGCAGACGATATGCTGTAATGACGCGGGCAACGGAACTATAAAAAACGTTGGCGTGGGCGGTGGGCGTGGCACCTCAAATTTGAAATAATCTTTAACTGCGCATGATTTACAGGAATCACCATGCCAAATTTGGTGTCTGTAACTGTAATACTTTCCTTAATATTCAAAAATTATCGATTTGCGTGGGCGATAGGCGTGGCACTCCAAATTTGAAATATGGTGTCTCTAGGCAGACAGACAGACATGGCTCAATCAACTCGGCTGTTCATCCTGAGCCAGAATATATGTACCTTATGGGGTCTGCCATGTCTCCTTCTGCCTGTTACATACTTTTGCACAACCTTCGTATACCATTTTTGACCATTTTCAATGGTCGAATGGTATAAAAACAAGAAAAAAGGCTACAGGTTACAGCTTTCTGCTTTGGCACACGTGAAGATGCTGATAGTATGCAGCTAATCCCCAATAAACACAGAAGTTATCAAAGAAAACGTTTTCCATAGTCCCGCTACCCGCGTCATTGGTTTTGTTGTTGTTGTTCGTTTGCTTCGGCATATTTGTATATAGCTCAACTTAAATTTGTTTTTATTTTGTTTGACTTTTGCTTTCAGTCTTTTGCCATTGACTTGGAATTTTATTCACAAATATTGTTATACCATTGCAGATGGTATATTAATTTTGGCCAGAAGTTTGTAACGCACCTTAGGAGACATTTCCGACCCTATAAAGTATATATATTCTTAATCAGATCAATAGGGGAGTCAAACCAACCATGTCTGTCTGTCCGTCCGTCTGTTGCAACGCAAACTAGTCTCTCAGTTTTAGAGCTATCTTGATGAAACTAGGTATACATACTTCTCATTGCTGCAGGCTGTAAATAAGTCGGAGCGAGCGGGATCGGACCGATATATCGTATAGCTGCCATAGAACCTATCGGCCGATTATTGTAATTTTTCAAGATATTGCTGTGAAACATTTCTGATATATGTCTGCAATGGTATTAAACCTTTGGTGAGCCGAAGGGAGCCTTTCTTTCTTGTTTTTTTTATATAATTATTCTGTATCAAAACGACTTTGCGCATGAAATATTTTGCTCTTGATGACGTAGACAAATTGCTGACACAACTCGAAAACTTGGAGTTGAGTGACTAAAGTTCTGAATTTGCTTATATTGACAATTTACTGTGTCAAATGGAAAACCTGACCTCTCCCAACATCACAGACATTGACCAAAACAATACAATGGACGCAAATTAACTACAAGTTCTGTTAGAAAGAGCTGTGAATGCTGCTTTAGAAATCCAAAAGGTCTAATTTGAAGAGCATAGATTTATAGATTTATATTGTAATTATCTATGTTCATACCAAAGCAGAAAGCTGTAACTTCAATATTTTTCTAATAATCGTAAATTATCGATTTGCGTGGGCGGTGGGCGTGACATCAAAAATTTAAAATAAACTCGATCTACCTATGGTATACAGGAACCTTCAAATTTGGTGTCTCTAGCTTTTGTAATAGCTGAGATCTAGACGTTCAAACGGACAGAGAGACGACAGACAGACAAACACGGCTCAATCGACTCAGCTAGTGATCCTGGCTCAGAAAATATATACTTTGTGAGGTCTGCCACGCCTCCTTCTGCCTGTTACATACATTTGCACAAACTTAGTTAACCATTTTTGACCATTTGCAATGGTCGAATGGTATAAGAAAACCTTGTGCAATCACTACAACCCGAAGTTAAAAATTTTTTTATGCCGTCGTCTAAAAAAAAAAAAAACTGCGCTGGACGACGTCTCGCAGATTATATAACATTATGTGCCGAATTAAAAACCCACAAGTGACAATAAAAGTGTGCAGTCGATTAATTGCTCACACTCGAAAAACCATCTGAAAAAAAACTCAAATCACTCAAAAAAAAAAAACTTTAAAACCAATGAAAACAACAACTCGCAGCAACGAGGAATAAATACAGGGAATTAAAAGAAACAAGTAAGGAAAGCTACAGTCGAGCGCGCCCGACCGTAAGATACCATTCGACCAAATTTGTAGTTGCACTAACAAGTACTAACTTGCTCTCTCACACACATATAGACACACAGACAAAGGCTAAAACAATGCAGACGATATGCTGTAATGACGCGGGCAACGGAACTATAAAAAACGTTGGCGTGGGCGGTGGGCGTGGCACCTCAAATTTGAAATAATCTTTAACTGCGCATGATTTACAGGAATCACCATGCCAAATTTGGTGTCTGTAACTGTAATACTTTCCTTAATATTCAAAAATTAACCGATTTGCGTGGGCGATAGGCGTGGCACTCCAAATTTGAAATATGGTGTCTCTAGCTTTTGTAATAGCTGAGATCTCGACGTTCATACAGACAGGCAGACAGACAGACATGGCTCAATCAACTCGGCTGTTCATCCTGAACCAGAATATATGTACCTTATGGGGTCTGCCATGTCTCCTTCTGCCTGTTACATACTTTTGCACAACCTTCGTATACCATTTTTGACCATTTTCAATGGTCGAATGGTATAAAAAACAAGAAAAAAGGCTACAGGTTACAGCTTTCTGCTTTGGCACACGTGAAGATGCTGATAGTATGCAGCTAATCCCCAATAAACACAGAAGTTATCAAAGAAAACGTTTTCCATAGTCCCGCTACCCGCGTCATTGGTTTTGTTGTTGTTGTTCGTTTGCTTCGGCATATTTGTATATAGCTCAACTTAAATTTGTTTTTATTTTGTTTGACTTTTGCTTTCAGTCTTTTGCCATTGACTTGGAATTTTATTCACAAATATTGTTATACCATTGCAGATGGTATATTAATTTTGGCCAGAAGTTTGTAACGCACCTTAGGAGACATTTCCGACCCTATAAAGTATATATATTCTTAATCAGATCAATAGGGGAGTCAAACCAACCATGTCTGTCTGTCCGTCCGTCTGTTGCAACGCAAACTAGTCTCTCAGTTTTAGAGCTATCTTGATGAAACTAGGTATACATGCTTCTCATTGCTGCAGGCTGTAAATAAGTCGGAACGAGCGGGATCGGACCGATATATCGTATAGCTGCCATAGAACCTATCGGCCGATTATTGTAATTTTTCAAGATATCGCTGTGAAACATTTCTGATATATGTCTGCAATGGTATTAAACCTTTGGTGAGCCGAAGGTAGCCTTTCTTTCTTGTTTTTTTATATAATTATTCTGTATCAAAACGACTTTGCGCATGAAATATTTTGCTCTTGATGACGTAGACAAATTGCTGACACAACTCGAAAACTTGGAGTTGAGTGACTAAAGTTCTGAACTTGCTTATATTGACAATTTACTGTGTCAAATCGAAAACCTGACCTCTCCCAACATCACAGACATTGACCAAAACAATACAATGGACGCAAATTAACTACAAGTTCTGTTAGAAAGAGCTGTGAATGCTGCTTTAGAAATCCAAAAGGTCTAATTTGAAGAGCATAGATTTATAGATTTATATTGTAATTATCTATGTTCATACCAAAGCAGAAAGCTGTAACTTCAATATTTTTCTAATAATCGTAAATTATCGATTTGCGTGGGCGGTGGGCGTGACATCAAAAATTTAAAATAAACTCGATCTACCTATGGTATACAGGAACCTTCAAATTTGGTGTCTCTAGCTTTTGTAATAGCTGAGATCTAGACGTTCAAACGGACAGACGGACAGACAACAAAACACGGCTCAATCGACTCAGCTAGTGATCCTGGCTCAGAAAATATATACTTTGTGAGGTCTGCCACGCCTCCTTCTGCCTGTTACATACATTTGCACAAACTTAGTTAACCATTTTTGACCATTTGCAATGGTCGAATGGTATAAGAAAACCTTGTGCAATCACTACAACCCGAAGTTAAAAATTTTTTTATGCCGTCGTCTAAAAAAAAAAAAACTGCGCTGGACGACGTCTCGCAGATTATATAACATTATGTGCCGAATTAAAAACCCACAAGTGACAGTAAAAGTGTGCAGTCGATTAATTGCTCACACGCGAAAAACCATCTGAAAAAAAACTCAAATCACTCAAAAAATAAAAAAACTTTAAAACCAATGAAAACAACAACTCGCAGCAACGAGGAATAAATACAGGGAATTAAAAGAAAAAAGTAAGGAAAGCTACAGTCGAGCGCGCCCGACCGTAAGATACCATTCGACCAAATTTGTAGTTGCACTAACTAGTACTAACTTGCTCTCTCACACACATATAGACACACAGACAAAACAATGCTAAAACAAGGCTAAACAAGGCTAAAACAATGCAGACGATATGCTGTAATGACGCGGGCAACGGAACTATAAAAAACGTTGGCGTGGGCGGTGGGCATGGCACCTCAAATTTGAAATAATCTTTAACTGCGCATGATTTACAGGAATCACCATGCCAAATTTGGTGTCTGTAACTGTAATACTTTCCTTAATATTCAAAAATTAACGATTTGCGTGGGCGATAGGCGTGGCACTCCAAATTTGAAATATGGTGTCTCTAGCTTTTGTAATAGCTGAGATCTCGACGTTCATACAGACAGGCAGACAGACAGACATGGCTCAATCAACTCGGCTGTTCATCCTGAACCAGAATATATGTACCTTATGGGGTCTGCCATGTCTCCTTCTGCCTGTTACATACTTTTGCACAACCTTCGTATACCATTTTTGACCATTTTCAATGGTCGAATGGTATAAAAACAAGAAAAAAGGCTACAGGGTACAGCTTTCTGCTTTGGCACACGTGAAGATGCTGATAGTATGCAGCTAATCCCCAATAAACACAGAAGTTATCAAAGAAAACGTTTTCCATAGTCCCGCTACCCGCGTCATTGGTTTTGTTGTTGTTGTTCGTTTGCTTCGGCATATTTGTATATAGCTCAACTTAAATTTGTTTTTATTTTGTTTGACTTTTGCTTTCAGTCTTTTGCCATTGACTTGGAATTTTATTCACAAATATTGTTATACCATTGCAGATGGTATATTAATTTTGGCCAGAAGTTTGCAACGCACCTTAGGAGACATTTCCGGCCCTATAAAGTATATATATTCTTAATCAGATCAATAGGGGAGTCAAACCAACCATGTCTGTCTGTCCGTCCGTCTGTTGCAACGCAAACTAGTCTCTCAGTTTTAGAGCTATCTTGATGAAACTAGGTATACATGCTTCTCATTGCTGCAGGCTGTAAATAAGTCGGAACGAGCGGGATCGGACCGATATATCGTATAGCTGCCATAGAACCTATCGGCCGATTATTGTAATTTTTCAAGATATCGCTGTGAAACATTTCTGATATATGTCTGCAATGGTATTAAACCTTTGGTGAGCCGAAGGTAGCCTTTCTTTCTTGTTTTTTTATATAATTATTCTGTATCAAAACGACTTTGCGCATGAAATATTTTGCTCTTGATGACGTAGACAAATTGCTGACACAACTCGAAAACTTGGAGTTGAGTGACTAAAGTTCTGAGCTTGCTTATATTGACAATTTACTGTGTCAAATCGAAAACCTGACCTCTCCCAACATCACAGACATTGACCAAAACAATACAATGGACGCAAATTAACTACAAGTTCTGTTAGAAAGAGCTGTGAATGCTGCTTTAGAAATCCAAAAGGTCTAATTTGAAGAGCATAGATTTATAGATTTATATTGTAATTATCTATGTTTTTACCAAAGCAGAAAGCTGTAACTTCAATATTTTTCTAATAATCGTAAATTATCGATTTGCGTGGGCGGTGGGCGTGACATCAAAAATTTAAAATAAACTCGATCTACCTATGGTATACAGGAACCTTCAAATTTGGTGTCTCTAGCTTTTGTAATAGCTGAGATCTAGACGTTCAAACGGACAGACTGACAGACAGACAGACAGACAAACACGGCTCAATCGACTCAGCTAGTGATCCTGGCTCAGAAAATATATACTTTGTGAGGTCTGCCACGCCTCCTTCTGCCTGTTACATACATTTGCACAAACTTAGTTAACCATTTTTTACCATTTGCAATGGTCGAATGGTATAAGAAAACCTTGTGCAATCACTACAACCCGAAGTTAAAAATTTTTTTATGCCGTCGTCTAAAAAAAACAAAACTGCGCTGGACGACGTCTCGCAGATTATATAACATTATGTGCCGAATTAAAAACCCACAAGTGACAGTAAAAGTGTGCAGTCGATTAATTGCTCACACGCGAAAAACCATCTGAAAAAAACTCAAATCACTCAAAAAAAAACTTTAAAACCAATGAAAACAACAACTCGCAGCAACGAGGAATAAATACAGGGAATTAAAAGAAACAAGTAAGGAAAGCTACAGTCGAGCGCGCCCGACCGTATGATCTGTGGCACCTCAAATTTGAAATAATCTTTAACTGCGCATGATTTACAGGAATCACCATGCCAAATTTGGTGTCTGTAACTGTAATACTTTCCTTAATATTCAAAAATTATCGATTTGCGTGGGCGATAGGCGTGGCACTCCAAATTTGAAATATGGTGTCTCCAGCTTTTGTAATAGCTGAGATCTCGACGTTCATGCAGACAGGCAGACAGACAGACATGGCTCAATCAACTCGGCTGTTGATCCTGAGCCAGAATATATGTACCTTATGGGGTCTGCCATGTCTCCTTCTGCCTGTTACATACTTTTGCACAACCTTCGTATACCATTTTTGACCATTTTCAATGGTCGAATGGTATAAAAACAAGAAAAAAGGCTACCTTCGGCTCACCGAAGGTTTAATACCATTGCAGTCACTCCACATGTTACGTTCTATGGCAGCTTTACGATATATCGGTCCGATTTTGATCAAATTTGCACAGCTTTGAATGGACATACTTAGGCATAGATTGTGAGAGTTTCTTGACGATATCTTGAAAAATGACAAAAATCGGCCGATAGGTTCTATGGCAGCTATATATCGGTCCGATTTTGATAAAACTTGCACAGCTTTGAATTGACATACTAAGGCATAGATTATGAAAGTTCCTTGACGATATCTTGAAAAATTACAAAAATTGGCCGATATGTTCTATGGCAGCTATATGATATATCGGCCCGATTTTGATAAGATTTGCACAGCTTTGAGTGGACATACTAAGGCATAGATTGTGAAAGTTTCTTGACGATATCTTGAAATATGACAAAAATCGGCCGATAGGTTCTATGGCAGCTATACGATACATCGGTCCGGTCTGGCTCGTTCCGACCTATTTTCAGCCTGCAGCAATGAGAAGCATGTATACCAAGTTTCATCAAGATAGCTCTAACACTGAGAGACTAGTTTGCGTTGTAACTGACGGACGGACGGACGGGCGGATAGATGCTGATGATAGGGATGCTGATTAAGAAAATGTATACTTTAGACGAACCAAATGAACAGTATGGCATCAAAATTGCGCTTGTTATCAATTTTTTTTGATTTACAGAGGCGGAAGGGGGCGTGGCCAATATCCAAAAAAAAACTTAATCAGCGTGCAATAATGACACATATTATCACCAAATTTGGTAGTCCTAGCTCTTATAATAGCTGAGATCTAGGTTTTCACACGAACAGACAGACGGATAGACGGGCATGACTATATCGACTCGGCTGTTGATCCTGAGCCAGAATATATATACTTTATGGGGTCGGAGGTGTCTCCCTCTGCCTGTTACATACATTTTCGGTTGGAACAAAGTTATAATACCCTTCTACTCTATGAGTAGCGGGTATAAAAAAAACTCAAATCACAAAAAAAACATTGAAAGCAACGAAAACAACAACTCGCAGCAACGAGGAATAAATACAGGGAATTAAAATAAACAAGTAAGGAAAGCTACAGTCGAGCGCGCCCGACCGTAAGATACCATTCGACCAACTTAGTAGTTGCACTAACTAGTACTAACTTGCTCTCACACACACATATAGACACATACAAAGGCTAAAACGATGCAGACGATATACTGTAATGACGCGGGCAACGGAACTATGAAAAACGTTTTCTTGAATAGCTTCTGTATTTATTGTCCGATCGGATTGTAATTTTGGGATTGGGTGCATGTTATAAGCATCTTTACGTGTTCTTAAGCAATCTGTAGCCTAAATACTTTCCATAATATTCAAAAATAACCGATTTGCGTGGGCGGTGGGCGTGGCACCTCAAATTTGAAACAATCTTTATCTGCGCATGATTTACAGGAACTATCATGCCAAATTTGGTGTCTGTAACTGTAATACTTTCCTTTATATTCAATTATTATCGATTTGCGTGGGCGTGGCACTCAAAATTTGAAATAAACTTGATCTGCGTATGGTATACAGAAACCATAATGTCAAATTTGGTGTCTCTAGCTTTTGTAATAGCTGAGATCTCGACGTTCATACAGACAGACAGACATCAACATCGACATCGACTCGGCTGTTGATCCTGAGCCAGAATATATATACTTTATGGGGTCTGCCATGTCTCCTTCTGCCTGTCACATATTTTTACGCTAATATACCATTTTTGACCATTTTCAATGGTATAAAAATTTTTTGCACACATTTTATTTTTGACGCGGACGGGACTCGAACCCCTTAATGCATTATAGTACTGTTCGTTTTGCAGTTCACCACTTAACCCATTTGACCACCGTACATGTTCGCACTCTTAGGCAAAATGCTGCTGGCAGCGCTGTCGACAGCACAAAAACTTTTTTTATTATTTTTTTTTTAGATTTTGACTTTGCATTAATATTGTAAGCCCATGGCCTTTTACAGTCAAAATATGATTGTAGCCGTTCTTTATTGTTTTGCAAATAATTTTGATATACAAGCAGCTGAGTAGCGGGTACATAACACTCGACTGTTGCTTTCTTACTTGTTCGATTTTGGGATAACAGAGCTCCAAGGTCGTGTTCCGAGATATCTGTAGTAAAATCGAATGGCCAATGGCTTTTTGAAATTTGGATATTTTTAGATAACATCTTTGAAGATCGGTAAATATTTGTTAAAAAGCATCCTGTTGCATCTTTTAATTCTGGGGCAACTTTCCTAGAATGGTCGGCGGCTGTTTTCGTATTATCGCCTTCCAAGAATTCCATTAGGGACCTGGCGTTATTAGCAAAACATCCAATAAAGCACCTATAGTAACTTGCTAGCTCTAATCACGATCTAAGACTAAATAGATTTTTTAAAAGCGTGGATTTTAAGGGGTTAAGTTAAAATTCCACCCCGCTCTTTTTGAAGAACCGAGACTTTTCTTGAGAAACTCTTGTCAGCATCCTGTAGACTACCCAACATTCAATCTGTGTCTGTCGTGACCTTTCATGACTTTGGCGAATATTATTACGTCATCATATAACAAATCTTCCTCACCTGTTCATGTAAGACGTCGACGATGGCCCTCTTTAATATGCTCGGTGCATTTCTTTTTGTCAAGCGGAAGCCGACAAAAGTCGTATTTTCAGTTATTAAAAAAATTTCCGTTCTTTCCCTGCCTTTTCTTGTCCATTTTATTTGGTAGAAGCCTGATGTGAGATCGAGTGCTGCGAAATACTGTGCCTCGCCCAGGAAAGATGGTCGAAATACTCGGGATCGGATACTGATCATCTGTTGTTGTTTTATTAAGTTTACAAAATTCGATTACCAAGCGCTTAAGATTATGGACCGACTCGTCAATACGTTTCCTGCTAACAACCCACAGAGGATTATTATATGGAGAATCGGATGGTCCTACCGTATGGACATATGGTATACTTGCTTTGTGCAAATGTATGTAACAGTCAGAAGGAGGCGTGACAGACCCCACAAAGAATATATATTCTTTCTCAGGATCACTAGCGATGTTCGTCGGTCTCTATGAACGTCTAGATCCCAGCTATTTCAAAAGCTAGAAACCAAATTTTCAAGATCAAGTTTATTTTAAAATAGAACAGTGACGGGCACATTCTCATTTAATTTAATGCAAGCCTATACCTGCCTTGTTGAATTCGCCTCGCGGCATAGCTCACCTAGATAAGACAATCTTCATGTTGGAGTTTTCCAACGAAAACGTCCCCCAAGTGCCGTTAATCGTTTGGCTTTACTGTATAATTTAAAATTTATTAAGTATTCTTAAGGTTAACCAAGTTAAAGATCCAATTTTCGGCTTGCGTCGAGTTAAGAGTATGGCTGAAAACGGGCGGCTCGAGTCGGGTCTGGATTTCACCCTGCCAATGCAGGGCGTGGGTCGACCCTCCATAGCTGTTGGGTAAGTGGCCGAAATATGAGCCGTGCTATGTTGCGGTCGTTTTCCCAACGTCCGGCGACTCTGCTGTTCTAAGCAACAAATTGTCGTCTGCAGACACAGCAAATTGGAACCAGCGCGATCGAAGAGTACGAAGACAGCGTATTTAAGTGGATGATGAGAGAGTTGGTTTACCGTCAAGTGGGGCAAACGGAGCGCGTTCAAGAGCGGCGGTCAATAGTAGGGAGGGAGGAGGTTCATAACTTTTATCAGAACTCGCGAGTATAAGCACAAAATTCTGCAGCAAAATGAGTACGAAACGCACTCGTGTATTAGCCAAAAGTGCAAAACACCAAGTAGATCTCTTACACTAGAGCGTAACGACGCATCGGCCGTTTCTGCGTCTGCTTTAGCGACTCAGTTGGTGATCAGACTTCACAGCGACAGGGCTGCTATGCGAAGGGGTATAAAAATGCACTCAAAAAATTGTTTTTCCGATAATTTGGAAAAATATTTCTTTTTTAAATTAACCTAAAACAAGTAAAGTAAGCTACAGTTGAGCGCCCCCGACAGTAAGATACTTGTATCATTCGTCCAGTTTCGAAACAAATTATAAAAATTATTAACCAATTATTAAAAACGCTAAGCGGTGGATCACTCCGCTCCTGGGTTGATGAAGAATGCAGCAAACTGTGCGTCATTGTGTGAACTGCAGGACACATGAACATCAACATTTTAAACGCATATTGAAGTCCATGCTTTTATATATTTAATTAACATTAGAGTGCTGCTTAGACTACATATGGTTGAGGGTTTTAAGACTATGCGAAATCACACATTTAACTCCACCAAAAAACTCCGCCCAAGTTTATCTGCCACGTATTGTTTAAATTAGATCTATCTTTGAATAGCGCCATCTCCATGTGAAAACGGCATAGCTTTACACACGCTACAGCTGAAACGAAGCATCATGACGATGACGTCACATTATGGTGCAATGGCGCAAGCAGTATAACTATTGAAAACGTTTAGATGAAATACTTTTGTGTTTATTATCCGATCGGATTGTAATTTGGAGAATAGATTTATATTGCAATTATCTATGTTCCTACCAGCAGAAAGTTGTAAATAGTTCTAATATTCGTAAATTATCGATTTGCGTGGGCGGTGGGCGTGGCAATAAAAACTTAAATTTATCTATTTATTGTACAGGAACCTTCATGTGAAATTTGGTGTCTCTAGCTTTTGTAATAGCTGAGATCTAGACGTTCCAACAGACAGACGGACATGGCTCAATCTACTCGGCTAGTGTTCTTAAGCAGGAATATATATGCTTTGTGGGGTCTGCCACGCTTCCTTCGACTGTAGCTTTCCTTACTTGTTCTTAATAACTTTTAATATGCGACCTGGCATAGATTTAATTAATGTTTGAAGGAGTAATTTCTTTATGCTAATTTCGACCTCCTTCCACTATTGCCTCCTTCAGATCTTTAAAGGAACCATAAATCTTGCCCGTAAGAACTCTAGTTTCCTTATTTATTTTGTAGGAAATGAAGCAAAAATAATAATAAAAACAACCCTTCACCATGATTATAGCTCCCTGAAAATTCCTGGAAATTTGTTTACTGTTGTCATGGCATCCATCTGGACCGTCCATGGTATGTATGTAACAACATACATTTGCACAAACTTAGTGTACCATTTTTGACCATTTTCAATAGTCGAATGGTATAAAAATGAAGTGACGGACATGGCTCAATGGACTCGGCTAGTGATCCTGAGCAAGAATACATAGTTTATGGGGTCTTCCCATCTCCTTCTGTCTGTTATATACTTTTGCACAAACTTAGTAAACCATTTTTGACCATTTTCAATGGTCGAATGGTATAAAAATTGTGTTATCAATTTGCATACGCGGTGTGCATCGCATCTGAAAAATGAAATACACACTAGTAGCTTGTTTTATTTTTATACCCTGACGTCAAATTTGGTTTCTCTACATTTTATAATAGCTGAGATCTGTGTGTTCACACGGACGCGTGGTGGACAGCTGGACATGGCTCAATCGACTCGCTAGTGATTCTTAGTCAGAATATATATACTTTGTAGACCGAGTTAGTGCTAGTTAGTGCAACTACGAAGTTGATAGAATGGTATCTTACGGTCGGGCACGCTCGACTGTAGCTTTCCTTACTTGTTTTTATTATTATAGATTTTTACTTTGCATCAATGTTTCTTTTATTGTTTCGCAAATAATTTTGATGTACGAGCAGCTGGGTAGCGGGTATATAACAGCATGCACACTCGACTTTAGCTTTCCTACTTGTTAACAATTGAACCTTTTTTTTAAATACATATTGGAAATCAATAAAAACTAGCCTTTTTTATATTTTCAAAGGCAACTTAAGCCAATGGTGTCTTTGTGCCGTCACGTGGCTTTGTCGCAGAGAGTGTGCGCAGCAACGTAAGCAAGTGACCTGACTTCGAGTGCCGCCGGGGATGTTGCAACTTTTTTTTTTCATTTTAAATAATAGAGTATTCTTTTAATATTTATTTATTTCTAATTTTTATCTTCTTCTTTCTTTTTAAACCTTTCAATCCCAGAAAATTGTGGAAATGGGTTTACTTACTTTGTACAAGTGTAGGAATAATGATGACACTATCTGTATACCATTTGTAAATCGAGTTTAATTTAAATTTTAGATGTTACGCCCACTGCCCACGCAACTCGCAAATAAAATATTAATTTTTCCTTCACACTATAATCCGTTCAGATTATAAATAACGTAGTTCGAGCAGCCCATCCGGGACCAACGCAGTCGACGTCACGACGCGTCGGCTTAGTTTGGGAGTGTTTAAGAGCTAAGAGCTTGAAAGCAATAACTGGCAGATGACTTTGTTGTTTGATTTAAATAAAATAAAATAACATTTTTAGTTTGTTATTTATTATTTTAAGTGTTTGATTTGAAAACTTAATTATTGTCATATGAACAAGTCAGTGTTCGATGATCACGATTCAAAGTCATGAATTTATGAAACAATCATATATTACCGGCTTTTCATATGAGAATGGGTTCAAATCACCTATTTTTATGATCTATGTGGGCGTGGCATTAAAAATTTAAATTTATCTACCTATTGTACAGGAACCATCATGTCAAATTTGGTGTCTTTAGTTTTTGTAATAGCTGAGATCTCGACGTTCACACAGACAGACGGGCATGGCAATCGACTCAGCTAGTAATCCTGAGCAAAAATAAATACACTGCCGGTCACCTGAATAGGTTCAACATTGACTTTGTTGTTTGATTTAAATAAAATAAAATAACATTTTTAGTTTGTTATTTATTATTTTAAGTGTTTGATTTGAAAACTTAATTATTGTCATATGAACAAGTCAGTGTTCGATGATCACGATTCAAAGTCATGAATTTATGAAACAATCATATATTACCGGCTTTTCATATGAGAATGGGTTCAAATCACCTATTTTTATGATCTAACGAAAGTTTATTAGTTTTTACGATTCCCGCGTCGTCGCATTGAGGCAGTGCACTTGGGACAGTACCACTTGCCTTTGGGCGGCTGCGTAATTCCAACGCATTGATAGTGAAACCATTCGTATGGGCAGGCATCGTTGTCACAAGCTACCATATCTCCGTAGGACACTTGATTGCAGGTGCAATAGCGTGGCTCGTTCGGGTCATATGACCACTCACCTTCATTGGTTTGCTCAACAACTAAGCCGCTTTCGCTTATGGTTAAATTAGTGCTGGGGTTGAGTGCCGAATTAGGTAGTCCAACGGCAGTCGCCGTCATACTGTTAACATTTGGCAAGACAGAAGCTGCTACCGAGCAGATGGCGGTAGTGGGGGCTACGACTGCTGCTGCTGCAAGGCTGGTTGACAATTGATGAGCAGATTGTGGATTAATAGCCAATTTGCCGTGTCCGAGGTTCGCGTGCTGTATGCTACTAGAGGGGTTGGTTGACAGCATGTCTACAGAGTCCACACTTATTGATGACGATGATGAAATTATCGAGTTACCCGACGAGGTGGCGCCCAGAGATTGAACAGCACTACCACCTGGCATGGTGATACTTGTGTTTAGTTTCCTTCAAAGGGTACAAAAATTATGTCCGTTAAAATTATGTCAATTATATTCTTCAATTTTAATTCTAATATTTTACAAATTCAGCATATTACATATTACAGTGAAGCATAATATCACAAACATTAAACCATAGGACTAGTAATTTTACAAACAATAATAAAAACAGATATAAAACCCTTCGAACATTGAAAATGATCCTAAAAAAAGGGCATACCAACTTTGTGCAAATGCATAATGATACGTGACCGATCCCACGAAGTATATACATATATTCTTGGTAAGGATGACTAGCTTCGGAATGAGCCATATTCATCAGTTTGTCTGTCCGTTCGAACGCACAGATCTCAGCTACTACCGCTCATGCTAACTAATTATTTACGAATATTAAGCAAAGTTTAAAAGTTACAGCTTTTCTGCTTCGGTATACACAGAGTTGACCACGATGTGCACCTCCAAATTGCAACACGATCGGAAAATACAGACAGAAGCTATACTGCCTGAGCCATGCAGTATATAATAAGAACAACATTTTTGGTGTAAGTGTGTAAGGCAATGAGTTGATAATAGACAACAACTTTTGACAGCTAAACCCTTGTTTTCATTTCGTTAACAGTTACTCCAGCAAAAAAATGAACATATTTGATAGTGTGAACAACTGTTCTTGCAATTCTCGTTTAAAATGCATTACTAAGGTCCACTGTCAGCCTACTCTTTACTATTTTACGGTGGAGTTCGTTAAAAGATGAAACAATTACATCTTTACGCCAGGGGATAGCGTTGGTGCCTAATGTTAAAGTAACAAACATTTTAGTATTAACAAGTAAGTAATCTACAGTCGAGCACATCCGACAGTAAGATACCATTCGACCAGTTTCGAAACAAATTATCATACATTTAATTCTATCAAAAAACTCTGCCCAAGTTCATCCGCCACCTATTGTTTTAATTACATCTGTCTTTGAATAGCGCCATCTACATGTGAAAACGGCATAGCTTCACACACGCTACGGCTGAAACGAAGCATCATGACGATAACGTCACGTTATGGTGCAATAGCGCAATCAGTATAACTATAGAAAACGTTTAGATAAAATACTTTTGTGTTTATTATCCGATCGGATTGTAATTTGGAAAATAGATTTATATAGCAATTATCTATGTGTTCCTACCAGCAGAAAGTTGTAAATTCAATAGTTCTAATAATCGTAAATTATCGATTTGCGTGGGCGGTGGGCGTGGCATTAAAAATTTAAATTTATCTACCTATTGTACAGGAACCATCATGTCAAATTTGGTGTCTTTAGTTTTTGTAATAGCTGAGATCTCGACGTTCACACAGACAGACGGGCATGGCAATCGACTCAGCTAGTAATCCTGAGCAAAAATAAATACACTGCCGGTCACCTGAATAGGTTCACCATTTGTGCCAAAGTAAAATTGCCTTATCTTTGGCGAAGACTGGCCGATTTTAACAAAACAATTTTTTATTGAGAAAAGAATTAGTTCGCAACAAAAACATATAAACTTGGCTTTTTTCACATTCGTATTTAATTAATTGTAATTTCTTTACCAAATTAGTACAAAACAACAGCCATTTTATTTGGCTCAACAGAATAGGTTCAAAGCCTTTGAGCAAAAAAAACAAACATGTAACATAATAATTAGATCATTTTGTTATTTTTTACATGAATGTATACTCATAAACTATAATTTAATATTTTGTAAATCCACCATTTTTTGAGATTACGTCACACATTCGATCATTTAAGGACTTGAAATAATTTTCAAGGACTGTGATCGAAATAGTGTCCCAGGCTGCTCTAATACCGTTTATTAAGGACTCCTTGTCTTCATATTGTCTACCGCCCTCATAGACTTTACGGGACAATAATCCCCAAACGTTTTCAATAATATTCAGGTCCGGCGAGTATGGCGGCCACTCAAGCAACTGAACATTTTGGTCCTTTATCCACTGCTTTACCAGTCCTGCTGTATGAATGGGGGCATTATCCTGTTGGAATGTCCATGGGAGTGGTCCAAAAATATTTGAAAAGAATGGAAATGCCTTTTCTAGCACAGTCTTGTAAGCTTTTGCATTCATCTTTGGTGCAAGAAACTGCAACTCGCATGTTCCATAATATGAAATGGCGCCCCACACCATTACACCACCCGCGCAACTGTGGTTACGACTCAAAAATAATTCTTCTTTCCTTAAATCATGGTAATAATAATTGTAGCCATCGGGTCCATCAAGATTGAACTTTTTTTCATCAGAAAAGACAACACTATTCCACTCCTTTGCCCATGTCACATGCCTGAGTGCAAACTGAAGTCGTGCATCCTTACGAGCGGCATTGAGAGGTGGTTTTTTTTGTAATTTCATTCTTTTCAACCATTTGGCTCTCCGAATAACACGTTTTACAGTTGACAAACTCGCGCTAACACCACTATCTAGCCTGATTTTGGCAGCAGAACGACGCGAGTTTGATGCGGCTCTGATGATTAATCGCCTGTCTGATACGTTTGTTGCGTATGGAACACCACCTTTCATATTGTGACCATACGTCGCTTCATTACGAAGGTAATTGCTTACCACGTTTTGGCTGCGGCCAATTTTTTGAGCGATTTCACGCTGATTTAATCCACAATTTGAATAAATTTTTAATTTGTCCTTTTTCGAAGTCGTTTAATTGTTTTCCGCGACCCATTTAAAAAAAAAAAACGATTTTAAATACTCTAATTTATGCAAATTGTTGCAATTGAATATGTTTACTCTTTGATGTTGGCTGCAAAATGAAATAGTTGCACTTGAACCTAATCTGATGACCCGAAAAAATGTATCATTTTTAGTAGGTGTGACAGCGCAAGCATTACTCTGAATTAAAGCTGGAAAGATTCCGTTATTTGCATTTCCAATACAATGCGTAAACAAATGAAGGTGCAAAGCATAAAAAGAAAAAAATTGTAACGGTGACAGAAACTGAGAAAATAGCAATAAAGCAAGCAAATATTCTTGAACCTATTCAGGTGACCGGCAGTGTATAGTTCATGGGGTCTGCCATGTCTTATTCTGCCTGTTACATACTTTTGAACAAACCATTTTTGACCATTTTCAATGGTCAAATGATATAATAAGCACGTGCTCCACGTTTCATTAAGATAGCTCTAAAGCCGAGAGTCTATTTGGCTGATGGTGGATGTTGATTAAAAATATAGGATTCTATAGGGTCGGAGATGTGTCCTGCAAGCTTCTGACCAAAATTTACGATATATACAAGGGTATAAAACATTTTCCTGCGTATTTATTGCGTCAGTATTGTTTTTTTTTTAATTTATGGTTATGCTTTACTGCTGAACTTATTTGTAAAAAGGGTTTGACAGCAAAAAATATCTGAACTCACAATTCTTTTTTGTGTACAATATTTCAGAGCGACACAAAATAAACAATTTAATCATAGAGTTTTAAGCTTTTATTGTCACTCACTTTAATGCGAACACAAAAATGTACTGCACTTTTTTCACAAGTCCTGAAACACAGTGTTTAACAAAAAAGAAGAACAAGTAAACACTTATACAGTGCTATGACATTCAAAATTAATGCATTAATGCAGTCCTCTTATACACACATATAGTATTCATCTATTTGTACAACAAAGCGGAATGGTGCAATTCAAATACTTTGCAAATAGTCAATGTTATGTTATTTAGGCGTAATAATTTCTTTTTTAAATGTCAAATTTCGCGTATTTTTCTTTTCTAATAGCTAAGATTTGTATTCTTACACCAATCTGACAGTAAATACGAAAGTCATGCTTACATTACCTGTGAGAGTGAGATAACAATATGCGACATACATTTTTCTGTTGGTAAACGTTTGTGAATTTAAAACGTTTTTCAAAAGTTGGGCAAAGGGTATTTTTCTGTCGGACGAGCACGACTGACCCCACCAAGTATATATATATTAGCGACCAGCATCAACACCAACAACAGCTGCCCCCCCACCCCCCTGGACGAATGTTTAACAAATTTGATAATTTGCTGCCTATCACTTTCCGTTGTTTATTTACACTATTCACTGTTCTTATTCTCTTAGTCAACCTGCCTCCACTTCAATGAATCTGCTTCCCATACAAAAACTGTTTGATAGGTGCTTTTACTAAGAGTTTCCAGTGTTGGTAGATGAATTTGCAGCAAATTTTCTACTGGGTTTTGAGTTTGTGCGCGTTGACTAAAAAAGTGCCGTTAACTGCAAAAGTGCCGTTAACAGCGCGCGTAGCTAGCCTTAAAGTGTTGTGTTATGCACTTGTACAAAGTTTGCAAATCAAGCCAATAAGAAAGTTTTTTGGTAAGTATGTATATAGTAATACATCAACAATCGAGTAAAAGCGTTGAAATAAGGTAGGCCCGATTATGATAAGTAAATGGTTCATGCCGCGGGTATGAGTTGACCTCAGAAATCAATCTTTGTGTTTTGGCGCTATTATTTTACTATAGCGGGATTGATTTTACAAAGTTTTTAAATATTTTATTGGTTGGCTTTTCAGCAAAAAAGCGCAAACTATGTGAAGAAAGAGGTAGAGAAAGTAACAACAATGACAATGGCGAAAAAGTGGAAAACAAAATTGAGACAGGTGTGCCTGCTCCAGACTTAGGTGTTGGTATATCTGCGGCCACTTCGACCGAAATGGCAAGACCAAGCTTATCAGAAGATTTAGCCCAGGATGATTGCAATGAAAACGATATTGGCCGATATGTTGGACGCTCATCGCTCTTATATCCAATGAAAAAAAGACCGAACTGCTCAAAAAATGCTGGACACCGCCCAAGACATATGATTTTTCCCTGGACGCGAAGAATTTAAAAGGAAAATTCAACTATGCGTGGTTAGAAGCGTTTTCGCCATGGTTGGTATATTCACGTTGCCAAAAAGGTACCTTTTGCAAATATTGCGCTTTATTTCCGCCATATCCAAATTCATTTCACGGAGTATTGGGTTTTTTTGTCGTCAAACCATTTTGTAAGTTTAAAGATTTCCACGAACATAACAAAAAACGCATGGAAACCCACTTTCATAAGACGGCACAAGAAGCTGCTAGATTATTTCGACAGAATATGCCTGTGGACGCATAAATAAATAAATACTCCCAAAACGTTATTCAGGATAAAGAAAGATAATAACATCTATTATTTCCTGTATTGTGCTTTGCGGATCCCACGACATGGCGTTGCGAGGCAAGCACTACGGTGAAGGAATTGTAGAGGACTTATACAAGCTTAGAATCGACGCTGGAGACAATGTTAAGCATATGGAGCATGGAAAAGGAAATGCAAGCTATCGATCAGTCGAAGTTCAAAATGAAATCATCAGCCTTTGTGGTGAAGTCCTAAGAAAATAGTTTATACAATTAGTTTAAAATGCAGACGCATATAGCATTATGATGTGTCTAGATCAGAGCAATTTTCAATATGATTAAGGTATTTCGATGAAGGCAAAAACGAAATCCAAATATCGGTTGTCGGGTTTGTGGAAATAAAAACGTTGGATGCAAAATCAATAGCTAATGCTATTGACGATTTCTTAACTAAAGCAGATCTCAATCCTGACAAATGCGTTGGACTGGAATTTTATGGCTACTCAACAATGGCTGGAAAAGAGAGCGATGTGCAGGCAATCTTACGCAAGAAGTACAAGAAAGCTCTATATTTTCATTGTTCGTCGCATAAACTAAATTTTGTCATCAACGACCTAAATGAACTGCCAAATATTCGGAACCCCATTGGAACAACGAAAAACATTATTACATTTTTCCGCGAGTCTGTTCTGAGAACGAAGATAATTCCTAATATAGCCAAGCTTTGTAAAACGAGATAGAGTAAAACATACAAAGCTATCAAACGTTTTAAGGAAAATTTCGGTGATATAATGGAAGCATTGCAAGGATTGTCACGTGATGGCAATGCTGCTACCCGAAATAATGCCTTCTTGCTTTATAGCGCTGCTTCCTAAGTAACATTTATTATTTGTCTTACGATAATTGCGAAATACTCGGCGATGCTGGAGCCGGTAGTCAACGTACTTCAATCAACGACTTTGGATGCGGTCAAGGCGTCTCAGCACATTAAATTAAGAAGCCATCGAGATGATCCTGATAGTATAACGGATGAAGTATTAAGAGATGCAAGGAGGATATAACATCACTTCCTCGTATAGTTGGCAAGCAATGTCACCGAAAAAACCATCTAGCTGAAAATAGCTCAGAGTATTGGAGGAGGTCATTGATTATTCCTTACTTGGAAACAATTATTAGCTCACTCGATAATCGGTTTTCCGATGAGAATAATGTATCAATTTCTTTGTTCTATTTACATCCGGCAAAAATGCAAATAATGTCAGCAGACTCACTTATAAAAAGTTGCGCAATTTTACGATTTACCCAGGCTTAAAAATGAAATTGAGCTTTGGCAACAAATGTGGAGCTGTAAGGAAACAAATGTATCTGAGATGACTGTTCTTGGTACGATTCAGCACGCAAATGAATTTTATCACGATATTCAAAGAGCTCTGAAGATTTTAATCGCTTTACCGTGTACAACTTGTTCAGTTGAGCGATATTTTAGCAGCTTTTTTACGTCTTAATAAGAAATTGGCTGCGAAGTACAATGTTAGAAAGTCGTCTTAATGGCCTGGCTTTGATGGGTGTCCACCGACGACTAAATATGAAAGATTTGGATGAATTCAATAACAAAGTTTTAAAAGAATTTAGTAAAAACCCCAGAAAGTAATGTTTGGCTTAAGCTTTGTTCCATTAAAAATAAAAATTGTAATTTAAAACAAGTAAGAAAGCTACATTCGAGAGCGCTCGACTGCAATATACCCGCTCCCCACCTGCTCGTACATAAAAATTATTTGCGGAATAAAAAAGAACGGCTACAATCATTTTTTGACCGTAAAAGGCCATGGACTTAGAATATTTATGCAAAGTCAAAATCTAAAATAAAAAAAAAATTTGCACACATTTAATTTTTGATGCGGGCGGGACTCGAACCCGTAAATGCATAACAGTACTGTTCGTTTTGCAGTCCACAACTTAACCCATTTCACCACCGTACACGCACACACTATTCGGCACAATGCTGCAGGCAGCGCTGCCGGCAGCGCTGCTTACAGCTATGGAAAACGTTAAGCCGAATAACTTCTGTGTTTATTATCCGATTGTTTTCAATCAGAGATCATCTGGCTAGCTATAGTTATCATATAAACCGAAAATGAACAATATGGCATTAAAATTGCGCTTGCAATAAATTTTTTTCGATTTACGGGGGCAGAAGGAGACGTGGCCAAAATCCAAAATAAACTTGATCAGCGTGCAATAATAACACATTTGGTAGTTCTAGCTCTTATAATAGCTGAGATCTAGATTTTCACACGGACGGACAGACGGACATGGCTATATCGACTTGGCTGTTGATCCTGAGCCAGAATATATACACTTTATGGTGGCGAAGATGTCGCCTGCCTGTTACATACATTTTCGGTTTGAACAAAGTTAAAATACCCATCTACTCTATAAGTAGCGGGTAAAAAGCATATTTGTTTTGTAATTGTATATACTCTTCACTCAAAAAGTGAATATTAAATTAGGTATGAGGGTTTGTAACTCACAGAAGGAGGCGTCGCAGACCCGACGTTGCCTATACTTATTTGCACAGATGCCTTATATATCATAAAGTTGTTATATTCGAAAATATCTTAACCAAATTATGCCTTATGAAATCGGGTTATCCAACCGCGATATTGGCATAGAAACTTATCTAAAAAAGGAGGAAGTGAAGGGATGCTCTGGGTAGTCGAGGACAACTTTCCCACATTTTTAGACCATGGATTTTAAAAAAATACATGGTCTATTGTGTTTGTTAAAATGTGCGTAATAGGCAGAAGGATGCATCTGCGACCCCATAAAGTATATATATTCTTGCTCAGGATCACTAGCTGAGTCGATTAAGCCATGTCTGTCTGTCCGTCTGTATGAACGCATATATCTCAGAAACTAAAAGAGCTAGAGCCACCAAATTCGTTGACTTATGTGAATTATACGGTGTAAAATTTTTATAAAAATTTGGGCCACGTCAACTTCCACCCCCGCAAATCGATAAGCCGTATAGCAAGTGCTCATATCTCAGAAACTAATAAAGCTAGAGCCACCAAATTTGGTGACAACAATCATACGCTGTAAAATTTTTATTAAAATTTGGGCCACGCTTACTTCCACCCCCGCAAATCGATAAACCGTTTAGCAAGCACAATAATAAAGCTTCAGTATTCAGCTTTGGTGTATATGATAACTATCACCACCCAAACGATCGCTAATTTGGTTCCGATCGGATAATGAACATAAAAGTTATTCAACGTTTCATATAGATTTGCACTGCGACCACTGCAAGCAAGCAAGCAGTGCCTTTTCCAAGCAGTGTTTTTTCCAACTGCTTGGGCTTCTTGGCGTCTAACTAAAAACTATATGTTTTGTTTATTATTTTATTTTGAAAAACGCGTTTAATAACAGTTTTCTCAATCTGAATTTTTCCATAATCTTTAGAAATCCATGGTCTTATACAGTCAACACTTGACTGTAGCCGTTCTTACTTAAAATTACAATTCCACTATCTGAGTGCCAAAGGGGTCTTGTCCAGGGATCAAACTCAAAGAAATAATTTTTATTGTTTGTTGTCTAATTGTTTAAGAAATAATTTTGATGAAGTAGGTGGGGAGGTTGGTTCGAATAGTGTTGACTGAATGTTATTTGAATACACCGGGTTATCAGTACCTCATGAAAGGTATAGGCTATTTTGGCTGCAGTTAAGCTCGAATTATGCAAGATGTAAACAAGTAAAAACGTAGGCAGTTTTTTCTGAAGGCCAGATTATTGATGTGTAAACACAACTATGTGAGCATATTTTAAAAGTACAACAAAATAAAACTTCAGAAACACACGTTTAAGGCTTATTATATCCTTGAAAAGCAAATATTACTTGTAATTTCGGCAAGAAGTTTGCAAACCATCTTAGGAGACATCTCCGACTCTATGAAGTATATATATTCTTAATCAGCATGTGTAGGGAAGTCAAACTAACCATGCCCGTCTGTCTGTTTAAACGCAAACTAGTCTCTTATTTTAATAGCTATCTTGATGCAATTTGGTTTACATGTTTCTTTTTGCTTATGGTAAATATATCGGAACCTGCCGGATCGTACTGATATATAGTATAGCTGTTATAGAAGCTTTCGGCCGATTTAATATCCAGAGTAATTACAGGGGTATGAAACCTTGGGCGTGCCAATGATAGCCTTTTTTTCTTGTTTTGAATGCATTCCAATTATCAAATTGTGTGTTTCAGATATGAGTTTTTACAACCAACGCCTAATTGCATTCGTGGTTAAGTAGGTTAAATGGCGACCTGTAAAACTAATATTTTAATTGGGTTGCGGGTTTAAATCCCCAGTACGTCTAACTAAAAAATGGGTGTAACTAAATTATGGGGCTCATCGGAACTATCCATTAGTGCAACTTGTCTCAAACTTAAGTATGTTTTATAAATTGTCATAGCCAATCGAAAAAGGCGTTTATAGGTGCTTTAGATATAGGCTGTTAGTTAGAATTTAAAACATTTTCGACGTTGCTGATACAAGTTTGATAAGAGTAAATAAAGCAAACTGTCAAAATTATCGACAATACGAGTCAGTAGTTGGGAATATACAAAAAAGTAAGACTCGTTGCAGTTCTCTGGTAGCGTTTATAAAACAGTCCACTAAGCTTAATTGATAGCTATCATACTACCAGTAGTTTAACATAAACAGAGAATTAAACAAGAAAGAAATGCTACCTTCGACACACCGAAGGTTTTATACCATTGCAGTTACTCCAATTGTTAAATCGGCCGATAGTTTCTAGGTAGCTTAACGATATATCGGTCCGATTTTAATAAAACTAGCATAGCATTAAATGGACATACTTAGACATATATCAGGAAAGTTTCACAGCGATATCTTGAAAAATGATTAAAGTCGGCCGATAGGTTTTATGTCAGCTGTACGATGTATCGGTCCAATTTCGATCAAATTTTGACAGCTGTTAAATGGCATACTTAGACATATATTGGACAAAATTTGACCGATAGGTTCTATGGCAGCAATACGATATATCGGTACGAACCGGTTCATTCCGACTTATTTATAGCGTAAAAAAAACAAGTAAGAACGGTTATTGGTAAACGCGTTTTTCAAGGGGAAAAAAAAAAACAAAACAAAACATAAATTTTTCAGTTAGACGCCAAGCAGTCCAAGCAGTTGTCAAAAAAACACTGCTTGGAAAAAACACTGCTTGCTTGGAAACGTTGAATAACTTTTATGTTCAGTATCCGATCGGAACCAAATTTTATAGCGATCGTTTGGGTGGTGATAGTTATCATACACACCGAAACTGAATACTGTAGCTTTATTATTGCGCTTGCTATTCGGTTTATCGAATTGCGGAGGGGGGAGTAGGCGTGGCCCAAATTTTAATAGAAATTTTATAGCGTATGACCCACATGAATGTTGTCACCAAATTTGGTGGCTCTAGCTTTTTTAGTTTCTGAGATATAGGCGTTCATACAGAGGGACGGACAGGCATGGCTTAATCGACTCGGCTAGTGATTCTGAGCAAGAATATACATATATACTTTATGGGGTCGCAGATGTTTCCTTCTGCCTGTTACGCACATTTCGACAAACCCAATATATTGTAATATGTAGGTTTCATACCCTTGCAGTTACTCTGTCCGATTTTAATAAAACATGCATACCATTTAATGGACCACATACTTATATGTATGTACGAGGTCGTTTGATAAGTCCGTGACTTTTTGAATAAAATATATTTTTTTCGTCAAAGAAGCGTTTTATTTCTCAACATAATCTCCTTTTAGCTCTATACATTTAGTCCAGCGTTTTTCCAATTTTTTTATTCCTTCCAAATAATAGGTTTTCTCAAGGCCCTCAAAATAGTCGTTTGTTTCTGTGATGACCTCTTCATTTGACCCGAATCTCTTACCGCCGAGCCATTTCTTCATGTTTGGAAACAAAAAATAGTCACAGGGGGCTAAATCTGGAGAATATGCTGGATGGGGTAGCAGTTCGTAGCCCAATTTATGAAATTTTGCCATGCTGACTACACACGTGTGCACCCGTGCATTGTCCTGATGGAACAGCACTTTTTTTTCGCCAAATGCGGTCGTTTCTGCTTCAAATCAATATCGAATCTGTCCAAAAGCTCTGAATAATATTCGCCGGTGATCGTTTTACCCTTTTCAAGGTAATCGATGTGAATGATACCTTGTGCATCCCAAAAAACTGTGGCCATGACCTTGTTGGCCGACAGACCCACCTTGGCCTTCTTTGGTGCACGTTCACCCGGAGAAACCCACTGTCTTGATTGTTCTTTGGTCTCTGGTGTGGTGTGGTGGATCCATGTTTCGTCTACGGTAACGAAACGGCGCAAAAATTCGTTTGGATTGCGGTTGAACATCGCCAAACACTCCTTTGAAATGGTCACACGGTTGCGCTTATGGTCGTGTGTGAGCAATCGCGGCACCCATCGCGCGGAAAGCTTTTTCATGTCCAAATATTCATGTAAAATGTGATGTACCCGTTCAGTTGAGATGCCTACAGCCTCAGCTACCTCACGCACTTTCATTCTCCGATCATCCAATATCATTCCATGGATTTTGTCGACGATTTCTGGCATGACGACCTCTTTTGGGCGACCTGAACGTTCGGCATCACTTGTACTGGTACGACCACAACGGAACTCAGTAAACCATTTCTTAACCATTGAAATTGATGGTGCAGAGTCCCCATAATATTTATCAAGTCTTTCCTTGGTTTCGGTGATGGATTTTTTACGCAAAAAATAATGCTTAATTAGCACACGAAATTCACTTTTTTCCATTTTCGTTAAAATTCACGAGATCGTCTGCTTTCAATGCCTATAAAACGCAAACCAAAAAACGCAGCTTTCTCAAAATTTTACAGTCAGCTGTTAATCGATAACTGCTGACAGGAGCAGTGTTGTATTTAGAGCAGGTGCACGGCAAATACAAAAAGTCACGGTCTTATCAAACGACCCTCGTATATCAGAAAAGTTTCACAACGATATCTTAAAAAATTATGAAAGTTGCCCGATGGGTTCTTGGCAGCTATACAATATATCTGTCCAATTTCGCTGCTGCCGGCAGCGCTGCTTACAGCTATGGAAATCGTTGAGTTTAATAACTTCTGTGTTTATTATCCGATTGTTACCAAATTTTCAGAGATCATCTGGCTAGCTATAGTTATCATGTAAATCGAAAATGAATAATATGGCATCAAAATTGTAATCAATTTTTTTCGATTTACGGGGGGCGGAAGAGGGCGTGGTCAAAATCCAAAATAAACTTGATCAGCGTGCAATAATAACACATATTGTCGCCAAATTTGAAAGTAGCTCTTATAAAAGCTGAGATCTACATTTTCACACGGACAGACAGACGGACATTGCTATATCGACTCGGCTGTTGATCTTGAGCCAGAAAATATATACTTTATGGCGTCGGAGATGTCTCCTTCTGCGTGTTACATACATTATCGGTTTGAATAAAGTTTTAATACCCTTTTAGTCTATGAATAACGGGTATAAAAACTTTGCGCTGATATGTTGTTTAGACCATTAATTTTTTTTTAAAAAAGGAGACATCTCCGAGCCCATATAATATATATATTCTTGCTCAGGATCACTAGCCGAGTCGATTAAGCCATGTCTGTCTGTCCGTCTTATATCTCAGAAACTAAAAAAGCTAGAGCCACCAAATTTAGTGACAACACTCATGTGGGTCATACGCTGTAAAATTTTTATTAAAATGAACATAAAAAGTTATTCAACGTTTCATATAGATTTGCACTGCGTCCACTGCAAGCAAGCAAGCAGTGTTTTTTTCAAACAGTGTTTTTTTTTCAAACAGCTTGTTTATTATATTTCATTGAAAAACACGTTTAATAACAGTTTTCTCAATTTGAATTTTTTCATAATCTTAAAAAATCCATGGTCTTATACAGTCAACACTTGACTGTAGCAGGTGTTACTTGTTTTCGTCTGGTGAAAAAGTGTGGGTTTGAAAACGTCATATTTCTACGTGAAAATATGGCGTTATGAAATTAACAAAGCTCCGTTGGGAAACTGGGCGGAAATATATCGGCGGATATATGACGCTATGCCTTATTGTTATGGCAGTCCGCCACTCAAGCCATTCGACCACCGAACACTTGCGGAGCATTCGGTGTAGCGCCTGTAGGCTGTGGTCAGAGTTATGAAAAGCGTTGACTCCCGTGTTTACTTTCTGATTTTAGCCAAATTATAACACACACCAAAATTAATGCTGTAGCTTTCAAATTGCGCTTGTTACTTAACTAAACTCCTTGCAACGCATTTAAGTGTTGTATTAAAATTTGGTGACTATTCCATTTGTAGTTTTTAAAAATACGGACATGGCTTTATTCTGAGTATGCATATATTACATTGTGGGGTCAGGCGGCACAGCTATTTATTTCTATTAAATAACTTTTTTACAACATATTCCATATTTCTTGGTTAAAAGGCACAGTAAACAAATATTTTTTGGAAAGAAAATATAAATATTTCGGTAAGAATCTAATAAAGTACTACTTACTTTTTATGCTTTTTTTCTTGTTGATGATGATGATTATGTTGGTGGTGTTGCTGTTGTTGTTGTTGCTGGTGCTGCTGCTGATGATGATGATGATTAGTATTGCTGCTAAGGGGTCCAGCAACTGGTTGAATATTGCTATTGTGCGCTGCCGCTGCTGACCAGAACTCTGTACTTCCAGCGACACCGGCTCCATGTATAGCTTCATAGCTGGCTTTTAGGCTAGCTGTACGTCGTCCCTGCGGCATTTGCTGAGTGGCTACAATAGCCTGGCTTGCAGCTGCAGCAATGGCGCTTGAAGCAGTAACACCACCGGTCAGTTGCTGAAGATTATAGGTGACCATAGCATTTCCATTATTGCCACCAACGCCAGCACTAGAGCCACCAACTGCAACTGCACTTACTCCAACGCCAACACTGATGGCATTATTCGTGGCTGCAGCTGCTGAGGCAATGCAAGTATTGTTGCTGCTTAATACGCTATTCGCTGTAAGATTTGCTGGCAGCTGACGAACTACATTTCCACTAACAGGGACGGTTACGCCATGGCTGGTGTTGCTGACGGCTACCGGTAGCGACACGTGGGTAGCAATACTGTTCACATGACTGCGAGATATAGAATTCACAAGAATGCTCCCGCCCCCAGTGCTAGAAAGGCTTGCTACTGGCATGGACTGATTGATATTGGTACGCTTTTCTTGGACAGGAACCGTACATATCGTTTCACGGCGCTTTTCCAACTTTCGGTGCCGCAGATGACCTGCAACTTGGTTATTTATGCCCGAGTGGTTACTTATTGCGGAACTGTTTAAGATCAAATTTCCACTAACGATGCCTGCACTGGAAATGATACCAGTAGAGCTGTTTATACTGCCTCCTATAAAGTTACTGTTGCTGACAGAACTCGTATTGTAGTATCGATTCTCCTTATGGTTGATACTCAATAAAAGCGCTGCTGCGGCTGTGGAATTGTTCCCATCTAGTTCCAATGAGCGTTTCTCCAGTATCTCCGTAATGCCGTTGTTATCAGCTTCAAGTTCGCATTTAAACTTGAACAGCTCACTATCTAGTCGGCGCAAATAACGTTCAACGAGCTCGTGTATTTGGGTGGCAATAGCTACTTTTTCGTCAGCATCCTCCATAACTTTAAAGTACTCACCCCGCAGGCTGTGAAATTCTGTATCCATCGACTCGTGCTGCAATTCACCGCGTTTACATTGTTGAAAGAAAAGTCGTGATTTTTTGTCCAACGAGTCTATATTATCTATTAAAAATATTGATAGTAGGTATTATTATAGTACTGTCACTTCAACCTTATTTAGAAATTAAATTTACTCTGCACTGCAAGATCCAACTCTCGCATTTCGGTAAATCTATCCCGTAGCTCCTGCGGCAGATGCTCAATCACTAAAGCAAATTAAAATAACATAAAAATTGGGTTTGCGTTCACGTGTTTGCCAACCATACTCTCTAAATAATCCTCTAAGTACAACATATTATATGCCGTTTTTTACTGCATTGTTACTATTATGCGACGCTCAATTATAATTTTAGTAGAGCTGTAAGCAACTAGAGTTGTCACAGTTTCGATTTATATACTAAGTCGATATTTTTTCATATAATCAATGCACTCTTCTTGAAATCGAATAATCGTAAATTCTGAAAGAAAATGTACAGCACAGTTTCACTGGCTTTCTCAAGCGTCTGAATGATGGTAAGATATATATATCAATACATATGTATTTACTTTGTTGAGAGAAAAATATATGCAGGTGTTCACATTATTGCGGTAGGATAAACTAGGCCTCCACGTTGGTTACCATGGGTAGGTCAAGTATTCGGAACGCTATTTAAGCGTTTTTTGGATTATTTTTTTATAGTAACCAATGTTTACCCGAGTATTAACGACATGAATGGAGACGCAAATTTTCGATTTAATCAAGTATTTTCATACTTTTATCAAACGAATCGTCAAAAATCAATTTTCTTAGAATTGTATCGTTAACAGCTCTAGAAGCAAACAAGGCATCGATGGTTGTTTGATAAAATACCGTCAAATCAACTGAAATATGCCTTTATATTTTTTTTAATTTTCCAAAAATATACTATATGCAAAAATTTGTTTGCTTAATTTATGTTTTTATTTATTAGATATAAGTTAACAATTAGTTTGTGATAATATAATAAAAACTAGCAGATACTGTTTTTTGCATGGTTGTTAACTTAAGATCGATGGTAGAGAATATAAAATTATATAATTAATACCAATGGAAATTGATTTTCAATTTTAATTTTAGGAAAAAGAAACTTGTTGCATTTTGCGTAAACAGCTGATTATTTCGATATGAAAACTATCGGTAGAGACAGCTGCCCTGGTATTGGGACATCTGCCGGCAGAGCAAGCAGTGCAAACCAGTGGTGGCAGGGTTAGCGGGAAGAACTGGCCTTGAGAGAGATTCTCTCTTAAGCCAATTCGAGCGACCCCCGTTCACCGTTAGGGAGAACCGCTGTTTGGCCTGTCGGTTAGATGCCCGAAGGCCCAAGTTTGTGACCGCCAACGGTTTTATTTTTGGGCCTCAGTCATAAAAATTAATTGTAATCAGCGGGCGAGGATTTTTAGCTGCGCTAAAAATATATAAGTGCGTGTGTTTTTTTATTTGTTTTTGTATATTTTTTTATTATTATTATTATAATATAATTACTTTGGTGTCCAGGAGCGAAGGAGTGACTACTACGACAGAAGCCGGAAAGAAGCAGTCTCCTGGTGAGTTTGTTCCAAGCGAAGTTCCGCCAGGAGACCCGTTTTATTTTGACCCTGCATCCACCTTTGAACCCATCCTCGTCGGCGCCCACAGCTAGGGCGCAGCGCGCAAAAGGCGCCGTCACAGCAGCAGTGAGGAAGCAGCAGCGAAGAGCAGAAGCGCAGCGCGCAAGTATTGCGCAGCGCCGCAACAGCGAGCGGCCGCCACAGCACGGCGCGCCGCAGATCCACGACCCTAACTCATACGATACGTACCTGACTCATACGATACGTACCTGCACCTGAGGTCAATGGGGTCAGTACCAGAGACACAGGATGTGACATGGTCCATTGATGGAGAGGACGCAGCCGGTTTCCAGGTGTCGGTGGGAAGAGGAGGACTGCTGCGGACGCCTAAGAGACAAGTCCAAGTGGTTCCTCGGCCAGGAGACAAAGATGAAGACACACGTCCGGAGGAACCACACATGCAGCCCGAAGCGGGTCGGCAATACATTAAATTGGACACAACGGAGAGGTCTGCGGTAAATGCAGCTATTTCGCAAGCGGCGCAAACGTACCGGCACTCCGTGGAAGGGGAGATCGGGCAGACGCTGAAGCAAGAGCTACGACAGGGCTTCCTCGAGCTCATGAAGTTGATGAACGATGTCCTGAGACCAGCTGAGGCCGAGTTAGAGCAAAGGACCAGCGCCGCAGTCGACCAGGATGTTGGAGTCGAGACCCACGTGACCCGCGGTGCCGTTCCCAAGACTATCACCCGACCAGAACAGCGACCTCCGATGCAGCCACCCAGGATGCCGCCGAAGGAGTGGCCAGAAGACAGCAACAGCCCGGAGTGGGGTCCAAGGCTTCCACCTGGCAGATGGCGCGGTCCGTTCCAACAAGGGCGGGAGGCAGCTCGCAGGCCAACCGATGAGTCAGGTTACGCCAATAGTCCGCAATCGGCGCAGCACACTCGAGTGGAGCGATGGGGCTTGTCCTTCGACGGCGAGGACAGGTTCAACTCTGTCGAGGATTTCATCGAATTCCTCCAGAGGCAGTACCGGTGTCCATGGGCGGAGGTATTGCGCTCCTTCCACGTGCTCCTAACCGGATGAGCGAGGGAGTGGTATTGGATCCACGTTAGGCACTCCACCCTCGACAATTGGATGCAACTGCGTCAGGCCCTCCTCGACCGTTTCCGCAGCCACCAGACGGAGCACGATAGGATGCATGAGTTGCTGCAGCGGAAATAGCAGGTCGGAGAAACCGTGGAGGACTACATCTACCACATGCGACGGCTGGCATCGAGGCTGGGCAAGCCCATGGCGGAGAGACACCTTGTAAAAATCATAAAAAAGGGTCTCCGAGAGAAGATCGCTCATTACGTTTACGCCATGGAGATATTTACCGTGGACGAGCCCCGGGACGAAGCGGCGGACGTCGAGCGAAGTTTTGGGCGTCGAAGACGGACTTCCTGTCCTCAGTCGGCAGCGTTTTCGGCTCCCGCGAGGCTTCGTGTCCACGATGTAGTTGGCCCGGAACCTGAGGAACCACCGGATCAAGTGGAGGAACTGCGCAAATGGCCTCAGAAAGCGCCAGACACGCCAGGGTGTTGGAACTGCGGAGCAGCAAGACACCTTTTCCGCGAATGCGACTCTGCATCCCGGAGATTGTTCTGCTATCGGTGCGGCAGAGTAGATACCGTTTCCCCGAAGTGCCCCGATTGCGCGGGAAACGCACGGCTGGGCGTGATGAGGACGGGAAACACGCGCCCGTAAACGAGTCCCGCCAAGAAGAAACTGCCTTAGCCATAAGAGTAAAAGAAAAGATAGAAAAAAAAATTACAGAGAATGAAAACATACAACCAGATGGAAAACGTACACTGCTAACTTTTGAAGAGAGGATGCGCCGGTATCTGGAAGCCAGAAGACGAATCTTCGAGGAGCATCAGGTGGCGGGCATGCGGCTCATATCTTGGAAGATCCAAAGGGCGAGGCAAGGGTTCAAGCAGCGACGAAGCAGGCGTAGAGAGGTAGCGGTGGCCGTGATGCGAAGCCACGACAAAGACCCCAGGCCATACACCGAAATCTTCATAAATGGCGAGACAATGAGGGGACTGCTGGACACCGGAGCATCCGTGAGCCTGCTTGGTCGTGGCAGTCGCAAGCTGCTGGACCGGTTGCAAGTACCGATGATCCGCTATTTATCGCAAGTACGCACTACCACAGGAGAAGATCGATCGATCATCGGACGCGTGGAGCTGCCTGTAGAATATGGACAAACGATGAAAACTGTTAATTTTTTTGTTTGTCTATATTTGGAACAAAGGGCCTACCTCGGAGTCGACTTCTGGCAGATGTTTCAGCTGGCTCCTGAATTCATCGGTGAAGGTGCCATACCGAAGCAGGATCGTCAGGCGGCGGAACTGCAGGCGCATCGAATGGCGCACTACACCGATGAAAGCATCGACGAGGAGAACACAGTTCCTGAAAAGTGGAAATTGTCGGCGGAGCAGGAAGAACGGCTGGAGCAGGTACAGCGTGAGTTTCTCACCTTTGGTCAGCATGGCCTCGGCAGGACTAGTGTTGATGTCCACACGCTCGAGCTCGTTGAAGGAGCGAAGATCTTCAAAGACCGACCGTATCCGATGTCACCAGCAAGGCAAGCGGTGATTGAGGAGGAAGTGAATAAGATGCTAGAGCTCAGAGTCATCGAGGAATAGTCATCGGATAGTCGTGGCGAAGCCTGGGAAGAATCGATTTTGCTTAGATGCACGAAAGCTAAATGCTCTAACAATAAAAGACGCTTATCCGCTACCTAGCGTCGAGGGAATCCTTTCCAGGCTGGACCAGACGGTGTACATCTCCAGCGTCGATCTCAAATTTGCCTTTTGGCAAATTGAGTTGGAGGAGAAATCCAGGGCATACACGGTTTTTACTGTCCCAGGCCGGCCTCTATACCAGTTCCGCGTCATGCCCTTCGGACTCTGCAATGCGGTGCAACGACTAATGAGGCTGATGGATAAGGTGATTCCCGCGGAGATCAGGTCCAACGTCTTCGTTTACCTCGATGACTTGCTTATCCTCGCGCCGCACTTCGAAACGCACCTCAAATACTTGAGCCGAGTAGCACAGTGCCTAAAGGAAGCAGGATTGACGATTGGGTTAAAAAAATCGAATTTATGCTTTAAGAACTTAAAGTACCTTGGCTTCATTGTGGGCAGAGGTCTCCTCCAGAAGGACCCGGGCAGAGTCGCGGCAATTAAACTGGTCCCAAATACAGGGTCAGTGAAGGAGGTCAAAGCGTTCCTGGGGATGGCTGGCTGGTACCGCCGGTTCATAAAAGACTTTGCCACACTGGCGACACCGCTGACGGAGGCGCTGAAGAAGACGAACAAGAAATTTGAATTAAGTTCGGAAGCGGAAAGGGCTGTGATGCGCCTCAAGGAAGCCCTCACAACCGCACCTGTGTTGGTCCACGCAGACTTCAAGCGGCACTTCTACGTGCAATGCGATGCATCAAACGTGGGAGTTGGAGCAGTATTATTTCAGCGTGACGCGGAAGGACAGTAACGGCCGATCGCTTTCTTTTCGGCGAAGATGAATAAGCACCAGGTGAATTACACCGTCACCGAGAAGAGTGTCTGGCAGCCATACTAGCCATACGGAAGTTCAGGCCGTATATCGAGGGGATGGCGTTTACCTGCATAACCGACCACGCCATATTGAAGTGACTCATGTCGATGAAGGACCTCTCCGGCAAACTAGCAAGGTGGTCACTACAGCTGCAAGGATTCCACCTTTCCATCGAGCACCGCAAAGGCAGTGAGAATGTATTCGGATACGTTTTCGCATAAGGTGGAGGATATCTTCATGGACCCCACCGATCTCCTGGGTTTCGAGACGACGGCCTTTGAGGAGGAAGACTATGTGGAGTTGATACGTGAGGCAGAAAAAAATAAATCACACTTACCCGACCTGAAGGTGGAGAATGGCCTGCTCTACAAGTGGACCACCCAGCAGCATATAATACTAACACCTAAAAAAAATTTGACGCTAAATACATCTAATTCATAAATAAAAAAACAATGAAATAATATTATTATTATAAGCTAAATTATACTAAGGGTCTGCGCAATGCTTGTGCGCTGCACTTCTGCTGTTCGCTGCTCCTGCGCTGCTGCTGCAGTTAGCGCACTGCGCTCTGGCTGCTGGCGATGAGCAATGATAGCGCTGGCGCGCCGCGCTTCTGCTGCTCGTTAACGGGGTTGTGGCCAAAACGGGTGGTTGCGGGGTAAAAATCAATCAGGTCTTCTGGCGGAACTCTGCTTTGACTGAACTCACCAGGAGACTGCTTCTTTCCGGCTTATTCCTCCTTCTCCTTCGCTCCTGGACACTAAGACACAAAATTACATTTTTTACAAACAGGAGAAATAAACAAGTAAGAAAGCTACAGTCAAGTGTGCTCCACTGCAATATACCCGCTACACAGCCGCTCGTACATCAAAATTTTTTGCGGAACAATTAAGAACGGCTACAATCATATTTTGACCGTAAAATGTCATGGACTTACAATATTTATGCAAAGTCAAAATCTAAAATAGAAAAAAAAATTGTTGCATACATTTAATTTTTGATGCGGGTGGGACTCGAACCCGTAAATGCATAATAGTACTGTTCGTTTTGCAGTCCACAACTTAACCCATTTCACCACCGTACACGCACACACTATTCGGCACAATGCTGCACGCAGCGCTGCCGGCAACATTTACAGGGGCGGAAGGGCGCGTGACCAAAATCCAAAATAAACTTGACCTGCGTGCAATAATAACACATATTGTCACCAAATTTGGTAGTCCTAGCTCTTATAATAGCTGAGATCTAGAGGTTCACACGGATAGACAGACGGACAGATTGACATGGCTATATTGACTCGGCTGTTAATCCTGAGCTAAAATATATATACTTTATGGGGTCGGACATGTCTCCTTCCGCCTGTTACATACATTTTCGGTTTGAACAAAGTTAGAATACCCTTCTAGTCTAAGAGTAGCGGGATAATAATAACAAGTAAGAACGGCTATAGTCAAGTATTCACTGTATGAGACCATGGATTTCTAAAGATTATAAAAAAAATTTATATTAAGAAAACTGTTATTAAACGCGTTTTTCAAAGAAATATAATAAACCAAACATATAGTTTTCAGTTAGACGCCAAGCAGTCCAAGCAGTTGATAACACACTGCTTGCTTGCTTGCAGTGGACGCATTGCAAATCTATATGAAACGTTGTATAACTTTCATGTTCATTATCCGATCGGAACCAAATTTTCAGCGATCGTTTAGGTGGTGATAGTTATCATACACACCAAAACTGAATAGTAGCTTTATTATTGCGCTTGCTATACGGTTTATCGATTTGCAGGGGCGGAAGTAGGCGGGGCCCAAATTTTATAAAAATTTTACAGCGTATGATTCACATAAGTGTTGTCACCAAATTTGGTGGCTCTAGCTATTTTAGTTTCTGAGATATAGGCGTTTATACAGACGGACAGACGGACAGACAGACATGGCTTAATCGACTAGGCTAGTGATCCTGAGCAGGAATATATATACTTTATGGGGTCGCAGGAGCTTCCTTCTACCTGTTACGCACATTTCGACAAACACAATAGACCATGTATTTTTTTAAAATCCATGGTCTAACAAGAGAGAAAGGCTACCTTCGGCTCACCGAAGGTTTAATACCATTGCAGACATATATCAGAAATGTTTCACAGTGATATCTTGAAAAATTACAATATTCGGCCGATAGGTTCAATGGCAGCTATACGATATATCGGTCAGATTTTGATAAAATTTGCACAGCTTTGAATGGACATACTAAGGCATAGATTGTGAAAGTTTCTTGGCGATATCTTGAAAAACGATATATACGATATATCGGTCTGATTTTGATAGAATTTGCACAGCTTTGAATTAACATACTAAGGCACAGACTGCGAAAATTTTTTTGGTGATATCTTGAAAAATGACAAAAAACGGCCGGTTGGTTCTATGGCAGCTATACGATATATCGGTCCGATCCAGCTCGTTCCGACTTATTTACAGCCTGCAGCAATGAAAAGCATGTATACCAAGTTTCATTAAGATAGCTCTAAAACTGAGAGACTAGTTTGCGTTGCTACAGACGGACGGACAGTCGGACGGACAAACGGTTATGGCTAGTTTGACTCCCCTATTGATGCTGATTAAGAATATATACACTTCATTGGGTCGGAAATGTCTCCTAAGGTGCGTTGCAAACTTCTGGCGAAAATTAATGTACCATCTGCAATCGTATAAAAATTTGGCACACATTTAATTTTTGATGCGGGCGGGACTCCAACCCGTAAATGCATAACAGTACTGTACGTTTTGCAGTCCACAACTTAACCCATTTGACCCCCTTACACGCACACACCATTCGGCACAATGCTGCAGGCAGCGCTGCTTACTGCTATGGAAAACGTTAAATTGAATAAATTCTGTGTTTATTATCCGATTGTCACCGAAAATGAACAATATGGCATCAAAATTGCGCTTGTAATAATTTTTTTTTCATTTACGGGGGGCGGAAGGGGGCGTGATCAAAATCCAAAATAAACTTGATCAGCATGCAATAATAACATATTTTGTCACCAAATTTTGGTAGTTCTAGCTGTTATAATAACTGAGATCTAGATTTTCACACGGACAGACAGACGGACATGGCTATATCGACTCGGCTGTTGATCCTGAGCCAGATTATATATACTTTATGGGGTCGGAGACGTCTCCTTCTGCCTGTTACATACAGTTTCGGTTTGAAAAAAGTTTGAATCGTTAGTTATCTAACCGAACGAACTCAAAAAGTCTAATTCAAAAATGTTCTTTCTATATCACTTTATGCCACCTCTGGTGCTCCTCAAGGAAGCCATCTGGGTCCCCTTCTTTTCACTCTTTTTATTAATGATCTACCTTCGGTCATACGTAACTCTCGTACTCTTATGTCTCTTGCCGTCCGATTGGATCGCAAGCTTAAATTTACTTAACACATTATTTCTATGGTCAATAAGGCCATGGGTGTCCTGGGCTTTATAAAGCGGTGGTCTAAGGAATTTAACAATCCTTATGTCACAAAGACGCTTTATACCTCTCTTGTCCGTCCTATTCTTGAGTATGCTTCATGTGTTTGGTGTCCTTAGTATTCGTTTTACAAGGACCGCATTGAATCTGTGCAAAAGAATTTTTTAATTTTTGCCCTACGAGGCCTTAATTGGGATGCAAACTTAAGATTACCTTCTGACTCTAGTAGACTTCTCATATTAAATCTTCCGTCTTTAGCAAATCGTAGAACCATGCTTGGTGTACTGTTTATAAATAACCTTATTCAGGGTGATATTGATAGTGAAGACTTGGTTAGCGAGTTATACTTCTCTGTCCCCTTTAGAAACTCTCGTAACTTCCTACCTCTAACACTTTTTACTGTAGGTCGAACTATGCCTTGCATGAACCCTTTAGGGCATTATATTCGAACTATAACAACTTATATTTTATCATAGTTAATTCAAATTCTTTAGACTTAAAATCTTTAATTCTTTCTCATCTGTGTAGAAATTAGTCCTTACTAATTCCTGGTTTATCTTTTTTCTATCCATAAACTATATATCTTTATTCACTATCTTAAGTCGGATTTTCTTTTACGCTTCTTTCGGTCGATGTAGCGTACTAACAACTAACACCTAACTTTTCTAATTTGATTGGGCTTTTCGGGGTTTACCCCAATCCTTCTGCAACAAATGTTGGATCATTTTAAATAAATAAAATTTGAATTATTTTTTTGTTCACCCAGACTAAATCTTTTAAAATTTTGTGTCGACTGCCATTAGTTGACGTTAAATAAATAAATAAATAAATAATACCCTTCTACTCTATGAGTAGCGGGTATACAAACAAAGCAAAACAAAAAAAAAAAAAAAAATACATTTTCAACAAATTTTCGCCTACCCTCGCTTTTATCGTCTGACAGAGGTGCTTAAAAAAATCATTGGCGGTTACAAACTTGGGCATTCGGGCATCTGACCGACAGTTCCAACGGCAGCTCTCCCCAATGGTGAGCGGGGGTCGCTGACCGAATTGGCTTAAGAGAGGATTTCTTAAATCTAACTCTTTCCGCTAACCACTGATTTGCCCTGCTTGTTCTATCGGCAATTCCAGTTTCGTATTGATGAAAACAGCAGTAAAGACAAAATACAACAGCACCCAATATTTTGAGGGACGCAGAGCGATGAAATGATTGGGGCATTTTGCACCGGTAAGCCACGGCCGGTACAGGCGATGGTGCGTGGTCCCTCAGGCGGCAACGCGGGGCCCACGATCCAAAAGCAGGGCTACACTACTGCTGCGCTCTGGCGTCAGTTTCACATGCTTCTTGTTGTTGACGTGTTGTGGTTAGTGTGTTCTTCAGCCACAATTTCAGGTGCAGATTTTTTTTGCAATCGTCCTTGGATAGGCATTTTTTCTTACTGCCTGCACTACTTTGGCTCTCAAGAATTTCCTTGCGAACTTTGCGTTGAAGTTCCTTGAAAAGTCACTTAACACAAAGTTTCGGCGGTAAACTTTCGGGGTTGGCAATGTACGGAAATTTCTGGCCCCTTGGTCGTAGCGCTGTCGGCTAACTTCGTACGAATAGTCAAGTTTATCGCACACCTTCGCCAGCCTGTCCCTCGGACTCATGTCATCCATTTCGTGATCGCACAAAGACCCCAGTTTTCGGGCCAACTTGTAGCTCGCTCCGTATAAATACAAGTGCTGGCCGAAAATTATGAAAAACGATGTTTGTCCGGTGGATGTGTGAATGATGTTTCGGATTGCGACCCCTATCTCCGGTAGATGCGCGTCCCACTTTCTGTGGTCACCTTCAAAGTAGCTGCGGATCGCCGACAATACGCTGAGGTTCACACTTTTAGCCGCTTTGCTGGATGGTGAGTATACTGGTGCGCTTAAGTGGTTGATACCGCAGTTCTCCATTATTTCCTCGAACATTTCAGCGGTGAACTGTTTGCCACTGTCGGAATGTATCACCTTCGGCAATCCGAACTTGAAGAAGACTTCATGCACCAGGAACTCAATCACCGCGGCCGTGGACGCTTCTCGCATTACCTTCAAAAAGGTATATTTGGAGAAGTGGTTTACCACAATAAAAATATACGCGTGACCTCTCCTTGACCGCTCACTCTGTGCCCTCCACTGCATCCCTTACGTGCTGTTGGGTAGTCTGTTTGTAGAGCAGGACATTGTCCACTTTTAGGTCAGGTAAGTGTCGCTTCTATTCTTCCTTACCAAACACCGTGGTCTCGAAACCTTGCAGATCGGTGGGATCCATGAAGATATCCTCCACGTTGCACGACAATCCGTCACTACATTTTCACTGCCTTTGCGGTGATTGATGGAAAAGTGGAATCTTTGCAGCTAAACTGACCACATTGCTAATCTGCCGGAAAGATCCTTCGTCGAAATGAGCCTCTTAGGGATCGCGTGGTCGGTTATGCAGCTGAACGCCATCCACGGCCGGAACTTCCGTATGGTTAGAATGGATGCCAGGCAATCCTTCTCGGTGACGGTGTAATTCATCTGGTGTTTATTCGTCTTTGCCGAGAAGAAAACGATCGGCCGTTCCTGCCCTTCCCCGTCTCGCTACCTTAGCCTCACCAGTCGTTGCGCCGCATTGCAGAGTCCGAAGGGCATGACGCGGAACTCGTAGAGAGGCCGGCCTGGGACAGTAAAGGCCGTGTATTCCCTGGATTTCTCCTCCATCTTAATTCGCCAAAATGCGAATTTGAGGTCGACGCTGGAGATGTACATGGTTTGGTCCAGCCTGGAAAGGATCCCCTCGTTGCTAGGTAGCGGGTAAGCGTCTTTAATTGTTAGTGCATTTAGCTTCCGTGCATCTAAGCAAAATCGCTTTTTTCCCAGGCTTCGCCACTACTGTCATCCGCTTGCTCCAGGGGCTTTTGTTTTCCTCGATGACCCCGAAAGCAAGCATCTTGTCCACTTCTTCCTTCATCACCGCTTGCCTTGCTGATGACATCGGATACAGTCGGTCTTTAAAGACCTTTGCTCCCTCGACAAGCTCGATCATGTGGACATCGACACTAGTCCTGCTGAGGCCATGCTGCTGAAAGGTAAGGAACTCACGCTGTACCTGTTCCAGTTGTTTTTCCTCTGCTGACAATTTCCATGTTTCAGGATCAGTGTCCTGCTCGTCGATGCTATCGTCGGTGTAGTGCGCCACTTGGCGCGCTTGCAGTTCCGCCATTTGTCGATCCATTTCCGGTCTGTCATCTTGGCTGATGACTCCCGGAGCCAGTTCAATAATCTGCCAGAAATCGACTCCAAGGTAGGCGGACTGTTCCAGATATAGACCTACAATAAATTGCACTATTTTCACCTTTTGCCCAAACTCCACAGGCAGTTCCACGCTTCTAATGATGGATCTATCCTCTCCTGTGGCACCTTTGAGAAGTAGCGGATCATTGGCACATGCAACCTGTCTAGCAGCTTGCGACATCCGAAACTTCGCTCGACGTCAGGTGCTACGTCTCGGAGCTCGTCCACGGTAATTATTTCCATCGCGTACACATAGCGAGCAATAAAGACCTCTGAGACCTCTTTTTATGATCTTTACCAGGTGACTCTCCGCCATGGGCTTCCCAAGCCTCGATGCTAGCCGTCACATCTGGTGGAGGTAATTCTCGACGGACTCGCCGATCTGCTGTTCCCGCTGCAGCAGCTCGTGCATTTTATCATGCTCGGTCTGGTGGCTATGGAAACGATCCAGTAAAGCCTGACGCAATTGCATCCAGTTGTCGATGGTGGAGTGCCGTACGTGGATCCAATACCACTCCCTCGCTCGTCCGGTTAGGAGCACATGGAAAGCGCACCACAGCTCCGCCGACACCGATACTACCTCTGGAGGAATTCTATCCGCAAGATAAAAGCCTCGACAGAGTTTCGCCTGTCTTCGCTATTAAAGGATAAGCTTCATCATTTTACTCGGGTCTTCTGCGCCGATTGCGGGCTATTGGTTTACCCTGGCTCGTCAACTGGCATGCGAGCTTCCTCCCGCCAATATTGGAACTGACCGCGCCGTCTGTCAGGTGGAAACCTTGGACTCTATTCCGGACTGCTGCTGTCTCCTGGCCACTCTTTCAGCGGCATCCTGGGTGGCGGCATTGATGGTAACAGATCTGGACGTGTGTTACCCTTGGGAACGATGCTGTGGGGTACTAGTGTCTCCGGCCTATCATCCTGGCACGAATGCGGCCCCAGTTGGTCTCAGGACGTCGTTCACCATTTTCATGAGCTTGAGGAAGCCCTGCCGCAGCTCCTGCTTCAGCGTCTGCCCAATCTCACTTTCGACGGATTGCTGGTAAGTATGCGCCGCTTGCGCAGTAACTGCATTTACTGCTGACCAATTTGTTGAGCCCATTTTAATATTCGGCAAATCCAATCCTGCTTCCGACTGCTGATATGGTGCTTTTGGACGTATGTCAACATTATTGTCTTCTGTTTCTGGCCGGCAGTCCCCCTCTTCCCACCGACATCTGGAAACCGGCTGCGCCCTCTCCATCAGTGGACCATGTCACATCATGAGTCTTTGGCACAACCTTTTTCTCATTAGTCATGGTAACTCAACAACTCTCCTAAATTTTACGTGCTGCGCAATATTCAGGGCGTAAACTATACATATTTGTGCGTGTGTGACTGTGGGTGAGCTTAACTTCAAAATAATATTCACAACATTAAAATAAATAAATAATAATAAACAAATAAAAAATAAATAGATATATATATTGCGCGCTGCTGTTCTGCTGATCGCTGCTCCTGCGCAGCTGCTGCACTGCTGCGGCGCTGCTGCTCGTACGGCACGTTGGCACGCTGCGCTCTGGCTGCTGGCGCTGAGCAATGATAGCGCTGGCGCTCCGCGCTTCTGCTGCTCGCTAACGGGGTTGTGACCAAAAGGGGTGGTTCCGGGGTAAAAATCAAATAGGTCTCCTGGCGGAACTCCGCTTTGACTGAACTTACCAGGAGACTGCTTCTTTCCGACCTATTCCTTCTTTTCCTTCGCACCAAGACACAAAATTATAATATATTATGATAAAAATAAGGAGAAACAAGTAAGAAAGCTACAGTCGAGTTTGCTCGGTTGTCGAAAAAAATGGAGTACAGGCGCAGATCTAAACTATTAAAAGAGCTAGGACTATCAAATTTGCTAATAATTTGTTATAATTGCACGCTGATCAAATTTATTTTGGATTTTGACCACGCCCTCTTCCGCCCTCGTAAATCGAAAAAAGTTGATTACAGGCTCAATTTTGGTGCCATATTGTTCTTTTTCAGTCTATACAATCAGAAATGATCTCTGAAAATTTGGTAACGATCGAACAATAAACTCAAAAGTTACTTAACGTTTTCCATAGCCGTAAGCAGCACTGCTGGCAGCTCTGCCTGAAGCATTGTACGTGTACGGTGGTGAAATGGTCTAAGTGGTGGACTGCAAAACGAATAGTACTATTATGCATTTATGGGTTCGAGTCCCTCCCGCGTCAAAAATTCAATGTGTGCAAAAATTTTTTTTATTTTTTTAGATTTTGACTTTGCATAAATGTTGTAAGTCCATGGCCTTTTACGTCAAAAAATGTGTAGCCGTTCTTTATTGTTCCGCAAATAATTTTGATGTACGAGCAGATGGGTAGCGGGTATATAACAGTCGAGCACACTCGAATGAAGCTTTCTTACTTGTTCATTATACCATTCGACCATTGAAAATGGTCAAAAATGGTATACTATATTTTTGCAAAAGTATGTAACAGGCAGAAGGAGACATGGCAGACCCCATAAAGTATATATATTCCGGCTCACGATCAACATCCGAGTCGATTGAGCCATGTCCGTCTGTCTGTATGAACCTCGAGATCTCAGCTATTACAAAAGCTAGAGACACAAAATTTGACATGATGGTTCCTGCAGATGAAGTTTTTATAAATTTGAGGTGCCATTCTCACCGCCCACGCAAATCGATAATTTTTGAATATTATGGAAAGCATTTAGGTTACTGATTTCTGCTTTGGAACACGTAAAGATGTTGATAATATGCACCGAATTCCAAAATACAAAATCCGATCGGAAAATAAATATTGAAGTTATTAAGGAAAACGTTTTTTATAGTTCCGTTGCCCGCGTCATTGCAGCATATCGTCATGCATCGTTTTAGCCTTTGGGTGTGAGAGAAAGTTAGTACTAGTTAGTGTAACTACGAAGTTGGTCGAATGGTATCTTACGGTCGGGCGCGCTCGAGTGTATCTTTCCTTACTAAGATATTAACTGCGTTTGTGAGAGCGTTTATTTGTTCTTAGGTTTTTGTGTTAATATTTATCTGTCTGTTTTTTGATTCTATGAGCTCTTTTTGTGTAAATTCTCGAAATCGTTCAAATCTGGAGTACCGGCCACAACCTGCAGTTCCTAATAAATTGATAATTCTAACATGTCTATGATGAACATCTATTGTTGCTATGAGGGTCCTTATGTGTCGCAAGTCTGAATCCAATATCTGTTTCATATGTGAATGAGGGAAACGGCTTCGCAGTTGTTCTGTTTCTTTTACTATTGTTAAGTATATGGTCCGGTTAGTTGAGTGTTTTAAGTATTTTAAGTTTTTCCAAATAGTATCGTCACCGTCCATGATCGGTATGTAGTTCGAACCAGTCTAGTTAGTGACTTTAGCTGTTATTGGTATGACGAGAAGAAGTATCGTCCAAATCCTGGTGAGTTGATAAAGAATAAAGGAAGAACGATAGTATTTACTATAATTATCTCAAATTGTCTTTGTAAACCACTCTCCCTTTTATTTAGACTGTGGTCCCCCAGTTAGCTTCCGCTGTTTCTTCGGTGAACAAGGTCGTTAGTTTATTTCCTAACCTCTTGTTTGATTTAACAAGGACCTTGTCTCCCCTACACCGACCGGAGGAAGCGTAAAAGAAAATCCAACATTAGATAGTGAGTAAAGATATATAGTTCATGGATAGAAAAAAGATAAACGAGGAAATGAGGAAAATACACTAGTAAGGACTAATTTCTACACAGATGAGAAAGAATTAAAGATTTTAAGTCTACAGAATTTGAATTAGCTATGATAAAATATAAGTTGTTATAGTTCGAACATAATGCCCTAAAGGGTGCATGCAAGGCATAGTTCGACCTACAGTAAGAAAGTGTTAGAGGTAGGAAGTTACGAGAGTTTCTAAATGGGACAGAGAAGTATAACTGGCTAACCAAGTCTTCACTATCAATATCACCTTGTATAAGGTTATTTATAAACAGTACACCAAGCATGGTTCTACGATTTGCTAAAGATGGAAGATTTAATATGAGAAGTCTACTAGAGTAAGAAGGAAGGTAAGTTTGCATCCCAATCAAGGCCTCGTAGCGCAAAAATTAAAAAATTCTTTTGCACAGATTCAATGCGGTCCTTGTAAAATGAATACTGAGGACACCAAACACATGAACCATACTCAAGAATAGGACGGACAAGAGAGATATAAAGAGTTTTTGTGACATAAGGATCGTTGAATTCCTTAGACCACCGCTTTATAAAGCCCAGAACACCCATGGCCTTATTGACCATAGAAATAATGTGTTGAGTAAATTTAAGTTTGCGATGCAATCGGACGCCCAGATCATCAGCCAAGGTATTTCTATCCAGGGGGCAACCACAAAGAGTGTATGAGGCGTACTTGGGACTGGGCCGAGAGAAAGTCATTAGTTTGCATTTAGCCATGTTCAAGTTTAATTGGTTTACACTGCACCAACTATGAAAACGGTCAAGGTCGTCTTGAAAAAAAGAGTGACAAGAGACATCTTTAAATTCATAGCATAGCTTAACATCGTCTGCATACATTAGAGTACGCGAGTTACGTATAACCATAGGTAGATTATTAATAAAAAGAGTGAAAAGAAGGGGACCCAGATGGCTTCCTTGAGGAACACCACAAGTGACATAAAGTGGGCTAGAAAGAACATTTTTGAATGAGACTCTTTGAGTTTGGTTGGTTAGATAACTAACGATCCAACTAAGGAATTTGGGTGTAAAGCCCAGAAGGTTAAGTTTGTGTGCGAGAAGGGAGTGGTTTACTGAGTAAAAAGCCTGTAGATTTTTCCGAAAACCGTTAAATATAAAAGATGTCAGCTCAAGCAAATTTGTCGAAGTAGAACGACGTTTCACGAATCCATGCTGACTAGGGGACATGATAGATCTGCAAAAATATTGCAGGTACGGAGTCAAAACATACTCAAAGAGTTTAAGTATAGCCGACAATTTAGAGATACCTCTATAATTGCTTGCATCAGACTTACTGCCTTTTTTGGGAAGAGGAATTATAAATGATTCCTTCCAAATCAAGGGAAAAGAGGAAGTGTTTAAGGACAGTGAAAAAAGTTTGTGCAACGGCTTAGTTAATGAATTGGCACAGTAACGAAGTACGCAACCGGGAATTCCGTCAGGACCTGGATTGAAAACAGGTCTTACCAGACATATTTCCCTATAGAGACTATTCTCGTGAAGGACAGAGGTGGAAATTCCATTCGAGCTAGGAATGGTCTATGGGTATGTATGACAGGACTGTGTAAATTTTGAGTAAGTCGTTTGAAATAACTTCGCAAACAAATCGGCAATGGCCTGATTATAATTAGCATCATCCTTATTAAACGATAAATTAGAAGGAGTGGTATTAGATTTACGCTTCATGTTAACGAAACTATAAAATTGTTTAGGATTCTGCTGGAACTGAATCCAGCAGCGAATCAAATAGTTATTGTAACAAGCAGCGTTCAGTACGATAAAGTTTGACCGATCAATAAGATAACGAGTAAAGGCGGACGGAGAATGACCTGCTCTATATTTCTTATAGAGTTTTGAATATTTTTTTTGATTTTTTAAACTTGACAATTATTTAGTAAACCACGGAGGATTACTTGAAGTCATTCGATAAACACGAGGAACACAATTATCAAAAAATACATATAAGGTATCGTAAAAAATACTAATGGTGTCAGCCATATCAGTACACGAATAAAGATCGGACCAGTCGCAACATGAGATCAAGTTATTAAGCTTGGAGAAATCTGCAGCGAACACGTTTACATGGCACTCTCACACTACCCAGCACATTCGAACCAAATTCGAAAACAACTTCAAACGTGGGATGGTAGTGATCTTCCGGTTGGGTCAAGGGTTGGACTCTGGTCAGAGTTACCTTAGAATGATCAGAAACGTAACACAAATCAAGTGTTCGATTTAAGGAATTTACGACATGATTAACCTGAGACATTGAAATGTCTTGCAAACCATCAAAAAGGTCGTGCTGTTTTGAGGGCAATAAAAAATTGTCCTTATCACTAGGTGTCCAGCAACAATCAGGTATATAAAAGTCACCAAGGACAATAAGTTGATCCCTGTTTGATAGCAGGTTGAAAATAGACTTAATTATAGACAAATGTTGATTGAAGATAGAATTATCAGATGACAGAGGAACATACGAGCATGTTATATAGGCGCAAAAGCCGGGAAAATGTAATTTTACACAAATAAATTCAATATCATATTGAACCTCCGGCACTATCTTATCCGACGTGATGGCAGAGTCGGCTGCATCATCAAAACCCCGCCACCCCACCGGCCAGGTCGGTCAAGTCTATACGTTGTGTACCGACTCGAAAGAACTTCGGAGCTTAAAATCTCCGACTTCAACCAAGTCTCAGTAAACACAAGCACATGGGAAGCAAATGAAAGACTATTTCGAAATAAAGAAGTTAGTTTTCTACATAGGCCTCTAACGTTTTGATAGGTTAGGGCAAGTGACGTAATTAGTTTTTTGTTATTTTATTTTTCTTTGTTGTAGTGGTTTGATTTGGGACTGAAAGAGTAATCGGTTGCCGATTTTTTCTCTTTTTAGCCTCAAATTCTTTAACCATAATATGATCAGGCCAGAATTCAGACGAGCATATACGGTCAAAGAAATCATTAGGGACACTTATTTTAAAGGATGAAATATCCCATTCGTACGAGAATCTAAATTTTTTCACCTTTTTGTAGGCTTGAGTTTTGGCTTGAATAAAAGCCATGACATCATCTGATGTGAGATCAGCCTTGAAACAAATTTTTGTTTCTTTGGTGGGATTCCTGTCACAGCCTTACGACCCACTGATATGATATTAGTGGGTACGTTTAAAGCCGGTAATCCGGAAGACGCTGCTGCCTGGGGAACTATTTCCTGAGTTCCTACATTTAACGATCTCACAGGTAATGAGATCGCACCGGAGAAATCGGAGAGAGGCGTAATGGGCGTCACAGACTCCACAGTGACAATTTCGGGTGCCGAAACTTTTTGAGCCGCCGACCTCGTTACTACAGGTGTGGTTAACATAGGCAGCCGCAGTGTCACAGGAGACACTGGTTGGTCAGCATTCTGAGGCGGGAGGGCAATAATAGGCGGCTGCTCTTTAGGAGCTGGCTTTTTTCGCTTCGGGGACTCATCCAATAGCTTAGGGCTATTGACAAACGATTCCAGCGCAGAGAACTGATCGATAAGTTTTCGAAAACTGCTCAGCTCCCTGAATCCCGTCCTAATCTGCCGCATAAAGGATACAAATTCGTTTTCGACCTCACGACATGCCTCGCAGCAGTAATGCAACCCATTACGCCTGGCTATGGCATCAGCTGTAGTGCCACTAAGGCCAGCACATTTAGCATGAGCAATATTATTGCATATCCAACATGCAATACTTGCCTGAGCAGAAGTAATCTGCTTTTGGCAAGATTTTTTAAAGGAGACAATGCCTCCTTCCATTGTAAGGGATGACCACTGTAAGTTTACAACAACCGCAAGTAAAAACAAAAAGAGAGAATAGATTGGAGTGAGAGTCAGGCACATGCAAAAACAAAGTTCAAAAGAACAAGAATAGGGAGTGAGCGTTGCAGCGCACAACAACAAAAACTACAGTAAATTAAAGTATGGGAGAGTAAATGAGAGTTAAGTGCTCTCACGGTGAAAGAGAAAAAGTAAATTAGGTCAGAAACAACAACAATAGTTCTAAAAATAGAAGTTGAAGCAGTAAATAAGTTCAAAGTACAAACCAAAATTAAAATTAAGCAAAACACAATTTGTTAGTTTTAATTAGGCATGCACACGCGAGTGGACGAATTCCTGATTATAAAAGTGTTAAAAGTGATTAGTGCTGTTATTTAATTCAATTAAACGCCGGGCTTAATAACGAAAGTTCAAGATGCGGGGAGCAAAGAAAAAACGCGTCCGTTCACTTGGAAGTATACAGAAGTAGTGCACTTAAAACTTTATTTATAATTTCTATATTAAGTTCAGTGGTGTATCAGGGAATTACGTCAATAGGTCTTTTATTTGTAACTGAGTGAATAGTTTTGTTGTATTCTATAGCTACAAGAAGTAAAAGTTCGACTGTGTCTTCAATACCTCTTTCGACCTTCAGACACCGCGCAATCTGGTAGAGAACCAGGGTACTGTGGAATCTCTCTATCTGTCCGTTTGAAGTGCTATGGAGTGGGGGTGCATTTATAATTTGGACATTACATTGGTTACTTAAAGGCGACTTAACTGTCTCCGATTTGATAGACGGCTCGTTGTCACAATAAATCATTTTTGATCGTCGATAAAAATTCATATGCTGTAATAGTGCGATGTGTATGTCGGCTATTGTTCTGGAAGCAATTGGTTGGACAATATAAAAATTTGGGAATTTGTCTAAGCAAGTAACGAAATACTTTCTGTCAGTTTAAAATATGTCGATATGTAATAATTCGCCTGTGTATGAGTGAATGGGCGTTTCTCCAAGGATAAGTTTCTGGGGGGTGACGATCGAATTTAGCTTTTTGACAGATTTTACAATTTTTAATTACCTCATTTGCCAATTGGGTCATTTTGGGGAAAAAATAGTCCTGTAGAATTTGCTTCACGTTTTCTTGAGCGGCTCTATGAGCCCAATTTTTTTTCTGTGATAGTAATTTCTCCTTGCTCATTTGTGTCCAACATGTCGGTTACCATAAGATCTGTATAACGGAAAGTGGTTGTCGGGAATGTCTCTATTAATTTATGCTGAATAAATGCCAATATTGGTAGTTCGCATAAAATTGCGTTGACTACATCTTTCTTGATTACGTCACATATTCTCTGAATGAGTATTTCTCTGTATGAGAAATATAAGAGGTGTCGAGTTTTTTTTACCAAACATAATAAACGTTCCGTGATGCCGGGCCACTGTGTCAGCGACATAGTTTTCTTTTCCCGGTTTGTAAAAAATCTGGGCCGTGTGCTCGTCGATGAAGGCTTTCGAACGCTTAATTTTGGTGTTCGGATTACGATCAGAGACGGCGAAAGTTAGGGGTTGGTGATCCGCGAAAATATTAAATTCTTTACCGCGTAAAAGTAATTTCTAAGATTCTTTAGGGCCCACACTATGGCAAGTAGCTCCCTTTTCGTCTGTTACAAAATCTAATTCTCTATTTTTTAGAGTCGTTGGTATCATGGTTATAGGTTTTCCGTCCTGAGATAGGACTGCTCCTAAACCAAAGGAAGAAGCATCCGCTGTTAAATCAAAATCCTTCTTGTAATATTGGTATAGCAACATTACATTTTCAGATGTAAGAACCTCTTTAAGTTTTTCGAACGCCTGGTGTTGACTTTCGTCAAAATCGACTGGTATCTTTTTGGACTGCCCAGCGCACACTTTGCCATTTTCGCCCTTTAGGATGTCACTTATAGGTCTTGCTATAGATGCAAAATCTTTAATAAAACATCTATAGTAGTTTGCTAAGCCCAGGAATAATCTTACATTAAATAGTGTGCTTGGCTGTTTGTAGTTACGAATTGCCTCCACTTTCTTGGGGCATGTTCTTATGCCTCTATAGGAAACTATAAAACCTAAATACTCCACGCTTTCCTTGAAAAAATTAGATTTTTTTCGCGAAATCCTCATAGTGGCTCCGTGCAATCTATCTAAGGGCCATGTTATTTGTTTGACATGAACACTCATGTTTTCTCAAAAGATATTTACGTCTTCGACGTAGGCATAACATGATTTTCCTATCTGTTCTCTGAGCACATCTTCAATGGTTCTTGGAAAAATGCTGGGAGCATTTTTGAACCCAAAAGGAAGTCTGCAAAATTCATATTTCCCGCTTCCTACTGAAAAGAAGTTTTCTTTCTGTCATTTTCAGCGAGTAGTATGTGGTGAAAACCAGATTTTAAATTTAAGGTGGTAAAGTATTGTGCCCTGCCTACGTTTGCCAAATTGAAGACAACGTTAGGGATAGGATATTTGTCGTCAATTGGTTTTAAATTAAGTTTCCTAAAGTCTATTACCAAACGTTTTTTTTTATTTCCCTGTTCGTCCGTCCCCTTTTTATCTACAACCCAAACTGGGTTGTTGTATGGTGACCAAGATGATCGGATAATACCACCTCTTAACATAGCTTGTCTTTCTAAATTTACAAATTCGGAGATGCCCATCGGGTATGGGTATAATTTTAAGTAAATGGGGTCCGCGTTGTCAGTTCGGATAGTAGCAATGATATTGGTACTGTATGGTAGAGCCCCGTTTGGTTCTTGAAGTACCCTTGTTAGGTTTTCTAACATTAATTGAAATTTTTCTTCAATATCTTGGGGTACATTATGTCCTCAACATTTGTAAAATTTGCGTCCGAACATTTAAAAAATGTGATGACTTCAGAGCCATTGTTAGTTATAATATTTTTGTTTTTTAAGTCAAGTACAACGTCGGTTTAATTAAGCAAGTCAAGTCCACTTATTCTGACAAATGTTGTGAGGTTTGGTAATAGGGAAAATGTCGTATCGGTATTACAGAGGTGCATCACGCACTTTTTAGACCAAGGATTTTAAAAAAATACATGGTCTATTGTGTTTGTCGAAATGTGCGTAACAGGTAGAAGGAGGCATGTGCGACCCCATAAAGTATATATATTCTTGCTCAGGTTCACTAGCCGTGTCGATTAAGCCATGTCTTAATAACCATGTCTTAATATGTATGAACGCCCATATCTCAGAAACTAAAAAAGCTAGAGCCACCAAATTTGGTGACAACACTTATGTGAATCATACGCTGTAAAATTTTTATTAAAATGTGGGCCACGCCTACTTCCGCCCCCGCAAATCGCTAAACCGTATAGCAAGCGCAATAATAAAGCTAGAGTATTCAGTTTTGGTGTGAATAATAACTATCACCACCTAAACTATCGCTTTGGTTCCGATCGGATAATGAACATAAAAGTTATTCAACGTTTCATATAGATTTGCACTGCGCCCACTGCAAGCAAGCAAGCAGTGTTTTTTCCAAGCAGTGTTTTTTCCAACTGCTTGGACTGCTTGGCGTCTAGCTGAAAATTATTTGTGTTGTTTATTATATTTCTTTGAAGAACACGTTTACCAATAACAGTTTTCTAAATCTGATTTTTTTCACAACCTTGAAAAATCCATGGTCTTATACAGTCAACACTTGACTGTAGCCGTTCTTACTTGTTATTAATTGTGTTATACCCATGGATTGATTTTACATGAAATGGTTTATTTACGGGAATAATGTTCTGTAATTCTTTTAATGGTTTTATATAATTTTTGGAAGCCCCAGTGTCTATTAGAAGTTTAATTTTTTTCCCTGCAATGTCCCTTTTTATGAACGGTAGCAGGGAGCTAGGCCTAAAAAATTGACTTGGTCGTATTCTGTGAGGTCACCGTCAGTATTTTCTACTTCTTCCTCAGCTACTGCTGAGTATTCGGTATCTTCATTGTCAAGTGGAGCATTATCTAAGGCTATATGGTTGATTCTTTGTTGTTTTGCTTCTGTATACCGTGCACTGCTATTGTTTGGTCTTTTAGTTGCCTGTCCCTGACTCTTATGTGCGTCGGGTTAAGCATTTTGTGGTTGCATCCGCCACTGATTGTTCATTTGTCCATAAGGTTGACCGTCTTGTTGGTTTTGAGTGGGTTGTCTTAAATGTGACGAATATTTATGTCCAGTGGTTGGAGTTGATCCTGTTTAGGAGGTTTTCCCTGTCTTTTTTTGGAATGCAGATTTTTACTTTCTTGACTAAATCTAGCACCTAGTGTTACGTTTCTCTTCTTGCCCTGTAGTCTTTGTTCGGACTTTTGAATTTTATATACCATTCGACCATTGGAAATGCTCAAAAATGGTATACTAAGTTTGTGCAAAAGTATGTAACAGGCAGAAGGAGACATGGCTGACCCCATAATATATATATTTAGGCTCAGGATCAACAGCCGAGTCGATTGAGCCATGTCCGTCTGTCCGTCTGTCTGTATGAGCGTCGAGATCTCAGCTATTACAGAAGCTAGAGACACCAACTTTGACATGATGGTTCCTGTATACCATACGCAGATCAACATTATTTCAAATTTGGAGTGCCACGCCCACTGCCCACGCAAATCGCTAACTTTGGAATATTAAGGAAAATATTACAGTTACAGACACCAACTTTGGCATGATAGTTCCTATAAATCATGCGCAGATGAAATTTATTTGAAATTTGAGGTGCCACGCCTACCGCCCACGCAAATCGATAATTTACGAATATTAATGAAAGTATTACAGTAACAGACACCAAATTTGGCATGATGGTTCCTATAAATCATGCGCAGATGAGACTTATTTGAAATTTGAGGTGCCACGCCCACCGCCTACGCAAATCGATAATTTTCGATTATCAGGAGAAGTATTGAAATTACAGCTTTCTGCTTTAGTATGAACATAAATAATTGCAATATAAATCTATTCCCTAAATTACAATCCAATCGAACCATAAACACAGTAGTTAATGCTTCGTCATCCGCTACTACCTTTACCCTAGCCGCACTAAACAGCTGGGTGACCGACACTGCTGCGGAACTCTTGCTCAAAATCGCCTCCAGGTCTTCAGAATCTATAATCGCTGGATTTACTATGCTTACTTTCGCTAACGTGGCTGCAATCATTAAGTTCTGTAACTCCAACGTGAGGATTCTATTCCTGGCCAAAAGTGTCTCATACAGGTGTGCCGAGTCTATCTCCTCTTTCTTCTTAACCTTTAAGATCTGATTCACTGTGGAGGTGAGTGAGTTGATTTGTTCCTGGGTCCTAGAGTTTATCATAATCTGTCTGTTGTTTGGCCTAATCAGTTCTTGTTCCGTCAGTCGAGTCTGTAGCAAGTCGTCCGCGTGCGGAGTACTGTAATAACCTGAAGGGCTGATCCCAGAAAATTGATGCTTCTCACATGCCTTCCATGTGCCTCTAAAGTCGTCAACCAAGTTCGTATGTGCAGTTCGGTCAGTTCTATGGTCTCTGGTACGTACCGTCTGTACTCGGTCAGGTTGGAGGTGTGCCTTATGTGGGTGGTCTCGTTCCATACTATCACGGTGCCGTCCGAGATGGGGATAAAGTTGGAGTGGAAATAGTCCGTCAGTCTTGCGTTCGTCCAGGGGGACGATCTATCCAAGTTAGGGTAAGAGGCAGAAGTATCTGGAATTTGGATGAGAATCTGTTAAGTCTGTCTGGTACCACTAACTGAAAAGCTTTAACGGAGATTGTCCTTATGGATCACCCTCCCTTTAATGAGAACAGTGGTTCCAAAGTCTGCTTCTACTTCTTGTTCTACGTACAGTGGCGTAACGTTGTCTCCCAGCCTTTTGTTGGCCTTCACTAAAACTCTTTCCCCTACGTCGAATATTCTATTCTGGTGAGAGGGATTGTTTCTATCCAACTGCTCTCGCTGAGCTCTTTCGAGCCTCGCGAAGATCTCTGGTGCAAGTTTAGCAGCAGTATGGATGATCTCAACTGGTCTTGCCCAGGTTACGGAGTGAAAGGTCCTATTGTACTCAATGGTTGCCTGAAGAAAGAGCTCTACTACGTCATTTGATGCTCTTTGCAGTTTCAGGCATCTAGCGATCTCCGTTAGTGTGCTGTGGAATTTTTCCACCTGCCCATTGGAAGTACTATGTAGGGGCGGGGCATTTACTATGTCAATGTCGTACTGATTTTTCAACATCGATCGAATCGTGTCTGAGTTGAAGGAGGGTTCATTGTCGCAGTACATAACCTTTATTTCAGGAAAGACGTTCACCAGTTGAAGTATGGGTATTTTCACATCTACAATAGTTCGCGAGGCTACCGGCTGGACCAGAGCGAACTTGGAAAATTTATCAACCGCTGTTAGGAAGTGTTTTCTCGCAGTTGAGAAAATATCTATGTGAACTATTTCTCCTACGCGTGTAGGGATGGGCGAGACCCCCAGTCCTGTCTTTTCGGGTGCCTGTCGTACTTCGCCTTGTCGTATATCCTGCAATTTGCAACCACTTCCGCCGCAATCTTACCCATTTTCGGGAAATAGTAGTCAAGCAGGATCTGTTTGACAATTTCCTGGGCGGCCTTATGCGCCCTGTTATGCTCCGAGACTGTAATCTCACTTTGTTTGTCTTTGTTGGTAACATCCGTCACCCGTTTTTTGCAGTACCAAAATCTTGTTGCAGGAAAGAGCTTAACCAAGTCATCCTGAATACGCGCTAAGACAGGCAGTTCACAGTGAATGGCTTTCACAACGTCTGGTTTAACCACATCCTTAACCGTGTCGAGAAGCTTCTCCCAGTGGTTAAAGGTGATCTGGTGGCAAAACTTGGTAACAAACAGAACGAAGGTACGCTTCGGGTCTGCAGACGACTCTTCAAAAATGACCTGGTTTCTGAAGCAGCCGAACGGTTTGTCAGTGGCTTCAATCACATTGTTTAAAAAGATCTCACTGTGAGCCGTGGCTGCAGTCGATTGGCTTAAGTCCTGCAGCGCGTTGACGTTTTGCCGCGACAAAGCGTCCGCTTCAAAATTCTCCTTGCCTGGTTTGTATAAGACTTTAGCCCCGCTTTCCTCTATACGGGCCTTCCACCTCTTGATTTTGGAATTGGGATTCCGATCAGACACTGCGTATATCAAGGGCTGATGGTCTGTGTAAATGTTAATGTCGCTTTTACCATATAGGTAATGGCGAAGAGTGTCCAAAGACCAAACAATTGCCAGTAACTCCCTTTCGTTCGTGGCATAGTCGACCTCTCTGTCCTTTAGGGTCCGAGAGATTATCGTTATTGGTCTGTTGCCTTGGGATAGGACCACGCCTATACCAAATGACGAAGCATCGGTGGTAAGGTCGAACGGTTTCGAAAAATCTGGATATTGAAGGACCACGTCCTCTGATGCAATTACATTTCTGAGCTCGTCAAATGCGCTTAGCTGTATCTCATCAAAGATCACAGGAATGTTCTTCGAGCGGTATTTGCTTACTTTTCCGCCCTCGCCCTTCAGAATGGCAGTTAGGGGCCTCACTATTGCCGTGAAGTCCTTAATGAAGCACCTGTAGTAGCTGGCGAGCCCCAAAAGGATCTCAACTCAAACAGGTTACTTGGCTTGAGGCTTCTTCTTGGACACCCTCATGTTCGCGTCATAGAGGCTTTTTAAAACCTGGCGGACGTGAGAGACGTATTCTACTTCATTCTGGGAGAAAACAATTACATCGTCAACGTAGACGTAGACGTTTCTTGGTTAACAAAGTCGGCTGCACCCATGGGGAACGGGTACATTTTTAAATACACCGGCTCATCATCCTTAGTCCGAATTGTTGCCACAACATTGGTGTTGAAGGGAAGTTTCCTGCTGGGATCCGCAAAAGCCTTCAAACTCGTAGACATCATTTGAGGGAAACTCTCACGGACGTTGGGAGGAACTTCAATGTCGTCTACCTTAGTAAAGTTAACCTGGGCACATCTGATGAACTTTACAGGTTCAGATCCCCCGTTGAATCGAATAAGGTTATCTTTTAAGTCGAGGGTTGCTGATGAAACCCAATTATTCCGTCAAACGTGGTAAGCCCAGTTACATGAAAGAATGGACTGGTGACATCGAATATATTGAGGAAGCTCTTGTAATTGATGTTATTCAAGCCATGAATGGACTTCACTACGAATGGGGTCTTCACAGGAACGGGGGGAGCTACGTTTAGGTCAGGTCTTAAGTAGCTTTTTGAAGCCCCGGTATCAATTCAAAATGTTAACGTTTTCCCTGCTACTGTTCGTTGGACGAAAGGGAGCAGGGATACTCCGCTAAAAAATTGAGAGCATCAGTCTCATATTCCGCCTCATCGTCTGCCTCTATTTCATCAGCGACCTCCTCAGCAGCCTGAGCACATTGCTCTTCATACTCGGCCTCCTCCTGACCCTCTTGACGCAGATGGTTTACCCTCTGCCGCCTGAAATCGGATACTCTCTGAGAACTTGCTGGTCTCTTTTGATTATTCTGCTGCTGGTTACCGCCGAAAGCTGGCGACGGTGCTTGGTTTGGCCCTGAGGCAGCTTGCCGTTGAAAGTTAGCTGGTTGTTGGAACCTGGAGGACGGATCCACCTCCATTTTCTCAACCTGGTCTTGCTTCCTATCATTCGGACGGACTCCCTGTTCCCTAGAGAAGTAAGGGTTCTTCCCAGACTCCGCCTGTCGTTGATTTGAGCGGCCTTGGTTTACTATGCTTACTTTCGCTAACGTGGCTGCAATCATTAAGTTCTGTAACTCCAACGTGAGGATTCTATTCCTGGCCAAAAGTGTCTCATACAGGTGTGCCGAGTCTATCTCCTCTTTCTTCTTAACCTTTAAGATCTGATTCACTGTGGAGGTGAGTGAGTTGATTTGTTCCTGGGTCCTAGAGGCCTTGGATCTGTCTGGTAGCCTTGTCCTCCAATGATCTAGCGTACTGAGCCGCGAACGCATGCCTATCATGATTTGACTCTATTTCCTGTGCAATGGCTAAAGCCGAAGGTAGGTTCCTTGGCTGAGCCGCAAAAAGAACGTCAGTTAAGTTTCGTCGGAGAACTGACACGAACATTCGAAGTGCATCAGCCCTGTGTTTCTCGTTCATATAGCGTGCTTAGCTCGCTTCATGAGTCATGGTCGTCTTGTTTGTTAGTTTGAATGATGGACAGTGGACCTTGCCTAAGTGTTGCGAGCTCTTGCTCCAGCGAATGCAATGGGCGTTTGTCCGAGTACGTGAAGTCAAGTCGGGGGATGATAGCGTCAAAGTTCAAAACAGTGTTGAACGAAGCTAAAGCCGCATCGGCTGACCCCCTAATTCGGTTCCGAATTATAAGAACAGCCTGGTAATGCCAAGAGCTGCCCTCATGGGGATTAAAAAGTTCGTAGGCAGCCATGGCCGCTTGTCTCCATGAGACATATTGTTTCTGAGACCCGTTGAATTCTGGGAGCGACTTAACTGCATCTAGGCATTCCTCACTGCATTCCTTGCCCTGTACGACTTGGATCGGCTCGTAGACCTTTATCTCTGGTGCGGACACAGCTGTGGCCTGAAGTTGCTCAGTTAACTGCTGTAGTCTGCCCTTAAAGCTTATCCTCTGCTGCTCTAAAGCGGCTGATACAGCTGCAGCGATCATGTTGCGATTCTGTCCTAGGGGGAGGAAAAAAAAATAGGACAGCGGACGGTTATACGAGACACGAATGACAACAGAAGCAAAAGCCAAGCGGACGTTTAGACCACGCAGTGGGTTTGTCTGACTGCGCGTCAACTTTTAGCTGTGCGACATTCGATATCAATGCAACTCAACAGAGAGGGGCAGCGTGGGAATGCGCTGATACAGCTCTTCGATTGGACCGACGGCGACAATCTTCACAGAATGAAACTGAATTCTACTTTATTTCATTCTTCAAAATGTTGGGCGCCAGTAATTGTTAGGAATAGAGCGCGGTCCCTCGGTAGCCGCGGCAGGGCGACTGCGGGCTGCTTCACAAAAGGTGGCCTGTGAGTAGCGGGTATGTGCTTGCTCACAGTCCTGCGCCGAATCCTTTCTTGGGGGTCCTTCGCTTGACGGGATCGTCGGGAGCGAATTCCAATCGCGACGAACTGTCGCGACGGGCTGAGCACCGGGTGTTATCCTTAGGTAGCACGGCGGGTAGATGCCCACGCCAAGGGTAACGACGCGATTACTTTAGATTCGGATTGCCGGGCAGGGCCGATAACAGCGCACAATTGAGCACGATTCTACGTTCGACGTTAAGACAGCGCGGCATGGACTTGCCTTCGCTTCGTACCGAGAAAAGTAAAACAGCGATGTAATTTTACATTTTTATTTAGGACTGTGCACGTCCGTAAGGTTTGGTTTTGGCTTAAAAACTAAAGAAAGCCAAGACAAAGGGAGCTTATAAAGTAAACCCTATCGTCGCTGCGGTTGGAGCTCTACCGACGCCGTAACTCTGCAGAGCCGCTGGTCCCACGGCTCGTTCGGCTGACTCTGCGCCTCGTGCCGTCGTTCCGCAGAGCCGCCGGTCCCACGGACCGTTCTGCTGGCTTCGCGCCTCGTGCAAGATTTCCGGTTGCACAGAGTCCAGGAACTTGGCTACGGGGGAGCTACGCAGAACTTGGTGCCCAGCGGGCGGCCGTCGTTAACACTTGTTAACTTACATAAACAACTTACGTACATATTGGCGTTTGCATATACACACATACAGTTGTCGTTGCGTCAGTTCCACATCGGACCTTTCTTTGCGCTCTCATATTTTTGTTGTTTCGATTTCACTTGCACAACGCATATTCTATTGCTGCCTACAAACGTAGTTACAGCAAAAGTTTAGCTTGATTTATTTGGATCGCTTGGATCATTGTCGTTTGGTCGCTCAGCGTCGTTGCGAGGGTAGCTCACAACGTTTTTGACACTTATTCCTTTTTGTTGACTTTAGTAAGCCGTTTTATTAAATATGTCTGCGTCCGAAAAGATGATTGAAAAGCTACAAATCAGCAAGACAAGTGCAAAATTTTCACTATGCTTGCAAAGATTTGACAGAGTTAGTGCTGATATTGCTCGTATGCTAACAGCAAGCAAAGACCATCTCGACTGATAAAACAGAATTAGCGTGCCGATTAGCGTCTTAAAAGTTTAATTTAAGTCCTCTAAATGATTCTAGAGGTAGAGGATTTGTGTGTCGTCACAAGGGCATTATATATAAATGCATTGAAGCCAACGTCAGAGCCAGGACCTGAGCATAATTGCTCTGTAGTTTCGAGGCAGCGATCTCAGTTGCCGAAAATGCGTTTGCCAAATTTAGTGGCAAACATTCGAAATACAGAAATTTTATGTGCCTATTCAAAAGTCTAGTCGATGATGACAATTCCTTGTCAAGCGTCAAAAAGTTTAATCATTTAGTTTCGTGTTTGTCAGAACATTGGGGGTAGTTAAGCCGTATCAATTAACGGATTGCAACTATCCAAAGGCCCTCGCTAGTCTCAAAGCAGCATATGATAATAAATGTGTTGTATTCTTTGATACAGTTTCGCAATTGTTCGATATACCTAGCATGAGAAAACCATCTGCATCGAGTTTGAGATCGATCATAGATACGGTGTCTGCTATATATGCGTCTTTGTCGTCGTTAGGAGACGACAAAGATATTGCTAATGCAATGATCATTCATATGGTCATGGCAAAAGTGGATCATATTACCAAGTCTCGATGTGAAGAGCAGCTTGATTATGATACGCTGCTGTCTTGGGACGATTGTGCTAGACAACTGAACAAAAGGTACCAGTATTTGTCCGCAGAAGAGTCAACTCGTGACAAAACCAAGTTACGAATTGAACAAAGGAAACGCCAACATTTTAAATCGTCCTTTGCTTGTCCTGAAGGAGGACGCACTTCATCGCCTGTATGCATTTATTGTAAATCGGAAACGCACAACATTTATTTTTGTCCGTCGTTTGCTGCCATTTCAGTTATGCAGCGCTTCGAATTCGTTAAGGCCCAACGGTTGTGTCTCAATTGCCTGGTCGTAGGGCACATAGTGTCAAAATGCAAAACATCAAAATGTAGAATATGTTCAAAGCCTCACCATTCCTTGCTTCACAGGTATAATACACCTGTTCTTCACGCGACTGCTTAAGAGGCATGTTTGGGACATGTGCTCAATAATGAGCAAGTCCTTCTTGCTACAGCTGTCGTTAATGTACGAGATAGATTTCGGCAGTTGCATCCTGACAGCGCCTTGCTCGATAATGGTTCCCAAATAAATTTGATGTCTGCATGGCTCAAATGCTACGACTCAAGCGGGAGCCAACTTCCCTAGCTATCTCAATGATTGGTGGTGCAGCAAGATATGCGTCTGTTTCCAACCACGTCTCAATTCACATGCCTTTTTCGCTGACTGTTTAATTTTAAAATCTATTTCTACGGCTTAACCTGGGCAGTCAATTGCCATATCTAATTGGAAAATACCCAAGAATGTTAATTTGGCAGATCCAGGGTTTTATAGCCGAAAAATATTTTGAAGAAGTACCTTGTCATCAGTTCAGTGGGTGTTCAGTAGCTGAAACTAATAATTGTTTTGTCGACTTTTTAGCCAGGCGTTTCTGGGAATTGGATCAATGTCCATTTTAGTCGAAGGCTGTTCGCAAACAGCTAAAAAAAGGCTTTTGAACTATTTTTCAAGAAAACTGTCAAACAGTTATCTTCCGGTCGATTTGAAGTCAGGCTTCCTTTAAAGACTCATCCAAAGGTTCTCGGTCTGTCTGTAGAACTGAACATCATGTGCAAGGAAGTTCGTGAAATTTTGGAATCAGGAGGGTTTCCCCTAGCCAAATGGGCATCCAACCATAGCATCCGATTTTTAACACTGACTCTAGCGAAGAAGTTACTTTGAAAATTAAGGAGCATAGTGCAGTGAAAACTCTTGGAATGCGTTGGGCCCCTTAAAAGGATCTATTTAAATACCATCTTGACGTGGATAGTTTCGCATCGCTAAAACCAACGAAACGTAATATGTTGTCCACAGCGTCTCGTTTGTTTGATCCACTTGGTTTGATGTGTCCCATAATAACAAAAGCCAAACTGTTATTACAAAAGTTGTAGAGACTTAAGATAGATTGGGATACGGCCATTCCTATGAGTCTTCACACTGCATGGCAGAAGTTCACCATGACATTGTATGATCTGCATAAGATCCGCATTCCTCGATATGTTTGTCTTTCATATTATAAGCAAGTTCAAATCCATGGTTTTGCAAACGCTTCCAGTCACGCATATGGTTGTTGCAAATATGTACGAACTGCCAGCAACCAAGACGTTTGCATTTCGTTACTTACAGCAAAGTCTAAGGTAGCTCCACTTAATATAAAAACAATACCTCGACTAGAGCTATGTGCACCACTTTTGATGGCCAAACTGTGGCATCAAATCTCTCCAACCATGAAAAAATTCAATATAGAAAGCATGAATTTCTGGTCAGACTCACAGGTTACCCTATACTGGTTACATCGTGATTCTGGCACGTTGGGTACATTTGGGGCGAATAGAGTAGGCTGAAATCAAGGAGTTGTCAAATGGTGTTGTATGGCGTCATGATCCGACAGATGCCAATCCTGCTGATTTGGTATCGAGAAGAACTGATATAACTGAACTTGTGGATTCCTAGTAGTTTAAAGGGCCAAGTATTTTTGATGTAAGAAAAAGACCAATGGCCACAGATTCGTCAGTTCCAGATAGCGTCGACCTTGAAAACTTCTAAAGATAACAAGTAAGAACGGCTACAGTCAAGTGTTGACTGTATAAGACCATGGATTTTTCAAGGTTATGAAAAAAATCAGATTTAGAAAACTGTTATTGGTAAACGTGTTTTTCAAAGAAAAAAAAGTAAACAATAAATATCATTTTCAATTAGACGCCAAGCAGTCCTAGCAGTTGGAAAGAAACACTGCTTGGAAAAAACACTGCTTGCTTGCTTGCAGTGGGCGCAGTGCAAATTTATATGAAACGTTGAATAACTTTTATGTTCATTATCCGATCGGAACCAAATTTTTAGTGATCGTTTAGTGTTGTCACCAAATTTGGTGGCTCTAGCCCTATTAATTTCTAAGATATAGGCGCTTGCAATACGGTTTTTCGATTTGCGGGGGCGGAAGTAGTCGTGGCCCAAATTTTTAGAAAAATTTTACAGCGTATGATTCACATAAGTGTTGTCACCAAATTTGGTGGCTCTAGCTTTTTTAGATTCTGAGATATATGCGTTCATACAGACGGACAGATGGACAGACAAACATGGCTTTATCGACTCGGCTAGTGTTCCTGAGCAAGAATATATACACTTTATGGGGTCGCAGATGCCTCCTTCTGTCTGTTACGCACATTTGGACAAGCACAATAGACCATGTATTTTTTTAAAATCCATTTATATGGGTTAATTTTTATTCCCCTTCGGGAGTCAACAAAACCAAGGAACTCGACTTCGTTTTATATAAACTCACAACTGAAATTTCACGTGGCCGTTCCGTAGCTTAAAAGTTTTTTGCAAAGCTCTCAACATGCGTATCATCATTTTTACTAATTATGACTATCTATCTATTTTATATATGTTCTCGCAGTGTATCATCTAATGCGCTCTTAAAAATGAAAGGCGCATTCTTTAGAACTAAGGAGAGCAGTGTAAACTAATATTTTTCGTTGCTTAAGAGAAGGCGGTCTATCCTATGTCACTACTATTTAAAGAGATTTTGTGGGAACCACATTTAAAATAAAAAACCGGGAATCCTTTTTATACCCGCTACTCATAGAGTAGAAGGGTATTATAACTTTGTTCAAACCGAAAATGTATTTAACAGGCAGAAGGAGACACCTCCGACCCCATAAAGTATATATATTCTGGCTCAGGATCAACAGCCGAGTCGATATAGCCATGTCCGTCTGTCCGTCTGTCTGTCCGTGAAAACCTAGATCTCAGCTATTAGAAGAGCTAGGACTACCAAATTTGGTGACAATATGTGTAATTATTGCACGCTGATCAAGTTTATTTTGGATATTGGCCACGCCCCCTTCCGCCTCCGAAAATCAAAAAAAATGATTACCTCTGAACCTCTAGATCTCAGCTATTATAAGAGCTAGGATTACCAAATTTGGTGGAAAAATGTGTTATTATTGCACGCTGATCAAGTTTATTTTGGATTTTGGCCAAACCCCCTTCCGCCCCTGTAAATCGAAAAAAATTGATTACAAGCGCATATTGTTCATATTCGGTTTACATGATAACTATAGCTAGCCAGATGATCAGTGAAAATTTGGTAATAATCGGATAATAAACACAGAAGTTATTCAGCTTAACGTTTTCCATAGCTGTAAGCAGCGCTGCCAGCAGCATTGTGCCGATTCGTGTGTGCGTGTACGGTGGTGAAATGGGTTAAGTTGTGGACTGGAAAACGAACAGTACTATTATGCATTTACGGGTTCGACTACCACCCGCATCAAAAATTAAATGTGTGCAAAAATATTTTTAAACCCGCTACTCATAGAGTAGAAGGGTATTATAACTTTATTCAAACCGAAAATGTATGTAACAGGCAGAAGGAGACACCTCCGACCCCATAAAGCGCTGCCGGCAGCTCTGCTTGCAGCATTGTGCCGAATCGTGTGTGCGTGTACGGTGGTGAAATGGGTTAAGTTGTGGACTGCAAAACGAACAATACTATTATGCATTTACGGGTTCGAGTCCCGCCCGCATCAAAAATTAAATGTGTGCAAAAATGTTTTTTTTTTATTTTAGTTTTTGACTTTGCATAAATATTGTAAGTTCATACCCTTTTACGGTCAAAATATGATTGTAGCCGTTTTTTTTGTTCCGCAAATAAATGATGTACGAGCAGCTGGGTTGCGGGTATATTACAGTCGAGCACACTCGACTGTAGCTTTTTTGCTTGTTTGTTCCCGTCTTGGGTAAGTACCTTAATTATCTCAAAAATAGTGTATTTCCCTGCAAAGGGTTTTTGTTAAATTTACAACAGTAAATAACTATCCGATATTTCTTTTCGACTGAAGTGTCTGCATTTTTGGGACCAATTCACACTGGTGAATTGTACGGGAACTTAAGAGGTTGAAAAATACCATCTTCTAAAAGTTAATTTTTTTGTTTATAAAATAAAAAACGAAAAACGAAGTATTTCAGTGTCATTGGATACGGATGGAATGACAAGCAAACCGGAGTATCGGACAAAGATTAGATTGTTGCCTTCACATTTGTTGTAGGTACGTTTTCAGTTTGAGTCTGCGAGCAAGTCTGATTAGCTTCGCTTTTTGTGTGTCGGAATAGTGCTATGTTCTCAGAATAATTGTGTTGACTTCTTCAAATTTCTTTTCTTTAATGTGGATGAAGATACCGTATTTTGGGGGGGGGGGTGGGGCTCATGCCCTAGTGGGCAATACACTTCTCTACTAAACATGAGGTCGCAGGTTCGAAACCTGCTCATGGCAAAGAGACATGACGCTAGCCACAGCGGCATATAAGGTAAGGTAACGAACTAGCCGACAATGCAGCTTAAACAACAATTAGAGAATGCCGCCTGCCCCTACACTACTCAGACAACTTCAACACAAGAGACATAAACAAGTTTCTTAAGAACAAAATAGATCAGCAACTTAAACACAACATAGGATTCTGCAACACACGATACAAACAATTAAACACAAACTTAACTAACACACACAGGTGAATACCTAAAAACACTCAAACAAAAAAATTAAACACGCATTGACCAAATAAAAATACTTAGACTTAGACTAGGACATATAAAATTTACACACCAACACTACTACAACCCCAACAACATCCAACCGTGTCCAAGCTGCCACACAACAACAGACCTTACAATAAAACATATCCTAACAAATTGCCCCGCAACATCTCACCTCAGAAACCAAACCTTCCTAAACAAATGCCCCATAATGACACTAGCAAATCCAACCCCTGAAAATATCTTCATATTTCTCAAATTATCAGATACATACCACTTAATCTAAAAATAATAACACAATTAAAAACGTAAATGTTAATATGTAAATATCTTTAAATAAACAACTGTAAATATAAAAATTAGTTAATTAACTCAACAGCACTCCAAGCCGAAGGCGCCATAGCAGCCAGTGCTTTAAAAAAATAAGTTAATCTTAATTTTATATTATAATTAACTTTTATAGAAAAAAATATTGTTAAGCTGTAGAGCTGTAGCCTGTAGAGCCGCCGCAAATATTACGGGGAAATGCCTTTAACAAACACCGATCGCCTCTGGTAACACTTGAGTAAACGTAAGCGTATAGGAGTGAAGTAGGGTTGTTGATAATATATCAAAATATTAATATATCCATATTTTCTTGTGATATTTTAAATATTATCATCATTTTGTTTTGATAAAAAAAAATTAGTCAAATTAGTGTGACCGAATGCGACAACGCACAATATCCATACAAATAAAATACTAGAATCTAAGTATGCCCAAATGGTGCCACATTTTAACATAACTATCAATAACCAACTAATCCATTCCACGACATCCCCTCCCCCGTGTAGCAGCCGCTTTTACCACATGCAAAACAGCTAGACGCATAGCCAACTTGGTTCAATCGCTAGTTTTGACCACTCGCCACGGTAGTCAATCTTCTCCGGAGAATATTTTCTCTACAATGCCCTTTTTCCACTCTCTGCGTGGTATGGCCGGATCGCAGATCTACACTAAATCTCCACGACGAATGGGTTTGTCTCGCTGGCATCATTTCTCCCTGCGAGCAAGCGTGTGCAGATACTCTTGCACCCATCACTTCCAGAACCGATTTCTCATCATCTGAACCATACGCCACTGCTTCCTTGTGGTGCATCTCTCGTTAGCTTGTCCGTCGTCTCTGAGAAGATTCGGTATGCCTGACATCCCTTTCAGCAAGTCGTAAGGTGTCAGCGGAGCCTCCTGATCCACTGTGACTGGCAAGTGTGTAAGCGGGCCCGAGTTCACTATGTTATCTGTCTCGATAAGAAAGTTTTCTAGCATGTGCTCCTTGGACTCAAGCTCCTTCATCGTATGCGTCGACCATTTATTCTCGGAATCCGCCCTCAGCTGGGTTTGCCAGGCAGTTAAATATCCTTTCGTGGTAATGATGAACGATCATCTCCGACAGTGCCGTTTTATGGGACAGTATGATCGGATGGCGAGCACCGTATGCATGTACGGCATCGATCCTCCCACTGGAACGTAAAATTCCATTTTTGTCATAGTACGATGACAGTCCGGACAGTTGGCTACTCTTGTTCGCCATTCCTCTATGAGCTTCTACATGTTGTCGTCCTTACCAGCCGGTTTTAACTCAAGAACTTCTCTAAGGACACAAACGGCGTGTTCGCCATGACCAGCGTAAGCTCATGTGACGTGCAGCACGGTCTTAGAGTCAGTCCAAAGCACGCAGCTGCTGTTAGCCACACCGTGCACCCGTTTGCCGCTGTCCAACGATCTCGTATCCAGTACAGCTGCTTGAAGTTCCAGTCGTGAGATCGACATCGTTCTCATGGGAGTACATTTCGTCTTGGATCACATGAAATGTGTCTGCACGCCGTCGTTTGCGTATGTGGTCCGCCAATAAGCCACCGCGGCGAACGCTGATTAGCTAGAATCCACGAAAACGTGTAGCTGCAGTTTCAGCACACGTCCAAAGCCGAAGTAAAAACGTGGATATCGGAAATCTTCAATGTGATTCATCTCTTGCTGCCAGCACCTAAATGCTGCGGCCAATTCATCTGGTAGCGGCTCGTCCCACTTGACTCCTCTCCTCTCGCATCAACAATTTGGCTGTCACCATTAAGTAGTTCAGAGACCCAATCGGGTCGAACGTGGACATGACAGGGATCCAGAACTCCCTCTTGGAAGAGACGCGTTCCCCCTTCATCACGTAGGGACCCCTCGATATTTGACTCTGAACTTGTAGCCGGCTGCCAGTACATGCCCTGGAAGAAAACTTGCACAAGTCAAGTCCGGCATTCGCGTGTATTTCCCTCACCTATAGCAAATCGGCGACACCTTCCTTCTTGCTTATGAAACTTTTCACTTAGTCGTCCACGTAGTGAACCTCATTTATCGCCAAGACCGCCGCGGATCCGTGATGCTGAAGTGTGAAGCGTTGACAATCTGCACATAGTCAGCTGCACAAGGTGAACATGCTGCTCCAAATATCATTACCAGCATTTCAAAGATGTCCGGGCCCGACGCTCATCTCCACTGCGTCACAGGAATCTCTGAGCATATCTATCCTGTGACTGCATTAATACTTGTTGAAACATTTTCTTGATATCTTCATAGACCCCAACTGCTCCTTCCCTGAAGTGGAAGAGCACTGCTGGTAGGGGCTTTGTAGCGCTGAGGGCCTTTCATCAGCGCTGAGTTCAACGACACATTATTCACCTTTACTCCTGAATCAAAGATTAAGCGAATTTTGCCCGGCTTATTTGATTTCTCGACCTCAAAGTGCGGTAGGTACCATCCCTTCCCTAGTCGTCATGCGTACACTTGTCTTGATGAAATCATCCATAATTCCGTTGTAGGCCTGCGCGAAGTCTACATCGCGTTTCATTTTCCGTTCAATGTTGACGAGTCCGTTGAGTGTCATGTTGTAGCTGTCTAGCAGTCTCATCGCCAGCTGCGACTGGCGGTGCTGGCTTTACTCCGAAGTTCGAAGTAATCGCTGATCATCTTTTCTAGAAGTTTATCCTGCGTGACGGCTAATAGGCTCTAGAGGACTGAGGTTGCTCTTTACTGGTCCGTACACAACCCATCCAAGTGTGGTGGTGGCTGCGTACAGTCCTCCTGTTCCAAAACTTCTGGTTCTCAGTGGAATACCCGAATGTGAGTGAATGTGCAATATGGTTTCACTGGTAGGCGCGCGTTTGAATTAGTAGCCTTCACATCTTTTCCGAAGGTTCAAATTCGATACAGCGTACACATTTTGGGTTTTCCTGTTCCACTGATTTGTAGATTAACTACCATTGTGTGCTCTCTGGCGGATTTACCGCCAAACCACAGCACGTTGAGCTGTCGACTCTCATCCTTATACTTTTGCAGCTCCCGATCGTGACCACTCCGTTCTTCTCTCGCGTGGCCACTGTTCGACTGTGGTGGCCTGGGGTTTCCAATTCTGCCATTCAGCAAATCGTGATGCCCTCTCTGGCATCCATTGTCTTTGCATCTGCTTCCCTTTGTACAAAACCGGCCCATGTGTCCACTCTCCAGGCACGCGAAGCAGATCCTTAGCTTCGTTGCCAACTCAATTCGCGCCGCTGGAGACACATGGTTAAACTCCTCGCAGCCCTTGATCTCATGCTGCCCCTCACATACTAGGCATCGTTTGTGAGAGTCTCTGGACTGTTCCTTTAGCTGACTGATGCTAGTGTGCAATACTCTTCGCTTCGATTCCTTGTTCCCGATGTCTGCAATAGTGCACGACAGCTTAGAGAGTCCATGTAACCATTCGCTTAGGTGCTCCACTATCGGGTATCGCTCTTTCGTAGCCGCTTGCCTTGCCCAGTGCAACTTTGCTCATGGGCAGTTTGCCAATTAGCTAGTCCTTCATGGTGGGATTCCCCAGGTGCAGGCTGCCGATCGTAGTTGACTGCAGAAACGGTAAGATTGTTCACCCTTGTGGCAAACGGTTTAATCCTGGCTAAACTGCTCTCAGGGATTAGCTGAACATCTCTTACGCTCTCCATTTGGCTGCGAATCAGTTTCTTAGGGCGTCTGTATCGAAAACGAAGCTGCACCATACCAGCTTGCATGTTGCTGTGGTAAATAAACAGCGCCTTTACTTTTGCTCGAGGCTCATCCTTCAAGGCCTTCACTAGCCTTTGATTATTTTCCAAATCTTAACACTGATATGCTACCGTTGTTTCCGTGAACGCGCACTGGAAAACTGGCCATTATTCGGGCTGACCTTTAAATTCCGGAAGGTCAGGCAGTCTGCGCGGCGTAAATCCATTTGGTATACTAGACGATGCTGTAGGCTTAGGTACAACTAAGCTGCGTTGTGGCTCCCGTAGTGCGTGAACATAACCTAGTTCTGGCTGCACCGTGGCCGTAACGTAGCAATGTGGCTATAGCCTTACAGTTGTACAGTTGCTGTTCCGTGTGATTTGTTGGCCGATTGCAAAATGGCTGCCTGGCGTGGACGCCAAATTCCCACTCAATTTTAGCTGCAAATTTGCACTCAATTGTGCGGGCAACTGTTCATTTAAAGATGGCGTCACTTCACATTCCCGTTGCAGACTGTCACTCAATATCTGCTGAATCACTGCGCTCAGTGATGGCAGCGTTTCACTCAAACTTAACGGTGTATTCACCGCACCGCTCGAGCTCAACGGTGTATTCGCCACACCGCTCTCTCAGTTACCGTTTGACCTGATTCCAACGGGATTCCTTGCGGTCCCTGCGCGATCTTTATTTGCCTTGCCTTTGTCAGTTCCTTCTCTAAGGTTACGATTTGTTTCAGTAAGATCGCCACCTGGTCAGTTGTAGAGTTGGTAGTTTGTCCTGCATTGTCAAGCTATGCAGTACCATTCGAATTCTTGCCGAGTGATCCACTTTCCTTAGGAGCCGTTTCCGCTGCTGATCACAAACCGCACTTGTAGAGCTGGCCGGCGTTCAAGTTAGTGTGGTCGTGACCGTCGTAGCTGTAAAAGCCTTCTATTGACTAAATCTGGGCCTCCTTCGAGGCGAATGTGGCATTGGCATTGCACAGTTCGAATAAAAAACAAGTAAGAAAGCAACTGTCGTGTGTGCTCGACTCTTATATACCCGCTACCCAGCTACATGTATATACATCAAAATTATTTGCGAAATTTGCGAACTGTAAAAAGCCATAGACTTACTATATTGATGTAAAGTCAAAAACTAAAAAAATAAACAATAATAAAATAATACAGTCCTCTACTTAACCCATTTGACCACGGTACACGTACGCATTATTCGGCACAATGCTGCAGGCAGCGCTGCCGACAACGTGAACAAAATCCAAAATAAACTTATCTACAAATTTGGTAGTCGTAGCTCTTATAATAACTGAGATCTAGCTGTTCATACGGACAGACAGACAGACGGACAGACAGACGGACAGACAGACATGGCTCAATCGATTTGGCTAGTGATCCTGAGCCAGAATATATATACTTTCTGGGGTTCAATGGTTTTTAATGGTCGAATGTGCTAAGTGTTGTTGCTTAGGGAGATAGCAGGCCTGGACCAGAATAGTCGCCTTGGGTGGTGCTCTGAAAACCTGAACAGGAGCATCGCATGTTTGAGTGGGTGCGAGGTGAGTTCTTGTTGCAGTTGTTTGTGTAAGACCTAGAAATACCTATCGAAATTTATCGGCATTTTGGTGGGGATTGCAGGGCAGCGGGAAAAATCTCTCCCCTAGTGCTGCTTTGCTTGCCTGCATAACCCTGACAAAAGTAGTCCGTAACACTATGTCTAAGTATGTCTTTTAAAGACTTTGAAAATCTTATGAAAGTTAGACAAATATATTGTATATGTAGCTGCTATTAAACCTATCGGCCGACTTTTATAATTGTTCAAGATATCGCTATGAAACTTTCCTTATATATGGCTTAGTATGATCCCTAAAAAATGTGAAAATTTTATTAAAATCGGACAGGTATATCGTTAAGCTGTAATAGAACGTGCGCAAATCAAGTTTAGTGTCGGTATTAGAACAGCAAATTAATTTTATGAAGATCAATCCCAGAAAATTTATAAAAAAATTGAAAAGTATTGAGCGTTTGTGATACATTGACAAAAATTAATGCAACCTGTATTAACTCGCCAGTAAGTATACAAAATGGATGTAGTTTTCATCAATACTTTTATTACACTTATTTACAAAAATTGGTTTACATCCACTCTGTGCGGTGTTTCGCTTCTTACTGTCGGTCGCTTCTTACATTGCCATCCGGGAGAGAACCACCGCTCTTCTTTGACAGTGACCTCCTTTGTTGACCAGCTTGAGCTTCAACTCAGGTCAAGACGACGTTTAAGTTGGTGTACAGATTTCTTCCATAGGGTGTTGACATGGTATCTCCGTGGCTGTTAAAGGTGGGTCCGTGACATTTATTCTTTTTGGTGTTAACTTATTAGGGAATAATACATTTTTCATCAATACTTGAACGCCTACCTGAATATGTATCTCTTTGGCTCCTGTCTCTTTATCAGCATTTACTTTCCCCTTCTGTTTCCGTATGCTGTCGTTTGTCGTGCTATGTAGAGTGAAATTGTGCATTAACATGAAATCCTGGATTGCTTCTTAGACCATGGATTTTAAGAAAATACATGGTATATTGGGTTAGTCGAAATGTGCGTAACAGTCAAAAGGTGACATCTGTGACCCCATAAAGTTTATATATTCTTGGAAAGAAAGAAAGAAAGAAAGGTATAACTTCAATACTTTTCCTAATAATCGTACATTATCGATTTGCGTGGGTGGTGGGCGTGACATCAAAAATTGAAAGTAAACTCGATCTACCTATGGTATACAGGAACCTTCATGTGAAATTAGGTGTCTCTAGCTTTTGTAATAGCTGAGATCTAGACGTTCAAACGGACAGACGGACGTGGCTCAATCGACTCGGCTAGTAAACCTGAGTCAGAATATATATACTTTGTGGAGTCTGCCACGCGTCTTTCTGCCTGTAACATACATTTGCACAAACTTAGTAGACCATTTTAATGGTCTTATCACTAGCTATGGAATTCCATGGGCTTGTTGGAAAAGCTGTTCTTTGGATCGGGGCCGGACGTGGTGGTTGAGAAACAAAAGTGCAGTCTTTGCATGCCTTCACAAAATTTTCAGCATCTCGATTGATGTGGGGCCACCACACCGTGGTTCTCAATGGACGCTTCATAGTCAACTCACCAGGGTGTCCTTCATGAGCTAATTTTAAAACTAGTGCGCAGTCCTTTTTGGATAATTAATCGTGTGCCGCTCAGTAACATTTTACCAAGCATCGAAAGTTCGAGTCGAAATGCGTAAAATTTGTTAGATATACCAGCATTCCAGAAGTTTGCATCCAAACAGTTCATTGCGTCCACAATATGCTGACCTGCACCGTCGGGATAGCGAATCCGAAATGTTTTTTTTACCCGCTTTGTGGACGACCTCGAATTTAAAAGCTTGAATGCGTATAATCGCTTAATTTGAGCTGGAGGTTTTGAAGAATGTTTTTAACGGCTTGTGGTCAGTAACCCATTCGAATACTAGTCCGGCCAAATACAAATATTAGAATAGAACTTTCGACTGCCCACACTAGAGCCAGGCTTTCTTTCTCGGTCTGAGAGTACCGTTTTTCTACGTTTGAAAGGCTGCAAACGAAACAATCTTTGGATCGCCGGTGGTGTCGGATTGCAAAAGTAATTCCCCTAGTGCAACTGGACTGGCATCTGCTTTAGGGCGTATTCTATTGGTTGGATCGAATTATGATCTGTCTCAATTAAATTTGCTTTTCTTTTTTGTTTTGAAACTGGGCGAATGGTATCTTACTGTCGAGTGAGCGCACAGTCGAGCTTTTATTAATTGTTTGGAATTAAAAACGGAACACAATCACTATTGGGAAAGGACACGGCTCTCAAACTAAATGTCTTACGTTTGGGACTTAAAGTAAAAAAAATTGAAAATATGACTCTGTTTCCAAAGTGGAAAGGACATGTAGTAGAATTATCAATCGATGCAACCATCAAACCGATTCAGCAACCAATAAGAAGTATACCAGTTGCACCAGGCGCCAAAGTATTTGCGAAACTGGAAGAAGCTGTCGGTCTTGATATTATTGAGCCAGAAATAAGTCATTCTTCCTGGATATTACCCATGGTCACGATATGCTCCAAAGGCGCATGCGTTCCGTTGCGGAAAACATTTAAATGGATAACTTTTGTGTTTAAAATCCCATCTGATTGAAATTTGGAATATATATGCATATAGTATATATCTATGTGTGTGCCACAGCAAAGTTAAAACTTTAATACTTTTGTCACAGAGCAAACTCAAAAATTTATTAACCAACTTTCAGAGGCGGTGGGCGTGGCACCTCAAGGTGCTTCTTATATTTATACCAAATTTGAAGTCTCTTGCTTTAATAATAGCTGACATGTGTGTTCACACAGACGCGTGACGGACAGACGGACAGGCACACGGACATGGCTCAATCGACTAGGCTGGTGGTCCTGAATCAGAATATATACCATATACTTTGTGGTGTCTGTCACGCATCCTTCTGCCTGTTACATACATTTGCACAAACTAAGAATACCATTGTTGACCATTTTCAGTGGTCGAATGGTATAAAGAGGAGTTGAATCGAGAACCTGTGTCGATTACTGATGAGAGTTCACGACCACCAACCTGACATTTGAAAAATTTATCTTCATCGGCGCTGTGGATCTTAAAACAATTTCCTCCGGGTTTTAGATCGCTCTTATCCTTTACCCAACGCACCTTGCTGCGTTGACGTTTTGCAGCGTCCAACAGGTCCTGAGGTCTCTCACGCTTTAAATTTATTCTGCACTTGGCAGCAAATTAGTCGGTTCACTTGTTGCATTTTTGGTTTTTGGCTGGACATGCGGATTTGCTACCGTGGCCATTTCGAACACATCTATCACATTCCAAGGATCTATTTGAGTTTTGTTTTTTTATTTTAACCCTTTTATTACTTCCAGGAAGGAAAAACTACAGCATTTTGATTGTCATTTAGTTTGACAATGGACTTCGAAGTTAAAGTGGGGCTTTAGCGGAACTATCGCAGTTGATAGTATACTCAGAGCTGAACGACTGGAAGGGGACGTGTTCGTATTTATATAGGCAAATAGAAGTGGCCAAAGAGCGAAGGGTCTTTACGAGAGTTCCTCTGTAAATTTTGGTTCTCTCGTGAAGGAAGAGGTTCCCATAAAATAGGGGGTAATTTGAGATATTGATATACTCGTACATAAATAATTATTTACATTATAAAACTATATAAAACCTTCGGCGTGTCAAAGGTAGCCTTTCTCTCTTGTTATACCATTCGACCATTGAAAATGGTCAAAAATGGTATACTAAGTTTGTGCAAAAGTATGTAACACACAGAAGGAGACATGGCAAACCCCATAAGCTATATATATTCTTGCTCAGAATCACTAGCCGAGTCGATCGAGCCATGTCCGTCTGTCTGTGAAAACGTTGAGATCTCAGCTATTACAAAAGCTAGAGACACCAAATTTGACATGATTTGGTATACTAAGCTTGTGCAATAGTATGTAACAGGCAGAAGAAAATATGGCATACCCCATAAAGTATATATATTTTGACTCAGGATCAACAGCTGAGTCGATTGAGCCATGTCTGTCTGTCCGTCTGTCTGTGTGAACGTCGAGATCTCAGTCCATTGACCACCCATTGGACCACCGTACACTTACATACGTACTATTCGGCACAATGTTGCAGGCAGCGCTCCCGGCAGCGCAGCTTACGGCTATGGGAAGCACGTTGTGTTCATTAGTATGTTCGGAGATCCTAGTTTGTTCGGAAAATAGGATAGGGGGAAGCATGCATTAAATAGTTTTACTAGAAAATCGACACCTTTGCAGTTACTCCACAAATTAAATCAGCCGATAGGTTCTATGGCAACTTAACGATATATCCGTCCGATTTTAATAAAACTTGTATAGCATTTAATGGACATAATTAGACATATATCATGAAAGTTTCAGAGCGATTTCTTGAAATATGATTAAAGTCGGCCGATAGGTTCCACGGCAGCTATGTGATGTATCGGTCTAATTTCGTTCAAATTTTTACAGCCTGTTAAGGGCATACTAAGACATATATCGAAAAAGTTATCTCAAAAATTAACAAAAATTCGTCCGATAGATTCTATGGCTGACCGATTTGGCTTATGTACAACCCTGCGACCACTGGTTTGCCGTGCTTTCTCTGCCGGAAGATGTGCCAGTACCAGGGCAGCTGCTTTTATTGATAGTTTCGTGTTGATACCTACAATAAAAGCAGCTGTTTACACAAAATGCAACATAAATACTTAACTGTTCACTTTTCTGCTTTCGATATATATATTTAATTAGGAGAATTTTATCAATTTTTTAAGTGAAATCTCGGCAATTTTCCACGGCGATAAACAATAAAATATGTATATACTAACGTTATATAAAGCAAGAAAAATATAAATATATCTTAAAAAGTATCGATATATTGATATATTTTTCTTGCAACCCTCTTTTGCCCATCGTTAGGTAATGTCTTTTAATCTGTTTAAGTTGTTTATGTGCATTTAGATTAAGTACCGGCTTATCACAGTAATATGTTTGCAGAACAAACTTTGTTTTCTGACGCTTTAGGATTATGTGCATCACCGAACTGTATATTTGCTGGTGGGTATATTTAGATTATTCCTACTTATAAAAACGGTAATTGTCTAAAAGATGGGCGTTTTCCCAAAATTCACCTTTTTCAAAATTTTTAAATGCAAATCCATGTGGTTTGACCTGCCTATGCAGAATCCGGTTGCGGCGACTGAAAAAGTTATGTATTAAGCGAGTTATTAACCAAAACAAATCCCGAAATTGCCAGTTTTGGGACACTGGCACTTCGAGGCGTATATATACAAAGAATTTTACTAGAAAATATGTGTGAAAGTGTGTTCAGCTTAAAATGTACATTGCATTGCATTCTGCACCAACAGGTCAAAACACATTAAAAAAACTTTGAAAAATGTGAATTTTGGGATAAGTCCATCTAGACATTTATCATAAAAACACTTGTTCCATGTGAAACTTGTAGTTTTACATCACATTTATTTTATTTTCCATGTGTTTAAGGAAATCGATGAATAAACTGCAATTTATTTGGGTATTTGTATAGAAGACGGGCTTTTTCCAATATTCACTTTTTTAATATATTTTTTTGGCAATCTATTTATTTTGACCTCATGCATGCATACCTCAATATTTCAAGCAGTTTCACAAAACTGTAAATTCTGACCTTGTTTTTTATAATAGCTTGAAAAAGATCAAACTTTTTATATACAGTTTTAAGTCAAATCCCGGAATTTTTACGTTGCGATTAACAATAGGCTGATTCTCTAGACAAATGCCCAGACCAATATCAAGTTAAAAATTATTAAATCTTTAAATGATATATATATTTTTATTTTGTGTTAAATATTTTTTTTTTTATATTTAGCTATCGGTAATGAATCGTTTCTTATAACCAATAAATCAAGAATAAAATTGCCGGAAGGTTTACGACATAAAAAGGTTCTTGGTTTTGCATTAAGTCATGAGTTTGTTTCCACACGGCTCTTGCTGTTATACAGCGAAAATGAATTTTCCTTGTTTAAATATGATATCACACAACTGGAGACTTTTCAATTAGTCTACGAAGGTGAGACTAAGGACTGGATAAATGCAGCTACTTTTTTAAAAGACGAGGAAAACTGTCAATTTGTTTTGCACATGGCCCATAGTGCACTTCTACTGTTACAGTATAACGAAAAGAAAAACATAAGATTTGGAAACTGCAGCATATTAGAATTTGCGTGTTGCACTGACTATTCCATGCTTTACCATACGACTTTAAACGGTAACCGATATAAAGAGCTTATTGTACTAAGCGGCAATGGGTTTGGTGAAATACTTATTTGGCAGCCCCAAGCTCCTATATCTTTAGATTCACCTACGTGCTTAAAGATGTACCCTTTACGATTGAGGCTAAAAGCCCATAACGGTGTTATATTTTCTATTGACATACGCTTCTCGGCCAAACTCCTAGTAACAACATCAGATGATCGTTCCTTGAAGTTTTGGCAACTAGAAAGTAAGTCTACAAAAGGTTGGAACTGGAATGCATCCCCAATAAGACCCATGTTTAGCTGCTTTGGACATACTGCTCGTGTTATGTGTGCTATTATTGTTGATCATGGTGAGTATGTGTGTATATATTATTCTTCCCACAGATAAATTATGAAAGGTTATAAATAAACGAGCGTACCGGTTATAATTTTGTAGTGAAACAGGTAAGAAAGCTACAGTCGAGTGTGCTCGACTGTAATATACCCGCTACCCAGTTGCTCGTACATCAAAATTATTTGCAAAACAAAGAACGCCTAAAATCATATTTTGACTGTAAAAGTCCATTGACTTACATTATTGATGTAAAGTCAAAATCTAAAATAATAAAAAGAAGTATGGAAAGCTACAGTCGAGCGCGCCCGACAGTAAGATATCATTCGATGAACTTCGTAGTTCCACTAACTAGTACTAACTCGCTCTCACACACACATACGGACACACACACAAAGACTAAAACGATGCATGGCGATATGCTGCAATGACGCGGGCAACGGAACTATGAAAAACGTTTTCTTTAATAACTTCTGTATTTATTGTCCGATCGGATTGTAATTTTGGAATTGGGTGCATATTATCAGCATCTTTACGTGTTTCATAGCAGAAATCTGTTAACTAAATACTTTCCTTAATATTCAAAAATTATTGATTTGCGTGGGAGGTGGGCGTGGCACCTCAAATTTGAAATAAACATCATCTGCGCATGATTTACAGGAATCATCATGCCACATTTGGTGTCTGTAACTGTAATATTTTCCTTAATATTCGTAAATTATCGATTTGCGTGGGCGGTGGGCGTAGCACCTCAAATTTGAAATAAACATCTGCGCATGATTTACAGGAACTATCATGCCAAATTTGGTGTCTGTAACTCTAATACTTTCCTTAATATTCGTAAATAATCGATTTGCGTGGGTGGTGGGCGTGGCAGCTCAAATTTTAAATAATTTTTATCTGCGCATGATATACAGAAACTATCATGCCAAACATGGTGTCTGTAACTGTAATACTTTCCTTAATATTCGTAAATTATCGATTTGCGTCGGCGGTGGGCGTGGCACTCCAAATTTGAAATAAACTTGATCTGCGTATGGCATACAGGAACCATCTTGTCAAATAGGGTGTCTCTAGCTTTTGTTATAGCTGAGATCTAGACGTTTAAACGGACAGACTGACGGACGTGGCTCAATCGACTCAGCTAGTGATCATGAGTCAGAATATATATTCTTTGTGGGGTCTGCCACGCCTCCTTCTGCCTGTAGTATACCATTTTTGACCATTTTCAATGGTCGAATGGTATAATTAATAATTTTCAGTTAGATGCCAAGCAGGCCAAGCAGTTGAAAAAAAAAAACTGCTTGAAAAAATCACTGCTGCTTGCTTGCAGTGGGCGCAGTGCAAATCTATATGACACGTTGAATAACTTTTATGTTTATTATCCGATCGGAACCAAACTTTCAGCGATCGTTTGGGTGGTAATAGTTACGAGGGTCGTTTGATAAGACCGTGACTTTTTGTATTTGCCGCGCACCTGCTCTAAATACAACACTGCTCCTGTCAGCAGTTATCGATTAACAGCTGACTGTAAAATTTTGAGAAAGCTGCGTTTTTTGGTTTGCGTTTTATAGGCATTGAAAGCAGACGATCTCGTGAATTTTAACGAAAATGGAAAAAAGTGAATTTCGTGTGCTAATTAAGCATTATTTTTTGCGTAAAAAATCCATCACCGAAACCAAGGAAAGACTTGATAAATATTATGGGGACTCTGCACCATCAATTTCAATGGTTAAGAAATGGTTTACTGAGTTCCGTTGTGGTCGTACCAGTACAAGTGATGCCGAACGTTCAGGTCGCCCAAAAGAGGTCGTCATGCCAGAAATCGTCGACAAAATCCATGGAATGATATTGGATGATCGGAGAATGAAAGTGCGTGAGGTAGCTGAGGCTGTAGGCATCTCAACTGAACGGGTACATCACATTTTACATGAATATTTGGACATGAAAAAGCTTTCCGCGCGATGGGTGCCGCGATTGCTCACACACGACCATAAGCGCAACCGTGTGACCATTTCAAAGGAGTGTTTGGCGATGTTCAACCGCAATCCAAACGAATTTTTGCGCCGTTTCGTTACCGTAGACGAAACATGGATCCACCACACCACACCAGAGACCAAAGAACAATCAAGACAGTGGGTTTCTCCGGGTGAACGTGCACCAAAGAAGGCCAAGGTGGGTCTGTCGGCCAACAAGGTCATGGCCACAGTTTTTTGGGATGCACAAGGTATCATTCACATCGATTACCTTGAAAAGGGTAAAACGATCACCGGCGAATATTATTCAGAGCTTTTGGACAGATTCGATATTGATTTGAAGCAGAAACGACCGCATTTGGCGAAAAAAAAGTGCTGTTCCATCAGGACAATGCACGGGTGCACACGTGTGTAGTCAGCATGGCAAAATTTCATAAATTGGGCTACGAACTGCTACCCCATCCAGCATATTCTCCAGATTTAGCCCCCTGTGACTATTTTTTGTTTCCAAACATGAAGAAATGGCTCGGCGGTAAGAGATTCGGGTCAAATGAAGAGGTCATCACAGAAACAAACGACTATTTTGAGGGCCTTGAGAAAACCTATTATTTGGAAGGAATAAAAAAATTGGAAAAACGCTGGACTAAATGTATAGAGCTAAAAGGAGATTATGTTGAGAAATAAAACGCTTCTTTGACGAAAAAAATATATTTTATTCAAAAAGTCACGGACTTATCAAACGACCCTCGTATCATCCAAAACTGAATACTGTAGTTTTATTATTTCGCTATTCGGTTTATTGATTTGCAAGGGCGGAAGTAGGCCTGGCCCAAAATGGGCCAAATTGGAAGAAAATGCGGGGAAAATGGGGAGAAAATAGGGGGAAAGGCGAAAATAGGGAGGCAAATTGGGAGAAAATAGGAAGAAAAACGCGAAAATAGGGGGAAAAACGGACAAAATAGGGGAAAGTGAAAATAGGGGGAAATGGGGAGAAAATAGGGGGAAAGGCGAAAATAGGGAGGCAAATTGGGAGAAAATAGGGAGAAAAAGGCGAAAATAGGAAGGAAACGACGAAATAGGGAAAAAAGCAAAAATAGGCGGATAAATACGAAAATAGGAAGAAAAAGGCGAAAATAGGGAGGCAAACTGGGAGAAAAGAGAAGGAACAAGTAGGAACGGCTACAGCCAAGTGTTGACCATGGATTTTTGAAGATCATGAAAAAAAATCAGATTAAGAAAACTGTTTTCTTTTTTAAAGAAACAAAAAAACAAACAATTTTTAGTTAGACGCCAAGCAGTCCAAGCAGTTGGAAAAAAACACACCTTGGAAAAAACACAGCTAGTTTTTTGCAGTGGGCCCAGTTCGAATCTACATATATAAATCGTTAAAGAACTTTTATGATCATTGTCCGGTCAGAACCAAATTTTCAGCTATTGTTTGGGTGGTGATAGTTATCAAACACACCAAAACTGAATACTGTAGCTTTATTATTGCGCTTGTTATTCGGTTTATCAATTTGCGGGGGCGGGCGTAGGCGTGGCCCAGACTTTAATAAAAATTTTACACATGAGTGCTGTTACCAAATTTGGTGGCTCTAGCTTTTTTAGTTAACTGCAATATAGGCGTTCATACAGACTGACAGACAAACATGGCTTAATCAACTCGCTAGTGATCTTGAGCAAGAATATACATATATACTTTATGGGGTCCCAGATGCCTCTTTCTGCCTGTTACGCACATTTCGATAAACACAATAGACCATGTATTTTTTTAAAATCAATGGTCTAAAAAGATTAAGTTTAATTAAGAACGATGACTTTATTTGTCTAAATCCAATTTACAGTTGATTACCCTAAGCTGTCCCTAACAAGCTGCGAGCCTTTGGCTGTGAGCTGCGCTGCCCTTGGTGGCAGAGGATCGACGTTGGCTTCGTTGCTTTTGATAGGCCACGACATCGGCTGATGTTTTGTTGGTCGAATTGTTGCAGTCTTTTTGAAATCACATGCACTGGTGGGAGGGGAAGCGGTCGCCAAACAGATTCTTAGAATTCTGCTTGGCAGCACGGCGCGTGCAGGAAATTATACAGACGCTGAGCTTGTAGATTGGAGCTTGTGTACTGGAGTTCATTTTTCATGTCAAATTTTGGGTGTAGCTTTTATAATAGCTGAGATCTGTGTGTTCACACAGACGGACAGACAGACGGTCATGGTTTAATCGACTCGGCTAGTGATCCTGAGCATGAATATATATACTTTGTGCTGTCTGTCACGCCTCCTTTTCCCTGTTACATACATTTGCGCAAACTTAAGTTAAGTTAACGCCAGTCTCTAAGCCAGCAGTTATCATGATGCTCTTGATTGTTAAATACCTGTCCCTAAGAACGGCATTAGTTAAGGCCGGTACTCACACCTGCATTAGTTTTTCATATCCCTGACTTTTGATAGTAAGAACGCAATGTATCCGCATAGGGAGAGAAGTTTCCGTTCGCCGTGATCGTCCAATCGACTCTGCCTGCCTTGTTGAGCCATCTCGGCAGGTTACCGCCTATGCTGGTCGCTGGCGTAAGGGTGCTTACGCTGCACATGATGGGCGGCGCTGTGACCCAATTTCCGCTTCCTCTGCGTCTGCGGGGCTCGGCTAAGGCGGGTTGTTTGCTTAGCCAGAACGGGTCGTTGACTGCTGACGATAGCAAGTCGTTAACTTAAATATAACAAGAAAGAAAGGCTACCTTCGGCACGCCAAATGTTTCATACCATTACAGTTACTCTAAATATTAAGTAGTTTTGAATTTCGAAAGAAAGAAAAAGTTTCATAGCTATATCCTAATAGATGTCTCTAAAGTGCGTTGCAAACTTGTGACCAAAATGAATAGATCCTCTGGAAGGGTATAACAAGTAAGCTACAGTTGAGCGCCTGATAGTAAGATACCATCGCCAAGTTTTTAAAAAAAATTATCACACTTTTATTTCTATCAAAGAACACTGCACAAGTTTATCTGGCACCTAAATCAGATTTAAATCAGATCTATGTATCTTTGAATAGCGCCATCTACATATGAAAACGTTGTAGCAGTCAGCTTTACACACGCTACGGCTGAAACGAAGAATCGGGACGATGGCATCACGATATGCTGCAATGGCGCAAGTAGAGGAACTACGGAAAACGTTAACACGGATAACTTCTGTGTTTTTTGTCCGATCCGATTGTAATTTGGGGAAGATTTATATTGAAATTATCTATGTTCATACCAAAGCAGAAAGCTGTAACTTTAATACTTCTCCTGATAATCGTAAATTATCGATTTGCGTGAGCGGTGGGCGTGACATCAAAAAAATACATGAACCTTCATGTGAAATTTGGTGTCTATAGCTTTTATAACAGCTGATGGCTCAATCGACTCGGCTGGTGATCCTGAGTCAGAATATATGTATATACTTTGTGGGGTCTGCCACGCCTCCTTCTGCCTGTTACATGCATTTGCACAAACTTAGAATACTCTTTTTGACCATTTTCAATGGTCGAATGGTATAAAAGTTGTGTTGTTCATTCATGCCTAAAAAATAGTATATTATATAATATTTCAAATCTGTTTGTTATACAGAAGTTTGATATTCAGAAACTTATTTGTAAAATTGTTTGGTAGACAGGCAGACAGCCACACATGTCTAAATAGTCTCTGATTGTGTTTCTTTGCGAGAATATACACATGCGTGCATAAATTTTGGGGGTCTTCCATGCCTTAAGTAACTTAATAATTTATTTGATTGATATTTAAATTAATAATCATTCTTGGTTAACCAAAACTTTTTTATTTCAGAAGACCAAGTGTTTGTTATAAGTGGCGGAGAGGATTCAAATATTTGTATCTGGAGTCTTTCTGGCGAATTGTTATTCAAACGACGTCAACAGTTTGGTGCTCCGATATGGCGATTGGGTTTTGATTCTGTTTCGTCAACTCTGTATAGTGCAGGTGCAGCAGGAAACGTACTTGCTTACAACTTACATAATATTCTTAACGAAAAACAGTCCCAAGAAACGAGATTAATTTCAATTGACTCAGCAAACGAATTTGTAAACAGGATAAAATTTCTTAACAGCACTACAATCATTGGTTTGAGTAACAAAAATCGTATGTTTCTTATGAAAATATCCAAAACAATTAAAACAGAGTGCTGGAAATTAGTAATTGATTTTCCTGGATATAACTGTACAGTGTTGGCTGTCCAAGATGGAATCGTTGCAGCTTGTGGATTTCAACAACTTACACTGTTTAGATACAACGTTGATTCTGACTACCTCAACAAAATCTATGACGGTCGAAAGCTTAATGGTATCATTAAATCATTTCACTTCCTAGCCAATGAACTTTTCCTTATATCAGACGAATTCGGTAAATGCCTTATACTGAAAGGCAATGCCGCAGAAGTCGAGGATACGATTCAAATCAGTAATGTTCGTGATTCCTGGGTAACCGCTGCACTGCTCATATCATCCAAATATTTGGTTTTAAGTAGTCGTAATGGAAATGTTATGCTCTACATACGGAAAGGATCAATTACTTTTCAACTTAAGTATACCCTTAAGTTTTTACATGGCAAAATAGGCTCTAATATGTTAAAGTTGGTAAAATGTTTTGAAAAGTGTGCACACATACTGAGTGCTGGACATGAGTCCACTATTAAAATATTACGCTTAAGTTATGATGATGAACAGTTAACAATATTGCGACGTGAGTGTGTTCCTCTTGCTTGGGTAGAGTCTTCACCAATATTGGATATCTTTATAGGTTTTAATAGCGACCACCTAGTAGCATGGTCTCGTCAAAATGATGTGATTTTGCAGTTGCAGTGCGGGGGTGGACATCGCTGCTGGGATTATCAATTAAGTCCTGAAAAGCTTGATATTATATATTTTAAGAAAAATGCTTTATATTTGCATAGTGAACTTATAAATAAGTGCTTTCCGATTATATTCAAAAATATTTGGCACAAACGAGTTTGCAATATTATCAAATTAATTATTCCGTTTAATGATGCACAGCCGCAATGTATTGTATCTGCTGGTGATGATAATATTATTAAAATAAGTCCCTTTTTTTGTAATTATTCGATCGAACTTCATACGCACATTTCGACTGTACGACACCTGACTATCTTCCCAATAACTAAAACTAAAAGTAATGAAAGCTATTGGCTAATATTCTCTGTCGGTGGTCGAGCTCAGCTCTGTATCAATAAACTTGAACTTAATGATCCAGTCGTCAGTGAATTATGCTCACACACAATACGGGTGAGTGTCGATGACCAGAAGACTATACTTGATGCTCGTCTAATGGCTGTTAATGTGTTGCAATTATCTGAAACTGATTTTAACTTATATTTAGCTAGTGCTGATGGGAAAATACGTTTGTTCCGATGGCATCTAAATAATCCTTTAAATCTATATTTACTACGACTCATAGATATTAACCGGTGCCCTCTCCAGTTAAAGTACATTCATAAAATCAATTTACTGTTAGTAACAACGACTAACGGTATACTTTATGGATTCGAAAAAGATCTTATTTTGAAACGGTTTCAATATCAATTACACGCTGCCGGGATTAATTCATTTGATGCATTGATTGAAGGTCGCTATTTGCACGTTTTAACTGGTGGCGACGATGAATGTATAAAGCATTCTAGGATTGAATTGTCCGATATGACGTTAAAACACATTACGGAAGTAACACGACTTCATAATGCACAAATCAATGCGTTAATTCTCAAACTACAGCAAAGTTTGGAAAACAAAAATGAACTTATTGCATACACGTGTAGCATGGATAAGCAAATACTTATGATGAATTTAAAAACGTACCAATGCAATCGCATTGGTTTTACCTGTATTTCTGACATAAAAGGAATGATTCTTTATAAAAATAATTTTCTTTATATTTATGGTTGTGGACTGCAAATAGTAGACATAAAAAAGAATGCCAAAAAATATAATTGTCAACATGTTTAAAGCATTTAATAAATATATACTTCACTAAGCTGTTGTTTCATTCATTTTTTTCTGTTTTTTGATAATTTACGAGGGTCGTTTGATAAGTCCGTGACTTTTTGAATAAAATATATTTTTTCGTCAAAGAAGCGTTTTATTTCTCAACATAATCTCCTTTTAGCTCTATACATTTAGTCCAGCGTTTTTCCAATTTTTTTATTCCTTCCAAATAATAGGTTTTCTCAAGGCCCTCAAAATAGTCGTTTGTTTCTGTGATGACCTCTTCATTTGACCCGAATCTCTTACCGCCGAGCCATTTCTTCATGTTTGGAAACAAAAAATAGTCACAGGGGGCTAAATCTGGAGAATATGCTGGATGGGGTAGCAGTTCGTAGCCCAATTTATGAAATTTTGCCATGCTGACTACACACGTGTGCACCCGTGCATTGTCCTGATGGAACAGCACTTTTTTTCGCCAAATGCGGTCGTTTCTGCTTCAAATCAATATCGAATCTGTCCAAAAGCTCTGAATAATATTCGCCGGTGATCGTTTTACCCTTTTCAAGGTAATCGATGTGAATGATACCTTGTGCATCCCAAAAAACTGTGGCCATGACCTTGTTGGCCGACAGACCCACCTTGGCCTTCTTTGGTGCACGTTCACCCGGAGAAACCCACTGTCTTGATTGTTCTTTGGTCTCTGGTGTGGTGTGGTGGATCCATGTTTCGTCTACGGTAACGAAACGGCGCAAAATTCGTTTGGATTGCGGTTGAACATCGCCAAACACTCCTTTGAAATGGTCACACGGTTGCGCTTATGGTCGTGTGTGAGCAATCGCGGCACCCATCGCGCGGAAAGCTTTTTCATGTCCAAATATTCATGTAAAATGTGATGTACCCGTTCAGTTGAGATGCCTACAGCCTCAGCTACCTCACGCACTTTCATTCTCCGATCATCCAATATCATTCCATGGATTTTGTCGACGATTTCTGGCATGACGACCTCTTTTGGGCGACCTGAACGTTCGGCATCACTTGTACTGGTACGACCACAACGGAACTCAGTAAACCATTTCTTAACCATTGAAATTGATGGTGCAGAGTCCCCATAATATTTATCAAGTCTTTCCTTGGTTTCGGTGATGGATTTTTTACGCAAAAATAATGCTTAATTAGCACACGAAATTCACTTTTTCCATTTTCGTTAAAATTCACGAGATCGTCTGCTTTCAATGCCTATAAAACGCAAACCAAAAAACGCAGCTTTCAAAATTTTACAGTCAGCTGTTAATCGATAACTGCTGACAGGAGCAGTGTTGTATTTAGAGCAGGTGCGCGGCAAATACAAAAAAGTCACGGTCTTATCAAACGACCCTCGTATAAACAGTATATACTCGTCGACTTTTAAAAATGGTACTTACTTTGTGCAAATGGCGTGGAGACGTCTCAAACAACATATTACTGCCCAGGATCACTAGCCGAGTCGATTTAGCCATGTCTGACTGTTTGTACATAAAACTAGGAAAATTTTGTTTGGAATGGAGGTTCCTGTATTTATACGTAGATCACTTTTATTAGACCATGGATTTTAAAAAAATACATGGTCTATTGTGTTTGTCGAAATGTGCGTAACAGGTAAAAGGAGGCATCTGCGACGTATATATATTCTTGCTCAGGATCACTAGCCGAGTCGATTAAGCCATGTTTGTCTGTCCATCTGTATGAACGCCTATATCTCAGAAACTAAAAACGCTAGAGTCACCAAATTTGGTGACAACAATTATGTACTTCATATGCTGTAAAATTTTTATTAAAATTTGGGCCACGCCTACTTCCGCCTCCGCAAATCAAAAAACCGTATTGCAAGCGCCTATATCTTAAAAACTAAAAAGCTGGAGCCACCAAATTTGGTGACAACACTTATGCGAATCATACGCTCTAAAATTTTTATTAAAATTTGGGACCCGCCTACTTCCGCCGCCGCAAATCGATAAACCGTATAGTAAGCGCAATAATAAAGCTAGAGTATTCAGTTTTGGTGTGAATGATAACTATCCACTAGCCACCTAAACGATCGCTGAAAATTAGGGTTCCGATCGGATAATGAACATAAAAGTTATTCAACGTTTCATATAGATTTGCACTGCGCCCACTGCAAGAAAGCAAGCAGTGTTTTTTCCAAGCAGTGTTTTTTTCCAATTGCTTGGACTGCTTGGCGTCTAGCTGAAAATAATATGTGTTGTTTGTTATTTTTCTTTGTAAAACACGTTTACCAATAACAGTTTTCTAAATCTGATTTTTTCATAACCTTGAAAAATCCATGGTCTTATACAGTCAACACTTGACTGAGCCGTCCTTACTTGTTTTTAAGTTAGATGCCACACACACTGCCTACACAAATCGATATAACAAATATTTAGCAAAGTATATACACAGAGATAACAATTATGTCAACTTTATCCTTAAATTACAATACAATCCGATCGGACAATAAACAAAAGAATTAATGCATGCGATCTTTTACGATAGTTCCGATGCCTGCGCCTTTGCTGCATATCATGACGTCCTCGTTGTAACGCGTGAGTGCAAGTAATCGAAGCTGATAGCTATGAAATCTTTGTAGTGGCGCTATCTTTTGAAATGTCTGCTGCGCAAATTTGAAGATTGATCCAATGGGAATGCATTCGAAAATAGGTGATGGGTATACCCGAATATAGCTTTTTTTACTCTTTTTTGTGGCTACTCATACTCAGCATTATGACTTGGCTCTAAACAAAACTAAGAGGATGATAAGAAAAGGTTGTCGCGTTTTACACTACCTTAATGCGGTGCAAGACATCACGATTATTTGTAAGTAAAACTTAGGTTTTCCGCTTGGTCCCTCGTATGCTGCTACAAGGGATTGATGGGAGTTGAAGGACATTCAGTCTAAGGTTGCGAAAGGTTGCTCAGATTCCCCCAAATGTGCCCCCACGTGACGGATGCGACCAGCGGTAGATTCTGTTCACAAAGGGCGCTTGGGACCGATACAGTTACTCTGCATACGCTTGAAGCAATTTACACTGTGGTACTATTTGGCTCTCGCTCAACGTGGCTGTGCTCCAACGTTAAGTGCACATAGAATTCGGAGTTTTTGGCTAGTATTTACACTGCAGGTATGTATGTATTGAACCGAATTTTATGTGTTAACAATCGAAACCCAGCGCGTCTGCATCTAGTGAGCTGGATTTTTGAACTGAACTTACAATGACAAGTGAGCTTGAAGATAAGCCCCATCAACGTAGCCCGTCGCCGCGCAGAGCTGGCTCTGCAGGCCTGCATCTGTTGTGCTGATAGGGAATCGATGCTTTACGGAGTCAAAGATCCACAACCATGAAGTGGGCAGATCTTTGTGCTCAGTGAGCGGATTTTGTAATATTTTATTACGGAATCTGTCCTTTCGAAACATGATAATCCCATGTCCATGCTTTCCATCACATGTTCTAAAAATCTAAGGGCTTAGGGCAACTGCAGCATATTGTGACGTAATCGTCGCGGCGTTTCATTTCAGCTGTAGCGTGTGTAAAGCTGATTGCTATGACGTTTTCATATGTAGATGACGCTATTTAGAGATAGATCCAATTTAAACAATAGGTTGCAGATGATCTTGTGCACAGTATTTTGATGGAAGTAAAGCGTGATAATTTTTTCAAAACTGGGCGGATGGTATCTTACTGTTGGGTGCGCACGACTGTAGCTTTTCTTACTTATTCTCATATGATAAGGTGGAAAGACTTTAGCGAAGTTCATGGTTTCTTGTACGTACCGTTCGTATTCGGTCAAGTTTCAGCTATCTCCTACGTACCATTTCATTTCAGAGTATTTTGTTTCCGTTGGAAATAGGGATGTAGTTTGAGTGAGAGTAGCCCGTTAATATCGCGACCGTCAGAAAAGCCCATGCCAGCAGCGAAACGAAATAAAATCACCTAAAGATCGAATGTAAAGTTATTGATTTTTGTCCTACGTACAGCGGCGTGACATTAACACTCAGCCTCTCGTTCGTCTTTACTTAGCCTTGCCAAGATTTAACAAGATCATGCTAATTCTGCGCATCGGGTATTTATCTGCTATTGTCTTCGCATTCAATTTTATAAAATTATTAGTGAGGCCAGCTCGAGTGATCGGAGCACTTTCCCATTAGGGATTGTTGTAAGACCGAGACGGTCGAATAATGCCGTTCTTCAGTAAATGTTAAACGAATACATTTTAGAATAAATTGAATCGTTGTCCTCAGTACGAACAGTCGCGACAACACAAGTGTTGTTCGCGGAAGCCTTTAAGTTTTTAGACATTAGTTGAAGAATTCTTGTGCAAAATTTAGTCAATGTCATCTATTTAAGCAAAATTGACTTGCGCGAGTTTTAAATGGGCCGTAGCTCCACGTAGTCAGTTGGTTTAATTATATGTTTTATTTCCAATGAAAGATTAGCTAACAAATATTTCTTTTATGACTTCTTGTTTATTCAAAAATTAAATTTAAGGTGTAGTGTTAATGCTCCGGTTTTTAAGTGTGTGTCTACGCACGATCAAAATCCAACTAAAAATGCGTCGGCAAAACTTCTTTTGCTTGACGCCGAAACTGCGCTAGGCATCGGCTACAACGCCTCGCTATAACGATCCTTTCAAAGCTACAAATGTAAAGCTCACCAATGAATGCACAATTAAAGGCTGATGCAACATTAAAATTATGGTGAGTCTTTTTCTAGAATTTTCGAGACCATGTACGCTCAAAGTGTGTGTGTAAACATGTGTATGAGCTTATTTCACAATATGTGGTTATTCGTGTATGTGGACTGCTGAGCTGTTGTTGTTGTAGGCCTTGATGCTGTTGTCATTCAGCGGGATCTGGACGGTTTTGGGGGGAGTGGGGAAGGTGTAGTGGTAACTCCTCCTCCCCCCCAAGACTGAAGAGAGGGCCATGACGAAGGAATGGCCTGATCGGGTATGACGGGTGATGAGGCCGGGATGAAGATTGTCATTCTTTGTTAAGGCAAAGGTTCGATTTCAGCGGAGAGAAAAAAAAGTACACTCAAACATGCGTATAGTTTTTAAGGTGTGTTCCATTCTATCGTGAAGCTCCGTATTTGTCTTCCATAATCAGCTTGTCGAAATTGGAAGCAGTTTGTGACAGATTGTTTAGTAAGTTCGCTAGCTCCGGGATCATGATGTTGACGATGTCCTCATGGTTAGATATATTGAAGATAGCTTTTTGCAGGTCTCACATATTTACATGATGAATTCTATTATATTTTTCCTTAAATTACAATGTTTGTGTATTCTTACTCGCTATAAAGTTATACAGTTTGATGTAACAATAATTTGTGTGTTATTAATAGGTACGAAATGAATTATTTTGTTAACTGATAAATGTCTAATGTCAACATAGGTATTTTAACAGAGAAAATTTAATCATTATTTTTTACTGCGTATAGGGAAATTAAATTGTAAACATTTTCTTATTTCGATTTGGCTTTTCATGTTTTTATATCCGCTACTCATAGAGTAGAAGGGTATTATAACTTTGTTCAAACCGAAAATGTATGTAACAGGCAGAAGGAGACACCTCCGACCCCATAAAGTATATATATTCTGGCTCAGGATCAACAGCCGAGTCGATATAGCCATGTCCGTCTGTCCGTCTGTTTGTCCGTCTGTCCGTGTGAAAATCTAGATCTCAGCTATTATAAGAGCTAGGACAACCAAATTTGGTGACAATATGTGTTATTATTGCACGCTGATCAAGTTTATTTTGGATTTTGGCCACGCCCCCTTCCGCCCCCGCAAATTGAAAAAACATTGATAACAAGTGCAATTTTGATGCCATATTGTTCATTTTCGGTTTACATGATAACTATAGCTAGCCAGATGATCTCTGAAAATTTTGTAACAATCGGATAATAAACACAGAAGTTATTCAGCTTAACGTTTTCCATATCTGTAAGCAGCGCTGCCGGCAGCGCTGCTTGCAACATTGTGCCGAATCGTGTGTGCGTGTACGGTGGTGAAATGGGTTAAGTTGTAGACTGCAAAACGAACAGTACTATTATGCATTTACGGGTTCGAGTCCCGCCCGCATCAAAAATTAAATGTGTGCAAAAATGTTTTTTTTTTATTTTATATTTTGACTTTGCATAAATATTATAAGTCCATAGCCTTTTACGGTCAAAATATGATTGTAGTCCACTTTTTGTTCCGCAAATAAATTATGTACAAGCAGCTGGGTAGCGTGTATATTACAGTCGAGCACACTCGACTGTAGCTTTCTTACTTGTTTTTTTGTGTTTAAATATAAACTTAAAAATTTTTTTATTTTCGCACTAATAAGGTTTCTCTAATTTTATTTAAGTGTAACATAGTCAAATCTATATCAGCGTTTATTCTAATCGTACATTCAAAAATGTAATCTTGTTATTTACATTATTTATTTCTTTAGCAATTTGAGTATTTTGTATGTTTGTTATTATTCAGGTTATATTTGGAATTCTTTACTTGCGTCTTTCCTGTCTTGATTTAACTTTCCAATGTTATGAACCTTGTTGTTATACCCGCTACTCATAGAGTAGAAGGGTATTATAACTTTGTTCAACCCGAAAATGTATGTAACAGGCAGAAGGAGACATCTCCGACCCCATAAAGTATATATATTCTGGCTCAGGATCAACAGCCGAGTCGATATAGCCATGTCCGTCTGTCCGTCTGTTTGTCCGTCTGTCTGTGTGAAAATCTAGATCTCAGCTATTATAAGAGCTAGGACTACCAAATTTGGTGACAATATGTGTTATTATTGCACGCTGATCAAGTTTATTTTGGATTTTGGCCACGCCCCCTTCTGCATCAATAAACTTGAACTTAATGATCCAGTCGTCAGTGAATTATGCTCACACACAATACGGGTGAGTGTCGATGACCAGAAGACTATACTTGATGCTCGTCTAATGGCTGTTAATGTGTTGCAATTATCTGAAACTGATTTTAACTTATATTTAGCTAGTGCTGATGGGAAAATACGTTTGTTCCGATGGCATCTAAATAATCCTTTAAATCTATATTTACTACGACTCATAGATATTAACCGGTGCCCTCTCCAGTTAAAGTACATTCATAAAATCAATTTACTGTTAGTAACAACGACTAACGGTATACTTAATGGATTCGAAAAAGATCTTATTTTGAAACGGTTTCAATATCAATTACACGCTGCCGGGATTAATTCATTTGATGCATTGATTGAAGGTCGCTATTTGCACGTTTTAACTGGTGGCGACGATGAATGTATAAAGCATTCTAGGATTGAATTGTCCGATATGACGTTAAAACACATTACGGAAGTAACACGACTTCATAATGCACAAATCAATGCGTTAATTCTCAAACTACAGCAAAGTTTGGAAAACAAAAATGAACTTATTGCATACACGTGTAGCATGGATAAGCAAATACTTATGATGAATTTAAAAACGTACCAATGCAATCGCATTGGTTTTACCTGTATTTCTGACATAAAAGGAATGATTCTTTATAAAAATAATTTTCTTTATATTTATGGTTGTGGACTGCAAATAGTAGACATAAAAAAGAATGCCAAAAAATATAATTGTCAACATGTTTAAAACATTTAATAAATATATACTTCACTAAGCTGTTGTTTCATTCATTTTTTTCTGTTTTTTGATAATTTATAAACAGTATATACTCGTCGACTTTTAAAAATGGTACTTACTTTGTGCAAATGGCGTGGAGACGTCTCAAACAACATATTACTGCCCAGGATCACTAGCCGAGTCGATTTAGCCATGTCTGACTGTTTGTACATAAAACTAGGAAAATTTTGTTTGGAATGGAGGTTCCTGTATTTATACGTAGATCACTTTTATTAGACCATGGATTTTAAAAAAATACATGGTCTATTGTGTTTGTCGAAATGTGCGTAACAGGTAAAAGGAGGCATCTGCGACGTATATATATTCTTGCTCAGGATCACTAGCCGAGTCGATTAAGCCATGTTTGTCTGTCCATCTGTATGAACGCCTATATCTCAGAAACTAAAAACGCTAGAGTCACCAAATTTGGTGACAACAATTATGTACTTCATATGCTGTAAAATTTTTATTAAAATTTGGGCCACGCCTACTTCCGCCTCCGCAAATCAAAAAACCGTATTGCAAGCGCCTATATCTTAAAAACTAAAAAAGCTGGAGCCACCAAATTTGGTGACAACACTTATGCGAATCATACGCTCTAAAATTTTTATTAAAATTTGGGACCCGCCTACTTCCGCCGCCGCAAATCGATAAACCGTATAGTAAGCGCAATAATAAAGCTAGAGTATTCAGTTTTGGTGTGAATGATAACTATCCACTAGCCACCTAAACGATCGCTGAAAATTAGGGTTCCGATCGGATAATGAACATAAAAGTTATTCAACGTTTCATATAGATTTGCACTGCGCCCACTGCAAGAAAGCAAGCAGTGTTTTTTCCAAGCAGTGTTTTTTTCCAATTGCTTGGACTGCTTGGCGTCTAGCTGAAAATAATATGTGTTGTTTGTTATTTTTCTTTGTAAAACACGTTTACCAATAACAGTTTTCTAAATCTGATTTTTTCATAACCTTGAAAAATCCATGGTCTTATACAGTCAACACTTGACTGAGCCGTCCTTACTTGTTTTTAAGTTAGATGCCACACACACTGCCTACACAAATCGATATAACAAATATTTAGCAAAGTATATACACAGAGATAACAATTATGTCAACTTTATCCTTAAATTACAATACAATCCGATCGGACAATAAACAAAGAATTAATGCATGCGATCTTTTACGATAGTTCCGATGCCTGCGCCTTTGCTGCATATCATGACGTCCTCGTTGTAACGCGTGAGTGCAAGTAATCGAAGCTGATAGCTATGAAATCTTTGTAGTGGCGCTATCTTTTGAAATGTCTGCTGCGCAAATTTGAAGATTGATCCAATGGGAATGCATTCGAAAATAGGTGATGGGTATACCCGAATATAGCTTTTTTTACTCTTTTTTGTGGCTACTCATACTCAGCATTATGACTTGGCTCTAAACAAAACTAAGAGGATGATAAGAAAAGGTTGTCGCGTTTTACACTACCTTAATGCGGTGCAAGACATCACGATTATTTGTAAGTAAAACTTAGGTTTTCCGCTTGGTCCCTCGTATGCTGCTACAAGGGATTGATGGGAGTTGAAGGACATTCAGTCTAAGGTTGCGAAAGGTTGCTCAGATTCCCCCAAATGTGCCCCCACGTGACGGATGCGACCAGCGGTAGATTCTGTTCACAAAGGGCGCTTGGGACCGATACAGTTACTCTGCATACGCTTGAAGCAATTTACACTGTGGTACTATTTGGCTCTCGCTCAACGTGGCTGTGCTCCAACGTTAAGTGCACATAGAATTCGGAGTTTTTGGCTAGTATTTACACTGCAGGTATGTATGTATTGAACCGAATTTTATGTGTTAACAATCGAAACCCAGCGCGTCTGCATCTAGTGAGCTGGATTTTTGAACTGAACTTACAATGACAAGTGAGCTTGAAGATAAGCCCCATCAACGTAGCCCGTCGCCGCGCAGAGCTGGCTCTGCAGGCCTGCATCTGTTGTGCTGATAGGGAATCGATGCTTTACGGAGTCAAAGATCCACAACCATGAAGTGGGCAGATCTTTGTGCTCAGTGAGCGGATTTTGTAATATTTTATTACGGAATCTGTCCTTTCGAAACATGATAATCCCATGTCCATGCTTTCCATCACATGTTCTAAAAATCTAAGGGCTTAGGGCAACTGCAGCATATTGTGACGTAATCGTCGCGGCGTTTCATTTCAGCTGTAGCGTGTGTAAAGCTGATTGCTATGACGTTTTCATATGTAGATGACGCTATTTAGAGATAGATCCAATTTAAACAATAGGTTGCAGATGATCTTGTGCACAGTATTTTGATGGAAGTAAAGCGTGATAATTTTTTTCAAAACTGGGCGGATGGTATCTTACTGTTGGGTGCGCACGACTGTAGCTTTTCTTACTTATTCTCATATGATAAGGTGGAAAGACTTTAGCGAAGTTCATGGTTTCTTGTACGTACCGTTCGTATTCGGTCAAGTTTCAGCTATCTCCTACGTACCATTTCATTTCAGAGTATTTTGTTTCCGTTGGAAATAGGGATGTAGTTTGAGTGAGAGTAGCCCGTTAATATCGCGACCGTCAGAAAAGCCCATGCCAGCAGCGAAACGAAATAAAATCACCTAAAGATCGAATGTAAAGTTATTGATTTTTGTCCTACGTACAGCGGCGTGACATTAACACTCAGCCTCTCGTTCGTCTTTACTTAGCCTTGCCAAGATTTAACAAGATCATGCTAATTCTGCGCATCGGGTATTTATCTGCTATTGTCTTCGCATTCAATTTTATAAAATTATTAGTGAGGCCAGCTCGAGTGATCGGAGCACTTTCCCATTAGGGATTGTTGTAAGACCGAGACGGTCGAATAATGCCGTTCTTCAGTAAATGTTAAACGAATACATTTTAGAATAAATTGAATCGTTGTCCTCAGTACGAACAGTCGCGACAACACAAGTGTTGTTCGCGGAAGCCTTTAAGTTTTTAGACATTAGTTGAAGAATTCTTGTGCAAAATTTAGTCAATGTCATCTATTTAAGCAAAATTGACTTGCGCGAGTTTTAAATGGGCCGTAGCTCCACGTAGTCAGTTGGTTTAATTATATGTTTTATTTCCAATGAAAGATTAGCTAACAAATATTTCTTTTATGACTTCTTGTTTATTCAAAAATTAAATTTAAGGTGTAGTGTTAATGCTCCGGTTTTTAAGTGTGTGTCTACGCACGATCAAAATCCAACTAAAAATGCGTCGGCAAAACTTCTTTTGCTTGACGCCGAAACTGCGCTAGGCATCGGCTACAACGCCTCGCTATAACGATCCTTTCAAAGCTACAAATGTAAAGCTCACCAATGAATGCACAATTAAAGGCTGATGCAACATTAAAATTATGGTGAGTCTTTTTCTAGAATTTTCGAGACCATGTACGCTCAAAGTGTGTGTGTAAACATGTGTATGAGCTTATTTCACAATATGTGGTTATTCGTGTATGTGGACTGCTGAGCTGTTGTTGTTGTAGGCCTTGATGCTGTTGTCATTCAGCGGGATCTGGACGGTTTTGGGGGAGTGGGGAAGGTGTAGTGGTAACTCCTCCTCCCCCCCAAGACTGAAGAGAGGGCCATGACGAAGGAATGGCCTGATCGGGTATGACGGGTGATGAGGCCGGGATGAAGATTGTCATTCTTTGTTAAGGCAAAGGTTCGATTTCAGCGGAGAGAAAAAAAAGTACACTCAAACATGCGTATAGTTTTTAAGGTGTGTTCCATTCTATCGTGAAGCTCCGTATTTGTCTTCCATAATCAGCTTGTCGAAATTGGAAGCAGTTTGTGACAGATTGTTTAGTAAGTTCGCTAGCTCCGGGATCATGATGTTGACGATGTCCTCATGGTTAGATATATTGAAGATAGCTTTTTGCAGGTCTCACATATTTACATGATGAATTCTATTATATTTTTCCTTAAATTACAATGTTTGTGTATTCTTACTCGCTATAAAGTTATACAGTTTGATGTAACAATAATTTGTGTGTTATTAATAGGTACGAAATGAATTATTTTGTTAACTGATAAATGTCTAATGTCAACATAGGTATTTTAACAGAGAAAATTTAATCATTATTTTTTACTGCGTATAGGGAAATTAAATTGTAAACATTTTCTTATTTCGATTTGGCTTTTCATGTTTTTATATCCGCTACTCATAGAGTAGAAGGGTATTATAACTTTGTTCAAACCGAAAATGTATGTAACAGGCAGAAGGAGACACCTCCGACCCCATAAAGTATATATATTCTGGCTCAGGATCAACAGCCGAGTCGATATAGCCATGTCCGTCTGTCCGTCTGTTTGTCCGTCTGTCCGTGTGAAAATCTAGATCTCAGCTATTATAAGAGCTAGGACAACCAAATTTGGTGACAATATGTGTTATTATTGCACGCTGATCAAGTTTATTTTGGATTTTGGCCACGCCCCCTTCCGCCCCCGCAAATTGAAAAAACATTGATAACAAGTGCAATTTTGATGCCATATTGTTCATTTTCGGTTTACATGATAACTATAGCTAGCCAGATGATCTCTGAAAATTTTGTAACAATCGGATAATAAACACAGAAGTTATTCAGCTTAACGTTTTCCATATCTGTAAGCAGCGCTGCCGGCAGCGCTGCTTGCAACATTGTGCCGAATCGTGTGTGCGTGTACGGTGGTGAAATGGGTTAAGTTGTAGACTGCAAAACGAACAGTACTATTATGCATTTACGGGTTCGAGTCCCGCCCGCATCAAAAATTAAATGTGTGCAAAAATGTTTTTTTTTTATTTTATATTTTGACTTTGCATAAATATTATAAGTCCATAGCCTTTTACGGTCAAAATATGATTGTAGTCCACTTTTTGTTCCGCAAATAAATTATGTACAAGCAGCTGGGTAGCGTGTATATTACAGTCGAGCACACTCGACTGTAGCTTTCTTACTTGTTTTTTTTGTGTTTAAATATAAACTTAAAAATTTTTTTTATTTTCGCACTAATAAGGTTTCTCTAATTTTATTTAAGTGTAACATAGTCAAATCTATATCAGCGTTTATTCTAATCGTACATTCAAAAATGTAATCTTGTTATTTACATTATTTATTTCTTTAGCAATTTGAGTATTTTGTATGTTTGTTATTATTCAGGTTATATTTGGAATTCTTTACTTGCGTCTTTCCTGTCTTGATTTAACTTTCCAATGTTATGAACCTTGTTGTTATACCCGCTACTCATAGAGTAGAAGGGTATTATAACTTTGTTCAACCCGAAAATGTATGTAACAGGCAGAAGGAGACATCTCCGACCCCATAAAGTATATATATTCTGGCTCAGGATCAACAGCCGAGTCGATATAGCCATGTCCGTCTGTCCGTCTGTTTGTCCGTCTGTCTGTGTGAAAATCTAGATCTCAGCTATTATAAGAGCTAGGACTACCAAATTTGGTGACAATATGTGTTATTATTGCACGCTGATCAAGTTTATTTTGGATTTTGGCCACGCCCCCTTCTGCATCAATAAACTTGAACTTAATGATCCAGTCGTCAGTGAATTATGCTCACACACAATACGGGTGAGTGTCGATGACCAGAAGACTATACTTGATGCTCGTCTAATGGCTGTTAATGTGTTGCAATTATCTGAAACTGATTTTAACTTATATTTAGCTAGTGCTGATGGGAAAATACGTTTGTTCCGATGGCATCTAAATAATCCTTTAAATCTATATTTACTACGACTCATAGATATTAACCGGTGCCCTCTCCAGTTAAAGTACATTCATAAAATCAATTTACTGTTAGTAACAACGACTAACGGTATACTTAATGGATTCGAAAAAGATCTTATTTTGAAACGGTTTCAATATCAATTACACGCTGCCGGGATTAATTCATTTGATGCATTGATTGAAGGTCGCTATTTGCACGTTTTAACTGGTGGCGACGATGAATGTATAAAGCATTCTAGGATTGAATTGTCCGATATGACGTTAAAACACATTACGGAAGTAACACGACTTCATAATGCACAAATCAATGCGTTAATTCTCAAACTACAGCAAAGTTTGGAAAACAAAAATGAACTTATTGCATACACGTGTAGCATGGATAAGCAAATACTTATGATGAATTTAAAAACGTACCAATGCAATCGCATTGGTTTTACCTGTATTTCTGACATAAAAGGAATGATTCTTTATAAAAATAATTTTCTTTATATTTATGGTTGTGGACTGCAAATAGTAGACATAAAAAAGAATGCCAAAAAATATAATTGTCAACATGTTTAAAACATTTAATAAATATATACTTCACTAAGCTGTTGTTTCATTCATTTTTTTCTGTTTTTTGATAATTTATAAACAGTATATACTCGTCGACTTTTAAAAATGGTACTTACTTTGTGCAAATGGCGTGGAGACGTCTCAAACAACATATTACTGCCCAGGATCACTAGCCGAGTCGATTTAGCCATGTCTGACTGTTTGTACATAAAACTAGGAAAATTTTGTTTGGAATGGAGGTTCCTGTATTTATACGTAGATCACTTTTATTAGACCATGGATTTTAAAAAAATACATGGTCTATTGTGTTTGTCGAAATGTGCGTAACAGGTAAAAGGAGGCATCTGCGACGTATATATATTCTTGCTCAGGATCACTAGCCGAGTCGATTAAGCCATGTTTGTCTGTCCATCTGTATGAACGCCTATATCTCAGAAACTAAAAACGCTAGAGTCACCAAATTTGGTGACAACAATTATGTACTTCATATGCTGTAAAATTTTTATTAAAATTTGGGCCACGCCTACTTCCGCCTCCGCAAATCAAAAAACCGTATTGCAAGCGCCTATATCTTAAAAACTAAAAAAGCTGGAGCCACCAAATTTGGTGACAACACTTATGCGAATCATACGCTCTAAAATTTTTATTAAAATTTGGGACCCGCCTACTTCCGCCGCCGCAAATCGATAAACCGTATAGTAAGCGCAATAATAAAGCTAGAGTATTCAGTTTTGGTGTGAATGATAACTATCCACTAGCCACCTAAACGATCGCTGAAAATTAGGGTTCCGATCGGATAATGAACATAAAAGTTATTCAACGTTTCATATAGATTTGCACTGCGCCCACTGCAAGAAAGCAAGCAGTGTTTTTTCCAAGCAGTGTTTTTTTCCAATTGCTTGGACTGCTTGGCGTCTAGCTGAAAATAATATGTGTTGTTTGTTATTTTTCTTTGTAAAACACGTTTACCAATAACAGTTTTCTAAATCTGATTTTATATATATATATATATTCTTGCTCAGGATCACTAGCCGAGTCGATTAAGCCATGTCTGTCTGTCCGTCTGTATGAACGCCTATATCTCAGAAACTAAAAAGGATAGAGCCACCAAATTTGGTGACAACACTTATGTGAATCATACGCTGTACAATTTTTATTAAAATTTTGGGCCACGCCTACTTCCGCCCCCGCAATTCGAAAAACCGTATTGCAAGCGCCTACATCTCAGAAACTTAAAAAGCTAGAGCCACCAAATTTAGGACACGCCTACTTCCGCCCCCGAAAATCGATGGACCGTATAGCAGGCGTAATAATATAGCTAGAGTATTCAGTTTTGGTGTGAATGATAACTATCCACTAGCCACCTAAACGATCGCTGAAAATTTGGCTCCGATCGGATAATGAACAAAAAATTTATTCAACGTTTCATATAGATTTGCACTGCGACCACTGCAAGCAGTGTTTTTTCCCAACTGCTTGGACTGCTTGGCGTCTAACTGAAAATTATATGTGTTGTTTATTATTTTTATTTGTAAAACACGTTTACCAATAACAGTTTTCTAAATCTGATTTTTTCATAATCTTAAAAAATCCATAGTATAAGATCTTAAAAAATCCATGGTCTTATACAGTCAAAACTTGACTGTAGCCGTTCTTACTTGTTTTTCGTTTAAATATAACTTCAGTTTTAAATTCTATAGGAGCACCATATTTCAATATTACTTGGTAGTTAAAATCGTTTAAGGGGTTTTCTGTGATCATCCATGTGCTCGTCTGCTGAGTGGACTGTATCTCCACACGTCGCTGTTATTGAGTTACTATCATTTATGTTCATGTCGATTTCTACCCTGCTCAATGCGTCCGCTACCAAATTTTGAGAACCTTTCTTATACAAAATTTCGTAATCATATTCTAATAATTGCATTCTCCATCTAACTATTTTGAAGGTCGGTTCCTTAAAACTCATCAGCCATGTAAGTGGCTTATGATCGGTTACTATAACGAATTTGCTTCCAAACAAGCAAGGGCGAAAGTATTTAACTGTCCATATTATTGCTAACATTTCTTTCTCGACAGTGGCATAATTACGTTCTGTATCGGACAATGTTCTACTTGCAAAACAGACCGACTAGTGCGAACCCAAGGGTTCTTGTGATAGAACCGCTCCAAGGGCAACGTTATTGCGTCTGTTGATAAATCTTTTAGAAAGGTCTGGATATTGTAGTAGGGGATCATTGCAAAGAAGGCCTTTGCATTTTTCGAATGCATCAATATATTCCTGGTCTATTTCAATATTTTCTATGGTCAATAACTAATCTCCATTTTTTTCTCTTGTTTCGGATTTCTTCGGAACCAACCAAACAGATGAGCTCCAAGGTGAATGTCTTTCTCTAATTATGTTTTGTTCTAACATATTTTGGATTTGGTCATTGATCTCTTTTTGTTCTTGGTAGGAGTATCTAAAGGATTTGGCATACAGGGGTATGTCATCTGTAGTTTCTATTTTGTGTTTGTTTGTATTTGAGAATGTTAATCTATCTGACGGGTCGTGAAAAAGGAAGGGTAATTGTAAACATAGGTGTTTAAGTTGGTTTGTTTTTTCGTCAGAAAGGTGGTCCGTATTGACTCGTTTGTGAAAGTTCGCGTCGTTTTTCATGTCCGTTGGGGGGTCTTCGTCGCACCAATAAAAGTTCAATTCTACATATTTATCTTGAATGAATTGGGTTGTGGATAATGGAAATTCTAAACAAATCGTCTGATCCTGATCAGAATAGTCGACCATTTCTATCTATGCGTTGTAATTGTCCGCTGTATAGAGTCCTTATTGAATGCAAACATTATCTACTAATTCTATGGAATCAAGTAAAAATGGTCCCTGTTCATATTCGACTGGTATCTGCACTATCATTTCCAAACTGGCTTCGATATTAAATATATCCGTAGCTCTATTTCGTTCAATATGAATGGGGATAGTTGCCGCAGGGGTTTGTAGATCTATATTTTTTTTTATAGTAGATAAGATGTCAAGACCTATTAGTCCTCCGAAATATTCGTTAAATTTGAGGAGTAAAAATGGAAATGTGTCTTTTAAATTAAATTCGGAAAATGCTGGATATTCGACCTTTTCGGTTACCTGAATTTCCTTTTATACAGTTTTTATGACTGTATTTGTGCTTAAGGATTCTTTCTGCGGGAGCAAAACAAATTCAGGATCGATAAAAGAGTTCGATGCCCCTGTATCGATTAGAAAGCGTAGCTTCCTACCAAACGGTGAACTATTCAAAATATAGGTAGAGTCGATCCGTGTTTATCCTTATAACTTTTTAGGTACCCTGTCTGCTCTCTGAGGCTGGTCTTTGAAAATTTACAGTTTCCTCTAAATTGTGAAGTGCTGGTTGCTCCGAAGAGGTTTCCAGATTGTTTAATCTGCTAGTATTTGTCTGACGTAAGAAACTAACTAGAGAAATTATTATGTCCATTAACCTCGTTGTTAGAGCGATGGTCCTGTCCGTAATAATCCTCGGTTGAGTAAGGAAGAGCTCTATACTGTCCTCTACCCGGCTGGTAGCCTGAAATACGATTATTATGTGGATTTGCTGGGTACCGTCGTCTCTCCTGCACGTACTCATCGCTCTCCTAAATGGCTATATCAAATGCTTCATCCAACGTATTTGGTCTAAAAGCTTTGACCACATTTCGGAGTGGTACCGTTAAACCCTTAATAAAAGTTTTCAGGCAAAAAACCATATAGAAATTCTTTTTTTCTAGAATAGTTAAAGCTAATAGTTCCTTTGAATCGGCCATGCATGTCAATATCCGTTTCAGATCCAAAATGGTATCATACAGTTTTGTTATTGGCAGCCTTCTAAAAGAAACGTCATGTAGTTCCTCTATTAAAGTCAGTTCGTCCCTGTTATCTAGTGATTTTCTTGTTAGATTCCTCTTAATTTCATCCCAGTTTAATGGGGTATCCAATATATCTAACAATTCAATCGCTTTGCCCTTTATTTAATTCCTGATCGCTCTTAAATACATTTTCCCTCTCGGAGTTTGGTCTGTGTCATTAAACGTCAACAAAATCTCTTCCACACTTTCTATGAATCTCTTAAGTGCGTAGGGGTTATCGTCGTAGGTCGGAAGATTCTTAATAACGTCTGGGAGTCCGGCAGACAATTCTTATGCTGGACTCCGACGTATTTTGAGGAGCGGTACTTATTCTTGAGCTTGTGGTTATGTCTGTTGGGGTAGTTTCGGTTATGTTTCTTATAAGGGTGGGTATTTAGGTTGTCTGTCTAGTAGTCCGAGTTAAATTAGGAATAGTAGATTTAGTCTTATGCTTACATTTTTTTGACATTTAATATTATCTTATAATTATCTTAATATACAGTGTGGTTTGGTGTGTGATGAATGCTTTTATTATAGGTTCAATACCTGTAATGATACTTGGATTAATATATGTATTGTGTGGAATATATTTCATTTGATATTATAACATGGAGGCAAGGTTACATTGTATTAATGTGTTGATTCGTTTTAATTTCTTAATTTGTTATCTTCCACATTCATGACATACTAATAGCCTCATATTTGACTCTGTGAAGGCAATCGACTCACTACAGCGGTCGAGAGATTACAACATAGCTACCAAATGGCCGATATGGTCGTCTCGTATATCACCAATGTAAGGTTATTTCTTGTTTGATCGGATCTAGCTTGTAGTTTTACACCAGTTTGTGTAGGCTGATCTGAAATATGTATGTTTCTGTGGTTCCGTCGCGTATCAGTGACCTGTTCGAACATAATTGTTCGCGTCCAACTTGACGGAACCTCCTCCCCACTACAAATCAACAACTGTCTTGCAACACGTTACCACTTTAAAGGTTGTGGTTTTTGCACAAGTTTCTGTGAGCTTATGTTACGTATGTACGTTTGTGTGGTTCCGTCGCGTATCAGTGACCTGTTCGAACATAAATGTTCGCATACAACTTGACGGAACCTCCCTACACTACATGTCGAAACTGTGATCAATCGTGTACCACTGACTTGTTCACACATAATGTTTGCATCGAGCCTAGCAGCCCTTTCACAGCACTTCCCAGCTGTCTGCTTCTACGCTGCATTCTAACTGCAGCCTCGTCACCTAAGCAGTTATGGTCAGCATTCCGGGTGCATTGCGCTTTGACGAACGTTGCAACAGGTTGCAACGTAACAGCATTGGTCTGCATTCTGGGTAACGGAAGTGGAGACGCCGACAGCGCAGCTGGCGGCAGAAGACTTCTTGTAGAGCTCTATTTAATTTTGTAAATTAGTCTAAATTTACTCTTGAATAAAACGAGGCGTTCGCCCGTAGAAAATACAATTGTTCCTTTAGCTAACTCGGTCGGTATCAAAAACCTAATTGGCACCCAACGTGCAAAGAAACTCACAAAGAGTTCGTGCGTGCAAAATCCAAACATAATAAATTAAACAAAAAAAAAAAAATCAACAAAACAAAGTTACCGCAAAGCTTGGACAACACAAGCAACTAAAAAAAACGAAAACGCTAAAATCGAAAACGCTAAGCGACCATAGGCGCAGCAACAGCAAAATCCAGTAACAACTGAACGTGGTATAGTGGCACCCGCAAATATTCGACAGCTGCGTGGGACTTTCGCCACACTCGACAGCGATACAGTTACATCTGCAAACACTCGACAGCTGCGTGGGACATTCGCCGCACCTGACTAAGATATTGAACGTAGCATCATGTACATGATTTGATAGATGAGAATAAAGTGATATGGCAGCATAAATAAAACTTAAAATAAAATACGACAAAATTTGAGCCGAGGCGTTTTTAAGTTATCATCGAAAGTAAGCATAAGAAGAATACAGTGTGTTGTCTCGTCTGAAAAGTTTTCTTTGTGTGCGTGTACGGTGTTGCATGGAATTTTGTTTACAATAAATGAGTGATAGCGACGGTGGCCAGCACGAAGACAGTGACGACAGTATTTATTTGGATTTAGTTCAGAATTTGGCGCGCTACAAGTTGCAGAGTACGATAGAACGCTTGCGCATAGCAAAACAGACATGGACGCAGCCCAGATTCGCGCGATGATCGATGCCGCAATGCAGAGTGCACTTGTGGCGCAGACACAAGAGTCTGCAAACCGGGAGATTGATCTGAAACAAGACATTGAAAAGCAGGTAAAACGGTTAACAGCCAGCTTTAAAGACTTTCATCTGTCCGTGCCACAAATCAAAGTCTACAAAGACACTGAGATTATAGAAGGAACTAAGTGCGACGAGCCACTCGATGCAGTCAAATGCCTCCCAGAGTTCAACGGGAGTCAAGAAGCTTACGTATCTTGGAGACAGGCTGCTCACGCCGCTTACAAGATCTTCGAAAGATACAATGGTAGCTCCCGCCATTATCAGGCAGTCATAATCATTAGAAGTAAGATACGTGGACCGGCTGACGCAGTGCTCGCGTCATTTAACACGCCCTTAAACTTGGCATGTCCATCCTGCAATACTATGATGAGGTAGAGAAAAAAGTCACCTTGCTGATGAATAAAGCCCATATGGCTTATGACAAGACCTTGGCCATGGGAATGTGCGAAAAATTCAGGGGTGATGAGCTTGGCTTATTCATTTCGGGACTAAAGCGCAACCAGACCGACGTACTTTTGCTGCACACTCTCCAGATCTGTCGTCAGCGCTTAGCTCAGGAGGTCGAGGCCAACCATGAAAGATATGTCTGTGCAGCAAGTTTTTCCAGGGGTCAAGAAGAAAGGGGTCGAACAGAACCGCGCCCGCAAGGGCGGCAAAATCAGCAATTTGCTCAGGGTACTTAGCGCTTTCAGGGTAAGAATCCCCACTTTAAAAAACATGCCACCCCTCAGGCCGATAAAGCCCAGTAAAAAGAAGGTGCCGATAATACTCCAGTCCCTATGGAGGTAGACCCGTCGTCATCTAAGTTTAGGCAGAACACGAATTATCAACGAGGCTTAGGCAGATTCAACGGTAACATGTAAAGAAAGCTACAGTCGAGCGCGCCCGACAGTAAGATACCATGCACCCAGTTTCGAAACAAATTATCACACATTTAATTCCATCAAAAAAATGCTGCACAAGTTTATCCGCCATCTATTGTTTAAATTAGATCTATTTTTGAATAGCGCCATCTACATGTGAAAACGGTATAGCTTTACACACGCTACGGCTGAAGCAAATCATCGTGACGATTACGTCACGATGCGCAGCACAGGCGCAAGCAGTGGAAGTACGGAAAACGGAAACATGGATAACTTCTGTGTTTATCGTCCGATTGGATTGTAATTTGGGGAATAGATTTATAGTGCAATTATTTATGTTCATACCAAAACAGAAAGCTGTAACTTTAATACTTCTCCTGATAATCGAATAATTATTAATAATTATCGATTTGCGTGGGCGGTGGGCGTGTCATAAAAAATTTAAAATAAACTCGATCTACGAGGGTCGTTTGATAAGTCCGTGACTTTTTGAATAAAATATATTTTTTTCGTCAAAGAAGCGTTTTATTTCTCAACATAATCTCCTTTTAGCTCTATACATTTAGTCCAGCGTTTTTCCAATTTTTTTATTCCTTCCAAATAATAGGTTTTCTCAAGGCCCTCAAAATAGTCGTTTGTTTCTGTGATGACCTCTTCATTTGACCCGAATCTCTTACCGCCGAGCCATTTCTTCATGTTTGGAAACAAAAAATAGTCACAGGGGGCTAAATCTGGAGAATATGCTGGATGGGGTAGCAGTTCGTAGCCCAATTTATGAAATTTTGCCATGCTGACTACACACGTGTGCACCCGTGCATTGTCCTGATGGAACAGCACTTTTTTTTCGCCAAATGCGGTCGTTTCTGCTTCAAATCAATATCGAATCTGTCCAAAAGCTCTGAATAATATTCGCCGGTGATCGTTTTACCCTTTTCAAGGTAATCGATGTGAATGATACCTTGTGCATCCCAAAAAACTGTGGCCATGACCTTGTTGGCCGACAGACCCACCTTGGCCTTCTTTGGTGCACGTTCACCCGGAGAAACCCACTGTCTTGATTGTTCTTTGGTCTCTGGTGTGGTGTGGTGGATCCATGTTTCGTCTACGGTAACGAAACGGCGCAAAAATTCGTTTGGATTGCGGTTGAACATCGCCAAACACTCCTTTGAAATGGTCACACGGTTGCGCTTATGGTCGTGTGTGAGCAATCGCGGCACCCATCGCGCGGAAAGCTTTTTCATGTCCAAATATTCATGTAAAATGTGATGTACCCGTTCAGTTGAGATGCCTACAGCCTCAGCTACCTCACGCACTTTCATTCTCCGATCATCCAATATCATTCCATGGATTTTGTCGACGATTTCTGGCATGACGACCTCTTTTGGGCGACCTGAACGTTCGGCATCACTTGTACTGGTACGACCACAACGGAACTCAGTAAACCATTTCTTAACCATTGAAATTGATGGTGCAGAGTCCCCATAATATTTATCAAGTCTTTCCTTGGTTTCGGTGATGGATTTTTTACGCAAAAAATAATGCTTAATTAGCACACGAAATTCACTTTTTTCCATTTTCGTTAAAATTCACGAGATCGTCTGCTTTCAATGCCTATAAAACGCAAACCAAAAAACGCAGCTTTCTCAAAATTTTACAGTCAGCTGTTAATCGATAACTGCTGACAGGAGCAGTGTTGTATTTAGAGCAGGTGCGCGGCAAATACAAAAAGTCACGGTCTTATCAAACGACCCTCGTACCTATGGTATACAGGAACCTTCATGTGAAATATGGTGTCTCTAGCTTTTGTAATAGCTGAGATCTAGACGTTCAAACGGACAGACGGACATGGCTCAATCGACTCAGCTAGTGATCCTGAGTCAGAATATATACACTTTGTAGGGTCTGCCACGCCTCTTTCTGCCTGTTACATACATTTGCACAAACTTAGTATACCATTTTTGACCATTTTCAATGGTCGAATGGTATAATAATAAACGTGCTACAGGCTCGGATCAAGCTACGGGTCAAAGGCGACAAAGAATAGACCATATTCAGGCGAGTGCAGAGGATGACGCGAGATACGCTTACGCGGCTCAGGAAGCTGCAGCAGAGATAGAAGAAGAAAACGGACTTGACTATAAGAGTGATATCGCTAATTTTTTAGGGGAAGGTCCCTGCTGCCGTTCATTCGGCGAAGAATAGCGGGGGTAGACATGACATTTTTAGTTGACACGGGCGCTTCTAAAAATTATATTAGATCGCACAAATGCTTAAAGGGCGTAGTCCCGGTCGAGTCCCCTTTCGTTGTTCACTCTATCTACGGATCGAACAACATTGCTAATAAAATTAAGTTGCCCATCCTTGGGAGGTACGCTTTTTTCTTCTTACTCGATTCCTTGTCAACATTTAATGGAATCATAGAGCTGGACTTACTTAAACAGGTGAGTGCAGTCCTATGCCTTAAAGAGGGCGTGTTGAGAATTGGTGCGACTTCGGAGGCGTTGCAGTACCACGAGTGTGCGAACGTCAACCACACGAAGAGCAAAGAAATCGACGCACCACCTGCGGTGAAGGCAGAGTTTCTGCAGATTCTTCATCGGAACAAGAAGGCTTTCGCGGACTCTAACGGACTCTTACAATACAGTCTTCGTAGCCACAATTCGTACAACCGACGATAACGTGGTCTACTCGAAGCTATACCCCTACCCAAGGGGTGTTGAAGATTTTGTCGCTTCAGAGGTTAGCGACTCTCAAAAAACGGCACTATCAGGAAGTCCAAGTCACCCTATAACAACACAGTTTGGGTGGTGGACAAGCACACAGGTGGAAAGGCACAGACGTGTTAGGTAATAGAAATAAACGTCTAGTGATAGACCTTAGGAAACTCAATTCAAAACCTTTGCCGATAAGTACCCAATGCCAAACATCACAATGATTTTGGACAACCTGGCCAAAGCTTAGTTCTTCACAACGCTCGACCTGAAATCAGGTTATCACCAAATCACTCTTGCAGAGCGGGATCGCGAAAAAACCGCTTTTTCAGTCAATGGTGGAAAGTACGAATTCTGTCGACTTCACTTCGGATTGAAAAATGCAACTAGCATTTTTCAGACGACCATAGACGACGTTTTGCGAGAACAAATCGGAAAGTCCTGCTATGTCTACGTTGATGATGTCATCTTCTCCGAAAACGAGAAAGATCACGTCAGGCACGTTGACTGGGTCTTGAAGAGCCTTCTAAGCGCGAACATGCGCATGGCGCACGAAAAGATAGCGTCGAATACCTCGGCTTCGTGGTGACCAAAGACGGAGCAAAATCAGATCCGGAAAAAGTAAAAACTTTCCTGAGCCCTGAGCCCACCAGGTCGTTTATGAGCCTAGCTGGCTATTACCGCTGCTTCATTAAAGACTTCGCAGCAATAGCAAAACCTATATCCGATATCCTAAAAGGGGAAAACGGGTCGATTAGCAAATATATAAAGCAATGAAGCTCAGCGCAACGCCTTTGGAAAACTTAGGAACGTCTTGGCGTCCAAAGCTTCATACTAATGTACCCAGACAACAAAAAACCATTTGACGTCAGCCTTTGGAATAGTCGCCGTTTTACCACGGCCGTCCAATAACAATGATATCTAGGGCACTAAAAGACAGTGAGGCCAACTACGCTACTAACGAGCGAGAGCTGCTAGCCATTGTCTGGGCCGTGGGAAAGCTACGGCACTTCCTATACGGAGTCAGAGATATCAATATATTCACCGACCACCAGCCTTTGACATTTTTCGTTTCGGAAAGTAACCCAAAAGCAAAGATCAAGAGGTGGAAGGCACGCATTGACGAAACATGGGCTAAACTTTTTTATAAGCCAGGCAGAGAAAATCATGTAGCTGACGCACTCTCGCGTCAGAACGTGAATGCCCTCTAGGGAAACCATGGCGAACCGGAATGTGTTAATGCTATGTGGTTAATGCTATCTATTGTAGGCTCCCGACCTTGGCTAGCTTCCAACACGAGTTGGTGATAGCTTTCCCTGCCACAAAGTTCTGGCATTGCAAAAACTTCGTAGCGGACGTGTTTGGCATGGATGATCACAAAGAAATCATCACCGCAGAACACAATCGGGCGCATAGAGCGGCCCAGGAAAATGTCAAACAGGTCATGACAGAATACTACTTTCCAAAGATGACTAAAATGGCTAATAAAGTGGCTCTGAACTATAAAATTTTCTCAAAGGCAAAATACGGCAGGCACCCAAAAAAACAGAAACTCGGCCAGACGCCAGTGCCTACTCAAACTGGAGAAATGTTACACATCGACAACTTCTCCACAGATAAAATGTACTTCCTTACCTACATTGACAAATTCTCTAAGTTCGCGGTAGTCCAGCCTATCGCGTCTAGAACCTCTCCTCCAAGACCGCCCCTCTTGGTACTAATGAACATTTTCACACGGGCAAAACAGGTATACTGCGACAACGAACTTGCATATAAATCGCAGACCATTAGGTCCTTGTTGTTGAATAATTACGGCGTTAGCATGATTAACGCGCCTCCCCTACATAGCACTTCCAATGGGCAGGTGCAGCGCTTTCATAGTACCCTTCTAGAGATCACTAGGTGCTCAAAGCTTCAGAACCTCTCTGATTGTCGACACAGTTGACCTCATACTCCAGGATACTATCGAGTACAACAACGCGGTACACTCAGTAGTGGGAAAAAGACCAAAGGACATTTTACATGCAGAGTCATTAGAGTGTATCCAGGCTGTCAGCAACAGGATAAAAAAAGCTCAGGTAGGGCAGAACGCCAGGGAAAACCGGAGTCGGCAGAATAAAGTCTTTGAAGTAGGCGAAAAAGTCCTTGTAAAGGCAGGTTATGGTACAAGCTTTCGTCCCTTTGCAGCGAGGAAAAGGTTGAGGCGGACTTGGGGACAACGGTCCTCATCAAGGGGAGGGTGGTCCATAAGTACAACCTCCGTTGACATACAACTAACCACAAACACTTTATGTCTTTATTAGGATTATTTTGACGATACTTTCAATAGTGGCACTGCCAACGGCAAGGGTGACAGACTATACGCACGCGGACTACATACCAATTGTGGACGGTGACATCTTACTATGGAACAGCTACGGGTACCTACGGCATACGGCCAACCTTACGGACTATAGGATCATGGCTGAGGAGACCACGAAACTGACTGGAATGTTTTCACACTCACACATGCGGAGATTGTTGGAAATAGACACCGGACACGTACTGGACATGTTATCCGCACTCGACGTGCATCATCGCATGGTAAGGAGTCTAGATTTTTAAGAACGGCCCTTAAGGTAGTAGCGGGTACCCCGGACACAAACGACTTAAAGAGGGTGGAGACGACACAGACGCAGCTGGTCACTGCAAGCAATAGGCAGATAAGCATAAGTTCCAAACTGCAGGAGAAAATAAACCAACTCACTGACACTGTAAACAAAATTCTTAGACTATCTACAGGTAAACAAATTGATACTGGCCACCTTTTCGAGGTCCTTAGTACGCGAAACAGAATGATTATATCAGAGATAGGCAACCTTATGCTTACCTTGACTCCCGTTAAAGTTAATGTAATTAATCCGGCAATTATTGACCACTCAGATCTTGCAAATATTCTCACCGATCAAATCACAGCGACCCCTATAACTGACGTATTGAAAGTATCCAGAATTAAGGTAGAACGTAAGAGTAATATAATCATCTTTATAATTGAATTCCCTATTATAAGTAAGCAATGCAAGAAGATAACGATTTTCCCAGTCGCCCACAACGGTTCCGTACTCCAGTTACACGAAAATTTGGTGGCTGATTGCAACGGCCAGATGCTGGAGCTAGCTAACTGCTCGCAAACAACGACTGCGACATTCTGCAGGCAGGCAAGAGGCAGTACTTGCGCATAGAGTCTCCATGCTGGAGGTACAGCCCATTGTCAGACGCAGCCGAGCCACCTCAAACCCCTCACCATAGTGGAAGACGGCATAATTATCATCTATGACCGCAGTGCAAACCTCTCATACGACAACACCGCAGCGACAAGAGTGAATGAAACAAATCTCGTCTCAACCGCAGTGGCGAGCAAAGTCGATTACCAGCGGTGGCGGCCTCGCCATTGCTTAACATTAGCGGACACGAAATGGTCCTCAGTCTCCTATACGTCCATCGACAGAGCGAAGAGAACCTAAACTACATCAAAGAGGTTCGGGACAACATTGCGGTGGGCAACCAATTGACGCTCTCAATCGGCGCAATACTGCTGATTTGCATCGTGGGAGTTTGAATCTTCTGGTACCGCCGGCAAGCGGCTGAAAGCCGCAACTCGCAAGAAATAAACAAAATTCTGGAGAGCTTAAAAACGACCGAGGACGTTCGGTCTCCGAGAGGGGGGGTAGTTAACCCGTAACATTATGCTGCCGCATCGCGCAATAAGTCGCTAGCGTGGGAATGCCGACCTAAGCAGTTATGGTCAGCGTTCCGGGTGCATTGCGTTTTGACGAACGTTGCAACAGGTTGCAACGTAACAGCATTGGTCAGCATTCTGGGTAACAGAAGTGGTGACGCTGATATCGCAGCTGGCGGCAAAAGGCTTCTTCTAGAGCTTTATTTAATTTTGTAAATTAGTCTAAATTTACTCTCGAATAAAGCGAGGCGTTCGCCCGTAGAAAATACAAGTGTTCTTTTAGTTAACTCGGTCGGTATCAAAAACCTAATTTGAACATTTGTTTGTAGCCTTTCTTTATTTGTATAACACTGCTTCTTATTTTGAGTGGCATCTGATTGTTTTGTATCACAGTGCATCTTATTTAGAGCGGCATGTGCTTGTTATGTGTTCCCCGCAAAAATTTTGACTTTCATTCATTTGTTCCAGTTTTTTTTATTTCTATTTAGTTTTTTTTTTATTGATATTTTGTTTTTAATAATATATTTATTATTAAACTTATATATTTTCTTTTTCATTTGGTGAAATAAAAACTTCGTTTTACTTTTAAGTGTAGTTAAGTGACTCTTGCGTCTTTTAAAATATTACTCTACTCACAAATTTATACTTAAGAAGCGTCGTAGGTTGATTCCCCAGGAATATGCAATCCGCTACTAATTATCGGCTGCACCAGTTATAAATGGGCCGTAGCTCCACGTAGTCAGTTGGTTTAATTATGTTTTATTTCCAAAGAGAGATAAGGTAACAAATATTTCTTGTATGACTTCTTGTTTATTCAAAAATTAAATTTAAGGTGTAGAGTTAATGCTCCGGTTTTTAAGTGTGTGTCTACGCATCAAAATGCAACTAAAAATGCGTCGGCAAAACTTCTTTTGCTTGCCACCCGTTCGTCTTTACTTAGCCTTGCCAAGGTTTGACAAGATCATGCTAATACGGCGCATCGGGAATTTGTCTGCTATTGTCTTCGCATTCAATTTTAAAAAAATTATTAGTGAGAGCAGCCCGAGTGATCGGAGCACTTTCCCAACATCCCATTAGGGATTGTGGTAAGACCGAGACGGTCGAATAATGCCGTTCTTCAGTAAATGTTAAACGAATACAATTTAGAATAAATTGAATCGCTGTCCTCAGTACGAATAGTCACGACGACATAAGTGATGCAGGCGAGCTTCTTACTCAGGTCCGTGGAAGCCTTTAAGTTTTCAGACATTAGTTCAAGAATTCTTGGGCGAAATTATGTTGGGACCTCAATGTCATCTATTATAGTAAAATTGACTTGCGCACACATTGAGAATTTTAGAGGTTCAGTGCCACCGTTAAATGCTGAATAAGGTTCAAGTCAAGGTTTATAACCTGCTTCCTTATCTGCACTGTCCTGCTCTTCAGCGGCCCCTTCGGCAGCCTATTCATACTGCACCTCATGGTCAGCCTCCTGCTGATCTTCTTTAGTCAGATTCACCCTCGGAGAATGATTCAATCGGAGACCCTCTGCGAATTCTTTGGTCGAACTGCAGCTTGTCGCTGAAAGTTCGTCGGTTACCGCAACCAGAAAGATAACTCTAAGCCATGCTTAAAGAGATGGTACTATATATCCTAGTAGTGCTATTATTTTAACCACAGCTGTAATTGGTAATAAACAAGAAAAAAGGCTAACTTCGACACACCAAAGGCTTTATACCATTGATTGAGTTACTTTCTGGTGATCGGTTGTGTTGACCTTTACTCTCAATATTGTTTATTGTTTTCTGCCTAATCTTTGCAAATAATTTGTGGTTTTAATTTACTTTGGCGTATTTTAGTTTGTGCTAACCCAGTGCGTATTCATAACACTTCGTGTTACCCCTGGTGCCTTGCAATTTTACTAAATTTACACAATTTACACAATTATCAACTTGCGCGTCTTTGGCGTCATTTGTTGTTTTTGTTTTAAGTCTACTCTTCCACACTCTCCCGCTCTCACGTTTATATTTACGCTCTTTGAGCTTGTTACGCATGTGTTGAGTCTTACCGTGGCGTTGCTGTTGTTGTAGTTTTTAGCTTAGCTTACTTACTTATACTCAGTTGCTCTCACCTTGTAAAACTCCCTCGAGTTTACTGCGTTTGCATTGTGCGTCTGTTCTTATCGCTTCTCCTGTCTCTCTAACAGTTCTTTGTACCTTTTTGTTTTTGTTGTTTTTATTTTTGAAATTTCTTTCCTACTTTAATATTTTTTTGGTGTTCCCTACGTTTTTTGAGGTACATTCACTTTTATGAAGATGTTGTCGTGCTCGGCTAGAAACTGCAAATCCTCTGCTGACTCTAAGTCAGGTTTTGTTGATTGCTGGCTCTGCGATAACGTTTTTCACGTTAAGTGCATTGGCCTTACCGGCCGTATAAAAGATGCTATTAATAGCAAAATTGGACTTAAGTGGTCATGTGAAGATTGTCGCGTAGGTGAACTTAACCTACGTAAGACCCTGAGGCAGACCAAATTGAACGTTGCTCGTTTGCGGGCTTCGTTTTCTAAGTTGCATTCGGAGTTCATTGAACTAGAATCCCAACTGAATAATCTTAATTCTCTAGAGGACCCTCCGCTTGTGTCAGTTCTTCCATCAACTCCTTTATCTTCGTTATCTCATGCGAACACTCCTCTCGCTGTCTCGCCTATTTTGGCTCAAGCCTTCACGGTTAGTTTGATTGATCCACCTATTGTGGTCGTCACTTCTCCTACTTCGCCTGTGTCTAGGAGTATAGTAAATAACACTGGTTGCAGCTCTTCTGTAGTTATGCCTCCAAACATAACTAAGTCCCTTGTCGCCGTTATGCCAAACAAATTTATTTCTGTTTCTCGCTTGGCCCCCGATACTTCAATTAAAGCTGTGCAAGCATTCATTCAATCCAAGATCTCAATAACGAACCTTATTGTTGAGAAATTTTAATTTAACTATGCACGAGACATTGCATCGTTCAAAATTAATATTCCTGCAGACAGCTTTAAAAAAGTCTGTAGTGTAAATTTTTGGCCGCCTTATTTAATAGTTATGGAGTATACTCCTAAACAAAAAACTCGTCCCTCAGTTTCTTTGCCAGTAGTTTCCAGTGTCCCGTCTCCGAGTGGAACATCAAAAAACTAAATCCATCTTCTTTTTTTATTGCTTATCAAAATATTAGAGGACTAAACACTAAACTCTCTAAATTGTTTTTTGATTGTGTCTCTTTTAATTACCATATTTTAATATTTACTGAAGCTTGGTTGAAACCAGATGTCCTGAGTAGCTCAATGTTTACAGATAAGTACACTTCCTTCAGATGCGACCGTTTAGGTCGAACTGGTGGAGGCGTGCTTATAGCTGCTAGGTCTGATTTATCTGTTGAACAATTGTTAATTGTTTGCCCAGAATTTATCTGTGTTAAAGTGTCAGTGTGTCAAATTTCAATATACATTACTTGCTCTTATATTCCCCTTTCTTCAGATGTTTCCATCTACCTTGAACATCTTTCCTCTATCCAGTCTGTTGCATCCAAGCTATCTGATAGAGATTTTCCTTTAGTTTTTGGTGATTTTAATTTACCAGAAGTTGCATGGACCTCTCAATCAGATTTCTTGGTTCCCTCTTGTTTTAATAAATGTCTTATAGGACTTTCTGAACTTTCATTATTTCAAATTAATAATATTCCTAACCTAAATGGTAGAATGCTTGATCTTATCTTTTCATCTGATGTAATGTTGCAAAACACTATTTCTAGAAGTGATCCTTTAGTTTTACCTGAAGATCCTTACCATCCTACATTAGAGTTGTCATTAAAATTGCCTACTCTTGTGCAAACTGCAAATTCCCTTTCCAAATTAAAATCTCGCTGCTTTCGTAAGACTAATTTCATTAAGCTTAACAATTTGATTGTAAATCATGATTGGTCTACTTTTCATTTGTGTTCAGATTTGGATATTTGTATCTCATATTTTTATAAATCTATCAATTCATTTTTTGATCAATGTGTTCCCAATGTTTAGCCAGTTAAGTGTGATAGGCCACCTTGGTTTTCTCGTGAATTGATGGTTTTAAAAAATTAGAAATCCAGATATTTTAAAAAGTTTAAATCTACTGGAAGTCCTTCTGACTATTCTCGTTATATCGTTGTTAGAGTTAACTTTTTTTCTCTAAATACACACTGCTACAATAATTACTTGAATCGTTGTCGCCTACAGTGTGCCCAAGATCCTAAGCAGTTTTATAACTTTGTTAATTTGAAACGTAAAACTAATAAATTCCCATCTAATCTTTTTTTTTGAAAATAACAAAGCAACTAATGATCAGGCTGCTGCCGATTTGTTTGCGGATTTTTTTCAATCTACTTACTCCACTGAAGCCTATACTATGCAATCATACCCGTATTCCTTGAATAATTCTAACTCATTTTTTGCCCTTCTATTAACGAAATCTCTTTACTAAGCTATCCTAAATCCTCTAAGCCTGTATTTTCTCCCGGTCCTGATGGTGTTCCAGCATGTATACTTAGATTCTGTGCTGATACCATTTGTAAGCCTATATTTAAGTTGCTTGATTTGTCCGTAGCCACGAGTTACTTTCCGCCTGTATGGAAGGATTCCTTCTCTATACCTCTTCACAAATGTGGCTCTAACCAAGATGTGAAGAATTATAGGTGTATCTCTAAATTGTCCGCTATTCCTAAAATTTTTGAAAAAATCTTGACTGCATAATTAACACATATGTGTAAGTCCGTTCTTTCCCCTTATCAGCATGGATTTGTCAAATTTAGATCCACAACTACAAATCTTATTGAGTTTTCCTCAATTATAAACAAAGGATTTCGGAGGAAAATGCAAACTAATGTGGTCTACACTGATTTCAGTAAAGCATTTGACTCCGTTAATCATAACTTATTGGTTCATAAATTAGATCTTATTGGTTTTCCTCAAAAACTTATTTTGTGGATATCTAATTATTTAACTAAGAGGACGCAAAGAGTCCTTTTTAACTCTTGCCAATCAAAGCTTATATTTGTTACATCTGGGGTTCCTCAGGGTAGTCATCTTGGCCCTCTTCTTTTTAACCTTTTTATTAATTCTGTACTAACACAATCATCTATTCTTATGTACGCTGATGACGTAAAACTTTGTCTGACGTATAAGGACAAAACTTTCTTCAAATGGATCTCGACAAGTTTTTTGCCTGGTGAAGTCATAACCTGCTAAATCTTAATTGTTCTAAATGTAAAGTTATGTCATTTTACAGAGGAAACCATCACGTCATGAACTACTCCTTTCTACTTTTAAGAATATCTGAAGTAAATGACCTAGGTATTCTCTTTGATCAGAAATTTGATCGACACGTTACACACATTGTTAACAAGGCTTTTCGTGTACTTGGTTTCATTAAAAGATGGACCAAAGAATTTAATGATCCCTTTACAACCAAGTTTCTTTTTACTTCTCTTGTACGTCCAATTCTTGAATATGGTTCTTCCGTGTGGTCCCCGCAGTACCAAATTTATCAAGACAGAATTGAGTCTGTTCAAAAGCAGTTTCTTCTTTTTGCTTTACGTAGTTTCAACTGGGTTCCAGGAGTAGATTTACCACCTTATCATTATCGGCTACTTTAAATTAGCCTTCCTTCTTTAGCTAACAGTCGTATTATATTAAGTGTGTTGCTTATCATAAAACTTATAAGATTTAAGGTCGATTCCCCTTCCTTACTCAGGCAACTTAACTTTAGTGTTCCTTCTAGAGTTACCCGTAATTTTCAGCCATTGCCATTAGACTTTTGTTCTAGTAATTATAGCTTGCATGACCCTTTCCGTCTTCTCTGTGATCAATATAATTAACTTTTTAGACTTTTCAACTTAGTGTCCTCTCTTTCTAATATAAAAATTTCTATTCTTAACTCATTAACACTTCATACTAATAACTAATATTAACTTTTCTGATCTGATTGGGTTTTTCTGGGTTTTCCCCAATCCATTGCAACAAATGTTGGATCGGCTAGAATTTTTGTTTTTTCCCGGAATTAAATTAAATTAAATTATAATATCTTAAATTTTATAATTAAAATATTTTATTTTCCGTTTTAAAATTTCTTAAAATATTAAAATTTTAAAATTTATGCATAAAATTAATTTTCTTAGCTTTAATCAAAACTGCTTTTGTTAAGTCGTTTTTCTTTATAAATAAATTTTTTATCTATTTCTCTGTAACTTTTACGTCGACTGCTATTAGTTGACTTTAAATTAAATTAAATAAATAAATAAATAAATTGCAGTTACTTCACATATTAAATATCTATATCTTGAAAAATGATTAAAGTCGGCCGATAGGTTCTATGGCAGCTATACTATATATCGGTCCAATTTCGATCGAACTTTAACAGCCTTTAAAGGGCATACTTAGACATATATCGGGAAAGTTTTTGCCGTTGCGTGTATAAAGCTGATTGCTATGACGTTTGCATATGTGGATGGCGCTACTCAAAGATAGTTCCAATTAAAACAATAGGTGGCAGATGAACTTGTGTAGAGTTTTTGATGGAAGACAAGCGTGATAACTTTTTTTAAAACCAGGCGAATTGTATCTTACTGTCGGGTGCTTTCGATTGTAGCTTTGCTTACCATTTCTCATATGATAGAGTGGAAAGACTTTAGCCAAGTCCATGGTTTCTTGTATGTACCGTTCGTATTCGGTCCTACGTACGTGGTATCACTCAGAGTATTTCGTTTCCGTTGGAGATAAGGATATAGTTTGAGTGAGAGTAGCCCGTTAATATCGTGACCGTCAGAGAAGCCCATGCCAGCAGCGAAACGAAGCAGAATCACCTAAAGGGCGAATGTAAAGTTATTGATTTTTGTCCTACGTACAGCGGCGTAACTTTAACACCCAGCCACCCGTTCGTCTTTACTTAGCCTTGCCAAGGTTTGACAAGATCATGCTAATACGGCGCATCGGGAATTTGTCTGCTATTGTCTTCACATTCAATTTAATAAAATTATTATTAAGGCCAGCCCTAGTGATCGGAGCACTTTCCCAACATCCCATTAGGGATTATGGTAAGACCGAGACGGTCGAATAATGCCGTTCTTAAGTAAATGTTAAACGAATACAATTTAGAATAAATTGAATCGTTGTCCTCAGTACGAGTAGTCGCGACAACATAAGTGTTGCTGGCGAGCTTCTTACTCAGGTCCGCGGAAGCCTTTAAGTTTTCAGACATTAGTTCAAGAATTCTTGTGCGAAATTAAGTTGGGACCTCAATGTCATCTATTATAGTAAAATTGACTTGCGCACACATTGAGAATTTTAAAGGGTTCAGTGCCACCGTTAAATGCTGAAAAACGTTCAAGTCAAGGTTTATAACCTGCTTCCTTGTCTGCACTGTCCTGCTCTTCAGCGGCTCCTTCGGCAGCCTATTCATACTGCACCTCATGGTCAGCCTCCTGCTGATCTTCTTGAGTCAGATTCACCCTCGGAGAATGATTCAATTGGAGACCCTCTGCGAATTCGCTGGTCTATATTGCGTATTTTGCTGTTTGCTTCTGCCGCACGCCGGCGATGGAGGTTGATTTAGTCGAACTGCAGCTTGTCGCTGAAAGTTCGTCGGTTACCGCAACCAGAAAGATAACTCTTCCGCCATCTTCTCGATCTTGTCGCACTTTTTGTCGCTGTTATTCGGACGGGCAGCCTCTAAAGAAGTAAGAAGACTTCTCAGTTTTTTCAGACTGAGCATCAGACTCCGTCTGCCGTTAATTAAAACGGCCTAGGGACTGCCAAATTGATCTGTCTTTGACGAAAAGAATGTCAGTGGGGTTTCCACGCAGTCTGGACACGAATATCCGAAGCGCGTAGGCCTTGTACTTCTCATTCATGTATTGATTAAGAAGGCGAGTTTTTTCTCAACCTCTCCATAGAATCGAATGAGCGTCTGGGGACCCTGCCGAAGTGTAGCAAGCTCTTGATCAAGCAGGTGCAGCGGGCGGTTGTCCGAAAATGTGAAATCTAATCGGCCTTTGATGATAAAATTCAAAATTAGAACCTCTCTTTCAATTACGAAAGATCTGCACAGCTTGGTAGTCTTTAAAGCTGCCTTCGTGTGGCATAGGCGGCCATTACCACTTGACGCTACGAGACATATTGCTCCTGAGAGCCGTTGAATGCTGGAGGCGAGTTTAAATTCAACTCCCTTTTTCAAACTTGGGCGAAATATAGCTGACTGCTTTAGCTTCTACAGATGTTATGCGCGCCCGACCGTAAGATACCATTCGAACAACTTCGTTGTTGCACTAACTAATACTAACTCGCTCCCACACACACATTCAGACACACACTTAAGGGCTACCAAGGTAACCTCATACCACGATGGCAAGATACATGGTCGGTCTCCCAGAAGGGCAGCTGGACGCGACGGCTCATCCCGCAAATCGAACCCTGGATTGGAAGGAAGCATGGGCAGATAAACTTCTACTTGACCCAGTTTCTAAGTGGACATGGCTGCTTTAGAGCCTACCTGCACCGCTTCGGTCATAGCGAGGATTCCATATGCGCTACCTGTGGTGCAGGCTATGAAGAAGATGCCGAGCACGTCATATTCGTGTGCCCCCGATTCAACAGGGAAAGATTTGCGGTGGAGGAGGCGTTCGGGGAGACACCATCACCCGGAAACCTTGTGCCGAACATGGTGGCCTGCCAGGAAAAATGGGATGCTGTGAACGCGATGGCATGTAGCGTTATGGTGCAGCTGAGGCGAGAGGAAAGGATCCGAGCAGATGCGAGCCTCTAAGGCTATACTCCCCCCTGTTGTAATGCCTAACGGCGGGGCCAGGAGGGAGTAAGAACGGTGTTTTACAACAGGCTACGGCCTGGTGTCACAAAGACCCCTTGAAGTACTGCGGTGCGTCAACGTCTTTTTAAAAAAAAAAAAAAAAAAAAAAAAAACACTTAAGGGCTAAAAAGATGCAGACGATATGGTGTAATGACGCGGGCAACGGAACTATGAAAAACGTTTTCTTTAATAACTTCTGTATTTATTTCCCGATCGGATTGTAATTTTGGGAATGGGTGCATAATATCAGCATGTTTTCGTGTGCAGAAATCTGTAACCTTAATACTTTCCTTAGTATTCGTAAATTATAGATTTGCTTGGGCGGTGGGCGTGGCACCTCGAATTTGAAATAATCCTTATCTTCGAATGATTTACAGCAACTATCATGCCAAATTTGGTATCTGTAACTGTAATACTTTCCTTAATATTCGTTTATTATCGATTTGCTTGGGCGGTGGGGGTGGCACTCCAAATTTGAAATAAACTTTATCTGCGTATGGTATACAGGAACCATCATGTCAAATTTGGTGTCTCTAGCTTTTGTAATAGCTGAGATCTCGACGTTCATACAGACAGACGGACGGTCAGACGGACAGTCAGACATGACTTAATGGACTCAGCTAGTGATCCTGAGCAAGAATATATATACTTTATGGGGTCGCAGATGCATCCTTCTGACTGTTACGCACATTTTGACAAACACAATGGACCATGTATTTTTTTAAAATTCATGGTCTAAAAACATAGTACTATATATCCAAGTAGTGCTATTATTTTAACCACAGCTGTAATTGGTAATAAACAAGAAAAAAAGGCTACCTTCGACACACCGAAGGCTTTATACCATTGCAGTTACTCCACATATTAAATATCTATATCTTGAAAAATGATTAAAGTCTATGGCAGCTATACTATATATCGGTCCAATTTCGATCAAACTTTAACAGCCTTTAAAGGGCATACTTAGACATATATCGGGAAAGTTTTTGCCGTAGCGTGTGTAAAGCTGATTGCTCGTGACCGTCAGAGAAGCCCATGCCAGCAGCGAAACGAAGCAGAATCACCAAAATGTCGAATGTAAAGTTATTGATTTTTGTCCTACGTACAGCGACGTAATTTTAACACCCAGCCTCCCGTTCGCCTTTACTTAGCCTTGCCAAGGTTTGACGAGATCATGCTAATACGGCGCATCGGGAATTTGTCTGCTATTGTCATCGCATTCAATTTTATAAAATTATTAGTGAGAGCAGCCCGAATGATCGATCCCATTAGGGATTATGGTAAGACCGAGACGGTCGAATAATGCCGTTCTTCAGTAAATGTTAAACGAATACAATTTAGAATAAATTGAATCGTTGTCCTCAGTACGAGTAGTCGCGACAACATAAGTGTTGCAGGCGAGCTTCTTACTCAGGTCCGCGGAAGCCTTTAAGCTTTCAGACATTAGTTCAAGAATTCTTGTGCGAAATTATGTTGGGACCTCAATGTCATCTATTATAGTAAAATTGACTTGCGCACACATTGAGAATTTTAGAGGTTCAGTGCCACCGTTAAATGCTGAATAAGGTTCAAATCAAGGTTTGTAACCTGCTTCCTTGTCTGCACTGTCCTGCTCTTCAGCGGCCCCTTCGGCAGCCTATTCATACTGCACCTCATGGTCAGCCTCCTGCTGATCTTCTTGAGTCAGATTCACCCTTCGGAGAATGATTCAATCGGAGACCCTCTGCGAATTCTTTGGTCGAACTGCAGCTTGTCGCTGAAAGTTCGTCGGTTACCGTAACCAGAAAGATAACTCTAAGCCATGCTTAGAGAGATGGTACTATATATCCTAGTTGCGCTATTATTTTAACCACAGCTGTAATTGGTAATAAACAAGAAAAAAAGGCTAACTTCGACACACCAAAGGCTTTATACCATTGATTGAGTGACTTTCTGGTGATCGGTTGTGTTGACCTTTACTCTCAATATTGTTTATTTTTTTCTGCCTAATCTTTGCAAATAATTTGTGGTTTTAATTTACTTTGGCGTATTTTAGTTTGTGCTAACCCGGTGCGTATTCATAACACTTCGTATTACCCCTGGTGCCTTGCAATTTTACTAAATTTACACAATTTACACAATTATCAACTTGCGCGTCTTTGGCGTCATTTGTTGTTTTTGTTTTAAGTCTACTCTTCCACACTCTCCCGCTCTCACGTTTATATTTACGCTCTTTGAGCTTGTTACGCGTGTGTTGAGTGTTACTCTTACCGTAGCGTTGCTGTTGTTGTAGTTTTTAGCTTAGCTTACTTACTAATACTCAGTTGCTCTCACCTTGTAAAACTCCCTCGAGTTTACTGCGTTTGCATTGTGCGTCTGTTCTTATCGCTTCTCCCGTTTACTTTGTCTCTCTAACAGTTCTTTGTACCTTTTTGTTTTTGTTGTTTTTATTTTTGAAATTTCTTTCCTACTTTAATATTTTTTTGGTGTTCCCTACGTTTTTTGAGGTACATTCACTTTTATGAAGATGTTGTCGTGCTCGGCTAGAAACTGCAAATCCTCTGCTGACTCTAAGTCAGGTTTTGTTGATTGCTGGCTCTGCGATAACGTTTTTCACGATAAGTGCATTGGCCTTACCGGCCGTATAAAAGATGCTATTAATAGCAAAATTGGCCTTAAGTGGTCATGTGAAGATTGTCGCGTAGGTGAACTTAACCTACGTAAGACCCTGAGGCAGACCAAATTGAACGTTGCTCGTTTGCGGGCTTCATTTTCTAAGTTGCATTCGGAGTTCATTGAACTAGAATCCCAACTGAATAATCTTAATTCTCTAGAGGACCCTCCGCTTGTGTCAGTTCTTCCATCAACTCCTTTATCTCCGTTATCTCATGCGAACACTCCTCTCGCTGTCTCGCCTATTTTGCCTCAAGCCTCCACGGTTAGTTTGATTGATCCACCTATTGTGGTCGTCACTTCTCCTACTTCGCCTGTGTCTAGGAGTATAGTAAATAACACTGGTTGCAGCTCTTCTGTAGTTATGCCTCCAAACATAACTAAGTCCCTTGTCGCCGTTATGCCAAACAAATTTATTTTTGTTTCTCGCTTGGCCCCCGATACTTCAATTAAAGATGTGCAAGCATTCATTTAATCCAAGATCTCAATAACGAACCTTATTGTTGAGAAATTTTAATTTAACTATGCACGAGACATTGCATCGTTCAAAATTAATATTCCTGCAGACAGCTTTAAAAAAGTCTGTAGTGTAAATTTTTGGCCGCCTTATTTAATAGTTATGGAGTATACTCCTAAACAAAAAACTCGTCCCTCAGTTTCTTTGCCAGTAGTTTCCAGTGTCCCGTCTTCGAGTGGAACATCAAACAACTAAATCCATCTTCTTTTTTTATTGCTTATCAAAATATTAGAGGACTAAACACTAAACTCTCTAAATTGTTTTTTGATTGTGTCTCTTTTAATTACCATATTTTAATATTTACTGAAGCTTGGTTGAAACCAGATGTCCTGAGTAGCTCAATGTTTACAGATAAGTACACTTCCTTCAGATGCGACCGTTTAGGTCGAACTGGTGGAGGCGTGCTTATAGCTGCTAGGTCTGATTTATCTGTTGAACAATTGTTAATTGTTTGCCCAGAATTTATCTGTGTTAAAGTGTCAGTGTGTCAAATTTCAATATACATTACTTGCTCTTATATTCCCCCTTCTTCAGATGTTTCCATCTACCTTGAACATCTTTCCTCTATCCAGTCTGTTGCATCCAAGCTATCTGATAGAGATTTTCCTTTAGTTTTTGGTGATTTTAATTTACCAGAAGTTGCATGGACCTCTCAATTAGATTTCTTGGTTCCCTCTTGTTTTAATAAATGTCTTATAGGACTTTCTGAACTTTCATTATTTCAAATTAATAATATTCCTAACCTAAATGGTAGAATGCTTGATCTTATCTTTTCATCTGATGTAATGTTGCAAAACACTATTTCTAGAAGTGATCCTTTAGTTTTACCTGAAGATCCTTACCATCCTACATTAGAGTTGTCATTAAAATTGCCTACTCTTGTGCAAACTGCAAATTCCCTTTCCAAATTAAAATCTCGCTGCTTTCGTAAGACTAATTTCATTAAGCTTAACAATTTGATTTTAAATCATGATTGGTCTACTTTTTATTTGTGTTCAGATTTGGATATTTGTATCTCATATTTTTATAAATCTATCAATTCATTTTTTGATCAATGTGTTCCCAATGTTTAGCCAGTTAATTGTGATAGGCCACCTTGGTTTTCTCGTGAATTGATGGTTTTAAAAAATTAGAAATCCAGATATTTTAAAAAGTTTAAATCTACTGGAAGTCCTTCTGACTATTCTCGTTATATCGTTGTTAGAGCTAACTTTTTTTCTCTAAATACACGCTGCTACAATAATTACTTGAATCGTTGTCGCCTACAGTTTGCCCAAGATCCTAAGCAGTTTTATAACTTTGTTAATTTGAAACGTAAAACTAATAAATTCCCATCTAATCTTTTTTTTGAAAATAACAAAGCAACTAATGATCAGGCTGCTGCCGATTTGTTTGCGGATTTTTTTCAATCTACTTACTCCACTGAAGCCTATACTATGCAATCATACCCGTATTCCTTAAATAATTCTAACTCATTTTTTGCCCTTCTATTAACGAAATCTCTTTACTAAGCTTTCTTAAGTCCCCTAAGCCTGTATTTTCTCCCGGTCCTGATGGTGTTCCAGCATGTATACTTAGATTCTGTGCTGATACCATTTGTAAGCCTATATTTAAGTTGCTTGATTTGTCCGTAGCCACGAGTTACTTTCCGCCTGTATGGAAGGATTCCTTCTCTATACCTCTTCACAAATGTGGCTCTAACCAAGATGTGAAGAATTATAGGTGTATCTCTAAATTGTGCATGGATTTGTCAAATTTAGATCCACAACTACAAATCTTATTGAGTTTTCCTCAATTATAAACAAAGGATTTCGGAGGAAAATGCAAACTAATGTGGTCTACACTGATTTCAGTAAAGCATTTGACTCCGTTAATCATAACTTATTGCTTCATAAATTAGATCTTATTGGTTTTCCTCAAAAACTTATTTTGTGGATATCTAATTATTTAACTAAGAGGACGCAAAGAGTCCTTTTTAACTCTTGCCAATCAAAGCTTATATTTGTTACATCTGGGGTTCCTCAGGGTAGTCATCTTGGCCCTCTTCTTTTTAACCTTTTTATTAATTCTGTACTAACACAATCATCTATTCTTATGTACGCTGATGACGTAAAACTTTGTCTGACGTATAAGGACAAAACTTTAAACTTTCTTCAAATGAATCTTGACAAGTTTTTTGCCTGGTGTAGTCATAACCTGCTAAATCTTAATTGTTCTAAATGTAAAGTTATGTCATTTTACAGAGGAAACCATCACGTCATGAACTACTCCTTTCTACTTTTAAGAATATCTGAAGTAAATGACCTAGGTATTCTCTTTGATCAGAAATTTGATCGACACGTTACACACATTGTTAACAAGGCTTTTTGTGTACTTGGTTTCATTAAAAGATGGGCCAAAGAATTTAATGATCCCTTTACAACCAAGTTTCTTTTTACTTCTCTTGTACGTCCAATTCTTGAATATGGTTCTTGCGTGTGGTCCCCGCAGTACCAAATTTATCAAGACAGAATTGAGTCTGTTCAAAAGCAGTTTCTTCTTTTTGCTTTATGTAGTTTCAACTGGGTTCCAGGAGTAGATTTACCACCTTATCATAATCGGCTTCTTTTAATTAGCCTTCCTTCTTTAGCTAACAGTCGTATTATATTAAGTGTGTTGTTTATCATAAAACTTATAAGATTTAAGGTCGATTCCCCTTCCTTACTCAGGCAACTTAACTTTAGTGTTCCTTCTAGAGTTACCCGTAATTTTCAGCCATTGCCATTAGACTTTTGTTCTTGTAATTATAGCTTGCATGACACTTTCCGTCTTCTCTGTGATCAATATAATTAACTTTTTAGACTTTTCAACTTAGTGTCCTCTCTTTCTAATATAAAAATTTCTATTCTTAACTCATTAACACTTCATACTAATAACTAATATTAACTTTTCTGATCTGATTGGGTTTTTCTGGGTTTTCCCCAATCCATTGCAACAAATGTTGGATCGGCTAGAATTTTTGTTTTTTCCCCGGAATTAAATTAAATTAAATTATAATATCTTAAATTTTATAATTAAAATATTTTATTTTCCGTTTTAAAATTTCTTAAAATATTAAAATTTTAAAATTTATGCATAAAATTAATTTTCTTAGCTTTAATCAAAACTGCTTTTGTTAACTCGTTTTTCTTTATACATAAATTTTTTTATCTATTTCTCTGTAACTTTTACGTCGACTGCTATTAGTTGACTTTAAATTAAATTAAATAAATAAATAAATAAATTGCAGTTACTTCACATATTAAATATCTATATCTTGAAAAATGATTAAAGTCGGCCGATAGGTTCTATGGCAGCTATACTATATATCGGTCCAATTTCGATCGAACTTTAACAGCCTTTAAAGGGCATACTTAGACATATATCGGGAAAGTTTTTGCCGTAGCGTGTGTAAAGCTGATTGCTATGACGTTTGCATATGTGGATGGCGCTACTCAAAGATAGTTCCAATTTAAACAATAGGTGGCAGATGAACTTGTGTAGAGTTTTTGATGGAAGACAAGCGTGATAACTTTTTTTAAAACCAGGCGAATTGTATCTTACTGTCGGGTGCTTTCGATTGTAGCTTTGCTTACCATTTCTCATATGATAGAGTGGAAAGACTTTAGCCAAGTCCATGGTTTCTTGTATGTACCGTTCGTATTCGGTCCTACGTACGTGGTATCACTCAGAGTATTTCGTTTCCGTTGGAGATAAGGATATAGTTTGAGTGAGAGTAGCCCGTTAATATCGTGACCGTCAGAGAAGCCCATGCCAGCAGCGAAACGAAGCAGAATCACCTAAAGGGCGAATGTAAAGTTATTGATTTTTGTCCTACGTACAGCGGCGTAACTTTAACACCCAGCCACCCGTTCGTCTTTACTTAGCCTTGCCAAGGTTCATCATGCTAATACGGCGCATCGGGAATTTGTCTGCTATTGTCTTCACATTCAATTTAATAAAATTATTATTAAGGCCAGCCCTAGTGATCGGAGCACTTTCCCAACATCCCATTAGGGATTATGGTAAGACCGAGACGGTCGAATAATGCCGTTCTTAAGTAAATGTTAAACGAATACAATTTAGAATAAATTGAATCGTTGTCCTCAGTACGAGTAGTCGCGACAACATAAGTGTTGCTGGCGAGCTTCTTACTCAGGTCCGCGGAAGCCTTTAAGTTTTCAGACATTAGTTCAAGAATTCTTGTGCGAAATTAAGTTGGGACCTCAATGTCATCTATTATAGTAAAATTGACTTGCGCACACATTGAGAATTTTAAAGGGTTCAGTGCCACCGTTAAATGCTGAAAAACGTTCAAGTCAAGGTTTATAACCTGCTTCCTTGTCTGCACTGTCCTGCTCTTCAGCGGCTCCTTCGGCAGCCTATTCATACTGCACCTCATGGTCAGCCTCCTGCTGATCTTCTTGAGTCAGATTCACCCTCGGAGAATGATTCAATTGGAGACCCTCTGCGAATTCGCTGGTCTATATTGCGTATTTTGCTGTTTGCTTCTGTCGCACGCCGGCGATGGAGGTTGATTTAGTCGAACTGCAGCTTGTCGCTGAAAGTTCGTCGGTTACCGCAACCAGAAAGATAACTCTTCCGCCATCTTCTCGATCTTGTCGCACTTTTTGTCGCTGTTATTCGGACGGGCAGCCTCTAAAGAAGTAAGAAGACTTCTCAGTTTTTTCAGACTGAGCATCAGACTCCGTCTGCCGTTAATTAAAACGGCCTAGGGACTGCCAAATTGATCTGTCTTTGACGAAAAGAATGTCAGTGGGGTTTCCACGCAGTCTGGACACGAATATCCGAAGCGCGTAGGCCTTGTACTTCTCATTCATGTATTGATTAAGAAGGCGAGTTTTTTCTCAACCTCTCCATAGAATCGAATGAGCGTCTGGGGACCCTGCCGAAGTGTAGCAAGCTCTTGATCAAGCAGGTGCAGCGGGCGGTTGTCCGAAAATGTGAAATCTAATCGGCCTTTGATGATAAAATTCAAAATTAGAACCTCTCTTTCAATTACGAAAGATCTGCACAGCTTGGTAGTCTTTAAAGCTGCCTTCGTGTGGCATAGGCGGCCATTACCACTTGACGCTACGAGACATATTGCTCCTGAGAGCCGTTGAATGCTGGAGGCGAGTTTAAATTCAACTCCCTTTTTCAAACTTGGGCGAAATATAGCTAAAGCAGTCACTTCTACAGATGCTATGCGCGCCCGACCGTAAGATACCATTCGACCAACTTCGTTGTTGCACTAACTAATACTAACTCGCTCCCACACACACATTCAGACACACACTTAAGGGCTACCAAGGTAACCTCATACCACGATGGCAAGATACATGGTCGGTCTCCCAGAAGGGCAGCTGGACGCGACGGCTCATCCCGCAAATCGAACCCTGGATTGGAAGGAAGCATGGGCAGATAAACTTCTACTTGACCCAGTTTCTAAGTGGACATGGCTGCTTTAGAGCCTACCTGCACCGCTTCGGTCATAGCGAGGATTTCATATGCGCTACCTGTGGTGCAGGCTATGAAGAAGATGCCGAGCACGTCATATTCGTGTGCCCCCGATTCAACAGGGAAAGATTTGCGGTGGAGGAGGCGTTCGGGGAGACACCATCACTCGGAAACCTTGTGCCGAACATGGTGGCCTGCCAGGAAAAATGGGATGCTGTGAACGCGATGGCATGTAGCGTTATGGTGCAGCTGAGGCGAGAGGAAAGGATCCGAGCAGATGCGAGCCTCTAAGGCTATACTCCCCCCTGTTGTAATGCCTAACGGCGGGGCCAGGAGGGAGTAAGAACGGTGTTTTACAACAGGCTACGGCCTGGTGTCACAAAGACCCCTTGAAGTACTGCGGTGCGTCAACGTCTTTTTTAAAAAAAAAAAAAAAAAAACACTTAAGGGCTAAAAAGATGCAGACGATATGGTGTAATGACGCGGGCAACGGAACTATGAAAAACGTTTTCTTTAATAACTTCTGTATTTATTTCCCGATCGGATTGTAATTTTGGGAATGGGTGCATAATATCAGCATGTTTTCGTGTGCAGAAATCTGTAACTTTAATACTTTCCTTAGTATTCGTAAATTATAGATTTGCTTGGGCGGTGGGCGTGGCACCTCGAATTTGAAATAATCCTTATCTTCGAATGATTTACAGCAACTATCATGCCAAATTTGGTATCTGTAACTGTAATACTTTCCTTAATATTCGTTTATTATCGATTTGCTTGGGCGGTGGGGGTGGCACTCCAAATTTGAAATAAACTTTATCTGCGTATGGTATACAGGAACCATCATGTCAAATTTGGTGTCTCTAGCTTTTGTAATAGCTGAGATCTCGACGTTCATACAGACAGACGGACGGTCAGACGGACAGTCAGACATGACTTAATGGACTCAGCTAGTGATCCTGAGCAAGAATATATATACTTTATGGGGTCGCAGATGCATCCTTCTGACTGTTACGCACATTTTGACAAACACAATGGACCATGTATTTTTTTAAAATTCATGGTCTAAAAACATAGTACTACGATATATATCCAAGTAGTGCTATTATTTTAACCACAGCTGTAATTGGTAATAAACAAGAAAAAAAGGCTACCTTCGACACACCGAAGGCTTTATACCATTGCAGTTACTCCACATATTAAATATCTATATCTTGAAAAATGATTAAAGTCTATGGCAGCTATACTATATATCGGTCCGATTTCGATCAAACTTTAACAGCCTTTAAAGGGCATACTTAGACATATATCGGGAAAGTTTTTGCCGTAGCGTGGGTAAAGCTAATTGCTCGTGACCGTCAGAGAAGCCCATGCCAGCAGCGAAACGAAGCAGAATCACCAAAATGTCGAATGTAAAGTTATTGATTTTTGTCCTACGTACAGCGACGTAATTTTAACACCCAGCCTCCCGTTCGCCTTTACTTAGCCTTGCCAAGGTTTGACGAGATCATGCTAATACGGCGCATCGGGAATTTGTCTGCTATTGTCATCGCATTCAATTTTATAAAATTATTAGTGAGAGCAGCCCGAATGATCGATCCCATTAGGGATTATGGTAAGACCGAGACGGTCGAATAATGCCGTTCTTCAGTAAATGTTAAACGAATACAATTTAGAATAAATTGAATCGTTGTCCTCAGTACGAGTAGTCGCGACAACATAAGTGTTGCTGGCGAGCTTCTTACTCAGGTCCGCGGAAGCCTTTAAGTTTTCAGACATTAGTTCAAGAATTCTTGTGCGAAATTTAGTTGGGACCTCAATGTCATCTATTATAGTAAAATTGACTTGCCCACACATTGAGAATTTTAGAGGTTCAGTGCCACCGTTAAATGCTGAATAAGGTTCAAGTCAAGGTTTATAACCTGCTTCCTTGTCTGCACTGTCCTGTTCTTCAGCGGCCCCTTCGGCAGCCTATTCATACTGCACCTCATGGTCAGCCTCCTGCTGATCTTCTTGAGTCAGATTCACCCTCGGAGAATGATTCAATTGGAGACCCTCTGCGAATTCGCTGGTCTATATTGCGTATTTTGCTGTTTGCTTCTGTCGCACGCCGGCGATGGAGGTTGATTTAGTCGAACTGCAGCTTGTCGCTGAAAGTTCGTCGGTTACCGCAACCAGAAAGATAACTCTTCCGCCATCTTCTCAATCTTGTCGCACTTTTTGTCGCTGTTATTCGGACGGGCAGCCTTTAAAGAAGTAAGAAGACTTCTCAGTTTTTTCAGACTGAGCATCAGACTCCGTCTGCCGTTAATTAAAACGGCCCCTAGGATTGCCAAATTGATCTGTCTTTGACGAAAAGAATGTCAGTGTGGTTTCCACGCAGTCCGGACACGAATATCGGAAGCGCGTAGGGCCTGTGCCTCTCATTCATGTATTGATTAAGAAGGCGAGTTTTTTCTCAACCTCTCCATAGAATCGAATGAGCGTCTGGGGACCCTGCCGAAGTGTAGCAAGCTCTTGCTCAAGCAGGTGCAGCGGGCGGTTGTCCGAAAATGTGAAATCTAATCGGCCAATGATGATAAAATTCAAAATAAGAACCTCTCTTTCAATTACGAAAGATCTGCACAGCTTGGTAGTCTTTAGAGCTGCCTTCGTGTGGCATAGGCGGCCATCACCACTTGACGCTACGAGACATATTGCTCCTGAGAGCCGTTGAATGCTGGAGGCGAGTTTAAATTCAACTCCCTTTTTCAAATTTGGGCGAAATATAGCTAAAGCAGTCACTTCTACAGATTTTATTATCTAAAAACGTGATCGGTGCTTGCATTGTTACCGTCTGATTTTGCAAAAGTCCGCACTAAGTACCCACAAAACAAAAATAACCGTTTGATTATAAGGGGAAAGAAGCAATGCTTAAGAAGTAAAGAAAGCTAGAGTCGAGCGCGCCCGACAGTAAGATACCATGCACCCAGTTTCGAAACAAATAATCACACATTTAATTCCATCAAAAAAACGCTGCACAAGTTTATCTGCCACCTCTTGTTTAAATTAGATATATTTTTGAATAGCGCCATCTACATGTGAAAACGGCATAGCTTTACTCACGCTACGGCTGAAACGAAGCATCGTGACGATGACGTCACGACGCGCTGCACCGGCGCAAGCAGTGGAAGTACGGAAAACGGAAACATGAATAACTTCTGTGTTTATCGTCCGATTGGATTGTAATTTGGGGAATTATGTATTCATACCAAAGCAGAAAGCTGTAACTTCAATACATCTCCTGATAATCGAAAATCGATTTGCGTTTGCAGTGCATGGCATCAAACTTTGAAAATAAACTCGATCTACCTATGGTATACAGGAACCTTGATGTGAAATATGGTGTCTCTAGCTTTTGTAATAGCTGGGATCTAGACGTTCAAACGGACAGACGGACAGACAGATGGACATGGCTCAATCGACTCAGCTAGCGATCCTGAGTCAAAATATATATACTTTTTGCGGCCTGCCACACCTCCTTCTGCCTGTTACATACATTTGCACAAACTTAGTTATTCATTTTTGACCATTTTCAATGGTCGAATGGTATAAAAAAGACTACCTTTGCAACGCCGAAGGTTTCATACCTTTGCAGTTACCCCAAATATTAAATCGGCTGATAGGTTCTATGACACCTTACCGATATATCTGTCAGATTTTGATAACATTTTTACAGCACTTAATGGAAATTAGACATATATCAGAAAATTTTCTTAGCGATATCTTGTAGAACGATGAAAGTCTGCCGATAGGTTCTATGGCAGCTATACGACAAATCATTCCAACTTTCATAAAATTTGTATAGCCTTCGAAAGACATACCTAGACATAGCTAGGAGAAGTTTCACAGCGTTATATGTAAAAATATCAAAATCCGATTAATAGGTTCTATGGCAGCTATAAGATGCATGTGTCCAATTTCGATAAAATTTTTAATGCCCTTAAAGGGCATACTTGATATATATCTGGAAAATTACAGCTTTTACAAAAACTATTTTGCTCGTTGCCGTTTTTTCAGAATCTTTAACAGTTTTATAGTTTTGTTAACATGAAGCGCATATCCGCAGTCCTTCCTTTAAGACTGACATTTGAAAACACTTTCGCTGACATGGATCAGGCCATGGCTAATATGTTTGCAAAGTTTTTTCAAACTACTTACATGCCGTCTACAGCGAAGTTTGAATCCTATCCTTACAACATTTCCTCTTCGAATAGTATCTTTACCCCACTATTAAGCAAAAGTTCGATTGCTAGGGATCTTCAGTTGGTCAAACCAGTTTTCTCCCTTGCCCCTGATGCTATTTCCTCCAGCGTACTAATATTCTGAGGCACTTCCCTGAGTAAGCCATTGCTCAAACTTTTTTCGCTGTTCCTAGAAACTTGCACATTTTCTTCCATCTAGAAGGAATCGTTTATAATCTATTATAGGTAGATCTCTAAATTTTCGGCAATCCCTAAATTGCTTGAGAATGTCCTAACTCCTCACTTGGAACATTTTTGAAAATCCGTCATTACTCCTTTTCAGCACAGATTTATGAAACGTCGTTTAATATCAACTAACTTAATAGAGCTAACGTTCTTCGTTGTAAATGGGCTTTCAGAAAAATCTTCAAACCGACGTTTTTTACACTGATTTCAATTAAGCGTTTGGCTCGGTAAATCATTCACTCCTTGCCTTGATTTCAATAATGCGTTTGACTCGGAAAATCATTTACTCCTTGCACATAAATTAAACCTTCTTGGTTTCTCACCAAAACTTCTTAGTTGGATTGAGAGTTATCTGACTGATAGAACTCAAAGAGTCCACTTTAAAAATGGTCTTTCCATCCCACTTCCTGCCTCATCCGGGGTTCCTCAGGGGTGTCATTTGGGTCCACTACTTTTTACGATTTTCATCAATGACTTCCCGCTAGTCATACGCAACTCCCGTGTCCCTATGTACGAGCAGTTTAGGTTTTTGTGTTCAAACTACACTAAATTTTATTTTTTAATCAGTAGCAAAAATTCAGTACTCTCCCTTGCAACGTTAGTTCTTTCTCCCCACTCGAGAAACGAATTTGTTTGTAATAACTGATTGCCTCGAAACTACAACACTATTCTTATTTTTGTCTGCATGCTTACGTAATCTTTGCGTCATGGCCCCTCGGTCGGCTGGGGCCCCCTCGGTCCTCGGTCCTAACATACTTTTTCAAAAACTTTTGATCTGATTTTTCTGGGTATTCCTAATTCATTACAACAAATGTTGGATCATTTAGCATTTTTACCACAGTTTAAATTTAAAATTAAACTAGCTGAGTCGATTAAGCCATGTCTGTCTGTCCGTCTGACTGTCTGTCCGTCTGTATGAACGCCTATGTCTCAGAAACTAAAAAAGCTAGAGCCACCAAATTTGTTGACAACACTTATGTGAATCATACGCTGTACAATTTTTATTAAAATTTGGGCCACGCCTACTTCCGCCCTCGCAAATCGATAAACCGTATAGCAAGCGCAATAATAAAGCTACAGTATTCAGTTTTGGTGTGTATGATAACTATCACCACCTAAACGATCGCTGAAAATAGATTGATATAGATTGATATTGATATAGATGATATAGATTTGCAATGTGCCCACTGCAGGCAAGCAAGCAGTGTTTTTTCCAAGCAGTGTTTCTTTCCAACTGCTTGGACTGCTTGGCGTCTAACTGAAAACTATATGTTTTGTTTATTATTTTTCTTTGAAAAACGCGTTTAATAACAATTTTCTCAATCTGAATTTTTTCATAATCTTTAGAAATCCATGGTCTTATACAGTCAACACTTGACTGTAGCCGTTCTAGCTTGTTAAATTGAATATAATTTTAAATTTAACTTTAACTAAATTTAATTTAATTTAAATTATAACTTTTACTTGTCTTTTTATACTTTTTTTAAATTTTAAGTCGACTGCTCGTAGTCGACATTAAATATTATATATGAAGAAATATACTTTATAGGGTCGGAGATGTCAACTAATGTGCGTTGCAAACTTCTGGCAAAAATTAAAATACCATCTTAATTTGACAATTTTTATGCCATATTGATCTTTTGGTTTTTATGATAGCTATGGCTAGCCAGATTATCTCTGAAAATTTGGTAACAATCGGATAATAAACACAGAAGTTATTCAACTCAACGTTTTCCATAGCTTCCATAGCTGCCAGCAGCGCTGCCTGCAGCATTGTGCCGAATAGTGCGTACTTGTACGGTGGTCAAATGGGTAAAGTGGCGGACTGCAAAACAAACAGTACTATTATGCACTTACGCATTCCTGTCCCGCCCGCGTCAAAAATTACGTTTTGTCATTAAAGCGTGAATTGTTTTATTTACAGGGAATTAAAAAAATTCATCTCGGCCAAAAAATAGAATTAACTCGTGAACATTTTCGTGCGATAATTTTTCACAACTTTCGCCGTAGATTATCACGACAAGAGTGCATCGATGAACTAAAATCGTTGTATGGCTGTGAAGCACAATCCTATAGCACTGTGAAAAACTGGTATAACGAATTCAATCGTGGCCGACGCTCGCTAAAAGATGAATTCCGTGAAGGTCGTCCAAAAACAGCCGTTGTGCCAGAAAACATCGATACCGTACATGAACTGATAATGCAAGACCGTCATGTAACATACCTTCAGATAGAGGCATGCCTATGCATTTCTACCACCAGCATACATTCGATATTGCACGAACACCTGGCCGTAAAAAAGGCTTGTTCTCGTTGGATCCCGCACAATTTGACAATCGCTCAAAAAAAAAGGCTCGTGTGGATTGGTGTAAAGAAATGCTGAAAAAATACGATCGCGGTGCTTCAAAAGACGTTTATAAGATCGTGACGAATCATGGATATATGCGTATGAGCCCGAAACAAAACAGTAATCGACCGTGTGAGTCTTCCAAGACGATCTAAATCCAACGAAAATTGTTCGTGGAAGAAGCACTTTGAAGCAAATGGTCGCCTGTTTCTTCGGCAAAACTGGTCATGTGGCGACTGTTCCGCTTGAGCAACGTAGGACGGTCACTTCTGAACGGTACACGACCATTTGTTTGCCTGAAGTCTTTGGAGAAATTCGAAAAACAAATAAGAGATGTCGAATCATTGCGCACCATGACAATACGAGCTCTCACATATCGGCTCAAACCAGCGCCATTTTGACCGGCCAAAACGTCGAATTGATGGGTCATCCACCGTACAGCCCTGTCTTGGTACCCAATGACTTCTTTTTATTTCCACACATCAAGAAAATAATGCTGTTGAACCATTCAAAAACCATGTTTTGGAGGTGTCTCAATCGAAGTGGAAAAAGTGCTTCGAAAATTGGTTTGGGCGCATGCAAAAGTGTATAAATCTTGATGGAGAATATTTTGAAAAACAATAAAACCATTTTCGTTGATAAATATTCGTATTTTCATTATTAAGCCGGAAATATATACAGCAGCCCTCGTATTGTAAGTTCATGGCCTTTTAAAGCTAAAATATGATTGTAGTCGTTCTTTATTGTTTCGTGAATAATGATGAACGAGCAGTTGGGTTGCGGGTATTTAACAGTCGAGCACAGTCGATTGTGTAACTTTCTTAATTGTTTTCAAAATAGGACCGATATTGTGCACAGCTGCAATTGATCCCACCCGTCGATCTTTGATATTATTTTAAATATCAGTAAAAAACTTTTGCTATCTTAAGCAATCCAAAACTGTGTTATATTAAGATTAATTGAAAAGGTTTGAAACTTTCGGCGAGCTGACGGTAGACTGTCTTTCTTCTTTATTAACTATTACAGCAGTAGTTAAAATAACAGGCGTAAAGTTATATTCCTAAAAATATTTTTTCAAGTTTGACTGTAGGATATATAGTATCATCTCTTTAAGCATGGCCTTTTTCCCCTTTTAATCAAACGGTTCTTTTTGTTTTTTGGTACTTAGTGCGGACTTTTGCAAAATCAGACGGTAACAATGCAAGCACCGATCACGTTTTTAGAAAATAAAATCTGTAGAAGTGACTGCTTTAGCTATATTTCGCCCAAATTTGAAAAAGGGAGTTGAATTTAAACTCGACTCCAGCATTCAACGGCTCACAGGAGCAATATGTCTCGTAGCGTCAAACGGCGGTGGCCGCTTATGCCACACAAAAAAAGCTCTAAAGACTACCAAGCTGTGCAGATCTTTCGTACTTGAAACAGAGGTTCTTATTTTGAATTTTATTATCATAGGCCGATTAGATTTCACATTTTCGGACAACCGCCCGCTGCACCTGCTTGAGCAAGAGCTTGCTACACTTCGGTCACCAAACGCTCATTCGATTCTATGGGCTGAAAAAAAACTGGCCTTCTTAATCAATACATGAATGAGAGGCACAGGCCCTACGCGCTTCGGATATTCGTGTCCGGACTGCGTGGAAACCCCACTGACATTCTTTTTGTCAAAGAAAGATCAATAAGGCAGTCCCTAGGCCGTTCTAATTAACGGCATACGGAGTCTAATACTCAGTTTGAAAACACTGAGAAGTCTTCTTACTTCCTTAGAGGCTGCCCGCCCGAATAACAGCGACAAAAAGGGCGACAAGGTCAAGAAGATGGCGGAAGAGTTATCTTTCTGGTTGCGGTAACCGACGAACTTTCAGCGACAAGCTGCAGTTCGACCAAAGAATTCGCAGAGGGTCTCCGATTGAATCATTCTCCGAGGGTGAATCATCTGACTCAAGAAGATTAGCAGGAGGCTGACCATTTGTTTGCCTGAAGTCTTTGGAGAAATTCGAAAAACAAATAAGAAAGTCGAATCATTGCGCACCATGACAATGCGATCTCTCACACATCGGCTTAAACCAGCGCCATTTTGACCGGCCAAAACGTCGAATTGATGGGTCATCCACCGTACAGTCCTGTCTTGGCACCCAATGACTTCTTTTTATTTCCACACATCAAGAAAATAATGCTGTTGAACCATTCAAAAACCATGTTTTGGAGGTGTCTCAATCGAAGTGGAAAAAGTGCTTCGAAAATTGGTTTGGGCGCATGCAAAAGTGTATAAATCTTGATAGAGAATATTTTAAAAAACAATAAAACCATTTTCGTTGATAAATATTCGTATTTTTATTATTAAGCCAGAAATATATACAGCAGCCCTCGTATTGTAAGTCCATGGCCTTTTAAAGCTAAAATATGATTGTAGTCGTTCTTTATTGTTTCGTAAATAATGATGAACGAGCAGTTGGGTTGCGGGTATTTAACATTCGAGCACAGTCGATTGTGTAACTTTCTTAATTGTTTTCAAAATAGGACCGATATATTGCACAGCTGCAATTGATCCCACCCGTCGATCTTTGATATTATTTTAAATATCAGTAAAAAACTTTTGCTATCTTAAGCAATCCAAAACTGTGTTATATTAAGATTAACTGGAAAGGTTTGAAACTTTCGGCGAGCTGACGGTAGAATGTCTTTCTTCTTTATTACCTATTACAGCAGTAGTTAAAATAACAGGCGTAAAGTTATATTCCTAAAAATATTTTTTCAAGTTTGACTGTAGGATATAAAGTACCATCTCTTTAAGCATGGCCTTTTTCCCCTTTTAATCAAACGGTTCTTTTTGTTTTTTTGGTACTAAGTGCGGACTTTGGCAAAATCAAACGGTAACAATGCAAACACCGATCACGTTTTTAGAAAATAAAATCTGTAGAAGTGACTGCTTTAGCTATATTTCGCCCAAATTTGAAAAAGGGAGTTGAACTTAAACTCGCCTCCAGCATTCAACGGCTCACAGGAGCAATATTTCTCGTAGCGTCAAGCAGCGCTGGCCGCCTATGCCACACAAAAAAAGCTCTAAAGACTACCAAGCTGTGCAGATCTTTCGTACTTGAAACAAAGGTTCTTATTTTGAATTTTATTAACAAAGGCCGATTAGATTTCACATTTTCGGACAACCGCCCGCTGCACCTGCTTGAGCAAGAGCTTGCTACACTTCGGCAGGGTCACCAAACGCTCATTCGACTCTATGGAGAGGCTGAGAAAAAACTCGCCTTCTTAATCAATATATGAATGAGAGGCACAGGCCCTACGCGCTTCCGATATTCGTGTCCGGACTGCGTGGAAACCCCACTGACATTCTTTTTGTCAAAGAAAGATCAATAAGGCAGTCCCTAGGCCGTTCTAATTAACGGCAAACGGAGTCTGATACTCAGTTTGAAAACACTGAGAAGTCTTCTTACTTCCTTAGAGGCTGCCTGTCCGAATAACAGCGACAAAAAGGGCGACAAGGTCGAGAAGATGGCGGAAGAGTTATCTTTCTGGTTGCGGTAACCGACGAACTTTCAGCGACAAGCTGCAGTTCGACCAAAGAATTCGCAGAGAGTCTCCGATTGAATCATTCTCCGAGGGTAAACCATCTCAAGGCTCAAGAAGATTAGCAGGAGGCTGACCATGACGTGCAGTATGAATAGGCTGCCGAAGGAGCCGCTGAAGAGCAGGACAGTGCAGACAAGGAGGCAGGTTATAAACCTTGACTTGAACGTTTTTCAGCATTTAACGGTGGCACTGAACCCTTTAAAATTCTCAATGTGTGCGCAAGTCAATTTTACTATAATAGATGACATTGAGGTCCCAACTAAATTTCGCACAAGAATTCTTGAACTAATGTCTGAAAACTTAAAGGCTTCCGCGGACCTGAGTAAGAAGCTCGCCAGCAACACTTATGTTGTCGCGACTACTCGTACTGAGGACAACGATTCAATTTATTCTAAATTGTATTCGTTTAACATTTACTGAAGAACGGCATTATTCGACCGTCTCGGTCTTACCATAATCCCTAATGGGATGTTGGGAAAGTGCTCCGATTACTAGGGCTGGCCTCAATAATAATTTTATTAAATTGAATGTGAAGACAATAGCAGACAAATTCCCGATGCGCCGTATTAGCATGATCTTGTCAAACCTTGGCAAGGCTAAGTAAAGACGAACGGGTGGCTGGGTGTTAAAGTTACGTCGCTGTACGTAGGACAAAAATCAATAACTTTACATTCGACATTTTGGTGATTCTGCTTCGTTTCGCTGCTGGCATGGGCTTCTCTGACGGTCACGATATTAACGGGCTACTCTCACTCAAACTACATCATTATCTCCAACGGAAACGAAATACTCTGAGTGGTACCACGTACGTAGGACCGAATACGAACGGTACATACAAGAAACCATGAACTTGGCTAAAGTCTTTTCACTCAATCATATTAGAATAGATAAGAAAAGCTACAATCGAAAGCACCCGACAGTAAGATACAATTCGCCTGGTTTTAAAAAAAGTTATCACGCTTTCCACACACACAAGTTCATCTGCCACCTATTGTTTGAATTGGATCTATCTTTGAATAGCGCCATCTACATATGTAAACGTCATAGCAATCAGCTTTACAGACGCTACAGCAAAAACTTTCCCGATATATGTCTAAGTATGCCCTTTAAAGGCTGTCAAAGTTCGATCGAAATTGGACCGATATGTAGTATAGCTGCCATAGAACCTATCGGCTGACTTTAACCATTATTCAAGATATAGCTGTGAAACTTTCCTGATATATGTCTAAGTATGTTCATTAAATGCTATGCAAGTTTTATTAAAATCAGACAGATATATCGTTAAGCTGCCATAGAACCTATCGGCCGATTTAATATGTGGAGTAACTGCAATGGTATAAAGCCTTTGGTGTGTCGAAGGTAGCCTTTCTTTCTTGTTTATTACCAATTACAGCTGTGGTTAAAATAATAGCGCAACTAGGATGTATAGTACCATCTCTCTAAGCATGGCTTAGAGTTATCTTTCTGGTTGCGGTAACCGACGAACTTTCAGCGACAAGCTGCAGTTCGACCAAAGAATTCGCAGAGGGTCTCCGATTGAATCATTCTCCGAGGGTGAATCTGACTCAAGAAGATCAGCAGGAGGCTGACCATGAGGTGCAGTATGAATAGGCTGCCGAAGGGGCCGCTGAAGAGCAGGACAGTGCAGACAAGGAAGCAGTCTATAAACCTTGACTTGAACCTTATTCAGCATTTAACGGTGGCACTGAACCTCTAAAATTCTCAATGTGTGGGCAAGTCAATTTTACTATAATAGATGACATTGAGGTCCCAACTTAATTTCGCACAAGAATTCTTGAACTAATGTCTGAAAACTTAAAGGCTTCCGCGGACCTGAGTAAGAAGCTCGCCTGCAACACTTATGTTGTCGCGATTTTTCGTACTGAGGACAACAATTAAATTTATTATAAATTGTATTCGTTTAACATATACTGAAGAACGGCATTATTCGACCGTCTCGGTCTTACCATAATCCCTAATGGGATGTTGGGAAAATGCTCCGATCACTTGGGCTGACCTTACTAACGCTTGATCATCGATTTTACAAAATTGAACGCGAAGACAATAGCAGACAAATATCCGATGCGCAGAATAAGCATGATCTTGTCAAACCTTGGCAAGGCTAAGTAAAGACGAACGGGAGGCTGGGTGTTAAAGTTACGCCGCTGTACGTAGCACAAAAATCAATAACTTTACATTCGACATTTTGATGATTTTGTTTCGTTTCGCTGCTGGCATGGGCTTCTCTGACGGTCACGATATTAACGGGCTACTCTCACTCAAACTACATCCTTATCTCCAACGGAAACGAAATACTCTGAGTGATACCACGTACGTAGGACCGAATACGAACGGTACATACAAGAAACCATGAACTTGGCTAAAGTCTTTCCACTCAATCATATTAGAATAGATAAGAAAAGCTACAATCGAAAGCACCCGACAGTAAGATACCATTCGCCTAGTTTTGAAAAAAGTTATCACGCTTTCCTTCCATCAAAAAACTCTTCACAAGTTCATCTGCCACCTATTGTTTGAATAGCGCCATCCACATATGCAAACGTCATAGCAATCAGCTTTACACACGCTACGGGAAGACCCGTAGCAGCCAGGCAACATTTCCAACCAAATATATACTACCAACCAAACCCCCAGGTACCCTCACCGTTTCAAAGAAACCCTATACCGCGCTTCCCTCAAACCCCAATGGTGGCACAATACTTTAACCCCCAGGGACAAAACGGCCCAACACCACCGAAGGAGCAGGGAATAGACCATTAAGCATGGGGACAGTCCAAAATCCGAACAAGATGCAAAGGCAATTTAATATTCAGACAGAAACAGATACAGAACTACAACTAAACGCGGACATAGACGAACAAGCTTATTACGAGGCTGCACAAATCGCAGACCTCGACGAGTCGCAGAGAGAAGCGACCTGGCAACTGGACGATGACCCAATGACATGATAGGCACAGCAGAGCTACATTTTTTAGAGTAAGCCGTTCCTCCTTACCATACTTTAAGATAACAGCGGGAGACGGTAAAACGCTAAAATTTTTGATAGACACCGGGTCCAACTAAAATTACATCCAGTCAGGACTGGTCAAAAACCCAAAACAAAATAAGAAACCATTTTTTGCTAATTCAGTAGGCGAAAATATTGAAATCACTCACCATACTATCTTGAATTTGTTTAACTTAAAAGACAAACCGTTGAAATTCTTTTTACTTTCCTCCCTGAAAACATTCCATGGCATATTAGGGAATGATACACTAAAAAATATATAAGAGCCATAATAGATGTTAAAAATGACAGCTTGACCCTAGAAAACGGATACAGGATAAAAATTCATCAATTAACGGCTCAAGCCGTAAACTCAATAGGAGTACATTCAGACCACATGACAGAAACGCAAAAGGAAATATTAGGACAGCTTGTCAGAAAGCATAGCGACTTATTCGCAGATCCAGACACTAAACTTACTTACACTACTAAGGTAGTAGGAGAGATAAGAACCACATCAGATTCCCGTATCCAGCGTCTCTTAGAAAAGCGGTGGAAAGACAGATAGAAGAAATACTAATTGATGGCATTATTAGACCTTCACGGTCGCCGTACAACGCCCCAGTATGGGTCGTACCGAAAAAGTCCGGTCCGTCCGAACAGAAAAAATTGCGACTAGTAATTGATTATAGGAAAATCAATAAAGTCACCGTGTCCAACAGGTATCCCATACCTGAAATAGGGGGAATAATAGCCCAGTTAGGAAGAAACAAATACTTTTCCGTGCTAGATTTAAAAAGTGGCTTCCATCAGATACGACTGAAGGAAACAGATATAGAAAAAACGGCATTTTCGGTGGACGGCGGTAAATATAAATTCATCAGATTACCGTTCGGCCTTAAAAACTGACCCTCCATCTTTCAAAGGGCGCTCGACGACATACTTAGAGAACATAGGAATAAGATTTGCTATGTGTACATAGATGACATAATTGTCTTTAGCAAAACAGAAGCCGAACATGCCGAAAGCTTGGTAAAAGTGTTCACGACATTACAGAATGCAAACATGCGAGTCCAGATTGAAAAGTGCCACTCTTTTTAAGACTGAAGTAGATTTTCTGGGTTTTACAATTTCCGCAGAGAGAGTAAAAACAAACCCATCAAAAATCGAGGCAATTACTAAATTCCCAATTCCAAAAACACTTAGAGAACTCCGCTCCTTTATAGGCATGACTAGTTACTATAGAAGATTTATTAGAGACTACGCAAAAATAGCAAAACCACTAACCACACTATTGAGAGGAGCATGTGGCCGCGTTTAAAAACATTCCTCAAATAAGACAGCGATAGAACTAGATAAAGAAGCACGCGAAGCCTATAATAAACTCAGAATCACTCTTATATCTAGAGATGTCATGCTGAGTTACCCAGACTTTGGGAAAGAGTTCCAACTTACAACAGATGCATCGGACTACGCGATAGGTGCAGTACTAGAACAAGACCATAGGCCTATAGCATTCATTTCACTCACGCTATCAAAAACTGAAGAAGCTTATGCTACCAACGAGAAAGAGATGTTAGCCATTGTATGCGCCTTTAAAAGCCTAAGACACTATTTGTACGGATATTCGAAAGTTGTGATCCATACAGATCACCAAGCTTTAACCTTTTCGAACAGCGCACAAAATAATAACCCAAAGTTAAAGCGCTGGAGAGACTTTATGGGCGAATACAACCACGAACTAAGGTATAAGCCCGGAGTAGCCAATGTAGTCGCCGACGCATTATCTAATGCAATTAGTTCCTCCGCGACGGTTCACAGCGATGATAGCTCGTCATACAACCTTATTTACTCTGTAGAGACGCCCATTAATGCATTCAAAAACCAACTAATCATCTCGGTAGACAGCTCAGATCAGTACAGCCTCGAACTCCCATTCCCCTCCTTCCACAGACATATAATAAAAAAACCTAGCTTCACTGAAGAACAGTTAATACAAATACTCAAACATAGAGTCGACCCAAGACTCCTTAACGGAATATTCACCTCTGAAAATATCATGGGAATAATTCAAAATATCTACCCATCCCACTTCAGCTCATACAAGGTTAGATTCACTCAAAGCAAAGTTGAGGACGTGATCACAGAAAATGAGCAGAACGAAATCATAGCTCTCGAACATAAAAGGGCTCACAGAAGTACTAAAGAAAACAAGGCCCAGATAATCCCAGCAAGTCATAATTAACAGATTAATCATTGAAAAAATAAACCAGATTGGTAATGTTACCAACACAATATTAAAAAATATCCAAAGCTCTGAACAATTAATTAATGAAAACGCACATATTTTAAAATATAAAATTCAACTTATTAAGGAGGAAATAACAAATGTACCTTACGCCATAACTTGGGCAAAATCAAATACAGTAAACTCATTTATTTTATCGGCAATAGAAATAGACGTAGTAGAACAGCATTTAGAAAAAGAGAACAAATTATTTTACAATGTTAAAGAACTACTAGAATTTGCCGAAATAAAATTAGCTTTAATTGGTCTAGACCTAATCTATATTATAAGTTTACCCACAATAAGCGAAGACTCTTGTAGGACAAAAGAAGTAAGAGCTATAAAAAAACATCAGACAATAGCCGATATAAAATTTCAACAAATTCTTGAATGTAACCTAGAGCTCTTCGTAATTAAAAATTCATGTCAAAAACATAATGATAAGACAATTTGAAACTTAGATAAAATATTAGACCTAAGCAATGACACCTGCATTACAGCACTTTTACAAATGAAAGAACCAGAATGCACCCTGATTAACAATCAGCACATCCCAGAGCACGAAGAGATACTCCCAGGTACTACAGAAGCCCCTCTCTTCCAAATAATAGGGGAACGAAATGAAGTCGACGAAGTTCTCTCGCTGCAGATGATAAAGGAGCTGAGCATAAACAACACACGCAAACTGGGGAAACTGGGGGAATATGCCAAAACAGAGAGAGCACTCAGCTACACTCTATCGCCTATCCTACTACTGCTCATAGCGGGATTAATCATCTGGATCTCAATTAGAAGACGGGAAACGATTAACACCAACATGAACTCAACCCCCGCCACGTCACATAATGCAGCACCAGTCTTAGTGTATGTGGCGAGCGAGGACGCTCGCTCTTAAAGAGGGTAGAGTTAAGACCCAACATGTCACAGCTCTGTAATAAGAGAATAACAATAAAAAGAGAACAACAAAAAGAGCAATATTATCACACGCGCAAATGCCAGAACAACAACAATATTACAACCTGGAATTCGCCAGTCTATAACCGTGTGATCGGAAAAGCGCAACTTGTACAGACTCAGCTCACGTGAGCTGAGTCTGCACATACCAACCAGGTCACCGTGGGATCGACAACGCACCATAGCCGGGCATGTGACACCAAGGCGTCAACGACCCGTGGGAAGTTATGCTGACAGGCCACCAAAGCACGAGCACTACCTATGCACTTTCCAGTAAGCTACCGTGGGACCGATAAGCGCAAGACGAAACCCCGTCAACAACCAATGCAGCTGGCACCGGCTGAGACCACGGAAAACACCAATAGCAGAGCGCCACATAGAATCTCAACAGCGAAGGATCATATTGCACCAACCGGCAACCAATGCCGGCCAACGTAGATCAGCTACAGCGACAGCGACAGTGAATGCAACCAATGACATCGAGGGAACACCAAGAACCAGCAGAGCAGCAGCAGCGTCAGATCAACGCCTTAGGTTTGATGAAGTTTAGTTTTGCAATTGTAAATCAGTCTAAAACTCAACTTGTTAATATAAACATTATTTTTTTAAATAAAAATAATCTATACTTTTAACTTATATACTTTAGAGGGTCGGAGGTGTCTCCTAAGGTGCGTTGCAAACTTAGTATTTTTGACCATTTTCAATGCTCGAATGGTATAAATATGTACATTGTATATTGGGTTTGTCGTAATGTGCGTAACAGGTAGAAGGAGCCATCTGCGACCCCATAAAGTGTATATAACAATCTGTTTTTTTTTTTTATGATCTTCAAAATCCATGGTCTTATACAGTCAACACTTGACTGTAACAGTTCTCACTTGTTCAATATATTTTAGCTGTGCATTTTCAGCATCTTGCCTCAGAGCCCGGTTCAGTTTGCGGGTGGCTTCAGTAAGACGTTGCTGTGAGCATGGCGATCTGCTGGTATGCCAGTCGCTGACGCCTCTTTTCCAGAACCAGCTCTTCAATTTGCAGGCTGGTTTTGAACATTTTATTTTCCACATCCTTCCGTTTTGGTGTTTAGATCCTGCCTGCTGTGACGAGTACCTCTTCCAGAGCGGCGGTAGAGCAGTCGATGTCCGCTTCGAAATTTAGTTGAAGAGTTAGCTCGATGTGGGAACTCACATGCTTTCTGTATTTCATCCAGTTAGTGTTGTGTGACGTCAGCCTATAGGGGTGGTCCGTCATTTCTGGGCTTTGAAGAAGGGTTATCAACAAAGGCGAGTGGTCAGATGAGAGATCTGTTAGAGTCATGGCGCTTATTAGATCGCGTGGGATGTTTTTTGACACCGCAAAATAAATTAGATCTGCGATCTTTCTGGGGTCTGCAGGCCAATATGTGGAGCTACCAGGAGAAATGTAGTCCAATTCATTGCTCACTTTAATAAGTGCATTATACAGTTGCCTTCCCTTGGGAGTCACGAAGTGTGATCCCCACTGCGTGTGTTTGGCATTGTAGTCTTCTGCAACTTTGAAGCGATCCCCCAGTGTGCTGAAGAAGTCCATGACTTGACCCTCAGATATAGTTAGGTGAGGTGGGCAGTAGACAGCGGCAATGCACAGGTTGCCGTGTTCTGACTGCACTATTATGGACGTGGCTTGCAGGTAATTTGTTGCAAGCCTTTGATGAAAGTGGTGTTTGATGCGTTCTCTAATTAAGATGCCGGTTCCGCCGTGGGCTTTGACATCCGGATGATCTGTTCGGTAGAAGGTATAATCTCTTATATGGAAGTTATATCTATCTGTGAGGTGCGTTTCAACCAGCAGCATGGCGTCGATATGATTTTTATTTAGGAATTGCGTTATTTCAAGTTTGTGCCGTGAGATGCCGTTGGCATTCCACATGGAAATACGTAGGTTAGACATTTATTATTTCGACTGTTGTGCTACAAGCAACTGAATCATCATGTTCTGGTTCTGAACAAGGGTTTGCATAGTTGATTTCATAAATGACATGAGTTCCATTACATGCATTGTAAACATCATAGTTTCCAAATTGCTTTGCGGCTGCCTTGGGACCTGCTGAAGTGTTTTCTGAGCTTGGCTGGAGCGGATTTTCCATGCCTGTGCGTAGTGCTTCTGCGTAGGAGAAGCACTCAGTGTTATTTTGCGGACTGAATGATGATCTGGCTGCCTTGGCGAAAAATACGTCTGGCATACTTTTTGAGTTGTAGTACGTTTTTTGCGTATTTTGTTGACGTGTAGCTGTCGCTCGTTGCATGCGACTCTTCAACTCCTTATAGACCGCAAAGCCTCTGTAGTTAGCCGTATGGTTTCCTCCACAGTTGCCATTTTTTTTTTTTTTTTTTTTTGTGTCTTTTTTGTTTGTGGGGCAAATACGGAGCTGTGGAAGTCTCCGCAGACAACGCAGACCGCCTGAAGTGTGAAATATTGTCCTTGTGTGTCCATACTCCTAGCAGCTTGTGCATTGTACAGGGCTGTTGCGTTTGTGTGGTTCTTCGACGGTGATCCTTAGATGTAATAAGAGCTGCAGCTTGTAGATCGGGAACACTTCGTTTTTCTTTAAGGCTTTATTATCAGGTTCGAGCTCAACCTTGAAGAGTGGATGCGGCCTTTGTTTCTTTTAATAATGTTGCTGACATCTTTGGCACAGAAGCCCTTGGCTTTAAGGGCTTCTTGAATCTCAGAGGAGGCGTCGTCAGGTCGGAGGTGTCTCCTAAGGTGCGTTGCAAACTTAGTATACCATTTTTGACCATTTTCAATGCTCGAATGGTATAAATATGTACATGGTATATTGGGTTTGTCGTAATGTGCGTAACAGGTAGAAGGAGCCATCTGCGACCCCATAAAGTGTATATAACAATCTGTTTTTTTTTTTATGATCTTCAAAATCCATGGTCTTATACAGTCAACACTTGACTGTAACAGTTCTCACTTGTTCAATATGTTTTAGCTGTGCATTTTCAGCATCTTGCCTCAGAGCCCGGTTCAGTTTGCGGGTGGCTTCAGTAAGACGTTGCTGTGAGCATGGCGATCTGCTGGTATGCCACGCCAGTCGCTGACGCCTCTTTTCCAGAACCAGCTCTTCAATTTGCAGGCTGGTTTTGAACATTTTATTTTCCACATCCTTCCGTTTTGGTGTTTAGATCCTGCCTGCTGTGACGAGTACCTCTTCCAGAGCGGCGGTAGAGCAGTCGATGTCCGCTTCGAAATTTAGTTGAAGAGTTAGCTCGATGTGGGAACTCACATGCTTTCTGTATTTCATCCAGTTAGTGTTGTGTGACGTCAGCCTATAGGGGTGGTCCGTCATTTCTGGGCTTTGAAGAAGGGTTATCAACAAAGGCGAGTGGTCAGATGAGAGATCCGTTAGAGTCATGACGCTTATTAGATCGCGTGGGGGTGTTTTTTGACACCGCAAAATAAATTAGATCTGGGATCTTTCTGGGGTCTGCAGGCCAATATGTGGAGCTACCAGGAGAAATGTAGTCCAATTTATTGCTCACTTTAATAAGTGCATTATGCAGTTGCCTTCCCTTGGGAGTCACGAAGTGTGATCCCCACTGCGTGTGTTTGGCATTGTAGTCTTCTGCAGCTTTGAAGCGATCCCCCAGTGTGCTGAAGAAGTCCATGACTTGACCCTCAGATATAGTTAGGTGAGGTGGGCAGTAGACAGCGGCAATGCACAGGTTGCCGTTTCCTGACTGCACTATTATGGACGTGGCTTGCAGGTAATTTGTTGCAAGCCTTTGATGAAAGTGGTGTTTGATGCGTTCTCTAATTAAGATGCCGGTTCCGCCGTGGGCTTTGACATCCGGATGATCTGTTCGGTAGAAGGTATAATCTCTTATATGGAAGTTATATCTATCTGTGAGGTGCGTTTCAACCAGCAGCATGGCGTCGATATGATTTTTTATTTAGGAATTGCGTTATTTCAAGTTTGTGCCGTGAGATGCCGTTGGCATTCCACATGGAAATACGTAGGTTAGACATTTATTATTTCGACTGTTGTGCTACAAGCAACTGAATCATCATGTTCTGGTTCTGAACAAGGGTTTGCATAGTTGATTTCATAAATGACATGAGTTCCATTACATGCATTGTAAACATCATAGTTTCCAAATTGCTTTGCGGCTGCCTTGGGACCTGCTGAAGCGTTTTCTGAGCTTGGCTGGAGCGGATTTTCCATGCCTGTGCGTAGTGCTTCTGCGTAGGAGAAGCACTCAGTGGTATTTTGCGGACTGAATGATGATCTGGCTGCCTTGGCGAAAAATACGTCTGGCATACTTTTTGAGTTGTAGTACGTTTTTTGCGTATTTTGTTGACGTGTAGCTGTCGCTCGTTGCATGCGACTCTTCAACTCCTTATAGACCGCAAAGCCTCTGTAGTTAGCCGTATGGTTTCCTCCACAGTTGCCATTTTTTTTTTTTTTTTTTTTTTTGTCTTTTTTGTTTGTGGGGCAAATACGGAGCTGTGGAAGTCTCCGCAGACAACGCAGACCGCCTGAAGTGTGAAATATTGTCCTTGTGTGTCCATACTCCTAGCAGCTTGTGCATTGTACAGGGCTGTTGCGTTTGTGTGGTTCTTCGACGGTGATCCTTAGATGTAATAAGAGCTGCAGCTTGTAGATCGGGAACACTTCGTTTTTCTTTAAGGCTTTATTATCAGGTTCGAGCTCAACCTTGAAGAGTGGATGCGGCTTTTTGTTTTTTTTAATAATGTTGCTGACATCTTTTGCACAGAAGCCCTTGGCTTTAAGGGCTTCCTGAATCTCAGAGGAGGCGTCGTCAGGTTCGATTCCTTTCAGTTGAACTTTCAGACCCTTGCTGCTTTTTAATTGGTAGGTGTAGAAGTTCTTTTTTGTTTCCTCCAGGTACTTAGACACAGCTCGGAAGTATTCTTTGGCCTTTGTTAGAACTTTGGTTTTGTGGATGTTCCCTTTAATAAAAGGAACAACATGGAAATTATCGTCCCCAACCAGCGCAACAATTTTGTTGACCAGGACGTTTGAGCTTTTTTCCCTTATATAAATGGGAGGGGGCTTTGGTTTCTTAAGGGTCTTCTGCCCCAACTCTGTTGGTTGTTCTCCGCCTCTGCTAAGATGGAACAAGTAAGAAAAGATGCAATCGAACGTGCCCGATCGTAAGATACCATTAGACCAACTTCGTAGTTGCACTGACTAGCACTAACTCGCTTTCACAAAAAATACACACACACAAAAAGACTAAAACGAAGCGCGACGATATGCTGCAATGACTCGGGCAGCGGAACTATAGAAAACGTGTTCTTGAATTACTTCTGTGTTTATTGTCCAATCGGATTATTATATGAGGGTTAGGTGCATATTATCAGCATCTTTACGTGTTCTAAAGCAGAAAACTGTTACCTTAATGATTTCTTTAATATTCGTAAATTATCGATTTGCGTGGGCGTTGGACCTCAAATTTGAAATAAAGTTGATCTGCGTATGGTATACAGAAACCATCGTGTTAAATTTGTTGTCTCTAGCTTTTGTAATAGCTGAGTTCTCGACGTTCATACAGACAGACGGACAGACGGACGGACGGACAGACAGACAGACAGGCAGACGGACATGGCTATATCGACTCGGATAGTGATCCTACGCAAGAATATATATAGTTTATGATGTCTGCCATGTCTCCTTCTGCCTGCTACATACTTTTGCACAAACTTAAAATCCATTTTTGACCATTATCAATGGTCGAATGGTATATAAATAAAAACAGTAATCATTAAAGCTCCTAGTTTGTTCGTTGCTTTTGTTGGTACATTTGATCTTTGGTTTATTACCAACCGTGTTTAGTGGACTAAGCTTGCGTTTAATTTTGATGTGGCGAGCATTTCCGGTCTGTTTATCCGGAAATGCTAATTGCTTAACGAAGCTTACGGTTTTTTTGCCATTGTATTTTGCTATGCAGCCGTTGAAACCGAATTTGCAATGCTGGTAGTTGGTTTAGTTATTGGTGGTGCTTTTTCTACGACTGCAGAAATTGTAGTACTGATAGTTGTTGGAGCTTTTTCCATCGAAGCCGACTCCATGATGTAGGAGTTGGGCTGAGCAGAGTAGGTGAGCAAGAGCTCTCTTGCTGTTGACGGTCAATAAAGCCGGGTTGCTCTTTGTTGATATCGCGTGTTAAGAAGTAAGAGTAAAAGGGGTTTCTTGGATTTACGGAGCTTCTACGCTCATTCTTTGGGTCGCTGCTCATTTCTCCAAGCTTATTACGCGTGGCATTTCTTTGGTGATCGCACTTTCCTGTTGATGTTGTTGTTTCTTATTTGTTTTCTTCATATTTCTTTTGTTGTTATTGCTGTTGTTGTTGTTGCACTTGTTTCATATTTTGCTTTGAGATCCTTTTTGGGTCTCGCTAGCTACAACAAGTGTTTTATTAAGAACTTCGCGGCAATAGCAAGAGCCCCAGCTGTCATTCTACAAGGCGAGGGCGGCAAGGTGAGCAAATACCGTTTGAATGATATTTCTGCGGTTTTCGATTAGAAGCAACTAAACGCATTTGACAAACTCAGAAATGGGTTTGCATCGGAGGACGTAGTCCTCCAATATCCAGATTTTTAAAAACCGTTCGATCTTACCACCGATGCCTCGTCGTCTGGTATAGACCTTATCCCAAAGCAACAGACCTATCACGATGATTTCTCGGACCCTAAAGGACAGAGAGGTCAACTATGCCACGAATGAAAAGGAGTTCCTGGAAATTGTTTGGTCCTTGGACACTCTGTGTCATTACCTATATGGTATAATTGGCATCAATATTTACATAGATCATCACCACTTGATACACGCAGTATCCGATCAAAATCCCAATTCCTAAATCAAGAGGTGGAAAGCCCGTGTAGAGGGAAGCGGGGCTAAGGTCCTATACAAACCAGGCAAGGCGAATTTTTTAGCGGACTCTATGTTTCGGCAGAACATTAATGCGCTGCAGGGCTCAATCCAGTCTACTACGGCCCCGCTTAAGGGAAATCTCTTAAGCCGAAGTATTTGATGCCATTGACAAACCATTAAACTGCTTCAGGAACCAAGTGAACCAAGAGCCGTCTGCAGACTCAAAACGTACCTTCGTTCTGTTTGGCACCACTCTCGGCACTAGATCTCCGTTAACCGCTGGGATACATGTCTCGACATGTGAATGCCATTCATTGCGAACTACCCGTTTTAGCGCGTATTCAAGATGACTAGGTTAAACTCTTTCCAGCAAAAACTTTTGGTACTGAAAATAACGGGTGACAGACATTACCAACAAACGAACAAAGGGAGATTGCAGTCTCAGAAAATAACAGGGCGCACAGGGCCGCCCAGGAGCATATTCTGCTTGACTACTATTTTCCGAAGATGAGTAAGATTGCGACTGAAGTGGTTGCAAATTGCAAGGAGTGCGACAAGGCGAAGTACGACAAGCACCCGAAAAGGCAGAAGCTAGGGGTTACGTCTATTCCTACACGCTTGGGGAAAATAATTCACATAAATATTTTCTGAAAAGCGGGAAAAAATTTCCTAACAGCAGTTAATAAATTTTTAAAACTCGCTTTGGTCCACCCAGTAGCCTTGCGGCTTATTGTGGCTGTGAAGAAACCCATAATTCAACTGGTCTTTCCCGAAATAAAAGTGGTGCACTGTGACAATGAATCTTCTTTCAACTCAGAAACAATTTAATCCATGTTGAAAACCAGTACAACATTGACGTAGTTAGAGCTCCGCCCGTACAAAGCATTTCTAATGGTTAGGTGGGAAAATTCCACAGCACGCTAACGGAGAACCCTAGATGCCAAATGACATCGTAGAACTTTTTTTTCAAGCAACTGTTGTTTTAAAGCCCAGCCAAGTTGTTATTTTAAAACTCTAAAGTTGCAGCCCGCTGTTGCGCCGAATTGCTGACTTTATGGCTCTTCGCTGGACAGCTAACGTAGCTCGTTTCCTGCACTTGCTGTACAACATCCAAGATTCCTGTGCAATATCGGCTACGGAACTAGTTGCCGCTGGTGCAATTGGATTGAGGATGACGTACTTTGTACTGTTGGCATATGCGACTCGGTCAAAGTTCTCCAAGTAGATTCCATTAACTTGCACTTCAGGCCCAACTTCCAGATTGATTCTGACCTTGGCGTCGTTAACCATCAATATGCCCCCGTCGATGATGGAATCAAGGGGCAGATTGCTATCTTTGGTGCCACAATGGGCCTGAATCTCAACGTAAAGACCTTGCGCACAAGTCTTTTTTAGGGTCTCGCGGCAAAACGTTGTAGTGGGAGTCCTTACGCAGAAGGAAACAGAGGTGATGCATTTTGGTTATTCAGCAACAACGTCTTTTGTTAAATGGAATACTCGACCATCATGCACGACGGGGAATATATAATTTTTTTTGCAGTTATCCTAAATCTAGGAAAACTAATTACAAAACTGAAGACTTCATCTTCTGCTAATACCTTTACCCTTGCTTTGCTTAATAACTGACACCTCTGCCGAACTCTTTCTCAAAATCGCCTCTAAGTCAAAATTATTATATTAACGGAATTTATTATATTAACATTAGCCAAGGTGATTAGAATCATAAGATTTCGTATTTCTAAAGTGAGGAGTGGGTCGAGTCTATTTCTTTCCATTTCTTTATTTTTAAAATCTGATTAACGGTGGAGGTGACTGAGTTGCTTTGGTCTTGGGTTCTGGAGTTTAATATTAATTTTGGCCAGAAGTTTGCAACGCACCTTAGGACACATCTTCTATATAATAAGCATCAATAGGGGAGTCGAACTAGCCATATCCGTCTGTCCGTCCGTCTGTTGCAACGCAAACTAGACTCTCAATTTTAGACCTATCTTGATGAAACTTGGTATACATGCTTCTTGTTGCTGCACGTTGTAAATAAGTCGGAACGAGCCAGATCGGACCAATATATCGTATAGCTGCCTAGAACCTATCGGTCGAATTTTGTTATTTTTTAAGATATCGCTATAAAACTTTCCCAATTTATGTCTAAGTATGGCATTTAATGGTTATCAAAATATATCGAAATTGGACCGATATATCATATAGCTGCCATATAACCTATCGGCCGACTTTAATCATTTTTCAAGATATCGCTGTGAAACTTTCCGGCCGATTTAATATGTGGAGTAACTGCAATGCTATAAAACCTTCGGCGTGTCGAAGGTAGCCTTTCATTGTTGTTCTTATACGAGAAAGCAGAAAAGTCTTAATCAATTCTATAGTTTATTGTACGCACCTTCTGTGAAGTTTAAAGTATTTCCCATGTAAGTAGTCTCGTTCCAAACTATCGTATTGCCATCCGAGTCTGGTTCAATTAAGTGAGGAACTCTAACGAAGATTGTGTGGATGGACCACCCTCTCTTTAATGAGTTGTTCGCAAATCAGCTTCATGGGCGGTGCATTCAGCGGAAAATAGTAATCAAACAGAATCTGCTTAACATTCTCCTGGGCGGCCCTTTGCAGCCTGTTATGTTCTATGATTGTGATCTCTCTTTGCTTGGCTTTGTTGATAACGTCCGTCACTAGTTTCTTGCAATATCAAAACCTTGTTGCAGGAAAAAGTCTTACAAATTCGTTTTGAATACTTGTTAGAACAGTTACATCGCAGTGAATGGCACTTTTTACGTCTGGTTTAATCCCATCCTTAACCATATTGAGAAGAGTTTCCCCTCGGCTAAAGGTGGTATGGTGATGAGACTTTGTATCGGAAAGTACGAAAGTACGTTTTAAGTCTACAGACGACTCTTCGAAAATCACTTGGTTCCGAAGCAGTTTAAAGGTTTGTCAATGACATCAATCGGTTTACTGTGAGCCGTAGCCGCGGTAGCCTAGCTTGAGTGTTGCAGAACATTGACGTTCTGCCGCGACAAAGAGTTTAAATCAAAATTCTCCTTGCCTGGTTTGTATAGGACCTAAGCCCTGGTTTCCTCTAAACGGGCTTTCCACCTCTTGGTTTTGGAATTCAGATTTCGATCGAACACTGTGTGTATCAAAGGCTGGTCATCTGTGTAAATATAGATGTCACATACCATATCGGTAATGACAAAGGGTCTCAAGGCCAAACTATTGCCAGCAACTCCCTCTCATTCGTGGCGTAAGTGAATTTTTTGCTTTTTAGTGTCCAAGAGATCATTGTAATGAGTCTGCTAACTTGGGATAAAACTGCCTCTATACCAAATAACGAGGCATCGGTGGTAAGGTCGAATGGTTTCGAGAAGTTTGGGTACCGGAGGATCACGTCCTGTAATGCAAGAATGTTTTTGAGTTTGTCAAACGAGTTGCGCTGCACCTCATTGAAGATCACAGAGATCATCTTGAGTGGTATTTGCCAACCTATCCGCTCTTGCTATTTATAATGGCGGTTAGGAGGGTTGCTATTATTGCTAAGTCCTGAATAAAACATCTGTTGTAGCCCTCGAAAACCAAAAGTGGTCTCAACTCAAACAGGTTGCTTGGCTGCTTGAGCCACAGGCTGCTTTCCCATTACCTTTTGTGCACTGGTTTTGGTGCTTTCCTTTGTTACGACAAAGCCCAGAAACTTGATTTTAGTCAACCGTCAAATTGTGCAGACGTGTTGCATTTGAGCTCCATAAAAATAGAAACATAAGCGTATGTAGTGAACGGTCAGCTGATCAAACAATACCAAAACACATAGCGAAAAGACGCTCAGTGCAATGTTTATTCGCAATCAGTGATTAAAAAGAAGCTACATTTAAAAACAAATTAAGGGGAGTGACAACAATCCCGCGTAGAATCTCGATGAGCCAGAGCGATATTCGCGCTCAGCGCCAATATTGTTTCTCTATTGTTTCGACAAAATCCGCGACGCCCTTATCATTAAACGCAGATCACGAACGGTCTGTAAGCACCAAGCCGTTCAATATGCTAACAACAACACATGCTAACAACCTGTTCCAAAAAAAACCGCTAACCAGTGAGAGTACTACTACACCCGCTCCCTCTCCCGAAATAGCAATGTGTTTATCTACCGTAACAAGCCCAGTGCCCTTGCTCACCACTGTCACCACAGCTACAACAACAACTGCAACAGCAACAACTGCCCGCCTAATTTCGTCGACAGCAGCATTCGCTCTCTCGGAGTCGGTGACCACAACAAAAACAACTAACACAAATGCAGCTACTGCGGTGCCAGCAAAGCAAAACATCAACAAAAACGTAGGGTCGACCTTACACACTGGAATGTACCGCTACATTCAGATTAAAAGGAAACTTAGTCCTCATAACGCCAAAGGTGCCAATAAGCCTAAAATCACACGCGACAATGGTAGTAAATCCACTGGCGAAGTGCCCTCAACTAACAACAGGTTCAAGCTACTGGCAGACGACTCTGATGATCTTCCAGCAGAAACGGTAAAAGGCGACACAACAAAAACTAAGCCACCACCGATATACATTCGTGAGAAGAGCTCTAGTGCACTAGTGAACAATCTAGTAAACCTAATTGGAAAGGACAGTTTCCACATTATTCCACTTCTGAAAGGCACAATTAATGAAGTGAAAGTTCAAACCAGGTCTGAAGACAAGTATAGAATACTCTCAAAATACTTGAACGACAACAACAAAAACTTTTACGCCTACCAATTAAAAAGTAGTAAGGGTCTGCAAGTTGTTCTTAAGGGGATTGAGCCCGAAGTAACTCCTGAAGAAATCGCAAAGGCACACCAAGAAAAAGGCTTTCTCGCAAAAACAGTATTCAATATCCTAAACAGAAGCAAGCAGCCGCAACCACTATTCAAGGTTGAGCTTGAGCCTGAGCACAAACCATCGCTAAAAAAAACATCTGAGATCCATCCGATCTACAAGCTTCAGTTCCTCTTAAACCGTCGAATCTCAGTAGAAGAGCCACATAAGCGCAAGGCTCCGGTACAATGTTCGATTGGCAAGAATACTTGTGGAGACCTAGACGACTCCGCGCACTGCCCCATTAATTAAGATGACCCTAACGCAAAAAGGTGTGGCAACTGCGGCGGCAACCACACAGCTAACTACAGAGGCTGCCCAATCTATAAGGAACTCAAAAATCGTCTCCATCATCGAGTTACGAACTTGCGAGGACTGCCCAAGCCACCTACTACTGTAAATACAAATCCTGAGGGATCCCTGCAAAGAACTACAAGTGCTACAGTCAGGCCTGCAGCCCAGGAAAAAAATGTATCATTTGCACACGCCTTAAAATCAGGACTGAGGCCTTTGCCAACGTCAACGTCAGAGCGTGCCACCAAAGAGCAATCCAGCGGAGCAGCAGAAAACAAAAGCTGAGACAATGCAACAATGCACCTTGCAACCGAGTATGGTGGAATTCATGTCATTTATGCGAACAACCATGCAGGAGATGATGCGAAACCAAACTCTACTAATACAAATGCTCGTATCTCAACAATCAAAGTAATAAATGGCTCCTCTACGCATAGCTACGTGGAATGCTAACGGTGTTTGGGAGCGAAAACACGAGCTGGCCCAGTTTATTCACGATAGAGACATCGACATTATGTTACTCTCTGAAACACACCTTACCAGTAAGTACAATTTCCATGTCAAGGACTACACATTTTACGGCACAAATCATCCTGACGGCAAGGCGCATGGAGGCACTGGCATCTTAGTAAGAAATCGCATGAAGCACCATTTCCATACAAGCTTCGCCGAAAAATATCTTCAGTGAACATCCATAAGCGTTCAGCTGGTCAGCAGTTACCACATTACACTTGCTGCCGTCTACTGCCCACCACGCTTCGCAATAACCGAAGACCAATTTCTTGAATTCTTCAAGTCCCTGGGACAGCACTTTCTAGCTGCAAGAGACTATAATGCCAAACACACACACTGGGGATCGCGACTTGTGAATCCCAAAGGAAAACAACTTTACAAAGCAATAATCAACAAGGCAACCAGCAAACTTGATCACGTTTCCCCTGGCAGTCTAATATACTGGCCATCGGATATCAATAAGCTGACAGATTTGATTGACTTTGCAATCACAATAAATGTTCCACGCAACCTGATAAGCGCTGTATCGTTGCCAGACTTATCATTCGACCACTCGCCTGTACTGCTGAATTTCCTCCGCCATACAGAATCTGTAGATCAACCCTCAAGGCTGACATCCTACAAGACGAATTGGCTCAGTTACAGGAAATACATAAGCTCACACATCGAGTTGAATCCAAAACTCAACAGCAAACTAGACATTGACCAGTCCGTATCAACGCTTGAGTCAATGCTAAAAGATGCAGCGCACATATCAACATCGCACTCTATCGAGGCCATAGGCAAATCAACAAAATCTAATGCACAAATCGAGCAGCTTGTCCTCGAAAAGCGCCGTTTACGCCGAGAATGGCAGACCCATAGATCTCCATATGCAAAGGTAAGGCTGAACAATGCAGTACAGAAACTCCGAAAAGCCCTCAAGCAAGATAAAGAAAACACTCAACGCTGTTATATAGAGCAGCTATCAACAAACGGTAGTGAAAATTCGCTTTGGAGAGCACATCCTACCTTATGCTCGCCGACTGAGTCCGTGTTGCCACTGAGAACCCCCACGGGAGGCTGGGCCCCAAACGGATTCGAATTGCCAGCCTCAACGGATGATCATCAGGGTGCCAGAAGAGATCAAAAGCGTCATCCAGGAACACTTGAGCCCGAAAAAATCCCCCGGCCTGGACCTAATCAATCCAAAAATGATTATAGAGTTACCATTCTGTCCCATCTGCCACATCACCAACCTTTATAATAGTATTACCAAAATCGGACACTTCCCAGAGAAATGGAAAAAGTCAATAATTATTATGATTCCTAATCCAGGCAAAGATCTTGCAATGGCATCGTCCTACAGACCCATAAGCCTGCTGGCTTGTCTTTCAAAGCTCTTTAAAAAAATGCTTGCTTCTCCGAATAAGGCTTAACAGAGTCCCTGCCCATAAATTTGGATTTCGAGAAAACCATGGAACCATCGAGCAAGTAAACCGTATTACTAACGAAATACGCGCTGCATTTGAAAGCAGGCAATATTGTACAGCTGTATTCCTCAAAGTGGCCCAAGCGTTGGACAGAGTCTGGCTGGATATATAAAATCAAAATAATGCTCCCGCCAAACACACACAAGCTATTGAATTCCTTTCTCCACGACAGAAAGTTTGCAGTGATGTTTAACATCTCAACCTCTGACGACCATATTATTAGGGCTGGGGTACCACAAGGCACTGTTCTTGGGCCAACGCTTTACCTTCTATATACAGGCGGCATCCCAACAAGTAAGTTCCTTACAACTTCAACATTTGCAGATGTTACGCCTATGCTAAGCCGCTCCAGATGCCCTATAAAAGCAGCAGCACAACTATCACTTAACCTAGCGGACGTTGAGAAATGGTTATTCGACTGGCGCATAAAGGTCAACGAAAAAAATCTAAGCAAGTGACGTTCACGTTAAACAGACAAGATTGCCCGCCACTACTGTTGAACAACACAGCTCTTCCTCAAGCGCAAGTAGTCAAATATCTAGGGATACATTTGGATAGAAGACTCACGTGGTGCACCCACATCTAAGCCAAGAAAACGCAATTAAAGCTGAAAGCGAATAACCTGCACTGATTGATTAATGCACGCTCCCCTCTTAGTCTGGAACTCAAAGTGCTCCTTTACAAAACAGTTTTAAAACCAATCTGGACCTATGGCTCCCAACTATGGGGGAACGTCAGCAGCAGCAACATTGACATCGTCCAGCGGGCCCAATCAAAAATACTGCGAACTATCAGGAGCGCCTTGGTATGTTCACAATGAAAACATCCAAAGAGACTTAGACATCCCAGGAGTGAAAAATGTAACAGCAGACCTCAAGTCGAAATATTCAATAAAGCTCTCTTCCCACCCGAAGCACCTAGCGAGAAGTTTAACGCAGGCCAGCAATCGATCTCGTCTCCGTCGCAACAATTCATCAACCTAGTAATTATTTTTGAGGAACGTTATAACTTAACACAGTCAATCTAGAATATTGAATTGAGATTTTTGCTTGGATACCTCATATTCGCGACATAGAGGCTTTGCAAAACCCGGTCGACGTCAGTGACGTGTTCCGCCTCATTTTCGGAGAAGACAATTAAGTCATCAACATAGCAAGTTTTTCCGATGAAGTCCCATAACAGCACTTTGAAAAATACCTCAAGCATTTTTTATGCCAACGGGTAGACGACAGAATTTATACTTGCCACCGTTTACCGAAAAGGATGTCTTTTCCCGACCCTTACTTGTGCGACGCTCTATGCAAATACGATTCTAGAGAGAGACGCAGTGTAGCAATGCGCTGATGCAACTCTTTAAAAAAATTGGCAACGACAGTTGACGAAACTGAATTTCTGATCGCACTGCTACATTGTGATAAAATATAAATAATATTTATAAGCTTTAACTTTTTACTATACTATAAGGGCAAAAATTAAAATGTCTTGCATTAACATAAACATTATTAACCCCCGTTTCCTTGTTTCTTTCCGTTGAAAATGGTCAAATGGTATACTAAGTTTGTGCAAAACAATGTAACAGGCAGAGAAAAACGTGGCAGACCCCATAAACTATATATATTCTTCCACAGGATCACCAGTCGAGTCGATTAAGCCATGTCCGTCTGTCTGTATGAACGTCGAGATCTCAGCTATTACAAAAGCTAGAGACACCAAGTTTGACATGATGGTTCCTGTATACCATACGTAGATCAAGTTTATTTCAAATTTGCGGTACCACGTCCACCGCCCACCCAAATTGATAATTTATGAATATGAGGGAAATAATTGCAGTTAAAGACACCAAATTTGGCCTGATGGTTCTGTATACCATACGCAGGTCAAGATTATTTTAAATTTAAGGTGCCACGCCCACGCAAATCGATAATTTTTGAATATTAAGGAAAGTGTTAAGGTTACTGCTTTCTGCTTTGATACATGTAAAGATGTTGATAATATGCACCTAATCCCCAAATTACAATCCGACCGGCGAATAAACAAAGAAAAAAACAAGTAAGAACGGCTACAGTCAAGTGTTGACTGTATGAGACCATGGATTTTTTAAGATTATGAAAAAATTCAGATTGAGAAAACTGTTATTGGTAAACGTGTTTTTTAAAGAAAAATAATAAACAACACATATACTTTTCAGTTAGATGCCAAGCAGGCCAAGCAGTTAAAAAAGCACTGCTTGGATAAAACACTGCTTGCCTGCTTGCAGTGGGCGCAGTGCAAATCGATATGAAACGTTGAATAACTTTTTTGCTCATTATCCGATCGGAGCCTACTGTAGCTTTATTATTGCGCTTGCTATACGGTTTATCGATTTGCGGGGGTGGAAGTAGGCGTGGCCCAAATTTTAATAATAAATTTTACAGCGTATGACCCACATGAGTGTTGTCACAAAATTTAGTGGCTCTAGCTCTTTTAGTTTCTGAGATATAGGCCTTCATACAGACGGACATTATCTAACAAGTAAGAACGGCTACAGTCAAAAGTTGACTGTATAAGACCATGGATTTCTAAAGATTATGAAAAAAATCAGATTGATAAAACTGGTTTTAAACACGTTTCTCAAAGAAAAACAAGAAAGAAAAGCTACCTTCGGCTCACCGAAGGTTTAATACCATTGCAGACATATATCAGGAATGATTCACAGCGATATCTTGAAAAATGACAAAAATCGACCGATAGGTTCTATGGCAGCTATACGATACATCGGTCCGATCCAACTCATTCCGACTTATTTACAGCCTGCAGCAATGAAGAGCATGTATACCAAGTTTCATCAAGATAGCTCTAAAACTGAGAGAATAGTTCGCGTTGCAACAGACGGACGGACGGACGGACGGACAGACGGACATGGCTATATCGACTCGGCTGTTGATTCTGAGCCAGAATATATATACTTTATGGGGTGGGAGGTGTCTCGTTCTGCCTGCCATACATTTTCCGTTTGAACAAAGTTATAATACCCTTCTACTCTATGCGGGTATAATGATAAACAAAATGTGTATATTTCAGTCAGACGCCAAGCAGTCCAAGCAGTTGGAAAAAACACTGCTTGCTTACTTGCTTGCAGTGGGCGCATTGCAAATCTATATGAAACGTTGAATAACTTTTGTGTTCATTATCCGAGCCACCAAATTTGACATGATGGTTCCTGTGATTACACGCAGATCAAGTTTATTTTAAATTTGGAGTGCCACGCCCACCGCCCACGCAAATTGATCATTTTTTAATACTAAGGAAAGTATTACAGTTACAGACACCAAATTTGGTATGATGATTCCTATAAATCAAGCGCAGATGATGTTTATTTCAAATTTGAGGTGCCACGCCCACCGCCCACGCAATCTATAATTCACGAATATTAAGGAAAGTATTTAGGTTACAAATTCTGCTTTAAAACACGTAAAGATGCTGATAATAAGCATCTAACATGTCTAAGACACACATGCATCAAAATCCAAGCAATTGGAAAAAAATACTGCTTGGAAAAAACACCGCTTGCGTGCTTGCAGTGGGCGCAGTGTAAATCTATAGGATGAATAACTTTTATCTAACGTTGAATAACTATTATGTTCATTATCCGATCGGTACCAAATTTTCAGCGATCGTTTTGGTGGTGATGGTTATCATACCCACCAAAAGTGATTACTGTAGTTTTATTATTGCGCTTGCTATTCGGTTTATCGATTTGCGTAGGCGGAAGTAGCCGTGGCCCAAATTTTAATAAAAATTTTACAGCGTATGACCCACATGAGTGTTGCCACCTAATACGGTGGCTCTAGCTTTTTTAGATTCTGGGATATAGGCGTTCATACCATATCATATCATTTAGACAAACCCAATATACCATGTATTTTTATACCATTGCAGATGGTATATTAATTTTGGCCAGAAGTTTGCAACGCACCTTAGGAGACATTTCCGACCCTATAAAGTATATATATTCTTAATCAGCATCAATAGGGGAGTCAAACTAGCCATGTCCGTCTGTCCGTCCGTCCGTCTGTCCATCTGTCCGTCCGTCTGTTGCAACGCAAACTAGTCTCTCAGTTTTAGAGCTATCTTGATGAAACTTGGTATACATGCTCTTCATTGCTGCAGGCTGTAAATAAGGCCGATTTTTGTAATTTTTCAAGATATCGCCAAGAAACTTTCGCAATCTATGCCTTAGTATATTCATTTAAAGCTGTGCAAATTTATTCAAAATCGGACTGATATATCGTATAGCTGCCATTGAACCTATCGGCCGATTATTGTAATTTTTCAAGATATCGCTGTGAAACATTTCTGATATCTTTCTTGTTTTTTTTTTTAAATCCATGGTCTGAAAATTAAAAACAATGATATTATAATATGATAGGTTTTTGCATATTACTCGAAAATAATTGGTTGCTCAATACGCCTAATTTACCCAATAGAAAGTTTCTGGCATTAAAGCGAATCAGATCTCAAATCGAAACCAATTTTGGGTAAATTGGGCCGATTTCCCCCGATTGATATGCAATTAACTAATATCATTGTGCTTAACTATTGGAAAGGCTTTCCAAAAAATATAGAAAGTTGTTTAGATATCGATTTCGAAATATGACATGAATAACGTAAGCAGATCACGTCTGACTTATTAGAACACTCTCATTTATTATAGCGAATTTAAAATATTTAGGCTTTAAAATTGATAGATTTGTATAGATAACATATCAGAGTAACATAGTATAGTAGAATCTGGAACGTAATGTCACAATGCGATTTTGATTTGTGTAATTACATTTATATTAACCGAATTGCGTGAGCATGTGTGTATATAATTGTCAAACCAATTTATGCTTAATGTAATGAACATCAAGCAATAAATCTCCATTTAGCATGCCGAAATTTAATTTTGGTATACTTCTTTATTAGTTTAAAAAAGCCTAGTAGTTCACAATTCAATTTGAGAAGTTCCCTCCGGCAGAACTTGACGTACATTAATGTTTATTCGGGCATCGTTTACTTATTGGCAAAACGGTGACCAAAAACACTCATCTTTAACTTGGTTGTATAGTTCTAAGTCTAAAAAGTTTTCTGTGCTCAGATTATAGTGTACTTTACTTTCAGCATCTTGAAAACTTGACGTCTTGCTGGTTTCTTTAACAATGCGTGGAACAGCATGATAACAAAGTCGTGAATCCTCCGACATCACCAAAACGTCTCCACTACGAAGAAATATTGCTGTAGGTTCTTCTTCTAGCGTCCTTCCACCTATAAGAAAAATAGCAGTTTGGCCGAAACTGTGTATGTAACAAAATAAAAATGATAATATAAAATAGAAAATGTTTTATGTGTACACATATGTACCTAAATGAAAACAGTGGAGCTTTCAGGTCTAGTTCCGAATGATCCGTATGACCCGATAAATTAGTGCCGATTGGATAATAATTAACTATAGCAGCTTCCGGGACAAAATGCGTGAAACCAAGGGAATGGGAAAAAAAATTGGCACATATAACGTAAATCGTATGGGAATTTTCTGCGCATTTCGTCATCGTAGATTTTGGTTGCCCAATTATGATGATAACCTAAGGTCGCCCAGCGCATCGCAAAACTGAATACTGTAGCTTTATTATTGCGCTTGCTATACGGTTTATCGATTTGCGGGGGTGGAAGTAGGCGTGGCCCAAATTTGAATAAAAAAATTTACAGCGCATGATTTACATATGTGTTGTCACCAAATTTGGTTGCTCTTGCTTTTTTAATTTCTTATTTCTGGGATACTGGAGGACACGTCCTCTGATACCATGATGATATCGATTTTGACAAACGCAGTATGCGCTGCATTTCATTGAATACCAAAATTTTGCAGATGGTATATTGCCAACCTTTCTGCTCTTGCTAGTTTGCATGGCGGCTTAGGAGACTTGCTATTATTGCGACGTCCTATAAAGTATAATAAAATAAGTTAATCAGCATCAATAGGGAACGTTTAGCGAAAAGTATGCCTTTTCCCGTCCCTGTGCCATCCTTTTACAAGATATCGCTAGTGTAGAACATTTCCTGATGCAACTTTGCTTCGAAGTTAATTTTTTTTTGAAATCCATGGTCTGATAAATTAAAAACAATGATATTATAATATTGATTTAACTTTTTGCTATACTATAGAGGCAAAAATTAAAAAGTCTTGCATTAACATAAACATTATTAACCCAATTTGCTTGTTTCTTTCCATTGAAAATGGTCAAATGGTATACTCAAGTTTATGCAAAACCAATGTAACAGGCAGAGGAAACGTGGCAGACCCCATAAACTATGTATATTCTTGCTCGAATCAACAGCCGAGTCGATTGAGCCGATTGTCCGTCTGTTTGTATGAACGTCGACATCTCAGGCTATTACAAAAACTAGAGACACCAAGTTTGACATGATGGTTTTTGATATACCATATCGCAGATCATGACTATTTTAAATTTAAGAGTGTCACGCCCACCGCCGACGCATAAACTCGCATAATTATAGCGAATTCTAAGGAAAGTATTGCAGGCTTTAAAATCGACAGAATTTGGCATGATAATTTCTGCATACCATACGCAGATCAAGACTAATTTAAATTTAAGGTGCCACGCCCACGTAAATTGATAATTTTTGAATATTAAGTAAAGTATTAAAGTTACATACACCAAATTGCGTGAGCATGATGATTCCTGTATAATCATGCTCAGATGATGTTTATGCTTCAAATGTAGAGGTGAACATGCCCACCGCCCACTCAAATCGATACATTTTTTAACATTAAGGAAAGTTAATTTAGGTTACTACTTTCTGCTTTAGTAGTTGTAAAAAGTTAGTAATATGCACCCAATCCCCAAATTGACAATGCGCTCCGGAGAACTAAACACAGAAGTAATTCATGAAAACGTTTTTCATAGTTGCATCGCCCACATCATTGCAGCATAACGGTCACGCATTTTTTTATAAACATTCGATCTTTGAAAATGGTCAAAAATGGTAGACTAAGTCTTGTACAAAGGTATCTGTGACAGGCAGATTAGGAGGCGTGGCAGACCCCATAAACTATATATATTCTTGCAAAACTTAGACGTCTATTAGTCTGGTTTCTTTAACAATGTCTGTGTGAACGTCGAGATCTAAGCTATTACAAAAGCTAGAGCCACCAACATTTGACAAGACGGTTCCTGTGACTTACGAAGAAGATATAGCTTATTTTAAATTTGGCGTGCCTCCCACCGCCCACGCAAAATAGATCATTTTTTCGAATACTAAGGAAAGTATGTAACAGTTAAATACACCAAATTTGATATGATGATTCCTATAAATCAAGCGCAGATAATGTTTTATGTGTACAAATTTGAGGTGCCAAACGCCCACCGCCCACTTCAAGTCTATAATTCACGAATATCCGTAAGACCCGTATTTAGGTTAAGAATTCCGATTGAGATACACGTAAAGATGCTGACTAATAAGCATCTAACATGTCTAAGACAAACATGCATCAAAATCCAAGGAATGGGAAAAAAAACTCTTGGAACAAACACCGCTAAATGCGTGCTTGCAGTGGGCGCAGTGTAAATCTATAGGATGAATAACTTTTTCTAACGTTGAATAACGATTATGTTCATTATCCGATCGGTACCAAATTTTGATCGATAACGTTTTGGTGGCCAGGGTTATCATACCCACCAAAAGTGATTACTGTAGTTTTATTATTGCGCTTGCTATTCGGTTTATCGATTTGCGTAGGCGGAAGTAGCCGTGGCCCAAATTTTAATAAAAATTTTACAGCGTATGACCCACATGAGTGTTGCCACCTAATACGGTGGCTCTAGCTTTTTTAGATTCTGGGATATAGGCGTTCATACCATATCATATCATTTAGACAAACCCAATATACCATGTATTTTTATACCATTGCAGATGGTATATTAATTTTGGCCAGAAGTTTGCAACGCACCTTAGGAGACATTTCCGACCCTATAAAGTATAATATAATAAGTTAATCAGCATCAATAGGGGAGTCAAACTAGCCATGTCCGTCTGTCCGTCCGTCCGTCTGTCCCTGTCCCAAGTCAGTTAATTATACATTCTCTTCAATGTTTTAATTATTTTTTTTTTTTTTTTTTTTTTTTTATATATAAAAAATTTTTTTATTTTTTTTTTTTTTTTTTTTTTTAAAATGTAAATTTTTTTAAAGGTGATTTTTTGTTTCCATTAACCTTTGCATTATTGTAATTTTCAAGATATCGCTGTGAAACATTTCTGATATCTTTCTTGTTTTTTTTTTTTAAATCCATGGTCTGAAAATTAAAAACAATGATATTATAATATGATAGGGTTTTTTTGCATATTACTCGAAAATAATTGGTTGCTCAATACGCCTAATTTACCCAATAGAAAGTTTCTGGCATTAAAGCGTATCAGATCTCAAATCGAAACCAATTTTGGGTAAATTGGGCCGATTTCCCCCGATTGATATGCAATTAACTAATATCATTGTGCTTAACTATTGGAAAGGCTTTCCAAAAAATATAGAAAGTTGTTTAGATATCGATTTCGAAATATGACATGAATAACGTAAGCAGATCACGTCTGACTTATTAGAACACTCTCATTTATTATAGCGAATTTAAAATATTTAGGCTTTAAAATTGATAGATTTGTATAGATAACATATCAGAGTAACATAGTATAGTAGAATCTGGAACGTAATGTCACAATGCGATTTTGATTTGTGTAATTACATTTATATTAACCGAATTGCGTGAGCATGTGTGTATATAATTGTCAAACCAATTTATGCTTAATGTAATGAACATCAAGCAATAAATCTCCATTTAGCATGCCGAAATTTAATTTTGGTATACTTCTTTATTAGTTTAAAAAAGCCTAGTAGTTCACAATTCAATTTGAGAAGTTCCCTCCGGCAGAACTTGACGTACATTAATGTTTATTCGGGCATCGTTTACATATTGGCAAAACGGTGACCAAAAACACTCATCTTTAACTTGGTTGTATAGTTCTAAGTCTAAAAAGTTTTCTGTGCTCAGATTATAGTGTACTTTACTTTCAGCATCTTGAAAACTTGACGTCTTGCTGGTTTCTTTAACAATGCGTGGAACAGCATGATAACAAAGTCGTGAATCCTCCGACATCACCAAAACGTCTCCACTACGAAGAAATATTGCTGTAGGTTCTTCTTCTAGCGTCCTTCCACCTATAAGAAAAATAGCAGTTTGGCCGAAACTGTGTATGTAACAAAATAAAAATGATAATATAAAATAGAAAATGTTTTATGTGTACACATATGTACCTAAATGAAAACAGTGGAGCTTTCAGGTCTAGTTCCGAATGATCCGTATGACCCGATAAATTAGTGCCGATTGGATAATAATTAACTATAGCAGCTTCCGGGACAAAATGCGTGAAACCAAGGGAATGGGAAAAAAATTGGCACATATACCGTAAATCGTATGGGAATTTACTGCGCATTTCGTCATCGTAGATTTTGGTTGCCCAATTATGATGATAACCTAAGGTCGCCCAGCGCATCGCAAAACTGAATACTGTAGCTTTATTATTGCGCTTGCTATTCGGTTTATTGATTTGCGTAGGCGGAAGTAGCCGTGGCCCAAATTTTAATAAAAATTTTACAGCGTATGACCCACATGAGTGTTGCCACCTAATACGGTGGCTCTAGCTTTTTTAGATTCTGGGATATAGGCGTCCATACCATATCATATCATTTAGACAAACCCAATATACCATGTATTTTTATACCATTGCAGATGGTATATTAATTTTGGCCAGAAGTTTGCATCGCACCTTAGGAGACATTTCCGACCCCATAAAGTATAATAAAATAAGTTAATCAGCATCAATAGGGGAGTCAAACTAGCCATGTCCGTCTGTCCGTCCGTCCGTCTGTCCATCTTTTTCAAAATATCGCTGTGAAACATTTCTGATATCTTTCTTGTTTTTTTTTTAAATCCATGGTCTGAAAATTAAAAACAATGATATTATAATATGATAGGGTTTTGCATATTACTCGAAAATAATTGGTTGCTCAATACGCCTAATTTACCCAATAGAAAGTTTCTGGCATTAAAGCGTATCAGATCTCAGATCGAAACCAATTTTGGGTAAATTGGGCCGATTTCCCCCGATTGATATGCAATTAACTAATATCATTGTGCTTAACTATTGGAAAGGCTTTCCAAAAAATATAGAAAGTTGTTTAGATATCGATTTCGAAATATGACATGAATAACGTAAGCAGATCACGTCTGACTTATTAGAACACTCTCATTTATTATAGGGAATTTAAAATATTTAGGCTTTAAAATTGATAGATTTGTATAGATAACATATTAGAGTAACATAGTATAGTAGAATCTGGAACGTAATGTCACAATGGGATTTTGATTTGTGTAATTACATTTATATTAACCGAATTGCGTGAGCATGTGTGTATATAATTGTCAAACCAATTTATGCTTAATGTAATGAACATCAAGCAATAAATCTCCATTTAGCATGCCGAAATTTAATTTTGGTATACTTCTTTATTAGTTTAAAAAAGCCTAGTAGTTCACAATTCAATTTGAGAAGTTCCCTCCGGCAGAACTTGACGTACATTAATGTTTATTCGGGCATCGTTTACATATTGGCAAAACGGTGACCAAAAACACTCATCTTTAACTTGGTTGTATAGTTCTAAGTCTAAAAAGTTTTCTGTGCTCAGATTATAGTGTACTTTACTTTCAGCATCTTGAAAACTTGACGTCTTGCTGGTTTCTTTAACAATGCGTGGAACAGCATGATAACAAAGTCGTGAATCCTCCGACATCACCAAAACGTCTCCACTACGAAGAAATATTGCTGTAGGTTCTTCTTCTAGCGTCCTTCCACCTATAAGAAAAATAGCAGTTTGGCCGAAACTGTGTATGTAACAAAATAAAAATGATAATATAAAATAGAAAATGTTTTATGTGTACACATATGTACCTAAATGAAAACAGTGGAGCTTTCAGGTCTAGTTCCGAATGATCCGTATGACCCGATAAATTAGTGCCGATTGGATAATAATTAACTATAGCAGCTTCCGGGACAAAATGCGTGAAACCAAGGGAATGGAAAAAAATTGGCACATATACCGTAAATCGTATGGGAATTTACTGCGCATTTCGTCATCGTAGATTTTGGTTGCCCAATTATGATGATAACCTAAGGTCGCCCAGCGCATCGCAAAACTGAATACTGTAGCTTTATTATTGCGCTTGCTATTCGGTTTATTGATTTGCGTAGGCGGAAGTAGCCGTGGCCCAAATTTTAATAAAAATTTTACAGCGTATGACCCACATGAGTGTTGCCACCTAATACGGTGGCTCTAGCTTTTTTAGATTCTGGGATATAGGCGTTCATACCATATCATATCATTTAGACAAACCCAATATACCATGTATTTTTATACCATTGCAGATGGTATATTAATTTTGGCCAGAAGTTTGCATCGCACCTTAGGAGACATTTCCGACCCTATAAAGTATAATAAAATAAGTTAATCAGCATCAATAGGGGAGTCAAACTAGCCATGTCCGTCTGTCCGTCCGTCCGTCTGTCCATCTTTTTCAAGATATCGCTGTGAAACATTTCTGATATCTTTCTTGTTTTTTTTTTTAAATCCATGGTCTGAAAATTAAAAACAATGATATTATAATATGATAGGGTTTTGCATATTACTCGAAAATAATTGGTTGCTCAATACGCCTAATTTACCCAATAGAAAGTTTTTGGCATTAAAGCGTATCAGATCTCAGATCGAAACCAATTTTGGGTAAATTGGGCCGATTAACCCCGATTGATATGCAATTAACTAATATCATTGTGCTTAACTATTGGAAAGGCTTTCCAAAAAATATAGAAAGTTGTTTAGATATCGATTTCGAAATATGACATGAATAACGTAAGCAGATCACGTCTGACTTATTAGAACACTCTCATTTATTATAGGGAATTTAAAATATTTAGGCTTTAAAATTGATAGATTTGTATAGATAACATATTAGAGTAACATAGTATAGTAGAATCTGGAACGTAATGTCACAATGCGATTTTGATTTGTGTAATTACATTTATATTAACCGAATTGCGTGAGCATGTGTGTATATAATTGTCAAACCAATTTATGCTTAATGTAATGAACATCAAGCAATAAATCTCCATTTAGCATGCCGAAATTTAACTTTGGTATACTTCTTTATTAGTTTAAAAAAGCCTAGTAGTTCACAATTCAATTTGAGAAGTTCCCTCCGGCAGAACTTGACGTACATTAATGTTTATTCGGGCATCGTTTACATATTGGCAAAACGGTGACCAAAAACACTCATCTTTAACTTGGTTGTATAGTTCTAAGTCTAAAAAGTTTTCTGTGCTCAGATTATAGTGTACTTTACTTTCAGCATCTTGAAAACTTGACGTCTTGCTGGTTTCTTTAACAATGCGTGGAACAGCATGATAACAAAGTCGTGAATCCTCCGACATCACCAAAACGTCTCCACTACGAAGAAATATTGCTGTAGGTTCTTCTTCTAGCGTCCTTCCACCTATAAGAAAAATAGCAGTTTGGCCGAAACTGTGTATGTAACAAAATAAAAATGATAATATAAAATAGAAAATGTTTTATGTGTACACATATGTACCTAAATGAAAACAGTGGAGCTTTCAGGTCTAGTTCCGAATGATCCGTATGACCCGATAAATTAGTGCCGATTGGATAATAATTAACTATAGCAGCTTCCGGGACAAAATGCGTGAAACCAAGGGCATGGGAAAAAAATTGGCACATATAACGTAAATCGTATGGGAATTTACTGCGCATTTCGTCATCGTAGATTTTGGTTGCCCAATTATGATGATAACCTAAGGTCGCCCAGCGCATCGCAACTTTAAGACGATCTCTAACATTAACATCTTCGCATTGACGCAACTCTCTCCACCAATCACATATGGTTTCATCAGAAAATGTAGTTTTATTTAGATTTACAACATTTGGTGTTTTCGGGTAATCACGAAGAGAGCGAGCAATCCAATAACGTTGTCCGCGCGCTGTGAATGGATTGCGTATGAGCACAAGTCCAGGATGTTTGTCGAATTTATAACATCGCCATATATGTTGCGGATGCAAGCCAACCGGCACTGACAAATCTATGTTAACATTAGAGACATTCATAGGCTTAACCAACTTTGGTTTAACCATATGCGAAAATTTGCAAGTGCATGTGTTCATGTACATGTATAAATTGTCCAAAACTTCACTAACATACATGCATATGTACTTACATGGTACCAACTTGGGCGTAAATTACTGCATTCATACAAATCAATGTCGATTACTTCACGGAAGTCAGGAGATGGATTTTTCCTTTTATAGAATTTAAAAGTTCTTTTAAACATTCTCTATTCCTTATCTATACAAAAAGAGTACCAGTTAGGGTTGCATAAGATATAAGACGAGTACACACTTTAAAACTAATTTTGTCGAAGAGCAAAAGTTTCATATTTTATGTGTGACCTGGCTTTAAGGTGTTTATCGAATATGGCCCCCCACTGTCAGCCTAATATTATTTGCATTTTTACTTTTTAAATTTTATTCCTTGTTTTTTGTTAGATTTTTTTACAAAAAATAGTTATGTACAATTTTTTTAAGATAAAAAAGGCTTCTCTTTAAATTTGTGCTTTTTCTAGTAGGCTGAATATTGACTGAATGACTGTGTTTAATGTTCGATCGGATTAATATTTGGACGTTAAGTGGATATTATGTTACCAATACTTTCCTTAAAATTCGTAAATTACCGTGTCGCAATTTTGCAAAAATATCGTCAGTCGCAAAATTACCTTTAACAAGAGAAGCTGCTTAAAGATACTTTGCTTAAGTGCAAATAGAAATACGAACAAGTAGAACAAGTAAGAAAGCTACAGTAGAGAATGCTCGACTGTAATATACCCGCTACCCAGCTGCTCGTACATCAAAATTATTTGCGGAACAATAAAGAACGGCTACAATCATATTTTGGCCGTAAAAGACCATGGACTTACAATATTTATGCAAAGTAAAAATCTAAAATAAAAAAAAAACATTTTTGCACACATTTCATTTTTGATGCGGGCGGGACTCGAACCCGTAAATGCATAATAGTACTGTTCGTTTTGCAGTCCACAACTTAAGCCATTTCACCACCGTACACGCACCCACGATTCGGCACAATGCTGCTGGCAGCGCTGCTTACAGCTATGGAAAACGTTAAGCTGAATAACTTCTGTGTTTTTTATCCGATTGTTACCAAATTTTCAGAGATCATCTGGCTAGCTATAGTTATCATATAAAACGACAATGAACAATATGGCATCAAAATTGCGCTTGTAATCAATTTTTTTCGATTTACGGGGGCGGAAGGGGGCGTGGCCAATATCCAAAACAAACTTTATCAGCGTACAATAATGACACATATCACCAAATTTGGTAGTCCTAGCTCTTTTAATAGCTGAGATCTAGGTTCATTTTTGAAAATGCACATCTTCTAGACATCTACCAAATATTTAAATTGGTTAACAAGTGTACTTCTTCAACTGACAGCTTGTTCTATTGAAATATTTTAATGTACACAACAACAAAGTATATATTCTTGCCAGGATCACTAGCCGAGTCTGTCCGTTTGAACGTCTGGATATTAGCTATTACAAAAGCTAGGGACACCAAATTTTATATAAAGGTTCCTGTATGCCATAGGCTGATCGGGTTAACTTTAAGTGTTTGATGTAACGCCCAGTACAGAAATGTATTGTTACAGCTTTCTGCTTTGGTATAAAAATAGGTGAATGAAATATAATTCTATTCTCCAATTTACAACCAATTACAATTGACAATACAGTCAGAAGTTAATCATGTAAACGTTTTGCATAGTTCTACTGCGTGCGCCTTTGCAGAAAATCGTGACCTTGGTCCCGATGCATCGTTTTTTGGCGCGTGTAAAGCTGACTGCTACGACGTTTTCATATGTAAATGGCGCTATTCAAAGATACATAGATCTAATATAAACAATAGGTGGCAGATGAACTTGTGCAGTGTTTTTTGATGGAAATAAAAGCGTAATAATTGTTTTCGCGCGGAAATCGGGGACTTATCGGAGGCTATATCTCCTAAACTAATCCAATAATCAAAATATGTTACTTAATATTTTCGGTTTATTTCGTCAAGTTCTATACAAAACTGTCGTCAGATCTTGTCGCCATGGAAACAGTAATATCCCCCCATTGGTTACTATAAAACACTAATTTATCAACATTAAGTGGCCTTAAGGCAATACGCAGCTTCATCCGAATAAAACGCTTGTCATGCTTCCGCTTGACCTCACACATATTAGCTTGTGTGGGGGCTTATAAATCACTACCGGAATAATTTAATCATGTATTCGTTTCTAGCGCTCAAAATACATTGTGAACGAATAACGACTAATCGATTCTAAGAAAACGGCATCGATTTTATAGAAGAATAAAAAACATCGATTTAGAAATCGTATCGTTGACAGCTCTTCCAGCTAACATCCCTTGAAAAATTTTATCTCATTTTTTTGGTTTTATGGAAATTAATACTATTTAGAAATGCAAAGAAAAAATGACTGGAATAACAGATCCCCACGAAAATAAGCGAAGCACTGTTTATTTAAATAATGAACTGAGAAACAGTCAAGTATCTTCTATTTTAGACAGTTTTTCGACAAGCCTAGACATTTTGGAAAACGACGTGAACTATGCGGTGGATGCACGGGATTCTAAAGATTTGATAATTGATGAGCAAATAAAACTAGATACTTATTTGGCCTACGCGAACAGCACACTATTTTGGATGTTTTTAAAGCTGCAGGGATCTGATCTGTCAAAGGTATCATTCTTCATATGTTTATAATTAAATGTTTCATCGAGTGCATCACTTTATTTATCGTTTCCAGCACTATATTTTACATGACTTAGGCAGAGCAAAAGAAATGCTTGCTCGTGAAAAGAATATTAGAGATTCTAAAACAGCGCCTCGCTTAGATATTTCTGCAAGTAAACGGTTTATTGCGAGAGGAACTCATTCTCGTATTGTTGAGACAAATAAAGTTATTGTCACCGAAAAACAACGCAAGCGGAGTTTCTTAGAAAATAAAAGCACCAATTAAAATATATATTAAATTGTTGTTTTTTAAAGTGGCGTTAATTTTAAATTTTACAGGACAAAAATAGTAATTGTCTAAAAAGAACGGACTCAACAATCGCATCCTCAAAACGTCGCGACTTCAAATGATATATTATTATTCCAGAAGCTGAAAATTGAAAAAATGTATTTTTCGAGCTATTTTATCACAAAAACAACAGATGTATCAAAATAGAAGGTGAGCTGCTATGGAAATTACGGTCTCCACACTCATAAATATTTTTTAATTTGCTGTGGCGTTATGATTTTTCAGCTATTCTTTAAATCGGTTACAGAGTTTTGTACTCCTTTTTGGCCAGAAGTTTCCAACGCACCTTAGAAGACATATCCGATTCTATAAAGTATATACACTTACTTGCATAACTCTGCGTATACCCCCAAAAATTTTAAAATTAAACTTTGAACTCAAATGGTTCGGCCATTTATGCATATAATTATTAAATTTTTTTTAACTTAACTTTAATTTATTGTCTTTAATACGAAATTTTGTTAGAATTATTGAACAATATTTTATTATACCCGCTACTCATAGAGAATAAGGGTATTACAACTTTGTTCAAACCGAAAATGTATGTAACAGGCAGAAGGAGACATCTCCGACCATATAAAGTTTATATATATTCTGGCTTAGGATCAGGTCTGTCCGTGTGAAAATCTAGATCTCGGCTATTATTCCTTTAATAGGACTACCAAATTTGGTAGTGTTATTTTTGCACGTCGGTCAAGTTTATTTTGGATTTTGACCAGGCCCCCGTAGATCGAAAAAAATTCATTACAAGCGCAATTTTGTTGCCATATTGTCCTTTTTCGGTTTATATAATAACTATAGCTAGCCAGATGATCTCTGACTAACAATCGGATAATAAACACATAAGTTATTCAACTCAACGTTTTCCATAGCTGTAAGCATCTCTGCCGGCAGCGCTGCCTGCAGCATTTTGCGGAATAGTGCGTACGTGTATTCTTGATGAACGAGCAGCTGGGTAGCGGGTATATAACAGCGAGCACAGTCGACTGTGGCTTTCTTACTTGTTTTGAATTTTAACTTAACACTATAAAATAAATGTGTACATGCAAATGTCTGCGTACAGTGTATATATATATATATATATATATATATATATATTTTTGCAGATACCCTACAAGCTAGTAAAATGGGTCCACTTTTGTATATAATATCGGAGACATCTCCGACCCTATAAAGTATATATATTCTTAATCAGCAGGGGAGTCGAACTAGCCATGTCCGTCTGTCGACCGTCTGTTGCAACGCAAACTAGTCTCAGTTTTAGAGCTATCTTGATGAAACTTGTTTTGCGGGGGCGGAAGTAGCCGTGGCCAAAATTTTAATAAAAATTGTACAGCGTATGACCCACATGAGTTTTGTCACCTAATTTGGTGGCTCTAGCTTTTTTAGTTATTTATATATATATATATATATATATATATATAAATATATATATTTAATAGGCGTTCATACAGACGGACAGACAGACATGGCTCAATCGACTCAGCTAGTGATCCTCAGCAAGAAAATATATACTTTATGGGGTCGCAAATGCGCAAATGCCTGTTGCGCACATTTCGATAAACACAATAGGCCATGAATTTAAATTTTAAAATCAATAGTCAAAAAAATGTTATATAGATAGGGCTATATTTGTCAATATTTTTTTGGTAAACGAATCATTTGGCGGTCTTAGAGGGAATTTCGGATTTTGACTAGACACTTGCAGCGCACCCTAGGAAACATCTATGACACTTTATGTTCAGAATCAACATCAATAGCAATGTCCATCTGTCCGTCCGTCTGTCTTTTGCAACGCAAAGTAAAACCATTCTAATGAAAGTTGGTATTCATGCTTCTTATTGTTGCACACGGGAAATAGCCATGTCCACCTATCTGTTTGTGTCTGCCTGTCTGAATGAACACGCCGATCTCAGCAACTGTAAAGACTAAAGACACCAAGCTTGAAATGAAGGTCTCTGTATACCTTACTGGGATTATTGATTTTTCATTTTCGTTTCTACTTCCACACAAATCGATTATCTATGTTTAGCAAATTACTAAAGTTACAGATTTCTGCTTTCGTATACACAGAGATGAAAACGATCCGCACCTTACCTTTACCTAACCTTACAATCATATCGGACAATTAAAACAATGGTTATTTAAGTCACCGCGCCTTTCCTGCACATTGTGACGTTGACTCGCGACACGTCGTTTCCTTTTTTGCGTGTATCCCTGTGTAGGTGTGAGAACGACTAAGCATAACTGATAGCAATAGTGCAACGTATCGCACTTAAACTTTGTTTAATATCCTGACTTGGGTTTTTTCCAGAAAAGCGGGTCACATTTCCCAATGAGCATTTGTTATTGGAGTTATATAGGTTTTTTCGAAATTGGACAAAGGGAAAATACTGTCGACCATGCTCAACTGTTGCTTTCATTACTTATTAATTATATTCAAATATTAAATTTTTTTTTTTTTTTGACTTTATTGGACCCTGTGGTCATAAAATATTTAAATCTTAACAACAGTTTTCAAGCCCAAAATGTAAAAGCATTGCTGCAACACAGCCGATGTTGCCTCACAAAGCAATATTCTGCTGTAATTAATTTTGATTATCTGACCAGTTTTGTTTTTTTCAATACAATAACAACAGTCATAAAATTCAGTAAATACAGTGCAGACCTCGTAACAAAATTCACAAAGAAAATGCAAAAATAAGGTGTTGGAACACTTAATCACTACGTCATTAAATTTTAAGAGTGTTTTAGCAAGCTTCCACTCCTTTTCATGATCTAGTAGTATGCTCTTTTGATTTAAAATATTGTTTATATTTTGGAAATTTTCGCCTGAATTGCGAGCAATTGAACAAATCCGTGTGTACGTGTATAGCAAGTATACCGCTGTGTTTCCACGATCCTCGAGCATTTTTTCAAAAGAAAACACATAATCGCTTATACGATTGTGACTCAAATCTGCATACTTAATACAACCGTACGCTACTGCTTCTTGCGCATCGACCAACTCCTTAGGTGTTAAAACTTGCTCACGGCCTCTTTGCTGCAATTGATTTAATGAGTGCTTTAGCCCTTCGTCCAACAGATCGGATAATTTCACAGTATCACCGGAACGCGTCTTAAATTTCTTGCCATCTTCACCCAAAACAACACCAAATTGCACATGGTCAACTCGGTGTTTCTTAGGATTTATTATACCGCAACGCTCAGCTGCTTCAAATATAGCATTAAAATGAGTGCTTTGGCCAGCATCCACAACATATATTATCCAGTTGACAAATTCTTCCTCGATTCTGTGCTTAATAGCTGTTATATCAGAAGTATCATATGTAAATCCACCATCAGATTTTACAATTGTCAGGGGAATTCCATGCTTGTTAGTGTTTGGCCACATAATTTGGCGTCCATCGTCCAGTTCCAAAAAACCTTTTTTTTTCAGAAACTTAACAACAGATAACATGCGAGACTGATAAAATGATTCACCACGTTCTTTTATAGAAACATCCAGTCTGTCATAAATTTTCTTAAATTCATTTCGCGAAACATCACATATTAGTTGCCAAGCCTTAATAGATTTTGGTTCACCACTTTGAAGAGTAACGACACAGTTATAAGCACGCTTTTTAAAGGTTTCATCCGCATCAAAACTGAAAGAAAACGCCATAAATGAAATTAATTTATAGTTTAATACAGTGTTATTAAAAATACAATTATTTTGAAAATTTGTATTTGTATCCCTCGCCCATTATTATAATTCCGCCCTCGCTTATAGGGATTTTCAATCCCCATCATAAAATAGTGGTTACATATTTCTAGGAAGAAAGGCTACCTTCGGCACGCTGAATTTGAATTTCTACAAAAAAGTTTCATAGAGATTTCTTAAGAAATATAAAAATTCAACCGATATGTTCTATTGTATATAATATATCAGCCCGATTTTGATAAAAATTCAGCTTTTTTTCAGCTTTTAAAAGAGATTCCTAAACATACATCGGCAAAGTTCTAAGGCGATATCTTAAAAATGGTAAAAGTCGGCCGATTGGTTTTATGGCAGCTATACGATAAATCGGTCCTAATTTCATTAAATTTCCATAGTCTTTGAAGGACATACTTAGAAAAGTTTTATAGCGTTATCTTAAAAAAAAAAATAACATTCGACCGATAAGTTCTACATACCTATCCAATTTTGATAAAATTTTCACAGCCAACAGTGTGCAGCAAAAAAAAAAAAAAACAAGTTTTATCAAGATAGCTCTAAAAAAGACTAGTTTGCGTTGCAGCAGACGGACGGACAGACCTACATGGCTAGTTCGACTGACCTATTAATGCTAATAAAGAATATATGTACTTTTTAGGGTCAGAGATGTCTTCTGAGGTGCGTTGCAAACTTTTGGCTAAAATTAATATAGCCTCTGCAATAAAACGATCGGATTAAACTCAATAAATAAATATGGACATTTCCGCAAAAATTTAAACCAACGAAATTTTACAATACAAGTGAAATTTACTAAAATCTGTGAGGCCGATGCACATACATATGTATATACAAATCGAAAAAAGCTTCATCGGACCTACAGGCTCTTATCTTACTTGGAAAGTCGAGTAAAATAATTTTATTGAAACGACAGAGCAAAAACGGGTATAAGAATTGGCTAATTGGGTCAAAATTTATATTCTACACCCTCTCCGCATTCTGTGTCTAGGTCGTCAATTTTACGACGTTGTCTTTTTATTGCCAAAATGATACATGCTTGAGAGCATTAGGGTCTTAGCACTGTTAACTAGCATAAAGTTAATCGACTTTGCGTAAAAAAGAGGTTTTACTGAATAAGCTGAACCGTTTTGTAAATTGGTATATACAGTTAAATGATCTTTCTGTGAAATTTTCTAGGCGGCTTATTATTAAGGAGGAAACTTTGAGAATAAAATTTAGCACCTCAACCCAAAGGTTTATTTACTAGGTGAGCTTTACAGCTTACATGAGCTACACAGCCTTACCTAACTTAGGCAGCCAGTAGGTCTGCTTTAATTGGCGCCCGAGCAGTCAGAACTCTGACTACCTGGTGACAATGGTGACTACAAAAAGAACAACAAACAAGTAAGGAAAGCTACAGTCGAACGCGCCCGACCGTAGGATACCATTCGACCAACTTCGTAGTTGCACTAACTAGTACTAATTCGCCCTCACACACACATACAGACACACACAGAAAGAAACAAGTAAAAAAGCTACAGTCGAGTGTGCTCGACTGTAATATACCCGGTACCCAGCTGCTCGTACATCAAAATTATTTGCGGAACAATAAAGAACCGTAAAAGGCCATGGACTTACAATATTTAAGCAAATCTAAAATAAAAAAAATTTTTTTCCACACATTTAATTTTTTAATGCGAGCGGGACTCGAACCCGTAAATGCCCAATAGTACTGTTTGTTTTGCAGTCCACAACCTAACCCATTTTACCACTGTACACGCACACACTATTCGGCACAATGCTGCTGGCAGCGCTGCTACAGCTATGGAAAACGTTAAGCCGAATAACTTCTGTGTTTATTATCCGATTATTACCAAATTTTCAGAGATCATCTGGCTAGCTATAGTTATCATACAAACCGAAAATGATCAATATGGTATAAAAATTGCACTTGTAATCAATTTTCTTTGATTTACGGGGGCGGAAGGAGGTGTGGCCAAAATCCAAAATAAACTTGATCAGCGTGCAATAATAACACAATTTGTCCCCAAATTTGGTAGTTCTAGCTCTTATAACAGCTGAGATCTAGATTTTTACACGGATGGACAGACGGACATGGCTATATCGACTCGGCTGTTGATTCTGAGCCAGAATATATATACTTTATGGGGTCGGAGGTGTCTCCTTCTGCCTGTTACGTACATTTTCGGTTTGAACAATGTTATAATACCCTTCTACTCTATGAGTAGCGGGTATAAAAACAATGCGTACTTCCACTGCTTGCGGCTGTGCTGCGCGTCGAGACGTCATCGTCATGATGCTTTATTTCAGCCGTAGCGTGTGTATAGCTATGCCGTTTTCACATGTAGATGGCGCTATTCAAAGATAGATATAATTTAAACAATAGGTGGCGGATAAACTTGAGCAGAGTTTTTTGATTAAATTAAATGTGTGATCAATTTTTCGAAACTAGGGGAATGGTATCTTACTGTCGGGTGCGCTCGACTGTAGCTTATTTTACTTGTTATACCATTGCAGATGGAATATTAATTTTGGCCAGAAGTTTGCAACGCACCTTAGGAGACATCTCCGACCCTGTAAAGTATATTTGTTCTCAATCAGCATCAATAGGTGAGGCAAACTAGCCATGTCCGTCTGTTGCAACCCAAACGGCTCACCAGAAGCGTCGGATTGGGATGCCATACTGCGTTACGCCATCGATGGAGATGTACATACGGCGACGACCCTGCTGCAGAAGGCTCTGATCATCGATGGTTAGGTCGGCGAGCTGACCCAAGCATATCAATTGGCCAAATCAGGGATCGTCAACTCCCGTTTGCTGGACCACGCAGAAGTACAGGCGATTTTGACTGAGGTCATAATCTGCGAGACGCAGATCTTTAAAGTGGGAGGAGTTATGAACCCTCTCCATATACCTTCCCCCTCCCTTGTATCGACCGCCACTCTTGAACGCGCTTTCTTCCAACTTGCGCTACTTGACGGTCAATGCCCACTTGACGTTGACCCCCGCCCCCGGCCATCCGATGATCGGGCTGGCTACAATGTGCTGCGTCTGCAGGTGACACTTTGTTGCGATCGCGTGACAGCAGAATCGCTGCGCCTACAAACGAAACTTTGTTGCTATGTTCGGCGGAGTCGCTGAACGGTGGCTAAGCGACTGCCGACATAGCGTGGCTCATATTTCGGTCACTTATCTAACAGCTATGCGGGGTCGCCATTCGCCCTGCACTGGCCGAAAACGTTGCCCTCAGCTCCAGAGGCAGCGCTCTGATGAGAACCAGCCCCGGCTGAAGCTTTCTGTCTTAAACATAGCAGCAAACGCGCTGGCTGCTAATATTGTAATATCATAAGTAACCCGAAGTGGCTTATTACTAAGAAGGAAATTTTAAGAATAAAACTTATAACCTACCACAACCCGTAGCGGCTTATTAGTAAAGGGTGGAACAATGAGCTCGCCTTAACTAACTTAGGCAGCCAGTAGGTCTGCCTTAACTTATATTCTTAATCAGCACCAATAGGGGAGTCGAACGAGTCATGACCGGCTGTCCATCCGTCCTGTTGCAACGCAACCTAGTCTCTCAGTTTTAGAGCTATCTTGATAAAACTTAGTAAACATGTTTCTAATAGCTGCACGCTGTAAATAAGTCGGAATGGGCAGGATTGGACCGATATATCGTATAGCTGCCATAGAACCTATCGGCCGCTTTTGATCATTTTTCAAAATATCGCCATGAAATTTTCCCGATATATGTCTATGTATGTCATTTATAGACTGTGAAAATTAAATCAAAATTGAACAGGTATATCGTATAACTCCATAGAACCTATCGGCCGAAATTCATCATTTTTCAAGACATCGCTGATGTATGTCTACGTATGTCTTATATGCTATGCAAGGTTTATTAAGATATGACATATATGGTAGACAGATACATATATCGTTATCGGCCTATTTAATATTTGGAGTAACTGCAAGGGTATGAATCCTTCGGCGTGCAGAAGGTAGTCTTTCTTTTTTGTTTAAAGTAAAAATGTTTTATTTATCATAGTACTACACTACAAATTTTGACATTTTGAAAAAATAAAAATAAAACCTTTAACATCAAAACATAGCAAAAACTTGGCGTATAGAAAAGGTATTTTCAATTCAAAGTTTTTAACTATAAAATAAGCATCCAGTTTATTCAAAAAAGAGGAAAAATATGCTTAACTTATTACCTTGCAATGAGCAACTATACGTAACTGGCGTATTAAACTTTTGTGAGTAAGTGTCAGTTCGTTACTTATACTTCACGAAACAATAGATACAGACTCTTACGAAAAAATACACATTAATTGGATTTTACACAACCCAGAAATCCGCGCACTACACTTACTATTAATAAGTACAATACAAATTTCTAAGTGGAATTTTTAGACCATGGATTTTAAAAATATACATGGTCTATTATGTTTGTCAAAATATGCGTAACAGGCAGAAGGATGCATCTGCGACCCCATAAAGTATATATATTCTTGCTTAGAATCACTAGTTGAGTCGACTAAGCCATGTCTGTCTCGCCGTCTGTCCGTCTGTATGAACGCCTATATCTCAGAAACTCTAAAAGTTAGAGCCACCAAATTTGGTGACAACACTTATGTGAATCATACGCTGTAAAATTTGTATTAAAATTTGGGCCACGCCTACTTCCGCCCCCGCAAATCAATAAACCGTATAGCAAGCGCTTATATCTCAGAAACTAACAAAGCTAGAGCCCCCAAATTTGGTGACAACACTTATGTGACTCATACGATGTACAATTTTTATTAAAATTTGGGCCACGCCTACTTCCGCCCCCGCAAATCGAAAAACGTATTGCAAGCGCAATAATAAGGGTACAGTATTCACTTTTGGTATATATGATAGCTATCACCACCTAAACGATCGCTGAAAATTTGGTTCCGATCGGATAATGAACATAAAAGTTATTTAACGTTTCATATAGATTTGCAATGCGCCCACTGCAGAAAGCAGTGTTTTTTTCCAACTGCTTGGACTGCTTGGCGTCTAACTGAAAACTATATGTTTTGTTTCTTTGAAAAACACGATTAATAACAGTTTTTTCAATGTGAATTTTTTCATAATCTTTAGAAATCCATGGTCTTAAACAGTCAACTCTTGACTGTAGCCGTTCTTACTTTTTTTAATTTAAGAATAAAACACAAATAATAAAAAAAATGTGTTCAGTTATCAATGCAAGCTTTTGCTTCATCCTTTAGTTGTTGCCTTTCTTATAAAATTATTATAGTTTCATTTTGCAGTGCGTTGTCAAAATACTTATGTCTACTATTGTATTACAAAAGTTAGAGATAACATAGAAGACCATAGGGGAAAGGATCTATAATTTAACTAAATTAAACAATGATCACAATTTTTTTTAGACCTACACATTGTGAGCACTGTCACCCACTTTGTTGCAAATATTTTATGTCATGAAAATTTAACTGCTTTTAGTTTGTTCATTTACCTAAACCTCTTTATAACAACGTCGTTTAACTTTATGTAAGTTAACATTGCCAAGACTCCCCTTTACTGTTTTTACTATTAACGCTGTGTGATATAATTATTTAATTTTGATCGAATTGAAACATTATATATATATATACATCATGTGCGTTAGTACATAGCCTTGATTAGAAGTGTTCAAATATAATATTTCAAAAATAATACCATAAATTTTGATCAAAAAATCTTGTTAAACCAGGACACAAATGTAATTGGAAAATTTTCAGCGCAAATGTACATATATGGTTTTTCATAAAATTACCCATTTTCAACGACAACAAAATAGACGTAAATTTAATCATTTTAAAAATTTTTGATAAATATAGTTCCAGGTTAAACACCTTTACCTAAGATGTAATAAGTTTGATTGCAATATTTTTAAAATAAAGTCTACCGGTAGTTTATATGCCAGCTATACAATATATCGGTCTGATTCAGTGATACAGTGAGCAGAAAAAAAACAAGTTAGAAAGCTACAGTCGAGTGTGCTCGACTGTAATATACCCGCTACCCAGCTGCTCGTACATCAAAATTATTTGCGAAACTGTAAAAGGCCATGGGCTTACAATATTTATGCAAAGTAAAAATCTAAAATAAAAAAAACTAATAAAAACAATTAAAGAAAGCTACAGTCAAGCGCGCTCGACAGTAAGATACCATTCGCCCAGTTTCGAAACAAATTATCACATATTTAATTCCATCAAAAAACTCTGCACAATTTTATCCGCCACCTATTGTTTAAATTAGATCTATTTTTGAATAGCGCCATCTACACGTGAAAACGGTATAGCTTTACACACGCTACAGCTGAAACGAAGCATCGTGACGATGACGTCACGACGCGCAGCATAGGTGCAAGCAGTGGAAGTACGGAAAACGGAAACATGGATAACTTCTGTGTTTATCATCCGATTGGATTGTAATTTGGGGAATAGATTTATATTGCAATTATTTATTCATACCAAAGCAGAAAGCTGTAACTTCAAAACTTCTCCTGATAATCGAAAATTATCGATTTGCGTGGGCGGTGGACGTGGCATCAAAAATTGAAAATAAACTCGATCTACCTATGGTATACAGGAACCTTCATGTGAAATATGGTGTCTCTGGCTTTTGTAATAGCTGAGATCTAAACGTTCAAACGGACAGACAGACAGACATGGCTTAATCGACTCAGCTAGTGATCCTGAGTCAGAATATATATACTTTGTAGGGTCTGCCACGCCTCCTTCTGCGGGCGGGACTCGGACCCGTAAATGCAATATAGTACTGTTCGTTTTGCAGTCCACAACTTAACCAATTTCACCACCGTACACGCACACACTATTCGGCACAATGCTGCAGGGAGCGCTGCTTACAGCTATGGAAAACTTTAAGTTGAATAACTTCTGTGTTTATTATCGGATTGTTACCAAATTAAAGATCGTCTGGCTAGCTATAATTATCATATAAACCAAATATAAACAATATGGCATCAAAATTGCGCTTGTAATAAATTTTTTCGATTTACGGGAGCGGAAGCGGTCGTGGCCAAAATCCAAAATTAACTTGATCAACGTGCAATAATAACACATTTTGTCACCAAATTTGGTAGTTCTACCTCTTATAATAGCTGAGATCTAGATTTTGACACGGACATGGCTATATCGACTCGGTTGTTGATCCTGACCCAGAATATATACACCTTATGGGATCGAAGATGTCTCCTTTTGCCTGTTACATACGTTTTCGGTTTGAACAAAGTTATAATACCCTTCTACTCTATGAGTATCATGAATGCCACGTTTCATAAATATAGCCTTGCAGTTAAGGGAATACACAACTCTATAAAATAAAGAGACGCACATCATGCAGTCTGAAACCTGGTCTTGTTAAGTTTTTTTACCTCTAGCGGAGATTAAAGAAGCAGCAACTGACTTTATGCACACTGGTAGAAGAAAATTAAAGGAACATAATATTAGGTCAGGTGAAAAGTTCGTGGGCACGTGTAGAACAAAAATGGTTTGCTAGGTTCCGTTCCGGTAATTTCGATGTTAAAGATGCACCACAAGTCGGGAGGCTTGTCGTCGAAAATTGTAATAAAATAATGGAAATAGTGGAAACAGACCGGTACTTATTTAATTGCCGAGGAACTAAAAATGCCAGAAAACCGTTTGGAACCATTTGCATAACCTTGGATTCACAAAGAAGCTCGATGTTTGGGTGCCACACGAACTAACGCAAAAGAACATAATGGACCGAATTTCCATCTGCGAATCGCTGCTGAATCGCAACAAAATCGACCCGTTTCTGAAGCGGATTGGGACTTGCGATGAAAAATGGGTCACTTACGACAACATCGAGTGCAAACGGTCGTGGTCAAAGCTCGGGGAAGCGGCCCAGAAGTTGGCCAATACCGGATTGACGGCCAGGAAGGTTTTGCTGTGTGTTTGGTGCGATCGGCAAAGAATCTACTACGAGCTGCTCCCCTATGGCCAAACGCTCAATTCGGCCCTCTACTGCCAACAACTGGACCGCTTAAAGGCAGCATTCATCCAGAAGAAGCCATCTTTGATCAACAGAGGCCGAATTGTCTTCCATCAGGATAACGCCAGGCCACACACGTCTTTGGTGACGTGCCAGAATCTCCGGGAGCTCGGATGGGAGGTTCTAATGCACCCACCTTATAGTCCGGCCTTGGCATCAAGTGATTACCATCTTTTCCTGTCCATGGCAAACGCGCTTAATGGTGAGAAGATGGCTTCAAGAGAGGCCTGTGAAAATTGGCTCTCCGAGTTTTTTGCCGATAGGTTCGCAGCCTTCTACGAAAGGGGTATAATGAAGTTAGCAACAAGTTTACGAACAGAACGGCGCATATTTGACTTAAATCGGACAGATGTACACAAAGTTATCATCTTTTGAAAAATCAATAAAAAAATTAAACGAACTTTTTACTTGAAAAAAAAAAAAATTTATATTTTTAAATACACCTCAAAATCTAAAAAAATAGGATAAAATAAACAGTTTATAATAAACGGCTGATATACCCAAAAATCTGTTAAATAGTCTATAGTCGAGCGCACCCGACAGTTAGATACCATTCGCCCAGTTTCGAAACACATTATCGCACATTTGATTCCATCACAAAAGTCTGCATGTTTATCCACCACCTATGGTTTAAATTAGATCTATCTTTGAATAGCGCCATCTACATGTGAAAACATCATAGCAATCAGCCTTACACACACTACGGCTGAAACGAAGCATTGTGACGATGACGTCACGTTGCGCAGCACAGGCACAAGCAGTGGAAGTACGGAAAACGGAAACATAAATAACTTCTGTGTTTATCGACCGATTGGATTGTAATTTAGGGAATAGATTTTTATTGCAATTATTTATGTTCAGACTAAGGCAGAAACTGTAATTTCAATACTTCTCCTGATAATCGAAAATTATCGATTTGCGTGGGCGGTGGACGTGGCATCAAAAATTGAAAATAAACTCGATCTACCTATGGTATACAGGAACCTTCATGTGAAATATGGTATCTCTGGCTTTTGTAATAGCTGAGATCTAAACGTTCAAACGGACAGACAGACGGACATGGCTCAATCAACTCAGCTAGGGATCCTGAGTCAGAATACACAAACTTAGTATACCATTTTAAACTATTTTCAATGGTCGAATGGTATAAACAGGTTAAAATGGTAAGGGAAATTTGAAAAAAGTTCATAAGGTGGGTTATAAAATGCTCCTCTGTGTGTCGGTTGCATTGCTCTTAAGTATAAACAAGAAGAAAAGACTACCTTCGGCTCACCGAAGGTTTAATACCATTGCAGACATATATCAAAAATGTTTCACATCGATATCTTGAAAAATTACAATAATCGGCCGATAGATTCAATGGCAGCTATACGATATATCGGCCCGGTTTTGATAAAATTTGCACAGCTTTGAATGAAAATACTAAGGCATAGATTGCGAAAGTGTCTTGACGATATCTTGAAAAATTACAAAAATCGGCCGATAGGTTCTATGGCAGCTATACGATACATCGGTCCGATCTGGCTCGTTCCGACTTATTTACAGCCTGCAGCAATGAGAAGCGTGTATACCAAGTTTCATGAAGATAGCTCTAAAACTGAGAGACCAGTTTGGGTTGCAACAGACGGATATGGCTAGTTCGACTCCCCTATTGATGCTGATTAAGAATATATATACTTTATAGGGTCGGAGATGTCTCCTACGGTGCGTTGCAAACTTCTGGCCAAAATTAATATACCATCTGCAATGGTATAAAAACGTAACCTACGATAACTTTTGTATTTATTGTCAGAACGGAATCTTTAATTGGGATTAATTATAGAGTATTAACCTATCGGTAAAACTTGAAAATGTAGTTGCACAATATTCGTTAAATATTAATTCATGTGGGTGGTGGGGGTCGTACAATTGAATTAGCTCACAGAATTGGTGTCTCTAGCTTTTGAGACCTTTGTGCCAAACAGGCAGACAATAATTTTTTTTGTAGACACTTATCGAATTAATGCTTTGTGAAGTGAACTCTTAATTTTAACTCACCGCTGTTTGGATTCTTTGTAGAATTCCTGCAAGTCTCCAATCGGGGGACACTCATTTAAAAAATTGGGAAAACAATCTTCCAAATGCGCAATCAGCATACCAAACTGAGTGCCCCAATCGCCTAAATGATTAATTCGAATAACGTCGTGTTGTAAAAACTCAAGAAGACGACAGATTGACTCGCCAATGATAGTTGAACGTAAATGACCTACGTGCATTTGCTTTGCAATGTTGGGTGAAGAAAAGTCAACTAAAACCCGTTTTTTTGTTACCTTTGGTGGTTTGATACCGTCGCGCAGCCAATTCGATATAGCAGATGCGGCATATTTCCTGTGAATAACATTTCATGATTGTGTTATAAATTAGCGTACATGAACTTACTTGCTGAGAAAAATGTTTATAAAACCAGCAGCCGCCACTTCAATCTTTTCTATAATAGGGACATCTGGACAACATCTCTGTAATTTTAATGCAATTTCGCGTGGTGATATAATTTCACCGTGTTCTTTCATTTTTTTAGCCAATCCCATGGCATTATTACATTGGTAATCACCAAATTTCGATGATACATTCACAGGTGCAATTATAACAGGAATATCAGAGTATCTTGGATAGGCTAGAACAATAGCTTCAGTAAAAACTTTTTCCAAGTATTTTGTTATCGAAAGGTTTACTTCTGATTTGGACATTCCTTCATTTATAATTGACTATAAAATAGGCGTTTCAAATTATGTTGTGCAACATAAAATAATGTATACAAATTTTAACTTACTTGCTTAAGAACAGAAAGACGATGCTTTAGCCTAGTATTTTTAAGTTGAAGCTGGAGTAAAGAATTATCATACTCATCGAATGTAGTAAAATAACCTAGTTTCGAATATTCCATTTCTGTATAGAGTTCATTTGCCACGCGCTCCTAGTTTTAAGGAGTTTGAAAATAATTGTATATAACATTTAAGAATGTGTTTAAGACTACAAACCAAGTTTTGAAGTTTGTTTAGCTCTTTACGCAATCCAGTAGTCATACTTAAGGTTAAAAATTTTAAATTTTCAGTTTTGCACTTTGTTCAACATCAAATAAAATTGGGAAGATATTTTATGGTCAAATTAGGGTTGAGAAATTTATCGATATGTTTTGTTAAAATTTTGTATTTTATCGTGGTGTACTATTGAAATAGAATTTCTTGAGTCCAGATATTACAATGTGTTGCATTTTGTCCAAACAACTATTTTTATCGACAGAAAATCTATCGGTAAAAACAGCTGCCGTGGCACTGAGACAGCTGCCGATAGAGCAAGCAGTGTAAACCAGTGGTGGCGGGCTTAGCGGGAAGAATAGGCTGACTGAGATCTCTTAAGCCTATTTGGTCAGCGACCCCCGCTCACCGTTGGGGAGGCCCAAATTTATGACCGCCGATGATTTTTTTTTGCGCCTTAGTCAGGAAAGATGAACGGAATTCAGGAGAAGGAGCATCACATGGTTGGGTGGGTGCGCGGTGACCATTAACGGTCACCAAAGTTCGTTATTGTTGTCGTTTTTTAAAGTAGTATTTGTTTTAATTGTTGTGTGTGAGACGTACTAGTAAGTATCGAAATTCATCGGTATTTTGGTGCGAACTGCAGGGCAGCGGGTAAAACCCCTCCCCCTAGTGCAGCTGAGCTACTCGGCACAGCCCTGAGCAAGCAGTCCGTAACAAATACTACCATTTTTCTTGATATATTCAGATATTTATGCTTTTCTTACACTTTGCATAATAAGGTTTTGAATAAATCGTTTGTCACAACAAAGTGAACGCAGAATAAAATTAAAACAAGTAAGGAAAGCTACAGTCGAGCGCGTCCGCCAGTAAGATACCATCCGCCCAGTTTAAAAAAAAATATTATCACACTTTCATTTCCATCAAAAAACACTGCACAAGTTCATCTTCCACCTATTGTTTAAATTAAATCTATGTATCTTTAGGCAAAGGCGTAAGCAGTGGAACTAAGGAAAACGTTAACATGGATAACTATCGGATTGTAATTATATATTTATATTGCATTTATCTTGGTTATACTTCTCCTGATAATCCTAAATGATCGATTTGCGTGGGCGCTGGGCGTGGCATTAAAAATTGAAAATAAATTCGATCTACCTATGGTATACAGGAACCTTGATGTGAAATTTGGTGTGTAGCTTTTATAATAGCAGAGATCTAGACGTTCAAACGGACAGACGGACGGACGGAAAGACGGAAAAACAGACAGACATGGCTCAATCGACTTGGTTGGTGATCCTGAGTCAGAATATATATATCTTTGTGGGGTCTACCACGCCTCCTTCTGCCTGTTTTATACAGTTGCACAAACTTAGTATACCATTTTTGACCATTTTCAATGGTCGAATGGTATAAAAAACCCATTGCTGAGTTTAAGGCTTTACAATATATCTGTAGGATATATATGTAGGAAAATATCGATGATTATGAAAAAAGCAACATCGATGTCATGGATAAAATATCAATGTTTCCACACAAAAATATTAATATTAATAGTATTAAATATGTTACGGACTGATTGCTCAGGGCTGTGCCGGCAGGGCCAGGTGCACTGGGGGGAGCGGATTTTCCCGCAGCCCTGCAGTCCGCAACAAAATACAGATGAATTTCGATACTTACTTGTACGTCTTTTGTACTTCTTTTGCAGGGTGAACTTAAAGCAGGTAGAACTCACCAAAAGACTGCTTCCTTGTAGACTTCTTCCTTTCCGCTCCTGGACGCCAAGAGACAAAGATTCTTAATAGGCAGTTGATCCTGCACAGCGACAAAATAATTGGGGCATTTTTCACAAAAGTCGGCTCACCCTGGCCGCGGCCGGCACAGACGATGGTGCGCTTCAGGCGCCAGCGTGGTGCCCACGATCTAAAAACCTGGCTAACTTCTGCCGTATTTTGGCGTCGATAAATACTCCACGCTTCCACATGTGTTTTGTTGTTGTTGATGTGTTCATGTTTTCCTCAGACATTGCTTCGACTTCAGCCACAGTTTCAGGCGCGGATACTTTGGGCGTTCTCCAGTACTGCGCCAGTCGATTCGCTTGTAATTCCCCAATCTGACGATCCTGTTTCGATCTGGCATCTTGGTCGGTGACTTTTGGAGCCAGTACAAACATCTGCCAGAAGTCGACTCCGGGGTAGGCGGTCTGTTCCAAAAAAAAATTATGGTTTTTACCTTTTGTCCATACTCCACAGGCAGCTCGACGCGTCCAATGATAGATCAATCCTTTCCTGCGGCAGTGCGTACCTTCGAGAAGTAGCTGATTATTGGCACCTGCAACCTCTCCAGCAGCTCGTGACTGCCACGACCAAGCAGGCTTACGGACGCTCGGGATTCGGGATTCACTTGTGGACGCGTGTTTTCCGTCCTCATCATGACCAGTCGTGCGTTTCCCGCGGAATCAGGGCACTTTGGGAAACGGTGTCCGGGCTGCCGCACCGATAGCAGAACAAACAGTTCCAGCACCTTGACCTTTCTGGCGCTCTCAGAGGCCCCTTGCGCAGCTCCTCCACTTCTGATCCGGCGGCTCGTCCGTACCCGACGTCCAAAGCTTCGCTCGACGTCAGATGCCTTGTCTCGGAGCTCGTCCACGGTCCATGGCGTACACATAACGGGCAATATTCTTTCTGAGATCCTTTTTCATGATCTTTACCAGGTGTCTCTCCGTCATGGGTTTTCCAAGCCGTCGCATCTGGTGGATGTAATCCTGGACAGACTCTCCGACCTGCTGTTCCCGCTGCAGCAGCTCGTACATATTATCGTACGCGGTCTGTTGGCTGCATCCGCAATTGCATTCAGTAGTGGAGCGCCGTACGTAGATCCAGTACCACTCCCTCGCTCGTCCGGTTAGAAGTATGTGGAAAGAGCCCAGCACCTAGACATCGGTACTGCCTCTGGAGCAATTCCAGTCGGAAGATAAAATCCTCGACAGAGTTAAACTTGTCCTCGCCATCAAAGCATAAGCCCCCACGCTCTTTTCGGGTATGCTGTGCCGATTGCGGGCTATTGGCGTACCCTGGCTCGTCAGCTGGCATGCGAGCTTCCTCCTGCCACTGTTGGAAGTCACCGCGCTGTCTGTTAGGTGGAAGCCTGGGACCCCACTCCGGACTGGCGGCATCGGAGGTCGGTGCTCTGGACGAGTGCTGCCCTTTGGAACGGCGCCGCGGGGTACGTGTGTCTCCGCCCTAGCTTCCGTCCACAAGGATTCTACCCTTATTATCCTGGTCGACGGTGGCGCTGCCTGCAGCATTGTGTCTAATAGTGCGTACGTGTATGGTGGTGAAATGGGTTAAGTTGTGGACTGCAAAACATACAGCACTATTATGCATTTACGGGTTCGAGTCCCGCTCGAGTCAAAAATTAAATGTGTGCAAAAACTTTTTTTATTATTGTTTTATTTTAGATTTTGACTTTATATTAATATTGTAAATCCATGGCCTTTTACAGTCAAAATATGGTTGTAGCCGGTCTTTATTGTTTCGCAAATAATTTTGATGTACGACAAGCTGGGTAGCGGGTATATAACAGTCGAGCACTCTCGACTGTAGCTTTCTTACTTGTTTCCTCAGTCATTGTTACTGAACTATATACTTTTCTAAATTTCAGATGCTGCGTGTGCGACGATGTGTTAATTTAACATAAAAGTAATTTTCTACAAATAATAAGAAATGAAAAATAATGATAAATAAATATTAATGAATAATAAATAAATAATGCTAAATAAATAAATATATAAAAATAAAATTCTTCTACACTCCAATTCAGGGACTTTTAATTTTCAACAAAAGGAAGGGAGATGAAACGACTATGCTGCCGGTGGACTCTGATCGACTCTGCGCTTTTAAAATTGTTGCTGTTTTTAATTAAAACACACTTGCCGTTCGTCAACTGGTCAAACTGTCACACTGCTTGACAGTTGCCAGTTAAGGACGCCGCTGGTGTTCGATCGGATCCGCTTTCACTGGGTGTGTTTATTTAGCACATGAGGAGGTGCATCGCGTATAGCCCTAGGCATTGACGGGTCACCGCAGTGCAGTGGGCGCAGCGCAAATCTATATGAAACGTTGAATAACTTTTATGTTCATTATCCGATCAAAATTTTCAGCGATCATTTAGGTGGTGATAGTTATCATTCACACCAAATCGGAATACTCTAGCTTTATTATTGCGCTTGTTATGCGGTTTATCGATTTGCGGGGGCGGAAGTAGGCGTGGCCCAAATTTTAATAAAAATTTTATGGGTCGCAGATGCCTCCTTCTGCCTGTTACGCACAATTAGACAAACACAATAGACCATGTATTTTTTTAAAATCCGTGGTCTAAAAAAACAAACAACTATGTTACATATATACACATATAAACACATATAATACTATACATGCAACACCTTTGGATGTTAGACATGGCCCAGTGCAAGTACGCGGCACAATGTTCTCAGCTATACGGTTAAACATGACTCGCGCCTTGCCTGGCAACATGCTTCAACATTCAAATACCTCCACTCACCTTTGTTTCCCAGTCCACTACTCCCTGCGCAGACGTGAGGTCTATACTTCCAACGCGTCGCAGTTTGTTGGGGGTTGAGCCTCAAGAGCGATTCTACCGCGAGGCGTCTAAGTATCTCCGTTCATAGTCTAATACTTGTAGAAATCAGCCGCCGTATTGACGCTCAATACGGACGCTTCATTTCTACCGTTTTATTCTTCAACCATTGGGCGCTATTATGTTACCGGACTGCTTGCTTAGGACTGTGCGGGCTAGCTCAGCTGTACTAGGCAGAGGGGTTTTTCTCGCTGCCCTGAAGTCCGCACCAAAATACCGATAATATTCGATACTTACTTGTACGTCTCACACACAACAATTAAAACAAATACTACCTTAAAAAAACGACAACAATAACAAACTTTGGTGACCGTTAATGGTCACCGCGCACCCACCAAACCATGTAATGCTCCTGCTCAAGGTTTCGGAGCATCACCCTAGCCGATCTGTCCACTCCTGGCTTGCAGGATGTAGGGTGAACTTAAAACAGGTCTCCTGGTGGAACTCCGCTTGGACCGAACTCACCACAAGACTTCTTTCTTGTAGACTTCTTTCTTTCCCCTCCTGGACGCCAAGACACAAACATTATTATTATACCATTCGACCATTGAAAATGGCCAAAAATAGTATACTAAGTATGTGCAGAAGTATGTAACAGGCAGAAGGAGACATGGCAGACCCCATCAAGTATATATATTCTGGCTCACGATCAACAGCTGAGTCGTTTGAGCCATGTCTGTCATTCCGCTATTACAAAAGCTAGAGACACCAAATTTCACGTGAAGTTTCCTGTATACCATAGGTAGATCGAGTTTATTTTAAATTTTCGATGGCGGTGGGCGTGGTACCTCAAATTTTAAATAAAATTCATCTGCGCTTGATTTACAGGAATCATCCCGCCAAATTTGGTTTCTGTATTTGTAATACTGTCCTAAATATTCGTAAATTACCTATTTGCATGGGCGGTGGGCGTGGCACTCCAAATTTGAAGTAAACTTGATCTGCGCATGAATTACAGGAGCCATCATGTCAAATATGGTGTCTCTAGCTTTTGTAATAGCTGAGATCTTGACGTTCATACAGACAGACGGACAGACAGACGGACATGGCTCAATCGACTCGGCTGTTGATCCTGAGCCAGATATACTTTATGGGGTCTGCCATGTCTCCTTCTGCCTGTTACATACTTTTGCACAAACTTAGTATACAATTTTTGACCATTTTCAATGGTCGATTGGTATAAAAACACACGCACTTTATATGATTTGAGCGCAGCTCAAAATTTACATCCGTTAATCCCGCATTAACTTTATGACTGAGGCCTAAAGAAAATCGTCATGTAACAAATATTATTATAAAACAAGTAAAGAAAGCTACAGTCGAGCGACAGTAAGATACCATTCGCCCAGTTTCGAAACAAATTATCACACATTTAATTAAATCAAAAAAACGCTGTACAAGTTTATCCGCCACCTATTGTTTAAATTAGATCTATTTTGAATAGCGCCATCTACATGTGAAAATGGCATAGCTTTACACACGCTACGGCTGAAACGAAGCATCGTGACGATGACGTCACGACGCGAGCACAGGCGCAAGCAGTGGAAGTACGGAAAACGGAAACATGGATAACTTCTGTGTTTATGGTCCGATTGGATTGTAATTTGGGTAATAGATTTATATTGCAATTATTAATGTTCATGCCAAAGCAGAAAGCTGTAACTTTAATACTTCTCCTGATCAAATCGAATCGATTTGCGTGGGTGGTGGGCGTGGCATCAAAAATTGAAAATAAACTCGATCTACCTATGGTATACAGGAACCTTCATGTGAAATATGGTGTCTCTAGCTTTTGTAATAGCTGAGATCTAGACGTTCAAACGGACAGACGGACAGACAGACGGACATGGCTCAATCAACTCAGCTAGTGATCCTGAGTCAGATTATACATACTTTGTGGGGTCTGCCACGCCTTCTTCCGCCTGTTACATACATTTGCACAAACTTAGTATACCATTTTTGACCATTTTCAATGGTCGAATGGTATAAATATTTGTAAAATATCAAAGTTTCCATTAAAGGGCAGTTTTGCTGTTTTCGTAGTGCAAAGATCTGACAAAGATGGATGCGGGGTTAAACTCAAAAAGGTCTCCTGGCGGAACTCCGCTTGGACCGAACTTACCAGAAGACAGCTTCTTTCCGGCTTATTCCTTTTTTTCCTTTGCTCTTCACACAAATTTTGAGCGCAGCCCAAAATGTTCGCCCGTTGATGTCATTTATATTTCCTGACTGAGGTCCTTAATCATTGGCGGTCACAGACTTGGGCGTTCGGGCATCTGACCGACAGTTCTACGGCAGTGCTCCCTAACGCGAGCAGTGGTCGCTGACCGAAGAGATCCTCTCTTAAGCCATCTTTTCCCGCTATCCCCGCCACCACTGGCTTGCTCTGCTTGCTTTGTCGGCAGATGTCACAGCACCAGGGCAGCTATTTTTATACCATTCGACCATTAAAAATGGTCAAAAATGGTATACTAAGTTTGTGCAAAAGTATGTAACAGGCAGAAGGAGATATGGCAGACCCCATAAAGTGTATATATTCTGGCTCAGGATCAACAGCCGAGTCGACTGAGCCATGTCCGTCTGTCCGTCTGTCTGTATGAACGCCAAGATCTCAGCTATTACAAAAGCTAGAGACACCAAATTTGACATGATGGTTCCTGTATACCATACGCAGATCAAGTTTATTTCAAATTTGGGGTGCCACCCCGACCGCCCACGCAAATCGATAATTTACGAATATGAAGGAAAGTATTACAGTTACAGACACCAAATTTGGCATGAAGGTTCCTGTAAACTATGCGCAGAATGCATTTTTTCAAATTTAGGGTGCCACGCCCTTCGCCCACGCAAATCGATAATTTACGAATATTAATGAAAGTATTACAGTTACAGACACCAAATTTGGCATGATGGTTCCTATAAATCATGCGCAGATGAGATTTATTTGAAATTTGAGGTGCCACGCCCACCGCCCACGTAAATCGATAATTTTCGATTATCAGGAGAAGTATTGAAATTACAGGTTTCTGCTTTGGTACGATTATAAATAAATAATATAAATCTATTCCCTAAATTACAATCCAATCGGACCATAAACACAGAAGTTATCCATGTTTCCGTTTTCCGTACTTCCACTGCTTGCGCCTGTGCTGCGCGTCGTGACGTCATCGTCACGATGCTTCGTTTCAGCCGTAGCGTGTGTAAAGCTATGCCGTTTTTACATGTAGATGGCGCTATTCAGAGATAAATCTAATCTGAACAATAGGTGGAGGATAAACTTATGCAGAGTTTTTTGATGGAATTAAATATGTGATAATTTGTTTCGAAACTGGGCGAATGGTATCGTACTGTCGGGCAGTCTCGACTATAGCTTTCTTTACTTGTTACCGATAGTTTCGTATCGATAAAAACAGATGTATAGACAAAATGCAACAATATCTCGCTAAACTTCACGGAAAATATAAGCAAGCACTTACCATTCCTGTTTTGGAAAAAACTATACCATAAACGACAGCGAAAGCATGCGGATAGCAAAAAGAGTAGTATTGTTGTTTCGAGGAAAACAGTTAATATAACTAATATCTAGAAAGGTGAGGAAGATTTAAAGTTTTAAGAGAGAGTAAAGAATTTGTGGTACCGATTAAAAAATAAATTTTATTGTAGGGCATAGATCAATCTACAACATGGGAGGGCTAGTAAGAGAAAGTTACGGGGGATTTTACCAGGTACAGATAATTGTAACCTGCTGATTGGGTTATTTCTATCAATGTCGCCATTGATAAGGTTTTACGAAAATGTTACGCCAAGCATACGATTTGCTAACGAAGGTAGAAGTCTACTCGAATAGGAAAGAAGTCTTTCGTTTGCATCCATATTCAAGAATTGGATGAACAAGTAAGGTATAGAAGGTCTCAGTTACATAAGGATCGCCAATTTCTTTAGACCATCTCTTTATAAAGCCAAGCACGACCATGGCCTTATTGACCATAGTGAATATATGTTCCGAAAACTTCAGCTTTGGATCCACGCGGACACCGAGATCATCGACAAGGGAGATTCTATCCAAAGAGGAACCACAAAGAGTAAAAGATGCGTACTTAAAAGTGGCCCTAGAAAATGTCATTAACTTGCATTTAGAACTATTTAGGTTTAAGGAGTAAGAAGTAAAGAAATCTACAGTCGAAGGCGCCCGACCGTAAGATACCATTCGACCAACTTCGTAGTTGTACTAACTATTACTAACTCACTCCCACTCACACATACAACCACACACACAAAGGCTAAAACGATGCATGACGATATGCTGCAATGACGCGCGCAACGGAACTATGAAAATCGGTTTCTTTAAAACTTCTGTGTTTATTGTCCGATCGGATTGTAATTTGGGGATTGGGTGCATATAATCAGCATCTTTACGTGTTTGTGGTACCTGAAATTTAAAATAAAATTTATATGCGCATTATTTACAGAAATCACCATGCCAAATTTGGTGTCTGTAACTGTAATACTTTCCTTAATATTCGTAAATTACCTATTTGCGTGGACGGTGGGCGTGGCACCTCAAATTTGAGTTAAACTTGATCTGCGCATGATTTACAGGAACAAACGTGTCAATTTTGGTGTCTCTAGCTTTTGTAATAGGTGAGATCTCCACGTTCATAAAGACAGACGTACAGACGGGCATGTCTCAATAGTTTTTGGGGTCTGCCATGTCTCCTTTGCGTGCTACAAACTTAGTATACCCTTCTTGACAATTTTCAATGGTCGAATGGTATAAACAGGAAGCGAGATACCGAAATCAGCAAACGGACCGGCTGCCAAAAATAGGCAAGGCAGTAATGAGAAGCGTAGAAAGGAAGATGATTGAATTTCAGATGTATTTTTAAAGTTTGACTTAATCAAACTCTACAAAAAAGCTTAGATGCGTTTTCTAATAAAATGAATTGATGCACACAGTTAGTTTTAATTTTTATACCCTTCGACCATTGAAAATTGTCAATAATGGTATACTAAGTTTGTGGAAATGTTATAACAGGCAGAAGGAGGTGTGGCAGATCCCATAAAGTATATCTGGCTCAGGATCAACAGCTGAGTCAATTGAGCCATGTCCGGTTGTCCGTCCGTCTGTCCGTTTGAACGCCTAGATCTCAGCTATTACAAAAGCTAGAGACACTCAATTTCACATGAAGGTTCCTGTATACCATAGGTAGATCAAGTTTTTTTTAAATTTTGGATGTCACGCCCACCGCTCACGCAAATCGATAATTTACGATTATTTGGAAAAGTATTGAAGTTACAGCTTTCTGCTTTGGTATGAACATAGACAATTACAATATAAATCTATTCTCCAATTACAATCCGATCGAACAATAAACCCAGAAGTTATTCATCTAAACGCTTTCCATAGTTACACTGTTTGCGCCTTTGCAGCATATCGTAATGTCATCGTCACGATGCTTTTTTTTAGCCGTAGCGTGTGTACAGCTGATTGCTATGTTTTCACATGTAATTCAAAGATAGATCTAATTTAAACAATAAGTGGCGGATGAACTTGTGCAGAGTTTTTTGATAGAATTGATTGTGTGATCATTTATTTCGGAACTGGGCGAATGGTATCCTACTGTCGGGCGCGCTCGACTGAAGCTTTCTTTACTTGTTTTTTTTTTTAAGTCTGGAAAGACCTCATTAGAAGTTACTTCGCAGGATAAGTAAATAAAAAAACAAGAAGGAAAGGCTACTTTCGGCACGCCGACGGTCTCATACCCTTGCAGCTACTCCAAATATTAAATCGGCTAATAGGTTCTATGGCAGCTCAACGATATATCTATCCGATTTTAATAAAACTTGTATATTTACATTTAATGGACATAATTAGACATTTATGAGTAAAGGTTCACTGCGATGTCGTGCAAAATTATAGGTTCTTTGGCAGCTGTATGATATATCTGTCCAAGTTTACAGCCGTTAAAGGACATACTTAAACATATATCGAGAAAATTTCATGGCGATATCTTGAAAAATTACAAATATCGGCCGATAGGTTCTATGGCAGCTATACGATATATCGGTTTGATCCGGCTCGTTCCGACTTATTTACAGAGTGTAGCAATGGGAAGCATGTATGCCATGTTTCATCAAGATAACTATAAGACTGAGACACTAGTTTCCGTTGCAACAGACGGACGGACAGACGGACATGGCCCCTATTGATCCTGAGCTAGAATATATACACTTTATGGGGTCGAAGATGTCTCCTGCCTGTTACATACATTTTCGGTTTGAACAATGGTATAAAAACAACAAACGAAGAACATCAACCGGCGGCAGCAGCACAATTTATTTTATAAACAAATCATGTAAGTGGAGTGTTCATTATCATTTTTATACCATTCGACCATCACTAGCCGAGTCGATTGTGCCATGTCTGTCTGTCCGTATGATCGTGAAGATCTCAGCTAATACAAAAGCTAGACACACCAAAATTGACATGATGGTTCCTGTATACTATACGCAGATCAAGTTTATTTCAAATCTGAGGTGCCACGCCCACCGCCACGCAAATAGGTAATTTATTAAGGAAAGTATTGAGGTTACAGCTTTCTGCTTTAGAACACGTAAAAATGCTGATAATATGCACCCAATCCCCAAATTACAATCCGGAGAATAGACACAGAAGTTATTAAAGAAAACGATTTTCATAGTTCCGTTGCGCGCGTTCGTTGCAGCATATCGCCATGCATCGTGTTAGCCTTTGTGTGTGTGTCTGTATGTGTGTCTGCGAGCGAGTTAGTACTAGTTAGTACAACTACGAAGTTGATCGAATGGTATCTTACGGTCGGGCGCGCTCGACTGTAGCTTTTTATACCATTCGACCATTGAAAATGGTCAAAAATGGTATACTACGTTTGTGCAAATGTATGTAACAGGCAGAAGGAGGTGTGGCAGACCCCCCAAAGTGTATATATTCTGACTCAGGGTTACTAGCTGAGTCGATTGAGCCATGTCCGTCTGTCTGTCCGTCGATCCGTTTGAACGTCTAGATTTCAGCTATTACAAAAGCTAGAGACACCATATTTCACATGAAGGTTCCTGTATGCCATAGGTAGATCGAGATTATTTTCAATTTTTGATGACACGCTCACCGCCTACGTAAATCGATAATTTACAATTATAAGAAAAAGTATTGAAGTTACAGCTTTTTTCAGTTACTGCTTTGGTGTGACCATAAATAATTGCAATATAAATCTATTCCCCAAATTACAATCCAATCGGACGATAAACACAGAAGTTATCCATGTTTCCGTTCTCCGTACTTCCACTGCTTGCGCCTGTGCTGCGCGTTGTAACGTCATTGATTGCTATGATGATTCACATGTAGATAGCGCTATTCAAAGATAGATCTAATTTAAGCAATAGGTGGCGGATAAACTTGTGCAGAGTTTTGTGATGGAATTAAATGTGTGATATTTAGACCATGGATTTTAAAAAAAAAACTTGGTCAATTGTGTTTGTCGAAATGTGCGTAACAGGCAGGAGGAGGCATCTGCGACCCCATAAAGTGTATATATTCTAGCTCAGGTTCACTAACCGAGTCGACTAAGCCATGTCTGTCTGTCCGTCTGTATGAACGCTTATATCTCAGAAACTAAAAAAGCTAGAGCCACCAAATTTGGTGACAATACTTATGTGAATCATACGCTGTAAAATTTTTATTAAAATTTGGGCCACGCCTACTAACGCCCCGAAAATCGATAAACCGTATAGCAAGCGCCTATATCTCAGAAACTAAAAAAGCTAGAGCCACTAAAATTGGTGACAACACTTATGTGAATCATATGCTGTAAAATTTTTATTAAAATTTGGGCCACGCCTACTTCCGCTCCCGCAAATCGATAAAACATAGAGCAAGCGCAATAATAACGCTACAGTATTCAGTTTTGGTGTATGGTATATGATAACTATCACCACCTAAACGATCGCTGCTTTGAAATTTGGTTCCGATCGAATAATGAACAAAAAAGTAATTCAACGTTTCATATTGATTTGCACTGCGCCCACTGCAAGCAGGCAAGCAGTGTTTTTTCCGAGCAGTGTTCTTTTCAACAGCTTGGACTGCTTGTCGTCTCACTGAAAATTATATGTGTTGTTTATTATATTTCTTTAAAAAACACGTTTAATAACAGTTTTGTCAATCTGTTTTTTTTTGTTCATAATCTTATGAAATCCGTTAAAGCCGTTCTTACTTGTTTGCTTCGAAACTGGTCGAATAGTATCTTACTGTCGGGCGCGCTCGACTGTAACTTTCTTTACTTGTTTTACTTGTTACTTTTGGGTTTATGATTGTAAACCGAAAAACAGCAATATGGCACCAAAATTGTTCCTGTAATCCATTTTCTTCGATCTACGAGGACGGAAGGGTGCGTAATAACACATATTGTCACCGAATTTGGTAGTCCTAGCTCTTATAATAGCTGAGATCTAGGTGTTCATACAGACAGACAAAGAGACGAACATACATACATGGCTATATGGAATTGGCCGTCTGTCTGTATGTACGTCGAGAACTTACCTATTACAAAAACTAGAGACATCAAATTTTACATGAAGGTTATTACTACTACTTTACGCAGATTAAGTTTATTTTAAATTTGAAGTGCCACGCCCACAGCCCACGCAAATAGGTAATCTACGAAAATTAATGAAAGTATTACAGTTACGGACACCAAATTTGGCATGATAATTCCTGTAAATCATGCGCAGATTAAGTTTAATTTAAATTTAAAGTGCCACGCCCATCGCACACGCAAATAGGTAATTTACGAATATTAAGGAAAGTATAACAAATGCAGACACCAAATATGGCATAATGGTTCCTGTAAGTCATGCATCGTTTTAGCCTTCGTCTGTTTATATGTGTGTGTGGGAGCGAGTTAGTACTAGTTATTACAACCACGAAGTTGGTCGAATGGTATCTCACTATCGGGCGCGCTCAACTGTAGCTTTCTTTACTTGTTATACCATTGCAGATGGTATATTAAGTTTGGCCAGAAGTTTGCAACGCACCTTAGGAGACATCTCCGACCCTATAAAGTATATATATTCTTAATCACCATCGACAGGGGAGTCGAACTACCCATGTCTGTTTGTCCGTCCGTCCGTCTGGCCGTCCGTCTGTTGCAACGCAAACTAGTCTATCAGTTTTAGAGCTATCTTGATGAAACTTAATATACATGCTTCTCTGCAAACTGTAAATAAGTCGGAACGAGCCGGATCGGTCCGATATATTGTATAGCTGCCATAGAACCTATCGGCCGATTTTTGTCATTTTTCAAGATATCGCCAAGAAACTTTCGCAATCTATGCCTTAGTATGTCCATTTAAAGCTGTGCAAATTTGATCAAAATCTGACCGATATATCGTTTAGCTGCTATTGAACCTATCGGCCGATTATTGTCACTATCCCCAAGAAACTTTCGCAATCTATGCCTTAGTATGTCCATTCAAAGCTGTGCAAATTTGATCAAAATCTGACCGATATATCGTATAGCTGCCATTGAACCTATCTGCCGATTATTGTCAATTTTCAAGATATCGCTGTGAAACATTTCTGAGATATGTCTACAATGATATTAAACCTTCGGCGAGTCGAAGGTAGCCTTTTTTTCTTCTTCGGTTTACAATCATAAGCCCAAGAGAAACAAGTAAGGAAAGGTACAGTCGAGCGCGCCCAACCATAGGAACCATTCGACCAACTTCGTAGTGGCACTAACTAGTACTAACCCGCTTGCATACACACATACAGACACACACACAACGGCTAAGACGATGCACGGCGATATGCTGCAATGACGCGGGCAACGGAACTATGAAATTCGTTTTCTTTAATAACTTCTGTGTCTATTGTCCGGATTGTTATTTGGGGATTGGGTGCATATTATCAGCATATTATCAGCATCTTTACGTGTTTCAAAGCAGAAAGCTGTAATCTTAATACTTTCCTTAATATTCGTAATTTATCGATTTGCCTGGGCGATGGGAGTGGTACCGTAAATTTAAAATAAAATTCATCTGCGCATTAGTACAGAAATGATTACGCCAAATTTGATGTCTGTAACTGTAATACTTTCCTTAATATTCGTAAATTACCTATTTGCGTGGGCTGTGGGCGTGGCACTTCAAATTTAAAATAAACTTAATCTGCGTAAAGTAGTAGTAATAACCTTCATGCAAAATTTGATGTCTCTAGTTTTTGTAATAGGTAAGTTCTCGACGTACATACAGACAGACGGCCGATTCGATATAGCCATGTCTGTATGTCCGTCTCTCTGTCTGTCTGTATGAACACCTAGATCTCAGCTATTATAAGAGCTAGGACTACCAAATTTGTTGACGATATGTGTTGTTATTGCACGCTGATCAAATTTATTTTGTATTTTGACCACTCCCTCCTTCGCCCCCGTAAATCGAAGAAAATGGATTACAGGCGCAATTGGGCTGCCATATTGCTGTTTTTCGGTTTACAATCATAAACCCAAGAGCAATAAGTAAGGAAAGTTACAGTCGAGCGCGCCCGACCGTAAGATACCACTCGACCAAGTTCGTAGTTGCACTAACTAGTACTAACTCGCTCCCACACACATACAGACACACACATAAAGGCTAAAACGATGCATGACTTACAGGAATCATCATGCCAAATTTGGTGTCTGTAACTGTAATTCTTTCCTTAATATTCGTAAATTATCTTTTTGCGTGGGCGGTGGGCGTGGTAACTCAAATTTGAAATTACGACGTTATTTAATTTCTTCCTTAACTAAAGGGATATTGAGATCTTTATGTATGTTTGCATTAGTTAGATAAAATGGTGCATTAACTAATTTCCGTAAAATTATGGACTGGTAACGCTGTATGATCTCGACATTCGAGTTGCTAGCAGTTCCCCATATCTGTATATAATGTAATAGGTCCACACTAGTTTTAGTATTGCTTTGTAAAGTCTAACTTTGTTTTCAAGAGTTAATGCGCTGTTTCGACTTAGTAGCAATGTCATTTTCATAGTTTTTAGTTTTAATTGCTGACGCAGCCACTTTTTTATCTTATAATTTAGCCCATTATGCCAAAGACGGTCAAAGGCTTGTTGAACATCAAGAAATGCTGCAGTACAGTACTGTTTACTTTAAAAAGCTGACGTAATTGTATTAATAACTCTATGACATTGCTTAGGAGTTCCGTGGCCCCATCTAAATCCAAACTGATGTTCGGGTATGATCATAAGTTCGTCTAAGATTGTCAACATTCTCTTTAAAAGTATTTTTTCAAATACTTTAGAGAATATTGACAGTAAGCTAATGGGACGGTATGATGTTAGTTCGTTATCTGATTTATGTGGCTTAAGGATCATGATGATCTCTGCACATTTCCATTGTCTTGGAAAGTGATCTGACCTGAGTATTGCATTAAATACGAACGTTAAAAAGCGAATACATTTTATTGAAAGATTTTTCAAAGTTATGGCATCAATTTTGTCTGGGCCTGGTGCTTTTTTGTTTCTCAACTCTTTTATTTGTAACTTGACTTCATTCATGCTGATTTTGCGAATTGGTAAGCTCATTTGGCAGGGTGAGTCAAGGAAGTTATCTATATCCTCTGCTGAATGGTTAGCAATATCATTTGGTTGAAATACGGAATGTAAATGCTGGGCAAATGCTTCTGCTTGTTCGTCGTCAGACCTGCACCATACGCCATTGCTGTTGCGAACTATTGTGTTTCTTCTTGCGGGTCGTTTTAGGTATTTTGTAGCCCTTCACAGGTTGTATTCATGGTTGCTAGAACGTGGAACAAGTCCTTTGAGATAAGCAGCTAAAGATTCATTTCTTAAATCTGATAACATTTTCTTAAGGTCAGATACCGCCTTGTTGTATATTCTTTTGTCATCAGGGTAACGTGTTTCCTGCCATCTTTCCTGAGATTCCGCTTATTTTGTATTTGTCGCCGGATTTCAGCTGGGAGATAAAGCTGCTTTAACGGTTGCTGATTGGGAACGTTTTTCGTTCATATCACGCAAGCTTTGTGAATTTGGCTGGTCAAAATTTCCACAGCAGAGTCGATTTCATCCTTTGTCTTAAGTGGGATTTCCAGACTGGTGTGTGCCTCCAAATAACATTTGAAGTCATGTATGTTTGTGCTGTTAGTTATGACCTTGCATGGTCTAACCAAGGTTTGAGCTATTGCACTATATGTCACAATAAATGGTGAGTGATCCGAACTCAGGTCAAAACTTTCCATAATGTGCAAGTGCGATTGTGGGATTCCAAAGAAGGCTATGAAATCCATCAAATCAGGTATTTTTCGATTATCAGTGGGCTAGTATGTAGGCTTGCCAGTTGAAAGAGTATTTATATTGTTGTTTTGTATAGTTACATTTGTATAGCTTATTTCCCTTTGGGTTTGTTAATGCATTTGATTTCTATTGTAGGTGCCTGGATGGCATTTCCTCTGATATCATCACTTTAAACTTCGTATTGTTTTTAATGATGATAGCTGCTCCACCGTGACCTCTGCTTGTCGGATGGTCAGCTCTGATAATATCGTATCCAGCTATTTTAATATATGATATATTAGTGAAACGAATTTCGGAAATTAACATGATGTCTGTTTCATTTATTTGCAAAAATACTTTTATTTCGTTTTCATTCATTCATTCCGCTTGCATACACACATACAGACACACACACAACGGCTAAGACGATGCACGGCGATATGCTGCAATGACGCGGGCAACGGAACTATGAAATTCGTTTTCTTTAATAACTTCTGTGTCTATTGTCCGGATTGTTATTTGGGGATTGGGTGCATATTATCAGCATATTATCAGCATCTTTACGTGTTTCAAAGCAGAAAGCTGTAATCTTAATACTTTCCTTAATATTCGTAATTTATCGATTTGCCTGGGCGATGGGAGTGGTACCGTAAATTTAAAATAAAATTCATCTGCGCATTAGTACAGAAATGATTACGCCAAATTTGATGTCTGTAACTGTAATACTTTCCTTAATATTCGTAAATTACCTATTTGCGTGGGCTGTGGGCGTGGCACTTCAAATTTAAAATAAACTTAATCTGCGTAAAGTAGTAGTAATAACCTTCATGCAAAATTTGATGTCTCTAGTTTTTGTAATAGGTAAGTTCTCGACGTACATACAGACAGACGGCCGATTCGATATAGCCATGTCTGTATGTCCGTCTCTCTGTCTGTCTGTATGAACACCTAGATCTCAGCTATTATAAGAGCTAGGACTACCAAATTTGTTGACGATATGTGTTGTTATTGCACGCTGATCAAATTTATTTTGTATTTTGACCACTCCCTCCTTCGCCCCCGTAAATCGAAGAAAATGGATTACAGGCGCAATTGGGCTGCCATATTGCTGTTTTTCGGTTTACAATCATAAACCCAAGAGCAATAAGTAAGGAAAGTTACAGTCGAGCGCGCCCGACCGTAAGATACCACTCGACCAAGTTCGTAGTTGCACTAACTAGTACTAACTCGCTCCCACACACATACAGACACACACATAAAGGCTAAAACGATGCATGACTTACAGGAATCATCATGCCAAATTTGGTGTCTGTAACTGTAATTCTTTCCTTAATATTCGTAAATTATCTTTTTGCGTGGGCGGTGGGCGTGGTAACTCAAATTTGAAATTACGACGTTATTTAATTTCTTCCTTAACTAAAGGGATATTGAGATCTTTATGTATGTTTGCATTAGTTAGATAAAATGGTGCATTAACTAATTTCCGTAAAATTATGGACTGGTAACGCTGTATGATCTCGACATTCGAGTTGCTAGCAGTTCCCCATATCTGTATATAATGTAATAGGTCCACACTAGTTTTAGTATTGCTTTGTAAAGTCTAACTTTGTTTTCAAGAGTTAATGCGCTGTTTCGACTTAGTAGCAATGTCATTTTCATAGTTTTTAGTTTTAATTGCTGACGCAGCCACTTTTTTATCTTATAATTTAGCCCATTATGCCAAAGACGGTCAAAGGCTTGTTGAACATCAAGAAATGCTGCAGTACAGTACTGTTTACTTTAAAAAGCTGACGTAATTGTATTAATAACTCTATGACATTGCTTAGGAGTTCCGTGGCCCCATCTAAATCCAAACTGATGTTCGGGTATGATCATAAGTTCGTCTAAGATTGTCAACATTCTCTTTAAAAGTATTTTTTCAAATACTTTAGAGAATATTGACAGTAAGCTAATGGGACGGTATGATGTTAGTTCGTTATCTGATTTATGTGGCTTAAGGATCATGATGATCTCTGCACATTTCCATTGTCTTGGAAAGTGATCTGACCTGAGTATTGCATTAAATACGAACGTTAAAAAGCGAATACATTTTATTGAAAGATTTTTCAAAGTTATGGCATCAATTTTGTCTGGGCCTGGTGCTTTTTTGTTTCTCAACTCTTTTATTTGTAACTTGACTTCATTCATGCTGATTTTGCGAATTGGTAAGCTCATTTGGCAGGGTGAGTCAAGGAAGTTATCTATATCCTCTGCTGAATGGTTAGCAATATCATTTGGTTGAAATACGGAATGTAAATGCTGGGCAAATGCTTCTGCTTGTTCGTCGTCAGACCTGCACCATACGCCATTGCTGTTGCGAACTATTGTGTTTCTTCTTGCGGGTCGTTTTAGGTATTTTGTAGCCCTTCACAGGTTGTATTCATGGTTGCTAGAACGTGGAACAAGTCCTTTGAGATAAGCAGCTAAAGATTCATTTCTTAAATCTGATAACATTTTCTTAAGGTCAGATACCGCCTTGTTGTATATTCTTTTGTCATCAGGGTAACGTGTTTCCTGCCATCTTTTCCTGAGATTCCGCTTATTTTGTATTTGTCGCCGGATTTCAGCTGGGAGATAAAGCTGCTTTAACGGTTGCTGATTGGGAACGTTTTTCGTTCATATCACGCAAGCTTTGTGAATTTGGCTGGTCAAAATTTCCACAGCAGAGTCGATTTCATCCTTTGTCTTAAGTGGGATTTCCAGACTGGTGTGTGCCTCCAAATAACATTTGAAGTCATGTATGTTTGTGCTGTTAGTTATGACCTTGCATGGTCTAACCAAGGTTTGAGCTATTGCACTATATGTCACAATAAATGGTGAGTGATCCGAACTCAGGTCAAAACTTTCCATAATGTGCAAGTGCGATTGTGGGATTCCAAAGAAGGCTATGAAATCCATCAAATCAGGTATTTTTCGATTATCAGTGGGCTAGTATGTAGGCTTGCCAGTTGAAAGAGTATTTATATTGTTGTTTTGTATAGTTACATTTGTATAGCTTATTTCCCTTTGGGTTTGTTAATGCATTTGATTTCTATTGTAGGTGCCTGGATGGCATTTCCTCTGATATCATCACTTTAAACTTCGTATTGTTTTTAATGATGATAGCTGCTCCACCGTGACCTCTGCTTGTCGGATGGTCAGCTCTGATAATATCGTATCCAGCTATTTTAATATATGATATATTAGTGAAACGAATTTCGGAAATTAACATGATGTCTGTTTCATTTATTTGCAAAAATACTTTTATTTCGTTTTCATGGTTGAAAAGACCGTTGGCATTCCATATTCCTAAGTTGAGATTTATTTGCATAATTTGTTTACTAGGGACATAAGCATGGTAAGTAGATTATTAGTGAGCTCAAATTGTTTTTCTAATAGTTGCTTAATTCTTTTGAGTGACTAATTGGTGTTATTTTCTGACGTGACTTGTGCATAGGATGGGTATTCACTTGGTTTTTGACTGGGTGAAAACGTATGGGGTGGGGCAAAAGATTGTGGTATTCCGTGGCTATTATGTTGATTTTTTGAGTTGTTTTGATTTTGGCAAAAATTTACAGATTTTTTAGACATAAGTTCTTGGTATAAAGGGTGTACTTTGTAGCTGGTAGCGTGTTCCTCTAGGCAATTGGCGCATTTGGCTGGAAGCTCCTTATCATTAGAGCAAGAATTGCTTGGGTGCCTTAGAGAGCATTTTACACATCTATAGGACTTAGCGTAATAGGATTTTGTATTTCCATATTCGTGACTGTAACGTGCAACGGTATATTTGTTTTCGGACGATCTGTGCTTGCGGGGCACGTTTTAATTTTCCGGCTCTAGCTCTTCGGCTTTGGGGGTGGAGGTCTTGCTTGAACAGATCCTATACCGAGTACACTTAATTATTATTAGTAAGACTAGAAAAAAACGTGCTGCGACAAAAGAAAAGCTAGTTTAAATAACCGGAAGAGCTATCAAAAGATCCAAAATAAATAAGAGAAAGAGAATGGGAAGGTAAAAGATCGGAAAACGGAAAACTGGCGAAAGCGAAGCCACAGGTGTTATTGTGGTCGCGAGTGCCCACCTTACCTACGGTCACCCACCTAAGAGCATGGCTCTGGTGACCCCTTTGTCCCCTACAACCGCGGAATTATCAGCATGATCTCAAGTTAAAGTTAATAAACAGAGCATCATCTCATCATGGTTCCGAGCGGCGTAAGGGAAGCATCGGCAGTCATCCATCAGGGGGTGTCTGTAAAATAAACAAATATTCGGACAAGTCTAGGAAACTCTACACAAACAAATACAAAAATAATAACTGAATTGAGAATCAATTAATCATTGTAGAGTTCTTGCATCTTCAAATTGCATTTAGGTTGTATAAAGGTATAAACAAAATTATGTGTGAAGGTGTAAACAAAATTGTGTATATAGGTGTAAACAAAATTATGTATATAGTATATAGATTAAATATAGTAATTCAGATATTAATTCAGATATTATTCATATACTAAATGTGAATCTTAAATTAGTTTATATTCGCTTAAACGAATTAGCGAATTTTAGTTCAGCGCAAACAAACTCGTTATTTCTATTATTATTCTTTTAACGTTGATACCTTATATGAGCTATTTGTTGTTAAAATTTCATTCTTCCTCATTTCGGTAAACTTATAAAAAATTCAAATTGTTTGTTAGTTAATATAACCTAATATAAAAAAAACATTTTTTTTGCCTTAGCAAAACTATGTAAATTATTATTTTTTTGTGTTGATCATTTTCTCCTTCTTTGACTATTGCTTTCTTTTCACTGACTATTGCATTTTTTCACGCTACATTTTTATTAGATTTCCTATTAACGTGGAGAGGTGATGGCTGCTCATGTTATGATAAAAAAAAACAAATATTCAAAAAAAAAAAAATATGCATGCACCGAAACCAATAAAAGATTTTTTTTTGTTTATAAAAGGAACGAACTTACCGCGTTAAATTTCCATCGACGAAAGACCGATCTTTCGGATCCTGGAATGTTGCTGCATTGAGGCGTGTTATTTCCTGCTGCCAATTTATAATATTTAATTTTTTTGAACATGAGCTGAACACCTTTTCCCTAGCTAACTATCCCTTTCACTAAGTTTTTTTTTTTCTTTATTATTATTATTCCATTACACATTTAAAAAAAAAAATATCTGGTCGAAACTGCTCTTGCTCGGCTCTAAAAGCTCAAATGCACGAAACATAATTTTGTTTAGACTTCCTTCTGCACATGCAGGAACATCGGGCGGCTTTTAGGCCCAGCTCTTTAAATGAAATTGCGGTTGGTGGACTTGATCAACGTTGCATTTTTTGAATTATAGATGAGTTGATTTTAGAGATAAATGATGTTTTTAAAGTTGAGGGTAGATCCCACGTGTGCCTAGGAGGCTTTCTCCACGTGTGTCGATTAAATTTTCTATCGTAGGTTAGGTCAATTTCGACCGGCGAGGAGAAGCACTTGGGCACTTTCTACCAAAGCCACTCCTATGGGAATATTTGCAGTACAGTGCCCTCACAAACACGAGGTGTGGAGCGGTGCTCCTATAGGCAAGAGCACAAGTACCGCCTCAGAAAAAGAGCGGCAAAGGTGCCCCTTTGCCGGTGAAACAAAGGGGTGCTCCTATGGGCATCCACTGACGTGCAAGGCTGGGAAGAAGAATTAGGGCTCAGAACCTTGCTATTTCACTTGTATTACAGCCACGTTACATACCTTTTGCCTACTTTTAGGGTAAAGGGGAACAGTTTGCAACGCCGATGCTGCTAGTTGTCTGCAGCTTTGCTGTAATGTTAACTAAACAGCCAACTTCGGTTCGAGCCACAACCGATAGGAATTCTAGAGGTTTTTTGTTTTATAGTTATTATTTCAGCCATTTTATTTTTAGAGAAAAATTAATTTTCTTACTTACGTTGGCAAAAAGAAGCGGAGCCAGAAGTCTTTGAATTTCTTATTATTATTTTTTTTTTGTTATTTCAATCTTATTTAACTTAATAAATTTTTTGGAAAACTTTACACTGCACTTGGGGTTAAAAAATTTTAAACACGTGTATTTTACAAATTTTTCTATGCCCAGAGACGTCTTATCTCTTTGACGATCAGCGTATAAAGATCGCTTCAAAAAAAAGCTACGGCTAAACCACGAGGAGAGTGCTTTTCGAGCTGATAATAGAAAAACTGCAACCATGGACCAGCTGTTTGTTTTTTGACTTAATCCTAAAGCTCAGCTTTGGATAATATCCGATTTTGGAACCTTCTATCTGAAGATGGGCTTACGATCCACCAAAGCACAAAAACAAATTTTACTGCCTACTTTCCGGCGCCATCCTTAAATTTATCTTATACGCTTCAGGCGCCGCTACAAAGCCCCCCCGGTACAATCTGTCTAGGGTATTCTACAAGATAACCTAGACGGATACCGCCTGAAGCACTATCACTGACGTATGTCCTTCGCGTGATAATTACCCAGCGGTCGGCCTTGCATGTCTTCTAGCTCGTAGTAAGCATTTCCAATCTTTTTTCTCATTGCGTCGGAACACTTCTTGACCTTCGTAGAAGGTTATTTCACAGGATCTTAAATTGTAGCGCTTTTCGTTGTGATCATGCGCTTTTTGCATACACTTTTTAGCTTCAGCTCGGACTATTTCGACTGAGTCCGGCCGATTGAACACTAATGAACGGTCTTCTAGCACGTTGAGTTTCCTTAAAAGAGAGTAAGTGTTGCCAGAGGTCACCATATGCTGTCCGAAAGTCATAAAATACGGAGTCGTACCTATACTCGAGTGTTTCGAGGAACGCAAAGCGCAACAAATTTTATTCAAATTTTCGTCCCAGTTTTTTTGGTCGGGGTGCACATATGCGCGAATTGCTGAAAGCACAGATCGATTCACTCGCTCGGAGGCATTCGCTTGAGGTGAATGAACGGCCGTCAGCGTATGTGTTATATCGTATCGCTTCATGAGCTTTTGAAACGCCTCGGACCGGAACTGCGAACCGTTATCCGAAACCACTGTTTCCGGCACGCCAAATGTCATAAAGAGCTCGCCTTCGAGGTACTTTACCACAACGTCGGCATTAATTTTTCGCACGGCCTTTAGAAAGACAAACTTCGAATAATGGTCTTAAACAATAAAAATGCCGATATTCCCACTTCTTGAGCGCGGATACGGGCCGAGAAAATCAACGAATAGGCGCTGAAAAACTCGATAAGTTTCAACACCTTTTCCCATAGGTGGTCGCAACACATGATTGGGAGTCTTGGTTGATTTGCAGACCTGACAAGCATTGATATATGCCTTAATATCGTAAACTAAGTTAGGCTACTCGCTCAATAATTTTGTGTATGCCTCCGTGAGATGCCATAGGGCTATTATGTGCTCGTGATATTACTAGCGATACCAATTCATCGTGTGTTTGCTCGCCGGTTAGATGTTCTGCGCGTCTATAGACATATCCTCCCTCGGTCTTTATGTCTGGAAAGTTGGCGTTGTTGGCTTGCACTTTACTGACCCACTCCTGATATTCGGTAGATTTGAAGTGCTCAGAATTAAGATTAATAAGCAAACCTTCTTCTATATCAATTGCTGCCACTTCGTCTTAATTTACTCGCGACAAAAAGTCTGGCACAACGTTAAGCGAACCTTTTCTGTGCTTAATCTCGAACTTAAATCTTCGCAGGGCTAAAGCCCACTGAGCTAAACAAGAATTGAGGTCGTGGTTGGACATTAACCATTTTAAAGATGTGTGATCAGCTATGACTGTGAAATCATGCCCTTCCACGTAAGCTCTGAAATGTTTTAGAGCTACAATTGCTGCTAAACATTCTTGCTCAGTGACAGTATAATTTCGCTGCGATTTGTTGAACTTCTAAGAAATAATGGCTACTGGTTGCTCATCTCCCTCTTCCGAAGTTTGAACTAACACTGCTCCTACTCCAGTTTTGCTTGCGTCGCAATGTATGGCAAAGGGCTTGGTGAAATCGGGGCTACACAATACGGGAGCCTTAGTGAGGTAAGATTTTAGTTCTTCGAATGCTTTTATAGCAGTTTCAGTAAGAGAAAATCTTCTTTTGGTGGTCATGAGATCGGTCGAAGGGAAAGCAAGAGTTGCAAAGTTAGGTACAAACTTGCGGTACCACCCACACATTCCCATGAATCTTCTTAAACTGCGAAGGGTTTAGGAATAGGAAATTGCGTGATTGCCGACACCTTTTCAGGATCTGTGCGAATTCCACCCTCTCCAATATTGTGACCTAAATACCTCACACGCCGCATGCAAAAATGACTTTTGCCAATATTGATTGTCAATCCTGCCCGCTTTATGTGAAGCGCAAACTGTCTGAGGACTTCAATATGCCTCTCAAAACTGCAAGAAACTACGAGCAAATGATAAAGATAAATAAATCATTTCTAAGATTAAATGGAACTACTTTATCCATTAATCGCGACATGGTACTGGTGGCGTTGCACAAACCAAAAGGCATAACCTTGAATTGGTAAAGCGGCCTACCAGGTACGGTGAATGCTGTCTTATCGCGTGATTGCGGTTCTAAGGGCACTTGCCAATAAGCGTCTTTCAGATCTAGGCTAGTGATATATTCAGCCTTTGGCAGACGGCTTAATATACCGCTTATTTGAGGCGGTGGGTAAGCGTCCTTTTCTGTAAAGGAATTGATCTTTCGGCAGTCCAAACAAATTCGAACCTTTCCTGGTTTAGTCACCATAACTATTGGTGACGACCATGCGCTATCAGACTCTTCTATTACGTCAAGGCTCAACATCCTGTCAATTTCGGCATGCATTTCCTTCTCTACAGCTGGAGAAACCGAAAAAATGTCTTTGATTTACAGGTTTTGCGTTGCCTATGTCGATTGAATGTGTTATCAGGTTAGCTTTTCCCAACCCTTCCTCAGCAAATGAGGGAAAACACCTAATCACAAGATTTAGCTTCGATTGTTGATCTTGTGTTAACGTGTGTTGTTCAACCTCAGGATTTGGATTGTCTTTCTCTTTGGAATTTAACTCGGCTATTTCCAGTTCTTTGGGGAATATCCCAAAAAGCCTCCAAAAATCCATGCCAGTTCCTGTTGGAACGATGGAACTATGTATAAGTCCAAAGAGTTTTCTTGGGATCTATATTCGACATTTAATTTAAATTTTCTTATTATCCGCTGTGAACTGCCATCAGCCGTAGAAGCAGTTGCTTTTATAGGTTTGTAAACCACGACTCCGTTAAGGACTTCCGCGGCCAAAGTACCTCCTATGCAGCTTATTGACGCTCCTGAATCTAGCAGTCCATACACTGTTCGATTCAGCAACCGAATTGACAAATAAGGACGAGGATCTGTAGGTGAGGCGGGTATTGCGCAAATGTGGAACTTCTAGACGGCGAACGCCGTAATAAGGAAGTAGAAATACTATCGAGAAAAGAAATTGCCGGTAAATTATGAATTTTCCGATGAAGCAGAGTTAAGTCAGGGTTTATAAGTAAGTCCGGTGAGTTTGCTGATGTATCTAAACGTACATCGATCCTTAATCTGTCATCGTTCCCTGATTGCGCTGCGCACTCGAAGCCTTCGGTTTGGGTGGCGACTTCTGCGTGCGGCCTTTCGAGTTTTTTTTACACCTACTGCAGTCTGGCTTGTAGATGTTGTTTGCACCACAGCCGTAACAAAAGACTCGTCTTTCAGCTAAACAATCCTGATACCTATGTCCCTCTTGGTTGCAGTTCCAACAGATTAAAGTAAACGCTTCGACTTCGATTACACGTAAATCAGAATCCGATTCTTCTTCTTCTGTGTTTTCTTTTATAAGTTCAGAAACTTCTCGTCGATAAGGTGTCCCTTTGACATATCCTTGCAAACGCTTTACATCTTCTAAAAAGTTCTCTCGTCTTCGACAAATGTCTCTCAATTCTGATACCGTTTTTATTTCAATATTCAATAATTCATGCCTTATCGTCGGGTCGCAGATTGTTTTTGAGAAGACGAACTATTTTTGGCGGTGACAAAGGATGCTCCAGTTGGTCTAACAGCACAGATATGCTATCAAAGAAGCAGTCAAAGTTTTCGTTAATTTTTTGTTTCCTACTTCGAATGAGTTCTTGGATGTCTGCATCGTCCCTTTCTTGACGAAATTGTAATCTCAAAGCTACACACAACTGATTCCATTGAATCTCGTTCACCGACTTGTGGTAACGCCAATAAAATTCATTGGCTTTGCCTTCGTTGGCTTTGCCACTGGCGTTTTTGCATAACACAGAAAAATTTCCCTCTAATGTCTGTACGGCCAGTGCTTCTACTCTATATATGAAATTATCGACTGATAAAAAGCCTGTTCCCGAGAATTTTAGTTCCCATCCATTTAAGATGTGGACAACTTTGTCGGGACGATTTAGCAGATCGGTATTGTGGGATCTATTCGAAAAGGGGGATCCCGCGTTTTGGGTTCGTCGATGTTCTATACCTGAGACGGAACCTATTTCACGTGAAGAGTTTTCTATCAGGGTTTGCGCTAGTGTATTATTTAAAGTCGACTGAGGAGGTGTAATCATAAGTCTTTGCATGGTTTCCATGACTGAATTCTGTATTAGTTCACCCATTTTCTCAGACAGACTTGTTAGAAGCCTGTGCTCCTTTGTTATTAAAGCGATAGCAATTATGACCTCACCAAGGTTTATTCTATCGCTGGCAGTTTCGATTGTTCTTGCAGCGTTTGATGAAGTGGATGCCCTATCGTTATCTGAAGAATCACCTGAATTATCTGTAGGCAATCGACTTTTGGATTTTCCACGGGTAGTTTCACCTACCGCTTCAGGCAAACAGACGGCATTACATTTTGGACATTTGTTGTCACTTTTAAAATGCGCTGCAATACATTTCCTATGAAAATCGTGATTGCACGATGTTTTATAGGTTTCAGCAACTGAATTAATATGTGTTTCACATAATGAACACACTAACTTTGACTGTTCGTCAGCACCTGATTTCTCGGGAGATCGGTCAAGCCCCATATTGTGCACGAATTAAAACAATTACTAATAAAACCAACTAACTCCAAACCGACCAAGCAATCAAAAAGAAAATTTAAAAAAAAATAATATTAATTGAGGTATTTCCCAAAAAGCAATTTACTATCAAAAGTAATTTAACGTTTTCTTTAATGGAGTTAATAATTAACGATAAAATTTCATATACAAATTTGAACTCTATGCATGAATTTTTCGCGCAATGTAGGATTATTTTTAATTACCATTTATTTTGTTTTCCGAGAAATTTTATAGAAAAGACAAAAGACGGCTTAAAAAAAGAAAATTGAATTTTTGGACGCGAATAGAGCAATGCTCGGAAGCAACACAATTATATTCCAGCGCTCGAATCTTCAATCTTTATTTTAAATAAGGGACAGATTCACTAGCAAAAAGTGTGGTATTTCAATTGGGACAAAAGGTCAACCTGAGTTTGACTTTCTATTGTGTTTCCGCTAACTGAATGATACCTGATCACCAAAGCATAGTAGAGGAGATTTTTGCCTAAAGCTTTTTATTGTGGACTTAATACAACTAAATGCTGCTCTTAATGTATTCCAACAAAAAAATTTTTAAAACGGGAATTGAAACTTGAAAGAATTTGAAAAAAAAGAAGAAAGTATAGGAAAGAATATCTTTGAATCTTTTATTAATGAGTCCCAATGAATAAGTACTTTATTTAATGAGGCCCCACGTTGGGCGCCACTTTTCTTATTAATAATAATAAGTTATTAACTGTAAAGTGGAACGGTATATTTGTTTTCGGACGATCTGTGCTTGCAGGGTACGTTTTAATTTTCCGGCTCTAGCTCGTCGGCTTTGTGGGTGGAGGTCTTGCTTGAACAGATCCTATACCGAGTACACTTAATTATTATTAGTAAGACTAGAAAAAAACGTGCTGCGACAAAAGAAAAGCTAGTTTAAATAACCGGAAGAGCTATCAAAAGATCCAAAATAAATAAGAGGAACAGAATGGGAATGTAATAGATCGGAAAACGGAAAACTGGCGAAAGCGAAGCCACAGGTGTTATTGTGGTCGCGAGTGCCCATCCTACCTACGGTCACCCACCTGAGAGCATGGCTCTGGTGACCCTTTTGTCCCCTACAACCGCGGAATCATCAGCATGATCTCAAGTTAAAGTTAATTAACAGAGCATCATCTCATCATAGATTCCGAGCGGCGTAAGGGAAGCGTCGGCAGTCATCCATCAGGGGGTGTCTGTAAAATAAACAAATATTTGGACAAGTCTAGGAAAATCTACACAAAAAAATACAAAAATAATAACTGGATTGAGAATCAATTAATCATTGTAGAGTTCTTGCATCTTCAAATTGCATTTAGGTTGTTTAAAGGTATAAACAAAATTATGTATGAAGGTGTAAACAAAATTGTGTATATAGGTGTAAACAAAATTATGTATATAGTATGTAGATTAAATATAGTAATTCAGATATTAATTCAGATATTATTCATATACTAAATGTGAATCTAAAATTAGTTTATATTCGCTTAAACGAATTAGCGAATTTTAGTTCAGCGCAAACAAACTCGTTATTTCTATTATTATTCTTTTAACGTTGATACCTTATATGAGCTATTTGTTGTGAAAATTTCATTCTTCCTCATTTCGGTAAACTTCTAAAAAATTCAAATTGTTTGTTAGTTAACATAACCTGATATAAAAAAAAACATTTTTTTTGCCTTAGCAAAACTATGTAAATTATTATTTTTTTGTGTTGATCATTTTCTCCTTCTTTAACTATTGCTTTCTTTTCACTGACTATTGGATTATTTCACGCTACATTTTTATTAGATTTCCTATTAACGTGGAGAGGTGATGGCTGCTTATGTTATGATAAAAAAAAACAAATATTCAAAAAAAATATGCATGCACCGAAACCAATAAACATTTTTTTTTTTTTTTTTATAAAAGGAACGAACTCACCGCGTTAAATTTCTATCGACGAAAGATCGATCTTCCGGATCCTGGAATGTTGCTGCATTGAGGCGTGTTATGTGCTGCTGCCAATTCATAATATTTAATTTTTTTGAACATGAGCTGAACACCTTTTCCCTAGCTAACTATCCCTTTCACTAAGTTTTTTTTTTTTTTTATTATTATTATTCCATTACAAATTTAAAAAAAATATCTGGTCGAAACTGCTCTTGCTCGGCTCTAAAAGCTCAAATGCACGAAACATAATTTTGTTTAGACTCCCTTCTGCACATGCAGGAACATCGGGCGGCTTTTAGGCGCAGCTCATTAAATGAAATTGAGGTTGGTGGACTGGATCAACGTTGCATTTTTTGAATTATAGATGAGTTGATTTTAGAGATAAATGATGTTTTTAAAGTTCAGGGTAGATCCCACGTATGCCTAGGAGGCTTTCTCCACGTAGTTAGGTCAATTTCGACCAGGGTGGAGCACTTGGGCACTTTCTGCCAAAGCCACTCCTATGGGAATATTTGCAGTACAGTGCCCTCACAAACACGAGGTGTGGAGCGGTGCTCCTATAGGCAAGAGCACAAGTACCGCCTCAAAAAAAGAGCGTCAAAGGTGCCCCTTTGCCGGTGAAACAAAGGGGTGCTCCTATGGGCATCCACTGACGTGCTAGGCTGGGAAGAAGAATTAGGGTTCAGAACCTTGCTATTTCACTTGTATTAAAGCCACGTTACATACCTTTTGCCTACTTTTAGGGTAAAGGGGAACAGTTTGCACCGCCGATGCTGCTAGTTGTCTGCAGCTTTGCTGTAATGTTACCTAAACAGCCAACTTCGGTTCGAGCCAAAACCGATAGGTATTCTAGAGGTTTTTTTGTTTTATAGTTATTATTTCAGCCATTTTATTTTTAGAGAAAAATTAATTTTCTTACTTACGTGGGCAAAGAGAAGCGGAGCCAGAAGTCTTTGGATTTCTTATTATTATTTTTTTTGTTTTTATAATTAATAATTTCAATTTTATTTAACTTAATAAGTTTTTTGGAAAACTTTTTAAAAAATTTTAAACACGTGAATTTTACAAATTTTTCTATGCCCAGAGACGTCTTATCTCTTTGACGATCAGCGTGAAAAGATCGCTTCAAAAAAAAAGCTACGGCTAAACCACGAGGAGAGTGCTTTTCGGGCTGATAATAGAAAAACTGCAACCATTGGCCTGTTTGTTTTATGGCTTTATCCTAAAGCGCAGCTTTGGATATTATCCGATTTTGGAACCTTCTATCCGAAGACGGGCTTGCGATCCATAAAAGCAGAAAAAAATTTTACTGCCTACTTTCCGGCGCCATCCTTAAATTTATCTTATACGCTTCAGGCGCCGCTACATGACAGCGGTAGCATTGAACAATGTCGTTGGTTTTGCGAGGTGGCTCAATATTTACAACAGCGTTGCCAATAAATTTTATGTTATATATATCTGCATTTTTATTATCAGGTTCAATGTCAAGGTAAAACACATTCAGTGGTTCTTTTGTAATGCGACTTTTTATGTTACTTATATTTCTAACAATATGACCTTTGGACTCTACATCATTTTTGATTATTTGTGTACTGGTGGAAAAGTGCAAATTCTTAATGACAACCCTGAATGCCCTTTCTTGCTTCAATTGGTATGTATGATAATTGACACCTTCGTCACTAGGAGATTTAACTAGTTTTCTATACTCTTCAATAGACTTAACCATAATTCTTACATGTTCATCACGTTGAGATTTGTAGTAGAATTAGTTCTTTTCTATTTTGGTACCAAGGTAGGCGAGCATTTCCCCAATGTTAGTCACGTTCGACATGAAAATAGGTGGTGGCTTGGCAAAATTATTATCGTTGTCAACAGTCCTCATTTCGCTTGTTTCTTTGTTTTCATCTTCCATTCCATTGTTCTCACTCAGGAGAGCGAACTTGTTGCTGCTTGTGCTTGCTGAGGTGTCCGATGCGACTCTCTTTTTCGGCGCCAGCGGAGAGGAAAAATTATTATCGTTTAGTTGGCTTTGGCTTCACATTCTGCCAGCAGACACGTCCAAATCGTTTTCGTCGTCACTCATGTTGACGCAGAGCGTAAGCTTTTGGAGCTTATTACCAGCTGAAGGTTTTTGTTATGCTTTAGAGAGAAACAAAACTAAAAAGCAAAACTAAGATTCACCGTTATCTGTTGTAAGTTTGTCAATGTAGCGAAAAATTCTGACTCAGGCACGTCTTCACTAAATGAGTGTTCGATCACGACTAAATTTCAAATAAACTTCATCTGCGCATGATTTGCAGGAATCATCATGTCAAATTTCGTGTTTGTAACTGCAATACTTTCCTTAATATTCGTTAATTATCTATTTGCGTGGGCGGGGGGCGTGGCAACTCAATGTGTGTTTTTGTTGTACGCTGATCAAATTTTTTCGGATTTTGTCCACGCCCCCTTCCGCCCCCGTAAATCGAAGGAAATGGATTACAGGCGCAATTTTGGTGCCATATTGCTGTTTTTCAATTTTCAATCATAAACCCAAGAGAAACAAGTAAGGAAAGCTACAGTCCAGCGCGCCCGCCCGTAAGATACCATTCGACCAACTTCGTAGTTGCACTAACGAGTACTAACTCGCTCAAAGGCACAAAGGCTTAAACGATGCATGACGATATGCTTCAATGACGCGGACAACAGAACTATGAAAAACGTGAATCTCAGCCTGATGATAACTTTAAGTAAGGCGCTAGAGGGAAGTGCATCAGGATGGCTTTCCCAAATATGCTTTGCTAGCATCACATGGCCACAATTTAAAGAACTCTTCGTTCAACGCTTTGTTGACATCGAATCGTCTGCTGCCACACTGATGAAAATTTTGATCGGGCAACCAAAGTCTGGAGAAAGTTACACCGAATATGGGAGCCGAATCGTCACCTTACTTATATCAAAATTTAAATCTATTGATCTGGAGGAAATTGCGGTTTCACTAGCTCTGGCCCACATGGCACAAAATGATGACAAATTGTCGCGCTGGGTTTTTACAAACAATATTAAAACTCGAAATGACATGCAAGAAAGACTACAAGCGCAAACTTTTAAAAAACGGAACCTTGATGACGACGCATCTACAACAGGCCCGGAGCGTAAAAGGTCTAAGTATCTGTCTCAAGTAAAATACAATTATTGTGGAAAGTCTGGACATAAATATGCCGAATGTCGTGCTCGGCAGAGGACACAAATTCGAGGAAAAAGCCACAACGAAAGTTCAACGCAAGGATCGAAAGACCGGTCAACAGTCAAATATTTCAAATTCGACGAGCCTGGGCACTTCGCATCCTCTTGTCCAAAAGAACGATAACGAGGAAACGACCGAGTAATCCAGAAACTTGTTGACATCCGTACTGTAGCTCCACCATCAGAAACAATAAGTAGTTCAACCGGTTAGTCCGTTCCATTTTGGTTCGACTCTGGCGCTGAATGTTCCTTGGTTAAGGAAAGTGTCGCCGATAATTTAGTGTTATGAGAATTGATAACATTGTTAAACTGAACGGCATAAGAAATGATTCAATATGCAGCACTTTACAACTATTATGTAATATAAATATTAATCAATGTTATTTTGAGATTTAGTTACATGTTATTATGGACAAGTATTTGAAATATGACGTACTAATTGGTCGTGAAATTTTAGGCCAGGGCTTTGGCGTAACCATGGACGCTGACAAATTTCAAATTTTCACAACCAAAAGAGTAGAATCGTTAGTAATTACCAATTATGAAAATGTCATAGAATTAAATCATGAACTTGATGATCTTGATAAGGCAGCCTTGAAAAAAATTTTAAAATGTTATTCAGATTAGTTTATTGATGGAATACCAAAGACTAGGGTTACCACAGGGCAATTAGAGGAAATTAGATTAATATATCAGCAAAAGACCGTATAACGGCGGCCATATAGGCTTAGTGAAAAAGATAAAACAAAGTGCGGGGTAAATTTGACGAATAACTAAAAGCTAAGATGGTACGATTCAATGTAGGGGACCACGTCTTTCTCAAGACTGAAGAGCGGCACCAAACAAAGCTAGACCCAAAGTTTAAGTGTCCATTTGTAATAACGGAAAGGCTTGATGGTGACCGATATATATTTTAATCTTTGACAAGTAAAATAACGTATAAGTAAGCCCATGAACAAGCAAGGCAAGGGATCCCGATAAGTTTTTTGAATAAAATACCAGAATTACGAATCAATTTGACCGAGGTATCTGATAACTGGTTGCTTTCAGAACAACTGTAAAATACCGAGATACAAGAAATAATTTTAAAGTTAAAGAATACTGATTTACCAGGAAATCTGGACAAAACATATGAATTGCGAAAGGAAATACTACATTGAAATGGGAAAACCAAATGTTTATGACCATGCAGCTATTATGTGCAACTACGAAGTATACTAAGTTTGTGCAAAAGTATACTAAGTATACTAAGTTTGTGCAAAAGTATGTAAAAGGCAGAAGGAGACATGGCAGGCCCCAAAAACTTTATGTATTCTTGCTCAGGATCACTAGCCGAGTCCATTAATCCATGTCCGTCTGTCTGTATGAACGTCGAGATCTCAGCTATTACAAAAACTAGATACACCAAAATTGACATGATGGTTCCTGTATACTATATGCAGATCAAGTTTATTTTAAATACGAGTTGCCTCGCCCACCTTCCACGAAAATCGATAATTTACGAATATTAAGGAAAGTATTACAGTTACAGACACCAAATTTGGCATGATGATTCCTGTAAATCATGCGCAGATGAAAATTATTTCAAATAAGAGGTACCACGCCCACCGCCCACGCAAATCGACAATTAAGGGAAATATTACAGTTACAGACACGAAATTTGGCGTGATAATTCCTGTAAATAATGCGCAGATGAAAATTATTTAAAATTTAAGGTGCCACCCCCATCGCCCACGCAAAACGACAATTTACGAATATAAGGGAAAGTATTACAGGTACCGACACCAAATTTGGCATGATGGTACCCGTAAATGATGCGCAGATCAAGTTTACTTCAAATTTGAATTGCCACGCCCACCGTCCACGCAAATCCATAATTTTTAAATATTATGGAAAGTAGTAAGGTTACAGCTTTTTGCTTTGGAACAGGTAAGGATGCTGATAATTCCAAATTATAATCCGATCGGACAATAAGCATAGAAGTTATTAAAACAAGAAAGAAAGGCTACCTTCGGCTCACCGAATGTTTATTATCATTGCAGACATATATCAGAAATGTTTCACAGCGCTATCTCGAAAAATTACAATAATCGGCCGATAGGTTCTATGGCAGCTAAACGATATATCCGATTTTGATAAAATTTGCTCAACTTTGAATTGACATACTAAGGCATAGACTGCGAATGTTTCTTGGCAATATCTTGAAAAATGACAAAAATCGGCCGATAGGTTCTATAAGAGCTATACGATACATCGGTCCGATCCAGCTCGTTCCGACTCCCCTATTGATGCTGATTAAGAATATATATACTTTATAGGGTCGGAGATGTCTCCTACGGTGCGTTGCATACTTCTGGCCAAAATTAATCTACCATCTGCAATGGTATAAAAAATCGTTTTTCATAGTTCCGTTGCCCGCGTCATTGCAGCATATCGTCCTGCATCGTTTTAGCCTTTGTGTGTGTGTATGTATGTGTGTGGGCATGCGAGTTAGTACTAGTTAGTGCAACTACGAAGTTGGTCGAATGATATCTTACTGTCGGGTGAGCTCGACTGTAACTTTCCTTACTTGTTTTTAATTGAATTTTAAAAATAATAAAATTTGCATGTATTTTGTTGTTGCCTTTTTGTGTGCGACGCCAGTATGACTAGAACTTTATATTTCGATACAGTGTGCCTCAAACTGATTTGTTTAAAATGAAAACTTAGTGAAGTCATTAAAGTTGGGTTTCTAGTCCGAATCAGACGAATTATAATATATAAATTAAACCGAATACGTTTGTATTATTAAATGGTTCTTTTATTAGAGTCAACTGCTCTCAATTCTGGTATGTTACAAACTAAATACAAATCAAATTTATTAAGGCCGCAAAGTCTTCGGTTGGAGGCAGCGGACCCAGCAGAGCGCTTAGTCAGCGCCTCGTGCCGTCTGGAGCTTCATGCCTTCGACGGTCACTCAGCGCGCACACGCCCACCTCGTAGTACGCTGACCCTTGTACATCGCTTTCGCTAAAACGAAATACGATCTGGGCTGGCTCAGCGTCGTCGATGTTATTGTTGGCGCATCCGGTCTTGGGTGGCAAATCCGCGGGTCGTTCCACCCCTCTGACTTGCTCGTGTTAACTCCTCCTTGTCTTAAGATAAAGTCGTCCCCGGATTCTATGGTCTTAGATGGTTGTTGACGTTTGGCTTTCAGACGGTAAATAAGAAGGATGATGACCAGGGTTATTGAGGCTGTGGAGGAGGCAGAGCAAAAGATCCAGGTGTTGCCTGATGGCAGTCGGAATTGAAGGTGGTTGATGTGCTGCAGATGTTTAACGCTCTTCCCGTGAATCCATGACCGACCAAGGCGCTCTAGTTGCCTCAGAACGTTTACTTGATCCATGGCTGAAACTGTGGCTTTCTTCTTTGATGTTCCGATATTGTTCACGTAAAGGGTGCCGTTCATTTTAATTTTGTCGGTATACGATACCAGGTAAGTTCCTGATATTATCTGTCTTATTCCCTTTTCGTCGGTGGTATTTATGGTTACATCGTTGGTGATGAGCATTTCCTCGTCGATCATGGTGACCGGGTCCAAGTGTCCAGACTGGGTGTTGAAATGGGCGACCATGCCAGAGATGAGTTGCTGTGCGCAGGTTGGCGCTTTTGATCTCCTGCTGAAGGTGGTGCACGCTGATACATTGCAGTCCTTGACGGCGAAGGTTTCCGTCCCGCAATGCGCGACGGTGCTACCGTCCTCGAAATCTAAGATTTTATTTTCATGTTGTACCGGAAATATTCTTATTTTTTTACAAGTTAACAAAGGCTTAAGAAATTTAATTAAAAAGTACAATGGTCTCGATTTTAAAAAGTTTTTATGCTAGCTACTTCTAAAATATCTGATACGCTTACGTTTGTGGGATGTTTACTTTCAATCTCCCTTGCATCAACGTCATTCAGGATTATTGGACTTATTACGTTTAATTTGGATAGGGTAATTGCAAGGTATAAGTTTTCAAGTACTTGAATTACAATACGATTTTTTGCCAAAATCGTCTCGTACAAATGTTCTGTGTCCGAGTTGTCCGATTTTAAATAGAATTTATGGATGAGGTCAGTGTGTTTAATTGCAATTGTATTTTGTCGTTTATTTCTATGTGTCCGTTTACCGAGTCAGTTAGCTGTCCCTGTCTAAACCTCACCTGGTCCCAGTCGTCGGAGTCAGGTGTCCACGTATTGCTTTCAAAGCAGTCCCTAGAAAATTAAGACTATGGGCTTGTCGGTGACGTACCTTTAGTGTGTCCAGGAGAGTCTCTATTCGTCCCAAGTTCGTTTCAAGTACCCGTCTCATGTGCTCCTTCACGAAGAAGTCAATCGTGTGTTTCGTCTCGTTTGCGTAAGTCTCGTATGATGTAACGTTCGTTGTATATCCCATGTAACCGTACTCGTCCCATAGAGTAATGTCTCCGTCTATTATTGGTATGTGGTTAGCGTGTGAGTATTCGTTTAGTTTCATGGTTTAGGAGGGAGTTGTCAGTAGGACTAACGGGAGTCGCAAGTTTCCTAACCAAAGTGCGGAAAATATAAAATATAGAGTAACAAACGTCACTAAAGTATAACAAGTAAGGAAAGCTACAGTCGAGCGCGCCCGACCGTAAGATACCATTCGACCAACTTCGTAGTTGCACTAACTAGTCCTCACTCGCTCTCACACACATACAAACACACACACACACAGGGTAAAACGATGCAGGCGAAATGCTGTTATGACGCGGGCAACGGAACTTTGAAAAACGTTTTCTTTAATAACTTTTGTATTTATTGCCCGATCGGATTGTAATTTTGGGAATGTGTATATTATCAGCATCTTTTCATGTTCTAAAGCAGAAATCTGTCACCTAAATACGTTCCTTAATATTCATAAATTATCGATTTGCGTGGGCGGTGGGCGTGGCACCTGAAATTTAAAATAAACTTCGTCTGCGCTTGGTTTACAGGAACTATCATGCCAAATTTGGTGTCTGTAACTGTAATACTTTCCATAATATTCAAAAAATATCGATTTGCGTGGGCGCCTCAAATTTGAAATAAACTTGATCTGCGTATGGTATACAGGAACCTTCATGCCGAATTTGGTGTCTCAAGTTTTTGTAAAAGCTGATATTTTGACGTTCATACAGACAGACGGACAGACAGACATGGCTCAATCGACTCGGCTGTTGATCTTGAGCCAGAATATATAGACTTTATGGGGTCTGCCATGTCTCCTTCTGCCTGTTACATACTTTTGCACAAACTTAGTATACCTATTTTGACCATTTTCAATGGTCGAATGGTATACAAATATCCTTTTCCCAACGTTGTTTTCATTTTGGCAAACTAAGGCGAGGCACAATACTTTACCACCTTAGATTTAAATTCTGGTTTTCACCAGATACTACTCGCTGAAAATGACAAAGAGAAAACTGCCTTCTCAGTAGGAAACGGGCTCCCAGTATTTTTTATAGAACCATCGATAATGTGCTCAGAGAACAAATAGAAAAATCATTCTATGTCTACGTCGACGACGTAATTATCTTTTCAGAAAACATGAGTGATCATGTCAAACACATAGTATGGGTCTTAGATAGATTGCACGGAGCCAATATGAGGGTTTCGCGCGAAACATCGAATTTTTTTTTAAGGAAAGCGTCAAGTATTTAGGTTTTATAGTTTCGCCGGAGGCATAAGAACATTTGCAATTCGTATCTACGAACAGCCAAGCACACTATTTAATGTAAGATCATTCCTGAGCCTAACAAGCTACTATGAATGTTTTATTAACGATTTAACATCTATAGCAAGACCTATAAGTGACATCCTAAAGCGCAAAAATGGCGCAGACGAACAGAGAGACAGACAGACGTACAGATGGACAGACAGACAGACAGACGTACAGATGGACAGACAGATAGACAGACAGACGCACAGATGGACAGACAGACGGACAGATGGACAGACAGACATGGCTCAATCGACTCGGCTAGTGATCCTGAGTAAAAATATATATATGTCGTAGATTTGTCGTTATTCGCCATAATGCGCAGTGAGTTTCGATCGCACTGAAGTACTACGCACAACTGCCTTGTGTCGCACACTTCTTCTACGTGCTTACCATCGAACCACACTCGGCGTCAGCGACAACACGCTGGCGCCGCGCTAAAACGGTTCTTCTCAAAACTACAAACTACTGGCGACCAATAACTGCGCAATAAGAGGCTGATGCAATATTTCCATTATGATGAAATACACAACCAGAATACCCAGACACTAACACATGCAAACTTATGCTCCGACACGGCCATCCTGACCATTACACGACCTCGTGAAATATTACCAACAATACCATTTTCAAATTACTCTTACATTAACAAATTAAATTTCACATTTCAATATCAGTAAGAAATGTGAGATACAATACAATACAATAATACAAACTTTTTAACAAAATTCATTCATCATTTCATTACAATATCTAATGCGCCACACGCCATGATCAAACCAATTGTTTTGCACTTGTGCTTACATTATTATTATAAATTTCATTATAAGCCCTTCAGGTCTCCTCATTACTGTCTCTTTCAACAGCTTTCTTTTCCATTTCCCTATCACTGTCTCTTTCAACAGTTTAATTTTCCATTTCCTTATCACTGTCTCTTTCAACAGCTTCATTTTCCATCTCTTCATCACTGTCTCTTTCAACAGCTTCATTTTCCATCTCTTCATCACTGTCTCTTTCAACAGCTTCATTTTCCATCTCTTCATCACTGTCTCTTTCAACAGTTTCATTTTCAACCATTTCACTTAAATTCTTTTTACATTTTTCTAATTCTTCTTGTACTTGCCAATCTGGCATTTTTCTTATGTCATCGTGAGCATATTTATATTTTCTATTGTTCGTCAACGACCTGAGCATATATCTATCCTCCTCCAAGAATTCAGTTATTTCAAAAGGCCCTCTAAACTTCGGACTTAACTTTGTTTGATGCCTTTCTTCATTTTTTAACAACACGAAATCTCCAACTTGAAATTTTACAACTTTGGCTTTTCCTTTATCAAATTGCTTCTTGTTATATGCTACTGCAGCTGAAATATTGTGAACTGTCTGTGCTCTTACTTTTGCCAAATCAATCTCGTCTGCCGTATCGCAAGGTGGAATCAACCCCAACGGGCGGGCAACTTTGCCAATAAACAGTTCTAAGGGACTTGCCTTGGTTGCTTTACTAACCGTACAATTTAACGCTAATTGAACCTCTCCCAACGCATCTTGCCAAGCGCGGCTGCTAGTCTCAACTGCAGTCAATAAGTTCTTTAAGGTGCTCATAATGCGTTCGACTTGCCCATTAGCTCTACTTGCACCAGTCGCAATCAAATGCAAATTTATTTTCTATTGATCACAAAACTCACAAAATCTAGTGCTGGCAAAACACCTACCCTGATCTGCTATAATGCGATTTGGCACCCCAAACAAAGATGTAGCCGACGACACAGCCTTTATACAATTCTCAGCGTCAATCCTAATAGTGTGGGTTAGGTAAACAAATTTAGTGAAGGCATCTACTTGGACGATTACATACTCTTTCTGATCAGCCTTGCCACTCAACTCTTCAGTAATATCAATGTGAACGGTGTGCCAAGGTATATTTACTTTTGGTATTGGATGAAGGCTAGCTTGAATTTTGCCTGAAGAAGTCTTTGACATTTTACAAGTAATGCAGTTTTCAACGAACTCTCGAATATATTTAGACATGTTTGCAAACCAGTAAAAGTCATAGGCCTTATCTAATGTCTTCTCCCAACCCAGGTGCATAACTGCCTCATGAATTTGATTTATAACAGACCATCTAAATGATAAGGAACGGGTTCTGCCGTTTCGCTGAATTTTCCTATATAATATTCCGCTTCTCAATTCATAAGTTTTTGCAACATCCGCAGGAAGAGAATAATCTTTCAATTTATTTACGATACCAACTATTTCGGAATCCTGTCGCTGTTCAGCCAAAAGCCAAACCAAGCCAAAGTCAAGCCAAATGCGAATGCTAAATAAGATTTTTCGGTAACATCGTGAGGCGGCAATCTACTTGAGATTTCACGCTCTTTAAATAACAACAACAATAACAACAACCACGACAAGCGACAGCAGAACTCGAGCAGAGCAACAGCAACAACAACAACAATTAAGTAAAGCATTTACACACACAACACACACACGCACAACACAAATTTCATTTTCACTTGACGCATCAAATTAAATAACAACAAAAAAAGAAGAAGAAAGATACAAGTGAAATGAGGCAACAACTGCAGCAACAGAAACAACAACAACAACTACAAGAGCAACAATTTACAGTTTTTGATCTGATAATTTCAAATTGACCAGGTGATACTATTACATTAAATCCTGAGAACAACACTTCTCGACCAATAATGATATCATTTCTTAAATGCACATCGTCCAAAACATGAAACAATATCTCAATACAATAGTTGGTAATTTTTACGTTACTAAGTATTTGCAATGTGCTACAAATACTACCATTGCCAATACCTTTTAACAGCACTACATTGTTAATTCTTTTACCAACAAGTTTGTTACATAGCTTTTGTTTAATTAAAGAACATTCCGATCCAGAGTCAAAAGTTATTGGATATGTCTCACACTGATGAACCATCTCGCCCTTGGGTTCAACAACTTCACAAAGTTCCGCCCTTTTCACCTGAAGCGTGCCTTTTATGGTGTTTTCTGCGAAAATTATGTCCACTGTAGAGCACCACGCCGTTGCATCGACGCCAACACCGTCTGCGTTGAATTTGGGTAGCACCACCGAACTTTTATTTGTTGTTTCGGATGCCGTTGTTTGCAGTGTTTTAACAAGCTCGATAAAGTTTTTATTTTGCATTTCCATTAAAATCCGCAATGGCTCACTAGACATATCAGGTAGCGAGCCCGATCCCACTTCTGATGTCGCAGATTTGTCGTTATTCGCCATTATGATAGCGCAGTGAGTTTCGATCGCACTGAAGTACTACGCACAACTGCCTTGTGTCGCACACTTCTTCTACGTGCTTACCATCGAACCACACTCGGCGTCAGCGACAACACGCTGGCGCCGCGCTAAAACGGTTCTTCCCAAAACTACAAACTACAGGCGACCAATAACTGCGCAATTAGAGGCTGATGCAATATTTCCATTATGATGAAATACACAACCAGAATACCCATACACTAGCACATGCAAACTTATGCTCCGACATATACTTTATGCTGTCGCAAATGCCTCCTTCTGCCTGTTACGCTCATTTCGACAAACCAAATATACCATGAATTTTTTTAAAATCCATGGTCTTAAAATCGCACTATTACAGCTTATAAATTTTTATTAACGAACAAAAACGATTTATTGTGATATTGAGCTGTCTATCAAATCTGAGACAGTTAAGTCACTTAAGTAACCAATTTAATGTTCAAATTGTAAACGCACCCCCACTCCATAGCACTTTAAACGGACAGGTAGAGCGATTCCAGAGTACCCTGGTCTGAAGGTCGAAAGAGGTATTAAAGACACAGTCGAACTTATACTTCATGCAGCTATAGAATACAACAAAATTGTTCACTCAGTTACAAATAAAAGACCTATTGACATAATTCCCACATACACCACTGAACATAATATGGAAAATAGAAGAAGAAGAAGACTTAAGACAATCAACTAACTTGACCATGTACTCTACAAGAGTAAAATAAACAGAGCAACAACGAAGCCATTTCCCTCTGTCACATATGAAACAGATATTGGATTCAGACTTGCTACACATAAGGACCCTCATAGCAACAGTAGATGTTCATCATAGATATGTTAGAAGTATCAATCTGTTAGGATTTGCATTAAAAGTTTTAGCCGATACTCCAGATTTCGACGATTTCGAGAATTTGAAATTTACACAAAAAGAGCTCATAGAATCAGAAAACAGACAGATAAATATTAACACAAGGACCTAAGAACAAATAAACGCTCTAATAAACGCAGTTAATATCTTAATGAAAAATGCAAAAACAAATCAGATTAATACAGAACATTTATACGAAACCTTGCTTTCAAGAAATATGATTATTATTTCTGAACTTGAAGCCCTAATGTTATCGGTTACACTAAAAACAAGTAAGAAAGCTACTGTCGAGTATGCTCGACTGTTATATACCCGCTACCCAGATGCTCGTACATCAAAAGTATTTGCGAAACAATTAAGAACGTCTACAATCATATTTTGCCCGCAGCGCTGCTTACAGCTATGGAAAACGTTGAGTTAAATAACTTCTTTGTTTATTATCCGATTGTTACCAAATTTTCAGAGATCGTGTTCCTAGCTATAGCTATCATTTAAAATATAAGAATAATATGGTATATGTATAAACCGAAAATGAACAAAATGGGATCAAAATTGCGCTTATAATCAATTTTTTCGATTTACGGGGCATGGCTAAAATCCAAAATAAACTTGACCAGAGTGCAATAATAACACATTTTGTCACCAAATTTGGTAGTCCTAACTCTTATATCAGCTGAGATCTAGGTGTTCACACGGACAAACAGACGGACAGACGGACATGGCTATATCGACTCGGCTGTTAATTCTGAGCCAGAATATATATACTTTATAACTTGAATGATTTATTTGAGCTTATAAAAGAAACGACAAGCTTAGATAACGTTGTCGGCAAAGCTAATCAACGGAAAACGGTCAGAATATATCCAAAAGACAGTGACACTTACAGAAAAATTGTAAGATTGGTATTCAGTTTCACACTTATCCAATGCAGACAGAATTAATAGGGACGAAAACTAAATATTTTTAGACCTTGTATTTATTGTGTTTGTCGAAATGTGCGTAACAGGCAGAAGGAGGCATCTGCGGTGCCATTAAGTATATATATTCTGGCTCAGGATCACTAGCCGAGTCGCAATCGACTCAATAGTCATGTCTGTCTGTCCGTCTGTATGAACTCCTATATCTTACTAACTAACAAGTAAGGAAAGCTACAGTCGAGCGCGGCCAACCGTAAGATACCATTCGCCCAACTTCGTAATTGCACTAACTAGTACTAACTCGCTCTCACACACACATACAGACACACACACAAAGGCCAATACGATGCATGATGATATGCTGCAATGACGCGGGCAACGGAACTTTGAAAAACGTTTTCTTTAATAAGTTCTGTATTTATTGTCCGATCGGATTGTAATTTTGGGATTGGGTGTATATCATCAGCGTCTTTACGTGTTACAAACGGAACAGATATCGCAGCAAAAACGATCGAATATACAGCAGAATAACTTTTCCGAAGTCCAAGTATTCTTACAACAGCAACAACAACAGTTTCTGGAATGGCAACAGCAGATCCAACAACAACAACAACAACAGCAATTTCTTATGTGGTTGCAACAGCAGCAGCAAGAACAACTACAGTACAAAAGCCAAGCCAACGACTTAAAAAACTTGAAAAAATGGTACTCGAATTAGCCAATATGTTAAAGCAACAACGTTTCAGCCTCACAATGAATCCACTAAAGATTCTTATTTGGAATGATAACGGCATTTCAAGAAAAGCCAAAGAAGTTGAGCTGTTCGCGCACAATAACAGGGTAGACATTCTTCTTGTGATAGAACTTAGACTTAAAAGAGGTGAAACTGTAAAGATATATGGATATGCGTTTCCAGCAAATAGACAATCCCTTAATAATAATAGCGTTGGCGGAGTAGCGGTGTTCGTCAGGACAACTCTTCGCCATTTTCCACGGAGGGTTATACGCAGCACACAAATGTCATCAGTAAAAGTAGTCACAGGACTCGGTGACGTGCAGTTCAGCGCCATTTACTGTTCTCCAAGTATCAGAATCGAGGAAAGACACTTTACTGACATAATACGCGCTTGCGGCCAAAGGTATGTGGTTGGTGGCGACTGGAATGCCTGCCACTGACTTTGGGCGACACTTACAATTCACACTTACCATGGTATACCAGATCATCCAGCAACGATAACACAAAGCTGGGACTTGAACTCTGATCACTTGCCTTTGATCATATGCATTGAGACAGATGGTACTCAATTCAATCCTGGTCACCAAACACACTGACCTGCTTGTTTTTAGCCAACAATTGGAGAGTTTTATTCCGCTGAATACCACGCTTAATTGTGGAGAATATTGAAATGATTGTTGTCAACCTTACAGAAAGTATTCATAAGGCTGCGACTGACTCCACTCCTCTTGTCCCTTGGACAGGCACCAACTATGAAATAGCCCTGAAAAGAGGGGCTAGAGAGCTTGAGACACAGAAAAGAAGACTCCGACTGCGAGCAATTCGAACTCAAGACCCCTGGGACCGACTTTTATGGAACCGTGCTGCAAAGCAACTACGAAATGTTTAAAGAGAACTTCGAAACAACTTTTTTGAGCAGGCTACTATGGATTACATAGTGGATGCTGGATATTTGCTTTGGAAGTGCACCAAGTTCCGTAAAAGACAACCGTTTAGAAAGGTTCCTATAAAGTGCCCGGGTGGTGAGCTTGCAAAAAATGTAGAAAAGCAGACCAATTCTCTTGCACATCATCTGGAGACTAGGTTCACCCATTATCAATTTGCTACAACGGAGCAGTTTTGAGAGAGGCTTGATAGCACCTCAGCAAATGGCACCACCTATTAAACCTATCAGGGTTGAATTGCCGAAGTCATTAAATCTCTCCTGATAAAGAAGTCTCCTAGCATCTACAATGTTTGCAATGCCACATTAAAAGCACTACCTATTTGAGAGGTTCTTTACATGGCGCCAATATTTAATGCCATTTTCAGGGTGCAGTTCTTCCCAAAGCAGTGGAAAATGGCAGCAAGCCTAAGATTCAAAAGCCCGGGAAACTTGAAGATAACCCCGAATCGTACCGACCCATAAGTCTCTTATTTTCGCTATCCAAGGTAAGGGAAAGGCTGATTGCCAACAGAATAGGTGACATTTTTAACGAGCGCCGCATCCTATCGGATCATCAGTTTGGATTTTGACAGGGACACAGCACAGTGGAGCAGGTCAAGAGATTGACAAAACATATCCTACAGGCCTTTGATGAATTGGATATTGTATTGCAGTTTCCATTGACATGCAACAGGCATTTAATAGGGTTTGGCACGATGGCATGCTCAGCAAAATTAAAAAGTTATTACCAGCACCATATTATGGAGTTCTAAAATCATACTTGAAAGAAAGAAAGTTCATGGTCAGGGTCAGAAACACCTATCGACCCCTTATGAGAGTTACAGTTCCGTAGGGCAGCATACTTGGACCGCTGCTCTACTTAATATATACTGCAGATTTGCCTTGCCAAAACGCCTATCATAAGGTAGCCCCCAGGAAGGCTCTACTTGCTACGCACGCTAATGACATTGCACTGTTGTACAGCTCTAGGGGCCTCCAAGAATACCTCACCGCACTGCCTGCGTGGGGCAAAAGATTGAATTTAAAGAACAATCTACAAAAGACCACCAATTCCGGCATCAATTTCAAAACCCTAATTCCCAACACCCCACCCACACAACTGAAAGGCGTAATTCTAGATCAACTTTTGCAGGCTGGGTACCTCGGAATTACCCTTGATAAACGTCTGACTTTTGGCCCACACCTGAAAGCTACGGCTCGCAGATGCGGTCAAAGAATGCAACAACTGCGATGGCTGATAAACAGGAAAGGCACCATGTCACTAAGAGCCAAAAGAGCAGTCTACGTCCACTGTATAGCCCTGATCTGGTTGTACGGAATACAGATCTGGGGTATTTCTGCAAAATCCAACTACAACCGTACACAGGTATTGCAAAATCGTGCCATGCTTGCCATTAAAGACTGCCCATATTATCTACGTAGCACTACCCTTCATCGTGATCTGAATCTGCACACAGTGGGAGAGCAGATCTCAAGGCACACTAGCAGATATAATGATAGACTCAGAAGACACCACAGCATACTTGTTAGACACTTACCTTCGAAGTATGAGATAAAGTTGTAACTGCTCACACGCTTATTGCAAGGATTGGTACCACTATTTATCTGTTAAGTGCGCTGTTATGCTAATAGTACTGCATTGTATGGATTAATAGCTTTTACTTAATAATAACAAGTAACGAAAGCTACAGTCGAGCGCGCCCGACCGTAAGATACCATTTGACCAACTTCGAAGTTGTACTGACTAGCACTAACTTGCTCTCACACACAGATACAGACACATACAGAAAGATCAAAACGATGCGTGACGATATGTTGCAATGACGCGGGCTGCGGAACTATGGAAAACGTTTTCTTGAATATCTTCTGTGTTTATTGTCCGATCGGATTGTAATCGGATTGGGTGCATATTATCAGCATATTTACGTGTGCCAAAGAAGACAGCTGTAACCTTAATATTCATAAATTATCAATTTGGGTGGGCGGTGGTCGTGGCACTCCAAATTTGAAATTAACTTGATCTACGTATAGTATACAGGAACCATCATGTTTAATTTGGTGTCTTTAGCTTTTGTAATAGCTGAGATCTCGACGTTCATACAGGCAGACGGGCATGGCAATCGAATCGGCTAGTGATCCTGAGCAAGAATATATATGGTTTATGGGGTCTGCCACGTCTCCCTATGTCTGTAACATACTTTTGCACAAACTTAGTATACCATTTTTGACCATTTTTAATGGTCGAATGGTATAAATTTATGTTCTGATTTTAGAGTGAAGCATAACAAGTAAGAAAGCTACAGTCGAGTGTGCTCGACTGTAATATACCCGCTACCCAGCTGCTTGTACATCATTTATTTGCGGAACAAAAAAACGGCTACAATCAAATTTTGACCGTAAAAGGCTATGGACCTATAATATTTATGCAAAGTCAAAATCTAAAATAAAAAAAAAAAAATTTTTGCACACATTTAATTTTTGATGCGGGCGGGACTCAAACCCGTAAATGCATAATAGTACCACCAATACAATACCAATAGTCACCACCGTACACGCACACACGATTCGGCACAATGCTGCAAGCAGCGCTGCCGGCAATTACGGGGGCGGAAGGGGGCATGGCATAAAAATCGTAAAAGCAATGTTGATAATAGAGTTAGAGGTATAGTAACAAATAGAAAATAAGACTTTCGGTGACCAGAACTTACTTCTTACTTACTAAAACATAGTCGTGCCAATTTTTTTTAAAATCAGTTTAATATTTTCTCTTTTCAAAATGTTTTAGTCCGGCTGCAACAAGTTGCAAAATTTACAAGTCACAAAATGAGTCTTACGGCCAATTCTTAAAAAAAGCTACATATCGTTATAGTTTGTGCGAAAAACGAAGTTGACATGCAATGCACTGATAAAAAAGCTTTCTATGCTCAGAGATTTTTATCAATTTTAAAATTTAATGGCCTTGAGTTTGCATGCTTTGCTTTGTGTTGCTTCGCCTCAGTGTGCGTTGCCTAGCATTGCATCGGTATGCCTTGCATTATTTTGACAAGGTAAGGAAAATGTATAGGGCGGGTACGCACTTGCATAAGCGTTTAATAAATAAGATAATACCTATAAAAATAATTATTAAACAAATAAATATTAAAAATCATTTTAATACAACTAATTGTCTTCCCTTTAAAAGAAAATACACCTGCTAGTCATATGATGACATTGACTTTAAAAATTTAAATCACAAAACTACCTAATTGTTTTTGGCTGCGATACATTAATAGGCAAGATTATAAGCATGACCGTATACTACACCAAACAACTGACCACAAGTGCACATAAATATTTGAAAGTATATGTATATGCTCATACAAGTGCTAATACATACGAACGCATGCAAGTTAACTGAGTTATGCTTTGCTGAAATACGTAGGGTAAATTTAAGAGATCTAATTTGTAGTCATCAGTCGATATTTGGAGATTGAAAGCGTCGGTCATCGCCACACACAGGCATACAAATTCGCCTTATTAAGTGCAGACCACACAAATTCTATTATAATTTGTACACTTAGACAAATAAATATATTCAAAATACATTTAACCATAATTTGCACACACAATATATGAAATGCACCAAACCAAGTGCAAGCAAAAAACGGCGACAGCACTTTGGAAGCTATATAACCTTCACGTACCATTCGCATACAAAGTGCCTTGCTTGCGCAATCTGCCTTATAAATTCGAAGCATGCACTCATTAATTTGGAGCCAGAAACAGCAGATGGAAAAAGGAAGCCAGATACCGAGATCAGCAAGCAGACCGGCTGCCAAAAATAGACAAAGCAGTAATAAGAAGCGTAAAAAGGAAGATGATTGAATTTCAGGTGTATTTTTAAAGTGATTCAGTTAAGCCAAACTCAACAAAAATGCTTAGATGCGTTTTCTAATAAAATGAATTGATGGACACACTTAGTTTTAAGACCATGGATTTTAAAAAAATGCATGGTCTATTGTGTTTGTTGAAATGTGCGCAACAGGCAGAAGAAGGCAGACCCCATAAAGTATATACATTCTTGCTCAGGTTCACTAGCCGAGTCGATTAAGCCATGTCTGTCAGTCCGTCTGTCCGTCTGTGTTTTTTCCAAGCAGTGTGTTTTTTCAACTGCTTGGACTGCTTGGCGTCTAACTGAAAATTATATATATTGTTTATTATATTTCTTTGAAAAACACGTTTAATAACAGTTTTTTCAATCTAAATTTTTTCAAATTCTTAAAAACTCCATGGTCTTGTTTTTATACCATTGTCTGAGAATTTTTTTGTTAGTGCTCCAGTGCGCCATTTATGGCCGATTCCATTAGTCTAACTACATCTTTATTACTAACGGAACCTGAGGTTTTCGCCTGTTCTTGTGTTGGTGTTGCCTCTTGCTGGAGGTCCTGAGGATGATTTTGGAATTCTTGATCTTTAACCATTTTTAGCTTTGTAAAGCCGTCCATTAAGTTTTTTATACCATTCCACCATTGAAAATGGTCAAAAATGGTATACTAAGTTAGTGTAAAAGTATGTAACAGGATGAAGGAGACATGGCAGACCCCATAAAGTGTATATATTCTGGCTCAGAATCAACAACCGAGTCGATTGAGCCATGTCTGTCTGTCCGTCTATCTGTATGAACGTCAAGATCTCAGCTATACAAAAGCTAGAGACATCATATTTTACAAGATGGTTCCTGTACACCAAGTTTATTTCAAAACTTGGAGTGCCACGCCCACCGCCCACGCACATCGGCAATTTACGAATATTAAAGAAAGTATGAAAGCTACTGACACCAAATTTGGCATGATAGTTCCTGTAAATCATGCGCAGATAAAGATTGTTTCAAATTTGAGGTGCCACGCCCACCGCCCACGCAAATCGATAATTTTTGAATATTAAGGAAAGTATTACAGTTACAGACACTTAATTTGTGATAGTTCCTGTAAATCATGCGCAGATAAAGATTGTTTCAAATTTGAGGTGCCACGTCGGAGATGTCTCTTTCTGCCTGTTACATACATTTTCGGTTTGAACAAAGATATAATATCCTTATACTCTATGAGTAGCGGGTATAAAAACGTTTGGTAATAAACTTTAGGAGACTTAATTAAAAACAACAGATGAAAACTAGTAAGGTAAGCTACAGTCGAGCGCGCCCGACCGTAAGATACTATTCGAAAAACTTCGTAGTTGCACTAACTAGTCCTCACTCGCTCTCACACACATACAAACACACACACACACAGGCTAAAACGATGCAGACGATATGCTGTAATGACGCGGGCATCGGAACTATGAAAAACGTTTTCTTTAATAAGTTCTGTATTTATTGTCAGATCGGATTGTAATTTTGGGATTGGGTGTACATTATCAGCGTCTTTACGTGTTCCAAAGCAGAAATCTGTAACCTGAATACTTCTCTTAATATACAAAAATTATCGATTTGCGTGGGCGCCTCAAATTTGAAATAAACTTGATCTGCGTATGGTATACAGGAACCTTCATGCCGAATTTGGTGTCTGAAGCTTTTGTAAAAGCTGATATTTTGACGTTCATACAGACAGACGGACAGACAGACATGGCTCAATCGACTCGGCTGTTGATCTTGAGCCAGAATATATAGACTTTATGGGGTCTGCCATGTCTCCTTCTGCCTCTTACATACTTTTGCACAAACTTAGTATACCTATTTTGACCGTTTTCAATGGTCGAATGGTATACAAATATCCTTTTCCCAACGTTGTTTTCATTTTGGCAAACTAAGGCAAGGCACAATACTTTACCACCTTAGATTTAAATTCTGGTTTTCACCAGATACTACTCGCTGAAAATGACAAAGAGAAAACTGCCTTCTCAGTAGGAAACGGGAAATATAAATTTTACAGACTTACTTTTGAGTTGAAAAATGCTCCCAGTATTTTTTATAGAACCATCGATAATGTGCTCAGAGAACAAATAGAAAAATCATTCATGAGTGATCATGTCAACCACATAGTATGGGTCTTAGATAGATTGCACGGAGCCAATATGAGGGTTTCGCGCGAAAAATCGAATTTTTTTTTAAGGAAAGCGTCAAGTATTTAGGTTTTATAGTTTCGCGCGGAGGCATAAGAACATTCGCAATTCGTATCTACGAACAGCCAAGCACACTATTTAATATAAGATCATTCCTGATCTTAACTAGCTACTATAAATGTTTAATTAACGATTTAACATCTATAGCAAGGCCTATAAGTGACATCCTAAAGCGCAAAAATGGCACAGACGAACAGACAGACAGACGTACAGATGGACAGACAGACAGACAGACGTACAGATGGACATACAGATGGACAGACAGATGGACAGACAGATGGACAGACAGACATGGCTCAGTCGAATCGGCTAGTGATCCTGAGTAAAAATATATATACTTTATGGTGTCGCAGATGCCTCCTTCTGCCTGTTACGCTCATTTCGACAAACCAAATATACCATGAATTTTTTTCAAATCCATGGTCTTAAAATCGCACTATTACAGCTTATAAATTTTTATCGACGAACAAAAACGATTTATTGTGATATTGAGCCGTCTATCAAATCTGAGACAATTAAGTCACTTAAGTAACTAATTTAATGTTCAAATTGTAAACGCACCCCCACTCCATAGCACTTTAAACGGACAGGTAGAGAAATTCCAGAGTACCCTGGTCTAAAGGTCGAAAGAGGTATTAAAGACACAGTCGAACTTATACTTCATGCAGCTATAGAATACAACAAAATTGTTCACTCAGTTACAAATAAAAGACCTATTGACATAATTCCCACATACACCACTGAACATAATATGGAAACTAGAAATAAAGTTTTAAGTGCACAAAATATTCAATTAGAAAGATTAAACAAGACAAGACTTGACAGAATTTTTGACAGGTGAGACAAGGTTCTTGCTAAATTAAAGAAGAGGTTAGGAAATAAACTAACGACCTTGTTCACTAAAGAAACAGTGGAAGCTGACTGGGGCACCACAGTCTTAATAAAAGGGAGGGTGGTTCACAAAAACAATTCAAGATAATTATAGTAAAAACTATTATTTTTCCTTTATTCTTTATCAACACACCAGGATTTGGACGATACTTCTTCTCGTCATATTAATAACAGCTGAAGTCACAGTCTACACTGGTTTGAACTACATACCGATCATGGTCGGTGACGTAACTATTTGGAAGGACTTTAAACACTTAAGACAATCAACTAACTTGACCATGTACTCTACAAGAGTAAAATAAACAGAGCAACAACGAAGCCATTTCCCTCTGTCACATATGAAACAGATATTGGATTCAGACTTGCTACACATAAGGACTCTCATAGCAACAGTAGATGTTCATCATAGATATGTTAGAAGTATCAATCTGTTAGGAATTGCATTAAAAGTTTTAGCCGGTACTCCAGATTTCGACGATTTCGAGAATTTGAAATTTACACAAAAAGAGCTCATAGAATCAGAAAACAGACAGATAAATATTAACACAAGGACCTAAGAACAAATAAACGCTCTAACAAACGCAGTTAATATCTTAATGAAAAATGCAAAAACAAATCAGATTAATACAGAACATTTATACGAAACCTTGCTTTCAAGAAATATGATTATTATTTCTGAACTTGAAGCCCTAATGTTATCGGTTACACTAAAAACAAGTAAGAAAGCTACTGTCGAGTATGCTCGACTGTTATATACCCGCTACCCAGCTGCTCGTACATCAAAATTTTTTGCGAAACAATAAAGAACGGCTGAAATCATATTTTGAGTGTAAAAGACGTCGGACAATTTATCCCATTTTACCACCGTACACGTAGGCACTATTCGGCACAACGCTGCAGGCAGCGCTGCCCGCAGCGCTGCTTACAGCTATGGAAAAGGTTGAGTTAAATAACTTCTTTGTTTATTATACATACTTATACTTCTGTATATTTCCAAGTGAACGGACGCGTTTTTTCTTTGCTCCCCGCATCTTGAACTTTCTTTATTAAACCCGGCGTTTAATTGAATTAATTAACAGCACTAATCACTTTTTATAATCAGGAATTCGTTCACTCGCGGGTGCATGCCTAATTAAAACTAACAAATTGTGTTTTGCTTAATTTTGATTTTGGTTTGTACTTTGAACTTGTTTACTGCTTCAACTTCTTTTTTTAGAACTATTGTTGTTGTTCCTGACCTAATTTACTTTTTCTCTTTCACCGTGAGAGCACTTAACTCTCATTTACTCTCCCATACTTTAATTTACTGTAGTTTTTGTTGTTGTGCGCTGCAACGCTCACTCCCTATTCTTGTTCTTTTGAACTTTGTTTTTGCATGTGCCTGACTCTCACTCCAATCTATTCTCACTTTTTGTTTTTACTTGCGGTTGTTGTAAACTTACAGTGGTCATCCCTTACAATGGAAGGAGGCATTGTCTGCTATAAAAAATCTTCCCAAAAGCAGATTACTTCTGCTCAGGCAAGTATTGCATGTTGGATATGCAATAACATTGCTCATGCTTATTGTGCTGGCCCTAGCGACACTACAGCTGATGCCATAGCCAGGCGTAATGGGTTGCATTACTGCTGCGAGGCATGTCGTGAGGTCGAAAACGAATTTGTATCGCTTATGCGGCAGATTAGGACGGGATTCAGGGAGCTGAACAGCAGTTTTCGAAAACTGTCCGATCAGTTCTCTGCGCTGGAATCGTTTGTCAATAACCCTAAGCTATTGGATGAGTCCCCGAAGCGAAAAAAGTCAGCTCCTAAAGAGCAGCCGCCTATTATTGTCCTCCCGCCTCAGAATGCTGACCAACCAGTGACTCCTGTGACACTGCCGCTGCCCATGTTAACTACACCTGTAGTAACGAAGTCGGCGGCTCAAAAAGTTTCGGCACCCGAAATTGTCACTGTGGAGTCTGTGACGCCCATTACGCCTCTCTCCGATTTGTCCGGTGCGATCTCATTACCTATGAGATCGTTAAATTTAGGAACTCAGGGAATAGTTCCACAGGCAGCAGCGTCTTCCGGATTACCGGTTTCAAACGTACCCACTAATATCATATCAGTGGGTCGTAAGGCTGTGACAGGAATCCCACCAAAGAAATAAATATTAGTTTCAAGGCTTGCCCCTGATCTCACATCAGATGATGTCATGGCTTTTATTCAAGCTAAAACTCAAGCCGACATAAAGGTGGAAAAATTTAGATTCTCGTACGAAAGGGATATTTCATCCTTAAAAATAAGTGTCCCTAATGATTTGACCGTATATGCTCGTCTGAATTCTGGCCTGATCATATTATAGTTAAAGAATTCGAGGCTGAAAAGAGAAAAAATCGACAACCGATTACTCTTTCAGTCCCAAATCAAACCACTACAACAAAGACAAATAAAATAACAAAAAACTAATTACGTCACTTTCCTTAACCTATCAAAACGTTAGCGGCCTATGTAGTAAACTAACTTCTGTATTTCGAAATAGTCTTTCATTTGCTTCCCAGGGGCTTATGTTAACTGAGACTTGGTTGAAGTCGGAGATTTTAAGCTCCGAAGTTCTTTCAAGTCGGTACACAACGTATAGCCTTGACCGACCTGGCCGGCGGGGTGGCGGGATTTTAATTGCAGTCGACTCTGCCATCCCGTCGGATAAGATAGTGCCGGAGGTTCAATACGATATTGAATTTATTTGTGTAAAATTACATTTTCCCGGCTTTTGCGCCTATATAACTTGCTCGTATGTTCCTCCGTCGTCTGATAGTTCTGTCTTCAATCAACATTTGTCTATAATTAGGTCTATTTTCAACCTGCTATCAAACAGGAATTAACTTATAGTCCTTGGTGACTTTAATATACCTGATTGTTGCTGGACACCTAGTGACGAGGAAAATTTTTAATTGCCCTCAAAACAGCATGACCTTTTTGATGGTTTGCAAGACATTTCAATGTCTCAGGTTAATCATGTCGTAAATTCCTTAAATCGAACACTTGATTTGTGTTACGTTTCTGATCATTCTAAGGTAACTCTGAGAGTCCAACCCTTAACCCAACCGGAAGATCACTACCATCCCACGTTTGAAGTTGTTTTCGAATTTGGTTCGAATGTGCTGGGTAGTGTGAGAGTGCCGTGTAAACGTGTTCGCTGCTTTCGTAATGCAGATTTCTCCAAGCTTAATAACTTGATCTCATGTTGCGACTGGTCCGATCTTTATTCGTGTACTGATATGGCTGACGCCATTAGTATTTTTTACGATACCTTAAGTGGATTTTTTGATAATTGTGTTCCTCGTGTTTATCGAATGACTTCAAGTAACCCTCCGAGGTTTACTAAAGAATTGTCAAGTTTAAAAAATCGAAAGTCTAAACTCTATTAGAAATATAGAGCAGGTCATTCTCCGTCCGCCTTCTCTCGTTATCTTATTGCTCGGTCAAACTTTATCGTGCTGAACGCTGCTTGTTACAATAACTATTTGATTCGCTGCAGGATTTAGTTCCAGCAGATTCCTTAACAGTTTTATAGTTTCGTTAACATGAAGCGTAAATCTAATACCATTCCTTCTAATTTATCGTTTAATAAGGATGATGCTAATAATGATCAGGCCATTGCCGATTTGTTTGCGAAGTTCTTTCAAACGATTTACTCAAAATTTACACAGTCCTCGCATACATACCCATATACCATTCCTAGCTCGAATGGAATTTTCACCCCTGTTCTTCATGAGAATAGTCTCTATAGGGATCTATGTCTGGTAAAACCTGTTTTCAATCCAGGTCCTGACGGAATTCCCGGTTGTGTACTTCGTTACTGTGCCAATTCATTAACTAAGCCGTTGCACAAACTATTTTCCCTTGATTTGGAAGGAATCACTTATAATTCCTCTTCATAAAAAAGGCAGTAAGTCTGATGCAAGCAATTATAGAGGTAAACCACTCCCTTCTCGCACACAAACTTAACCTTCTGGGCTTTACAAATTCCTTAGTTGGATCGTTAGTTATCTAACCGACCGAACTCAAAGAGTCTCATTCAAAAATGTTCTTTCTAGCCCACTTTATGTCACTTGTGGTGTTCCTCAAGGAAGCCATCTGGGTCCCCTTCTTTTTACTCTTTTTATTAATGATCTACCTTTGGTCATACGTAACACGCGTACTCTTATGTATGCAGACGATGTTAAGCTATGCTATGAATTAAAGATGTCTCTTGTCACTCTTTTCTTAAAGACGAACCTTGACCGTTTTCATAGTTGGTCCAGTGCAAAGCAATTAAACTTGAACATGTATAAATGCAAGCTAATGACCTTGTCTCGGGCCAGTCCCAAGTATGCCTCATACACTCTTTGTGGTTGCCCCCTGGATAGAATTACCTTGGCTGATGATCTGGGCGTCCGATTGGATCGCAAACTTAAATTTACTGAACACATTATTTCTATGGTCAATAAGGCCATGGGTGTTCTGGGCTTTATAAAGCGGTTGTCTAAGGAATTCAACGACCCTTATGTCACAAAAACTCTTTATATCTCTCTTGTGCGTCCTATTCTTGAGTATGGTTCAGTATGGTTACTAATGTATTTTCCTTTTTTCCTCGTTTATCTTTTTTCTATCCATGAACTATATATCTTTACTCACTATCTTAAGTTGGATTTTCTTTTACGCTTCCTCCGGTCGATGTAGCGTATTAACAACTAACACTAACAACTAACACCTAACAATCTTTTCTGATCTGATTGGGTTTTTCTGGGTTTTCCCCAATCCTTTTGCAACAGATGTTGGATCATTTTAAATAAATAAAATTTTTAATTATTCTTTCGTTCACCCAGACTAGTTGTTAAATTTTTGTTTTAAATTGTAATTATTTAATTCACTTTTAATTTTAATTTTTTTAATCTTAAAGATAATTTAACTTAATTATATGACAATTTTTTTTATTTTAATGTTAAATCTTTTAACATTTTGTGTCGACTGTCATTAGTTGACGTTAAATAAATAAAAAAATAAATAAATTATCCGATTGTTACCAAATTTTCAGAGATCGTCTTCCTAGCTATAGTTATCATATAAAATATAAGTATGTCGCAGATTCGTCGTTATTCGCCATTATGATAGCGCAGTGAGTTTCGATCGCACTGAAGTACTACGCACAACTGCCTTGTGTCGCACACTTCTTCTACGTGCTTACCATCGAACCACACTCGGCGTCAGCGACAACACGCTGGCGCCGCGCTAAAACGGTTCTTCCCAAAACTACAAACTACAGGCGACCAATAACTGCGCAATTAGAGGCTGATGCAATATTTCCATTATGATGAAATACACTACCAGAATACCCATACACTAACACATGCAAACTTATGCTCCGACACGGCCATCCTGACCACTACACGACCTCGTGAAATATTACCAACAATGCCTTTTCTTTAATGCAACAAAACCATTTTCAAATTACACTTACATTAACAAATTAAATTTCACATTTCAATATCATTCTTAGAGTAATACAAACTTTTTAACATAATTCATTCATCATTTCATTACAATATCTAATGCGCCACAGGCCATGATCAAAACAATTGTTTTGCACTTGTGCTTACATTATTATTATAAATTTCATTATTAGCCCTTAAGGCACCTGTACTGTCTCTTTCAACAGTTTGTTTTACATGCTTTCATTACTGTCTCTTTCAACAGTTTCATTTTCAGCCATTTCATTACTGTCTCTTTCAACAGTTTCTTTTTCAGCCATTTCATTACTGTCTCTTTCAACAGTTTCTTTTTAAGCCATTTCATTACTGTCTCTTTCAACAGCTTTCTTTTCCATTTCCTTATCACTGTCTCTTTCAACAGCTTCATTTTCCATCTCTTCATCACTGTCTCTTTCAACAGCTTCATATTCCATCTCTTCATCACTGTCTCTTTCAACAGTTTCATTTTCAACCATTTCACTTAAATTCTTTTTACATTTTTCTAATTCTTCTTGTACTTGCCAATCTGGCATTTTTCTTATGTCATCGTGAGCATATTTATATTTTCTATTGTTCGTCAACGACCTGAGCATATATCTATCCTCCTCCAACAATTCAGTTATTTCAAAAGGCCCTCTAAGCTTCGGACTTAACTTTGTTTGATGCCTTTCTTCATTTTTTAACAACACGAAATCTCCAACTTGACATTTTACAACTTTGGCTTTTCCTTTATCAAATTGCTTCTTGTTATATGCTGCTGCAGCTGAAATATTGTGAACTGCCTGTGCTCTTACTTCTGCCAAATCAATCTCGTCTGCCGTATCGCAAGGTGGAAGCAACCCCAACGCGGGCAACTTTGCCAATAAATAGTTCTAAGGGACTTGCCTTGGTTGCTTTACTAACCGTACAATTTAACGCTAATTGAACCTCTCCCAACGCATCTTGCCAAGCGCGGCTGCTAGTCTCAACTGCAGTCAATAAGTTCTTTAAGGTGCTCATAATGCGTTCGACTTGCCCATTAGCTCTACTTGCACCAGTCGCAATCAAATGCAAATTTATTTTCTGTTGATCACAAAACTCACTAAATCTAGTGCTGGCAAAACACCTACCCTGATCTGCTATAATGCGATTTGGCACCCCAAACAAAGATATAGCCGACGACACAGCCTTTATACTGTTGGGATTGTTCAACGATTATCGCGTGTTCTTTATTCATTGCAGACCGCTTAACAAGTAAAATTACAGAAGAGAGAAATGCGCGCTTAATCGCTTCAGCGATAACAATCGTATCTGTGCTTATCGATACCTACTTGGAACTAGTTTACTATATTTGTGTTGCCAGTTACAGAAATTCATTTTCAACACCTCTTCTCAATACAAATATATGTACATTACATTATTTCTTATTTTAGTCCAATTAAATTTAGTAACTTATTATGCTTAGCTTTTGTTAAATTCTTAGTACAAATGTCTGCTAGCATATTCGTAGTATCAATATAATTCAAAACAATTTCTTTCTTGTTTACTAATTCGCGAATGAAATGATACCTTATATCAATATGCTTACTTCTTGAATGGTAAGAATGATTTTTAGCCAATTGTTGGGCTCCTAAATTATCGCTATAGATACATATGGGTGTTAGATTATGTTTGTTACAAAGTATTTCAGTTAACAATTGCTTTAAATATACTGCTTCTTTGCCAGCCGCTGCTAACGCCATGTATTCCGCCTCTGTGCTGCTCAATGCCACTGTAGTTTGCTTGTGTGATACCGCAGGATATGCTTTGCGCCATTTTCATGTTCCTTACGAGGGCACTTGTTCATCTGCGATAGCTTACACACTGAGTGTAATATGTCTGGTCGAGTTGATATGGCCAAATACATCAGGCTGCCAATCAGTGCCTGATAGTGCTTCTCATCAGCCATGTTATCGTCGTTAGAAGGTGGCTTTATCTGGTATCCTGGGTCCAACGGAGTTGATGCCGCCTTGCAGTTCTGCATGCCTTGCTGTTGCAACATGTCTTCTATGTAAGTTGTTTGACACACAAACACATCACCAGTATCTGCATTGCGCTCGACCTCAAAACCCAAAAAGTTGGTAACTGGACCCTTATCGACTGATTTGAATTGCTTGCCAATATACTCGTTGATTTTCAACAAGTCGTCTTTGTCTTGGCTTGCAATGAGGATATCGTCGACATATACTGCAATGAGATTAATGTGGTTATTGTTATACAGTTTATACAAACATGGCTCGCTGCTGCATGGAACAAATCCATAATCTTGTAGAGCACGATCCAGCTTCGCGTTCCACTCTCTGCCAGATTGTTTCAATCCGTAGATAGCCTTGTTCAGCTTTGCCACACGTTTTGGGAAACGGTTGTCAGCGAACATCTCGGGTTGAACCATATATACTTCCTCGTGAAGATCTCCGTTCAAATAAGCCGTGCACACATCCATTTGGTGTAGATGTAGCTGGAGTTGTGCTGCTAGTGCAAATACCATGCGTATCGTTGCATAACGTACAACTGGCGAATAAGTTTCTTCGTAGTCGACGCCATACTGCTGACTGCATCCTTTTGCAACAAGTCTTGGCTTGTAACGCTCAATACTGCCGTTTGATCCCTTCTTTGAAGAAAACACCCACTTATTGCCAATGACTCTGCATCCTTTGGGGGGATCCACCAGCGTCCATGTATTGTTGGTAACTAGAGATTTATACTCAGCTTTCATTGCTTCTATCCATTTTTCAGAAGACTTGCAGTTCATTGCCGCTTTCAGGTTCTCTGGAGCTTGTACCTCTTCTGAAGCGATCATCACATTTAACTGGTTGCGTTGTTTAGCTGGTCTACCTGGTGCACCACTACGTAGTATTCGAGGTCTGCCTGGTCCATATATGGGTATGTTGTGGTCATCCTCTTCTTCCGCCTCATAGCTATCGTTTTTAAGCGTTGTGTCGTGAGATTCAGCTGCATCTTCATAATCCGTTTCGGGTGAACAGGAGAGAACTTATCTTGTATCCAAATCCTCCGAGTCTTCTGCCGTATCCTCACTATTTATTTCTTGGTCAATTTCAGAAAATTGAACGTTGTTTTTGTTGCCCATCAACACGTTTTCGTCGAACTTAACGTCACGCTTCACTACGACTTTGTCAACTTCTTGATCGTATAGCCTGTATCCTTTGACTTCGTTGCTATAGCCGACAAATATGAATTCTTTTCCCTTAGCCTGAAATTTTTGCTTCTGGGTTTTTTCCAAACCGACTGCCAAACAGCCAAATGTCCGCAAATATTTCACTACGGGCTTGCGTTTGAACCATACTTCAAATGGTGTCGAGTCTTCTAAAGCTCTTGAGAGTATTCTATTTTTAATATGAGCTGCGCAGGCACACGCTTCAGCCCAAAACTTGTCTTCTAAACCCGAATGCACTAACATTGATCTCGCCATTTCCACAATTGTTCGATTATATCGTTCAGCAACGCCATTTTGCTGTGGGGTATGTGGCACTGTTAATTGCCGTTTTATGCCGTTTTCGCGCAAAAACTGTTCGAAGTCATTATTAACGTATTCGCCACCATTGTCACTTCTTAGTGTCTTTATTTTAAAACCAGTTTGTTTCTCCACATACAATTTAAATTCTTTAAAATGCTGTAGGACTTCTCTCTTTTGCTGCATAAACTTAACTGTTGTATATCTTGACTTATCGTCAATAAATGTCACAAAATATTTTGACCCGCCGATAGAGTTTACATTAAAAGGTCCACAAACGTCCGAATGGATTAATTCTAAAATATTTTTGGCACGATATTCCGATTCTACAAACGGTAATGAACAAATTTTGTTTTTCATGCAGGACACACACGATGTATTCACAGCTGATTTAAACTTGTCTATACCATGCACTATTCCCTTTGTTGAAAGTTTATGTAAACTTTGCATATTTATATGGCCCAATCTGTTATGCCATTTAAAAACGTTTTCGACATACGCAACGTTGATTGATTGGAATATATTTTTAAAGAAATATAAATCATTTTCACGTTTTCCGATTGCAACTATTGTGCCGTTGCCAGTGTCTTTAATTAACACGATGTTCCCTTTAAATTCAATTTTTAAACCATTTTCTGTGCCCTTAACCACTGAGAAAAAATTTGTTTGAATTTTGGGTACATGCAACACATTTTTTAAATTAAAGCACGATCTGTCTGTTTTTATTTTGATGGTACCAATTCCAATAGCGTTTAAAGATTGGTCACCGGCCACAAAAATGATTTGATTTAATTCTTTATATTCTAAACAAGTCACGATCGTTTGCCATATGCGAAGTGGCACCACTGTCAATGCACCATTCACCGCGACATATATTATATTTGTTAGAATATAAAGCTGAATGCTTTGATACACACAAATAGAAGCGTTCGTTGGAATTTTTATTTTCCTTCGAATTCGACGCATTTTGGTGTTGTTGCTTTTGTCTGACTTCGCTTTGTTCCCTTTCTTTTGCGTTCTTGCAATTCGCCGCGAAATGTCCACGCTTCCCGCACGCATAGCATTTACCGTTTTTAGAGCTCTTTCCGTCATTCGCAAAATATGCATGTTGCGCGTTTTTTTCGGTATTGCCTTGGCTTCTACGTTCTGCCTCTTCTAATAACTTATTTCGCAAGACCACGAAATTCGGAAGCTCATCTCGAATTTCCATCGCGATAACGAAGTTTTCAAAACTTTTAGGGAGGCTTGACAAAAGAATTATCACTACTAATTCGTCTTTTAATTCTATGCCCACTTCACTTAATTTTTCTACCACGCTAGTAAAATCGTTTAGATATTGCGGTACATTGTTCCCTTCGATTAAAAGCAAACTTAATAGGTTTTTATATAATGTCACCTTTCTTGCTGGCCCTTGTGGCTCATAAACATCTTTTAGCTTGTTCCAAGCTTCTTTTGCTGTTTTACAATGTTTGATATAATTAAGCTGCGTAGGTTTCACAGACAAAATTATTGATGCCAATACGGCCTTTTCGTCCGTTTTTATCCACTTTTGATCACCTGTCTCTGGTCTTTCGTATGCACCGTTAACTTCACTCCACGTATCTGAATGTATAAGCACACCGCGCATTTGGACACACCAAATGTCATAATTCTTTTCGTCTAGTTTATCTATTGAATATAAACTACTAGCCATTTTGCTCAGCAATTTATTTTTGGACACACCGTTAATCTCTTTCTATATATCTTTATTTAAACACGCTTTCGCGACCGCCTGGGCCCATAACCTTTGTTGGGATTGTTCAACGTTTATCGCGTGTTCTTTATTCATTGCAGACCGCTTAACAAGTAAAATTACAGAAGAGAGAAATGCGCGCTTAATCGCTTCAGCGATAACAATCGTATCTGTGCTTATCGATACCTACTTGGAACTAGTTCACTATATTTGTGTTGCCAGTTACAGAAATTCATTTTCAACATATACAATTCTCAGCGTCAATCTTAATAGTGTGGGTTAGGTAAACAAATTTAGTAAAGGCATCTACTTGGACGATTACATACTCTTTCTGATCAGCCTTGCCACTCAACTTTCCAGTAATATCAATGTGAACGGTGTGCCAAGGTATATTTACTTTTGGTATTGGATGAAGGCTAGCTTGAATTTTGCCTGAAGAAGTCTTTGACATTTTACAAGTAATGCAGTTTTCAACGAACTTTCGAATATATGTAGACATGTTTGCAAACCAGTAAAAGTCATAGGCCTTATCTAATGTCTTCTCCCAACCCAGGTGCATAACTGCCTCATGAATTTGATTTATAACAGACCATCTAAATGATCTTGGAACAATTGATAAGGAACGGGTTCTGCCGTTTCGCTGAATTTTCCTATATAATATTCCGCTTCTCAATTCATAAGTTTTTGCAACATCCGCAGGAAGAGAATAATCTTTCAATTTATTTACGATATCAACTATTTCGGAATCCTGTCGCTGTTCAGCCAAAAGCCAAACCAAGCCAAATGCGAATGCTAAATAAGATTTTTCGGTAACATCGTGAGGCGGCAATCTACTTTAGATTTCACGCTCTTTAAATAACAACAACAATAACAACAACCACGACAAGCGACAGCAGAACTCGAGCAGAGCAACAGCAACAACAACAACAATTAAGTAAAGCATTTACACACACAACACACACACGCACAACACAAATTTCATTTTCACTTGACGCATCAAATTAAAACAACAAAAAAAAAAGAAGAAGAAAGATACAAGTGAAATGAGGCAACAACTGCAGCAACAGAAACAACAACAACAACTACAAGAGCAACAATTTACAGTTTTTGATCTGATAATTTCAAATTGGCCAGGTGATACAATTACATTAAATCCTGAGAACAACACTTCTCGACCAATAATGATATCATTTCTTAAATGCACATCGTCCAAAACATGAAACAATATCTCAATACAATAGTTGTTAATTTTTACGTTACTAAGTATTTGCAATGTGCTACAAATACTACCATTGCCAATACCTTTTAACAGCACTACATTGTTAATTCTTTTACCAACAAATTTGTTACATAGCTTTTGTTTAATTAAAGAACATTCCGATCCAGAGTCAAAAGTTATTGGATATGTCTCACACTGATGAACCATCTCGCCCTTGGGTTCAACAACTTCACAAAGTTCCGCCCTTTTCACCTGAAGCGTGCCTTTTATGGTGTTTTCTGCGAAAATTATGTCCACTGTAGAGCACCACGCCGTTGCATCGACGCCAACACCGTCTGCGTTGAATTTGGGTAGCACCACCGAACTTTTATTTGTTGTTTCGGATGCCGTTGTTTGCAGTGTTTTAACAAGCTCGATAAAGTTTTTATTTTGCATTTCCATTAAAATCCGCAATGGCTCACTAGACATATCAGGTAGCGAGCCCGATCCCACTTCTGATGTCGCAGATTTGTCGTTATTCGCCATTATGATAGCGCAGTGAGTTTCGATCGCACTGAAGTACTACGCACAACTGCCTTGTGTCGCACACTTCTTCTACGTGCTTACCATCGAACCACACTCGGCGTCAGCGACAACACGCTGGCCCCGCGCTAAAACGGTTCTTCGCAAAACTACAAACTACAGGCGACCAATAACTGCGCAATTAGAGGCTGATGCAATATTTCCATTATGATGAAAAACACTACCATAATACCCATACACTAACACATGCAAACTTATGCTCCGACAAGTATAATATGGCATATGTATAAACCGAAAATGAACAAAATGGCATCAAAATTGCGCTTATAATCAATTTTTTCGATTTACAGGGCATGGCTACAATCCAAAACAAACTTGACCAGCGTGCAATAATAAAACATTTTGTCACCAAATTTGGTAGTCCTAGCTCTTATATCAGCTGAGATCTAGGTGTTCACACGACAAACAGACGGACAGACGGACATGGCTATATCGACTCGGCTGTTAATTCTGAGCCAGAATATATATACTTTATGGGCTCGGAGATGTCTCCTTCTGCCTGTTACATACATTTTCGGTTTGAACAAAGTTATAATACCCTTCTACTCTATGAGTAGCGGGCAAAAATCCACCGCAAATTCTTGTAAATATTAGTAACTTGAATGATTTATTTGAGCTTATAAAAGAAGCGACAAGCTTAGATAACGTTGTCGGCAAAGCTAATCAACGGAAAACGGTCAGAATATACCCAAAAGACAGTGACACTTACGGAAAAATTGTAAGATTGGTATTCAGTTTCATACTTATCCAATGCAGACAGAATTAATAGGGACGAAAACTAAATATTTTTAGACCTTGTATTTATTGTGTTTGTCGAAATGTGCGTAACAGGCAGGAGGCATCTGCGGTGCCATTAAGTATATATATTCTGGCTCAGGATCACTAGCCGAGTCGCAATCGACTCAATAGTCATGTCTGTCTGTTCGTCTGTATGAACTCCTATATCTTACTAACTAACAAGTAAGGAAAGCTACAGTCGAGCGCGGCCAACCGTAAGATACCATTCGACCAACTTCGTAATTGCACTAACTAGTACTAACTCGCTCTCACACACACATACAGACACACACACATACAAACACACACACATACAGACACACACACATACAGACACACACACATACAAACACACACACATACAGACACACACACATACAGACACACACACATACAGACACACACATATACAGCCACACACACAAAGGCTAAAACGATGCATGATGATATGCTGCAATGACGCGGGCAACGGAACTTTGAAAAACGTTTTCTTTAATAAGTTCTGTATTTATTGTCAGATCGGATTGTAATTTTGGGATTTGAAATAAACTTGATCTGCGTATGGTATACAGGAACCTTCATGCCGAATTTGGTGTCTCAAGCTTCTGTAAAAGCTGATATTTTGACGTTCATACAGACAGACGGACAGACAGACATGGCTCAATCGACTCGGCTGTTGATCTTGAGCCAGAATATATAGACTTTATGGGGTCTGCCATGTCTCCTTCTGCCTCTTACATACTTTTGCACAAACTTAGTATACATATTTTGACCATTTTCAATGGTCGAATGGTATACAAATATCCTTTTCCCACCGTTGTTTTCATTTTGGCAAACTAAGGCAAGGCCCAATACTTTACCATCTTAGATTTAAATTCTGGTTTTCACCAGATACTACTCGCTGAAAATGACAAAGAGAAAACTGCATTCTTAGTAGGAAACGGGAAATATAAGTTTTACAGACTTACTTTTGAGTTGAAAAATGCTCCCAGTATTTTTTATAGAACCATCGATAATGTGCTAGTGATCCTGAGCCAGAACAGACTTTATGGGGTCTGCCATGTCTCCTTCTGCCTGTTACATACTTTTGCACAAACTTAGTATACCTATTTTGACCATTTTCAATGGTCGAATGGTATAAAAATATCCTTTACCCACCGTTGTTTTCATTTTGGCAAACTAAGGCAAGGCACAATACTTTACCATCTTAGATTTAAATTCTGGTTTTCACCAGATACTACTCGCTGAAAATGACAAAGAGAAAACTGCCTTCTTAGTAGGAAATGGGAAATATAAATTTTACAGACTTACTTTTGAGTTGAAAAATGCTCCAAGTATTTTTTATAGAACCATCGATAATGTGCTCAGAGAACAAATAGAAAAATCATTCTATGTCTACGTCGACGACGTAATTATCTTTTCAGAAAACATGAGTGATCATGTCAATCACATAGTATGGGTCTTAGATAGATTGCACGGAGCCAATATGAGGGTTTCGCGCGAAAAATCGAATTTTTTTTTAAGGAAAGCGTCAAGTATTTAGGTTTTATAGTTTCGCCGGAGGCATAGGAACATTTGCAATTCGTATCTACGAACTACCAAGCACACTATTTAATGTAAGATCATTCCTGGGCTTAACAAGCTACTATGAATGTTTTATTAACGATAGACAGACAGACGTACAGATGGACAGACAGATAGACAGACAGACGCACATATGGACAGACAGACGGACAGATGGACAGACAGACATGGCTCAATCGACTCGGCTAGTTGTCCTGAGTAAAAATATATACCCTTTATGGTGTCGCAAATGCCTCCTTCTGCCTGTTACGCTCATTTCGACAAACCAAATATACCATGAATTTTTTTAAAATCCATGGTCTTAAAATCGCACTATTACAGCTTATAAATTTTTATTAACGAACAAAAACGATTTATTGTGATATTGAGCTGTCTATCAAATCTGAGACAGATAAGTCACTTAAGTAACCAATTTAATGTTCAAATTGTAAACGCACCCCCACTCCATAGCACTTTAAACGGACAGGTAGAGCGATTCCAGAGTACCCTGGTCTGAAGGTCGAAAGAGGTATTAAAGACACAGTCGAACTTATACTTCATGCAGCTATAGAATACAACAAAATTATTCACTCAGTTACAAATAAAAAACCTATTGACATAATTCCCACATAAACCACTGAACATAATATGGAAAATAGAAGAAGAAGAAGACTTAAGACAATCAACTAACTTGACCATGTACTCTACAAGAGTAAAATAAACAGAGCAACAACGAAGCCATTTCCCTCTGTCACATATGAAACAGATATTGGATTCAGACTTGCTACACATAAGGACTTTCATAGCAACAGTAAATGTTCATCATAGGCATTTTAGAAGTATCAATTTGTTAGAAATTGCATTAAAAGTTTTAGCCGATACTCCAGATTTCGACGATTTCGAGAATTTGAAATTAACACAAAAAGAGCTCATAGAATCAGAAAACAGACAGATAAATATTAACACAAGGACCTAAGAACAAATAAACGCTCTAATAAACGCAGTTAATATCTTAATGAAAAATGCAAAAACAAATCAGATTAATACAGAACATTTATACGAAACCTTGCTTTCAAGAAATATGATTATTATTTCTGAACTTGAAGCCCTAATGTTATCGGTTACACTAACAACAAGTAAGAAAGCTACTGTCGAGTATGCTCGACTGTTATATACCCGCTACCCAGCTGCCCGTACATCAAAATTATTTGCGAAACAATTAAGAACGTCTACAATCATATTTTGCCCGCAGCGCTGCTTACAGCTATGGAAAACGTTGAGTTAAATAACTTCTTTGTTTATTATCCGATTGTTACCAAATTTTCAGAGATCGTGTTCCTAGCTATAGCTATCATTTAAAATATAAGAATAATATGGTATATGTATAAACCGAAAATGAACAAAATGGGATCAAAATTGCGCTTATAATCAATTTTTTCGATTTACGGGGCATGGCTAAAATCCAAAATATACTTGACCAGCGTGCAATAATAACACATTTTGTCACCAAATTTGGTAGTCCTAGCTCTTATATCAGCTGAGATCTGGTGTTCACACGGACAAACAGACGGACAGACGGACATGGGTATATCGACTCGGCTGTTAATTCTGAGCCAGAATATATATACTTTATAACTTGAATGATTTATTTGAGCTTATAAAAGAAACGATAATGTTAGATAACGTTGTCGGCAAAGCTAATCAACGGAAAACGGTCAGAATATATCCAAAAGACAGTGACACTTACAGAAAAATTGTAAGATTGGTATTCAGTTTCATACTTATCCAATGCAGACAGAATTAATAGGGACGAAAACTAAATATTTTTAGACCTTGTATTTATTGTGTTTGTCGAAATGTGCGTAACAGGCAGAAGGAGGCATCTGCGGTGCCATTAAGTATATATATTCTGGCTCAGGATCACTAGCCGAGTCGTAATCGACTTAATAGTCATGTCTGTCTTTCCGTCTGTATGAACTCCTATATCTTACTAACTAACAAGTAAGGAAAGCTACAGTCGAGCGTGGCCAACCGTAAGATACCATTCGACCAACTTCGTAATTGCACTAACTAGTACTAACTCGCTCTCACACACACATACAGACACACACACATACAAACACACACACATACAGACACACACACATACAGACACACATACATACAGACACACACACAAAGGCTAAAACGATGCATGATGATATGCTGCAATGACGCGCGCAACGGAACTTTGAAAAACGTTTTCTTTAATAAGTTCTGTATTTATTGTCCGATCGGATTGTAAGATTGCAGACGATATGTTGCAATGACGCGGGCAACGGAACTATGAAAAACGTTTTCTTTAATAACTTCTGTATTTATTGTCCGATCAAATTGTAAGTTTGGGATTGGGTGTACATTATCAGCGTCTTTACTTTACTCTTACTCTTACTCTTACTCTTACTCTTACTCTTTATTAATAAAATGTACCATACAAAACATTTCCGACAGAAAATACGGATTGAAAAGATGAGAAAGTCTTCTGAAATTGCACAATGTCGTCGTTGCCAGGAGTACGCCCATACAGCTAAATACTGCTGTAGATATCCAAATTGTGTCGGGTATGGGGAAAATCAACAAACCGTACAATGCACACGTCCGATAGACGCACTGCCCACATGTTACCATTGTACTGCAAATCATACGGCTGGCTTTAAAGGTGTCCAAAAGTACCAGGAGCTTCTTCGTAGATCTATGGGGCCTGTATGAACGGGGAACAACTTTAACAAGAATAATCATGTATTCTCTTCTAGACACCAACAAGAGCTTCCCGCCTTGCAGCCCACTTACCGCAAAAATATCAACCAATTAACAGTACAGCAGAAACTAACAAAGCAACTTAATACTGCCCAAAGTCAACCAACTATAGGCACTGGCGGAAACACAAAAGCATTTCATGCCACAATAGCAAAAGTATATTCAAATATAGCACCGTTCAAGGATGAAACAGCCCATCGACGTCTACACAACTTACAAACGGAACAGATATCGCAATAAAAACGATCGAATATACAGCAGAATAACTTTTCCAAAGTCCAAGTACTCTTACAACAGCAACAACAACAGTTTCTGGAATGGCAACAGCAGATCCAACAACAACAACAGCAGTTTCTTATGTGGTTGCAACAGCAGCAGCAAGAACAACTACAGTACAAAAGCCAAGCCAACGACTTAAAAAACTTGAAAGAATGGTACTCGAATTAGCCAATATGTTAAAGCAATAACGTTTCAGCCTCACAATGAATCCACTAAAGATTCTTATTTGGAATGATAACGGCATTTCAAGAAAAGCCAAAGAATTTGAGCTGTTCGCGCACAATAACAGGGTAGACATTCTTCTTGTGACAGAACTTAGACTTAAAAGAGGTGAAACTGTAAAGATATATGGATATGCGTTTCCAGCAAATAGACAATCCCTTAATAATAATAGCGTTGGCGGAGTAGCGGTGTTCGTCAGGACAACTCTTCGCCATTTTCCACGGAGGGTTATACGCAGCACACAAATGTCATCAGTAAAAGTAGTCACAGGACTCGGTGACGTGCAGTTCAGCGCCATTTACTGTTCTCCAAGTATCAGAATCGAGGAAAGACACTTTACTGACATAATACGCGCTTGCGGCCAAAGGTATGTGGTTGGTGGCGACTGGAATGCCTGCCACTGACTTTGGGCGACACTTACAATTCACACTTACCATGGTATACCAGATCATCCAGCAACGATAACACAAAGCTGGGACTTGAACTCTGATCACTTGCCTTTGATCATATGCATTGAGACAGATGGTACTCAATTCAATCCTGGTCACCAAACACACTGACCTGCTTGTTTTTAGCCAACAATTGGAGAGTTTTATTCCGCTGAATACCACGCTTAATTGTGGAGAATATTGAAATGATTGTTGTCAACCTTACAGAAAGTATTCATAAGGCTGCGACTGACTCCACTCCTCTTGTCCCTTGGACAGGCACCAACTATGAAATAGCCCTGAAAAGAGGGGCTAGAGAGCTTGAGACACAGAAAAGAAGACTCCGACTGCGAGCAATCCGAACTCAAGACCCCTGGGACCGACTTTTATGGAACCGTGCTGCAAAGCAACTACGAAATGTTTAAAGAGAACTTCGAAACAACTTTTTTGAGCAGGCTGCTATGGATTACATAGTGGATGCTGGATATTTGCTTTGGAAGTGCACCAAGTTCCGTAAAAGACAACCGTTTAGAAAGGTTCCTATAAAGTGCCCGGGAGGGGAGCTTGCTAAAAATGAAGAAAAGCAGACCAATTCTCTTGCACATCATCTGGAGACTAGGTTCACCCATTATCAATTTGCTACAACGGAGCAGTTTTGAGAGAGGCTTGATAGCACCTCAGCAAATGGCACCACCTATTAAACCTATCAGTGTTGAATTGGCGAAGTCATTAAATCTCTCCTGATAAAGAAGTCTCCTAGCATCTACAATGTTTGCAATGCCACATTAAAAGCACTACCTATTCGAGAGATTCTTTACATGGCGCCAATATTTAATGCCATTTTCAGGGTGCAGTTCTTCCCAACACAGTGGAAAATGGCAGCAATCCTAAGATTCGTAAGCCCGGGAAACCTGAAGATAACCCCAAATCGTACCGACCGAAAGGCTGATTGCCAACAGAATAGGTGACATTTTTAACGAGCGCCGTATCCTATCGGTTCATCAGTTTGGATTTTGACAGGGACACAGCACAGTGGAGCAGGTCAAGAGATTGACAAAACATATCCTACAGGCCTTTGATGAATTGGATATTGTAGTGCAGTTTTCATTGACATGCAACAGGCATTTAATAGGGTTTGGCACGATGGCATTCTCAGCAAAATTGAAAAGTTATTACCAGCACCATATTATGGAGTTCTAAAATCATACTTGAAAGAAAGAAAGTTCATGGTCAGGGTCAGAAACACCTATCGACCCCTTATGAGAGTTACAGTTCCGTAGGGCAGCATACTTGGACCGCTGCTCTACTTAATATATACTGCAGATTTGCCTTGCCAAAACGCCTATCATAAGGTAGCCCCCAGGAAGGCTCTACTTGCTACGCACGCTGATGACATTGCACTGTTGTACAGCTCTAGGGGCCTCCAAGAATACCTCACCGCACTGCCTGCGTGGGGCAAAAGATTGAATTTAAAGAACAATCTACAAAAGACCACCAATTCCGGCATCAATTTCAAAACCCTAATTCCCAACACCCCACCCACACAACTGAAAGGCGTAATTCTAGATCAACTTTTGCAGGCTGGGTACCTCGGAATTACCCTTGATAAACGTCTGACTTTTGGCCCACACCTGAAAGCTACGGCTCGCAGATGCGGTCAAAGAATGCAACAACTGCGATGGCTGATAAACAGGAAAGGCACCATGTCACTAAGAGCCAAAAGAGCAGTCTACGTCCACTGTATAGCCCTGATCTGGTTGTACGGAATACAGATCTGGGGTATTTCTGCAAAATCCAACTACAACCGTACACAGGTATTGCAAAATCGTGCCATGCTTGCCATTAAAGACTGCCCATATTATCTACGTAGCACTACCCTTCATCGTGATCTGAATCTGCACACAGTGGGAGAGCAGATCTCAAGGCACACTAGCAGATATAATGATAGACTCAGAAGACACCACAGCATACTTGTTAGACACTTACCTTCGAAGTATGAGATAAAGTTGTAACTGCTCACACGCTTATTGCAAGGATTGGTACCACTATTTATTTGTTAAGTGCGCTGTTATGCTAATAGTACTGCATTGTATGGATTAATAGCTTTTACTTAATAATAACTTGCTCTCACACACAGATACAGACACATACAGAAAGATCAAAACGATGCGTGACGATATGTTGCAATGACGCGGGCTGCGGAACTATGGAAAACGTTTTCTTGAATATCTTCTGTGTTTATTGTCCGATCGGATTGTAATCGGATTGGGTGCATATTATCAGCATATTTACGTGTGCCAAAGAAGACAGCTGTAACCTTAATATTCATAAATTATCAATTTGGGTGGGCGGTGGTCGTGGCACTCCAAATTTGAAATTAACTTGATCTATGTATAGTATACAGGAACCATCATTTAATTTGGTGTCTTTAGCTTTTGTAATAGCTGAGATCTCGACGTTCATACAGGCAGACGGGCATGGCAATCGAATCGGCTAGTGATCCTGAGCAAGAATATATATGGTTTATGGGGTCTGCCACGTCTCCCTATGTCTGTAACATACTTTTGCACAAACTTAGTATACCATTTTTGACCATTTTTAATGGTCGAATGGTATAAATTTATGTTCTGATTTTAGAGTGAAGCATAACAAGTAAGAAAGCTACAGTCGAGTGTGCTCGACTGTAATATACCCGCTACCCAGCTGCTTGTACATCATTTATTTGCGGAACAAAAAAACGGCTACAATCAAATTTTGACCGTAAAAGGCTATGGACCTATAATATTTATGCAAAGTCAAAATCTAAAATAAAAAAAAAAACATTTTTGCACACATTTAATTTTTGATGCGGGCGGGACTCAAACCCTTAAATGCATAATAGTACTGTTCGTTTTGCAGTCCACAACTTAACCCATTTCACCACCGTACACGCACACACGATTCGGCACAATGCTGCAAGCAGCGCTGCCGGCAATTACGGGGGCGGAAGGGGGCATGGCATAAAAATCGTAAAAGCAATGTTGATAATAGAGTTAGAGGTATAGTAACAAATAGAAAATAAGACTTTCGGTGACCAGAACTTACTTCTTACTTACTAAAACATAGTCGTGCCACTTTTTTTTTAAAATCAGTTTAATATTTTCTCTTTTCAAAATGTTTTAGTCCGGCTGCAACAAGTTGCAAAATTTACAAGTCACAAAATGAGTCTTACGGCCAATTCTTAAAAAAAGCTACATATCGTTATAGTTTGTGCGAAAAACGAAGTTGACAAGCAATGCACTGATAAAAAAGCTTTCTATGCTCAGAGATTTTTATCAATTTAAAAGTTTAATGGCCTTGAGTTTGCATGCTTTGCTTTGTGTTGCTTCGCCTCAGTGTGCGTTGCCTAGCATTGCATCGGTATGCCTTGCATTATTTTGACCAGGTAAGGAAAATGTATAGGGCGGGTACGCACTTGCATAAGCGTTAAATAAATAAGATAATACCTATAAAAATAATTAATAAACAAATAAATATTAAAAATCATTTTAATACAACTAATTGTCTTCCCTTTAAAAGAAAATACACCTGCTAGTCATATGATGACATTGACTTTAAAAATTTAAATCACAAAACTACCTAATTGTTTTTGGCTGCGATACATTAATAGGCAAGATTATAAGCATGACCGTATACTACACCAAAAAACTGACCACAGGTGCACATAAATATTTGAAAGTATATGTATATGCTCATACAAGTGCTAATACATACGAACGCATGCAAGTTAACTGAGTTATGCTTTGCTGAAGTACGTAGGGTAAAGTTAAGAGATCTAATTTGTAGTCATCAGTCGATATTTGGAGATTGAAAGCGTCGGTCATCGCCACACACAGGCATACAAATTCGCCTTATTAAGTGCAGACCACACAAATTCTATTATAATTTGTACACTTAGACAAATAAATATATTCAAAATACATTTAACCATAATTTGCACACACAATATATGAAATGCACCAAACCAAGTGCAAGCAAAAAACGGCTACAGCACTTTGCAAGCTATAAATCATGCGCAGATAAAGATTGTTTCAAATTTGAAGTACCACGTCGGAGATGTTTTTTTCTGCCTGTTACATACATTTTCGGTTTGAACAAAGTTATAATACCCTTATACTCTATGAGTAGCGGGTATAAAAACGTTTGGTAATAAACTTTAGGAGACTTAATTAAAAACAACAGATGAAAACTAGTAAGGTAAGCTACAGTCGAGCGCGCCCGACCGTAAGATACTATTCGAAAAACTTCGTAGTTGCACTAACTAGTCCTCACTCGCTCTCACACACATACAAACACACACACACACACAGGCTAAAACGATGCAGACGATATGCTGTAATGACGCGGGCATCGGAACTATGAAAAACGTTTTCCTTAATAACTTCTAAATTTATTGCCCGATCGGATTGTAATTTTGGGAATGGGTGCATATCGTCTCGTACAAATGTTCTGTGTCCGAGTTGTCCGATTTTAAATAGAATTCATGGATGAGGTCAGTGTGTTTAATTGCAATTGTATTTTGTCGTTTATTTCTATGTGTCTGTTTACCGAGTCAGTTAGCTGTCCCTGTCTAAACCTCACCTGGTCCCAGTCGTCGGAGTCAGGTGTCCCCGTATTGCTTTCAAAGCAGTCCCTAGAAAATTAAGACTATGGGCTTGTCGGTGACGTACCTTTAGTGTGTCCAGGAGAGTCTCTATTCGTCCCAAGTTCGTTTCAAGTACCCGTCTCATGTGCTCGTTCACGAAGAAGTCAATCGTGTGTTTCGTCTCGTTTGCGTAAGTCTCGTATGATGAAACGTTCGTTGTATATCCCATGTAACCGTACTCGTCCCATAGAGTAATGTCTCCGTCTATTATTGGTATGTGGTTAGCGTGTGAGTATTCGTTTAGTTTCATGGTTTAGGAGGGAGTTGTCAGTAGGACTAACGGGAGTCGCAAGTTTCCTAACCAAAGTGCGGAAAATATAAAATATAGAGTAACAAACGTCACTAAAGTATAACAAGTAAGGAAAGCTACAGTCGAGCGCGCCCGACGGTAAGATACCATTCGACCAACTTCGTAGTTGCACTAACTAGTCCTCACTCGCTCTCACACACATACAAACACACACACACACACACAGGGTAAAACGATGCAGGCGAAATGCTGTTATGACGCGGGCAACGGGACTTTGAAAAACGTTTTCTTTAATAACTTTTGTATTTATTACCCGATCGGATTGTAATTTTGGGAATGTGTATATTATCAGCATCTTTTCGTGTTCTAAAGCAGAAATCTGTCACCTAAATACGTTCCTTAATATTCATAAATTATCGATTTGCGTGGGCGGTGGGCGTGGCACTTGAAATTTAAAATAAACTTCATCTGCGCTTGGTTTACAGGAACTATCATGCCAAATTTGGTGTCTGTAACTGTAATACTTTCCATAATATTCAAAAAATATCGATTTGCGTGGGCGCCTCAAATTTGAAATAAACTTGATCTGCGTATGGTATACAGGAACCTTCATGCCGAATTTGGTGTCTTAAGCTTTTGTAAAAGCTGATATTTTGACGTTCATACAGACAGACGGACAGACAGACATGGCTCAATCGACTCGGCTGTTGATCTTGAGCCAGAATATATAGACTTTATGGGGTCTGCCATGTCTCCTTCTGCCTGTTACATACTTTTGCACAAACTTAGTATACCTATTTTGACCGTTTTCAATGGTCGAATGGTATACAAATATCCTTTTCCCAACGTTGTTTTCATTTTGGCAAACTAAGGCAAGGCACAATACTTTACCACCTTAGATTTAAATTCTGGTTTTCACCAGATACTACTCGCTGAAAATGACAAAGAGAAAACTGCCTTCTCAGTAGGAAACGGGAAATATAAATTTTACAGACTTACTTTTGAGTTGAAAAATGCTCCCAGTATTTTTTATAGAACCATCGATAATGTGCTCAGAGAACAAATAGAAAAATCATTCATGAGTGATCATGTCAACCACATAGTATGGGTCTTAGATAGATTGCACGGAGCCAATATGAGGGTTTCGCGCGAAAAATCGAATTTTTTTTTAAGGAAAGCGTCAAGTATTTAGGTTTTATAGTTTCGCGCGGAGGCATAAGAACATTCGCAATTCGTATCTACGAACAGCCAAACACACTATTTAATATAAGATCATTCCTAATCTTAACAAGCTACTATAAATGTTTAATTAACGATTTAACATCTATAGCAAGGCCTATAAGTGACATCCTAAAGCGCAAAAATGGCACAGACGAACAGACAGACAGACGTACAGATGGACAGACAGACAGACGTACAGATTGACAGACAGATGGACAGACAGATGGACAGACAGATGGACAGACAGACATGGCTCAGTCGAATCGGCTAGTGATCCTGAGTAAAAATATATATACTTTATGGTGTCGCAGATGCCTCCTTCTGCCTGTTACGCTCATTTCGACAAACCAAATATACCATGAATTTTTTTCAAATCCATGGTCTTAAAATCGCACTATTACAGCTTATAAATTTTTATCGACGAACAAAAACGATTTATTATGATATTGAGCCGTCTATCAAATCTGAGACAATTAAGTCACTTAAGTAACTAATTTAATGTTCAAATTGTAAACGCACCCCCACTCCATAGCACTTTAAACGGACAGGTGGAGAAATTCCAGAGTACCCTGGTCTGAAGGTCGAAAGAGGTATTAAAGACACAGTCGAACTTATACTTCATGCAGCTATAGAATACAACAAAATTGTTCACTCAGTTACAAATAAAAGACCTATTGACATAATTCCAACATACACCACTGAACATAATATGGAAACTAGAAATAAAGTTTTAAGTGCACAAAATATTCAATTAGAAAGATTAAACAAGACAAGACTTGACAGAATTTTTGACAGGTGAGACAAGGTTCTTGCTAAATTAAAGAAGAGGTTAGGAAATAAACTAACGACCTTGTTCACTAAAGAAACAGTGGAAGCTGACTGGGGCACCACAGTTTTAATAAAAGGGAGGGTGGTTCACAAAAACAATTCAAGATAATTATAGTAAAAACTATTATTTTTCCTTTATTCTTTATCAACACACCAGGATTTGGACGATACTTCTTCTCGTCATATTAATAACAGCTGAAGTCACAGTCTACACTGGTTCGAACTACATACCGATCATGGTCGGTGACGTAACTATTTGGAAGGGCTTTAAACACTTAAGACAATCAACTAACTTGACCATGTACTCTACAAGAGTAAAATAAACAGAGCAGCAACGAAGCCATTTCCCTCTGTCACATATGAAACAGATATTGGATTCAGACTTGCTACACATAAGGACCCTCATAGCAACAGTAGATGTTCATCATAGATATGCTAGAAGTATCAATTTGTTAGGAATTGCATTAAAAGTTTTAGCCGATACTCCAGATTTCGACGATTTCGAGAATTTGAAATTTACACAAAAAGAGCTCATAGAATCAGAAAACAGACAGATAAATATTAACACAAGGACCTAAGAACAAATAAACGCTCTAACAAACGCAGTTAATATCTTAATGAAAAATGCAAAAACAAATCAGATTAATACAGAACATTTATACGAAACCTTGCTTTCAAGAAATATGATTATTATTTCTGAACTTGAAGCCCTAATGTTATCGGTTACACTAAAAACAAGTAAGAAAGCTACTGTCGAGTATGCTCGACTGTTATATACCCGCTACCCAGCTGCTCGTACATCAAAATTTTTTGCGAAACAATAAAGAACGGCTGAAATCATATTTTGAGTGTAAAAGACGTCGGACAATTTATCCCATTTTACCACCGTACACGTAGGCACTATTCGGCACAACGCTGCAGGCAGCGCTGCCCGCAGCGCTGCTTACAGCTATGGAAAACGTTGAGTTAAATAACTTCTTTGTTTATTATACATACTTATACTTCTGTATATTTCCAAGTGAACGGACGCGTTTTTTCTTTGCTCCCCGCATCTTGAACTTTCTTTATTAAACCCGGCGTTTAATTGAATTAATTAACATCACTAATCACTTTTTATAATCAGGAATTCGTTCACTCGCGGGTGCATGCCTAATTAAAACTAACAAATTGTGTTTTGCTTAATTTTGATTTTGGTTTGTACTTTGAACTTGTTTACTGCTTCAACTTCTTTTTTTAGAACTATTGTTGTTGTTCCTGACCTAATTTACTTTTTCTCTTTCACCGTGAGAGCACTTAACTCTCATTTACTCTCCCATACTTTAATTTACTGTAGTTTTTGTTGTTGTGCGCTGCAACGCTCACTCCCTATTCTTGTTCTTTTGAACTTTGTTTTTGCATGTGCCTGACTCTCACTCCAATCTATTCTCACTTTTTGTTTTTACTTGCGGTTGTTGTAAACTTACAGTGGTCATCCCTTACAATGGAAGGAGGCATTGTCTGCTAAAAAAAATCTTCCCAAAAGCAGATTACTTCTGCTCAGGCAAGTATTGCATGTTGGATATGCAATAACATTGCTCATGCTAAATGTGCTGGCCCTAGCGACACTACAGCTGATGCCATAGCCAGGCGTAATGGGTTGCATTACTGCTGCGAGGCATGTCGTGAGGTCGAAAACGAATTTGTATCGTTTATGCGGCAGATTAGGACGGGATTCAGGGAGCTGAACAGCAGTTTTCGAAAACTGTCCGATCAGTTCTCTGCGCTGGAATCGTTTGTTAATAGCCCTAAGCTATTGGATGAGTCCCCGAAGCGAAAAAAGTCAGCTCCTAAAGAGCAGCCGCCTATTATTGCCCTCCCGTCTCAGAATGCTGACCAACCAGTGACTCCTGTGACACTGCCGCTGCCTATGTTAACAACACCTGTAGTAACGAGGTCGGCGGCTCAAAAAGTTTCGGCACCCGAAATTGTCACTGTGGAGTCTGTGACGCCCATTACGCCTCTCTCCGATTTGTCCGGTGCGATCTCATTACCTATGAGATCGTTAAATTAAGGAACTCAGGGATTAGTTCCACAGGCAGCAGCGTCTTCCGGATTACCGGTTTCAAACGTACCCACTAATATCATATCAGTGGGTCGTAAGGCTGTGACAGGAATCCCACCAAAGAAACAAATATTTGTTTCAAGGCTTGCCCCTGATCTCACATCAGATGATGTCATGGCTTTTATTCAAGCTCAAACTCAAGCCGACCTGGCCGGCGGGATTTTGATTGCAGTCGACTCTGCCATCCCGTCGGATAAGATAGTGCCGGAGGTTCAATACGATATTGAATTTATTTGTGTAAAATTACATTTTCCCGGCTTTTGCGCCTATATAACTTGCTCGTATGTTCCTCCGTCGTCTGATAATTCTGTCTTCAATCAACATTTGTCTATAATTAGGTCTATTTTCAACCTGCTATCAAACAGGGATTAACTTATAGTCCTTGGTGATTTAATATACCTGATTGTTGCTGGACACATAGTGACGAGGAAAATTTTTAATTGCCCTCAAAACAGCTTGACCTTTTTGATTGTTTGCAAGACATTTCAATGTCTCAGGTTAATCATGTCGTAAATTCCTTAAATCGAAAACTTGATTTGTGTTACGTTTCTGATCATTCTAAGGTAACTCTGACCAGAGTCCAACCCTTGACCCATCCGGAAGATCACTACCATCCCACGTTTGAAGTTGTTTTCGAATTTGGTTCGAATGTGCTGGGTAGTGTGAGAGTGCCATGTAAACGTGTTCGCTGCTTTCGTAATGCAGATTTCTCCAAGCTTAATAACTTGATATCATGTTGCGACTGGTCCGATCTTTATTCGTGTACTGATATGGCTGACGCCATTAGTATTTTTACGATACCTTAAATGTATTTTTTAATAATTGTGTTCCTCGTGTTTATCGAATGACTTCAAGTAACCCTCCGAGGTTTACTAAAGAATTGTCAAGTTTAAAAAATCGAAAGTCTAAACTCTATTAGAAATATAGAGCAGGTCATTTTCCGTCCGCCTTCTCTCGTTATCTCATTGCTCGGTCAAACTTGATCGTGCTGAACGCTGCTTGTTACAATAACTATTTGATTCGCTGCAGGATTTAGTTCCAGCAGATTCCTAAACAGTTTTATAGTTTCGTTAACATGAAGCGTAAATCTAATACCATTCCTTCTAATTTATCGTTTAATAAGGATGATGCTAATAATGATCAGGCCATTGCCGATTTGTTTGCGAAGTTCTTTCAAACGATTTATTCAAAATTTACACAGTCCTCGCATACATACCCATATACCATTCCAAGCTCGAATGGAATTTTCACCCCTGTTCTTCATGAGAATAGTCTCTATAGGGATCTATGTCTGGTAAAACCTGTTTTCAATCCAGGTCCTGACGGAATTCCCGGTTGTGTACTTCGTTACTGTGCCAATTCATTAACTAAGCCGTTGCACAAACTATTTTCACTGTCCTTAAACACTTCCTCTTTTCCCTTGATTTGGAAGGAATCATTTATAATTCCTCTTCATAAAAAAGGCAGTAAGTCTGATGCAAGCAATTATAGAGGTATCTCTTAATTGTCGGCTATACCTAAACTCTTTGAGTATGTTTTGACTCCGTACCTGCAACATTTTTGCAGATCTCTCATGTCCCCTAGTCAGCATGGATTCGTGAAACGTCGTTCAACTTCGACAAATTTGCTTGAGCTGACATCTTTTATAATTAAAGCTTTTCGGAAAAATCTACAGACTGATGTCATTTATACTGATTTCAGTAAAGCTTTTTACTCAGTAAACCACTCCCTTCTCGCACACAAACTTAACCTTCTGGGCTTTACAAATTTCTTAGTTGGATCGTTAGTTATCTAACCGACCGAACTCAAAGAGTCTCATTCAAAAATGTTCTTTCTAGCCCACTTTATGTCACTTGTGGTGTTCCTCAAGGAAGCCATCTGGGTCCCCTTCTTTTTACTCTTTTTATTAATGATCTACCTTTGGTCATACGTAACTCGCGTACTCTTATGTATGCAGACGCTGTTAAGCTATGCTATGAATTTAAAGATGTCTCTTGTCACTCTTTTCTTAAAGACGAACCTTGACCGTTTTCATAGTTGGTCCAGTGCAAAGCAATTAAACTTGAACATGTATAAATGCAAGCTAATGACCTTGTCTCGGGCCAGTCCCAAGTATGCCTCATACACTCTTTGTGGTTGCCCCCTGGATAGAATTACCTGATGATCTGGGCGTCCGATTGGATCGCAAACTTAAATTTACTGAACACATTATTTCTATGGTCAATAAGGCCATGGGTGTTCTGGGCTTTATAAAGCGGTTGTCTAAGGAATTCAACGACCCTTATGTCACAAAAACTCTTTATATCTCTCTTGTGCGTCCTATTCTTGAGTATGGTTCAGTATGGTTACTAATGTATTTTCCTCTTTTCCTCGTTTATCCTTTTTCTATCCATGAACTATATATCTTTACTCACTATCTTAAGTTGGATTTTCTTTTACGCTTCCTCCGGTCGATGTAGCGTATTAACAACTAACACCTAACACTAACAACTAACACCTAACAATCTTTTCTGATCTGATTGGGTTTTTCTGGGTTTTCCCCAATCCTTTTGCAACAGATGTTGGATCATTTTAAATAAATAAAATTTTTAATTATTCTTTCGTTCACCCAGACTAGTTGTTAAATTTTTGTTTTAAATTGTAATTATTTAATTCACTTTTAATTTTAATTTTTTTAATCTTAAAGATAATTTAACTTAATTATATGACAATTTTTTTTATTTTAATGTTAAATCTTTTAACATTTTGTGTCGACTGTCATTAGTTGACGTTAAATAAATAAAAAAAATAAATAAATTATCCGATTGTTACCAAATTTTCAGAGATCGTCTTCCTAGCTATAGTTATCATATAAAATATAAGTATAATATGGCATATGTATAAACCGAAAATGAACAAAATGGCATTAAAATTGCGCTTATAATCAATTTTTTCGATTTACGGGGCATGGCTAAAATCCAAAACAAACTTGACCAGCGTGCAATAATAACACATTTTGTCACCAAATTTGGTAGTCCTAGCTCTTATATCAGCTGAGATCTAGGTGTTCACACGACAAACAGACGGACAGACGGACATGGCTATATCGACTCGGCTGTTAATTCTGAGCCAGAATATATATACTTTATGGGCTCGGAGATGTCTCCTTCTGCTTGTTACATACATTTTCGGTTTGAACAAAGTTATAATACCCTTCTACTCTATGAGTAGCGGGCAAAAATCCACCGCAAATTCTTGTAAATATTAGTAACTTGAATGATTTATTTGAACTTATAAAATAAGCGACAAGCTTAGATAACGTTGTCGGCAAAGCTAATCAACGGAAAACGGTCAGAATATACCCAAAAGACAGTGACACTTACGGAAAAATTGTAAGATTGGTATTCAGTTTCATACTTATCCAATGCTGACAGAATTAATAGGGACGAAAAACTAAATATTTTTAGACCATGTATTTATTGTGTTTGTCGAAATGTGCGTAACAGGCAGAAGGAGGCATCTGCGGTGCCATTAAGTATATATATTCTGGCTCAGGATCACTAGCCGAGTCGTAATCGACTTAATAGTCATGTCTGTCTTTCCGTCTGTATGAACTCCTATATCTTACTAACTAACAAGTAAGGAAAGCTACAGTCGAGCGCGGCCAACCGTAAGATACCATTCGACCAACTTCGTAATTGCACTAACTAGTACTAACTCGCTCTCACACACACATACAGACACACACACATACAAACACACACACATACAGACACACACACATACAGACACACATACATACAGACACACACACAAAGGCTAAAACGATGCATGATGATATGCTGCAATGACGCGGGCAACGGAACTTTGAAAAACGTTTTCTTTAATAAGTTCTGTATTTATTGTCCGATCGGATTGTAAGATTGCAGACGATATGTTGCAATGACGCGGGCAACGGAACTATGAAAAACGTTTTCTTTAATAAGTTCTGTATTTATTGTCCGATCGGATTGTAAGATTGCAGACGATATGTTGCAATGACGCGGGCAACGGAACTTTGAAAAACGTTTTCTTTAATAAGTTCTGTATTTATTGTCCGATCGGATTGTAAGATTGCAGACGATATGTTGCAATGACGCGGGCAACGGAACTATGAAAAACGTTTTCTTTAATAACTTCTGTATTTATTGTCCGATCAAATTGTAATTTTGGGATTGGGTGTACATTATCAGCGTCTTTACGTGTTCCAAAGCAGAAATCTGTAACCTGAATACTTCTCTTAATATTCAAAAATTATCGATTTGCGTGGGCGGTGGGCGTGGCACCTTAAATTTAAAATAAACTTCATCTGAGTATGATTTACAGGAACTATTATGCCAAATTTGGTGTCTGTGTCTGTTATACTTTCCTTATTATTCACGCCCACCGCCCACGCAATCGCTAATTCACGAATATTAAGGATAGTATTTAGGTTACAGCTTTAGAACACGTAAAGATGCTGATAATATTCATCCAATCCCAAAATTACAATTTGATCGGACAATAAATACAGAAGTTATTAAAGAAAACGTTTTTCATAGTTCCGTTGCCCGCGTCATTGCAACATATCGTCTGCAATCTTACAATCCGATCGGACAATAAATACAGAACTTATTAAAGAAAACGTTTTTCATAGTTCCGTTGCCCGCGTCATTGCAACATATCGTCTGCAATCTTACAATCCGATCGGACAATAAATACAGAAGTTATTAAAGAAAACGTTTTTCATAGTTCCGTTGCCCGCGTCATTGCAACATATCGTCTGCATCGTTTTAGCCTTTGGGTGTGAGAGAAAGTTAGTATTAGTTAGTGCAACTACGATGTTGGTCGAATGGTATCTTACGGTCTTTAGCTTTCCTTACTTGTTTTTATTAATATAAGGCCCTGTTCCAAAATTAATAAAATGTACCATACAAAACATTTCCGACAGAAAATACGGATTGAAAAGATGAGAAAGTCTTCTGAAATTGCACAATGTCGTCGTTGCCAGGAGTACGCCCATACAGCTAAATACTGCTGTAGATATCCAAATTGTGTCGGGTATGGGGAAAATCAACAAACCGTACAATGCACACGTCCGATAGACGCACTGCCCACATGTTACCATTGTACTGCAAATCATACGGCTGGCTTTAAAGGTGTCCAAAAGTACCAGGAGCTTCTTCGTAGATCTATGGGGCCTGTATGAACGGGGAACAACTTTAACAAGAATAATCATGTATTCTCTTCTAGACACCAACAAGAGCTTCCCGCCTTGCAGCCCACTTACCGCAAAAATATCAACCAATTAACAGTACAGCAGAAACTAACAAAGCAACTTAATACTGCCCAAAGTCAACCAACTATAGGCACTGGCGGAAACACAAAAGCATTTCATGCCACAATAGCAAAAGTATATTCAAATATAGCACCGTTCAAGGATGAAACAGCCCATCGACGTCTACACAACTTACAAACGGAACAGATATCGCAATAAAAACGATCGAATATACAGCAGAATAACTTTTCCAAAGTCCAAGTACTCTTACAACAGCAACAACAACAGTTTCTGGAATGGCAACAGCAGATCCAACAACAACAACAGCAGTTTCTTATGTGGTTGCAACAGCAGCAGCAAGAACAACTACAGTACAAAAGCCAAGCCAACGACTTAAAAAACTTGAAAGAATGGTACTCGAATTAGCCAATATGTTAAAGCAATAACGTTTCAGCCTCACAATGAATCCACTAAAGATTCTTATTTGGAATGATAACGGCATTTCAAGAAAAGCCAAAGAATTTGAGCTGTTCGCGCACAATAACAGGGTAGACATTCTTCTTGTGACAGAACTTAGACTTAAAAGAGGTGAAACTGTAAAGATATATGGATATGCGTTTCCAGCAAATAGACAATCCCTTAATAATAATAGCGTTGGCGGAGTAGCGGTGTTCGTCAGGACAACTCTTCGCCATTTTCCACGGAGGGTTATACGCAGCACACAAATGTCATCAGTAAAAGTAGTCACAGGACTCGGTGACGTGCAGTTCAGCGCCATTTACTGTTCTCCAAGTATCAGAATCGAGGAAAGACACTTTACTGACATAATACGCGCTTGCGGCCAAAGGTATGTGGTTGGTGGCGACTGGAATGCCTGCCACTGACTTTGGGCGACACTTACAATTCACACTTACCATGGTATACCAGATCATCCAGCAACGATAACACAAAGCTGGGACTTGAACTCTGATCACTTGCCTTTGATCATATGCATTGAGACAGATGGTACTCAATTCAATCCTGGTCACCAAACACACTGACCTGCTTGTTTTTAGCCAACAATTGGAGAGTTTTATTCCGCTGAATACCACGCTTAATTGTGGAGAATATTGAAATGATTGTTGTCAACCTTACAGAAAGTATTCATAAGGCTGCGACTGACTCCACTCCTCTTGTCCCTTGGACAGGCACCAACTATGAAATAGCCCTGAAAAGAGGGGCTAGAGAGCTTGAGACACAGAAAAGAAGACTCCGACTGCGAGCAATCCGAACTCAAGACCCCTGGGACCGACTTTTATGGAACCGTGCTGCAAAGCAACTACGAAATGTTTAAAGAGAACTTCGAAACAACTTTTTTGAGCAGGCTGCTATGGATTACATAGTGGATGCTGGATATTTGCTTTGGAAGTGCACCAAGTTCCGTAAAAGACAACCGTTTAGAAAGGTTCCTATAAAGTGCCCGGGAGGGGAGCTTGCTAAAAATGAAGAAAAGCAGACCAATTCTCTTGCACATCATCTGGAGACTAGGTTCACCCATTATCAATTTGCTACAACGGAGCAGTTTTGAGAGAGGCTTGATAGCACCTCAGCAAATGGCACCACCTATTAAACCTATCAGTGTTGAATTGGCGAAGTCATTAAATCTCTCCTGATAAAGAAGTCTCCTAGCATCTACAATGTTTGCAATGCCACATTAAAAGCACTACCTATTCGAGAGATTCTTTACATGGCGCCAATATTTAATGCCATTTTCAGGGTGCAGTTCTTCCCAACACAGTGGAAAATGGCAGCAATCCTAAGATTCGTAAGCCCGGGAAACCTGAAGATAACCCCAAATCGTACCGACCCATAAGTCTCTTATTTTCGCTATCCAAGGTAAAGGAAAGGCTGATTGCCAACAGAATAGGTGACATTTTTAACGAGCGCCGTATCCTATCGGTTCATCAGTTTGGATTTTGACAGGGACACAGCACAGTGGAGCAGGTCAAGAGATTGACAAAACATATCCTACAGGCCTTTGATGAATTGGATATTGTAGTGCAGTTTTCATTGACATGCAACAGGCATTTAATAGGGTTTGGCACGATGGCATTCTCAGCAAAATTGAAAAGTTATTACCAGCACCATATTATGGAGTTCTAAAATCATACTTGAAAGAAAGAAAGTTCATGGTCAGGGTCAGAAACACCTATCGACCCCTTATGAGAGTTACAGTTCCGCAGGGCAGCATACTTGGACCGCTGTTCTACTTTGCTTTGCTTTGTGTTGCTTCGCCTCAGTGTGCGTTGCTTAGCATTGCATCGGTATGCCTTGCTTTATTTTGACCAGGTAAGGAAAATGTATAGGGCGGGTACGCACTTGCACACGCGTTTAATAAATAAGATAATACCTATAAAAATAATTATTAAACAAATAAATATTAAAAATCATTTTAATACAACTTATTGTCTTCCCTTTAAAAGAAAATACACCTGCTAGTCATATGATGACATTGACTTTAAAAATTTAAATCACAAAACTACCTATTTGTTTTTGACTGCGATACATTGATAGGCAAGATTATAAGCATGACCGTATACTACACCAAACAACTGACCACAAGTGCACATAAATATTTGAAAGTATATGTATATGCTCATACAAGTGCTAATACATACGAACGCATGCAAGTTAACTGAGTTATGCTTTGCTGAAGTACGTAGGGTAAAGTTAAGAGATCTAATTTGTAGTCATCAGTCGATATTTGGAGATTGAAAGCGTCGGTCATCGCCACACACAGGCATACAAATTCGCCTTATTAAGTGCAGACCACACAAATTCTATTATAATTTGTACACTTAGACAAATAAATATATTCAAAATACATTTAACCATAATTTGCACACACAATATATGAAACGCACCAAACTAATTGCAAGCAAAAAACGGCGATAGCACTTTGCAAGCTATATAACCTTCACGTACCATTCGCATACAAAGTGCCTTGCTTGCGCAATCTGCCTTACAAATTCGAAGCATGCACTCATTAATTGGGAGCCAGAAACAGCAGATTGAAAAAGGAAGCCAGATACCGAGATCAGCAAACGGACCGGCTGCTAAAAATAGGCAAAGCAGTAATAAGAAGCGTAAAAAGGAAGATGATTGAATTTCAGGTGTATTTTTAAAGTGATTCAGTTAAGCCAAACTCAACAAAAATGCTTAGATGCGTTTTCTAATAAAATGAATTGATGCACACACTTAGTTTTTAGACCATGGATTTTAAAAAAATATACGATCTGTTGTGTTTGTCGAAATGTGCGTAACAGGCAGAAGGAGGCATCTGCGACCCCATAAAGTACATATATTCTTGCTCAGGTTCACTAGCCGAGTCGATTAAGCCATGTCTGTCTGTCCGTCTGTGTTTTTTCCAAGCAGTGTGTTTTTTCAACTGCTTGGACTGCTTGGCGTCTAACTGAAAATTATATATATTGTTTATTATATTTCTTTGAAAAACACGTTTAATAACAGTTTTTTCAATCAAAATTTTTTAAATTCTTCAAAACTCCATGGTCTTATACAGTCAACACTTGACTGTAGCCGTTCTTACTTGTTTTTATACCATTGCAGATAGTATATTAATTTTGGCCAGAAGCTTGCAACGCACCTTAGGATACATTTCCGACCCTATAAAGTATATATATTCTTAATCAGCATCAATAGGGGAGTCAAACTAGCCATGTCCGTCTGCCCGTCCGTCCGTCCGTCTTTTGCAACGCAAACTAGTCTCTCAGTTTTAGAGCTATCTTCTCATTGTTGCAGGCTGTAAATAAGTCGGAACGAGCCGGATCGGACCGATGTATCGTATAGCTGCCATAGAACCTATTGGCCGATTTTTGTCATTTCTCAAGATATCGACAAGAAACTTTCGCAATCTATGCCTTAGTATGTTCATTCAAAGTTGTGCAAATTTTATCAAAATCGGACCGATATATCGTATAGCTGCCATATAACCTATCGGCCGATTTTTGTAATTTTTCAAAATATCGCTGTGAAACTTTTCTGATATATGTGTAATTATGTCCATTAAGGGATATAAGAGTTTTATTCTTCAAGATATCGCTGTGAAACTTTTCTGATATATGTCTGCAATGGTATTTAACCTTCGGTGAGCCGAAGGTAGCCTTTCTTTCTTGTTTTTTATACCATTCGACCATTGAAATTGGTCAAAAATGGTATACTAAGTTTGTGCAAAAGTATGTAACAGGCAGAAGGAGACATGGCAGACCCCATAAAGCATATATATTCTGGCTTAGGATCAACAGCCGAGTCGATTGAGCCATGTCTGTCTGTCCGTCTTTCTGAATAATCGTCAAGATCTCAGCTATTACAAAAGCTAGAGACACTAAATTTGACATGATGGTTCCTGTATACCATACGCAGATCAAGCTTATTTCAAATTTGGAGTGCCACGTCCACCGCCCTCACAAATCGACAATTTTTGAATATTTAGGAAAGTATTTCAGTTACAAACACCAAATTTGGCGTGATAGTTTCTGTAAATCATGCCCAGATAAAGGTTATTTTAAATTTGAGGTGCCACACCCACCGCCCACGCAATCGATAATTTACGAATATTAAGGATAGTATTTTGGTTACAGATTTCAGCTTTAGAACACGTAAAGATGCTGATAATATGCACCCAATCCCAAAATTACAATCGTATCGGGCAATAAATACAGAAGTTATTAAAGAAACCGTTTTTCATAGTTTCGTTACCCGTGTCATTACAGCATATCGTCTGCATTGTTATAGCGATATCCTGCAAAATGAAAAAAATCGGCCGATAGGTCCTATGGCAGCTATACGATATATCGGTTCGATCTGGCTCGTTCCGACTTATTTACAGTGTGCAGCAATGTGTTACGAACTGCTTGCTCATGGCTGTGCCGGCTAGTTCAGCTGCACTGAGAAAGGGATTTTCCCGCTGCCCTGCAGTCCGCACTAAAATACTGATGAATTTCGATACATATTTGCACGTCTCACACACAACAATTATAACAAATATTACTTAAAACAACAACAACAAACTTTGGTGACCGTTATTGGTCACCGTGCACCCACCCAAACATGTGATGCTCCTGCTTACGATTTCGGAGTATCACCCTAGCCGATCTGGCCTGCTACGATTGCTCAATCCACTTAGCAACTCATCTTTGTTTCTACGTTACAAATATATTCATATACTTAACATTATTATACAACGCCTACACAAAATCTGCCTAACACCTGACAAAAATTTGACGCTAACTATATCTAATACATAAATAAATAAATTAAATTAAATTGTATGCTAAATTATGCTAAGGTCAGGGGTAAATGCGGCCCGCTGTGCTGTGGCGGCCGCTCACTGCTACTGCGCTGCGCAATGCTTGCGTGATGCGCTTCTGCTGACCGCTGCTGCGGCGATGTTGCTTGCACGACGTCTTTGGCGCGCTGCGCTCCAGCTGCTGGCGCTGGCGGGGCTGGAGTCGAAGGGGGGTGGATGCAGGATAAAACTTAAAACAGGTCTGCTGGCGGTACTCCGTTTGGACCGAACTTACCTAGAGACTGCTTCCTCTTGACTTCTTCCTTTTCCTCCTTCGCTTCTTGACTACTGGACACTAAGACACAAACATTATATACAAGAAATTCATTGCAAAGTCACTCAACAGAAAGTTTCGGTGGTAAACTTTTTGGCCGTGCACTGCACGGAAGTTTCTGGCCTTTTGGTCGTAGCGCTGTCGGCTCACCTCGTACGACTGGTCGAGTTTATCGCGCACCTTCGCATGGATGATCGCCAGCCTGTCCCTTAGACTCATGCCATCCATTTCGTGGTCGAACAAAGACCCCAGTTTTCGGGCCAACTTGTAGCTCACACCGTTTAAATACAAGTGCTGGCTGAAAACTGTAAAAAACAGTGTTTGTCCGGTGGCTGTGTGGATGGGGTTCCGGATTGCGACCTCTATCTCCAGTAGATGCGCGTCCCACTCCCCGTGGCCTCCTTCGAGATAGCTGCGGATCGTCGACAATACGCAGCGGTTCACCCTTTCGGCCACGTTGCTGGATGGTGAGTATATTGGCGTTCTAACGTGTTTGATACCGAAGTTCTTTATCATTTTGTCGAACATTTAAGAGCTGAACTGCTTTTACCTTTCTACCATTGAAAATGGTCAAAAATGGTATACTAAGTTAGTGCAAATGTATGTAACAGGCTGAAGGAGGCGTGGCAGACCCCACAAAGTGTATATATTCTGACTCAGGATCACTAGCTGAGTCGATTGAGCCATGTCCGTCTGTCTGTCCGTTTGAACGTCTAGATCTCAGCTATTACAAAAGCTAGAGACACCAAATTTCACATGAAGGTTTCTGTATACCATAGATAGATCAAGTTTATTTTCAATTTTTGGTGACACGCCCACCGCCCACGCAAATCACTTATTTACGATATTAGAAGAAGTATTAAAGTTACAGCTTTCTTTCTTTGGTATGAACATAAATAATTGCAATATAAATCTATTCCCCAAATTAAAATCCAATCGGACGATAAGCACAGAATTTATCTATGTTTCCGTTTTCCGTACTTCCACTGCTTGCGCCTGTGCTGTGCGTCGTGACGCCATTGTCATGATGCTTTGTTTTAGCCGTAGCCTGTGTAAACCTATGCCGTTTTCACATATAGATGGCGCTAATCAAAGATAGATCTAATTTAAACAATAGGTGGAGGATGAACTTGGGCAGAGTTTTTTGATGGAATTAAATGTAAAATAATACTAATAGTTTGTTTCGAAACTGGGCGAATGGTACCTTACTGTCGGGTGCGCTTGACTGTAGCTTTCCTTACTTGTTTCCATTGTCGGAATGTATCAACTCCGGCACTCCAAACTTAAAGAAGACTTCATGCACCAGGAACTCAATGACGGACGGTAGCGGACGCCTCTCGCATCGCCTTTAACAATTTATAGAGAAGTGATCCACCACGATAAAAATATACGCGTGTCCTTTTCTTGACCGCGGGTATTTACCGGGGAAGTCAATGTACAGCTTCTGGAATGGCCTCTCGGTGTCCACCTTTTCGCCGATGCCCACTTGCATGCGAGGATTCAGCGCATTCGTCTCCTTGCAGACGTCGCAGTTACGCACAAAATTGCGAACCTGTATGGCCATTTCGGACCAATAATATTGGCGGCGCAAGACTTCCAAGGCCTTCGCCTGTCCTCCATGGGCTGCGGTAGGCTCGGCGTGTGCTCGCGCGATAAGTGCACCAGTCAGAGCACCTGGAATCCACACTTTCCTTCACTGCACCGCTTACGTGCTGTTGGGTGGTCCGTTTGTAGAGTAGGCCGTTCTCCATCTTCAGGTCGGGTAAGTGTCGCTTGTTTTGTCCTGCCTCACGTACTAACTCCATATAGTCTTTCTCACCAAATGCCGTGGTCTCGAAACCCAGCAGATCGGTGTGATTCATGAAGATACCCTCCACGTTGCGCGACAATGTATCCGCCACTTCATTTTCACTGTAATTCTTGCGGCTGAAGTGATCACCTTGCTAATCTGCCGGAGAGGTCCTTCATCGACATGAGCCACTTCAGGCTCGCGTGGTCAATTATGCAGGTAATCGTCATCCCCTCGATATACGGTCTGAACTTCCGGATGGCTAGAACGCCTGCCAGGCACTCCTTCTCGGTGACGGTGTAATTCACCTGGTGTTTGTTCATCTACGCCGAGAAGAAAGCGAGCTTCAGCTCCTGCCCTTCCCCGTCTCGCTAAAAAAGCACTGCTCCTACTCCAACGTTGGATGCATCGCATTGCACGTAGAATTGACACTTAAAGTCGGCGTGGACCAAAACAGGTGCCGAGTGCTTCCTTGAAGCGCTGTATAGCCATTTCTGCTTCTGAGATTAACTTAAACTTTTTGTTTGTCCTTTTCAGCGCCTCCGTCAACGGTGTCGCCAGTGTGGCAAAGTTTTGGCTGAACCGGCGGTACTAACCAGCCATTTTCAGGAACGCCCTGGCCTCCTTCATGGACTTCGGATTTGGGACCAGTTTTATTGCTGCAACTCTGCCTGGAACCATCTGGAGGAGTCCTCCGCTCTCTATGAAGCCTAAGTATTGTAGTAATATGTAGTACGTGTAGTTATAATTAGTATGTAAGACTCTGTGTAATTGTATGTATCGTTTAGTTTGTCGATCATGGCTCAACGCCATCTATTGTAATTATTGTAGGTTAAACAGTTGTAGCTCACTAAGCGGCCTCTAGCGAGAACAAGAGGAGTAGAGAGAGAAGAGAAGCGACGCACTTCACTTTTCCATGCAATGCAGAATTGTACGGACGCGGATTGTGAAATTAAAATAATCGAGCCTAAAATAAAAACTTTAATTGATAACTAAATAAAAAAGGCTATCCGACTACTCTATCTACTAAAATTCAGAAGTGGTCGTGAATCTACGCTTATATTCAGTCAAAGTTTTCTAAAACTATTATGGATGAAATGGACATACAAAATTTAATCGGCGATTTGAATGACTTAAGTTTACACGATTTAAAGTTGTGGCGCGAAAGCTTAAATTACCAACCAAAGGCAGCAAATCGGCATTAGTGTTGCAAATTCAAAGTATACTACCGTCAACAAGTGCAAGTGCAGCAAGTCTACGTGTCGAAGCACCCCTAAGCAGCAAAACAACCGCTTTGCCAGCCAGCGGAGCGCCTAACGACGGAATAACGGAACAGGCAGACGACGAAAACAGCGAGATGGCAACAGCGAGCAATATTGACGACGTCAATACACTTCGTGATGAAATTGAAATTCAACAAGCTGGCAACGATCACCTAATGTGCGAAGCTGGCAACACTGAAGAAATCGCTCACGGTACAAGTTCATTTGTGAACAATACGTTGGATGCTGTTGGTTTTTGCAAAGCAAATGCAAATAATAATGTATAACCTACGACACAACCTAGCAATGTTGATTTCAACAGTGTCAAGGAATTTATACCTAAATATGACGGAGAAAAAATGTAATTGAGTGGTTGACAGTGGCTAAAACTGTGCGAGCGGTATTCAATATCAGTGACGATATTATGCGCCCGCTTATTTCTGCTCGTGCCAAAGGAAAAGCAAACTACTGGCTGTTGTCACAGCCCTCACTGTTGTCAAGAGACATAGATGACATTTTTTCACAAATGCAAATAAGATTCGGAACGAAAGGCAATCTTGTAGAGCTACGTCAAAACTTAGAAAAACGTAAATGGCTCAATGACGAAGTGTTATTATGACTAACGGATGTTGGCAAACAAGTTAAACATTACCGATGACGAAATGGTGCAGTATATACTGGAGGGTATACCGAATGTTGAACTCAGAAACCAAGGCAAGTTACAACGTTTTGCTAGACCAGCTGCAGTTCTTGATGCGTTTCGTGATATTAAGATGCCACGTCCTACTGGAGGAAAAAGTCAGTCTGGAGCTGTTCCAAAGACTTCGACCCCGGACTAGAGGATTGTTAAATGTTTTAACTGCAATTGTTCGGGACATATAGCTGCAGAGTGCCGAAAGCCGAAGCGTCCAGATGGAGCGTGCTTTGCGTGCGGCAAAGAGGGACATTTGGCTAGAGAATGTTCACTATACAAGAAGACAACACCAAAGGGCAATTATGTAAGATACTTTGATATAAGTTTCTGTATGATGTATGAGTATGTGCAAAGTTAAAGTAATGTAAAAAAACAAAGACAAGGCAACGTGAATGAAGTTAAAAGTATAAACAAATTAAAAGACATGCAAAGCAAAGAACAGTTAGAAGATGTGCAAAGTAAAAGTAATGTAAAAGAACAAAGACAAAGCAACGTGACTAAAATTAAAAGTAAAGACAAATTAAAAGACATGCAAAGCAAAGAAAAGTTAGGAGATGTACAAAGAGAAGGAAATGTAAAAGAACAAAGACAAAACAACGTGAATAAAATTAAAAGTAAAGGCAAATTAAAAGACATACAAGGTAGAGAACAATTAGCTAATATCCAAAGCAAAAGTAGTGCAGAATATAGGAGAGACTCAGAGTAAAGATAAAGTAAATAAAATGCAATTTCGGGAAAAGATAGACAATGTAAAAGAAATGCTAAGTGAAAACGTTGAAGCAGAAAGATATCGAAACGAAGAGGACGAACCTCAAAGAAAAATGAGCATTAATGGAATAAAAAATGAGATAAAAAAAAAAAAGTTTCGAAACGCAAATGTTGCTGATCGATGTAGACTCTGAAAATAAAAAAGAATACAAGGTGGGAGAAGAGATGAATAATGTGAACACGAAGAGATTAGAGAATCTATTTGAGAATTATTATGTTAAACCTATTAGGCCAGTTGAACTCAAAATTAAAAGGTATATGAAAATTATTGTTGATAGCGAAAAACCATTTCGATGCCCCCCTCGACGACTATCGTACGCTGAAAAGGCAGAGGTACAAAGGATACTAGATGAGAATATGGCTAAGGGATATATACGTCCAAGTGAGTCAGAATATGTTTCACCGATGGTACTTGTTAAAAAGAAGACAGGGGAATTAAGGATGTGTGTAGATCACCGCCGTTTAAATAAAGTTACGTCAAAAGATAGTTACCCCATACCACTGAAAGATGATTTGTTAGATAGGTTAGTAAATAAAAAATTATTTTCAAAGTTAGATTTAAAGAGTGGCTTTAATCATGTTTTTATGGATAGTGATTCTACAAAGTATACGTCATTTATAACACCATTAGGACAATTCGAATATCTTCGAATGCCGTTCGGGTTGACAAACGCTACTTCTACGTTTCAAAGATTTATAAATAAAATATTCGAAGATATGGTACGAGAAGGCAAAGTTATTATATATCTTGATGATATAATGATTGCTACAGAAGGACTAGAAGAACATTTTAATATCTTGAAAGAAGTTTTTCAATGCTTAGTAGAAAACAAGTAAGAAAGCTACAGTCGAGTGTGCTCGACTGTAATATACCCGCTACCCAGCTGCTTGTACATAATTTATTTGCGGAACAAAAAAACGGCTACAATCAAATTTTGACCGTAAAAGGCTATGGACTTATAATAAAGTCAAAATCTAAAATAAAAAAAAAAAAACATTTTTGCACACATTTAATTTTTGATGCGGGCGGGACTCGAACCCGTAAATGCATAATAGTACTGTTCGTTTTGCAGTCCACAACTTAACCCATTTCACCACCGTACACGCACACACGATTCGGCACAATGCTGCAAGCAGCGCTGCCGGCAGCTCTCTACTCTAGTTTGCTATTTCCTATTTTTGTAATTTAGTTTTGCTCTACAGCTTATGGCTAATGGATGTTCCTCTTGGCGGGACTCAATTACGGGCGCGTGTCTCCTGTCCTCATCACGCCCAGCCGTGCGTTACTTTGGGGAAACGATGTCCGGTTTGGCGCACCGATAGCAGAACAATTTCCTGAACGCTGAGTCACAGTCGCGGAAACTGTGTCCTGCTGCGCCGCAGTTCCAGCATCCTGGCCTGTTTGGCGCTCTCAAAGGCCACTTGTGCAGCTCCTCCACTTCCTGATCCCGCGGATCGTCCGGTTTCGGGCCAACAACCTCGTAGACACGAGGCTTTGCGGAAGCAGGGAAAGCTGCTGGCTGAGGATATGGAGTCCAGCTCGTCCACGGTAAATAGCTCCATGGCGTACACATAGCGAGCAATATTCTCTATGAGACTCTTTTTCATTATCTTTGCCAGGTGTCTCTTCGCCTTGGGCTTGCCAAGCCTCGATGCTAGCCAACGCGTCTGGTGAATGTAATCCTCGACGGTCTCTCCGATCTGCTGTTCCCGCTGCAGCAGCTCGTGTATTTTATCGTGCTCGCTTTGGTGGCTACGGAAACGATCCAGGAGGGCCTGACGTAGTTGCATCCAGCTGTCGATGGTGGAGTGCCGTACGTGGATCCAGTACCACTCCCTCGCTCGCCCGGTTAAAAGCACACGGAAAAAGCGCAATATATTCGTCCATGGACAGCGGTACTGCCTTTGTAAGAATATGAAGTCCTCGACAGAGTAAATCCTGTCCTCGTCGTCGAAACATAAGCTCCATTGCTCTACTTGGGTGTGCTGCGCCGATCGGGCTATTCGCGTACCATGGCTCGTCAGCTGGCATGCGAGCATTCTCCCGCCAATGTTGAAACTGACCGCGCCGTCTGTCCGATTAAACCTGGGACCCCACTCAGGGCTGCTGCTGTCTCCTGGCCACTCCTTCGGCGGCATCCTGGGTGGCCGGTGGTCCTCGGTGGTCGGTGCTCTGGACGAGTGCTGCCCTTGGGAACGGCGCCGCTGTGTACGTGTGTCTCGGCCCTAGCATTCTGGTTTACTACGGCGCTACCCTTATTATCCTGGTCGACGGTGGCGCTGCTCCTTGGCACGGGTGCGGCGTCAGCTGGTCTCAGGATATCGTTCATCATCTTCATGAGCTCGAGGAAACGCTGACGTAGTTCCCGCTTCAGCGTATGCCCAATCTCGCTTTCGACGGAGTGCCGGTAAGTCTGCGCCGCTTGCGCAATATTTGCATTCACTGCTGACCTATCTGTTGAGTCCATTCTTATGTTTCGCAGATCCCATCCTGCTTCCGGCTGTTGCATTTGTGGTGCCTCTGGACGTACATCATCATTCTTGCCCCCTGTTTCTGGCTGTAGATGAACTTGGACCGTGCGTTTTGGAGTCCTGCACCCTCTCATCAGGGGACCATTTCGCATCTTGGATCTCTGGCACTGACCCCATTGACCGCAGGTAAGGATCACCAACAACCTTTTTCCCCTCAGTCATAGTTTATTTAATTATTTATATTAAAGTTAAATATAGTAAAAAACTAACATTAACTTATTGTTAAAGCACTGGCTGCTAACGCCTTCGGCTTAGAGTGAAGTTACGTTACTTAACTAATTTTTAGAGCATGGATTCTAAAAAAATACATGGTCTATTGTGTTTGTTGAAATGTGCGTAACAGGCAGAAGGAGGCATCTGCGACCCCATAAAGTGTATATATTCTTGCTCAGGATCACTAGCCGAGTCGATTAAGCCATGTCTGTCTGTCCGTCTCTCCGTCTGTATGAACGCCTATATCTCAGAAACTAAAAAAGGCTAGAACCACCAAATTTGGTGACAACACTTATGCGACTCATACGCTGTAAAATTTCTATTAATGTTTGGGCCACGCCTATTTCAATATTACAATAATCGGACGATAGGTTCAATGGCAGCTATACGATATATCGGTCCGATTTTGATAAAATTTGCACAGCTTTGAATGGACATACTAAGGCATAGATTGCGAAAGCTTCTTGGCTATATCTTAAAAAATGACAAAAATCGGCGGATAGGTTCTATGGCAGCTATATGATACATCGGTCCGACATATATCAGAAATGTTTCACAGCGATATCTTGTAAAATTACAAAAATCGGCCGATAGGTTATATGGCAGCTATACGATATATTGGTCCGATTTTGATAAAATTTGCACAACTTTGAATGAACATACTAAGGCATAGATTGCGAAAGTTTCTTGGCTATATCTTTAAAAAAATGACAAAAATCGGCCGATAGGTTTTATGGCAGCTATACGATACATCGGTCCGATCCGGCTCGTTCCGACTTATTTACAGCCTGCAGCAATGAGAAGCATGTATACCAAGTTTCATCAAGATAGCTCTAAAACTGAGAGACTAGTTTGCGTTGCAACAAACGGACGGACAGACGGACACGGCTAGTTTGACTCCCCTATTGATGCTGATTAAGAATATATATACTTTATAGGGACGGAAATGTCTGCTAAGGTGCGTTGCAAACTTCAGTCCAAAATTAGTATACCATCTGCAATGGTATAAAAAGCTAGAGCCACAAAATTTGGTAACAACAATTATGTGAATCATACGCTGTAAAATTTGTATTACAATGTGGGCCACGTTTACTTCCGCCCCCGCAAATCGATAAACTGTATAGCAAGCGCAATAATGAAGATACAGTATTGACTTTTGGTGTGTATGATAACTATCACCACCTGTGCCCACTGCGCCCACTGCAAGCAAACAAGCAGTATATTTTCCAAGCAGTGTTTTTTTCCAACTGCTTGGACAGCTTGGCGTCTAACTGAAAATTATATGTGTTGTTTATTATTTTTCTTTGAAAAACACGTTTACCAATAATCAATCTGATCTCAATCTGATTTTTTTCATAATCTTAAAGAATCTATGGTCTTATACAACACTTGACTGTAGCCGTTCTTACTTGTTATATTTACAATGGTGTTTATTTTAAGACATTTAGATATTTACATTTTCAAATGTGTTTTTTTTTTGTTTAGATTAAATTATTGAATTAAATTTGATTATTATAGAGATATTTTGGGTTGGGTTGGCTAGGGTTTTGGGTTGGGTTGGCTAGGGTCATTAAGGGGCATTTCTTTATGAAGGTTTGGTTTCCGAGGTGTGATGTTGCGAGACAGTTTGTTAGCATATGTTTAATTGTCAAGTCTGTTGTTGTGCGGCAGTTCGGGCACGATTGGATGTTATTGGGGTTGTAGTAGTGTTGGTGTGTAAATTTTGTATGTCCTAGTCTAAGTCTCAGTATTTTTATTAGGTCAGTGCGTGTGTAATTTTTTTGTTTGTTTGCGTCTGTTATTTGCTTTAATATATTTGTGAGGGAAGCGAGTGAGCTATGGAGAAGTGTTATGTAGGCTTTAGTTGTGAGGAAGTCTCTTTTTAGTTCTATTGTGAGTATGTTGGCCTCGAAAACTAGGTTAGAGATAGGGGTTGAGGTTAGTGCTCCAAGTGATATGCGTATGGCTGCATTTAATGGTGATTTAATTTTATTGAGCGTTGATTTAGGGGTATGGCCGTATTTAAAAAGCCCGTAGTCTATCTTTGAATTTAGAGTTGCTTTTGTTATATTGATAAGTATATATAAGTTGCAGTTGAATTTCGGGCTTGCTAGGCATTTTATGATTTTCAGTTTGTTCTTCAGAGCTGTTTGTATATGCTTTATATGTGAGTCCTATTTATATCTGTTATTAATTGTTAATCCTAATATTTTTAGATTGGAGACGGAGGGGATTTTAATGTTGTTTGATAATATATTGAAGGTGCAGCTTTGTTTTCGGCAGATGTGGAGGTGTTGACATTTTGAAAATGATACTTCTGAATATGAACGCCATTCTTGTATTTTGTCGAAGGTATCGAGGTTATATGCTTGGTTTATTTGGTTATTGAGCGAAATTCTAAGGACAAAGTCATCTGCGTAGGCACTAAAATGATTGTTTTGTTGAAGGCTTATGATGTTTGCGAGTTTATTGTAGGCAATAAGGAAAGGGATTACTGATATTGGTGACCCTTGGGGTATACCTTTAAAGAAAGGGTGTGTGTGACTTATTGTGTTTCTAGACCATAGATTTTAATTTACTTTAGTTTTAATTTTTATATTTTTCATACAATTTTAAATGAAGTTTATTATTTTGGGGCCAATTTGCCAACTGCATAGCTGGTCGATAATGCTGTGCACCTCAACTCTATCAAAAGCTTTTGAAAAGTCAAAAGCAATAATCAAGATGTGTTTTTTGCATCTTAGCTCCTTGGTTATCAAATGGTATGCAAGCAGCAGATTGTCTAAAACCGATTTGCCGTGCTTAAAGCAGGATTGGTTTGCTAGACAGCAGTTGAGAGAAATTGGTCTGGTTACTAATGTTTTGTTGGAGTTGGATTTTAATATGGGAATGACTTTTTTTTTTTTCTTATTATTCCGCTTGGGAACTTAGGGCCTCTCTTAAAGCCATCCATCGAACTCTATTTTACGCCGTCTGTTTAGCTCTGTCCCACGTTGTGCTCGATCGGGTCAGTTCTTGGAGGATGGTTCTTCTCCAGATCACCTTTGGTCTTCCGATTCGTCTGCTGCTTTGGGGATTCCAGTCCAGTGCCATCCTGACTATACTGCTTGGGTTTTCTGAGAGCATGACCTATCCACGTCAATTTTTTCTTCCTTATTTGGAGGTGTATAGGGGGCTCACCTGTGACCCGAGCCAGCACTGCATTGGATATTCTGTTTGGCCAGAATATCCCGCATATAATCCTCAAGCATTTGTTGCTGAAGACTTGCGGTCTCTGTGTCATCTTCTTGGTGGTGAGCCATGTCTCACTACCATATAGCAGTATGGACTTAACGCAAGCATTGTAGATTCGGAGCTTTGTTCGCCTCCTTATTATCTTGTTGCTCCAGATGCGGTAGAGTCTCCCAAATGCTGATCGGGCTTTGGCAAGTCGGTTTGTGACGTCATCTTCCACTCCACCATTGTTGGTGATGATGGTGCCAAGGTATGGGAAGCTTGTGACGAACACTACTGCGTTCCCATATATGGTGATGTTCCCTTGACTGGAGTGGTTGAACCGCATTGCCTTGGTCTTGGCTTCAATAATCTCAAGTCCGATCTTTCTTGCTACCCTGGCGAGGTCATCAGTCTTGCTCTGGATGTCGCAGAGCCTGTGGGAGGTCAGACAAATGTCGTCTGCATAATCCAAGTCCTCAAGGTGTCTGGTGAGGCTCCATGTGATTCCACGCTTGGGGTTGCATACTTCTTTCATAAGTTCGTCGACCACGATGTTGAAGAGTAGCGGCGACAATGGGCAGCCTTGCCGAATTCCAGTATTCGTCTGGAAAGGTGCACTTGTTTTCCCGTTGTGCAGTCCCGCCAAGTTGGCATTATCGTACATCGACTTGATGATAGTAATGATGTTGGTGGGTACTCCTTTCCTTGCCAGTGCTCTCAATATTGCCGCTCTGTCCACTGAATCAAACGCCTTCTTGAAGTCTATGAACAGGATGTAAAGCGGTGCTCCCCATTCCACAGCTTGTTCGGTGATTAAGCGTAGTGTATTTGCCTGGTCTACGCAACTCCTGTGTGGTCTGAATCCCGCCTGTTCATCTCGAATTGTTGTCTCGATCTTTTTTTGAAGGCGCTCGTTCAGTAGAGTGGCCAACACTTTGTAGCTAGTGTTGAGAAGTGCGATTCTTCTCCAGTTATTGCAGTCACTAAGGTCCCCTTTCTTGGCAAGCTTTACAATGATTCCGCCCTTCCAAGAGTCCGGTACCGTTTCGCTTTCCCATATGCGGGAGAAGTCCGGGTGCAGTGTTTCAGCCATCACCTGGGTATCAACTTGTAGAAGTTCAGCTGGTATGTTGTCTTCCCCAGCTACCCTATTGTGCTTCAGCTTCTTAATTGCATTTCCGATTTATTGTACAGATGGCGGCGCAGATGATATCCTGATGCTCCCACTTGATGGGGCAATGTTTTGGAAGTCTGTAGCCACAGTTGTTGTCGAGGCGTGGCTGATTTCCAAGAAGTGTTGCCGCAATCTCCGGGTTTGTGCGTCATTATTGGATATGAGGTTGCCTGCTAGATCTCTGATAGGTTGGGACTGTTTGTTGTATCTTCCGGTGATCCGTGCAATCAACTATAGGTATAGCGAGCGCATGTTGTTTTGTCCTACCGCTCGTTCCGCGTTGTCCACAAATCTATCCAGTAGCGCTCTCTTGTCGTCTCTGGCGGATCGTTCCACAGCTTTGCACCATGCCCGATATTCGTCGTGATTTTGCGCGAGCTGATCCGCCATTGATTATAGATTGTTTCTCCGTCTGATTATGTCCCACGTTCTCTCTGATATCCAGCCGGTCCATTCGCGTTGTTGTGTGCCAAGTATTTGTTCCGCGGTGGTCCAAAGTGTCCTACAAGTATGTTCCCATGGGCGGTCTTCTTCTGGGAATAGTTGTTCTCGCAATGGGGATACCATCCTTGAAATCGGGAGGCGCACTACGATGTTGTCTGTTGGTTCCGATCCTCGTTCTCCAATGACCAGTTCGTGATCGCTATCTATAGCTGCTCCCCTTTTATTCCGCACGTTGATCAATGACTGCCTCCATTTTCTGCTGACGCATATATGGTCGATCTGGTTGCGCGTGTTGCCACTTGGAGATGTCCATGTGTATTTATGTACTTCTTTATGCGGGAACAACGTGCCCCCAATAACTAGTTGGAACAACTGACATATTTCAACAAGTCTCTCACCATTGTCATTGCGAGTCCCTATACCGTGCTGTTCCATTACTGATTTAAGTCCGATGTTGTTGGAGCCTATCTTTGCATTGAAGTCACCCATGAGAATAGTGATGTCACCTTGCCATAGCTTAGTGAGGGTCGCTGTAAGCGCAGTGTAGAAGTCGTCTTTAAGATCGTCATTGGCGTCTTCTGTCGGGGCATAAGATTGAATAATGTTTATGTGTCTAGCCTTGCACTTGAACCTAGCGGTAATGAGCCTGTCAGATACGGGTTCCCAGGAATGAAGCGCCTTCTTAATCTTTCTGGTCAAAATATTCCTACACCATGTCTACTGCCTTCATAACTGCCACTGTGCAAGACTAGATTGCTATTGGATGTTGTTGTTTCCCCACTGCCAGGCCACCTCATCTCGCTAATGTCAGCTATCGCTACCTGCAATTCTCCATTTCTACCACGAACTGTGCTAATCTTGATGGTTCCTTTAGAGTTCTTACGTTCCATTGTCCAATTCGTGTCCGTTTTGAAATGCCTAAGGTCGTCAACGAGTTAGGGGAGCCGTTTATGTTTAGTACTCTTGTATTGGTTTCTGTAATCAGTTGGGTTTTCGTTCGAACTGGTGATTGGCCAGATGCGACTTATCCCAGTGGTGGGGCTTCCACCTGTCACCTACTGGGAGTGGCGTCCACGGTTATCATTGGTTTTTGGTGTTATTGTAAGAATAACACGTAGAATACGATAGATAAACGTGGAGATGCGATACGGTCTTAATTTTGGCTTCATACATAACTGGTGTTGTTCTTGCTGTACGCAGAAGAGCAATGAATGGTGCTTGGTTCTATGTGAGGGGGGTGGGGGATTGGGCAAGGGGGGTTGCCGAAAATTGTTGTAAAGGCATTGTGCAACTGAGAAAATGCCTTCTAATAAGTAGAGAAGCATTTGTAAGAGGACAATTGAAGGGTCATGTCTCTTTGCCATGAGCAGGTTGCGAACCTGCCACCTCATGTTTAGTAGACCGTATTGCCCACTAGGCCATGAGGCCCACCAAATGACTTGGTTGGTTTTATATGTTTGGGGGATGAAATTATTGAAAATGTTATTGAAAAGTTTGGTTATTCTAGTTTTGATTGAGTAGGAGGTGTTTTTTTAAAATCCATGGTCTATTGTGTTTGTAGAAAGGCATCTGCGATCCCATAAAGTATATATATTCTTGCTCATGATCACTAGCCGAGTCGACAACACTTATGTGAATCATACGCTGCAAAAGACGCCACGCCTACTTCCGCCCCGCAAATCGATAAACCGTATAACAAGAGCAATAATAAAGCTACAGTATTCAGGTTTGGTGTATATGATAACTGTCACCACCTAAACGATCGCTGAAAATTTGGTTCCGATCGGATAATGAACATAAAAATTATTCATATAGATTTGCACAGCGCCCACTGCAAGCAATCAAGCAGTGTTTTTTCCAACTGCTTCGACTGCTTGACTTCTAACTAAAAATTATATGTGTTGTTTATTATTTTTCTTTGAAAAACACATTTAGCAATAACAGTTTTCTTAATCTGATTTTTTTCATAATCTTAAAAAACCCATGGTCAACACTTGACTGTAGCCGTTCTTACTTGCTTATCATAGGGTAGGATATTCGATTTAGGCCAGGAGTTGTTCCTTTGAGGGAGTGTAATCCTTATAGTAGTTCTAGCTATGTAATTTCAGATTCCATTATTTTTGCTGATGGGATGGGTGTGTAGTTTGTTGGTTTTAGTAAGTATTTGTTCTTAGAGAAGTTTTGATCGAAGTTGTCGTCTTTGGATTGGTTGGACTAATGTTGGGCAAAGAGCTGAGCTATTAAGATTGTGTTTGGTTAAGTTGTTTGTTAAGTCGTGTATAGCTTTAATTGGATAAAGTCCACAAAAACGTCGTATGTTTGCTCAGATTTTGTCTGACGGTGTCTTCTGTTCTATTGTAGAAGTGAATTTCGTCGTAGCTTTAATTTCTGTTATTTTTAGTTCTTTTCGGAATAGTGCATTGGCTCGCTTTTATTCGATAAGGTTGACGGTAGTGTTATTGCGTTTAAAGTTTTGCCAAGCTTTGATTTTGTTTGATCTTAGTTGTGTCAGTGTCTTATTCCACCAGGGGATATTTTTGTTGCAACGGTGGGGGGATGATTGAGGGATACTGTGGTGTGCTGCTTGTAAAATAATTTTATTTGTAAATTAATTTTATTTAAGATTGCGGCTTCTTTGTTTATGTTTGAGCTAATTGAAGCATGTTCGTTTAAGTCATTTGTTATTTCTGTGAGTAATGACCAGTTGACCTTTTTATACCATTCAACCATTGAAAATGGTCAAAAATGGTATACTAAGTTTGTGCAAAAGTATGTAACAGGCAGAAGGAGACATCTCCGACCCCATAAAGTATATATATTCTGGGTCAGGATCAACAGACGAGTCGATTGAGCCATGTCTGTCTGTCCGTCTGTCTGTATGAACGTCGAGATCTCAGCTATTACAAAAGCTAGAGACATCATATTTGACATGATGGTTCCTGTATACCATACACAGATCAAGTTTATTTCAAATTTGGAGTGCCACGCCCACCGTCCACGCAAATCGATAATTTTTGAATATTAAGAAAAGTATTAAGGTTACAGCTTTCTGCTTTGGAGCACGTGAAGATACTGATAATATGCACCCAAATTGCATCCGATCTCATAAACACAGAAGCTTTTTAAGAAAACGTTTTTCGTTGCCCGCGTCTTTGCAGCATTTCGTCATGCATCGTGAGAACGAATTAGTACTAGTTCGTGCAACTACGAAGTTGGTCGAAAGGTATCTTACGGTCGGACGCGCTCCTTTCCTAACTACGAATTGCTGTTTAGACATTTAAGTGTGAAGATCTTATTGGGAGGGTATGTATGTTGCAAGTATGTTAATGTTTGGTTTTGATATCATTTCTTTTTCTATGGTTTCGAATTTATTTATTTATTTTGGGTTATTTGACTTAGTTGGATAAATGTGTTAACTAGTATTTGAACGCCCCCAAATCTGTTGGAGGCTGTGTTGTGGGATAATTGGTAGTTTATTGGTATAGGAATGGGCTTGTTTGTGTTGTTGTAGTGATGTTGAGGAGGCATATGATATGTGGTGACTGATCTTTAATAATAATCAAAAGTTCATTGGAGTTATTTGTGTATCCTTTTATGTTCCATTAAATTATTTTTAACATTAATCTAAATAAATATGTGTAAATATAAGTATAAGTAAGTCTGGTGGGTTTTAAAGAAAAAGTTTTAAAGTTCGAGTTTTTTTTTTATTTATTTACTTTATTTTTCAATTTAGTTTTTATTTACTTATTTTTTAAATGGAGTCGCTTTCGCTATTATTTGAGAATTTGGTTTAGTTTTGGTTTTTAGATTGTGTTTTTATGTTTGTTTTGGTGTTTTTGAGAGTAGTGGAGAGGTTGTTAGACTTATCTTTGGAGAATATGCTGATTATGAGGTCTCCTGATAGTGATGAGACATATGTTTTTTGTGTTGTGCATGTGTGGTCTGCCTCTATTTCTTCCCGAACGTTATTGCTGGATCGGTATGCGGATGTTGTTGGTGGTGTACTGGGGATGGTGTTGTGTGGGTGTTAGGTTTGAGTGAGCTGGTTGTTGATGTGGTTTTCAGTGTTGCGTTTGTTGGTATTTGTGGATTTGGTATTTGTGCGATGGTTGTGTGATTTGTTGATGTTGGGAGCGCCTCGGCGGAGGATGGTCTTATGTGTTGACCGTGTCGGCTGTGGTAAATATATACTGCAGTTTCGTGGTCCACTTTTTCTGTTTTTCTGTTTTTATTGCTGTAAGTTATTGTTGTTTTAAGAATGTTGGACATTTGCGGTCAAGCGGGCTGTGTTGGTAATCAATCTCTGAGTTATTTTTGCAGTTGAGGCAGCTCTTTTGATTCTCGCAGTGTTCGTTTTCGTTAGTGTGTTTTGTGTTTGAGCAGTTTGTGCATGTCTCAGTGCTTTTACAGGCAGTGGTTGGGTGACCAAAGCGAAGACAGTTTTTGCACCGCAGTGGCTGTGAAATGTATGGGCGTACGCGGACTGCTTAGTATCCAATTCTTAATTGTTCTGGTAGTTTGTGAGTAGCAAAAGTAATTATAATCAGTCCAGTTTCGGTGAGCATAGAGTTGTTATCTTTAGTATGGGATGGTTGTTTTCTTAGTATTTTTCTTATTTCTGTCACTTTTTGCGTTTTTAGGTCTTTCAGTATTTCGTCTTCGTCTATGTATCGTGTATTCGTTGCAGTAAATAACTCCCTTCGTACAGTTAAGTGTTTTGTGTTCGGAGACTGTGATTTCCATTGTCGTTATTTGCTTTAGTTTTAGTAATTTTGTTCCTTCTAATGTATTTTTTGTCTTGATTGAGTCTCTAGTTTTCTTGCATGACTCTACTTCTCCATCGCACGCGTGATCTATTGTTTTCTTTATTATAAACTGTGAAATGTTTACGAAAAAGTTGTTGTCGTTTCTTCTGATTGTTATATATTTTGGTTCGCCTAGGTTTGTGTTGTTGGATCTTACTCCGTAAGTTCTTATGTCTGGTGGTTCCTTCATGTTTGTTTTTGTTGGGCTGATGCCCTATAGCTGTTGACGGTGTTTTTGATGTTGTGGGTTTTGTTTTATGTTTTGCGTCTGAAATTTGTTTGATTTGTTTTTGGTAAAGCGGTAAGTTTTGGTTTGCTTGTCGCGGTTTCTGAATAATTCGGTGTAAAACATCTATCTCTTCAAAGGTAGAAGTGGTACTGCTCAGTCATAGTTACTAAACTAATTTCCTAAATTTCAGGTACTGTTTCTAAGATTTTTGTGCGTATGCGACCGTTTGCAAATTTAACTTAAAAAATAATTTTTACACAAATAATAATAAATAAATAATAGTAAATAATTAAATAAAACATAAATAAATAATGATAAATAAAAAAATATCCATGGTTGCTGGCTCGAGGTCATTAAAATATAAAAAAAAACAAAAAACACAATTTGTTTTTTATTTTATTTATTATCGAATATATTTCGGTTACTCGACGGTAACCGTCTTTAGGGCTAAAAAAACACAAAATCACAAAATGGAAATTACTTATAAATATTTATAACGTTAAAAAACTAACACTGAACAATATTTAATTACATTAATTACATACATTAATTGTTACACGTCTGCTCTTGCGGGCGCGGAGTTCCTAACTGGCTTGTTTAATAAGTGTCTATATATGTGAGCGCAATTTTCTGTGTCCGTTTTGTAGTTCAATCTGTCTTCTGTTGGTGTGTTTATTATGTGTAGCATTTCGAGAGTGTAACGTTTAGCATAGTGTTGTTCTTGTTGTAGTATTGTTGTTGCATCAAAATTCGGAGAGTGGTGTTTGTTTGCACAGTGGGTCATGAGAGCTGTTTTTTGTGTTGTACTTTGGTGTCGTAATTTGAAATCAGATTTGTGTTGTGTTAATCTTGTTTTCAATTTTAGTTTTGTTGTTCCTACGTAAACACCATTGCATGTTTCTGTGTTGCTGCCACTGCAAGGAATTTTATAAATAACATTATTTTTGTCGAGTAAATTTATTTTTGACTTCGTATTATTGTAAAAATGTTTTAGTGTGTGGAAGGGTTTGTGTGCTATCTGTATTTCTGTATTATTGTAACAGTCGGATCTTATTAATCTTTCTGATAATGTTGGTACATAGACCAGAGATTTATATGTTCTTGGCTGTCTTGTTGTATATTCTTTTGGTTCTTTAAATTTATTAATAAGCTTATTAATTAGTGTTTTTGGAAAGTCGTTGTCAGTAAGTATTTTTGTTATTTCCTTCTTAATCTCCTTATGGTACATTCTGTCCGATATGTCAAACATTCGTTTTATACAGCCTCTTGCTGTATTTATAATCATTGTCCTTGGATGTTTAGAGTTATAATTGATCAGTCTTCCAGATGCCATCGATTTCTTATACCATTTGAGTTTTAATTTTTCTCCTACTCTGTTTATTACTGAATCGAGATATTGTAGCTTATTATTTTGTTCCGTCTCAATTGTAAATTTTATGTTTTTATGGTAGGAATTTAGTTCACGTAATATGTTTTCTGCTTCGTTGTAGTTTATAATCTAGCTATTTGCGATTATAAACTACAACGAAGCAGAAAACATATTACGTGAACTAAATTCCTTAAAATAAAAAACAAATTGTGTTTTTTGTTTTTTTTATATTTTAATGACCTCGAGCCAGCAACCATGGATATAAACAAGAAAGGTCGCCAAAACCCTACACAAATAAAAAAATATATATTTGAAATCTTTCCAAACTCAAGGGACTTTTACCTTTCAACAAAAAGGAAGGTCGATGAAACTACTTCGCTGCCGGTGGACTCTAATCGACTCTGCGCCTTTAAAAGCTGTTGCAGTGACAAACCAAAACACACTTGCCGTTCATCAACTGGTTAAACTGTCACACTAGTTGACAGTTGCCAGTTAAGGACGCGGTGGTGTTCGATCGAATCTGTTTTCACTGGGTGTATGTTCCTTTAGCCTGTGAGAAAGTGCATCGCGTATAGCCCTAGGTGGGGTCACCTATCCTCATTCAGCCCCATTGGCCGAACCAAAGGACACAGATGCCCAGCGAAAACAGACGATCTACTACGTCAAACAAAAACAAGAAAGAAAGGCTACCTTCGACACGCCGAAGGTTTTATACCATTGCAGTTACTCCACATATTAAATCGGCTACTAGGTTTTATGGTAGCTCAATGATATATCTGTCCGGTTTCAATAAAACTTGCATTGCATTTAATGGATATATGTAATTAAACATGTATCAGGAAAGTTTCATAGCGACTCCTTGAAAAATTATAAAAGTCGGCCGATAGGTTATATGGGAGATATACGATATATCGGTCCAATTTCAATCAAACTTTGACAGCCGTTAAGGGGCATACTTAGACATAAATTGGGAAAGTTTCATAGTGATATCTTAAAAAATAACAAAATGTGACCGATAGGTTCTATGGCAGCTATACGATATATCGGTCTGACTTTGATAAAATTTGCACAACTTTAAATGGAAATATATAGGCATAGATTACGAAAGCTTCTGGGCATTATCTTGAAAAATGACAAAAGTCGGCCGATAGGTTCTATGGCAGGTATACGATACATCGGTCCGGTCCGGCTCGCTCCGCCTTATTTACAGCCTGCAACAATGAGAAGCATGTATACCAAGACGGACACGGCTAGTTTGACTCCCCTATTGATGCTGATTAAGAATATATATACTTTATAGGGTCGGAAATGTCTGCTAAGGTGCGTTGCAAACTTCTGGTCAAAATTAATATACCATCTGCAATGGTATAACAAGTAAGAAGGCTACAGTCGAGTGTGCTAATCTAAAATAATAATTGACACGGGCGGGACCCCAACCCTGTATGCATAATACCACTGTTCGTTTTGCGGTCCACCACTTAACCCATTTGACCACCGTACACGTACGCACTATTCGTCGCAACGCTGCAGGCAGCGCTTCTTACAGCTATGGAAAACGTTGAGTTGAAGAACTTCTGCGTTTATTATCCGATTGTTACCAAATTTGTAGAGATCATCTGGCTATAGCTAGCTATAGCTATCATATAAACCAAAAATGAACAATATGGCACCAAGGAAAACGGCGCCTAGAAGACTCACGGGGACACGCACAGACGCCCCTTAGTTTACGTTTTGGATGTTTTCCTCCCTAAACCCAGATCCCCCACTTTCCACACCAAGCAACATAGATGCGCCCATCAAAAAACTCACCAAGGAGCTGCACAATGCTGCTGAGTTTGAGAATCCTCCTTCGACGACGACCCCGAGAACCCCCGATAGAGACGTGCACCTGTAGTCCCCTAATATCGCGGCCCTCGTAGCTGTAAAAAGGCGCTTCAGAAGAAACTGGTTTTCCTCGCGCAACCCCAGGAACAAGAGAGCACTAAATCGTGCCGCCAAGGAACTGAAGGACAAGCTAACCACCCTACGGACTCCTTCCACAGATTTTTTGAGGAGTTTGAACCTGGACCCCCAGCACAGCCTATGGAATGTCACGCGGCACATAAAAAAAACCAGAAAAAAAGATGTCACCCGTGCGAAATGCGGGCGGATCTTGGCGGCGGTCAGAGATAGAAACAACAGACGCATTTGCTGACCATAGTGCATTCACCCCTTTCGACCGATACACTGGTGAAGAGCCTGCTGCCACCATTAGATCTGTCGACAGCCCCAAGTGTTCCTGGTCCATCAATACAGCCCGTCGGACCAGAGCAATACTGCTGCGCCGTAATGCTGGATATCAAACAGGCGTTTGACAGAGTTTGGCACCCCAGCCTCCTTCTCAAAGTCAAGTTCCACCTTCCCAGTTCCCACTTCGCCTTCCTTAAATCTTATACAGAGGGAAGAGCATTCCAAGTAAGATGCGGATTAACAACCAGCACTCCTAGGCTCATAAGAGCCAGAGTACCACAAGCCAGCATTCTTAACCAATTCTCTATACACTGTACACAGCAGACCTTCCCATCACAACCTCCCGGAAACTTATAGTAGCCACATATAACGATGAGTCAAATCTAAAATAATAAAAAAAAGTTTTTGCACACATTAAATTTTTAACGCGGGCGGGACTCGAACCCTATATGCATAATAGCACTGTTCTTTTTGCGGTCCACCACTTAACCCATTTGACCACCGTACACGTACGCACTATTTATCAGCTTACAGCTATGGAAAACGTTGAGTTGAAGAACTTCTGTGTTTATTATCCAATTGTTACTAAAGATCATCTGGCTAGCTATAGTAATCATATAAACCAACAAGTTAGGAAAGCTACAGTCGAGCGCGCCCTACCGTAAGATACCATTCGACCAACTTCGTTGTGGCACTAACTGGTACTAACTTGCTCTTACACACACATACAGACACACACACAAAGGCTAAAACTATGCATGACGATATGCTGTATGTACGTGTATGACGCGGGCAACGGAACTATGAAAAACGTTTTCTTTAATAACTTCTGTATTTATGTATTATGTATTTATTTATATTATATATTATGTATTTATATTGGGATTGGGTGCATATTATCAGCATCTTTACGTGAAGCAAAGCAGAAATTTGTAACTGAAATACTTTCCTAAATATTCGTAAATTATCAATTTGCGTGGGCGGTGGGCGTGGCACCCCAAATTTGAAATTAACTTGATCTGCGTACCTATGGTATACATTACATGATGGGTCATGTCAAATTTGGTATCTCGAGCTTTTGTAATAGCTGAGATCTAGACGTTCAAACGGACAGACAGACGGACATGGCTCAATCGACTCAGCTAGTGATCCTAAGTCAGAATATATACACTTTGTGGGGTCTGCCGCGCCACCTTCTGCCTGTTACATACTTTTGCACAAACTAAGTATACCATTTTTGACCATTTTCAATGGTCGAATGGTATAAAAATGAACAATATGGCATCAAAATTGCGCATTTTGGGGGACGGAAGGAGGCGTGGTCAAAATCCAAAAAAAAAAACTTAATAATGCAATAATAACACATAATGTCACCAAATTTAATAGTCCTGGATCTTATAATAGCTGAGAGCTAGCTATTCCTACGGACAGAAAGACAGACGGACATGGCTATATCGACTCGGTTGTTGATTCTGAGCCCGAATATATATACTTTATGGGGTTGGAGATGTTTCCTTCTGCCTGTTACATACATTTTCGGTTTGAACAAAGTTAAAATATCCTTGTACTCTACGAGAAGCGGGTATAAACACACGCACTTTACACGATTTGAGCGCAGTTCAAAATTCAGTCAAAATTGGGCCTTTGGGCATCTGACCGACAGCTCAAACGGCAGTTCTCCCCAATAGTGAGCGGTGGTCACAGCTGTTTTTACCAATAGTTTCGTATCGATAAAAGCAGCTGATTTGACAAAATGCAACAAATGAAAAGCCTGTATACAAAGTTTCATCAAGATAACTCTAAAACTGAGACACTAGTTTGCTCGCAGCAGACGAACGGACAGACGGACATGACTAGTTCGAACCTACTGTTGAAGGTGCGTTGCAAACTTCTGCAAACAATCTGCAATGGTATAACAAGTACGAAAGCTACAGTCAAGTGTAGCTGCCTGTTATATAAATTATTTGCGAAACAATAAAGAACGGTTACAATCATATTTTGGCCATGGACTTACAATATTATTGCAAAGTCAATATCTATGATAATAAAAAAAGTTTTTGCACACACAAATGTTTTAAAAAAGAAAACAACTAAAAATTTAATTTTTTGACGTGGGCGTGACTCGAAACCGTGAACACATAATAGTACTGTTCGTTGTGCCGTCCACCACCCATTTGACCACCGTACACGTACGCACTATTCGGCCCAATGATACTGGCAGCGCTGCTTATGCCGACGAATTTCGATACTTACTAACACGTGTCACACACAACAATTACAACAAATACTACGTTAAACAATAACAACAACAACCTTTGGTGACCGAAATTGGTCACCGCACCACCCAACCATATGATGCTCCAGCTCATGGTTTCCCCCTAAGCAACAAAATTTGGCACTTCAGTATTTTTTACTTGATAAATATATTCATTTATATATATTTGTATTTTTAACATTTTCTACACAAAGCCTACACAAAACTGACGCCCTGACTATCACTCAACAAAAATTGTACGCTAAATATATCTAACAAATAAATAAATGAATTCAATTATTTTACATTACAATTATAATTATAAACCAAATAATATTAGGGTCAGGGTGTATTTGTGGCCCGCCGTACTGTGGTGGCCGCTAGCTGCGCAATGCTTACGTGCTGGCGCCCTGCTTTTTTGCTGTTCACACCGCTGCGCTTCTGCTCGTACGGCGCGTTGGCGCGCTGCGTCCCGGCTGCTGGCGCTGAGCAATGATAGCGCTGGCGTGCTGCGCTTCTGCTGCTCGCTGACGGTGCTGACGGGGGCAAAATGGGGTGGTTGAGGAGAAAAAATCAAAAACGTCTCCTGGCAGAACTTTTTGTTGGACCAAACTCACCAGGAGACTGCTTCTTTTCGGCTAATTTCTTTGTCTCCTACGCTTCTTCGCTCAAAAATTTATCATTGGCGGTCACAGACTTGGGCCTTCGGACTTTTGACCGACAGTTCCAACGCCAATTCTCTTCAATGGTGAGCTGGGATCGTTGACCGAATAAGCTTAAGAGAGGATCTCTAAAAGCCAACTCTTCTCGCTAACCCCGCCACCACTGGTTCTCACTGCTTTCTCTGTCGGCAGATGTCTCAGTACCAGGGCAGCTGTTTCGTATCGATAAAAACAGCTGTTTAGATAAAATGCAATACACTTTGTAAAAGCTATGAATGAACTTCCGACAACTGTGCGCCATATGCGAACATTTTTTAGAGTATAACGGCTTGTATTACATTTCGTCAGTCAACAGCTTTTCTCTCATATGAAAATTCGTCTGCTTCGCCTCATAAAAATTTTTGTTCAGGAATCTCTAACTGCAAAGCTTTCTTTTTATAAAGAAATTGGTGGAACACTGAACCGACACAAAATACTTGCAATACACACAATAAGGCATCAACAAAATAAATGCAAATTTAATAAATATAAACCAGAAATCAAACAGGTCCTTCACTTCAAATCTTTAATATATAAAGCTCTATCAATAAAACAAATATTTAAAAAATGGTGGACGTAGGCAGTCATTTTATTTCTACTGTTTGCATTAAATAGAAATTCTCTTGTACCCGATGAGGGGTCGCAATCAAAATTAAATTTCTTGAATTATTGACTCTTACATTCTTGTTAGTAAGACTTTGTACGTCCATAGCATTCCCAAAGTGATGTTAAATAAATATTTTTACAAAATTGACGCTACCTTATCAATATTTTATAAAATTATTTATTCAGTGTACACACATGCTTATTGTGGTTAATGTTTATTATCGGACTACAACACTGTCGTACATTTGTGTTGACATACCTATGCATATATGTATGTACAAAGTTTAATTTTAAACATTTAATTATTTTAATTATCAGAATGTCTCCATTCCATTATAAGATGTATAGTTTTTTAAATTTATTTCGTATTATTATCCCTAACTTGTCGACGAGATAGTGTTAGTACGCCTTGTATATGTCAATTGCATAGAACGTGTGGAAATAATGTAAATGCATATGTAGCTCAGCTTACATGTTCATACATTTGTAAGTAAAGGAGGGTTTATATGTACTTCATATAACTTGTTATTTAACGCTATTTCATAATATTCATTGTGGCTTACACAACAGTTAAAGTGCTGGCCAATGTAGATGTGTATGTGCATCCATATGCATCTTTTTCTGCTCACACGTTTATGTTCATAGACGTTTGTAAATATGTATGTACTTACATTTTTATCAAGAAATACATAGTAAATAAGTTTTAAATGTAAGCCAAACATTTACATACAAACCATGTATGTTCATTATACCGATGTTTGCATGACACGATCTACATATCTCATGTCGACGTTCATATGTACCTACATCTGTATGTATGTATATAATACGCAATCAAACGTTAGTTTTGTTTTTATATACATACATATTTACATAACTGATATATGTAAATAGAATTTATTTTGTCAACTAATTCTTAGCTTAAAACAAGTAAAGAAAGCTACAGGCGAGCGCGCCCGATAGTAAGATACCATTCGTCCAGTTTCGAAACAAATTATCACACATTTTATTCCATCAAAAAACTGCACAAGTTCATCCGCCACTTATGGTTTAAATTAGATCTATCTTTGAATAGCGCCATCTACATGTGAAAACATAGCAATCAGCTGTGCACACGCTACGGCTGAAACGAAGCATCGTGACGATGACGTCACGACGCGCAGCACAGGCGCAAGCAGTGGAAGTAAGGGAAAACGGAAACATGGATAACTTCTGTGTTTATCGTCCGATTGGATTGTAATTTTGAGAATGGATTTTTATTGTATTATTATATTGTATATATTATTTATGTTCATACCAAAGCAGAAAGCTGTAACTTCAATACTTTTCCTAATAATCGTAAATTATCGATTTGCGTGGGTGGTGGGCGTGACATCGAAAATTGAAAATAAAGTCGATCTACATATGGTATACAGGAACCTTCATGTGAAATATGGTGTCTCTAGCTTTTGTAATAGCTGAGATCTAGACGTTCAAACGGACAGACAGATGGACATGGCTCAACCGACTCAGCTAGTGATCCTGAGTCAGAATATATATACTTTGTGGGGTCTGCCACGCCTCCTTCTGCCTGTTACATACATTTGCAAAAACGTAGTATACCATTTTTGACCATTTTCAATGGTCGAATGGTATAAATACATGTTAAATAATTAATGTTAAAACATTTGTTAACGGAAACATTATTTTATAGTTTTTTTTAAACATAGTTTAAATAAAATCAAGAAAGGCTACCTTCGGCACGTCGAAGTTTTCATACCCTTGCAGTTACTCTTAATGTTAAACAGTTTTGGATTGCCAAAGATAGTTAAAGTCTTATAGCGATATCTAAAGTATTGGGTTGCCCAAAAAGTAATTGCGGATTTTTCATATAGTCGGCGTTGACAAATTTTCCACGGCTTGTGACTCTGTAATTGCATTCTTTCTTCTGTCAGTTATCAGCTGTTACTTTTAGCTTGCTTTAGAAAAAAAGTGCGCGAAATTTTGTTTACATTTGTTTGTTTGGCGTCAATTTTAATATGGAGCCCACAAAGGAGCATTTTCGTCATATTTTACTTCTTTATTATTTATTATTATTTATTATTTCCGTAAAGGAAAAAACGCAGAGCAGGTTGTTAACAAGTTACGAGATGTGCATGGTGATGAAGCCTTAAAAGGAAGACAGGGTCAAAATTGGTTTCGCAAATTCCGTTCTGGAGATTTTTCACTTAAAGATTAACCACGTTCAGGTCGGCCAAATGAAGTTGATGATGACCAACTCAAAGCATTAATCGAATTGGATCGTCATGTAACTTAGCGTGAGATAGGAGAGAAGATAAATAGACCAAAATCAACCGTTCATTATCACATAAAAAGTCTTGGACTGGTGAAAAAGCTTGATATTTGGGTACCACATGTATTGAAAGAAATTCATTTAACACACCGAATCAACGCTTGTGATATGCACCTTAAATGCAATGAATTCGATCCGTTTTTAAAACGAATCATAATCAAAAGGTTATCGAACAAAATGGCAATTATATATTTGATTAAAGTTCATTTTAAGTTTTATTAAAAATGCATTTACTTTATTTTAAAAAGTTCGCAATTACTTCTAGGCAACCCAATAGTATACAAATTCGACCGATACTTTCTATTGCAGCTATATAATATGTCGTTCCGATTTTATTTAATTTGCATACTCTTGAATAGAAATACCAAGGCATAGATTGGAAAAGTTTCTTAGCGATATCTTGAAAAATGACAAAAAAATCGTTATGGTTTTAGGGAAGCTTTTCGATATATCGATCAAAATCGCTTGATAACATTTAATAGACTAAAAATGACATTTTGAGGCATATATCAGGAAAGTCTTATGACGATGTCTATAGGAGCTATTCGAATTATTTATCCCATCTGATATATAGATAGCTCCATAATTGAGAGACTAGTTTGCGTTGCAACAGACAGACGGACATATATATTTTCTAGGGTGGGAGATGTCTCCTAAAGTGCAAACTTCTGGACAAAATTAATATATCCTCTGGAAGGGTAAAAAACTACGTAAACATAATTAACAAATTTATAGAAAACCTTACTCCCACTTGGCTATTTGAGCAGCGTGGGCTAGAAGAGCGTTAACTATAGAGCTATTGTATAAAGTGTATATATTCTAGCTCAGGATCACTAGCCGAGTCGATTAAGCCATGTCTGTCTGTCCGTCTGCATGAACGCCTATATCTCAGAAACTGAAAAGGCTACAGCCACCAAATTTGGTGACAACACTCATGTGGGTCATACGCTGTAAAATTTTTAAAATTTGTGCCACGCCTACTTCCGCCCCGGCAAATCGTTCAAACCGAATAGCAAGCGCAATAATAAAGCTACAGAATTCAGTTTTGGTGTGTGTGATAACTATCACCACCTAAACGATTGCTGAAAATTTAGTTCTGATCGCATAATGAACGTAAAAGTTATTCAACGTTTCACATAGATTTGCACTGCGCCCACTGCAATCAAGCAAGCAGTGTTCTTTCGAAGCAATGTTTTTTTCCAACTACTTGGCGGCTAACTGAAAATGAACAGTTTTCCCAATCTGATATTTTTCACGATCTCCAAAAATCTATGGTCTTATACAGTCAACACTTGACCGTTCTTTCTTGTTAAACAAGTTGTTCTTACTTGTTAAACAAGTTGTTGTTGTTGTTTTAAAACAAGTAAGAAAGCTACAGTCGTGTGTGCTCGACTGTAATATACCCACTACCCGGCTGCTGGTACATTAAAATTATTTGCGAAACGATGAAGATCGGCTACAATCATATTTTGACCGTAAAAGACCATGGACTTACAATATTGATGCAAAGTCAAAATCTAGAATAATAAAGAAAAGCTTTTGCACACACTTAATTTTTGACGCGGGCGGGACTCGAACCCGTAAGGGCATAATAGTACTGTTCGTTTTTCAGTCCACAACTTAACCCATTTGACCACCGTGCACGGACGGCACTATAAGGCTGCTGCCGGCAACGCTGCTAACAGCTATGGAAAGCGTTGAGTTGAATAACTTGTGCATTTGTTATCCGATTGTTACCAAATTTTTAGAGATCATCTGGCTACCTATAGGCATCAAAATTGCGCTTGCAATCAATTTTTTCAATTTACGGGGGCGGAAAGGAGCGTGGCTAAAATTCAATATAAACTTGATCAGCCCGCAATAATAACACATACCATATTGTCAACAAGTTTGGTAGTTCTAGCTCTTATAATAGCTAAGATCTAGATTTTAACACGGACAGACGGACATGCCTTTATTGACTCGGCTGTTGATCCTGAGCCAGAATATATATACTTTATGGGGTCGTTGATTTCTCCTTCTGCCTGTTACATACATTTTCGGTTTGAACAAAATTATAATACCTTTCTGCTCCATGAGTAGCGGGTATAAAAACATATCAGTGAGATGCAATCTGTTGTACAACCGTAAATTTTAAAAATTTATCGATGCAAGTTAGAAACAGTTTTTGGTCTGTAGCTTGTAGCATCACGCCGGCGTATGAGGTTGTTGGAGTTTTTCCAAGCTCTTGTTTCTTAGAATGATGATCATACTTGGTTTTCGTAGATACCTTGTATATATATATATTTTAAGGGGAATAATTTATAATTTTATAAAATCTTGTTAGTCAACTTAGTGGAAAGTAATAATCGCGGGAGATTTGCTCAACATTTTCCTGTGTTGCTCTGTATGCACGATTATGTTCGATATTAATTACTTCTGCCTTTTCGTCTCTATTAGTGATATTTTATACTCTGTTAATACAGTGCCAAAACTTTGTTCTTGGTTATATTGATACTCAATTGTTTAAAAATTCAGCCAAGGTAAGTCGGAATGTGACGCATTTACAACATGCCAAATAAAATCAGTCTAGTCTGTTCTTTCAATTGTGGAAGTCGAGAAAAATTCGCTATGCACAGTGGCTGCAGCAGATTGTGGTTAGTTTTGTAGGTTATTGGTATTCTGTCTTGATAGGACGTCGGCCACAAAGTTTTTTTGTCCAGGTTTGTAATAGATTTTGGCGTTACACTCCTCAATAAAAGTCTTTTAATTATAGCGTTGGTTTTTTCTGACATTTCGAACGTAAGCGGTTGATGGCCTGTGTGTACGTGCATTTATCTGGTACCGAAGGCCAGTACGATGACTAATAGTTTTCTTTCGTTGGTAATAATAATAATGAATAATGAATTTCACACGGTGTTAATGTCCCTTATATCATTGTCATATCATCCCCCCTGAGACAACACTGGACTTGCACCACTTGCAGAAGTGTCAGTAGTAAGGTCGAAAGTTTTTTAAGTCCGGACACATGAAAATTACCTCCTATAAGGCGAGTATGTTGTGTGTTGTCGAATTGTATAAAATTCTAAGTGTCCTGTTTTTGCCTTTTTAATATATTTGGTATGGGGGTTGCACCGGATAAGGCACATACTCACACAAACACACATAAACATACAAGTAATTAAGTTATTCAGATTAAGGTTCCAAATAAAAAGACTTGTCGCGTTTCGATACCGATCTTTTTAATTGTCAAAATCAAACTAAAGCTAACTATAAAATGTTCTTTACGCGAAGCTAGCCCTGTCGCCTAAAAGTGCTGATCCAGCGCATTGCCCAAACGGCTGAAATGTCGAGTGGCCGGCGAACGTAGAAACGTTACGGACAATGTCGGTGTGCAACTATGTTACGCAAACAGCATGCGGAACTGTCGCAAAGGATGCTGATCATGCATTGGAGTCATTGTTATATGGTATGATCAGCGGGCATTGAACTATTGGCTAACTCATATCTTAACTCCTCCCTCACTAAAATGAATGCCGTCCCCGGACTTCCTTAAGTTGTCGATGGCAGTTCGCAAGGAAGCTGATTTTCTTGCTCTCACGCGTTTTAGATACATCTTCCAATGCCACGAGGAGCATAGTTACACTGAAGGTTGCAGGTTTTTTAACGAGTTGTTTTTCGATGTCGGCGATTTACCTCAGATTTTGGATGTTCAGTATATGTAGGTATGGCAGGCTCAAAACCTCTTGATGTCCAGTGATATTTAAGAGTGCCGCTGAACTGTGGCTCTCGAATTACGGAACAAAGATCCATTTATTGTAACTTCATCTTCGAACGTTAAAAGGAATGTGCCGTGGATAGTCTTGCCATTCCATTGTTGACAATTATGACGTCATCATCTAAACTTCAACTTATTTGAGGTGGCTGGGACGAGTAGTACAATATGCTGTAGTGCCGGCGTGCAGCTGTTGTGCGCAAGTTGTAAAAGGGAGTTCTCTGCTGAATGTTGATGTAAGGGTAATTTTGCATTTTCCAATTGCCAAAATATGGTTATCGCAATCCGCTACGTTGTTATATCCAGCAAAATTAATTATTGTGCCATTGTGTTGGATAGGAAAAAGAGTGACCTTTTTACAAACTAAGCTAGGGCTTGGGAATTTAATAATACAATGTAAAAAATGATCGTCTAACAAAACTTTAATGTAGGATACTTCCATTAAATCAGCAATTGTAATACCTGTAGAGTGCTCATTTAATAAATTTTCCGAATATTTACAATCAAGAATAGTGGGATTTACAATATCAATTTCGAGTTCTAAAATCAAAATTCGGTCTCTTGCGAGAAGTGTTTCATAGTGGTGGCCGGTAGCGATTTGTTTTGTTTTTTCATTATTGATTATTATGTTTATTGGGTCCGTTAGATTATTGATATGTTCTTGCACTCTTGTATTTAAACAATCTGTTTGTCTATTGATGCATTTAAAGATTGCTGCTTGTATTTTAACTTATCAAAGTCATCAAAATCAAGGGTTCCTGCTACCACTTTTAGAGCAATACCAAGAATGTTAATACTTCTAGCGTGTCTGTGATGAATATTCACTGTGTCTAATAATGTTTTTATATGACCTATATCAGAATTTAAAATCTTTTTCATGTGCGATTGGGGAAAATGGTTCATTAATGCTTTAGTTCACTCGGCTATTTCCGAGTACAGACTGAGATTAGACGAGTGTTTGAGGTACTCCAAATTTTTCCAGATGACAACAGATATAACATAATATATCCACATGTGGGATATAGTCCGATCTTGAGTAATCAGTTAATTTGGCGGTAGTTGTCATGAGAAGTAGCACGATCAAAAAAAAATATTGATAAAGAAAAGAAGAAAAATTAAAGGAAAAATTGTCCTTATGGACCACCATTCCCCTAATGAGAACTGTTGTTCCCAGTTCGGCTTCTATTACCTCTTCTTCATACAAGGGAGTCAATTAATTACCCAATCTTCTATTCGATTTTAAAAGAACTCTTTCACTACTTGAAAAATTCTATTTCTTCTAGTTTCATTCAACCTTTTTATCTGTGTTTCCAGAGCTCTATTCACTTTTCCTTTTATACCTGCTTCAAAATCTGGCGCAGAGTAATGTATTATTTCGATTGGTTTTTTGTTGGTAACAGAGTGTATTGTTTTGTTGTATTCAATGAAAGACTGAAATCTTTCTACTTGCCCATTTAATGAGCTGTGTAGGGGTGAATCGTTGGAGATTTGGACATTGAAACGGCTATGTAATAGTGATTTTATTGTTTCAGAATTTAGAGATGGTTCGTTGTCGCAGTTAATGGTTTTGGGAAAAAATTCATTAGTTTTAGTATTGGCGGTTCTATGTCGATAATGGTTCTGGAGGCTATTTGTTGCACAATGGCGAATTTTGAAAATTTATTTATGCAAATTAAAAACTATTTTTTGTCTGTTGCGAAAATGTCAATGTGTAGTATTTGTACTACTTGGAAAGGAACGGGTGTTTCACCAATAACTTGCTTTTGTGGATGCCGGTCGTATTTGGCTCTGTTACAAACTTTGCAGTTTAGTACAGTTTTGTTCACTAAGCGAGTCATTTTCGGAAAAAAAAAAATCTGGCGCACTCGACTGTAGCTTTCTTACTTGTTTGGATTTGATTTTGAAAAGGGGAGCAGGCGGGAACCCCTTGATTTGCCTGATGTGTGTGGGTTGCCTAAATCTAGACGATGTCTATGTCCATTGGCTGCGGTGCCTCTTGCCTTTGATGCGGGCCATTAATATGTTTTCGCGGTTTAAGATAATATGGGCTTTTACTTTGCTGCGAGCTTTCTGTAGTCTTTTGTTTTTAATAACTTTGCTCATTTCGCTGAGCCCTGAAGCGTCATATGTCATGAAAGTTTTTTTTAGGAGGAGCGTAAGTTTTCGCTCAACTTCGTCATAATATTCTATCAATGTCAAGTTTCCGTGACGAAGTGTTGTCAGCTCTTGTTCTATTAAATAGATTGGCCGCTTGTCTGCATACGTAAAGTCTAATCTATTTATAATGGCTTTGAAAAAGTGATGTGTCATATGAGGACAGCACCATGTCAGCAGGGCCCTTTATTTTGTTTCTTATAATACCCAATGCTTGGTAATGTTTTGAGCTGCGCTGGTATACCTCAAAAATGTTGTAAGCTGTGTGTGCAGCTTTTCGCCAAGACACGTATGTATGTATGTCTCATGTTTACCTTCAAAATCAGGAACTGATTTTAGAATGTCTCATGGCACTCAACGCTCGTATTTATCTCTGCGTCTTTGAAAACTTCAACCTCTGTGTGGTGTGGTTATTTGAGAACTTTTGAATTTATCCTCTACTTCTTGTAACTTCGATGCAAAACTTTTTGCCTGGTGATCGAGTGCAGCGTTGACTGCAGTCTCGATTGAAATTTTTAATTCTTATAAGCATCAATATTTATTTTGCTTATTAATTGTTTATCGCACCGCCAATTATTTTCGCTAGTAGCAGAGCTTCGTTCTGCCCTAATTTTTCTTAGTTGTTAAGAAATATCAGATACCAGCTCTTCTAATGCACTGTCACTCATAAGGTTGTTTGCTAATAGAGGGCCAAAAATTATCCTTACAAAGATCGATTTTAAAATGCCCTTAGATTGAAAATGTTGAATACTTTTACTCAAAAACTTATATATTTTTTATTTATTACTAGATGACAAACGAGCATAAAACCGAACTGAATACAAAAGCTAACTTAGAGATACGTGAAAGCGAAACTTTGTTGCGCAATCATATTCACAGCGGCCACACAAATATGCTGTGTTTGCCGGCTGTGCAACAACATCCGCTCAACTTCTTGTTCTGCAGATTCTCCCGGTGTCGTATTTCAGTCAGTAGTTTGGAGACCGTTGACCTTAGTTAACAACGCCACCTCTAAGTTAAGGCCGCCCTCGGCCGACCCTATTTCAGCGACCATCTCGATTATTCGCCTGGCAACTCTTTGCCCTTTGGATGCGCCAACACATCAATCCGACGCAAACGAGCGCGCAACATATGATAGATGATGACAATCCTGTTATCCACATAAGTAACTGGGTCCAGATGCTTGGCTGGGTGTCGCAATTGGCCACACCGCCTGCGTGAAGTTCTCTGGCGCACGAACTCTTTGATGATAATCGACAGAAAGAGGCGCCGGGGGAAGCGGTGCAATTTTCGAACGTGTAAACTCCTCCATCGCATTCCGCTGTGGTGTTGACGTCTATCCGTAGTACAAAGCCTTTTTGGCTCGACGGGAAAATAAGTAATCTTCTTACAAGTAAATTTTACTGTTAGAAACTTATTTATGAAGTGTAGACGAAAGGGGACGAAACTGACATAAGGTCGCCTATGCACATTGCGCCAGGCTGCCCAGGGTAAACAACAAGTGAAGAAAGCTACAGTCGAGCGCGTCCGACAGTAAGATACCATTCGCCCAGTTTCGAAACAAATTATCACTTATTTAATTCCATCAAAAAACTCTGCACAAGTTTATCCTCCACCTACTGTTTAGATTAGATTTATCTCTGAATAGTGCTATCTACTTGTGAAAACGGCATAGCTTTACACCCGCTACGGCTGAAACGAAGCATCGTGACGATGTCGTCGCAAGCAGTGGAAGTACGGAAAACGGAAACATGGATAACTTCTGTGTTTATGGTCCGAATGGATTGTAATGTAATGGAATAGATTTATATTGCAATTATATATGTTCATACCAAAGCAGAAATCTGAAATTTCAATACTTCTCCTGATAATCGAAAATTATCGATTTGCGTGGGCGGTGGGCGTGGCTCCTCAAATTTCAAATAAATCTCATTTGCGCATGATTTATAGGAACCATCATGCCAAATTTGGTGTCTGTAACTGTTAAACTCTCATTAATATTCGTAAATTTTCGATTTGCGTGGGCGGTGGGCGTGGCACCTCAAATTTAAAATAAATTTCATTTGCGCATGATATTTAGGAACCATCATGCCAAATTTGGTGTCTGTAACTGTAATACTTTCCTTAATATTCAAAAATTATCGATTTGCGTAGGCGTTGGGCGTGGCACCCCAAATTTGAAAAAACGCATTCTGCGCATAGTTTACAGGAACCATCATGCCAAATTTGGTGTCTGTAACTGTAATACTTACCTCAATATTCGTAAATTATCGATTTGCGCGGGCGGTGGGCGTGGCACTCCAAATTTGAAATGAACTTGATCTGCGTATTGTATACAGGAACCATCATCCCAAATTTGGTGTCTCTAGCTTTTGTAATAGCTGAGATCTCGACGTTCATACAGACAGACGGACATGGCTCAATCGACTCGGCTGTTGTTCCTTAGCCAGAATATATATATTTTATGGGGTCTGCCATGTCTCCTTCTGCCTGTTACATACTTTTGCACAAACTTAGTATACCATTTTTGACCATTTTCAATGGTCGAATGCTATAAAAACAGACTTGACTGTAAATTTATATTTTGGACTTTTGATAAATTTATTATATATTTCTTATCAGAAATTAATCGGAATCGGATGAATCTGACGAATCTGATTTATTTAAATGAGGGTGTAATTGTTGGTTGAATGTCCAGTATTTGTCTTTTTACTATATCCGACTCTGATCGAATCAATTCTATAGTTTCCTTATCGCAAATCAGTTTTAGAGACCTACAATAGCGTGGTGATGAAGGTCGCGGATTTTTGCACAAAATCTTTGATCCAAGCTGAACTTGTAATGGTAAAAGACAAACTGCAAAAAGGTGTTGATCTAGCATTTCAGTTTTACCATTTTGAAACTTTTGGCGATAAGTTGCGTGTCCACTGCTTCCATCACAGCCCCATTTATGAATTGCGGTTCAACTTATCCGATTATTGTTTTCCACAAATTGATTTTCGAAAATCAGGGAGTGCACCTGTATAATTCGACTAACAGTATGATCGACTAAGCTCTGCAGTGTTGTTTCCGCTGAATATTTAGAATATTTCATCTCATTTGGGTAGCACATAACCTTTGCTGAATGCAACTTCTGGTAACTTGGATATATATCAGCATCTCTTTGCTTAGCACAACATCGCATTGGCTTATATTTGCGTTTAGTGAGGCCTAGATCTATATACAGAGCCAGGGTTTCTTCTGGTGAGTAAGGACTAGATAACTTCACATGTGTGTCCAGTGACCTTTTAATTTTTTTTCCTGCAGTATTGTCTGCATTCAAGGCACAAACAACTTTTGATGCGCTTCGCAATACCGATTTGTATAGGCTGGAGCTCGCTGCCACCATTAATTCATCACATGTGGTTTCCTTCACAAGATTAGACACTTTTCTGGCTTGAACTTTGTGGCACAGGTCCTCAAAATCCTTCTTGGGCCGACCCAGATCTGAATTTGATGGTACATTGTATATTTACAGTGCTTCATCAAGCCATTTCTGGTCTTTTTCTCGAAATAAGTTCTGTTGTAATGACATCATTTCCATTTTTCTGTAAGTAGGCTTATAAAACTAGTGAATTTCATAGTAATTCTTTCAGATTCCATTTTAGAAAGCTGGTGGTGTTTTAAAATTGTACCAAATACCAAGCCTTTTAAAACTACAGCTCTCTTTGCGGGATCATTTCCGCTAAGCCAAGTGAAATAGAGCACGCGCTTTGGGGCTGACATTTCACCTAAAAAGTGCAACAGACTTTACAGTTGGTCGAAGTTGAATATAATTCTGAAAAAATTAACGCCTTACACGTTACAGAAATGCTAAAATCTGCTTGAACAAGAGTGAACAAGGTTAGTTATAGTCCAAATATGCTAGTATCAAGCATAATGCCATACCTGGTAAAATAACAAACTTCGAACCCTTTTTTTGCTAAAGATAAAAATACGGGTCACAAACACATTGTTTTTATTTAGTTTTTTGTTTTACTTTGTTATAATTAAAGCTCAATCAAAAAACACGAAACCGTTACGCCAAATATTTGCAGACCACTCGCTCACAGCTTATGACGTAAACAAAAACTCTAATACAAACTCTTATATGCTCAGACGGATATTGTCAGTCAAAAAAAATACTGTATTTAAATATTTAAAAATGTGACTTTTGTCCCACTAGAAAAATCATCTGGCCCACTGTTCTATAAGGTGTTTGTGGGCTGCTCAAGCCAAACTGATCTCAAGTCTGCATGATTTAAAATGATTGGGCTGACAATGTTAAGTTTTTCAATGTATTGCATGCCTGACTTTCTGCAATTCCATCATCAACATGTTGTTCCTAGATATCACGGTCTCATATAAATGACCGGTATAAACTTGTGATTCTTTTGCCGCTTTAAGAATTGAGTTGACTGTTACCGTTAGCTGATTAATTTGATTCTGAACTCTAGTATTTATTTCCACATGTCTATTATTTGCGTTAATCAGTTGTAATATTTGGTTCGATATTATCGTTGGTCCGCCGTTGAAAGATACATCTCTTTGTACAGTAAGACGATTTATTTGGTTTTTAATAAAACTTTATTTCAGTTTTATTATTTGGTTTGTTGCCTACTTAATCTCACATAGATGTGTTCAGCACTTGAACTCTTATCCGATTTAGTTCTACTTGGAACGGGTTTATATACCCAAGGCGAAGGCGTCATCTGCCGGCAGCATCGCAGTCGGGAGAGACGTCGCTCTTGGTTAATATATATTAATATTATATTAACATATTAATATGATATCTTAAAGATAAATTGTTGAGAGACGCAGATGTCGTAATCGGCATGGTCAAACATACCGACACTGCACTTTTGGGAACGTTAGTTTGCCATGCATGTTTGAGTGGTCTTATTTCGTGCCACTTGAAATATGTTTATGCCTTCAAGAAGCTAGTATAAACATTGCCGCTTAATGTGACAATGTTGCACACTTAAACTGTGTGTCATATATCTGTGTACGCCCCATCTCCCTCCTTTTAAAAATAACTATAGTATGTAGTTATTTTAAAGTAGTAAATGCTTACTATTATTAATTTTAATATGTTTTCTTTTTTTTTTTAAAGCAAATTAGTTTGTATTTCAGAATTTTTTTTTCAAATTATTGTCCTTCTTTTTGTATTGGGGAAAAAATTTTTCTTGAACTTTAAAATATTGCGATGTTTTTATTTTATTGAATATTGTCTTTGAAAATTTTGATTATTTCATTGTTACTTTTTGGCTATTGAATAATTTTAACCGGTCTTTATTAACTATTTGTTTCTTATTTTTGCTATTTGTTAATTTTATATTGTTCCTATCTTCTATGCTTATCACCTCGTAAGGTCCTCTATATTTATTTTCTAACTTATGATCCGTTTCGTTTTTTAGCAGAACTGGGCTTCCTATTATTATTTCAATGTCCTTATTAGATTTATCGTATACTAACTTCCTCTTTTCTTTCTCCTGTTTTATTAATATCTTAGCTCTATGTCTTGCGACTTGTAACCTATACTTAAACTCATTAGTTTAATCCTCTATATTATAAATAGGATCTATCTATTTTGTATAATGTGTTAAATTCAATTAACTGTCTCTGCAGTCTGCCATAAACGGGTTCATATGGACAGTATTCATGTACTTTCGATGGTGTAGTGTTAAAACAATAGGTGAAGTAATTCAGCCATATGTCCCAATCATCTTTGTCAATCGAAATATATGATCTTATATACTCATTAAAAGTTCGATGACTTCTTTCTACCGCCGCTTCATTGATATGACTTGTGTCATTTTAGTCTATGTTGGTCACCTTTGATAGTAGCGCTCCTTTTATATTTGCTGTCTTATTGCCCATTTTTAAAGTTCATTTAGTGATACATATTCGAAAATATGTTCACTTTGGGACAACTTTACGTTAGCAACTTTATGAACCCCGGCCTTGAATTAAGCCTAGAAAAGAATTCTCCTAAGTCAAACTTTTCTTCAGAGTACATGTCATTAACTGGGAATTGTGAGATAACGCTTTTGCCGTGCTTGAACTGAAATTTAAGGTTATTAATATTTAAACTCACATATTTCTTTACGTCAATATTATTAATGACTTTATAGGCATTGGGCTCTTTATTTTCTTTTTGCAATTTTTCTTTGTATCTGGCCAGATATTTGCCTGTTTATACCATTCGACCATTGAAAATTGTCAAAAATGATATACAAAGTTTGTGCAAATGTATGCTACAGGCAGAAGGAGGCGTGGCAGACCCCACAAAGTATATATATTCTGACTCAGGATCACTAGCTGAGTCGATTGAGCCATTCCCGTCTGTCTGTCCGTTTGAACATCTAGATCTCAGCTATTACAAAAGCTAGAGACACCATATTTCACATGTAGGTTCCTGTATACCATAGGTAGATCGGGTTTATTTTCAATTTTCGATGCCACGCCCAACGCCTACGCAAATCGATAATTGTCGATTATCAGGAGAAGTATTGGAGTTACAGCTTTCTGATGTACAATTTACAATCCAATCGGACGATAAACACAAAAGTTATCCATGTTTCCGTACTTCCACTGCTTGCGCCTTTGCTGCGCGTCGTGACGTAATCGTCACGATGCTTCGTTTCAACCGTAGCGTGTGAAAAGCTATGCCATGTAGATGACGCTATTCAAAGATAGATCTAATTTAAACAATAGGTGACGGATAAACTTGTGCAGCGTTTTTTTGATGGAATTAAATGTGTGATAATTTGTTTCGAAACTGGGCGAATGGTATCTTACTGTCGGGCGCGCTCGACTGTAGCTTTCTTTACATGTTATACCATTCGACCATTGAAAATGGTCAAAAATGGTATACTAAGTTTGTGCAAATGTATGTAACAGGCAGAAGGAGACGTGGCAGACCCCACAAAGTATTTATATTTTGACTCAGGATCACTAGCTGAGTCGATTGAGCCATTCCCGTCTGTCTGTCCGTTTGAACATCTAGATCTCAGCTATTACAAAAGCTAGAGACACCATATTCCACCTGAAGGTTCCTGTATACCATAGGTAGATCGAGTTTATTTTCAATTTTTGATGACACGCCCACGCAAATCGATCATTTTCGATTATCAGGAGAAGTATTGGAGTTACAGCTTTCTGCTTTAGTAAGAACATGAATAATTGCAATATAAATCTATTCCCCAAATTACAAACCCAATCTGACGATAAACACAGAAGTTATCCATGTTTCCGTTTTCCGTACTTCCACTGCTTGCGCCTGTGCTACGCGTCGTGACGTCATCGTCACGATGCTTCGTTTCAGCCGTAGCGTGTGTACAGCTGATTGCTATGATGTTTTCACATTTAGGTGGCGCTATTCAAAGATAGATCTAATTTAAATAATAGGTGGTGGATAAACTTGTGCAGAGTTTTTTGATGGAATAAAATGTGTTATAATTTGTGTCGAAACTGGGCGAATGGTATCTTACTGTCGGGCGTGCTTAACTGTAGCTTTCTTTACATGTTATACCATTCGACCATTGAAAATGGTCAAAAATGGTATACTAAGTTTGTGCAAATGTATGTAACAGGCAGAAGGAGACGTGGCAGACCCCACAAAGTATTTATATTTTGACTCAGGATCACTAGCTGAGTCGATTGAGCCATTCCCGTCTGTCTGTCCGTTTGAACATCTAGATCTCAGCTATTACAAAAGCTAGAGACACCATATTCCACCTGAAGGTTCCTGTATACCATAGGTAGATCGAGTTTATTTTCAATTTTTGATGACACGCCCACGCAAATCGATCATTTTCGATTATCAGGAGAAGTATTGGAGTTACAGCTTTCTGCTTTAGTAAGAACATGAATAATTGCAATATAAATCTATTCCCCAAATTACAAACCCAATCTGACGATAAACACAGAAGTTATCCATGTTTCCGTTTTCCGTACTTCCACTGCTTGCGCCTGTGCTACGCGTCGTGACGTCATCGTCACGATGCTTCGTTTCAGCCGTAGCGTGTGTACAGCTGATTGCTATGATGTTTTCACATTTAGGTGGCGCTATTCAAAGATAGATCTAATTTAAATAATAGGTGGTGGATAAACTTGTGCAGAGTTTTTTGATGGAATAAAATGTGTTATAATTTGTGTCGAAACTGGGCGAATGGTATCTTACTGTCGGGCGTGCTTAACTGTAGCTTTCTTTACTTGTTTTTTAATAATCTTGTTTGGACCATCAATATGTATCTCTTCACTTTTAGATTTCCGATGCTTATTCTTGATAATGCATCTGCTACATAGTTATTTTTCTCCTTGAGGTACTCGACCGTAAAATCATGTTCTTCGAGATCTTACCTCATTCTTGTCAGTTTGGAGCTGGGATTTTTCATCGAGAATGAATATGTAAGCGCCCGATGGTCGCTTAAAACTAAGAAATGCCTGCCATATATGTATGGTCTGAAGCGATTGATTGCCCAATGTATTGCAGCCAGTTCTTGTTCTGTTGTGGACTTATTACTTTCGCCTTGTGTAAAGGTTCTAGATGCGTATGCCACAGGTAATTGTTGAGCGTTATGGTCTTGGGATAGTACCGCTCCAAACTTGTTTGCTGAAATCAGGGTTCTGAAGTAATGTAGGTTTCATCAATGCTTTTTTTAAATATTAGGTCAAGTAAGAAGTTCGTTCGGTTTTTTATTGATTTTTCAAAAGATTATAACTTTCATTATACCCCTTTTGTAGAAGGATGCGTGTCTATTAGCAAAAAACTCGGAGAGCCAATTTTCACAGGCCTCTCTTGTAGCCAACTTCTCACCATTAAGCGCGTTTGTCATTGACAGGAAAAGATGGTAATCACTTGGTGCCAGGTCCGGACTATAAGGTGGGTGCATTAGAACCTCCCATCCGAGCTCTGGCACGTCACCAAAGAAGTGTGTGACCTATCTTATAACGTTATCCTGATGGAACACAATTCGGCCTCTGTTGATCAAAGATGGCCTCTTCTGGATGAGTGCTGCCTTCAAGCGGTGCAGTTGTTGGCAGTAGAGAGCCGAATTGAGCGTTTGACCATAGGGGAGCAGCTCGTAGTAGATGATTTCTTGTCAATCCCACCAAACAGCAAAACCTTCCTGGCCGTCAATCCGGTCTTGGCCACCGTCTGGGCCGCTTCCCCGAGCTTTGACCACGACCGTTTGCGCTCGATGTTGTCGTAAGTGACCTCTTTTTCATCGCAAGTACCAATCCGCTTCAGAAACGGGTCGATTTTGTTGCGATTCAGCAGCGATTCGCAGATGGAAATTCGGTCTATTATGTTCTTTTGCGTTAGTTCGTGTGGCACCCAAACATCGAGCTTCTTTTTGAATCCAAGGTTATGCAAATGGTTCCAAACGGTTTTCTGGCTTACCTTTAGTTCCTCAGCAATTAAATAAGTGCTCACCTGACGGTCTGTTTTCACTATCGGGCCCATAAACTAAATTAATTGTTTCAGCCGCTTTGGCTGCTTTTTCGCCTTTATCGAAGAAAAATTGTTAAATATAGCGAATTTTCTCTTTGCTGGTTTCCATCTTTGACAAGCTCTCACAACGTACAGAGTCAATTAATCGATAAACTGTCAAAGGCAAACTTTTAGCTCGAGTAAACACGTTTTCATCGCCGTATAGTATGATATGACGCGACACATAACACTAGTACTATGGACAATAACGCCATCTTTTAAATAAAAACCGAACACACTTTTTACTAAGTGTGTGGAACCTTCTTTTTACAGAACCTCGTTAAGTGGTTCGGTAATAGTGGCAGAATGCAACGAATCTTCTAGCTTCATCTGCATTCGCTGGCTGGGGGTAATTTTTTATGACCTCATATTTAGTGTCATCAGGCAATATACCTATCTGTACATTTATGGCCTAGATAAGTTTCTTCCTTCATAAAGACAGTGCACTTTTCTGGATGTAATTTTAAACTATGTTGCCTGCATAACTTAAAAACATCGGTTAAGGACTTTAACATGTGTTTCTCTGAACAACCGATCACCACTAAATCATCCACATACAGAAAGGCTTGCGAAGGCTGTAAGCCTCTGAATGCATGTGTCATCATCCTTTGATAAGAATTGGGGGCATTTTTAACCCGAATGGAAGTCGTGTGTAGCGACCTGTTGTGGTTGAAAATAATGTGACATTTGTAGACTTGTCGTCTAGTTTGATTTGATGAAATTCTGACATTCGGTCTAGGCACAAGAAATATTTGCTCGTCCTAATTGATCCAGAATATCTACTATTCTTGAAAGTGAAAATTTATCTGCTAGCAGTTTTTATTGATTTGGCGATAGTCCACTACTAATCACCATTTTTTATTTGCCGAATTAAGCAGTGATTTCTTGGATACCAAGAGAAATGGGCTGTTATAATCTGATATAGATGGCTCTACTTTGCCATCTTTTATCCATTTGTCTACTTGCCTTTGAATTTCAGGCTTTTGATTTTCTGGCATTCTTTAGTTTTTTATGTATACTGGGTTTTTATCGTTCAATCTCAATTTTTGCTTATGAAAGTTATTAGCTGATATGGTTTCTGTTTCTAAACTAAAAATATCGCTTTACTCGGTGCATAACTTTGTTAAATCTGATTTAAACAAAGGGGGAAATCTTAGAAGCTTTAATACTTTTGAAGTTCTTTTTACGGTGTTTTTTTTGTAAACATCATAATCGTTTATTGAATCGCTCTTTGTATTTGCGCTATTCACAATAGCGTCTTCAGTAGTTGTGTTTACTATGCGAACGTTACGAGGGTCCACTAGAGCGCTTGCTACTATTATTCCAGGTTGCAATTCCTGGTTGGGAATAAGTATATAATTGTCGCTAGACGTAAGATGAATCTTTCAAATCATCTCTGTTTTGTGATAACTGGCAACACTATTTTATTGTCCAACAAATGCATTATAGTAATGTTTATACTCCTAAAGTTGTTGGGTCTTACGGTGAACCAATCTTCTTGTTCTTGGAATTCCAAAATACAATTGTATTTCTTATTGTAATCCAGATTAATTATACCATCTCCTGGTCTAGGAAAATATTCGGGCACGATTTCGAATTTATAGGGTATTGCTGTACTTGCAACTCCCATATCCAGATCGATAGTGCTAAAAGACTGTATTTTCCCTTTCCCACTGCCTGATATACTTGTTATGTTATTGGTATTTAAATTTTTTACATTATTATCTTTACATTTCAATAACGAAATGTCTGCAGCAGTGTCTATTAGAGTTACCATTGAATTTGTACTCAGGTTTAATAATCGGACAAATATGCTGAGATTGACACTGATGGTGTCAAAGGTGTCATGCTCACATTCGGCCAATGTGTGTGGCAATTAAAATATGAATACCATTCTCGGACTGGAGAATCCTGATCTTGGATGCTTCTATTATGCTGACAATGTTCTACAAAAGACTTCAAGTCGGCATGGTCAAGAATTGTGGGATTTATTATGTTTGATTTGGCCAAAGTAATAGTGAGAATTAAATTTTGAATTTCTGTAGACAGCATCCTATTTCTTGCCAGTGGTGCTTTGTATAAATGTGGAGTGTCAACCAAGTCGCTTTTGCGGGCATTGATCAACTTATTGATGGTGTCAGTTAACTTATTTATCTGTTTTTTGGTTTCGGAATTTATAGTTATCTGCCTGAAATAAGACTCTACTAGTTGAGCTTCTGTGATCTTAATCTTTAGACGGTCCGTGGCATCGGGTGTACCCGCCACTACCTTTAAGGCTGTTCCTAGGAAATCTAGACTCCTAGCAATCCTATGATGGACTTTGAGGACGGACAACAAAGTTCTAAGATGATCAGTATCGACCTCTAGTAACTTACGCATATGCGAATGGGGAAAGGACTCGGACAGTTTCTGTGTTTCGTCTATCATACAAGCGTACTCGGAGAGGTTACTCGAATGTTTCAAGAGGTCACGCTGTTCAAACACCAGCACATCCCCATCTAACACAGGAATGTAGTTGGCATGCGAAAAGTCGGTGATCCGAGCATTCGCTACTACCAAGGACATAAACATCATGAGGGTGAACCTGGAAATTAAGGACAAGGTGGTACTACAGTGCTCGGGTTTTCCTTAACATAACCAACTGTAAAGGGAATGCCTACTTGAGGTTGTCCTTGTGGACCACCCTCCCCTTAATAAAAACAGACGTTCCCAGGTCTGCCTGCACTTTTTGTTCCGTGCATAGTGGGGTTAGCTTATTTCCTAACCTCTTGTTGTTCTTTACAAACACGTGTTCTCCCACCTCAAACACACGGTTTTGTCGGGATAGGTTGCATCTTCCGATGCTGTCTTGCTGTGCCTTTACTAATCTTGCCTTGGCTTCTAGGTAGCGCTCGTGGGCCCCTGAGTGAACCACATCAATTGGTCTCTCACGAGTAACTGAGTGCACGGTTTTGTTATATTCTATCGTTGCCCTCAGGATTAGTTCTACTGTGTCATTTGTCTTTTTGCCCAACTTCAGGCATCTGGCGATTTCTGCCAATGTGCTGTGGAACCGTTCAACTTGGCCATTGGACGAGCTGTGGAGTGGGGGCGCATACACTATGTCAATGCCGAAGCTGTTTTTGAGCATTGAGGTGACAGTTTCTGAGTTGAATGCGGGCTTATTGTCACAATAGATCGTTTGATATTGGGAAAAGGTTAATAATCTGCAACACGGGTGCTGTGATGCCCACTATTGTTGTAGACCCTACTGGTTGCACTATTGCAAATTTAGAAAATTTGTCAATGGACGTCAGGAATAGCTTTCTGTCGGTTGCGAATATGTCAATATGCAGCATTTCAACTGTATAACTTGGTATAGGCGTTTCCCCGAGCTCTTGCTTTTTCGGGTGGCTGTCATACTTTGCTTGGGTGCAGAGCCTACAATTAGCTACTACTTCCTTTGCTAAACTGCCCATTTTAGAAAAATAATAATCCCGAAGGACTTGTTTAACATGTCGTGCGCGGGTCTGTGAGCACGGTTGTGCTCAGCAGTGACGATTTCAAGCTGTTCGTTTTTGTCGGTTATATCTAACACGACATTCTTACAGTGGCTGGGAAGTGCGTGATGAGGTCGTGTTGGAAGCTTGCTAGTGTGGGCAAGTCGCAATGAATAGCGTTCACGACGTCAGGATTAACAACTTCTTCCAGGGTTTTTAACAGGCAACTCTTGTCAGTAAAACTGATCAAATGTCGAGATTTTCTTCGGAACAGCACTAGGTTTCGCTTGAGCGGAAAACGTGCTGCCTCCAGAATAATCTGGTTTCTGAAGCAATTTAAAGGTTTGTCTGTGGTTTCGACGGTGTAGATCAGGGAGAGCTCGCTGTTAAAGGTCGCAACTTCTGATTTGGGTTCGTTTTGTAAGGCATTCAAATTCTGCCTAGAGAGGGCGTCTGCCACGAAATTTTCTTTGCCAGGTTTGTAGAAAACCTTGGCATTATTGTGGTCTATCTTAGATTTCCACCTAAATATATTGATTTCCCTAGATCCATACAGGAAGTTCTGCAACTTACCTAGGGCCCATACAATCGCCAGCAATTACCTTTCGTTTGTGGCATAGTTCTGCTCGGGCTGTTTAAGGGTACGCGATATCATGGTGATTGACCTGCCCTCTTGAGATGGACTGCACCGATGCCACTTGCCGAAGCATCTGTGGTAAGGTCGAAAGGCTTTTTAAAGGCAGGGTATTTGAGTATAACATCCTCGGATGCTAGAATGTTACGCAGCCTTTGAAATGCGTTACGTTGAGTTTCATTAAACTCAACATAAATCTTTTTAGACATATGTCTACTCACCGAACCATTTTCCCCTTTTAGGATATCTGTAATCGGACGAGCTATGGCAGCAAAGTCTTTGATGAAGACTCTGTAGTAGCAGGCTAAACCAAGGAAAGATCTAACTTTGTAACTCTATCTGGTTCAGAGTATTTCTGGATGGCCCTTACCTTTTCCGGATCGGATTTAGTTCTGTCCTTACTGACTATAAAGCCGAGGTATTCTACTTTTTCTTTAAAGAACCTAGTTTTCTCCTGGCTTACTTTCATATTGGCATCGATTAGGCATTGAAACGGTGCTGAAGTACCGTATCGATGTGGCGGACATGGTCGGACTTGTTTTCTGAGAAAATTATTACGTCATCTACATAGACGTAACATATTTTCCCAATTTGTTCTCTTAGTACATTGTCTAAGGCGCTTTGAAAAATGCTGGTTGCATTTCTCAAGCCGAACGGTAGACGACAAAATTCGTATTTGCCGCCATTTACCGAGAACGACGTCTTCTCACGGTCATGTTCCGCGAGGTATATTTGGTGATACCCTTATTTAAGATCAAGGGTGGGGAAGAATTTCGCCTTGCCCAGATTCGCTAGAATCATAGGGTAACGGTCTGGGATAGTGCGCTCGTTTAGCTTTTTGAAGTCTATCACCAACCTCTTGTTCCGGTTACCGAAAGCGTCAGTGCCCTTTTTGTCAACAACCCACGTCGGGCTGTTATAGGGTGACCTTGATGGCCTGATAATGCCATCCTTTACACCCATGAGGATTGGATAAGCTCTTGAGTACACCGGTTCGTTGTCTACTGTACGAATTGTGGCAGTGACAGCGGTGTTGAAAGGGAGAGCTTCATGTGAAGTAGAGAAGGCCTTTTTCCTTCTCAAAATTGTGTTCTTGAACTCCTTTTTAGTGGAGGCAGGCACCACAATGTCATTCACGTCAGTGAAGTTCACACTAGGGCAGCTGAAATAGTGAAGTTTCTCACAAACGCCCTGATACTCTAAAGAGTCCTCAGCTAGGTTCAACTTGACTTCGGCCTGTGTTAACAGGTCTAAGCCTATAATAGCGTCGAACGAGTTAAGAGAATTCAATAGGAAGAATGGAGAGGTTTGCTTGAAGACCTTCATAAAGCACTTTTCTTTGATTTCGGTGAAGCCATGTATAGAGCTTACCGAGAACGGACTGGCGACCGGCATTACATTTTTTAGCTCCTTTACGGGCTTAATGTAATTTTTTGCCGCACCGGTGTCAATTAACATCTTTAAAGTTCTCCCAGCCAACCGTCGTTCAATGAACGGCAACCGGGAGAGTCCCACAAAAAATTTAATGAATCATCGCTTGGAGCGTACTCATTGTCACTATCGATTTCCTCGACTGCAGCATTTGCTGCCTTCTCATACTCCTGCTTGGGGTCTTTTGTCTTAGGGTCTTTAGCTTTGGGGGTTTCTTGGACAATATGGCATATTCATGCTGGCCCTGTTCTTCCTTGTTGTCTTTTCCCTGTCTACCCTGGAAGCGGCCCTTGCCGTTTCCTGACGTTTGTGCACGTTCCTCTACGGTCTTGGCGTAGGAAATTACGAACAGAGCCAGTGCAGATGGCAAGTCTTTAGGTTGAGCTGGGACAACCACAGCTCTGAGGGACTTTTTGAGGCCCGAAGTGAAAGCATGCAGGGCATCGGGAATAACTTCCGCGTTGAGCAAGTCAGCTCCCTCTTGCTCGTGTGTCATCACAACCTTGTTGGTGACGAGCGTCACCTTTTTCTCGACTTCGTCATAGTACTGCATCAATGGCAGGTCACCTTGCCTGACCATCTCCAATCCCTGCGTCAGTAGGCGTAGGGATGTCTTGTCCGAATACGTGCAGTCTAACCTGGCCAAAATGGCATCGAAATTCAGTACAGTATTGTGAGACACGAGTAAGGCTCCAGCTGCGCCTCGAATTTTGTTTCGTAGGATAGCTACAGCTTGGTAGTGCGCACTGCTGCCATTATAAGGCTTGAATAGGTCATAAGCGTATATGGCCGATTGCCTTCAGGCCACATACTCATCTTGGGTGCCAGAAAACTCTGGCACGGACTTGATTATGTCTAGTGGTAAGTCACACCTAACCTCAAGATTCACAGTAACCTTTTCGTACGTGATGATTTGCGGTGCTTCCACCTGGAAACTTTGAACCCGAGCAGCTAGGGAATTTATTTGTGTTTGAAACTGAGACTTTTGTGGTGCCAATGCCTGTCTGACGGCATTGTCCACAAGTGCTTGGATCTGAGCTGGGTCCATGATGCTGTTTATGGGGGGCTAGCTAACGGCTGATCTACTATCGGGCTTGCTTGTTCCTCCTCCCAACTGCCCTCACTATCGTATTCAACCTTCACGTTTCTATATGTACCCGCCCAACTCATTGGTTGGTTGACACAACACAAATATATATTTTTGCCGAGCACAAACGATCGGCTTATTAAATATGGCAGGAAAAGGTATGATTTATTGATTTTCACAACACACAACAAATACGTGGCCAGATACACAAATTCTTTCTCTAATAAAATTTCTTGATCGCGTCAAAGAAGTCACTTGTAAAACTTACATGATTTCTAACTTAACTACCCTGTTAAATCAGATTGTTGAGTTCAAGATCCAGTTGGGCGCCAATCATGTTGTTATGTAAATTATATATTTTGGGCCGGCGTAATCGCGCGCGGCTATTCGAGTCTAGGTGTCGGGCGGGGCCGCGACAATAAAAGACAAGGAGTTTATATTAATTCTTTATTTCACAAGCCAAGCGGAGCTGTGGCGTTGTATCACGAAATCAAACTAAAGCTACGAATACAGAAATTCAAATTAGGAGCTAAGATGAAAACGAAACACATTGTTGCGGTTTCATATTCGTGGCGGCCCCGCAAATAAAGAAAGTTTGCCAGCTACGTAACGACGTCCGGTACAATGCTTACATTGCAGAATGCCGTCGTCGTCGTATTTCATGCGCCCGACTTAGCGACGTTAACCTTAGTTAACTACTGCCCCCTCAAGATGGAGGCCGCCCTCGGCCGACCCTAACTCGGTGATCGCCACGTTCAATCGTCTGGCGGATCTCCTGGCCTTCTGGGCACGCCAGCCCACAATGGCAGCGCACAACAGGAGGCAACATAATGCTGCCACGATTAGTGCCACTCGCTGGGAGCGTTCGGCGTCGACCTCTTCTCTGAACCTCCGAATTGTCTCTAAGTTACGTTCATTTAGGCGATGAAGGTACGGGAGACTGAGCACGCTTTGGTGGGAGGTGACATTCAGCAGAGGGAATTTTGCTACCCCGGGTTCTGGACTCCGTTCTGGTTAACGTACGGCACGTCGGGCGAAGGTAGCAAGGTGCGTACCATGCACTCAGATTTTAGAGCCGTTGTCCACCTGCACCCTGGCGGCCCTGTCGTTGATGATGACGATCCCCTCATCTACGTAGGTGATGGGATCCAGGCTGCTGGGTTGTATTTCGCAGTGCGCCGCGCCTCCGGCATAAAGTTCTCTTGCGCATGAGCTGCCTGATGATAGCTGGCAGAAGGTGGCGCTGGTTGATGCAGTGCAAGCTTTATCGGTGCAAATCTCGTTGTTGCACTTTGCGATAACGCCATCGTCTAATAGTAGCATGCCTCCTTCGTGACTGACAGGGAAAATAGTATTTTTCTTACAGGCGAACTTAATTACCGGAAATTTAATGATTAAGTGTAATGCGTTACTGGATTGCAGAACCTTTACGGACGATACGGACATGGGATCCCCTATGGGGGTGTTGGTGGGGTTCTCCAGCCAAACTGATTTTAAATCTGCGTGATCGAAAATATTCGGGCTAACAATGTTCATTTTTGTAAGTGTCACGGCCAACATTAAATTTTGAAGCTCCATCATGAGCATTCTATTTCTCGCGAGCAATGTTTCATACAAATGACCGGTGTCGATTTGCGACTCTTTTGCTGTTTTGAGAATTATATTAACGGTGGCGGTTAGTCTTTTGACCTGACTCTAAATTTTTGTATTGATTTCTATCTGCCCATTGTTCGCGTCGACCAACCGCGCCTCTAAAACCCTACTCTTCTCCAAATTACCAGCATCAGGTGTGCCGGCTACGACCTTTAGTATGGAGCCCAGGAAGTCCTAGCTTCTGGCCATTCGATGGTGCGCACCCAGCGCATCCAGCAAGTCTCGGAGGTGTGCTGAATCTACGCTCAGCAGATTTCTCATGTGTGATTGCGGAAATTGGCTGAGCAAGCCGACCGTCTCCTCTACCACACGTGCGTACTCCGAAAGATTCGTGGAGTGCCTCACATAGGCAGAATTTTCCGACACCAAGATCTGGCCGTCGACTATGGGAATGTACTTGGCGCGCGAATAATCGGTGAAGTGTGCCGATGCCAATCACAGATATACGAGAAGGATAAGATTGGTCCTGTCGGTGAAAGTTTAAATAGTTGATTTTTCTGTTTTTTAGACAAGGCGGAACCCAAGACCAATAAAGAAATATGCTTAAGAATATAATACGCGTGGATGGCGCTAAGCTTAGAACTACTACAACTGTGCCAAGTGGCTAAAAAATTTAAAATTAAACGGTACGCGGACCTCGCTACCGAGCGCATCGTTTTAGATTGTCCTTGTGGACCACCCTCCCCTCAATAAGGACCTTGGTCCCCATGTCCGCTTCTACAGCTTTCTCCTCGCACAACGGCGTGAGCTTGTTGCCGAGTCTTCGGTTGGATTTTACCAACACCTTTTCGCCAACATCGAATACCCTATTCTGCCGCGAGGCGTTTTGTCTGGCCATTAGCGCGGTTTGAGCTCTCTGGATCCTATTGTGGATCTCTTCCTGTGGCTCATCAGGGTGTGGTAGGACGATGTCAGCCGGTCTCCTGTTGACGACCGAGTGAATCGACTTATTGTATTGGGTAGTGGCCAACATTACTATTTCGACCGTATCACTCATGCCCTTGTCTATCTTTATGCATCTGGCTAGCTCCAGCAACGTGCTGTGGAAACGCTCCACCTGCCCGTTCGAGGTACTGTGCAATGGTGGTGCGTTTGTAATGCTAACACCAAAGTTGTTACAAAGCATGGAAACGATCGTTTGCGATTTCAACGATGGTTCGTTGTCGCAATAAATGGTCTTTGCCCTTGGGAAAAAGTTCGTGAGCTGAAGCAACGCTGTCTTCAGGTCTTCAATCGTTCTCGAGGCGATGGGTTGTACGACGGCAAATTTAGAAAACTTGTCGACGCAAGTGAGGAAAAACTTTTTGTCAGTAGAGAAAATGTCTATATGAAACATCTCCCCTGTGTGTGACGGTATCGGCGTTTCACCGAGTTCCTGCTTCTTCGGGTGCCTGTCATACTTGGCCCTCGCACAAGTTCTGCAATTCTGCACGATCTCGTTGGCCAGCTTAGCCATTTTGGGAAAATAGTATTCCGACAGTACCTGCTTTACATTTTCCTGCGCTGCTCTGTGCGCCCTATTGTGTTCAGCAGCTAAGATTTCCCTTCTTTCTTCAACTCTGAGTATGTCCACGACGCGGTTCCTGCAATGCCAAAACTTCGTGGCTGGGAACTTCCGCACTATCTCATCCTGTATCATTGCGAGCGTGTGTAAATCGCAATAGAAAGCGTTTATGCCCCTTGGGACGATTATGTCTACCAGTTCGTCTAATAAAGACTCCCTGCAGACGAAGTTGACCATGTGGCGCCTTTTATTCCCGAACAAAATAAAGGTATTCTTAGACGGGAAACGTGCTTCCTCCAGTATTATCTGGTTCTGGAAGCAGTTCAACGGCTTGTCTGTCGACTCGATTGGTTGGGTGAAAGACATCTCGCTGTGAATCGTTGCTGCACAAGATTTGGGCTCTTCTTGTTCCAGCACATTAAACTGCTGTCTGGACAAGGCGTCCGCTACCAGGTTCTCTTTACCGGGCTTGTAGAATAGTCGAGCATTAAACTCGTCTATGCGGGCCTTCCACCTCTTAATTTTGGCGTTCGGGTTTGATTCCGACACAGAAAATGTTAAAGGCTGATGGTCAGTGAAGATGTTTATATCTTTCACTCCATACAAGTAATGCCGTCTTTAAGCGTTCTTGAAATCATTGTTATAGGGCGGCTCTCTTGGGACAACACCGCACCTATACCGTAGGCCGAAGCATCTGTCGTTAGATCAAATGGCGTCTTATAGTCAGGGTAGCTGAGCATGACATTTGATGCCAATGTATTGCGCAGCTTTTGAAACGCCTCTCGCTGGGACTCAGAGAAACGCACCTGAATGTTCCTTGATCTATGCCTACTAACTGTTCCATTTTCGCCCTTTAATATGTTCGAAATGGGCCTTGCTATAGCAGCGAAGTCTTTAATGAAACATCTATAGTAGCTCGCGAGGCCCAGAAACGACCTGACTTCAAATACTGTCTTGGGCTCTGGGAATTCTTTTATGGCCTTGACTTTTTCTGGGTCCGTTGTTGCACCGTTACTGGTGACTATGAACCCAAGAAAGCTCACGCTTTTCTTAAAAAAAAAACGCGATTTCTCGGCCGATACCCTCATATTCGCTTCTTGTACGCTTTTTAACACCCACTCTACATGTTGAATGTGAGCTTCCTCGTCTTGCGAGAAGATGATCACGTCATCGACATAAACATAGCAAAATTTGCCTATTTGTTTCCGTAGGATATCATCGATCGTTCGCTGAAAGGTGCCGGCAGCGTTCCTGAGGCCGAACGGCAGTCTCTTGAACTCATATTTTCCTCTGTTCACGGAGAAAGAAGTTTTTTCGCGATCGCGTTCCGCTAACACGACCTGATGATATCCGGATTTGAGATCCAGGGTCAAAAGTAGTGGGCCTTGCCCAAATTGCTTAGTATCATTGATAATATTTGGCATGGGGTATTTGTCAGGAATGGTTCGCTCGTTGAGTTTGCGAAAGTTTATCACCAAGCGCTTGTTGCGGTTGCCCGCATCATCAGTCCCCTTTTTATCTACTACCCATATGGGGTTGTTGTAGGGGGATGCCGATTTTTGAATTATGTCGTTTCTTAGAAGATCTTGGATCTCCTTATTGACGAAGTCGGCTACGCCCATGGGATATGGGTAGAGCTTGGTATAGATGGGCTCTTCGCTCACTGTTCTCATGGTGGCAACCACCGAAGTATTGTATGGCAGTGATTCGTTTGAGTCTGCAAAGGCCTTTTTTCTGGTCTTTAACAATTTTCGAAAAGACTTCCGCACTGAAGCGGGCGCGTCTGAGCAATCCACATCGGTGAAGTTGACATCAGCGCATTTGTGGAAGGAGATTTTCTCGATCTCCGTACCCCATTTGAGCTGACTGGAGGCCAAACAGAGTGACGCCCCAGCTAAGCTAGCAAATCGAGGCCGATTATCCCATCGTAGGTTGACAAGTCTGGTAGAATGAAGAATGTTGCTTTTACGTTGAACAACGCAGCAAAGCATTTTTGTGTGACGCTGGTTGAGCCATGGATCGAACGCAAGCTGAATCGCGAGTTAACCGGACGGACGCCACGCAACCCCTTGTGTGGTCTGATGTAATTGTTGGACGTGCTGGTATCGATAAGGAAGCTCATATCCAGCCCTGCTACTCTTCGTCTGATGACAGGTAGCAGGGACTTTCCCCTAAAAAATTGAGGGCGTCAGAATCGCTTTCAGCATCGTCTATGATCTGCGCCACAGCGCCGCTGGTGGCTTCGGCGTACGAGTTCTGCCCCTGTCCAGCATCTTGGGTTACATGATTGACCCTTTGCTGCTTGCTCCTATCGTAAGAGCGATCGGACATGGCCGTCCGCTTGCTGACGCCAACAGAGGCCTGGGTGGACTGTCTAAACTTTGACAGTGAAGGATCCACCTCCATTGGTTCTGGAGCACTGGCGCGATTTTGCTGCTCGGCATTTCGCTGGCCGGATTGGTCTTGCTGCTTGTGTTGCCTACTAAAATGTGGGTTCTTTGACCCGCTTGCCTGCGCTTTTGCTTGTTGGGGTGGCTTGCCCCGATGCTGGGCACCTGCCTTGTGTTCCTTTTTCTCTATGCTCCTCGCGAAGCTGGCAGCGAACGCATATCTTTTATGGTTCGATTCTACCTCTTGCGCGAGCGCCAGAGCCGAAGGCAAGTCCCTTGGCTTTGCTGAGAGTAGCACATCTGTGAGACTACGCTTGAGTCCCGAAACAAACACACGTAGTGCATCTTCGCGGAACTTTTCACAGAGGCCCTTTTCTAGGGCCGGCTCGTATGACATGTTGACCTTATTGGTCAACTATGTCAGTTTTTTGCCGACTTCATCGTTATACTGCAGTAGAGACATGCTGCCTTGTCTCAGCGTGCCCAACTCCTGGTCGATTACATGAACTGGACATTTGTCGCTGTATGTGAAGTCGAGGCGACTTATAATCGTGTCAAAGTTAAGTATTGTGCCAAAAGAGACCGCTAAAACTGAATATCTTGGCGCTGGAAGACGCATAGGATTATCGCAATCAGAGTCCGAATCACTAGACCGACGGCGGGGGGTTCAATAGAGACGGAATTGTGAAGTCATATGCTTCCAATATAAATAACGAAACCTCGAACACAACGTTTGAGGACAGAAGCAACGAAGTTGCAAAGTTGCCTGGATCGTATTACGTTGAACGACAAAACAAAACGAACGAGACAAAGGCAGACGGAAAAAAATTTGTGCGCGCGTGCATTTGATACGCTGCTTTCAATAAATGTGTTTCTATTTAAATTATCATTGCAGCCAAAAGCCAACTACTTCTCGTCAAGTTAATTCACCATTACTCTCATGAATCGTCGCGCGTGTTTAAACTTTTAGGCAAAGACACTTGCAAAAGACTACTTTCATATATTTATATCTAGTTTGCAGATTTAAAAACAGCTTAAAAGAAGGTGCCCACTTACATTTTTTGGGTTGTATGGTGTAGTGTGGTGTTCTGTTCAATTATAACAATTGAGGAGGTTGGTGTTACTGTCGCTGCCTATAGTGGCTTAGGTCAGCAATCGTTGAACGGTTCTTGCTGCTTTGCGCAACCACTGAGAACACGGCACACTTTTGCTCGCATGTACTTTAAGCTTTTATGTTTTTTGTATTGCCACTGTGTGGCCGTAGACTGCTCACTTGATCACTTTGTCTTAGATCTGTTCTTTTTTATTTCCGAGTCGTGGCGTATTTTAGTATTGTCACTGCGTGGCCGTAGACTGCTCACTTGATCACTTTGTTTTAGATCTGTTCTTTTTTATTTTCGAGTCGTGGTGTAATTACCACTGGTTGGGCGCCAATTATATATTTTCGGCCGGCGTAATTGCGCGCGGCTATTCGAGTCTAGGTTGCGGGCGGGGCCGCGATAATAAAAGACAAGGAGTTTATATCAATTCTTTATTTCACAAGCCAAGCGGAGCTGTGGCGTTGCAGCACGAAATCAAACTAAAGCTACGAATAAAGAAATTCAAATTAGGAGCTAAGATAAAAACGAAACACATTGTTGCGGTTTCATATTCGTGGCGGCCATGCAAATAAAAAAAAAAATGGCAGCTACGTAACGACGTCCGGCACAATGCTTACATTGCAGAATGCCGTCGTCATCGTATTTCATGCGCCCGACATAGCGACGTTAACCTTAGTTAACTTGTACGATAGTCCCGCGAAGTTCCAGAGTCTTCTGTCATCGGACGGCGGTAGTGAGTCGGACACGTCTGTTTGGGTCTTATGAAGATTACGTTGGAGGGCTTGACTTCGGCCCCTTAGTGAGATTGACTAGCCTTGTGGCGTAGCAATGTAATTGATAATAAAGTCAATTGGATTTTGCCGCTGTACGCCGGAGCAAGCAGTGGTTTATTATAACACAAAACTATGATTGAAGAGTTGACAATTATAAAAACTAAGTTTACCCTCACCGCAATGCATCGCGCCACCACAAGTCGGCAAGCCGACTCAGCATTTTTTGCAGCGTGAAGCAACACTCCAAATAGGAAGTGTCAGCTTTCCGCTGCCAGCCGTTCTTTACGCGGAGCGCTGAACCCAATTCTGGCGCGTCAGCATTGTTTATACAAAGCTACTTAGTTGCTATGAAGCAATACATTGTCAGTTGTTAACTTATATTGTTCTCCGTCATTTATAAAATTGGACATTTATATTTCTTTTTGGGCTTTTCTATTTTTTTTTTTTAGACTATCCAAGTCGTTGGCTCTGCTCATGTAGCTTTTCTTTATTATCTTATATGCTTAATGTATACTGTAAGCAGAAACTGTGCTACTGTGACGATTGTCAGTATTAAGAGCAATATCCCCAGGGATTGAATATCTTCTGTGTGGTTGACATTATTCACGATTTCAACGATTTTGACGTTATTCACGACATTAGCCATGTTATCTTTGGTCAGACTGTTGTCAGAACCGAACCAACCCATTTTGAAAGAAAAAAAAAAAAACAAGTAAGAACGGCTACAGTCAAGTGTTGACTGCATAAGACCATGGATTTTTTAAGTTTATGAAAAAATTCAGATCGAGAAAAGTGTTATTAAATTATTATATTAAATTTAATGAACAACAAATATAATTTTCAGTTAGATGCCAAGCAGTCCAAGCAGTTGAAAAAACACTGCTTGAAAAAAACACTGCTTGCTTGCTTGCAGTGGGCGCAGCGATCGTTAAGGTGGTGATAGTTATCATATACACCAAAACTGAATACTGAAGCTTTATTATTGCGCTTGCTATACGGTTTATCGATTTGCGGGGGCGGAAGTCGGCGTGCCCCAAATTTTAATAAAAATTTTACAACGTATGATTCACATAAGTGTTGTCCCCAAATTTGGTGGCTCTAGCCATTGGGAGAGTGTTTTTGACAATTGTCTTATTTGGAAATTAAAGAAAAAACATATTTTTAAATTGTCAGAATTTGTATTTAAAATACAGCAAACCAAATAAAGCAAGCAAGCTGCCCGTTCTTCTACTATGCGCATATATTCCCCGAGGTTTTCCGTGTGCCTTACATAAGCAAACTCCTCCCATACTAGGATTCGTCCCCCGACAACAGGGATGTATTGGACACGCGAGTAATCGGTGATGAGGCCCAGGCCGAAGACATAAAAAGGAAGAGATTGAGTCCAACCCTGTGGGTGAAACTTTAACTATGTTTTTGTTTGTAAAGAGGAAAACCCGACACCAAAAAATACTCAACTTAAATGATACATGCCGATGGCGCTAAATCTTATAAGACTAATTTATGCTACGCCAAGTGGCTAAAAACGGTTGGACATGATTCGCCAGCGCAAAGGAAGGTTATATCCAGTTGTCCTTATGGACCACCCTCCCCTTAATGAGGACTGCGGTCCCCATGTCCGCTTCTACGATTCTCTTGTTGGCGTTGACCAAATCATTTTTTGGCACATCGAAAATCCTGTTTACACGAGAGGCATTCTCTGGCTCTGAGAACAACCTGAGCGTTCTAAATCCTTGTCCGGACTTTCGTCTGTGGGTCGTCGGGGTGTGATTGTACAATGTCAACAGGTCTTTTGTTAACGACCGAATGGATTGACCTATTGTACTGCACTGGCCAACAAAATTACTTCTACGGTGTCACTTACGCCCCTGTCGATCTGCAGGCTTTTGACGAGTTCCAGCAGCGTACTGTGGAAACGTTCCACCTGTCCGTTGCAGCGGTTCCGTTCCGTTCCACTGTGCAGCGGTGGTGCAATTAAGATGCTGATACCAAAGTTGTTGGACAACATAGATGTTATTGTGTGCGATGGTTCGTTGTCGCAGTATATTAATCTGGCCTTCGGGAAGAAGTTCATAAGCTGAAGCAATGCCGTCTTAAGATCCTCAATGGTTCTTGATTGAATGGGCTGTACAATAGCAAACTTGGAAAACTTGTCGATGCAAATGAGAAAGAATTTTTTGTCTGTAGAGGATATGTCTATGTGCAACATTTCCCCTGTGTGTGGTATTGGTGACTCACCATTCTCTTGTTTCCTTGGGTGTCTATCGTATTTAGCCCTCTCGCATGTTTTGTAATTTTGGCTTTTTCATTAGCAAGCCTTGTAATTTTTGGAAAGTAATATGCTGACAAACCCTGTTTAACGTTTTCTTGTGCTGCTCTATAAGCTCTATTGTGTTCGATTGTGAGGATTTCCCTTTTTTTTTTCTCTGTCCCGAATATGTCGCCGACCAGGTTCTTGCAGTGTCAAAACCTTTGCTCGGAACCTTCGATTCGACTTCGTCCTAAACCATCGCGACCGTATGCAGGTCGCAACGAAGGGCATTCACGCCCTTCGGCACAATTAACTCTGAGAGGTAGTTCAAGAGTGACTCTGCAAGTAAAGTTGATTACGTGCCGTTTTTTATCCCTGAACAAATCAAAAGCGCTTTTTAAAGGAAAGCGCACTTCCCCCAGTATTATCTGGTTCTGGAAGCAGTTCAACGGGTTTTCCGTTGTTTCAATGGTGTGCATGAGAGTTCGCTGCGAATCGTTGCCCGTATGCAGGTCGCAACGAAGGGCATTCACGCCCTTCGGCACAATTAACTCTGAGAGGTAGTTCAAGAGTGACTCTGCAAGTAAAGTTGATTACGTGCCGTTTTTTATCCCTGAACAAATCAAAAGCGCTTTTTAAAGGAAAGCGCACTTCCCCCAGTATTATCTGGTTCTGGAAGCAGTTCAACGGGTTTTCCGTTGTTTCAATGGTGTGCATGAGAGTTCGCTGCGAATCGTTGCTGTGCAGGATTTGGGTTCCTGTTCATTCAAAGCGTTAAGCTGTTGTCTGGACGATGCATCCGCTACGAGATTCTTTTTGCCGGGCTTGTAAAAGATCCGGGGATTAGAATCGTCTATGCGCGCTTTCCACCTTTTTATTTTTGCGTTAGGGTTGGATTTCGCTACCGAAAATGTCAATGATGGTCGGTAAAGATATTTATATCCTTAACTTCGTACACTCCCGCTCGTTAGTCGCGTAGTTAACTTCACTGTCTTTTAACGTTCTCGATATCATGGTGATAGGACGGCCTTCTTGGGACAACACCGCGCCTATGCCGTGTGCTGAAGCATCGGTCGATAGATCGAATGGCTTCTTGTTGTCGGGATATCTGAGCATGACATCTTCAGATGCCAATATGTTTAATTTTTAAAAAGCCTGACGTTGTTCGTCTGTGCCTACTAAAAGTTCCACGACCTGACCTCGAATACTGTTTTGGGTTCCGGGAACTTTCGTATAGCGCATGCTTTTTCTAGGTCTGCTGTAGCACTATTACTGGTGACTATGAATGCCAGGAAATTCACGATCTTCCTAAACCAGGTAAGAAAGCTACAGACGAGTTTGCTACAATCATACTTTGACTGTAAAAAGCCATGGACTTTAAATAATGATACAAAGTCAAAATCGAAAATAATAAAAAAAAATTTTTGCACACACTTAATTTTTAATGCGGGCGGGACTCGAACTTGTGAACGCATAATAGTACTGTTTGTTGTGCCGTCCACCACTTAACCCATTTGACCACCGTACACTTACGCACTATTCGGCCCAATGCCGCAGGCAGCGCTGCTTACAGCTATGGAAAACGTTGAGTTGAATAACTTCTGTATATATTATCCGATTGTTACCAAGTTTTCTGAGATCATCTGGCTAGCTGTAGTTATCATATAAACCGAAAACGAACAATATGGCATCATCAACAAATTGCGCTTGTAATCAATTTTTTTCGATTTACGGGGGCGGAAGGGGGCGTGGCCAAAATCCAAAACACACTTGATCAGCGTGCAATAATACCACATATTGTCTGCCGGCAGCGCTGCTTGCAGCATTGTGGCGAATAGTGTGTGCGTGTGCGGTGGTGAAATGGGTTAAGTTGTGGACTGCAAAACGAACAGTATTATTATGCATTTACGGGTTCGAGTCCCACCCGCATCAAAAATTAAATTGTGCAAACATTTTTTTTTTTATTTTAGATTTTGACTTTGCATAAATATTGTAAGTCCATGGGCTTTTACTGTCAAAATATGATTGTAGCCCATCTTTATTGTTCCGCAAATAATTTAATGTACGAGCAGCTGGATAGCGGGTATATTACAGTCAAGCACCCTCGAATGTAGCTTTTTTTCTTGTTTGGCCTAAATGGGGTCATCAGTCATTGTTGTGATGGTGGCTACCACTGAGTTTTACGGTAAGGCTTTATTGGGGTCAGCAACTTTTTATTGGCTCAGGTAAGAGGAAGAAAATCGCCTTCACGTTAAATAGAGATACGAAGCATATTTGGGTTATGTGGGTCGTGCCATGGATCGAATCCTGAACAGAGAACCTACCGGACGGACCCCGTGCAACCCTTTGTGTGGTCAGATGAAGTTTTTTGACGCGCCCATGTCGATAAAGAGCTTCATATTGATCCCTAATGACAGGTAACATGGACTCTTCCCTAAAAATGTGAGAAAATCGGAGTCAGTATCATCGTCAATCTGTGCCACCACGCTTCTGATGGCACTGGCGTAATAATCACTTAGCATGGTCGGGGGTGCTGTCTAGGCTGCTATTTGAGCGGTCGGACGCGGCTGCCTGTTTGTTTATAATGGCTGGGAATTGCGTGGGCTGAACGAATTCTGAAATGGAGGGGCCAACATCCTCTGGTTCTTGTGTCTTTGCATAGCTCTGTTGTCCACTACCACGCTGGCCGGATTGGCGCTGCTGTTTGGAATGCTTGCGGAAAAGTGGATTCTTTGAACCACTTGGTTGTGCCTCTGCCTGCTGAGACGTTTTCTCTTGCTGGCGGGCATTTGGCTTACGTTCCCTATCCTCTTGGTTTTTTGCAAAGTTGGCTGCGAACGCGTATTTCTCATGGTCTTTTGGTCTTTTAGCATCGCACCGAGTGCTGTTTATTATCTCTATAGCAGTGTACGCACTTCTGGCGCGGCGATCTGTGTTTCTACTATTTGATCGGACAACTGGTTGATTCTATTGGCTGTTTGCTCAGATAAAGCTGAATTGTCAGCTGCCCGTATGACCGATTTTAGTTGTTCTGGGTCCATAACGCTATCTCTGCGGAGAGGTGGGGTGTGTGTCATGGTGCTGGAAATCAACGCATCGTGTTACAATACAATGTTGAGCAAAACACAAAAACAAAGTCAATTCGAAGTAAAAGAGGAAAAACCAAACTATGTGAACTGCACAGCCACCTAGAGCTCTGCTCACTACGAAAAGATTTCACATCCCAACTGTAATTCCACACTTCTCTAAAAAAAATTGCAAAACTTAATAGCTCTTTATACCATTCGACCATTGAAAATGGTCAAAAATGGTTTACTAAGTTTGTGAAAAAGTATGTAACAGGCAGAAGGAGAAGTGGCAGACCAGATAAACTCTATATATTCTTGCTCAGGATCACTAGCCGAGTCGATTGAGCTATATCCATCTATCCGTTCGTCCGTCTGTCTAAATGAACGTCGAGATCTCGGCTATTACAAAAGCTGGAGAGACCAAAATTGACATGATTGTTCCTGTATACCATTCGCAGCTCAAAATTATGTAAAATTAAAGGTGCCACGCCCACCGCCCACGCAAATAAATAATTTCCAGGTATTATAGAAGGTATAAAGGTTACAGTTTTCTGCTTTAGTACACGTAAAGATGCTGATAATATGTACCTTATCCGTAAATTATAATCCGTTCGGACAATAAACTAGGGTTGTGATATTAAAAAAATTTCGTATCGATATTTTTTTTTATCAAAAAAAAAAAAAAATGATTATAATATTTAAAATATCACGAAAAATATCGATATATCGATATTTTTGATAATTTTTTTTTTCAATTAAATTTTTGTTTTTCCCCACAGTAAAAATATAAAAGTTTCTTATTAGCTTAATTTTTCTTATGTAACTTCATACATATTTAATATCTAATACAGATAATAATACATTATAATACAGATTGTGTTTATATAAATTTAATATATTTATGCTACTTATTTCGAGTGCTTCGAGTTAAGTGATTTTAGGAAGACTCGTTGTGTTATATGTCAGTCATTTTGTAGCGGACGCTAACCCTTCTGAAGGCACCCCATACTTCAACGGGATTACTTTCCCAAACAGTTTGGGGCAAGTTAAAATATAATTTAAACTCCTCGCTTTCCTTGCTTTTATCATCCAAGTCTCTTGCAATGGAGGTGTTAGTTTTTTTTAAGCTTCTTCATTTATTTGGGTTCCAAGAGGAATCGTTCAGTCAATTCCTCTGAACTTAACCTAGTGGTTTCTTAATTACTAAGTACAGAAAGGAAAGATTAATCTAGTTATTAATTACAAAGTGTGTTATATTATCCTCCGGGTAGGGAGATCGCTGGGGTGCACCCTCTTCAGCCTTCTGAGGGAGATGGGGTTTACTAGTATGTTTGCCAGTCGGTTCGGGTGGACCACAAGCCTGTCGGCATAACGGCTGCTGTGAAAGTTGATCTGATCCCCAAGAAGGGTAAGGAGGTGTTAAGGCAGCTCATGAAGTACTTCAAATTCTAAGAATTGTCGACATCAGAAATCTGTCGATTTTTAGTGAAATTTTCGACTTTCTGAAATCTGACCACACGCACACATGCATACATATGCCATATGTACAAATTAGGTTTTAACACCAGTCGAGTTAACTTAAAGAACTATTGGTTTGTTACGGCGGCGAACGCCTCGCTTTATTCAAAGGTAGTTTTAGACTAATCTATAAAATTAAAAGAAGCTCTATAAGAAATCTTCTGCCTTCTTCTAAGAAGTCACCACTGCTTTTACCACTCGCCTCGTGCGCGGTGTTACGTTGCAACATGTTGCAACGTTCGTCAAAGTGCAACGCACCCGGAACGCTGAACATAACTGCTTAGGTCGGCATTCCCACGCTAGCGACTTATTGCGCGATGCGGCAGTATAATGTTAAGGATTAACTACCCCCCCTCTCGGAGACCGACCGTTCTCGGTCGTTTTCAAGCTCTCCAGAATCTTTTTTATTTCTTACGAGTTTCGGCTCTCAGCCGCTTGCCGGCGGTACCAGAAGATTCCAAATCCCACGATGCAAATCAACAGCATTGCGCCGATGGGTTGCCTACCGCAATGTTGTCCCGAACCTCTTTGATGTAGTTGAGGTTGTCCTCGCTTAGACGATGGATGATGGAGACTGAGGAACATGTCGTGTCCGCTGATGTTAAGCAGTGGCGAAGCAGAAACCGCTGGAAATCGACTTTGTACGCCACTGCGGTTGATGTATCGCGTGCCGTTGATAGTGGCGTGTGTTTTGAAGGCAACGAGATTTGTTCCACCTACTCTTGTCGCGGCGGTGTTGTCGTATGAGAGGTTTGCACTGCGGTCATTGATGGCTCGGCTGCGTCTGACAATGGGCTGTGCCTCCAGCATGGAGACTGTGCGCAAGTACTGCCTCTTGCCTGCCTGCAGAATGTCGCCGTCGTTGTTTGCGAGCAATTAGCTACAGCCAGCATCTGGCCGTTGCAATCAGCCACCAAATTTTCGTGTAGCTGGAGTACGGAACCGTTGTGGGCGACTGGGAAAATCGTTATCTTCTTGCATTGCTTACTTATAATAGGGAATTCGAATATAAAGATGATAACATTACTCTTACGTTCTACCTTAATTCTAGATACTTTCAATACGTCAGTTATAGGGGTCCCTGTGATTTGATCGGTGTGAATATTTGCAAGAAAAGGTGGCCAGTATCAATTTGTTTACCTTTAGATAGTCTAAGAATTTTGTTTACAGTGTCAGTGAGTTGGTTTATTTTCTCCTGCAGTCTGGAATTTATGCTTATCTGCCTATTGCTTGCAGTGAGCAGCTGCGTCTGTATCGTCTCCATCCTCTTTAAGTTCTACTACCTTAAGGGCCGTACCTAAAAAATGTTAGACTCCTTACCAAGCGATGATGCACGTCGAGTGCGGATAACATGTCCAGTACGTTTCTGCTGTCTATCTCCAACAACTTCCGCATGTGTGAGTGTGGAAACATTCCAGTCAGTTTCATGGTCTCCTCAGTCATGATCCTATAGTCCGTGAGGTTGGCCGTATGCCGTAGGTACCCGTAGCTGTCCCATAGTAAGATGTCTCCGTCCACAATTGGTATATAGTCCGCGTGCGTACAGTCTGTCACCCTTGCCGCTGGCAGTGCCACTATTAAAAGTTCAAAATAATCCTAATAAAGACAGAAAGTGTTTGTGGTTAGTTGTATGTCAACGGAGGTTGTCCTTATGGACCACCCTCCCCCTGATGAGGACCGTTGTCCCCAAGTCCGCCTCAACCTTTTCCTCGCTGCAAAGGGGCGAAAGCTTGTTCCCTAACCTGCGGTTTGCCTTTCCGAGGACTTTTTCGCCTACTTCAAAGACTCTATTCTGTCGACTCCGGTTTTTCCTGGCGTTCTGCCCTACCTGAGCTTTTTTTATCCTGTTGCTGACAGCCTGGATACACTCTAATGAATCTGCGGGTAAAATGTCCTTGGTCTTTTTCCCACTATTGAGTGTACCCAGATGTTGTACTCGACAGTAGCCTGGAGTATGAGGTCAACTGTGTCGACAATACCTCTCTGAAGCTTTAAGCAGCTAGCGATCTCTAGAAGGGTACTATGAAAGCGCTCCACTTGCCCATTGGAAGTGCTATATAGGGGAGGCGCGTTAATCACGCTTACGCCGTAATTATTTAACAACAAGGACCTAATGGTCTGCGATTTAAATGCAAGTTCGTTGTCGCAGTATACCTGTTTCGCCCGTGGGAAAATGTTCATTAGCACCAAGAGGGACGGTTTCGTGTCCTCTATGGTTCTAGACGCGATAGGCTGGACTACCGCGAACTTAGAGAATTTGTCAATGTAGGTAAGAAAGTACTTTTAATCTGTGGAGAAGATGTCGATGTCTAATATTTCTCCAGTTTGAGTAGGCACTGGCGTCTGTCCGAGTTCCTGTTTTTTTGGGTGCCTGTCGTATTTTGCTTTTGAGCAAATTTTACAGTTCAGAGTCACTTCGTTAGCCATTTTAGTCATCTTTGGAAATTAGTATTCTGTCATGACCTGTTTGACATTTTCCTGGGCCGCTCTATACGCCCAATTGTGTTCTGTGGTGATGAATTCTCTGCGATCATCCATGCCGAACACGTCCGCTACGAAGTTTTTGCAATGCCAGAACTTTGTGGCAGGGAAAGCCATTACCAACTCGTGTTGGAAGCTAGCCAAGAGGCTACAATAGATAGCATTAAACACATTTTGGTTGACGACTGATTTAACTATCTCCACAAGGGTGTGATGGCGAGTTTTCTCGCCGAAAATTATGAAATTTCTTTTAAGCGGGAAGCGCGCTTCTTCTTGCACAATCTGGTTCCGGAAACAATTCAAAGGCTTCTCCGTCGAACTGATTGCGTATGAAAGGGACGATTCAATATAGATAGTGGCCGCATAGGATTCCTGTTTGCCATGGTTTCCCTGGAGGGCATTCACGTTCTGACGCGAGAGTGCGTCAGCTACATGATTTTCTCTGACTGGCTTATAAAAAAGCTTAGCCCCTGTTTCGTCAATGCGTGCCTTCCATCTCTTGATCTTTGCATTTTGGTTACTTTCCAAAACGGAAAATGTCAAAGGCTGGTGGTCGGTGAATATATTGATATCTCTGACTCCGTATAGGAAGTGCTGTAGCTTTCCTAGGGCCCAGACAATGGCTAGCAGCTCTCGCTCGTTAGTAGCGTAGTTGGCCTCACTGTCTTTTAGTGCCCTAGATATCATTGTTATTGGACGGCCGTGGTAAAACGGCGACTATTCCAAAGGCTGACGTCAAATGGTTTTTTGTTGTCGGGGTACATTAGTATGACGTCTTCGGACGCCAAGACGTTCCTAAGTTTTCCAAAGGCGTTGCGCTGAGCTTCATTGCTTTATATATTTGCTAATCGACCCGTTTTCCCCTTTTAGGATATCGGATATAGGTTTTGCTATTGCTGCGAAGTCTTTAATGAAGCAGCGGTAATAGCCAGCTAGGCCCATAAACGACCTAACACAAAACACCGTGGTGGGCTCAGGATACTCCCGGAAAGTTTTGTTTGATCCGATTTTGCTCCGTCTTTGGTCACCACGAAGCCGAGGTATTCGACGCTATCTTTTCGTGCGCCATGCGTATGTTCGCGCTTAGAAGGCTCTTCAAGACCCGATCTGTTCTCGCAAAACGTCGTCTGAAAAATGCTAGTTGCATTTTTCAATCCGAAGTGAAGTCGACAGAATTCGTACTTTCCACCATTGACTGAAAAAGCGGTTTTTTCGCGATCCCGCTCTGCAAGAGTGATTTGGTGATAACCTGATTTCAGGTCGAGCGTTGTGAAGAACTAAGCTTTGGCCAGGTTGGCCAAAATTATTGTGATGTTTGGCATTGGGTACTTATCGGCAAAGGTTTTGAATTGAGTTTCCTAAGGTCTATCACTAGACGTTTATTTCTATTACCTAACACGTCTGTGCCTTTCCACCTGTGTGCTTGTCCACCACCCAAGCTGTGTTGTTATAGGATGACTTGGACTTCTTGATAATGCCGTTTTTTGAGAGGTCGCTAACCTCTGAAGCGACAAAATCTTCCACACCCCTTGGGTAGGGGTATAGCTTCGAGTAGACCACGTTATCGTCGGTTGTACGAATTGTGGCTACGAAGACTGTATTGTAAGAGTCCGTTAGAGTCCGCGAAAGCCTTCTTGTTCCGATGAAGAATCTGCAGAAACTCTGCCTTTACCGCAGGTGGTGCGTCGATTTCTTTGCTCTTCATGTGGTTACGTTCGCACACTCGTGGTACTGCAACGCCTCCGAAGTCGCACCAATTCTCAACACGCCCTCTTTATGGCATAGGACTGCACCCACCTGTTTAAGCAAGTCCAGCCCTATGATTCCATCAAATGTTGACAAGGAATCGAGTAACAAGAAAAAAGCGTAGCTCCCAAGGATGGGCAACTTAATTTTATTAGCAATGTTGTTCGATCCGTGGATAGAGTGAACAACGAAAGGGCCTCGACCGGGACTACGCCCTTTAAGCATTTGTGCGGTCTAATATAATTTTTGTCATGTCATGTCTACCCCCGCTATTCTTCGCCGAATGAACGGCAGCAGGGACCTTCCCCTGCAGCTTCCTGAGCCGCGTTAGGGTATCTCGCGTCATCCTCTGCACCCGCCTGAATGTGGTCTATTCTTTGTCGCCTTTGACCCGTAGCTCGGTCTGAGCCTGCGGCACGTTTATTATTACCATTGAGTCTGCCTGAGCCTCGTTGATAATTCGTGTTCTGCCTAAACTTAGATGACGACGGGTCTACCTCCATAGGGACTGGAGTATTATCGTACCTTCTTTTTGCTGGGCTTTATCGGCCTTAGGGGTGGCCTGCTTTTTAAAGTGGGGATTCTTACCCTGAAAGCCCTGATTACTCTGGGCAGATTGCTGTTGTTGCCCCCCTTGCGGGCGCGGTTCTGCTCAACCTCTTTCTTTTCTTCTTGACCCCTGGCAAAACTTGCTGCAAATGCATATCTTTCATGGTTGGCCCTCGACCTCCTGAGCTAAGGCAAGCGCTGACGACAGTTTTGGAGGGTGTGCCGCAAAAAGCACGTCGGTCAGGTTGCGCTTTAGTCCCGAAATGAATACGCGAAGCGCATCACCCCTAAATTTTTCGCACATTCCCATGGCCATCATAGTATTGCAGGATGAAAATGCCACCCTGCCTTATCGTGCCCATCTCCTGTTCAATAACATGGATATGTCGCTCGTCACTGTAAGTAAAATCGAGTCGTGCTATAAAGGCTTTAAAGTTTAAAGGCGTCTTAAATGACGCAAGCACTGCGTCAGCCGGTCCACGTATCTTACTTCTAATGATTATGACTGCCTGATAATGGCAGGAGCTACCATTGTATCTTTCGAAGATCTTGTAAGCGGCGTGACCAGCCTGTCTCCAAGATACGTAAGCTTCTTGACTCCCGTTGAACTCCGGAAGGCATTTGACTGCATCGAGTGGCTCGTCGCACCTAGCTCCTTCTATAATCTCAGTGTCTTTGTAGACTTTTATTTGTGGCACCGACAGATGAGAGTCTTTAAAGCTGGCTGTTAACCGTTGTACCTGCCTTTCAAAGTCTTGTTTCAGGCCAATCTCCCTGTTTGAAGACTCTTGTCCCTGCGCCATAAGTGCACTTTGCACTGCGGCATCTATCATCGCGCGAATCTGGGCTGCGTCCATGTCTGTTTTGCTATGCGCATGCGTTCTATCGCACTCTGTATTTTGTAGCGCTCCAAAATTCTGTACTAAACCCAAATAAACACTGTCGTCACTGTCTTTGTGCCGGCTACCGTCGCTATCACTCATTTATTGCAAACAAAATTCTATGCGACACCGTACACGCACACAAAGAAAACTTTTCAGACGAGACAACACACTGAATTTTTCTTATGCTTACGTTCGAAGATAACTTAAAAACGCCTCGGCTCAAGTTTTATCGTATTTTATTTCAAGTTTTATTTATGCTGTCATATCACTTTATTCTCATCTATCAAATCACTTACATAATGCTACGTTTAATGTCTTTGTTATGTGCGACGAATGCCCCACGGAGCTGTCGAGTGTTTGCAGGTGTAACTGTATCTCTGTCGAGTGCGACGAAAGTCCCACGCAGCTGTCGAATATTTGCGGGTGCCACTATACCATGTTCAGTTGTTACTGGATTTTGCTGTTGCTGCGCTTATGGTCGCTTAGCGCTTTTGATTTTGCACACACAAACCGTCAACGCGTTTAGTTGCTTGTGCTGTCCAAGCTTTGCGGTTACTTTGTTTTGTTGTTTTTTTTTTTTTGTTTAATTTATTATGTTTGGATTTTGCATGCACGAACTCTTTGTGAGTTTCCTTGTACGTTGGGCGTCAATTAGGTTTTAACACCGGTTGAGTTAACTAGAAGAACTATTGGTTTGTTACGGCGGCGAACGCCTCGCTTTATTCAAAGATAGTTTTAGACTAATCTATAAAATTAAAAGAAGCTCTATAAAAAGTCATCTGCCGCCAGCTGCGCTGTCGGCGTCACCACTGCTGTTACCCAGAATGCTGACCACTCGCCTCGTGCGCGATGTTACGTTGCAACCTGTTGCAACGTTTGTCAAAGTGTAACGCACCCGGAACGCTGACCATAACTGCTTAGGTCGGCATTCCCACGCTAGCGACTTATTGCGCGATGCGGCAGTATAATGTTAAGGATTAACTTACAAATTAATAAGTGTCTCTATGGTCCGGTGGTACTCTTTTGTAGATGGATCCGTGGTATAGGGTTGATGAATGTTGACTTCCTTGTCCAGGTATTATCCAGGCGGGACGTCGGCTCTTCTGAGTCCACAGTAATTCCGCCTATTAAACCAGAGGTGAAGACTTCTTAGAGAGATTAGGTTGGAGGGCGTGACTTTGCCCCCGTGGTCTTTCGGTGGCCTTTTGGCTCAACGAGAATGTTCAATTTAAACAATTGGTATTTTACGGCCAAGTGCCGGAGTAGCTGATCTTTATTGTTAAAGTGCTTTTAAGCTTGCACTTTAACAATAAAGATCTGAATACAAAGAATATAGAAATTATGAATTTACCCTAGCTCCAATGCATCACGCCATAAGCTCATGGTCGGCAAGCCGACTCAACATTTATGCCGCGCAGTTCGGTGCCCCGGATACTGGGTGTCCGATTGCCCCTGCTGACCATTCATAGCTTGGTGCGCTGAACTCAGTTGGGGCGCATCAGCATTGTTTATATGAAGCTACTTAGTTGCTAGGGGTATTATAAATGTAAACTATGTGGCTGCTGACTCAAATATATTGACAGCTCTGTTAGTTCTTAACTTACATAACTTCTTTTGCGCAACATTTTGCGAAAACATCCTAATGCTTATTCTTCAGGAGTGAAGACAAGTTTGAAGAATTTCCACTTGTTTTAATAATTCGGTCGCAGAGTTTGCACTTTGGGGTCCCGTTTTTATACCCGCTACTCATAGAGTAGAGGGGTATTATAACTTTGTTCAACCCGAAAATGTATGTAACAGCAAAAGGAGACATGTCTGACCCCATAAAGTGTATATATTCTGGCTCAGGATCAACAGCCGAGTCGATATAGCCATGTCCGTCTGTCTGTCCGTGTGAAAACCTAGATCTCAGCTATTATAAGAGCTAGGACTACCAAATTTGGTGATAATATGTGTCATTATTGCACGCTGATCAAGTTTATCTTGGATTTTGGCCACGCCCCCTTCCGCCCCTGTAAATCGAAAAAAAGTTGTTACAAGCACAATTTTGTTGCCATATTGTTCATTACATGATAACTATAGCTAGCCAGATAATCTCTGAAAATTTGGTAACAATCGGATAATAAACACAGAAGTTATTCAGCTTAACGTTTTCCATAGCTGTAAGCAGCGCTACCGGCACCACTGCTTGCAGCATTGTGCCGAATAGTGTGTGCGTGTACGGTGGGTTAAGTTTCGGACTGCTCAACGAACGGTACTATTATGCATTTACGGGTTCGAGTCCCGTCCGCATCAAAAATTAAATATGTTTAAAATTTTTTTTTTCTTTATTTTAGATTTTGACTTTGCCTAAATATTGTAAGTCCATGGCCTTTTACGGTCAAAATATGATTGTAGCCGTTCTTTATTGTTCCGCAAATAATTTTTATGTACGAGCAGCTGGGTAGCGGGTATATTACAGTCGAGCGCACTCGGATGTAGCTTTCTTACTTGTTTATATCAGTAAAATTGGATTATTTGGTAATTTTAACACGTGCACTTTTACTAGGTATCGCTATAGAAATCAGAGTGACCGAAGGGAAAATATAAAAAAAAAAAATAGCGATATTGCGATATTTGGACAAAAACAATATCACGATATAAATATATCATATTCAGAAAAAAAATATCGATATATTGATATTTTAATATATAATCAACAACCCTAGTAAATAAGTCGGAATGAGCCGGATCGGACCGATATATCGTATAGCTGCCATTGAACCTGCCGGTCGAGTTTTGTTATTATACCATTGCAGATGGTATATTAATTTTAGCCAGAAGTTAGCAACGCACCTTAGGAGACATCTTCTATTCTTAATCAGCATCAATAGGGGAGTCGAACTAGCCATGTCCGTCTGTCCGTCCGTCCGTCTGTTGCAACGCAAACTAGTCTCTCAGTTTTAGAGCTATCTTGATGAAACTTGGTATACATGCTTCTCATTGCTGCATGCTGTAAATAAGTCGGAACGAGCCGGATCGGACGATGTATCGTATAGCTGCCATACAAACTATCGGCCGATTTTGGCATTTTTCAAGATATCGCCAAGAAACTTTCGTAATTTATGCCTTGGTATGTCCATTCAAAGCTGTGCAAATCTTATGAAAATCGGACCGATATATCGTACAGCTGCCATAGATCCTATCGGCCGATTTATGTCATTTTTCATGATATCGCCAAGACAATTTCGCAATCTATGCCTTAGTATATTCATTCAAAGCTGTGCAAATTTTATCATAATCGGACCGATATGTTGTATAGCTGCCATTAAACCTATCGGCCGATTATTGCAATTTTTCAAGATATCGCTGTGAAACATTTCTGATATATGTCTGCAATGGTATTAAACCTTCAGTGAGCCGAAGGTAGCCTTTCTTGTTTTATTTTAGATTTTGACTTTGCCTAAATATTGTAAGTCCATGGCCTATTACGGTCAAAATATGATTGTAGCCGTTCTTTATTGTTCCGCAAATAATTATGATGTACGAGCAGCTGGGTAGCGGGTATATTACAGTCGAGCAAACTCGATTGTAGCTTTCTTACTTGTTTAAGATATTGCTGTAAGACTCTTCTGATATATGTCTAAGTATGTATGTGTATCAAATGCTATGCAAGTTTTATTAAAATTGGACAGAAATATCGTTAAGCTGCCACAGAACAAATATGTGGAGTAACTGCAATGGTATAAAGCCTTCGGCGTGGCGAAGTTCGCCTTTTTTTTTCTTGTTTTATCTACCTTTTTCTACTGGAAATGAGTTTTGTTATGGTTGTCCACTTACATTTTTTTAATGTTGTATCTAGGTGGGCGCGGCACCTCAAATTTGAAATGAAAATCATCCTCGCATGATTTACAGAAATCATCATGCTTAATTTGGTTTTTGTAACTGTTATATTTTCCTTAATATTCATAAATTGTCGATTTGCGTGGGCGGTGGGCGTGGCACTCGAAATTTTAAATAAACTTGATCTGCGTATGGTATACAGGAATCATCATGTCAAATTTGGTGTCTCTAGCTTTTGTAATAGCTGAGATCTTGGCGTTCATACAGACAGACGGACATGGCTCAATCGACTCGGCTGTTGACCCTGAGCCAGAATATATATACTTTATGGGGTCTGTCATGTGTCCTTCTGCCTGTTACATACTTTTGCACAAACTTAGTATACCATTTTTGGCCATTTTCAGTGGTCGAAAGCTATAATAAATTTTACAAATTTATTTATGGTACTTTATTGATCGGATTCAAAGTTAAGATTAAATTAAAGTTCTACTCTAATTCCCTAATCTGGCCTTTTGTGAATCAGAATTTGGTGTAGCGATAGCGGCGACGGTGGCAGCGACGAATCAAAGTTTGACAACAGTTTGTCAGTTGTGCAGTCGGCTGTAATTGGTTAATTGGAGTTCTGCTGATGACTTCTTAATAAATTTGACCCTTTTCTGTTGTTGTCAATATTTCGTAGGAATTGCAGGTGACCGTGTGAACTGTTATGCAACTGCAGTTCAATGTTCTGTTATTATTTATTTGTTTAGTTTAGGTTGCAGGAAATAATGCATACGCTGACCTGAGCTTTTCTTTATGAGCTTTTGGTAAAGCGTGTTGTTAACTCCTCCCCCTCTATTTCAAGCTTGTCCTCAAGCGACGTTCATTAGAAGAATGGTATGGTGTTGAGATTAACTCTGTTGGGGGTTTTCAGTGGTTCGGGAGGTGCCAATTGTAGAATTATCTTCTTTTGCTTTCGTTTGCAACAATATAAAAAGCCTACGACGATTTTAAGGGTAGGGAAGAGAAGGGTGACGTAGCATTTATTGTAGTTGCTATCTGTTTCCAATTCTGCCAAACGTTTGGTGTAATATTTGGGAATATTTGGAAAAGGGGCCTTGATGATTGTGTGGAACTCTTTTCCATTGGTGGTGAGTGTCTCGTTGAAGAAGTTGATGACGTATGTTCCTTCCAGTTTCTGCATTTCATTGTTCCACTCTAGTGTACCATTGTAGTTGTTGACCATTATAAGACCGCTGCTTATTTCCTCTATTGTTTCGAAATGGTCTGCATTGCTGAATTCACATAACCCTTTCTTTCCTATCAGAAACTTAGGTAGACAAGTACTATTGCTAATGTTAACAATATTATTTTTGTTACAAATTTTAATCTTATGATAAGTCTTACATTTATTTTTTAAGCAAAACATATTTCCGTTATTAAAAAATATTTCTTGAAATTTTATGTTTACAATTGTGTTTGTTTTGATAATGGGCTTGATAAGTGTGGACTTTGGGACTTTAATTATATATAAAATTGTTGTTTTGTTATTTAATATAGTTACATTGAAAAATTCTTACATTTATTCTATGGATAGTAATGGCATTGTAATCGACCATTATTGCTTTCTTTGAATATTTTATCAATTTCAATTATTACTTTTTTATTTAATAGGAATGTATTTATTACATGAAGCTTAGTCCATTGAATGGCGTACCATCGTCATTTATGATTTCTTCTTTGACAAGCCTGATTAGACCGATATTAAAAAAATACATGGTCTATTGTGTTTGCCAAAATGTGCGTAACAGGCAGAAGGATGCATCTGCGACCCCATAAAGTATATATAAGTTAATGCAAGTGAAACTTGCATTGGGGATGTTCGGCTCTCGTTGCCGAACACCTCACCTTGATATAAGTGTTAGCATGCTGCGGGCTCTGCAGGAAAAGATTGTCAAGTAAATAGTCGACTCGGTTTAGATTCACGTTATAAGTTTGTTTATTTAGGATTCTTAGTTTGATATAATTGGAGTTTTGCTTGTGTCTGGTTTGCGGTGTCCCAAAAGACTAAAGACTGGGGCTGGGCCTGGTTCTCAGCAGAGCTACGGCTCCAGAGTCGTGGGCAGCGTTCGCGGCTGGCGTAGGGTGAGGGGCGACCCCGCATAGCAGTTGGGTAAGTGGCCGAAATATGAGCCGTGCTAAGTCGGCGGTCGCTTGTCCAACGTCCGGCAGCTTCGCTGCATCATAACAACAAGCGTCGTTTGCAGACGCAGCAGTTCGTTGGCAGCGTGATCGAGGGCAACGAACAACAACAAGTGTCGTTTGCGGGCGCAGCAGTTAGCGCGATTGCAACTAAGGGTCGTCTGCAGACGCAGCATATTGTAGCCGGCGGGTCGTTGGGTACATTGTCGTGTTGATGGATAAGGGCGGGGAACGATGTCAGCGTTTTGAAGTGGGCATTGCGAGGGTTGAGTGACCGTCAAGTGGCGCAAGCGGAGGAGACAGGCGGGTGGGAGGGGATGAGACGAAGGACGCAAGAAGAGGGTTCATAACTCCCCCCCTTAAGATCTGCGGCCCGCAGATTAATAAGCCCTGCCTGGCTCGGATTGGCCCAACGCTTCTAAGTTTGCGGCAATGTCGCGGACATTGGGCATGCCTTTGGTGGACGTCAGCTTCTTCCATAGGAGATAACTTGGAGGTTTGCATTTGATAAGTTTGCGAATACCAATCGGAGATTTTTCCAGTGCGTATCATAGTCCCCACTGAAGACGATGATATCGTCAATATAAACGTAACAAATCTTGCCGATATGCTCGCGCAAAACATCGTCGATCAAACCGAATGGTAGACGGAGGAACTCGTACTTTCCATTTAAAGTAGAGAAGGCTGTCTTTGGAATGTCGCTTTCCTTCATGTGGATTTGGTGGAATCCAGATGTCAAATCTAAGGTGGTAAAGTATTTGGCATTGCCAAGGCTAGCTAGTGTAGCATTTATATCTGGGATGGGGTAAGTGTCAGAAATGGTAACGGTATTTAACCGCTTGATATCGACTACCATGCGATATTGTTTTTCACCATTTGGTTTTGGTTTCTTTGGGACTATCCAGATAGGGGAATTGTAAGGGCTATTAAATGTGGAATTATACCGTCCTGCAGCAGTTCGTCGATTTGACGTTCGACTTCTCCGCGCATATTGACTGGGTACGGGTAACTTTTACTATACAGGGTGGGCCATCTACAATAAATGTGACCCACGTAAGCTCTTAATAACTTTGACATACGTTGTCAAATCGACAAACGTCATTCCACATCTGATTCTTTATTTTAAGTAGTCATTAACCATGGAAAACTACACTCCACCTGAACGCGCTAAAAATGTTCAGCTGTACATCCAAAGCAATTTCTCTATCGTGGCTACTCAACGTGCGTTCCGTTCCAAAAATAAAATCAAAAGTGCTCCCGCAAAAAACACCATAAAGCGTTTGTACAAAAATTTGTATCTACTGGTAGTCTTAGGAATGCCAGACGTCCAAATAAACCAAGACCAAGGCGTTCCGCTGCCGCTTTTACGCCACTGAAAACCCACAAATATTCCACGAAGCGCCTCTCTATGACCAAAGAGTGACAGTTTGGTGTGGTATTACTGCGAAATGTGTGATTGGACCGTACTTTTTCGAGGACGATCAATCGAAGCCACTGACCGTCAATGGTGACCGATATCGAGCCGATTTTTTGATGCCAATTGTGCGTAGAAAGCAAATGCGTACCTTCTGGTTCCAACAAGATGGCGCGCCATGCCATACTGCAGGTGTCACATTAAATTTATTGAGGTCATTCTTCCCTGGTCGGTTGATATCAAAATGGCGATTTTGACTGGCCACCGCGTTCGGCCGATCTGACGCCACCCGACTTTTATTTGTGGGGATTTTTGAAATCTAAAGTGTACATCAACAAGCCAAGGACTTTGACTCAACTCAAGGTGAACATCGAACGTGAAATAGCGGCGATACCTAAAGCTAGGCTCGAGAAAGTGATGAAAAATGCCGAAAAAAGAGCAAATTTCGTCATCAAGGAAAAAGGCGAGCACTTTCCTGTGTGCCGTCAGGGTGTTCGGCGGCGAGTAATGGGTTGACGTTTAATAAAGCTCTCGCCAAAAGAGGGATTTTAATTCCTGGGGTTATTATTAAACAATTGTTCTTTCTATCTACTATGGCTTTTAAGTCTTTGAGAGTATCATCACCAATGAAACCATCAAAAGAGCGTAAATTTGGAAGAACGAAAAAGGTAATGTCTGAGTCGTTTCCTAGCGGTTTGAAGAATTTACCAACTAGGCGATGTGTTATCATGATGTTACCTGCAGCGGTCTGTACAGGGAAGGGTTTGTGGACCGTGATACAACCGGCTGCAAGCTTGCGGCTAATAAAGTTTTTGTTCGCCCCCGTGTCAATCAAAGACTTTAGCCTTTCCCCCCTTTCCGTTGCATACTCTAAGTACGGTACACTGGAGAGGCGTTGGTCATAAAATTCGCCCCCCCTCGGTTTCAAGGTTACGTGGAGCATCTGGATCTCCTTCCGCTACCTCTTGCGGAGGGTAATTGTTGGCTTCCTCGGCAACTTGAGACGCGTCACCATAATAACCTTCATGTCCAGGGGCTTGGTCGTCTACACTAGTCGCCGGGGTTAGCGGAGGTGGCGCCAACTCCATGTGGTACAATCTTTGTGCCTTTCGGAATGGGTTGTCGCCTTCGGGCGTTATTTTAATACCGGAGCCTCCTTCCTGGCGACCACTGTACCCTGATTGGTAGGATTGACCCGACCGATTGGATTCCATTTTAATGGCCTGTCTAGGAGCTTGAGTTCTGTAGGAATTTTGGGAAAATCTGCCAGAACTGGAAGAAAAAGGGGGTCGGAATGGTGCCCTGGCCTGGTGTTGAAATGGGCCTGCAAATCTTGGGGCACCTGACGGTTAAACGTTCTGAGGCGCGGAGGTCCTCGACATTTCATTCTGCAACTCCATGCAAAAAGAGTACGCCTCTGGTAGATTCTTGGGGTTGCGGACAAGTAGGTGTTTGGAGCAATCTCCCCCCACTGCTCTGATAAAAACATCCAAGGCCTTGTCCCTGTAGGTTTCTATCAACGCTTTGACCACTTCGCAAGGGTGATTTCTGGCTTTAAGATTGTTCAAGATCAATGAGAGATGGCCATTAACGTCACTATCTAATGGTTTAGAACCTTGAGACATTACACTGAGCTCATGCTCAAGCGTACATATGTCTCGTTTGTCCGCATAATGCAATGCCAAGACACGCTTTATGTGTTCCCAGTCATCGTCTTGAACGCCATAGACCGCCAAGGCCATGTCAGCGTGTCCCCTTATTTTCTGCCTGATATGCAAGACGATGGCTCTATATAAGGGTCTGGTTTTAATCAAGTCGTAGTCGGTTAATATTGATTGTGCCCTATTTATCCACGACAGATAAGCTTCCTGCTGGGCTTCGAACGCTTGTAGTTCTTTGACGCAGTCAGGGAGGACCGATATCTCTTTTAGTTCATATTCGGTGCGTGCGCGCCCGCGGGTTGATCGGTCACAGGGTTAGCGTTCCCACGCTCTTGCTCTAAAATAGCCAACCTATCATTATTCTTCTTGATGTCTTCCTTAATGCCTGTTACCAAGTTGGTCAGGGCATTAAGAGACTCACCAAGAACGCGCAAGGTTTCTTCCGTTTCAAAGTTAAGGTTGTATTAAAAAAGATGCAGGAAGCAATCAAGGTAGTAGAATTCGTTACTAATGCAAATTCTTACAGAATGCAAATTCTATTGATATAAGAAAAAAAGGTGACTTAGTGTGTTGTACAAGAAGGTTTGTGTTACATTTATTGGGAAATTGAGGAAATTTGTATTATATTTATTTTCTTTTCAACTATGGTGCTGTGCATGTGTTTGTATCATGTTTGTAGTGTATTAATTGGGTGTTTTCTTTATTTATTCTATGTTGTGTGTGCGCTATGCATATTTTACAATAATTTTTTCTACGTGCGTGCTGTCATATACTTTTATTGATGACCTCGAATTAATTCGGCACTGGGCGCGGTTGTTCCGTAGCATCCCTTTTGGCTGTTCTGTCTTCTAAGGTACGGTGTCGCAGCACAACTTGTTGGGCGGTTTTTTTTGGGTGCATTCCACAACGTATCTAACAAGCTGCCACACACCACTTTATCGCGCTGGGCGCTCGTATTACTTTGTTTGCCACTCGCAGGTAAACTGCTGCAATGGTTCTCTAATTATCAGTTTATCACACAAAATCTTTTGCACTCGCGAATTGGCAATTTAGGAAAAAAATTTCACAAGCTGTACCGCCGCAGTGGGTTGATTCTGTTTTAGTTATGTTATAGGCATCGTACAACTGCGCTCGGCATGGACGACGGCGTCCTCCGTTGGCGGGTCGTTGTTTTATTATTTTAGATTATGTTTTAATACAACACAGGTTCACATTTTTATGTTTTCTATTCAATTATGCAATATTTTTGCGCCCCGGGATGGGCGTAATTCCCCCCGGCAGCGGGTAATTGCTCTTTTTGGTTTATCATTTTATTCACAGCCCACGCGGCACTCGTTTCTTCTGAGATATCTCAATCTTATTTATGCAAGTAAAGATAGTCTGAGTCGTGGTAGTTAAACAAACATTTAATTGAACATTTAAAAAACATTTAATTAATTAAAGACTGACTTATGCTAACAAAAGATTCTTATATTTAAACCCTACGTCGATGGCAGCGCCGCTCAGCGCAGCCCAGCATAATGCTTACGTTGCGCCTCGTGCACAACATCCGGCCCATACTTCACGTTATGCTGACTACGGCGTTTCCAGGCTTCTACCAGTGGACAGTGTCGGTGACCGACGAACTGCTTGAAACGCAGATTTATTGACAACTCGGTTAACGGTTGTTAACTACTCCCTCCTTTAAGACCTGGCCGTCCTCGGTCACGCCAAGATCCCTCAATACCTGGTTGACGGCGTCTGCAAACCTTTTCTGCCGGCGACGTCGCAGCCACCAAGAGACTCCAAACAGAGACGCACATAAGATTGCGCCTAGTGAACCAGCCAGTATTGGCCCAATGACAAGGTCGGTCTTCAACTCATCGATGCGCTGCAAATTTTCTTCGTTGAGTTTATGCAGGTAGGGGAGACTTAGCACGGTTTGGTGTCGTGTTACTTTTATATTTGAAGCTGCCGCTAAGTCAGGGTGTTTCTTGGAGAGGCCATTGAAGTTCTAGTAGCTGGTACCGTTGATCATTGCCGTGTGTTGGAATGCTAAGAGATGTGTCCCATTTAGCTGCTGCTCTGGCTCCCCATCGAGGCTCACCACAGAGGGGCTGTCATTGATTATTATGAGACCTTCATCGACAATGGCCACAGATGTTAGATGGCTCGGTTGAGTGTTGCAATGTGCGATGACTCCAGCATGCAATTCGCTGGCGCAAGTGGAGTTATTATCTTCCTTGCAGAACATGGCCGCAGGTGACCCATTGCATGATTTGAGGGGTCGAATGATTCCTTGGCAGTCAGCTACCGTGTCCTCGGGTATTTGCAGTGATATTCTAGCGTGTGCGACAGGGAGAATTGTAACCTTCTTACAAACATACTTAGGTTTAGGAAAATTGATTATAAAATGTATTATTTGACTACTTGCTAAAACTTTAATACTAGCTACGCTAAGTAGTTGGGCTACACTAACATCTGTGAGATTTTCATTCAAGATCGTGTTCAAGTCATTCTTATCGATAATAGCTGGATTTACTATCTTTGCCTTGGCTAAAGTGACCGCAATCATAACATTCTGCAATTCAAGGGTCAGCATCAGCAAGAAATAGCCAAAAGCGTTTCATAGAGATGAGCCGTATCGACTTCTTCTTTCTTTTTGACTTTAAAAATCTCGTTAACAGTGTTTGTAAGCGCATTTATTCTGTCCTGGACCGCTGTGTTGATTTTAATCTGTCTGTTGTTGGATTGTATTAGGTCATGTTCTGTCATTCTGGTCAGTTGCAAGTCGTCGTGGTCAGGTGTTCCTGCTATGATTTTTAAGACTGAACCTAGTACATTGAGGCTTCTAGTGTGCCTGTGGTGAACGTTTAAGATTGACAAAAGAGTCGTCAAGTGTTCTGTATCTGCAATCAAAATTTTCTTCATGTGTGATTGGGGAAATAGGCCAGTCATATCCATTGTCTCTTGAACACACCGTTCGTACTCTGTCAAGTTAGTAATGTGGCTCACGTAGGTGGTCTCGTTCCAGATTATGGCTACTCCATCTATGATCGGGATATAGCTGGCATGGGTGTAGTCCGTTAGCCTTGAGTCCGTCAACGCCAACCAGGCCAGGTTGAAAAAGTATGAAGTAACCTATTGAAGTGAAATTAAGTTAGATTTTTTTCCAGATTTTATTAACCTATCGGAGGTTGTCCTTATGGACCACCCTCCCCTTTATAAGAACGGTTGTCCCTAGATCTGCCTCAACCTTTTGCTCAGCGCAAAGTGGGGTGAGTTTATTTCCTAACCTTCTATTAGCTTTCACCAGTACCTTTTCGCCAACGTCAAAGGTTCTGTTTTGCCTAGCCGGGTTGTTTCTTTGAAGCTGTTCTTGCTGGGTTTTCCACAGTCTAAGCCTTATTTCATTGCTAAGATCATATTTAGAGTGAACTACGTCAATCGGTGTCTTGTTTGTGACAGAGTGGATTGATCGGTTGTACTCAATACTAGCTAGAATGATCAATTCAACCGTGTCCTCTATTTGGCGCTGTAATTTTAAACACCTTGCAATCTCCAGCAACGTGCTATGAAAGCGCTCCACTTGCCCATTTGACGTACTGTGTAGAGGCGGGGCATTCACCACGTCAATGTCAAACTGATTCTTTAACAAAGACCTAATTGTCTCCGAATTAAAAGACGCCTCGTTGTCACAATAAATAGTTTTTACGTCAGGAAAAAGATTTACCAATTGTAAAATAGGTATTTTCACATCTGTGATTGTTCGTGACGCAATATATTGTGTCAGAGCGAACTTGGAAAATTTGTCAACCGCGGTAAGGAAGTATTTCCCTGCGGTAGAGAATATGTCTATGTGCAAGAGCTCGCCTACTCGAGTTGGTATCGGCGTCACACCCAATTCTTGTTTTCTTGGATGTCTGACATATTTAGACTTTGCGCAAATTTTACAGTTCGCAACTACCTCTGATGCTATTTTGCTCATTTTTGGAAAATAATAATCCCGCAGAACCTGCTTAACATTTTCTTCGGGGGCCCTATGCGCCCTATTGTGTTCAGCGCTTATTATTTCTTTGCGTTCCTCATCATTGGTGATGTCAGTCACCCAAGACTTGCAGTGCCAGAACTTAGTGGACGGGAATGCTTTTACCAAATTGTCTTGTATGCGTGCCAAAATAGGCAAGTCACAGTGGATGGCATTCACAACCTCAGGTTTAACTACATCTTTTAAAGTCTCAAAGAAATTTTCATGACTATCAAAGCCTAAAATGTGCCGCGTCTTTTCACGAAAAATGAGATAGAATTGTTTCGACGGGGTGTTTGATTCTTCTAACACTATCTGATTCCTAAAACAATTCAGTGGTTTATCAGTGGCTTCAATAGTATAAGTGAGTGAAGCTTCGCTGTGCACTGTGGCCGCATCGGACTGAACCGAATTATCCAAGGCATTAATATTCTGCCTTGATAGCGCATCCGCTACATGATTGTCTTTGCCTGGTTTGTACAGAACTCTCGCGCCAGAATCTTCAATTCTTGCTTTCCAGCGTTTTATTTTAGAGTTCGGGTTTCTGTCAGAGACAGCGAAAATTAACGGCTGGTGGTCAGTGTAGATGTTAATGTCACTCTTTCCGTACAGGTAGTGACGCAAAGTGTCCAGAGCCCAAACTATGGCCAAGAGTTCTCTCTCATTGGTCGCATAGTTCAATTCGCAATCTTTCAGCGTTCGGGAAATCATGGTTATGGGTCTATTATTCTGCGAGAGGACCGCCCCAATTCCACTGGAAGAGGCGTCAGTGGTTAGGTCGAATGGCAGGTTAAAGTCTGGATAGTGGAGTATAACCTCTTCCGATGCCAAAATGTTCCTGAGTTTACCGAAGGCTTGCTTCTGAGTTTCATCAAATTCTACAGGAATAGACCTTGATCGCTCTTTGCTGACCTTGCCGTTGTCCCCTTTTAATATGTTAGAAATAGGCCTTGCTATTTGTGCAAAGCCCTTTATGAAACACCTGTAGTAGCTAGCCAGGCCTAAGAACGATCTTACCACATACAGTGTGGAAGGCTGTTTGAACTCTTGAATGGCTCTGACTTTGTCCGGACTTGTCCGCGTGCCCTGTCGCGAGACAATAAATCCAAGAAAGTCGACGCTTTCCTTAAAAAATTGGGACTTTTCTTTCGATAATCTCATGTTAGCATCGTAAAGACACTTGAGCACCTTCTCAATGTCCCTGACGTGTTCCGCTTCATTCTTTGAGAAGACAATAACATCGTCAACGTACACGTAGCATATCTTGCCGATGTGCTCCCGTAGTACGTCATCAATGGCCCGTTGGAATATGCTTGACGCATTTTTTAGGACGAATGGTAAACGGCAAAACTCATATTTACCACCGTTTACCGAAAATGAGGTCTTTTCACGGTCGCGTTCAGCTAGAGTGATTTGATGATACCCTGACTTTAAGTCAAGAGTAGAAAAATACCTCGCACTTCCCAAGTTTGAAAGTATCATGGCTATACTGGGCATTGGATACTTGTCAGCTATGGCCTTGGAATTTAATTTGCGGAAATCTACTACTAACCGCTTTTTTGCTTGGCCAAAGTCGTCTGTCCCTTTTTTCCCTACAACCCAGATCGGATTGTTATATGGAGATTTTGATGCTCGAATTATTTTGTTGTGTAGGAGGTCTTTTACCTCTTCATTAACAAAATCGGTGGAGCCCGCAGGGAATGGATACATCCCGGAATATACCGGTTCATTGTCTTGGGTTCTGATTGTAGCTACTACATTTGTGTTAAACGGCAGCATCTCGTTTGGATCTGCGAAAGCTCTGATTTTTTCGTTCATCATTTTAATGAACTCATTTCTTATGGTTGGCGGTACTTCAATGTCGTCTATTTTCGTAAAGTTTACGCTGCGACATTTGTGGAAAGGGATCTCTTCCGTACCTTTTGAGAAGTTTAAGGCCTTTGACGTTAAGTCGATGGTCGCACCTGCTTGTGTTAGGGTGTCTAGACCAATAATGCCGTCGAATGTTGACAGCTGTGGCAAAATGAAAAAAGGGCATTTTATGCCGAAAAATGTAAGAAAGCATTTACTTTTAATGTTGTTAAAGCCATGAAGTGATTTTACCACGAATGGAGTCTCCACAGGTATAATTGTCTGGAGTCCTTCTACCGGTCTAATGTAGTTCTTAGAGGATCCAGTGTCTATGAGGAATTTTAGTGTCTTCCCTGCTACTGTTCGCTTGACGAACGGGAGCAGGGATACTGCACTAAAAAATTAACAGCATCGCTGTCATAGCTAGCTACACTGTCTGCATCGATATCGGCTACCGCTTCGGTCACTGTCTGTTCTGTTCCCTGCTGCCTTTGATAGTTTGTAGGCTGCCGGAATTTTGATAAGGACGGATCTACTTCCATCTTTTCTACTTGGTCTTGCTGCTTTTGGTTACCGCCCGCTTGTTGGGTATGGTTTCCCCGCGTGTAGAACGGGTTTCTATCCTGTCCTCTCTGACTATCATGATTACCCCCAGAGCGTTTTTGAGCTTTCTCCTCTAGAGCCCTGGCGTAGTTCGCCGCGAAGTTATGCCTATCGTGATTTGATTCAATCTCTTGCGCCATTGCAAGAGCTGAAGGTAAATCTTTCGGCTGCGCCGAGAAAAGTACGTCCGTCAGGTTCTTTTTTAAGCCTGAAATGAATACACGAAGTGCATCGGCCCTGTATTTTTCGTTTAGGTATGTTGATTGCGCTCCATCGTGTGTCATGATGGTTTTATTTGTGAGAAGGGTGAGTTTTTTCTCAACCTCCTCATAAAATTGGACTACAGATGAAGCACCCTGCCCAAGCGTGGCTAATTCTTGCTCTAGCAAGTGTAACGGCCGCTTGTCAGCGTAGGTGAAGTCTAAGCGACTAAGGATCGCATCAAAATTTAACACTGTGTTAAAAGAAGCCAGTGTTGCGTCCGCAGAGTCTCTGATCTTGTTCCTAATGATGAGCACCGCCTGATAGTGCCTTGAACTGCCTGCAAAACTTTCATAAATGGTATAGGCAGCTTTTGCCGCCTGACGCCACGAGACGTATTGCTCCTGTGAGCCATGGAATTCCGGCAAAGATTTTACCGCATCCAGAGACTCGTCACATGCGACTCGTCTGTCAATGGTAATGGGACTGTATGACTTAACCTGAGGCACTGGAGCACCTGCAGCTTGTATCTGACTTGTAATTTCCTGCAGTCGCTGCTCAAAGTCATTTTTTTGTGCTGCTGAAGCGTTAGTCACTGCAGCAGTGATGACAGCATCTAGTTGTGCAGCGTTCATGTTCTCCATTCGTTGGTCGTTGGTTGAGGTCAGATTTAAGTTATCAAACTCTGATAGCAGTCCGTCTATTTCAAACTCGTTGTCTGAATTTGTATTAGGCGAGGTCAGTTTTTTGATATCCAACCCTGCGCATAACTCGCCAAGATCGCTGTCCGAATCGCTCATACAAATGTGTCACTGTTAACGGTTGTTATGTTAAATGCAAAAAATTGCCAGTATTGCAATTTACTTGTGGCAAGAAGGGTAAATAATTTGGTGGGGCAAGACGTTTGTTTTATTTAAGGAAAAAACAAATTATTGCTTAGAATAAACTAAAAAGAACAGCAGGCGTCACGTTACAATATGTGACGGCCGTGATAGTGTAGCCAAAAACCAAAGCTTGCTTAGTAAGCTAAATTTTCGAATGCTTGTTGTTTTGTTTTTGCTTTAACTTCGCTTTCCGTCTACAGAACGAATTAAATTTAAATTAATTTTGCACACCAACCAAAATATTCACAGAGATAATTAAGTTATAAAATGCAGAATATTATTAAAAGACAGTTTACTCTTATTTAATTTTGTTCAGAATTTTAACTTTGGGCTATTATCGATATAAATAATTATTGAATGAAAATTTCACTTACAAGTTCATTGTTATCCTAGTTAAGTTAGATGGTTTAGGTGTTCTTCCTTCCTTCCTTCAGAGGCTGTTTTGATGTGAATCTTCTTTTTTTATACTCGTAGCTGACGAGCTCGTTGGTGCATTTGCACAGGGATGGGCACTGATATAAGTTTGTGCACTTTTGTTGGTGTAGGCGTTGTCTCCGTACAACACTATTTTGTTTCCACTACTGCAGGCGTTGTCTCCGTACAGTAAAACAAAAGAAATAATAGTTTCTTAGTGTTTTGTTTGCTGCTGTAGGCGTTGTCTCCGTACAGCGCTTTTATTCAAAACACTGTAGTGGGTATCATCGACCTCACTACGATTTGTTTAACAAATTAACGGGACGAAATTCCTCGTTAATTTTTCACGATCATAAGTACTTTTTTGATAGATTAACGGGACGAAATTCGTCGTTAATTTTTCACGAACACAAATGTTTTGGGTCGGAGTTCGAACCGAAATTGGGCGCCAGTAAAGATAGTCTGAGTCGTGGTAGTTAAACAAACATTTAATTGAGCACTTTAAGTTTAGCAAATCAACACAATCGTGAGTGATACTCGGCGTTACATTTAAAGACTGACTTATGCTAACAAAAGATTCTTATATTTAAACCCTACGTCGATGGCAGCGCCGCTCAGCGCAGCCCAGCATAATGCTTACGTTGCGCCTCGTGCACAACATCCGGCCCATACTTCACGTTATGCTGACTACGGCGTTTCCAGGCTTCTACCAGTGGACAGTGTCGGTGACCGACGAACTGCTTGAAACGCAGATTTATTGACAACTCGGTTAACGGCTGTTAACTTGCACACCACATTTTTTCCTTTTATTACGCACAAATTGCCACAATATTTTCAACCGGACATTGCCGGTCCCTGTTCGGGAGCCAGTTAATGTAAGTGAAACTTGCATTGGGGATGTTCGGCTCTCGTTGCCGAACACCTCACCTTGATATAAGTGTTAGCATGCTGCGGGTTCTGCAGGAAAAGATTGTCAAGTAAATAGTCGACTCGGTTTAGATTCACGTTATAAGTTTGTTTATTTAGGATTCTTAGTTTGATATAATTGGAGTTTTGCTTGTGTCTGGTTTGCGGTGTCCCAAAAGACTAAAGACTGGGGCTGGGCCTGGTTCTCAGCAGAGCTACGGCTCCAGAGTCGTGGGCAGCGTTCGCGGCTGGCGTAGGGTGAGGGGCGACCCCGCATAGCAGTTGGGTAAGTGGCCGAAATATGAGCCGTGCTAAATCGGCGGTCGCTTGTCCAACGTCCGGCAGCTTCGCTGCATCATAACAACAAGCGTCGTTTGCAGACGCAGCAGTTCGTTGGCAGCGTGATCGAGGGCAACAAACAACAACAAGTGTCGTTTGCGGGCGCAGCAGTTAGCGCGATTGCAACTAAGGGTCGTCTGCAGACGCAGCATATTGTAGCCGGCGGGTCGTTGGGTACATTGTCGTGTTGATGGATAAGGGCGGGGAACGAAGTCAGCGTTTTGAAGTGGACATTGCGAGGGTTGAGTGACCGTCAAGTGGCGCAAGCGGAGGAAGCGCGTGTGAGACAGGCGGATGGGAGGGGATGAGACGAAGGGCGCAAGAAGAGGGTTCATAACTTTTATATATTATAAAAAATATACATTCTTGCTTAGGATCACTAGCTGCGTCGATTAAGCCATGTCTATCTGACCGTCTGTCCGTCTGTATGAACGCCTATATCTCAGAAATTAAAAAAGCTAGAGCCACCAAATTTGGTGACAACACTTATGTGAATCATACGCTGTAAAATTTTTATTTAAATTTGGGCCACGCCTACTTCCGCCCCCACAAATCGATAAATCGTATAGCAAGCGCAATAATAAAGCTCCAGTATTCAGTTTTGGTGTGTGTGATAACTATCATAATGATAATGAACAAAAAAGTTATTCCACGTTTCATATAGATTTGCACTGCGCCCACTGCAAGCAGTGTTTATTCCAAGCAGCGTTTTTTTTCCAACTGCTTGGACTGCTTGGCGTCTAACTGAAAACTATATGTGTTATTTTTTATTTTTCTTTGAAAAACGCGTTTAATAACAGTGTTCTCAATCTGAATATTTTCATAATTTTTAGAAATCCATGGTCTTATACAGTCAACACTTGTTTGTTTTTGCAAGTTAAAAGTTATTTCTGTGTTAACATAGCTGTCTTTTCTGATAGAATTTGATAAAGAATTAGTTAATTTAATTAATTTAATTTAGTCTTTCTTGAAATTGATTGTTAATTAAAATAGTTTATTGCTATTGTTAATTAAATCGTTCATATTATTTTAGAGTAAAATTAAGTCGTCGCGGTCTGGAGTACGGGCAATGTACTTTCATGCGGTTCCTATTTAATTGATTGCTCTAGTGTTTCTATTTTGTAGTGCGAGGGAAAATGTTTGATTGATTCTGATTCCTGATTATGTTACAACTGTAGTATTCTTGTTTTCTTTAACAATTTCTTTTTTATATCTTGCTGATAATTTAGATCCAAGTCGTGTGTTTATCTTAACATAAATTTCGTCAACCACGTTATAGTTTCTTAATGCGTTACGTTTCTGGTTATGGTATTCGAGGTCTTTTTTCTGTTTGTCTATAAGTCTGTCTATGTTGTCAAGTCTGGGTTGTTCGTAAGCTTCGGGGTTAGTTGATACTGTACTACCAAAGAACACTTCAAGTGGTCTTCTCTTTGTTACAGAATGAATAGTGTAGTTATATTCGTACACTGCTCTTTTTAGTACTTCCGAAAAGTTTCTGTGGGTTCCATCTTTCTTGATATATCTCATTATTTCAGAGAGTGTCGAAAGGAACCTTTTGAATTGCCGTTTACAGTGCTTTTGTGAGTGAAAAATATCTATATTGAGTTGGTCGTTGAGCATAAAAGTTATGGAATGCGGATTTAAAGACTTTTCGTTGTCCATGACAACATATTTGGAGACGCCATAGTAGAAAATAATCTCTCTTAGAGGGTTTCTTATGTCTTCTATTGCTTGGGACTTTATTATTTTGGCTTGCGCTAATTTAGAGAACTTGTCTATGGCAGTTAGAACTAATTTATTTTCTGTAGAATAGATATCGATGTGGATAATTTGTCCGGGGTATTCCGGAATAGGAGTTTGCTCTAAAACGGGGTTAGTCGGATGTCTATCGTATTTTTCTTCCTTGCAAATTTTGCATTATTTTACTAAATTTTCTATTTTTTCTTCATTTGGGGAAAGTAAAAATTTTCGGACAATTGAATTTTATTTTCCATAGCATTTCTTTGGGCTCTATTGTGGACATCAAGTATCTCCTCTTCTTGCTCTGATTTGTTAGCGAGGTCGGTAACTTTGCTTTGAGTAAAGCGAATTTTAACTTTACTAAAGTTATCTGGGTATATTGATTGTATTTTCCCGTGATATCTTCAGAAGTTTGTATTCCGTTAATAACGGATGGGTTAAGGTTTTTCCGAAGTGTTAGTATAAGTTCGTCAAGTTCGTGAGTTTGTAAGTATACGTCATGTCTATGAAACATAGGGAAAGGTATGCTAAATTTGTAGTCGTTGCTGTTTGCCTTATGGATGAAAATTTGATTTTTAAAAGCGTTAATGGGTACTTCCATACTAGGGATGAGGTTATGGCTTGAACTCTTGTCGCTATATTGAGTGGATACTGAGTTTATCCGACCTAAATTTGAAATGCGAGACAATGCATCTGCTACTACATTGTCTTTTCCTGGTTTGTAAAGTAAGTCGTAGTTGTATTCTTCCAAGTGAGATTTTCATCTTTTAGTTCTAGCGTTGCCATTCCAACTACTCAATGAGTGTGTAAGCGGTTGGTGATCAGTAAATATTTTCACTTTGGCTTTACCGTATAGATAGTTGCGTAACGCTTTAAGGTTCGTGTGATGAATGAGGTAGGTTGACTGTTCTGTGAGAGAACTGCACCAATGGCATTGTTTGATGCATCGGTGGTGAGGTGGAATTCCTTTTTGAAATCGGGGTATTTAAGTATCAGGTCTTGTGATATTAAGGAACTTTTTAGTTTTCTAAATGGCTTCTTGGTTAAAGCTTATTGCTTTAGTTAATGCTGCTTTCTTGCTTACGTGTCCATCTTCACCTCTTAACAGTATGGTGAGTGGTTTAGCAAGTTTAGCGTAATCCCTTATAAATCTCCTATAGTATCCTGATAAGCCTAAAAATTATCTGAGTTCTCTTATTGTCCTTGGGGTAGCAAAATAAGCTATTGTCGAGATTTTGTCAGGGTTGGTTTCAATGCCTTTATCGGATATTACGAAACCTAGAAATTCAACTTTACTCTTGAGAAACTCGCATTTATCGAATGTACATGGCTCCATACAGGGTATCGAATATGGTATTCCACTTTTTAAGATGAGATTTTTCATCTTGGCTAAAAACAATTATATCATCAATGTAGATATTACAAAATTTTCCCTATATGTTCACGTCCCTATATGTTCACGTATATCGTCTAATGCTCGTTGGAAAATGGATGGAGCATTTTTAAGACCGAAAGGAAGGCGTGTGAACTCATATTGGGCATTATTTATAGAGAATGCGGTTTTCTCTATATCTGAGGACTTTAGTTTTATTTGATTAAATCCGCTTTTTAAGTCGAGAACGGAAAAAAGTTTGTTGTTACCCAATTGAGCAAGCACTTCAGGTATCTCAGGGATAGGGTATTTATCAGCTATTGTTACTTTGTTTAATTTCCTATAATCTATTACCATTCGGTATTTCTTTTCGTTTGAAGCATCGAGCTTCTTGGGAACAATCCACATAGGTGAATTGTACGGAGAACAAGATGGTCGTATTATACCATTTGCGAATAGCTCTGAAATCTGTTTATTTATATTGTAGTTATATTGGTAGAATTTAGAAAATACAGGTGTTTCACTATTCGTGCGTATTTCTGCTGTCACGTTAGTGGTGTACATAAATTTTTCGTCAGGTTTTGAGAATAAGTTGGGATAATTTTTAAGTAAATTTTCTAAATTATTTTTTTTGTTGATTAGACAAATGGTCTGTACGGGGCTAATTTTATTTAGTGAGTCACATTTTTATACCATTCGATTATTGAAAATGGTCAAAAATTGTATACTAAGTTTGTGCAAAAGTATGAAACAGGCAGAAGGAGACATGGCAGACCCCGTAAAGTATATATATTCTGGCTCAGGATCAACAGCCGAGTCGATTGAGCCATGTCCGTCTGACCGTCTGTCCGTCTGTCTATATGAACGTCGAGATCTCAGCTATTACCAAAGCTAGAGACACAAAATTTGACATGATGGTTCCTGTATACCATACGCAGATTAAATTTATTTCAAATTTGGAGTGCCACGCCCACCGCCCACACAAACCGATAATTTACGAATATTAAGGAAAGTATGACAGTTACAGACACCAAATTTGGCATGCAAACCATGCGCCGATAAAGTTTGTTTTAAATTTGAGGTACCACGCCCACCGCCAACGCAAATCGATAATTTATGAATATTAAGGAAAGTATTAATGTTACCGCTTTCTGGTTTCTTTAGCACACGTAAAGATGCTAATAGTATGCACCTAATCCCTAAACTACAATCCGATCGGAGAATAAACACAAAAGTTATTCAAGAAAACGTTTTGTACAGTTCCGCTGCCCGCGTCATTGCAGCATATCAGCATGCATCGTCTGTATGTGTGTGTGCGAGTTAGTACTAGTTAGTGCAATTACGAAGTTGGTCGAGTGGTATCTTACGGTCGGGCGCGCTCGACTATAGCTTTCCTTACTTGTTTTTCTTTAATAATTACTTTTTCGTTGTCTTTGATGATCATATAGTTCGAATGTGTGTGAATTACTGCTTTAAGTTCTTTTAAAGTGTCTTTGCCGAGAATGGCATCGACAGATTTTAATGTCGGCAAAAGAAGGAATTTAACAAGCACATCTCGAATATTAAATAGGTGTGCCATTTTATAGTGTGTAATTTTAACGTTACCTCCAACCGTAACGGCTTAAAACGGTTTTGCGGTTGGAGCGGGATTGCTAACTAAACTAGGTTTCATATGGTTTCTATTATATCCCGTATCAATAAGTATTCTCATAACTTCTGCTCCTACGTTCACCTTAAAATATGGTAAGGAGGAGCTATTTACTCTAAAAAATGAAGGTCAGCGTATTGTTCTTGTCCTACATCGGTCCCGTAAAAGTACTCGTATTGTTCTTGGTATTCGTCTAACGTTTGTCCGTATTCGTTTGAGTCTGTTTGGCTGTACGCTAACTGTTCATATTCTTTTTGTTCGTTTTCTGTGTTCTGGTGTACTAGGTGTAGTATTGTCATTATTCAGTTCGTTACTTTACAGCTATCAGCTGTTACTTTTAGCTTGCTTTAGAAAAAAAGTGCGCGAAATTTTGTTTACATTTGTTTGTTTGGCGTCAATTTTAATATGGAGCCCACATATGGCTAAAATTTCTTTTTTGGCTCTTTCATAATTCTCTTCTGTTTCGGATAAGGTTCTAGATATGAATGATAATTGTTTGTCGTTTTGGGAAAGTACTGCTCCTATTGCATAGTCTGAGACATCTGTAGTTAAGACAAATTCTTTATTGAAGTCAGGATTTTGTAAAATGACATCATCGGATATTAGGGTACTTTTGATTTTTTCGAACGCCTTTATGGCTTTATCGTTGAGTTGGATTTATTTTCTAGCTGAAGCTAAAATACAACCGTCTTCTCCTCTGAGCAATGCTGAGAGCGGTCTAGCTAACGATGAGTAACCTATTATAAATCTTTTATAGATAATCGATAATCGATAATCCAAGAAATGCTCTTAATTCTTTAACTGTTTTTGGTTGGGGATAGTTGGCTATTGCTTCTATCTTTGCTGGATTTGTTTCTACTCCTTTATCGAATATAACAAATCCCAGAAACTCGATTTTGTTTTTTAAAAAATCGCATTAATCTAGTTGACATTTTATATTAGCTGTATTAAAGTATCAAAAAATTTTTACAGTGTGTTTCTTCGTCCTGGCTAAAAACTATTATGTCGTCAATGTAAATGGAACAGATTTAACCTATGTGTTCTCTAAGAGTATCGTCCAGAGCGCGTTGGAATATATGGAGTGTGTTTTTTAATCCGAAAGGTAGTCTGATAAGTTTATATTTTTCGTTATTTATGGAAAATGCTGTTTTTTCTATGTCGCTCTCTTTTAACTGTATTTGGTGAAATCCACTTTTGAGGTCAAGGACCGAATACAACTTGTTATTACCTAGTTGTGCTAATACTGAATGTTGTTGATATCTGGTATGGGGTATTGTAATCACAAGATGAGTTTAGATTGTTTTTGGTTTGGATATTTATTAATTCAATTCGGGAGCGGCCATGGCGCCACGTCCAACGATCAGTGGTAACTGAGTTTTACATTTTGCCTTAGGTTCTAAGTAAGCCTAAGTCTCATTGCTGCACTGCCCACAGTTTGTTTTTAATTTTGTTTTGTTGAATATATTAAATTTCAAACAATATTCAAATGTAAATAAGTATTTTTGTCTTAGCATGGCCATACTAATTACAATTATGAAATAAACATTTTTAACCTATCTCTATGTACTGTTTGTTTTTTGATTTTATTATTTGTTATTATGATGTTATTTCTATCTCTTATTTTTGATACTTTATATGGACCAGTATATTTATATTCTAACTTATGACCTGTTTCGTTTCTCAATAGGACTTTATCTCCTATCGATATATCTATGTTGTCTGCTTTCTGATCGTATAATATTTTATTATTTTTCTTATTTTCTTCTATCATTATTCTAGCTCTTTTATATGCTACTTCTGATCTATATTTACTTTCTTTAGCATAGTCATCTATATTATATATTGTCTCAATATTATCTATACTATTAAATTGTTTTGGTAAATTATTTGTTTTACCAAATTTTAGTTATTATCAATGGGGTCTTATTGTGCTTGGTTATTTTAGCTTTTTGGCATTTTTGACATTTTCGTATATACTCAGTAATATCTCGAGTCATACCTTTCCAAAAATAATGTCTTCTGACCTTGGCCAAGGTTTTTGCAATGCCGTTATGACCTCCTTGTATTGGATCGTCATGAAATTTAGACAGTATAGCTTCTTTTTCTTTTTGTTTTTCTATATTGGTCACCGGGTTGAGTAGCGCTACTCTTAATGTATTCAATATATTATTGCCCATTTTTTTGAAATTATCAATTGAAACATATTCAAAGATATTTTCCCACGGTGCCACTTTGAGTTGGCTGATTTTGTTTATACCGGCTTGCATTTCAAGGCTTTGAAAAAATTTACGTAAGTCTAGGATTCCATTGGTATATAAATCGCTAACATCGTATCTTGCAGTAATTTTTCTACCATGTTTAAATAAACATAGCGTATGTTTTACATGCAAGGTCACTACTTTACGTACTTCGTCATTGTTTATGACTTCGTAAACGTTGGGCTTAGAAGCTTTCTCTATAGATTGCATAGGCAATTCTATTTTTTTGTTATCCGCGCGGATTTTCTGTCTATTTTGATATCCAGTAGTGACTATCATTATATTTCCTCCAATGTTTTGTAGATCTTTAATAGTTATTCGTGAAAACGCATCAGCTACATGATTGTCTTTTCCCTATAAATATTCGACTGTGAAATCGTACTCTTCTAATTTTAGCCTCATACGTGTCAGTTTAGAACTCGGATTGATCATTGAGAATAGATATATTAATGGTCTGTGATCTGTTTTGATTGTAAAATGTTTTCCATAATTATATGGTCTAAAATGTAATATTGCCCAGTGTATTGCAGCCAATTCCTGCTAAGTTGTACATTTATTACTTTCTCCTTTACTGAAAGCTCTTGATGCGTATGCAATGGGAAGTTGGAGTCCGTTATGGTTTTGAGTTAAAACCGCTCCGCACGCTTGCTTACTTGTATCAGTAATTATACAGAATTCTTTGCTGAAATGAGGGTATTGTAGCAAAGTAGGTTCCATGAGTTTTGTTTTTAAATATTCGAATGCGTTTTGGGATTCTTCTATCCATTCCAAAGAAACATTCTTTTTACATAATCGTGTTATGTGCCGTGAATATTCGGCGAAATTTGGCGCTATTTTTATATCAAAAGGTAGTCGCGTGAAGCGATATGAGCCATTGCTCGTTGAAAATTACGTAATATCTCGAAATTTTTTCGAGTTCAATTTGATGAAATCCTGACATTAAGTCAAGGCATGAAAAGTATTTTGCTCGTCCAAGTTGATCTAAAATATCATCAGATCTTGGGAGTGGAAATTTATCGGATAGTAATTTTTTATTAATTTGACGATAGTCAACTACTAATCGTCATTTCTTTTGTTTTGAACCTGGAGATGATTTTTTGGGGACAAGTTATTACTATTATATTCAGATACAGATGGTTCGACAATCCCGTCGGTAATCAATTTTCCGACTTGTTTCTGTATTTCGTTCACCTGACTGTGAGGGCATCTATTATTTTTTATACACACTGGTTCATCATCTTTTAATCTCAGTTTTTGTTTATAAAAATTATTTGTGCTTATTGGTTCAGAATCTAATCCGAATATATCATTATATTGGGTGCATAAGCTTGAAAGCTGTGATTTGAATTGTGGAGGAAAGTTTTCTTTAGTTGAGATAATACAGATTTGTTTCTATTGTCTAGATTAGTTTTGACTACATAAATTGGAAATTTTAAGTTACTAGGTCTAATTATAAGCCAATCTTCAGATAGCTTGAAATCTATTTGGCAGTTGTATTTTTAAATAAAATCGATTCCTAATATGCCATCACAAGGAATAGCGAATTGTAAATCCACGATATGAAAATCGTGTTGGATTATATACATAGTTGTCTGTATCTCTATAGAAGTTAACCCTTTTGATTTGGTTACTTCTTGATTTATTCCTGTTATGTCTATAATATAATTGTCTTGTATGTCATGAAAGTCATCAGAATTTTCTTTAACAATTAAAATGTCAGGTGCAGACATCTACTAAAAAGACAAGTTCCTTTTCTGAAGCCCCATGGTGAAATGATACAAATATGTTCTGACTGATATTAACGGTTTGAATCCTTGCATTTTCTACTGTTGAGTATTTAAAGGGGTTTGTGAGTTTTCCGATGTATTATTGGTTCCTCTGACGTTACTTGTGTTATTATAGTTGTGGCCTCGATTCGAGTTGCCACGGCCTCTTGAGATTCCTTTATATTGGCCTCGTCCATTATTGTATTGGTTATTATAATTACTGTTATTGTAATTATTGTTGCGACTGCGAAAGTTACCTTTATAATTTCTGCGTCCACGGTTTCCGCCGCGCTGTGGCTTATTTTTGTAAAATAGGACAGTGTTTAGTTGTCCGGTTGCCTCTGTGCAACAATTTACAAACTTGGATACGGCCTCATTCATGGTATTGAAAGTACCAGCTTGCATGATAAGTTTTACCTTATCAATTGTGCAATTTTTAGTCATTGCTTTGACAGCGTGCTGGATGGAATAACTTCTGGCTAACTCTAGAGGTAAGCCGTCTGTTATATATGCACCTTCTAACATTTTAGTCATCTGCTCAACCTCTAATGTGTACTGGTTGGCAGTTTTATTGCGTTTCTGTAGGTTCATCAGTTTTGCTGATAATACTTCTACAGTTTCCCCTTTGACATTGCTTTTTAATCTGGAAATTACTTCAGTTATAGTTGATTCATTTCCGATCAAATTTCTGGCGACACCATTTAGCCTTGATTTTATTATTGAAACTGCTAATTGTTCGTGTTCGCCTGTTATTAATGCCAATATTTGTAGTTCATCAATAAAACTTTACCATCAAAAACTGGTATAATCTTAGTGGCTGTATTAATGAAATCAATATTGCTTTGCGCCATTCTGATATTGTTGCCTCGTTTATTTTCTATTATGCTTGATGAAGTATCAGAATCTGTAGAATTATCCAGATCTGACATCAAAACAGCTGGAATAGTGAGGTTGCTTAAATCCTGTTATTCTATTTTACAGTTTGTCTCAAGCTCTTCTTACTCTATTTGGTCAGTATCAGTTTGTTCTATCGATTCCGGTTCATCACCAAGTTTCAATTGTTATCGAAGTGTTAAGTATGGTTGGTAATGAGATATCTAGTTTGAACTTTAATTTAATTGATATTAAATTAGATCGTAGTCTGGTCAAGAATTTTGATACTTGGGACCAATGATCTTGATTTAATTTTTCTTTCTGGCCATGTATTAGTATACGTGCTTCATTAAAGCAGTTTACTAATATTTCAACGTGTTTTTTAATGGTATTTCTTTGGATTCGCCTGTTCTGTGTAAGTGACTTATATGATTTGTCAAAGTCAACTTTTATGATATTTAATTCTTTGTAAAGTTCATTCTATTCCATTATTTTATGGATATGTACTCATTCTTTAAGAAAAGGTTAAACAGAAATCTATCATATTCTTCTCTAATTGTCTTTAGTTTAGCCATACTTTAATTAATTTTTTTTTTAATTTTATTTGTAATTCATTTTGTTTAATATATTGCATTTTCTTAAATTTCCAAATTTAATTATGTTGTGTAATTTTTACTTTACTTAATTATGTTGCTTGTGCTTTTTACTTTATTTTTAAATTTTGTCTAGGTCATTGGCCTGGGTTATATATTTCTTTATACATTTATTGTGTAGTTTGTATAATTTATAGAAACAATTTGAGCACATTGTTACAACAATTATTATTAATAATATGTTTATTAATTTTAAGTCATTACTAGTTGTTTCTACTTTATTTATGACGTTGGCAGTGGAGTCCACTGACTTAACGTCTACTAGGCCCATTTTGGGCATATATATTTTTAGGTTGTTTTTATACGTGTATAATTCCTCTGTACATTTACTTTTTGCATTATTTTGCATTAATTCTTTTAATGTATAACTTTGCATTTTATTTTTTACAAATTTTCCTGCCTATATACTGCTATACTGCTAATCGAGCGAATGTTGCTTCGCACAATTTTAAAAATTTTTAAATTATAATTATTGCTAGTGATGAAGAGAATGTACTGATGTCATCCGCGTCAGCTGGTCGTCGCCGGCCTGGCTACGCTGACGCTCCTTCGAAGATGAAAGTGGCAGGGTGCCCCTCTCGCAGTTGTCTTCACTGCTACTGATGTCCGGGGCCTATGGGCTCAGGCGAGGCCGGCGCTGGTCTTCGCGCTGGTCTTTAATTCATGCATGTTGATTTGCATGCAGTATCAAACAGAGGTCCAGGGCAGTCGGCTGGGCAATTGTCCTTTCGTCTTGGCAACGGCTTGGGAGATGGTGATTTAGTAATTTTATCTTTTATAGTTTGTATATATAAGGGTGAGTGTTTTCTCTGTTCGAAGTTTTTTCTTAAAAAATCGAGCTCGGCAGTTAATTTCAATGCCGTCGCCCATGGGCGCGGTGTTTTACTCGAATATAATAGCCACTTAAGGTGCGCTATTCTCTTGTTTATTTTGTTTTTCAAGCCTCCTCGTTTTCCCATACAGTATATTTTTTCCAACTTCCAGCTCTGTTGTTGTCTCCCGCGCTGTTGTTGTTACTCTTGTCGTTTGTCCAGTTATTGGGACATCAATAGTTTTGTACTTTGCTGCTATTCGCTGTTGCACTGTTCATATGCAAAATCGAATGTTCAATGTTGCTGCTGCTGTTAATATTGTTGTTGCCGATTTTTGTTTCTGCACGGTCGCCATATAATCAATGTGTCTGCTATTGTAACGCTATTTAATTTTCTGTATTCAATTACCATTCTATATTTTTTTTTTTTTATTTGAGGCGTCTAGTTTTTTAATTACAATCCACACTGGTGAATTGTAGGGAGAACGGAACAGACGAATTATTTCATTTTCTAAAATTCATTGATTTGTTTGTTGACTTCGTATTTTAAAGCAAATGAGAATGGGTAAAATTTCGAATAAACCGGAGTATCTGTGTTTGTGCGGATTTCTGCTTTGACTCTAGTGGTGTAGGTCAGTTTTTCGTTGGGCTCAGCAAAATGGTTTTTACAAGTTGGCTTAAGTTTGTTTTTTTAAGATTCTGTCAGGTATTCTCTTCTCGGAATTATTACGTTTACGGATTCAAATTTCTTTTCTTGTATTGGGACACTCAAGCTATTTTTAGTAACATTACTTTGTTTTTTATGTCGATTTCAGCACCTAATTCTTTTAAGCTGTCGCTTCCCAGTATAGCTTCAAAGGTCTTTAGTGTAGGGAGTAGGAAAAACTTAACTATAGTGTTTGGGTCGTTCAATAAGTTTGCCATCTTGGAATGGGTTATATTAATGTTGCCTCCTACAGAGACTGCTTAAAATAGATTTTTGTTTTGTAATGGATTTGGAATATATACAGATATAATTTCTATTCGAACCGGTGTCTATGAAAATGTTAAGCACTTGGCCACTTCTCACTTTGCATTAGAAATATGGTAATGGGGAGATTGTTACTCTAAAAAGATAAGTGTAGTCGTATTGATATTTTTAGTAATTTTCCTCAACACGTTCGGTAAAATCTGCCAAACTTTCCTCTTGGTCTTATTGTTCATCTTAGCTTGCAATTAACTGTTCATATTCGTTAAGTATGCTGTTGAAACAGTCTGTGTCTGTTTGTTCGGCTGTACTTGTTTGAATGTTAAAATTTCTTTGCCTTTTGTGAGCGTCGTTTTGTGTTGTATTTAATGGTGGAGGTCTTTTTCCCACTTCCATCTGAGGTGGCCAATTTATATAATTTATTTGTCTTGCCTGAATATTTCTGTCAACGTCCATAGGTTCTAGTTTTAGTTGTGGCTTAGCAGCCAATGGGCGTGGTAATGGTTGTGGTATTGGTTGGTACATACATTAAAAATTGTGGGTTAGTATTTTGTGCGGTCCGGGGGAAAAATGGTCTTGCTGGTGGCCGTCGAAAGTTATTATTAGATTTGATCATAACATAAGGGTTTCTTGGTGCACCATTGGTCTTTGTTGGTAATTTGGGTTTTGTTGAAAATGGGTTTGTTGTGAAATTGTTGTAGTAGGCTTTGGTGGTGGATTTCTATGTGCGATAGGCTGTCTCTCAGTCGTGGCGTGATTAGTTCGATATGCTTGATTTTCTAATTTCAAGCACAAATGGAAGGCTGAAGGTGGGTCAGTCGGCTCTTTGATGCCCAGGAGTCGTAGCAAGTCTCCACGAAGTCCTCGAACGAAGTTGTCTAGTGCTTTATTCCTATTCAACTTGGTCATAAGTTGTTCTGATTCGACGCATAATTCCATGCAGCCAATTTTATTTAAAATCAGGGAAAAATGTTTGTATACTGCTTGGTGGAATTCTTCAACAGTTTGATTTGCAGCTTGGGTTATTGTTGTCATTTGGTTTTCAGGTGAACCTAAATCTCTCTTGTCGGCGTCTTGTCGACATTTGGAAATAGCATTCCAATTAAGGGGGACATTGTATGATTCGAGGAATGTGTCTGCGTTACCGGTAAATTTATTCCTAATAGTATGTAAAATTCCAAAATATTTTGGGCTACCTATGGTGTGTTCATACGTTTTTAATATTCTATCAATGCCCTTCTTCCATGAACTGAATTCGGCCGGATTGCCAGAAAATTCGCGTTTTACTATGTCAGGAATCTTATGAAGATCAGCTTGGTTGGTGTTCTGTGTTTGTAAAGTCATGTATTGGATTTTGGGCTTTAAGTAGTAAATTTGGAAATTGTTCGGCTAAAACTTGACGAATGGTAGTTTGTAATTGTTCTTGCTGGTATAACTGGCTGTTGAGAATGGGTGGCCTGATAAGGTTATTTTGATTTGCCATAAGACTGAATTTTGTCAGGGAATTTGTCGATGTTGGGGAATTTTATTTAGTTTGATATTTGAATTTACTTAAACTAATACGTTTATCGATATTGGCAAAAAATGAAGTTTGATGTGGTGTTTAAATTTGCTTAAAATTAGAGTGTGTTTTGGAGTTTTAGTTTGTTTTTGACTTAAAGTTATTATGAAAGTTTGGTGCGAAAAGGACTTTGTATTAAAAATTTTATTCTTGAAATACTTTGTTCAATGGTAAGATTCTGTTAAAATAAATTATTTTTATATTTGAGTTATTGGAAAAAATGCAATGAAAACCAGTAGCTGGTTTTACCCTTCTACCTTGGAGGGTCCTTTGGTTAGGATTTGCAAGATTGGGTTTTGTTATACCACTGCAAATGGAATATTAATTTTGCCCAGAAGTTTGTAACGCACCTTAGGAGATATCTTCGACCCTATAAAGTATATATATTCTTAATCAGCATCAGAAGGGAAGTCGAGCTAGCCATGTGCGTCTGTCCGTCCGCTTGAAACTTTCCCGATATATGTCTAAGTATGCCCTTTAACGGCTGTCAAAGTTTGATCGAAATTGGACCGATATATCGTATATCTTCCATAGAACCTATCGGCCGACTTTATAATTTTTCAAGGAATCGCTATGAAACTTTCCTGATATATGTCTAATTACCTATGACCATTAAATGCTATGTAAGTTTTATTAAAACCGGACAGATATATCATTGAGCTACCATAAAACCTATCAGCCGATTTAATATGTGGAGTAACTGCAATGGTATAAAACCTTCGGCGTGTCAAAGGTAGCCTTTCTTTCTTGATTTTTATTTTATTTATTCAGCGTGGATGGTGGAGTTTATTTAGTTAAGATATTTTATTGAGTTGTTGTTTCCTTTTAGCACTCACTTTCACCTTTGTTTTTGCTTAAAATTATTTCGGTTTGTTTTCTCTTAAATTTTATTTCGGTTTGGTTAGTGTGTTTCTATTGTTTTCAGTTAATCATTAGCCTACTTTATTTAAATAATGCGGCTACTCCTCCTGATGGTCCGGATGTTGTCCTTTTCGCTTTCTACTTGGGATCCTGCGACGCACACAAAATAGAGGGTGTCCGGCGGACGTACCTGACAAGACTTAAAGACCACCAATAAATCAGCAAAATTGAATTTGCCAATTCTGTGTTGCTTTCCGATTTCCAAATTAATGAAAAGAGTCACTTTAAATTACAACTGGATTTTGTTCTTGGGCCAGTGGCAATTCTTGTTAAATGTTGTTTTGTATTTATTGTTATTAGCTTTTATTTTTATTATTTATTGATTAGTTAGCTGTTTGTATTGTTTTGTATTAACTGTAGTTAACTTATGAAGGTGTGTTTGAAAAGTAAGGTGACTTTGTATTTTTAAGAAAACATATTTATTTATTATATTTATGTTGTCCCCTTCAAAGTAATCCCCCTCAGATACAATACACTTATGCAAACGGTTTTTCCAATCCCAAAGCACTTTTCATAAGCACTTTTCGGTATAGCCTTGAGCTCTTCCAGCGGTGCAGTATTTATCTCAATCGTTGCAAATCTCCGTCCTTTCACAGGTCTCTTTAGTTTTGGGAACAAGAAAAAGTCACACGGGGCCAAATCCGGTGAATATTGTGGTGTTGTTTTTGGCCAAAAAAACTCTTACAAGCAAAGATGAGTGAGCAGGGGCATTATCGTGATGCAAAAGTCATGAATTGTTTTTCCACAACTCTGGACGTTTTCTTCGTATTGCTTCTCGCAAATGGCGCATAACATCAAAATAATACTGTTTGTTGACCTTACGACCATATGGTAAGAACTCCTGATGCTCCACGCAATGGTAATCGAAGAAAACAGTGAGTATAACTTTGACATTTGATCGAACTTGGCGTGCTTTTTTCGGTCTTGGCCCACCTGGACTCTTCCATTGGGACGATTGGGCTTTGGTTTCGATATCATTACCACATACCCATGATTCGTCACCTTTTTGAGTAATTCTGGGTCATCGTTAACGTCATTCAACACTTCTTAAGTGATGCTCATGCGACGGTTCTTTTGGTCAAAATTTAGCAAAAAATCGCCGAGCACGCAAAACACTTATAACCTTTACGTCTCTCACAACAAAAAAAAAAATGCCATTCACTTGAATCTTGAAACAGATGTTAGGGATAGGTGTACCAACATAACAAAACAAACCAAGTAAGAACGGCTACAGTCAAGTGTTGACTGTATAAAACCAAGGAATTTTTAAAATATTGAAAAACAAGTAAGAACGGCTACAGTCAAGTGTCGACACCAATGATGCAGGAGTTATATTTCGACTTAGTTGCAGTCGCGCTGACGATACTGCGGCCGCGTCCGGTCTTATCGTGGAGTTAGCGATTTTGGCCCTGCGCGTGTTAACTCCTCCCCGCGTTAGGTTAAAGTCGTCCTCGGCTTTTCGGGAAGCTATCGTCATCTCGATGGTGGAGTCGGGGTGTCGTCTTTTTACTCGACAGTAACGGATGCTTTGGATGATCCCATAAACAATTAGGACCACGGCGATGTTGACGCCGCTGCTTAAAATGGGTCTCGAAATTATGTCAGATTTCAGACTACCAATATGTTGGAGGTTCCGCAGCGACAGCTCGTGCAAGAACGGCAAGCTTAGTTGATCTCGATGGCTAGTCACATTGATCTGGGAGGCCACTGCCGCAGCGGGTTTCTTCTTTAGGACGCCCTGGTGGTTTTCATAGTGGGTGCCGTTTAGAGATATACGATCGTCATATGTGGCTAAGTAGGTTCCCGAGATCAGCTTACTGCTGCCTAGGCTATCTTCGACCCTGAAGGTTGCGTCGTTGATAATCAGGACACCTTCTTCAACAAGTGTCACCGGATTCAGATGGCCAAGGAGAGTCGTGCACTGTGCGACGGTTCCAGACACCAATTGTTGAGCGCAAGTCGGGCTCTGCAATCTCTTGCAGAAGGTGGTACTTATGGCTGCGTTACATTCCTTGACGGCGTAGACTCGTGCACCGCATTCGGCTACTACATTATTATTCTCAAAGTCTAATATTATCTTATTATGTTGAACTGGGAAAACGTTAATTTTTTTTCGTACTGTTTCTGGTTTAGTATATTTGATTAAGAAATACAATAAATCGTTGTTCTGAAAGGCTTTAACGCTAGATACTCTTAAAATATCTGCTAAGCTAGTATTTGTGAGATGTTCATTGGTCAGCTCATGAATGTCAACACTATCCAAAATAAGGGGGCTTATTAAATTTATTTTGGCTAGGGTTACCGCCAGTATCAAGTCTTCTAGGTTTGTAATAATTATTCTATTTTTAGCAAGTATACTTTCAAATAGGTGTTCTGAGTTCGCGTTGTCTGTTTTACTTATTGCATTCATTGACCTTGTAATTTCGTTTAGTCGAGATTGAAGTTTTGTATTTATTTCAATCTGTCTATTCGCTGAATCTATTAATTGCCCTTGTTTAAATTTAATCTGTTCCCAGTCGTCGAAGTCTGGGGTTCTGGCTATTACCTTGAGTGCTGTACCTAGTAGATTTATACTGCGAGCATGTCTATGGTGTACCCTAATCGCAGCTATTATTGATTCTATGTGCCCCAAGTCAGTAGTTATTAAATTTCGCATATAGTATTTCTAAAGTAGTCCAGTTGCCGTCTGGTATCTTCAACATAAGTTTAATATGAAGTTATGTTAAAAGTGTGTCCGAGATTTCCGTATCTGTCCCATATCTTTAAGTCACCGTCTATTATAGGTATGTAGTCTGCGTGTGAATAGTCATTAACTTTCATAGTCGCTATTGTCAAGGTGATTTCGGAAGCCAGCACACACAAATTTCCTAACCAGTAATAAAATATTAGAATTAAAAGTACTATAAGCGATGAAATTTTTTATTTATTTATTTATTTATATTTATTTTTATTTTATTTATTTATTTTTTTTTTTTTTGGGTTTACTTAAGGTTGTCCTTATGGACCACCCTCCCTTTTATTAGAGCCGTCGTACCTAAGTCAGCTTCAATGGCTTCTTCCGTGCACAGTGGTGACAGTTTATTACCCAATCGTTTATTCGATTTTAGCCATACTTTTTCGCCTACTTTATACTTTTTATGGGTTCTATCTCGGTTCATATACCCAAGCTGTTTTTCTTGCGCAAGTACAATTTTATCCTTAGTTTCTCTTAATAAGTCCGAAGGGGCGGAGTAAACTAAATTTGTCGGTTTTTTGTTTGTTACTGAGTGAATTGACCTATTATACTCAATGGTCGCCAAAAGGATTATGTCCCTGGTTTCGTTAAGGTGTTTATCTATTTTTAGACAACGGGCTATTTCTGTAAGGGTACTGTGGAATCTTTCCACTTGACCATTAGAGGTGGTGTGGAGTGGTGGAGCATTACAAATCTGAATATCAAAATTGTTAAGTATATTTTTTATTGTTTCGGAATTTAAAGATTTTTCGTTGTCGCAATAAATGATCCTTATTTTGGGAAACAGGTTTACCAGCTGTAAAATCGGTGCCTTTACGTCTACAATTGCGCGTGAAGTAATATATTGGATGACCGCAAACTTTGAGAGTTTATCAACGCATGTTAAAAAAAATGTTTTGTCGGTACTAAAAATGTCAACATGCAATATTTCCCCAACATATGATGGGATTGGGGTCTCACCCATCGCTTGCTTGACCGGATGTCGATTATATTTACCCGTTGAACAAACCTTACAGTTTACGACAATCTCTGTTGCCAGCAAATTCATCTTTGGGAAGAAATAGTCCCGGAGAATTTGCTTCACATTTTCCTGCGCTGCTCGGTGCGCTCGGTTATGCTCTGCAATAATTATTTCTCTCTGTTCGGTTTTATCGACAATGTCTATCACGATATTTTTGGAGTGTCGGAATGTGGTTTACGGAAACTCTTCTACTAGACTGTGTTGTATGAATGCCAGAATGGGTAGGTCGCAATGTATTGCGTTAACTACTTTGGCATTTACGACGTCTCTTATCTTATAACGTACCTGGTTTTTTCCCTGAACAAAATAGTAGATCTAACTGATGGGGCGTTAGCTTCTTCAATTACGATCTGGTTCCTAAAGCAATTTACAGGCTTTTCGGTCGTTTCGATAGTATAGGTAAGAGATTCTTCGCTATGTATTGTGGCAATATTAGAATTTGGGCAATCTTCGAGTACATTTACATTCTGGCGAGATAGGGCGTCTGCCACGAAATTCTCTTTGCCAGGCTTGTAAAAAATATTTGCGTTGTGCTCGTCAATAAAAGCTTTTCAGCGTTTTATCTTCGCATTTGGGTTCCTATCCGACACGGCAAAAGTCAACGGTTGATGGTCCGTGAAGATATTTAAATTCTTTACGCCATATAAATAATTTCGAAGATTTTTTAGGGTCCAAACAATGGCCAAGAGTTCCCTCTCATTTGTTGCAAAGTTTACTTCGTTGTCTCGTAATGTTCGAGAAATCAGGGTAATTGGACGTCCGTCCTGAGACAACACAGCTCCAAGACCGTGCCCTGAGGCATCCGTAGTTAAATCGAATGGTTTTTTAAAGTTTGGGTATGGTAAAATAACGTCCTCAGAGGCTAATACGTCTTTTAGTCTATTAAAAGCCTTTAGTTAATCTTGTGTTAATTCAAGGTTTACTTTCCTTGAATTGTTGGCACTTATTTTACCATTTTCGCCTTTTAAGACGTCCGTTAGGGGTCGTGCGATATTGACAAAGCCTTTTATAAAGCACCTATAATAGCTTGCTAGCCGCAAAAATGATTTGAGACTAAAGAAGGTTTTTGGCGGTTTGAAGTCTTTTATGGCCTGAACCTTACTTGGCGAAGTTTGAATCCCGCCGCGGGATACCGTAAATCACAGATATTCCATGGTCTTTTTGAAGAACTTGGATTTTTCTTGAGACACCCCATGCCAGCCGTCTGAAGACTGTTTAACACCCAATCGATGTGTTTAACGTGATCTTCTTTGTTGTTAGAGAAAATAATTACGTCGTCGACGTAAACATAGCAGATTTTCCCTATCTGCTCTCTTAAGACATCATCAATGGCTCTTTGAAATATGCTTGGCGCATTTTTGAAACCAAAGGGGAGTCTACAGAATTCATATTTTCCGTTGTTTACAGAGAAAGCGTTTTTTTCCCAGTCCCTTTCCGCTAATTCGATTTGATGGAATCCCGATTTGAGGTCAAGAGTAGTAAAGTACTGCGCCTCGCCCATATTTGATAATATGGTTGAAATACTTGGGATGGGGTACTTATCATCAGTCGTTTTTTGGTTAAGTTTACGAAAATCGATGACCATACGCTTTAGCTTGTGGCCCGATTGGTCTACCCCCTTTTTATCGACAACCCAGACCGGGTTGTTGTAAGGTGATTTGGACGGTCTTATTATGCTATTCGCTAGAAGTTGTTTAACCTCTGCGTTGACAAACTCGGATACGCCCATTGGGCAAGGGTATAGTTTAGACTATACTGGCTCCCCGTCAGTTCGTATTGTGGTAACTGTATTGATATTGTAGGGCAGGGACTCATTACCATCTGCAAATAACCCTGTTCTTTTATTAATCATTTTGTTAAAGTCATCTTTAACGACTTCAGGAACATCGCCATCGTCTATTTTAATGAAGTTTACGTTCTGGCATTTTGTAAACTTGATTGGTTCTGAACCGCGATCATAAGCGATACAATTTTTATCGAAATCAACATTGGCGTTAATCTTCTTTAGTAAGTCTAGGCCAGTAATGCCGTGAAAATCACTTAGATTTTCTAAAATAAAAAAAAATGTTTTAGTTTTAAAAAGTTGAATTTGGCACTTCCGTTCAATTCTTGTATGACTATGTTGTGATTTTACCTGGAATGGCTTGTCGACTGGCACAAAGTGTGGCAGCCCTAGAAGTGGCTTAATGTAATTTTTCGAAGTCCCTGTATCGATAAGAAGTTTTATGGTCTGCCCTGCTACTGTACGTGTGATGTACGGGAGCAGGGAGTGACCCCTAAAAAATTACAGCCTACGACCTCAGACAAATCGTCTTCAGCCGCATTTGCCTCGGATTCTGCCTGTTCCTCGTATTCGGTTTTGTGGTCTTGGGGTATGTGGTTCAATGATTGGCGACTTTTTGCTGAATGACCACCTTTAAAATGTGTTGCTTGAGTGGGCTGTCTAAAGCGTGATGACGTATCTACTTCCATGGGTTCAGAAGTTGATTCTTGTGGCTTCTGGTTAAATCTCTGTCTAGCGCTACCTGAAGTGCTCGGCTTTTAACCGTTACCTTTCTGGTAATGGGGATTTTTCTTAAATACAGTGGGAGCGTCGCTCTCTTGCTGGGGGTTTTGACGCGGACCTTGGGACCTCTGATTCCCAGATTTTTGCGCTTTTTCCTCCATGTGCCGAGGAAAGTTTGCGGCAAAAATGCTTCTCTCGTTACTTGATTCTGCCTCTTGTGCTAATGCCAGGGCAGTCTGTAAGTCTCGAGGTTGGGCTGGAAAAACTGCCCATTTTAGAGATTTCCTCAGGCCTGAGATAAATGTGTGAAGTGCATCGCTTCTATATTTGTCATTTAACACAGCTGCCGAAGCTGCGTCGTGGGTCATGAGAGTTTTGTTAGTTAAAAGCGTCAGCTTTCTTTCTATCTCATCGTAATATTTCAAAAGGGGCTGGTCACCCTGCCTTAAAGTACTTAAATCTTGTTGAATTACGTGAACCGGTGTTTTGTCTGAATATGTGAAATCCAGTCTAGCAATTATCGCGTGGAAATTTAAAACGGTATTAAATGATGCTAAGATCGCATCTGCAGATCCCCTAACCTTGTTGCGTATTATGGCAACAGCCTGATAATGCTGTCATAAGCTTCGAAGACTTTATATGCCGCGTTGGCCGCTTGGCGCCAAGAGATATAATGTTCTTGTTTGCCGTCGGACTCAGGAATAGATTTAACTATGTCTAGTGGCTCTTCACATCTAACTTCTGGTATGATATCTATAGGCTTATAAGCTGTCACCTCTAGCGCAGTAGCCTTTAAAGCGTTCAGTTTTTCTGTTAAAGTTGCTATTTTTTGGTCAAATATTTGTGCTTGCTCTGCCAGACAATTTCGTATGTGAAGGTCAATCTGTACTGAATCTTGTTGCGTCATTGTGCGGTTTTTGTATTCTTGGTAAGAGGGGATATAGTCTTCTAAACTACTGTCGCTAAATCTTTTCTGCATTTATAATGGCACAATGAACAAATCACTTACATGTATTTCATTTCTTGGTAACTGCTTAAACTGCCGATGCGTGCACTTGTTGATTTGTTGTTTTTTTTCTCTTTACTCTCTCAACACCTCGTGTTGGGGTTCTATTTTTTTAATGTGTATGTTGTTTTAACCGTTTTAACCGTTTTTTTCTTTTTAATGAATATGTTGTTTTAACCGTTTGTTTAGCTTTTTTATTTTTATTTTTTTTTTCACTTTGTTGGTTTGTTGTGTTCTTGGTCGGAAAAAATACTTCACTTTGCACTTTTTCGTTTATTTGTCACAGCTTTGGCTGGTGAACAAATATTGTGAGTTCTATAATTCGCTTTGCACTTATAATTTGTTTGTCACAGTTCACTTTGCACTTTTTCGATTATTTGTCACAGCTTTGGCTGGTGAACAAATATTGTGAGTTCTATAATTCGCACTTATAGTTTGTTTGTCACAGCTTTGGCTAGTGAGCAAATCTTGTGGGTTCTATAAGAGTGCCGTGGGCGCCAATTAACAGAAAACGATTTCGTGTATAGTTATTTATTATGCGACTATGCGCGTTCAAATGAGTTTTTAAACTAACTACAGAAAACTTAAGCTTAATATGAAGTAGCCCGTCTTCTGAAGCAGCGCTCACGGCAGAATGCTGTCATTGCGCTTCACACGCTCCGGGCAGTAGAATGTTGACATTGCCCTTCATACGCTCCGGGCAATGACCATTTGGCTGGTGTTGGAATGCAGGAGTCATATTTCGCTAGCGACTTAGTTGCACTGACGTTACTGCGGCCGCGTCCGGTCTTATCGTGGACCAAAACTGAATACTGTAGCTTTATTATTGCGCTTGCTATACGGTTTATCGATTTGCGGAGGCGGAAGTAGGCGTGGCCCAAATTGTAATAAAAATTTTACTGCGTCTGATTCACATAAGTGTTGTCACCAAATTTTGTGGCTCTAGCTTTTTTTGTTTCTGAGATATAGGCGCTTGCTATACGGTTTATCGATTTGCGGGGGCGGAAGTAGACGTGGCCCAAATTTTAATAGAAATTTTACAGCGTATGACGCATATGAGTGTTTTTAACAAATTTGGTGGCTCTAGCTTTTTTAGTTTCTGAGATATAGGCGTTCATACAGACGGACAGACTGTCAGACAGACAGACATGGCTTTGTCGACTCGGCTAGTGATCCTGAGCAAGAATATAAATACTTTATGGGGTTGCAGATGCCTCCTTCTGCCTGTTACGCACATTTTGACAAACACAATAGACCATGTATTTTTTTAAAATCCATAGTCTAAAAATCGATAATCGAAAGTACATTGCCCGTGAAATATACAAATTAATGATTTACCTACGAATATCGCGCGCGGTGTGACCTGTCGTGGGTCAGGCGGAGCCGAGGCAAGAAAATGCGGAGTTTTTATGTGTGGTTCATTTGCAGAGGGTATATTAAGTATAGACAGTATTTTGTCAAACTAGCCATGTCCGTTAGCATAGAACCTATCGGCCGATTTAATATTTGAAGTGACTGCAAGGGTATGAAACCTTTGGCGTGCCGAAAGTCTTTCTTTCTTGTTTTAAAATTTTCGAGCTAAGCGTAGCTGTGGCGTTCGAGTACCAAACCAAACTGAATACAGAAGTTAGCTTAAAGTTAAGTAAAAGCGAAACTGTGTTTCGCAAACATATTCATCGCGGCCACGCAAATGTGCTGTGTTTTTAGACTATGCAACGACAGCCGGTCAAATGCTTGCAATTCAGATTCTCTCGGAGTTTTATTTCGGTCAGCAATGTAGAGACCGTTGACTTTAGTTGACTACTCCCCTCTAAGTTAAGGCCGCCCTCGGTGGACCCTATTCCAGCAACCATATCGCTTAGTTGCTTAGTTGTACCTTATCGGTACAATTTTAGACCGTGTAAATTCCTAATTCGCATTCCGCTATGACTTTATCGTTTATTCGTAAGGTAAAACCTTTTTCTCGAAGGAAAAAATAGCAATCTTTTTTACAACTTAATTTTATTTAACTTTATTTTTGATTATGAAGCGTTAACAGATTGTAGAACTTTCACAGACAAAACAGACAAACATAAGGTCCCCTATTGTGGGCTTCTCGTGCCAAACTAATTATTTTTAAAATCCATGGTCTATTGTGTTTGTCGAAATGTGCGTAACAGGTAGAAGGAGGCATCTGCGACGCCATAAAGTATGTATATATTCTTGCTCAGGATTACTAGCCGAGTCGATTAAGCCATGTCTGTCTGTCCGTCTGTATGAACGCCTATATCTCAGAAACTAATAAAGCTAGAGCCACCAAATTTGGTGACAACACTCATGTGAATCATACGCTGTACAATTTTTATTAAAATTTGGGACACGTCTACTTCCGCCCCCGCAAATCGATAAACCGTATAGCAGGCGCAATAATAAAGCTAGAGTATTCAGTTTTGGTGTGAATGATAACTATTACCACCTTAACGATTGCTGAAAATTTGATTCATAAAAGTTATTCAACGTTACATATAGATTTGCACTGCGCCCACTGCAAGCGGGCAATCAGTGTTTTTTCCAAGCAGTGTTTTTTTCAACTGCTTGGACTGCTTGGCGTCTAGCTGAAAAATATATGTATTGTTTATTATTTTTCTTTTAAAAACACGTTTACCAATAACAGTTTTCTAAATCTGATTTTTTTTATAACCTTGAAAAATCCATGGTCTTATACAGTCAACACTTGACTGTAGCCGTTCTTACTTGTTTCAAGTATGCATAATGGAAAATGTTGGGGCTGACAATTTTAAGTTTTGGAAGTGTTGCGGTCACCATGGGATTTTTTAATTCCATCATCAACATTCCGTTTTATAAGGATGATACGAGGGTCGTTTGATAAGTCCGTGACTTTTTGAATAAAATATATTTTTTTCGTCAAAGAAGCGTTTTATTTCTCAACATAATCTCCTTTTAGCTCTATACATTTAGTCCAGCGTTTTTCCAATTTTTTTATTCCTTCCAAATAATAGGTTTTCTCAAGGCCCTCAAAATAGTCGTTTGTTTCTGTGATGACCTCTTCATTTGACCCGAATCTCTTACCGCCGAGCCATTTCTTCATGTTTGGAAACAAAAAATAGTCACAGGGGGCTAAATCTGGAGAATATGCTGGATGGGGTAGCAGTTCGTAGCCCAATTTATGAAATTTTGCCATGCTGACTACACACGTGTGCACCCGTGCATTGTCCTGATGGAACAGCACTTTTTTTTTCGCCAAATGCGGTCGTTTCTGCTTCAAATCAATATCGAATCTGTCCAAAAGCTCTGAATAATATTCGCCGGTGATCGTTTTACCCTTTTCAAGGTAATCGATGTGAATGATACCTTGTGCATCCCAAAAAACTGTGGCCATGACCTTGTTGGCCGACAGACCCACCTTGGCCTTCTTTGGTGCACGTTCACCCGGAGAAACCCACTGTCTTGATTGTTCTTTGGTCTCTGGTGTGGTGTGGTGGATCCATGTTTCGTCTACGGTAACGAAACGGCGCAAAAATTCGTTTGGACTGCGGTTGAACATCGCCAAACACTCCTTTGAAATGGTCACACGGTTGCGCTTATGGTCGTGTGTGAGCAATCGCGGCACCCATCGCGCGGAAAGCTTTTTCATGTCCAAATATTCATGTAAAATGTGATGTACCCGTTCAGTTGAGATGCCTACAGCCTCAGCTACCTCACGCACTTTCATTGTCCGATCATCCAATATCATTCCATGGATTTTGTCGACGATTTCTGGCATGACGACCTCTTTTGGGCGACCTGAACGTTCGGCATCACTTGTACTGGTACGACCACAACGGAACTCAGTAAACCATTTCTTAACCATTGAAATTGATGGTGCAGAGTCCCCATAATATTTATCAAGTCTTTCCTTGGTTTCGGTGATGGATTTTTTACGCAAAAAATAATGCTTAATTAGCACACGAAATTCACTTTTTTCCATTTTCGTTAAAATTCACGAGATCGTCTGCTTTCAATGCCTATAAAACGCAAACCAAAAAACGCAGCTTTCTCAAAATTTTACAGTCAGCTGTTAATCGATAACTGCTGACAGGAGCAGTGTTGTATTTAGAGCAGGTGCGCGGCAAATACAAAAAGTCACGGTCTTATCAAACGACCCTCGTATTTATTTGTATTAGTGCTTGGTATGGAATAAATATTTTTTAAAGTAGCAGTGCTTGGTATCTTTCAAACATATGCCACTGGTAGCGGTTGACCGTTATGGTCTTGAGATAGTACCACTCCACATCTTTGTTTACTAGCATCTGTGAGTTTGCAAAATTGTTTTCTGAAATCTGGGTACTGAAGAGCTGTTGGTTTCATTATTTCCCTTTTAAAATATTCGAATGCTTTATTGCATTCTTTTGTCAATTCAAATGGGATATTCTTTTTACAAAGCCTCATTAAGTGGCGTGATTTTTCTGAGAAATTCTTAAAATTTAAAAATTTCTTGTGGGTAATTTTTTGACTACCTCATATTTAGAATTATCTGATAATATACCTTTATCAGAACATTTGTGACCTTAAAATGTAACTTCTTTCATGAAGAAAGAAAATTTTTCTGAATGTAGTTTTAAAATATGTTGCCTACATAATTTGAAGACGTCGGTTAAATTCTTAAGCATATACTTTTCAAAACAACCGATTACTACTAAATTATCTAATTGATCAAGAACATTTTCTATTCATGGAAGTGGAAATTTGTCCGCCGAATTAGGCAGTGGTTGGGTACCAAGAAAAGTGGGCTATTAAATTCTGATATAAACGGCTCGACAAACCGTCTCTTATTGATTTGTCAACTTGACTTTGAATTTCTGGCTTTTGACTTTCTGGCATTCTTTAGTTCTTAATGTCTTAAGGTCTTAAGGTCTTATCGTTTAATCTCAATTTTTGCTTATAAAAATTGTTAGCTATATTCAGTGCATAATCCTGTTTGTTCGTTTTTAAATAACGATGGGAATTTAAGAAGTTTTAATACTTTTGAAGTTCTTTGCGCACTATTATCTGTATTTGCATTGTATAATAATCGTTCAATGATTCGCTTCTTATATGTGCGCTGGTTTCAATAGCGTCTTTATCAGTTGTATTTATTATACGAATCATCACGTTCTGAGTGTTTACAAGTGGGCTTGCTACTAGGATTCCAGGTTGCAATTTCTGGATCGATACTAAGACATTTGTCTGTAGAAAAAATATTGATCTGTCGAAATACTTTAGATCTTGCTAGCAAAATTTTTTCATTATCTAATGACTGTATTATAGGAATGTTTATGTTCCTAAATTTATTGAGCCTTAAAGTGAACCAATCTTCTTGGTCGTAAATTCAAAATTATGTGTGTGTTGTGTTTCTTTATGAAGTCCAATCCAATTATACCATCTTCTGGTATAGGAAGATTGTCGGGTACAATATGAAATTCATATGCATATTCATACGCTGCAAATGCAGCTATACATAACTAATTCAACTGTACCTAGGGACTGTATTGTCAATTGCCCTATGCCTGATATGCTAGTACTGTTCCGCGAATTTAAATTATTTAAATTGTTATTTCTGCATTTAAGCAGTGAAATTTTTGCACCTATATCTATCAATAAAGTAACCATTGAACTGGTTAAATATTTTTTAATTGAATAAAAATGCTCAGATTGAGATTGATTTTATACAAGTTGCTTGTTGGCTGATGCACAAGGGGGTTTGCTGGTTTTCCGTCTGAATATTTCGGCGCTTTTGGAACGCGGGAGCGTGAGCAACCAAGTCAAAGTCGAGCCGACTCAGCTCAATGCCCGCTACTGGGCCACGGACTTGTTGTTTGGCAACGTCAGCGCCATGTCCTGCGAGGGCTGGGCACTCTGAGTGCGTGGGTTACTTGATAACTGCTCCCCCCTTAAAGATGCGCTATCCCGGGGCACACCATATAAGTCCATCAGTTTTTTTATCTCCCTCGACGCTCGTCTTCTTCTCAGAACCAGGCAGAGAAGGATGGAACCGCTGGAGACCAGACTGACTCCTACCCCGGCCGAAAACCAAACCTTGGGCGACTACTGGGCTTCTGCATGATCCTTAACTTCTTGTATTACTCGGAGGTTATGCTCATTCATCCGGTTCAGTGGTGGTAAACTTAGTACTGGGTCGTGGCCGATGACGTTCAGCAATGGGGACGTAGCTACTTCTGGCGCCTTACTTAATGCCAGCTTGGGGTTTACGTATTTAGTCCCGTTTATAATAGCTAGGCGCTGGAACGTTATTAGATTCGTGCCCAAACCAATCTCTCTGGTCCGTCATCTGTACTGCCTCGTGCCGGAAGGTCGTTGGTGATTATTGTACCCTCATCCACCAATGTAATCGGCTTAAGGATGCTGGCCTGAGTATGACAGAGGGCTGAGCCTCCCGAGTGCAACCCGCTGGCGCAGGTTTCATGATTCGCCAATCTGCAGAATGAGGTATAGCTGGAGGTCGTGCAGTCTGTGACATCTATAATTCCGTTGGTGCATTCCGCCACGGTGTCGTCTGTCAGCTGGAGCATAATGTTTTTGTGTGCCACGGGAAACATTGTTACCTCCTTGCACATGAACTTAATTTGGGGGTAGTCAGTTAGTATACGGACTATGTTATCGGAATGGAAGATCTTTATATTAGATACTTCCATTAGGCTGACTACGGGCACCTCTGTTGATATTCAATTAGATTAGACTTTGAGTCGTCGTGATCAAAAATACTAGAATTTATAATATTGGATTTAGCTAGAGTGATGGACAACATTCAATTCTGAATAACTCGTAAAAGTGGGGTGTGTCTGTAACATCTCCCTTTTTTTCTTTAAGTAATTTATTAACTGTTTCCGTAAGCTCATTTATGTGCTTTTGTGCTATGGTGTTAATCACCACATTTCTATTGTTGGACTCGATGAGTTGGGTCTCAGTATGGAATTGTATTTGTAGAATGAGATTTGGTCTTGGTTTATTGGGAGAACAACTTCTGTTCTTCTCCAAGTATCTTTATTGAACGCCTTCTTGGTCTGTTACATATTCTTTGCTTAAGCTAAGCCGCGCAGCTGCGCTGTCGGAAACGGCGGCAGCAGAGCGGCTATCTTATATATAGCTTATTTGTTTATATGGTCAGCGCCGTTGGCAGCGAGAGCGCGAGAGAGTGGATGTATGTAGGACATGCGGAGTCGGCACTTCTACTACCCATTGCATATTGGTGCGATCATATTACTTTGCACTTGAAATATGCTTACGTCTTTAACTTTACGTAAACAGTGCAGCAAAGTGCTACAATGTGTTTTTTTATGAAAAGGCACTGGGTATGTCCGATATAATGCATACTACATCTTCTTCCTTTTGAAAAAAACGTAATATTTTGAAGTTATTGGAAAGGTAATTTATACAATATTATTATTATTAAATTATGTTATTAATTGTAAATATGAATGAAAAAAATTGGTAAATTTTTTTTTATATGAATTTTCGTTTTATTTTTCATATCAATATTTTTATGCCTATGTATGATCATACTATAAATATTTATGAAATACAAATTTTTAATCTGTCTTTATGAACAGTTTGCTTTTTATTTTTAGTATTAGCTATTATAACATTATTGTTTTCTCTTATTTCCGTTACTTTATACGGATCTGTATACTTAGAGTCTAACTTATGATGTTTATGTTTCGTTTTTCAATAGAACTTTATCTCCTACTGATATATTTAAGTTTCTTGCTTTCTGATTATAAAGTTTCTTATTTTTTTCTTTATGTTCGTCTATCATAATTCTAGCCCTTTGATACGCTACTTCTAATCTATATTTAATTTCCTTAGCATAATCATCTATATTATATATGGGTTCTATATTAGTTATGCTATTAAAATGTTTTGGCTAATTATTTGTTTTACCAAAGACAAGTTCATATGGACAATAATTATGTGCTATTGATAGACTTCTGTTGAAACAATAAACGAAATATTGAAGCCATACGTCCCAATCAGTTTTATCAATCGATATGAATGAACGTATATATTTATTGAAAGTTCTGTGACTTCTTTCGACTATTCCAACTGTCTGGTCATGGTGTGCAGTTGATGTTATATTTTTATACCATTCGACCAAACTAAGTTTGTGCAAAAGTATGTAATAGGCTGAAGGAGACATGGCAGACCCCATAAAGTATATATATTCTGGCTCAGGATCAACAGACGAGTCGATTGAGCCATATCTGTCTGTCCGTCTGTCTGTATGAACGTCAAGATCTCAGCTACTACAAAAGCTAGAGGCACCATATTTGATATGGTGGTTCCTGTATGGTATACGCAGATCAAGATTATTTCAAATTTGGAGTGCCACGCCCACCCCCACGCAAATCGATAATTTACGAATATTAAGGAAAGTATTAAAGTTACTGACACCAAATTTGGCATGATGGTAAATCATGCGCAGATAAAGATTGTTTCAAATTTGAGGTGCCACGCCCACCGCCCACGCAAATCGATAATTTTTAAATACTAAGGAAAGTATTATAGTTGCAGACACCAAATTTGGCTTGATGATTCCTTTAAATCATGCGTAGATGATGTTTATTTCAAATTTGAGGTGCCGCGCCCACCGTCCTCGCAAATCGATCATTTACGAATATTAGGGAAAAAATTACAGTTACAGACACCAAATTCGGTATGATGGTTCCTGAATACCATACGCAGATCAAGTTTATTTCAAATTTGAGGTGCCACGCCCACCGCCCACGCAATCCATAATTTTTGTATATTATGGAAAGTATTACAGGTATAGACACCAAATTTGGCATGATGATTCCTGTAAATCATGCGTAGATGATGTTTATTCCAAATTTAAGGTGCCACGCTTACCGTCCTCGCAAATCGATCATTTACGAATATTAGGAAAAATTATAGTTACAGACACGAAATTCGGTATAAAGTTTCCTGAATACCATATGCAGATCAAGTTTATTTCAAATTTGAGGTACCACCCCCACCGCCCACGCAAATCGATAATTTTTGAAATCGATAATTTTTGAAATCGATCATTTTTGAATATTAAGGAAAGTACTACAGTTACAGACACCAAATTTGGCATGATAGTTCCTGTAAATCATGCGTAGATAAAGATTATTTCAACTTTGAGGTGCTACGCTCACCGCCCACGCAATCGATAATTCATGAATATTAAGGAAAGTATTTAGCTTACAGATTGGGAACACGTAAAGATGCTGATAATATGCACTCAATCCCAAAATTACAATCCGATCGGACAATAAATACAGAAGTTATTAAAAAAAAACGTTTTTCAAAGTTCCGTTGCACGCGTCATAGCAGCATATCATTATGCATCGCTTTAGCCTATGTGTGTGTGTCTGTATGTGTGTGTGAGAGCGAGTTAGTTTTAGTTAGTACAACTACGAAGTTGGTCTTATAGTATCTAACGGCCGGGCGTGTTCGACAGTAGCTTTCCTTGCTTATTTTAAAATATTTGCACAAGTCATTTATAACTGAATTCTTATATTCTGTTCCCATCCGTAATGAACGTCTTTATTGGACCATACTTTAGAATAAAAGATTCATAAGCTGCTTTAGCGACAGTATTTGCGCTCTTATTTACATTGCTATTCATTGCCATTTTCTGTTTTGGTAGCGGACCTATAGTGTCCACTATCACCCTATCGAAAGCATTTATTGGGGTTTCCGTCATTGTTAAAGGAGTTGTATTTCTTGTTACTTTTGATCGTTAGACATACCTTTCCAGCAATAATATCATTTGACCTAGGCAAAGTTTTTTGTTTTGCCTATGTGACCTCTTTGTATTGGATCGTCATGAAATGTAGACAATATAGCTTCTTTATTTTTTATTTTTTCAATTAGGGTCCCCGGGTTGAGTAACGCTACTCTCAATAATTTTAGTATTTTATTGCCTATTATTTTCAAATTATCAATTGAAACATGTACAAAGATATTTTCCCACGGTGCCACTTTGAGTTGGCTGATTTCATTTATACCCGCTTGCATTTCAAGCCTTTGGGAAAAGTGACCCAAGTCAAGGATTCCATTAGTATATAACTCGCTTACATCATATCTTGCAATAATTTTCTTACCATGTTTAAAGAAACATATCTTATTTATACCCGCTACTCATAGAGTAGAAGGGTATTATAACTTTGTTCAAACGAAAAATGTATGTAACAGGCAGAAGGAGACATCTCCGACTCCATAAAGTGTATATATTCTGGCTCAGAATCAACAGCCGAGTCGATATAGGCATGTCCGTCTGTCTGTCCGTATGAACACCTAGATCTCAGCTATTGTAAGAGGACTACCAAATTTGGAGACAAAATGTGTTATTATTGCACGCTAATCAAGTTTATTTTGGATTTTGACCACGCCCCCGTAAATCGAATAAAATTAATTACAAGGGCAATTTTGATGCCATATTGTTCATTTTCGGTTTATATAACAACTATAGCTAGCCAGATGAGTTCTGATATTCTGGTAACAATCGGATAACAAATACAGAAGTTATTCAACTCAACGTTTTCCATAGCTGTAAGCAGCACTGCCGGCAGCGCTGCCTGCAGCATTGTGCCGAATAGTGCGTACGTGTACGGTAGTCAAATGGATTAAATGGTGGACTGCAAAACGAACAGTACTATTATGCATTTACGGGTTCGAGTTCCGCCCGCGTTAAAAATTAAATGTGTGCAAAAACATTTTTTTATTATTTTAGATTTTGACTTTACATCAATATTGTAAATCTATGGCAAATAACTTTGATGTACGAGCAGCTGGGTAGCGGGTATATTACAGTCAAGCACACTCGACTGTAGCTTTCTTTCTTGTTTTTATATGCAAGGTCACTACTTTACGTACTTCGTCATTTTTGATGACCTCATATACGTTGGGCTTTGAAGCTTTTTCTATGGATTGCTTAGGCAGTTCTATTTCTTTATCTCCTGCGCAGGATTTTTGTCTACTTTGATATCTTGTAGTGAGTTTCTTTATTTTTATTGCCATTTCTTGTTGTTTTTTAATGGTTATTCTTGATGTTATCTACATAGTTATCTTTTCCCTTTAGATACTCAACTGTAAAATTAAACTTCTCTAATTCAAGTCCCATACGAGTTAGTTCAGGGCTCGGATTTATCATAGAAAACAGGTATGTAAGTGGTCTGTGATCTGTTTTGACAGTAAAATGTGTACCATAAATATATGGCCTGAAATGAGTTATTGCTCAATGAATTACTGCCAATTCTTGTTCTGTTGTGCTTTTGTTACTTTCACACTTGGAGTCCATTTTTGTGTTGAGTTAACACTGCTCTACAAGCTTGTTTACTTGCATCCGTTATTATGCGAAATTCTTTGTTGAAATTTGGGTATGCTAATAAATTGGGATTAACTAGTGCCGATTTGAGATGTTCAAAGGCATGCTGGCATTCAGCTGTCCTTTTGAATTTTACCCCTTTTTTACATAACCATGTTTAGTGACGAGAATATTTGGAAAAATTTAGGATAATCTGTCTATAGTTATTGCAAAATGCAACAAATCGTCTAGCGCTGTCCGCATCATGTTGGACTGATGATTTTTGATGACGTCATCTGGCAAGATTTTTAGACCATGGATTTTAAACAAATACATGGTCTATTGTGTTTGTCGAAATGTGCGTAACAGGCATAAGGAAGCATCTGAGACCCCATAAAGTATATATACTTGTATTCTTGCTCAGGATCACTAGCCGAGTCGATTAAGCCATGTCTGTGCGTCCGTCTGACCGTCTGTCCGTCTGTATGAACGCCTATATCTCAGAAATAAATAATAAAGCTAGAGCCACCAAATTTGGTGACAACACTTATGTGAATCATACGCTGTAAAAAAAAATTTGAGCCACGCCTACTTCCACCCCCGCAAATCGATAAACCGTATAGCAAGCGCAATAATAAAGCTACAGTATTCAGAGATGTCACGTCTTTTTCAACGAGCAATGGCTCATATCGCTTCACGCTACTATCGTTCGGTTTAAAAATAGCGCCAAATTCTTTTCAGAGAATGATAACTATAGCTTTCTCTGGACTTAAACCTTCTCAAGCATTCCTGTATATGGATGATTTAATAATTATTGGTTGTTCCGAAAAACATATCCTTAAAAACTTAACTGATATTTATGAGAAATGTAGAAAATAAAACCTAAAGCTACATCCAGAAATATGTTCATTTTTCATGCACGAAGTCACATTTTTGGGAAACAAATGCACAGATTAAAAAAGTAAAACGGCTACAGTCAAGTGTTAACTGTATAAGACCATGGATTTCTAAAAAATTCAGTTTGAGAAAACTGTTATTAAACGCGTTTTTCAAAGAAAAATAATAAACAAAACATATAGTTTTCAGTTAGACGCCAAGCTGCTTGCTTTCTTGTAGTGGGCGCAATGCAAATCTATATGAAACGTTGAATAACTTTTATGTTAATTATCCGATCGGAACCACATTTTCAGCGATCGTTTAGGTGGTGACAGTTATCATACACACCAAAACTAAATAATCTAGCTTTATTAATTTATTGCGCTTGCAATACGGTTTTTCGATTTGCGGAGGCGGAAGCGTGTCCCAAATTTTAATAAAAATTTTACAGCGTATGATTAATATAAGTGTTGTCACCAAATTTGGTGGCTCTAGCTTTTTTAGTTTCTGAGATATAGGCGTTCATACAGACGGAGAGACGGACAGACAGACATGGCTTAATCGACTCGGCTAGTGATCCTGAGTAAGAATATATATATTTTATGGGGTCTCCCGTGTCTCCTTCTGCCTGTTACATACTTTTGCACAAACTTAGTATACCATTTTTGACCATTTTCAAAGGTCGAATGGTATAAAAAATGTTTTTGCACACTTTTAATTTTTGACGCGGACGGGACACGAACCCGTAAATGCATTATAGTACTGTTCGTTTTGCAGTCCACCACTTAACCGATTTGACTACCGTACACGTACGCACTATTCGGCACAATGCTGCCGGCAGCGCTGCTTACAGCTGTGGAAAACGTTGAGTGAATAACTACAGTGTTTAATATTCGATTGTTACCAAATTTTCAGAGATCGTCTGGCTAGCTATAGCTATGATATAAACCGAATATGGCATCAAAATTGCGCTTGCAATCTATTTTTTCTCTCTACGGGGGCGAAAGGGGGCGTGGTCAAATCCAAAATAAACTTGATCAGCGCGCAATAATGACACATACTTATATTCATTATCCGATCGGAACCAAATTTTCAGCAATCGTTTAGGTGGTGATAGTTATCATTCACACAAAAACTGAATACTCTAGCTTTATTATTGCGCTTGCAATACGGTTTTTCGATTTGCGGGGGCGGAAGTAGGCGTGTCCCAAATTTTAATAAAAATTTTACAGCGTATGATTCATATAAGTGTTGTCACCAAATTTGGTGGCTCTAGCTTTTTTAGTTTCTGAGATATAGGCGTTCATACAGACGGAGAGGTGGACAGACAGACATGGCTTAATCGACTCGGCTAGTGATCCTGAGCAAGAATATATATACTTTATGGGGTCGCAGATGCCTCCTTCTACCTGTTACGCACATTTCGACAAACACAATAGACCATGTATTTTTTTAAAATCCATGGTATAAAAATCCATGGTCTTATACAGTCCACAAGTACGCGTTCGCGATTCAACCTTAAGGCTTATAAAAAATTTTCATTTTTTAAACCATTGGAGATACTGTATTTGTTTTGGCCACAAGTTTGCAACGCACCTTAGGATACATCTCCGACCCTATAAAGTACATATATTCTTAATGAGCGTCAATAGAGGAGTCAGACAGCTATGTCCGTCTGTCCATCCTTCTCTCCATCCGTCTGTTGCAACCCAAACTAGTCTCTCAGTCTTAGAGCTATCTTGATAAAGCTTTGTATAAATCAGTTAAAAGGCATTTGTTTATTGATGATTGCTTTTGTGAGTTTAAATAAAAGATGGGGTTACAATGTTAAGGGCGAGCGCCTCTCTTTATTGACCACCAATTTAAGTCTGAATAATACAAAGTAGTTCAGCTTCGCCTGAAGTTTTCAGTCGCCGACTGCATCGTTGGTTACGGCTGTCCAGAACGCTGACTACGCGCCTTGTGTGTAGTGTCGCTTTGCATTCTGTTGCAATACTCACCAAAGCGCAAAGCACTTGGAATGCTGACAATAATAGGTTATGTCGGCATTCCCACGCTAGCGACTTATTGCGCATCGCGGCAGCGACTCGTTACGGGTTTACTACTCCCCATCTTATAGACCGACCGTCCTTGGTCGTGTTCAAACTCTCCAGAATCCTGCTTATTTCTCATGAGTTGCGGCCCTCAGCCGCCTGCCGGCGGAGCTAGAGAGTGCCAACTCCCACGATGCAAACCAATAGTATTGCGCAGATTAAGAGCGCCGATTGGCTGCCAACCGTAATGCTATCCCAAACCTCTTTGATGTAGTTGAGGTTGCCCTCGCTCAGACGATGGATGATGGAGACTGAGGAACATGTCGTGTCCGCTTATGTTAAGCAATGGCGATGCCGCTACTGCTAAGAGTCGACTCAGTACGCCACTGCGGTTGATGTTTTGAGTGCCATTGATGGTGGCGTGCGTCTTGAAGGAGACGAGATTTGTTCCGTCTACTCTTGTCGCGGCGGAGTTATCATATGAGAGGTGTGCACTGCGGTCGTTTATAATAATTATGCTGTCCTCCACTATGGTGACGGATTCGTGGTGGCTTGGCTGCGTCTGATAATAGGCTGTACCTCCGACATGGAGACAGCGCGCATGTGCTGCCTTGCGCCTGCCTGCAGAATGTCGCGGTCGTCGTTTTCAAGCAGTTGGCTGCAGCCAGCATTTGGCCGTTGCAGTCAGCCACCAAATTTTCGTATCGCTGGAGTACGGAACCGTTGTGGACGACTGGGAAAATCGGTTTCTTTTTGCATTGCTTACTTATGATAGGAAATTCAATTACAAACATGATTACGTTATTCTTACGCTCTACTTTGATTCTAGATACTTTCAATATGTCAGTGATAGGGGTCCCTGTGATTTGATTAGTGAGAATGCTTGCATGATCTGAGTGATCGATAATTGCCGGATTAATAACGTTTACTTTTACAAGGGTCAAAGTAAACATAAGGTTGCCTACCTCTATTATCATCATTCTGTTGCGCGTTCTGATTTTGCCTGTTAGATACTTTTGCACAAACTTAGTATATCATTTTTGACCATTCTCAATGGTCGAATGGTATGCATACATAATAAAGAGTGCTTGCAGGTATATGTCATCGGAGATTGTCCTTTGGGACCACCTTCCCTTTAATAAGGACCGTTGTCCCCAAGTCCGCCTTAACCTTTTCTTCTTCTTTTATCTTTACGAGAACTTTTTCGCCTACTTCAAAGACCTTATTCTGCCTTTTCCGGTTTTCTCTGGCGTTGTGCCCTATCTGAGCTTTTTTATACCCGCTACTCTTAGAGTGGAAGGGTATTATAACTTTGTTCAAACCGAAAATGTATGTAACAGGCAGGAGGAGACATGTCCAACCCCATAAAGTATATATATTCTGGCTCAGGATAAACAGTGTGTGCGTGTACGGTGGTGAAATGGGTTAAGTTGCGGACTGCTAAACGAACGGTTCTATTATGCATTTACAGGTTCGAGTCCCACCCGCATCAAAAATTAAATATGTTTAAAATTTTTTTTTTATTTTAGATTTTGACTTTGCCTAAATATTGTAAGTCCATGGCCTCTTACGGTCAAAATATGATTGTAGCCGTTCTTTATTGTTCTGCAAATAATTTTGATGTACGAGCAGCTGGGTAGCGGGTATATTACAGTCGAGCACACTCGAATGTAGCTTTCTTACTTGTTTTATCTTGTTGCTAACAGCCTGAGTACACTTCAATGAATTTGCGTGTAAAATTCCCCTTGGTCTTTTGCCCACCACTGAGTGTACCGAGTTGTTGTACTTGATAGTAGCCTGCAGTATGAGGTCGATTGTGTCAAAAAAACCTCTCTGAGCGTTAGGGACCTAGCGATCTCCAAAAGGATACTATGAAATCGCTCCTCTTGCCCATTGAAGGTGCTATGCAGGGCAGGTGCGTTAATCCCGCTTACTCCGCAATTATTCAACAACAAGGGTCTCTTACTGTCGGTGCGCTCGACTGTAGCTTTCCTTACTTGTTTTTTTACCCGCTACTCGTAGAGTAGAAGGGTATTATAACTTTGTTCAAACCGAAAATTAATGTAACAGGAAGAAGGAGACATCTCCGACCCCATAAAGTGTATATATTCTGACGCCGCGTCGATATAGCCATGTCCGTCTGTCCCTCTGTCTGTCTGTGTAAAAATCCAGATCTCTGCTTTTTTAAGAGCTAGGACTTCCAAATTTGGTGATAATATGTGTCATTGTTGCACGCTGATCAAGTTTATTTTGGATTTTGACCACGCCCCCTTTCGCCCCCGTAGAGAGAAAAAATAGATTGCAAGCGCAATTTTGATGCCATATTCGGTTTATATCATAGCTATAGCTAGCCAGACGATCTCTGAAAATTTGGTAACAATCGGATATTAAACACTGTAGTTATTCACTCAACGTTTTCCACAGCTGTAAGCAGCGCTGCCGGCAGCATTGTGCCGAATAGTGCGTACGTGTACGGTGGTGAAATCCGTTAAGTGGTGGACTGCAAAACGAACAGTACTATAATGCATTTACGGGTTCGTGTCCCGCCCGCGTTATAAATTAAAAGTGTGCAAAAACATTTTTTATACCATTCGACCTTTGAGAATGGTGAAAAATGGTATACTAAGTTTGTGCAAAAGTATGTAACAGGCAGAAGTAGACATGGCAGACCCCATAAAGTATATATATTCTTGCTCAGGATCAACAGCCGAGTCGATTGAGCCATGTCCGTCTGTCTGTCCAGCTGTCTGTATGAACGTCGAGATCTCAGCTATTACAAAAGCTGGAGACACCAAATTTGACATGATGGTTCCTGTATACCATACGCAGATCAAGTTTATTTCAAATTTGGGGTGCCTCGCCCACCGCCCACGCAAATCAATAATTTACGAATATTAAGGAAAGTATTACAGTTACAGACACCAAATTTGGCATGATGATTCCTGTAAACCATGCGCAGATAAGGGTTGTTTCTAATTTGAGGTGCCCACCGCCCACGTTACAGCTTTCTTGTTTTCTGCTTTAGCACACGTAAAGATGCTAATAGTATGCACCTAATCCATAAACTACAATCCGATCGGACAATAAACACTGAAGCTATTGAAGAAAACGTTTTGTACAGTTCCGCTGCCCGCGTCATTGCAGCATATCGTCGCGCTTCACTTTAGCCTTTGTGTGTGTGTCTGTATGAACTTCTACGAAGGTGGTCGAATGGTATCTTACGGTCGGGCGCGCTAGACTGTAGCTTTCCTTATTGGTTACAACAATTAAAACAAGTAAGAACGGCTACAGTCAAGTGTTGACTGTATTAGAACATGGATTTTGGAAGATCATGAAAAAAATCAGATTGAGAAAACTGTTAATATTAAACGCGTTTTTCAAAGAAAGAGGCAACAAGTAAGAAAGCCACATTCGAGTGTGCTCGACTGTAATATACCCGCTACCCAGCTGCTCGTACATTAAAATTATTTGAGGAACAATACAGAACGGCCACAATCATATTTTGACCTTAAAAGGCCATGGACTTACAATATTTAGGCATAGTCAAAATCTAAAATAAAAAAAAATTTTTTTGCACACATTTAATTTTTGATGCGGGTGGGAGTCGAACCCGTAACCCATTTCACCACCGTGGACACACTATTCGGCACAATGCTGCAAGGAGCGCTGCAGGCAGCGCTGCTTACAGCTATGGAAAACTTTGAGCTGAATAACTTCTGTGTTTATCATCCGATTGTTACCAAGATCATTTGGCTAGCTATAGTTATCATATAGACCAAAAATGAAAAATATGGCATCAAATTGCGCCTATAATCAATTTTTTTCGATTTACGGGAGCGGAAGGGGGTGTGGCCAAAATCCAAAATAAATTTGATCGGCGTGCAATAATAACACATATTGTCACCAAATTTAATAGTCCTAGCTCTTATAATAGCTGAGATCTAGAGGTTCAGAGGTAATCTATTTTTCTCGATTTACGGGGGCGGAAGGGGGTGTGGCCAATATCCAAAATAAACTTGATCAGCGTGCAATAATGACACATATTATCACCAAATTTGGTAGTCCTAGCTCTTATAATAGCTGAGATCTAGGTTTTTACACGGACAGTCAGACGGACAAACGGACATAGCTATATCGACTCGGCTGTTGATCCTGAGCCAGAATATATATACTTTATGGGGTTGGAGGTGTCTTTTTCTGCCTGTTACATACATTTTCGGTTTGAACAAAGTTATAATACCCTTCTACTGTATGAGTAGCGGGTATAAAAATCAAAACATATAATTTTCAGATATACGCTCTGGCAATTGAACCAGCGATCCCTTAAATTATTAGTTTCGCAGTCCGCAACTTAACCACGGACGCACTTACGGTTTGGTTGTCAATATATCTAACATATCTTAGCCACACATGCATTAAAATCCAAGCAGTTGGAAAAAGCACTGTTTGGAAAAAACACTGCTTGTTTGCTTGCTTGTAATAGGCGCAAATATATAGAAAATGTTGAATAACTTTTATGTTCATTACCCGATCGGAACCAAATTTGCAGCGATCGTTTGGGTGGTGATAGTTATCATACACACCAAAACTGAATATTGTAGCTTTATTATTGCGCTTGCCATTCGGTTTATAGATTTGCGGGGTTGGAAGTGGACGTGGCCCAAATATTAATAAAAATTGTACAGAGTATGACCCACATGAGTGTTGTCACCAAATTGTGACTTTAGCTTTTTTAGATTCTAAAATTCAAGTTTTAAGAGAGTGAACAGAATTTGTACTACTGATTAAAAACAAAAGCTACAGTCGAGCGCACCCGACAGTAAGTTACTAATCGCCCAGTTTCGAAACAAATTATCAGACATTTAATTCCATCAAAAAACTCTGCACAAGTTCATTCGCCACCTATTTTTTTAATTTAGATCTATCTTTGAATAGCGCCATCTACATGTGAAAACATAGCAATCAGCTGTACACACGCTACGGCTGAAACAAAGCATCGTGGCGGTAACGTCACGATACGCTGCAAAGACGCAAGCAGTGTAACTAAAAAAAACGTTTAGATGAATGTCTTCTGTGTTTATTGTTCGATCGGATTGTAATTTTGAGAATAGATCTATATTATAATTATCTATGTTCTTACCAAAGCGGAAAGCTGCAACTTCAATACTTCTCTTGATAATCGAAAATTATCGATTTGCGTGGGCGGTGGGCGTGGCATCAAACATTTAAAATAAACTCGATCTACCTATGGTATACAGGAACCTTTGTGTGAAATATGGTGTCTCTAGATTTTGTAATACCTGAGGACATGGCTCATTCGACTCAGCTAGTGATCCTGAGTCAGAATATATGTACTTTGTGGGGTCTGCCACGCCCCCTTTTGCCTATTACATACATTTTCACAAACTTAGTATACCATTTTTGACCATTTTCAATGGTCGAATGGTATGAATATAATTTTTTGTAGTTTGAACACAATACCCTGAACGCCACGTGCAAGCCATATTTCGATCTACAACCTGGCCGGGTAAGTGGAAAAACGTTACGGGTGGTTATACCAGGTACAGAGAACCGTAACCTGCTAACTGGATCATTCCTATAAATGCCGCCATTGATAAGGTTATAAAAAAATGACACGGCAAGCATAGTTCTATGATTAGCTTACAAAGGTAAATTAATTACCAGAAGTCTACTGGAATAGGAAGGCTTTAACATTTGTATCCCAGTTCAGGCCTCGCACGGAAAAGATTAAAATGTTTTTTTTTAAACTTATTGTAAATTGAGGATTTTTACGAAACACCGGCAGTATCATGCAAAATTTTATAATGATTTGGACTTGGGGTAGTGTTGGATAGCCTTACTTTCTCGGGGTCACTTCTGGACCCTTGATTTGTGACTACGAACAAGATGTACTCTACACATATTTGTGTATGTTAATATATTAACCTGGTGTAGCTAATATCTACCCAGTCAACGTGTTTTTCATGGCCGGGCTCAATACTTGAAAAAAGAATAAAAGGCTATCTTCGGCACACCGAAGGTTTCGTATCCTAGCAGTTACTCTGAATATTAAATCGGCCGCTAGGATCTATGGCACCTATACGAAATATCTGTTATTTAATTTTTAGACATAAACCAGGAAAGTTACATATGATATCTTGAATAATTATGAAAGTCGACCCATAGATAAATCGGTCCGATCCAGCTTGATCCGACTATTTTACAGCGTGCAGCAATAGAAAGCATGTAAGTTATTACGTTTTATGGTCCAAGTAAATAAGATGACTTGTTCCGTCTAGATACCGAACTCTTTAATTGTTAAAATCAAACTAAAACTTAGTACAAAATGTTCTTAACGCGAAGCTAGCCTTGTCGCTAAAAGTGCTGATCCAGCGCATTGCCCAAACAGTTTAAAATGTCGGGTGGCCGGTGCATGGAAACGTTACGGACAACGTAGTTGTGCAACTACATATGTTATGCAAACAACATGTGGAACAGTCACAAAGAATACTGATCATGCATTGGAGTCATTGTTATGTGGCATGATCAGCGGGCATTTAACTATTGGTTAACTTATTTGTTAACTCCTCCCTCACTAAGATAAAGGTCGTCCACGGACTTCTTTAAGCTATTAATGGCAGTTCGCAATAAAGCTGATTTTCTTGCTTTCACGCATTTTTGACACATCTTCCAAATGGAAAGTCCAATAATTGCCACGAGAAGCATAGTAACACTGAAGGTTGCAGGTATTATAACGATGTCGCCGATGTAACTCATATTTAAGATGTTCCGTCGTTGTAGCTATGGCAGGCTTAAAACTTCTTGATGTCCAGTGATGCTTAAGAGTGCCGATGCCGCTGAGCCTGGGTGTCGTTGAACTGTGGCTCTCGAGTTACACAGCAAAGATCCATTTATTTTAACTTCATCTTCGTATGTTAAAAGGAAAGTGCCGTGGATAGTCTACTCCGTGCCACTAGACATGGTAACGGTTGCCATTCCATTGTTGATAATTATGACACCATCATCTACGACTTCAACTTGTTTGAGGTGGCTGGGGCGAGTAGTGCAATATGCTGTAGTACCGGTGTGCAGCTATTGTGCGCAAGTTGTAAAAGGGAGTTCTCTGCAGAATGTTGATGTAAGAGTAGTACTGCAGTTTCCAATTGCCAAAATATGATTATCGCAATCCGCTATATTATTATAAACAACAAAATTTATTATTGTGCCATTGTGTTGGACAGCAAATAAAGTGACCTTTTTACAAACTAAGCTAGGGCTTGGAACTTTAATAATAAAATGTAAAAAATTATCGTCTAACAAAACTTTCATGTAGGTTACTTCCATTAATTCAGTAATAGTAATATCTGTAAAGTGCTCATTTAAGAAATTTTCCAAATCTTCAGAATCGAGACTAGCGGGATTTATAATTTCAATATTTGCAAGTGCTACTGACAATATTAATGCTTCAAGTTCTAAAATCAAATTTCGGTCTCTTGCGAAAAGTGTTTCATTGAGGTGGCCGGTGTCGATTTGTTTTGTTTTTTTTTTTTGATTATTGATTAATATATTTACTGTTTCTGTTACTTTACTGATTTATTCTTGCACTCTTTATTTATGACAATTTGTTTGTCTATTGATAATATTAATGATTGCTGCTTGTATTTTAACTTATCAAAGTTGTCAAAATCAGGGGTTCCTGCGACCACCTTTAGAGCAGTACCAAAAATGTTAATTGTCCTAGCGTGCTCGGCTATTTCCGAGTACAGACTGAGATTTGACGAGTGTCTGAGGTACTCAACATTTTTTCAGATGACTAAATTTCCGTCCACATGTGGGATATAGTCCGAGCTTGAGTAATCAGTTAATTTGGCGGTAGTTGTTGTTATGAGAAGTAGCACGATCAAAATCCTGAATATAAATTTTAATAAAACAAATAGGAAAAAATAAGAAAAAAAATCTCAAATTGTCCTTATGGGCTACCCTCCCTCTAATGAAAACTTTTGTTCCCAGGTCGGCTTCTATTACCTGTTCTTCAATTTATTACCCCGACTAGTTCTAGTTTCGTTCAACCTTTTTATCTGTGTTTCCAGAGCTCTATTCACTTTTCCAGCTTCGAAATCTGGCGCAGAATAATGTATTATTTCAATTGGTTTTTTTTTTTTGGTAACAGAGTGTATTGTTTTATTGTATTCAATTGTTGACTAAAGAATTAGTTCAACTGTTTTATTCAGGAGTTTTTCTATTTTCAAGCACCGCGCTATTTCTGCCAGAGTGCTATGAGAACTTTCTACTCGCCCATTTGATGAGCTGTGTAGAGGTGGAGCGTTGGAGATTTGAACAATAAAACGGTTATTTAATAGTGATTTTATTGAACCAGAATTAAGAGAAGGTTCGTTGACACAGTAAATGATTTTGGTGTTTGGCAAAAACTTCATTAGTTGTAGTATTGGCGGTTCTATGCCGATAATGTTTCTGGAGCCTATTGGTTGCACAATTGTAAATTTTGAAAATGTATCTATGCAAGTTAAAAAATATTTTTTGTCTGTTGAAAAAATGTCAATGTGTAGTATTTCTCCTACTTGGGAAGGAATGGGTGTTTCACTAATAGTTTGCTTTTGTAGAGGCCGGTCGTATTTGGCTCTGTTAAAAACTTTGCAGTTAACTAAAGTTTCGTTTACTAATCGAGTTTTTTTTTTTTTTTAATAATCTTGCATTACTTGTTTTACATTTTCTTGAGCTGTTTTGTGTGCTTTGTTATGTTCTGCAATAATTATTTGTTTCTGTTCCTTACCAAGAATATCAATGACCATTCACTTAGTATGCCAAAATTTTGTGGTCTGGAATGTTTTCACAAGTTTGTTCTGAACAAACGCCAACATTGGTAGGTCACATACGATTGCGTTCACTACATCTTTTTTAACTGCATCAAACATCAACTCCATAAGTTGTTGTTTATCGGAAAAATGTATGATGTGCCTTGTTTTCTTACCAAACATAATTATAGTACGTGTTAAAGTTACCGCATTTTCTTATAATAATAATTTGATTCCTAAAGCAGTTTACAGGCTTATCTGAACACTCTAAAGTGTAAGTTAGTGATTCTTCGCTGTGTATGGTTGCTACATTAGATGATGCATCTTCTTCAAGGGCCAAAACACTTTGTCAGGACAAAGCAATAATTTCTTTCCCTAGCTTATAGAAGATTTTAGCATTTTGATCAATGAAACCCTTTCACCTTTTAATCTTTGCAATAGGATTTTTATCCGAGACCGCAAGGGTAAGGTGTAGATAATCAAATTCTGTACGCCATAAATATAAGTTCTTAGGTTTTTAAGACCCCACACTATTCCGAAATGTAACTCGTGGTCCTTAAGAGTCCTGGTTATCATAGTAATCGGCTTCCCATCTTGAGATAGGATTGCTCCAAGGCCGGTGGACGAGGCGTCGGTTGTCAGGTCAAATGGTTTCAAAAATCTGGGTAGCATAACATTTTCCGAAATCAGAACATTTTTCAATTTCTTAAACGTTTGACAATGCTTTTCATCAAGGCTCACTGGTATTTTCTTGGATCGACGAGCATCCGTTAGCGGTCTAGCTAACGAGGTATAGTCCTTTGTAAAACACCTATATTAATCTTGTAGCTCTAAGAATTGTCTAACATAAAACAAGGTTGTCGATTGTAGAAACTTCCTTATTGCCTCAACTTTGCAAGGGTTTGTTGAAATGCTTCTCCGACAGACCATAAATCCGATATAATCTACTTTTACTCTGAAAAATTGTGACTTTTCCCATGAAACCCTCATATTTCCCCTACACAGTTTGTCTAATACCCATGCGATGTGCTTCACGTGCTCTTCCATGCTTTCTAAAAAAATGATTAAGTCATCAACTTAAATATAGCACGATTTTCCGAACTTCTCTTTAGGCACATCGTCAATAGCTGTTTAGAAAATACTTGGAGCATTTTTCAATCCAAAATCCGTTTTCTACAGAAAAAGCTGTTTATACCATTCGACCATTGAAAATGGTCAAAAATGGTGTACTAAGTTTGTGCAAAAGTATGTAACAGGCACACAAAGTATATATATTCTGACTCAGGATCACCAGCTAAGTCGATTGAGCCATGTCCGTCTCTCTGTCCGTCTTTCAGCTTTCAATTGTTCCGTTCAAATAGATATCTTAATAACAAGCAAAACATTAGATTAAATCCAAACCATTTACATAAACAATAATGTTACAAAAAAATTAAAACCATTATCATATTTACAAACAAAAGAAATAATACAAAATCATACAAATACAAATTAAAAATGTTCCGTTGCCTTAGACGGGTAATCTCTAAGGGACAGCAGCTTGTGGTTAGCCGTTCCTATTAACGGTGGGTGGACTTTAGGATGTGGTAGCAGCAGCTGAAGATTATGAAGAATATGGTGGGAAAGAAACTGGCTCTCCTTATCACTGGCCTAGGGACTCAGCAACATTAACAACACTTATAACTATGGTACTTGCACTTACAACATATTTTATTTATTAGTAAAAGGCATTCCCCGAAAAATAATTGTAAAATATATAAAAGAAAATTCTACACAGAAAGCACAACCAAACAAATCATCAACAGAAAATGAAAGTAATGTAAGCCCTATATTATATCTTTAAATATTTGCCTGAGGATAGGCTTTTTATACCCGCTACTCATAGAGTAGAAGTGTAATAAATCTTGTTCAAACCGAAAATGTATGTAACAGGCAGACGGAGACATCAAGCACACTCGACAGTAGCTTTCGTACTTGTTTTTATCTGCTTCTTTAATTTGTCCTGTTTTTCTATAAGGGTTAGTAGTTTTACTTTTAACTAAAGGTGCTTGACTATATCAAGTGAATACTTTATAGCTGTGTCTGTTATATGCATCTCCTATATATTTTATTGGTTTTTTCTTGTTGGGTGTCATATGCAGGTGTTCCTGCATTAATGAAGATGTCGGCTGATGTTTTACCAGTTGTATTATGTTTGATTTTGTATTATGTTAGAGTATTGTTTAAAATTTTGTTATTATTTTTTCTGGGTCGGACTCAATATATATATTCTTAACTTTTCGTTGATAGTTTTATGAAACCTCTCAATGTAAGAAATTACATTTTTACTTGTTGTGACATTTATGTTCCCATTTTCGGACTTAGGCCATAAATGTTGTGCAGCACATATAAATGCTTAATCTTTTTCGGTTGTTATTTCGGACGTATTATTAAGTATCATAAAAGATTTTTAGAAATGCTCATTTTGCTTCAAGCCAGTGTCTAGAGCTGACTTCAATTAAGGTGGCATATTTGGGGTAAATGTATTGTCATAAGTTTTGCAAATCGGGGTAGTAATATTTATCTTTAAATATTTTAGTTTGTTTCTCTATTCCTGGATGTAAAAGCTCCCTATGAGTTGTTATACCCGCTACTCATAGAGTAGAAGGGTATCATAACTTTGTTCAACCGAAAATGTATGTAACAGGCAGAAGGAGACATCTCCGACCCACCCTATAAAGTATATATATTGTGGCTCAGGATCAACAGCCGAGTCGATATAGCCATGTCCGTTTCTCCGTCTGACTGTCCGTGTGAAAACCTAGATCTCAGCTATTATAAGAGCTAGGACTACCAAATTTGGTGATAATATGTGTCATTATTGCACGCTGATCAAGTTTGTTTTGGATTTTGGGCACACCCCCTTCCGCCCCCGTAGAGAGAAAAAAATGATTACAAGTGCAATTTTAATGCCATATTGTTCATTTTCGGCTTATATATAACTATAGCCAGATAATCTCAGAAAATTTGGTAACAATCGGATAATAAACACAGAAGTTATTCAACTTAACGTTTTCCATAGCCGGCAGCCGGCAGCGCTGCTTACAGCATTGTGCCGAATAGTGTGTGCGTGTACGGTGGTGAAATGGGTTAAGTTGTGGAGTGCAAAACGAACAGTACTATTATGCATTTACGGGGTCGAGTCCCGCCCGCATCAATAATTAAATGTGTACACACATTTTTTTTTATTTTAGATTTGACTGCATAAATATTGTAAGTCCATGGCCTTTTACGGTCAAAATATGATTGTAGGCGTTCTTTATTGTTCCGCAAATAAATTTGATGTATGAGCAGCTGGGTAGCGGGTGTTTTACAGTCGAGCACACTCGACTGTAGCTTTCTTATTTGTTATTTCTTTAAATTCAAAATATGTTTGGATGTCTATTAGTTTAATGGTTGCTCTCATAACTTTAGTCATGTTGTTTGGACTTACAATTTCTAGAAAGGCGTTTTGAAATGTAATAAAATCTATTTCTTTGTAAAAGTAAATTACGCTGTTTAAAACCGCTACTCATGGAGTGGAAGGGTATTATAATTTTGTTCAATCCGAAAATCTATGTAACAGTCAGAAAAAGACATCTCCGACCCCATAAAATATATATATTCTGGCCTAGGATCAGCAGCAGAGTCGATATAGCCATGTCTGTCTCTCCGTTCGTATGTCTGTCCGCGCGAAAATCTAGATCTCAGCTATTATAAGAGCTAGGACTACCAAATTTCGTGACAATATTTGTTAATGTTGCACGCTGATCAAGTTTTTTTTTATTTTGACCACGCCCCCTTTCGCCCCCGTAAATAGATAAAAATCGATTACAATTTTGATACCATATTGTCCTTTTTCGACATATATTATCTTTTCTTCTTGTTTTATGTTTGAATTTAGGCGAGAATAAAACACTTTTATTTTTAATTGGGTGAAATGTGTCTTACGGGCATTACTTGTTTGTACACTTAATGTAAAAAATAAAATATATGTTAGTATATTTAATATTTTGTCTTATTTTTTTACAGGAAAGATATAGTTTGCGAACCATCAGTAAATTTGTATTATTTGGCTTTTAATAAAAACAGGAAGGCTATAAAAGATACTTTTTTAACAAAATTTCTGTATAATATTTAACTTCACAATCAATATGCGCTACGTTTGGAATTACTTAATTCTTATAATTTTTTACAACATAAATAACACTTTCCTTGTGTCTGGTAGTGCTACAGATTCAAAAATAAATTCAAATCGGTATAATGCGCAACACCAACAGCATGAGAAAATGATTGATGAGCCACTTTGCCTAAATACAAAAGCTGGGGTTGCTACTCCAGCACTTGCGGCACCTGAGCTGGCTTTACATTTAACATCTTCACAATCTTATGCAGGCAGTGCGGAGAACCCAATACAACATGATCACCATCTTCAAAAAAGTTCGTACAACTTATTAAGTGAGGCTATGTCGCAGGCAGTCAACCATGAGTTCAGTAAGTCGAAAACATTTTTATTATAAGTAAGAAGTAAAAAGTCGTAATCTTTACTTTTCATACACATTCGTACACTCGATTGTCGACTCTTTCGTCCAAACGTGCAAATTAATTTTAAAGTTAATGTCTGCTAAACCTACAAATTATTAGAAGACGGATAAGCTCGGATTTATAGAATATTTGCCGCTTTCGTGCCAAAATTTACGAAGACAAATCAAGCCTCTAAATGACCGTACGTTCAAATGCGCATATCTTCCGCAATATTTGCGCAATCTGATTGGACAAGTAACACAAATGTAATTTAAGTTGATGTTTTCCATGGTTCTGAGCTACATCGTCTGAGCGCTACTACAAATTGTTTATGTCTTATTACTTTTTAAATGTACGTGAGTGCAAGATTTTTCGAGCTTTTAAAGTACGTACATAATATATTTTGAATCACCGTAAATAAACGTCTCGAACTAGCGATGACCGTCCGACCGCTGTACGACTGTCCATCTGTCCGTCTTCCCGTCTATTGCAACGCAAATATTTTTAATTTTTAAGGTTTATATCTTAATAGAACTAAATAAGTCGGAAAAAACCCGATCGATGTTTCGCATAGCGTTCATAGATCCTGTCGGCCGATATTTGTTATTTTTAAAGGTATTGCAATCAAACATACCACACCGGCCTGAGGTCATGTATACAAAAAGCAGTTAAAAAGTACCGTACCACTGTAACATTGTGCTCCAATCAACTGAAATTAGGATTTTCAAAAAAAAGTTTCTCACCAGTGTAAATTAAAACTATACAGCTACTCATATATAATTATACTATTTTATTTCAATCATATAACTTTATCCTTTACAGAACAAGAATTTCAAAATTTTAAACTTTTTTTTGATAAGTTTGTTTGGCTAAGTCAAGTAAAGCTCGTAAAACTTGTAACGAACACATGAACATGAATTAAAAAACTTGTACATATTTATAATATACTAGCGGTCCCGGCGAACGTTGTCTTGACGCTTTTTGAAGTTTAAAACTGTTGATGTTTGTTCGGGAAGCAGTTTAGCTGACCTAGCTAACTTTGCCAAATGATGTCATCTGGAAACAGTTGTTATATTTTTGAATGTTGGCCAAGAAGTGCTTAGAATCATTTCCAATCCCAGAAACTAAAGAGCGTAAAGGATCTGGTGGTGGGCAATTTTACTTTGCTCTTAGCACAACATAATCCAGTAGATTCACCAGTGTACTTTAACGCCTTACAATATTTACAATTTTTTTAATTTCTTCAATTGTTACCAATTTGTCGGTACTATAATCAATTGCCGGATCATAGTGGAATGCAGCTCGTTCAAGAATTAGAGGAGCACTGCATCTGCAGATTCGCTTAATTTCATTATGTCGTGCTTGCTGTTGTTGTGTTTGATGTGCACTTATTCGTTGCGTTCTAAGCCTATCCACTTCATTGTTTTTCTCTAACGAACGCAATTCTGACATAGCAATACGACTATTTTCTCGATCTGTCTCTCTCTGGTCATCAGTGCGGTTAGCACGTGAAGAAGCTCTTTGCACATTTGACTGACTGCGGCGACCTAAGTCTGGTCGTTTTCTCTTCGCCAATGTAAAAAATTTCTCTTCAATTCATCTAAAAATGTTTTTCAAAATGTATATCTGTTACCATTAGTTCGAGATTCGCGATATTACTTATCGGTTTGAGACGCGCGTTTTGTTTTTCAAAGTCTGATTTGCAGTACTCAACTTTTGAATTCTACTGAATTTTTTTAAAATAGACTACTTTACAACAGGATGATTGACGTCTCTTTGCCTACTTTTACAAAACTCAAATTTTATTCTGTATGGGAGATAAAGAAAGTCTGTTTTTATGGTTTTTCCGATTATTATTCGACTGTTTCTCATCTTGTATACCTTCTCTAGACCTCCACGAACATTTCATGACTTAGATTATATAAATCCGTTCAGCGGTTCTCGAGTTTTTGTCAGACTAACGGTGACCACTCCATTTTTATATATATAAATATATACGCTTACTAAGTTTATTTCAAATCGTTATTATTTTTGCAAAGTTTAAAGTTTTAACTTTCTACATAGATATAGATATACACAATAAGCACAGAGGTCCTCTTCGCAACAAATATTGGATCAGTTTGTTTTTAGACCATGGATTTCAGAAAATTCATGATAATTTGTGCTTGTTGAAATGTGTCTAACAGGCAGAAAGAGTTAACTGCGATCACATAAGCTATTTACATAATTATTCTTGCTCAGTATCACTAGCCGAATCGATTAAGCCGCGTCTTCCTGGTACGTTTGTACGACTGACCACAGGTCAGGATCTCACTGATTAAAAGAGCCAGAACTACCACACTTGGTGATAACACTTATGCGAGTTGTAAGCTCTTAAAGTATTTTTGATTTTGGGCTACGCCGTCTACCAAACCCGCCAATCGATAAAACTCAAATAGTAAACGCACCTCTAAAGATACAGCATTTAGTTCGGGCGTGTATGAAAATTTTATTACGATCAGATAATAAACCTGAAAGTTACCATTCCTATACATTTGAATAGCTCCCCTGCATGTAAGCAAAGTTTGTTCAAATTGCTTTGTTATACCCTTGCAGAGATATATTAATTTTGACAGAAGTTTGCGTCGCACCCTAGGAGACATCTCCGACCCTATAATGTATATTATGTTCTTAGCATCAGCAGGGGAGTCGAATTAACCATGTCCGTCCGTCCGTCTGTCTGTTGCAACGCAAACTAGTCTCTCAGTTTTAGATCTATCTTGATGAAACGTGTAATCGGATCGGACCGATATATCGTATAGCTGTCGTAGAACCTATCGGCCGACACTTGTTATTTTTCAAGATATCGTTTTGAAACTTTCCCGATATGTGTCTAAGTATGTCCTTTAAAGTCTATATAAATTGTATCGAAATCGGACGGATATAACGTATAGCTGACATATAATCTATCCGTCAATTTGTGTTATTTTTCAAGATAACGCTATAAAACTTGCCTGCTATATGTCTTTGTGTGTCTATTAAATGCTGTGAAAATTTTTAGACCATGGATTTTAAAAAAATACATGGTCTATTGTGTTTGCCAAAATGTGCGTAACAAGCAGAAGGATGCATCTGTCCGTTCATGTTTGTCTGTCCGTCTGTATGAACGCCTGTATCTCAGAAACTAAAAAAGCTAGAGCCACCAAATTTGTTGACAACACTTAAGTGAATCATACGCTTTGGGCCACGCCTACTTCCGCCCCCGCAAATCGATAAACCGTAAAGCAAGCGCAATAATAAAGCTACAGTATTCAGTTTTGGTGTGTATGATAACTATCACCACCCAAACGATCGCTAAAAATTTTTTATCCGATCGGATAATGAACATAAAAGTTATTCAACGTTTCATGTAGATTTGGAGTTACTACAAGGATATGAAACCCTTGGCGTTCCGAAGGTAGTCTTGTTTTTGATGCATTTCAATTCTCAACTTGCATCTGGCACGCGAGTAATCGGTGATGTGCGGCGAGACCAAAGATATAGAAAGAAAGAGGAAGAGTCCAACCCTGTGGGTGAAACTTTAACTATGTTTTTGTTTGTAAAGAGAAAAACTGGACACCAAGAAAGCCTAAACTTAAATGCTACATTTCGATGGCACTTAATCTTCAAAACTAATTAAACTTACGACAAGTGGCAAAAAGTGGTTAAAATGATTCGCAGTGCGAGAACATTGTTATTATACCATTCGACCATTAAAAATGGTCAAAAATGGTATACTAAGTTTGTACAAAAGTATGTAACAGGCAGAAGGAGAAATGGCAGACTTCATAAGGTACATAAATTCTGGCTTACGTTCAACAGCCGAGTCGATTGAGCCATGTCCGTCTGTCCATCTGCCTGTATGAGCGTCGAGATCATAGCTATTACAAAAGCTAGAAACACCAAAATTGACATGATGGTTCCTGTATACTATACGCAGATAAAGATTATTTCAAATTTGAGGTGCCACGCTCACCGCCCACGCAAGTCGATATTTTACGAATATTAAGGAAAGTATTACAGTTACAGACACCAAATTTGGCATGATGGTTTCTGTAAATCATGCGCAGTTTAAGTTAATTTCAAAGTTGAGGTCCCATGCCCACCGCCCACGCATATCGATAATTTTTGGATATTAAGGAAATACGTAAAGATGCTGATAATATGCACCCAATCCCAAAATAAATCCGATTGGACAATAAATACAAAAAATAATTATTGAGAAAAACGTTTTTCATAGCTTCGTTGCCCGCGTCATTACAGCATGTCGTCTGCATCGTTTTAGCCTTTGTGTGTGTGTCTGTATGTGTGTGTGAGAGCGAGTTAGTACTATTGTAGTTAGTGCAACTGCGAAGGTGGGGTTCCAACATGTATACTTAGATTCTGTGCTGATACCATTTGTAATCCAAAATTAAAATTGCTTGATTTGTCCGTAGCCACGAGTTACTTTCCGCCTATATGAAAGGATTTCTTCTCTATACCTCTTCACAAATGTGGCTCTAACCAAGATGTGAAGAATTATAAGTGTATCTCTAAATTGTCCGCTATTTCTAAAATTTTTGAAAAAATTTTGACTGCACAAATTAACACATATGTGTTAGTCCGTTATTTTCTCTTATCAGCATGGATTTGTCAAATTTAGATCCACAACTACACATCTTCTTGAGTTTTCTTCAATTATAACTAAAGGATTTCGGAGGAAAATGCAAACTGATATGGTCTACACTAATTTTGAACTTAATTAAAACTAAAATTTAATCGTAAAATCAAAACTGCTTATGTTAAATTGTTTTTCTTTATATATAAATTTTGTATCCGTTTTTTCTGCTACTCTTCGTTGACTGCTATTAGTTGACTTAAAATTAATAAATAAATAAATCTCTTGATTCTGGCATTTCTACTCCAGCTACTTAGAGAATGTGTTAAAGATTGATAATTTTTAAAAATCTTAACCTTTTCTTTACCGTACAGGTAATTTTTGAGGGCCTTAAGTGCCCAAATTATAGCTAGCATCTCTTTCTCGTTAGCCGCATAGTTCGCTTCGGCTTTGGAAAGTGTTCTAGAGAGAAATGATATAGGGTGATTGTCTTGCGATGAACTGCTCCGTTAGCGTTCTGTAAAGTTTGAAAAATTTTAGCCATGCTCTCAATATACGTATCATCATCTTTGCTAAACATGATGATATTGTCTATGTAAATAAAACATATTTTTTCAATATGTTTTTGAAGTATATCATCTAATGCACGTTGAAAAATTGAAGGCGCATTCTTCAGACCGAATGGGAGTCGTGCAAAATCATATTTTCCCTTGTTCACGGAGAAGGCGCTATTTTCTATGTTACTATTTTTCAAAGAGATTTGATGGAAGCCACTTTTCAGGTCTAAAACATAGAACACTTTATTGTCCCCTTTTTGGGTAAGTACCTCATTTATCTCGGGAATGGGGTATTGATCGATATAGCCATGTCCGTCTGTCCGTGTGAAAATCTAGATCTCAGCTATTATAAGAGCTAGAACTACCAAATTTGATGACAAAAAAGAATATATATACTTTATGGGGTCGGACCATAGAGCGTCAGCAGGGTTATGCTGTTGACCGTTGAATGGGCCTTTATGTGCATCAGCTGTCCAGTATTATTTATGTGCAATACTTCCAGTGCTTCAAGTGATAGAATCTTCAGTCTTTCTTTTTCCTCAGCCGTAAACTGCATAAGAGGTGCTCCAGGGGTGAGGACTGTAGGTTCCAAATTGCTGAACCGCTTGTTGTCGATAATAATCGGGTCGTTTGATAGCTCAACAAGGTAGGTTCCCTCTAAGTGAAGCTTTGTTTTGTTCCAGGTTATATTTCCATCGGCATTGCTAAAACTACACAGCGCTTTATATTATTTATATTAACAATTTTTTTCTTATTGCATATTTTAATATATTGTATTGTTTTACAATTTTGGGGAATGGCATAGGTGAGGTTTTCGAAAACAAAAATTTCTTAAACGTTTAATTGTACAATTGAATTGTTTCTTACTATGGGTTTTATCATAATGTCTTGGTATTGTGTTTCTTCTAAATTTGGAATTTTAACAATATACAAAAGTGTTGTTTTATTATGTAAAATTGAGACATCGGAAAACTCCATTATTTCTTCCGTTGACAGGGGTGGCATGTTGTTTCTTTTAAAATTTTTTTCAATTTCAATTAACTTATCTTCATTTAGTAAAAGTTAAGTTGTTAAGTTGTTAACTACGTTTAGTCGTGCCCACTGAATGGCATATCTAATGTTAACAATTTCTTCTTTTAGAAGTCTAATCTGATTGTGCAAACTAATAGCTATTTCGATACTAACTGAACTACTTTTACGAATAGAGTTTGTGTGAGCGTTAGATACTGGTGAGTTTATTTATTCTTTCTTTTAACTGTTTGTTAACAATGACCTGTTGGTTATTGTTGTCTATAAGTTTATCTAAGTTCTGTTCAATCATAACCAGGTCATCATGATCTGGACTACCCGCTATGTACTTCCAACCTTACCCTAGCCAATTTAAGGACCTAGTTTTTCGAGTTTTGGAAGTGGTTGTAATTGTCCGGAATGTGTGAATAGTTGTATTTATCTCATGGTGAAGGGTAGAGTATAATGGAATGTGTTTAAGGCTGTTTTCCGTATGTTCGTTTAAAATGTCTAAAGCGGTTTTGATTTGGCCTAGGTTAACGAGATGAATTAATGGTCGTTGAGGTTTGTAATTTTCCGATCCCTTTGATTATTGTCAGTATCTGTGCATTCCTATAGTTTGTAAAATTTATTGTTCCACCGACATCGTTCGTAATCCATGGTAATATCCTGAAAAATTTTAGATTTTGATTTGGCTTTTATATACTGTTTGTCCTGATTCTATTATTATTGTAGTGTGCTTGTTTTCTTTAACTGTTTCTTTTCTATATCTTGGGGAAAGCTTAGAACCTAATCTAGTGTTTACTTTAACGAATATTTCTTCTCCAGGCTGATAATTACGTATTTCCTTTTTATTTTTATTGTGGTTTGTAAAGTCCGTCTTCAGTTTATCTTTAAGTCTTTCAATATTATCTTGTCTGGCTGTTTCGTATTGGTCCGGGTCTGTTGTCACTCTTCTGCCAAAGAATACTTCTAGTGGTCGTTTCTTGGTAACTGAATGAAAGCTGTTATTGTACTCGTAAACTGCCCTTTTTAAAAGTTCCTTAAAATTCCTTTCTGTGCCTTCCTTCTTGAGGCATCTCATTATTTCTGAAAGTGTTGAATGGAAGCGTTCTATCTGACCGTTAACGGTACTGTTAAATGGTGGGGCGGTGTAAACTACTATTTGTAGCTGTTCCAGCATAAACTTAATTGATTGGGAATTGAAAGCTTTTTCGTTGTCCTTAACGATATGTTTAGGGACTTCAAAATAAAATATGATATCACGCAGAGGAGTTCTGATGTCCTCTATCGCTTGAGAATTTATAATCTTAGCTTGCGCTAGTTTAGAGAACTTATCTATTGCAGTGAGTACTAAGTGTCGTTCGGTAGAGTAGATGTCGATGTGCAATATGTGACCGGGGTATTCTGGAATAGGAGTTTCTTGAAGTTCGGAATTTGGGGAGTGTCTGTCATATTTAGCTTCTTTGCAAACTTTACATTGCTTGACTAAATGTATAATTTTTTGTTTCATTCTTGGGAAGTAACAGGTTTCTGCTAGTTGTTTTTGGTTTTCTAGAGCATTTCGATGTGCTCTCCTATGTATTTGAAGAATTCTTTCTTCCTGTTCAGTTTCGTCAGTCAAGTCTTCTACCCTAGACTGGGTGAATCGAGTTTTGGTTCCTTTAAAGTGACTTCTATAGATTGTCTGTATTTTTTCCATTATATCTTCAGTCGTGTAAATACCGTTAATAACGGATGGGTTGAGATGTTTTTTTAGGTCTGTTATTATGTCGTCTGTAGTGTATTCGCTCCGGTATATTTCATGTCTATGGAAAGTAGGAAATGGGACGGTAAACTTGTAATCGTATTTATCTGATTTGTAAAAGAATATTTGATTTCTGAAAACGTTTATTGGGGCTTCAACGCTAAAGATAAGGTTATGGCTAGAGCCTTCGGCGCTATGTTGTGTAGAGGCAACAGAGTTAATCTGCTCTAAAGGTATTTTTGAGAGTGCGTCTGCAACAACATTTTCTCTTCCTGGCTTATAGAATATTTCATAATCATATTCTTCTAGATAAGCCTTCCATCTCTTGATTCTGGCAATTCCATTCCAGCTACTCAATGTGTCAAAGGTTGATGGTCTGTAAAGATCGTAACCTTTGCTTTACCGTACAGGTAATTTTTAAGAGCCTTGAGGGCCATCTAGCATCTATTTCTCGTTGGCCGCATAATTCTCTTCGGCTTTGGAAAGTGTTCTAGAGAGAAATGATATAGGGTGATTGTCTTGCGATAGAACTGCTCCGATCGCGAAATTTGAAGCATCAGTAGTTAAATGGTACTCCTTATTGAAATCTGGATAACGGATAATTATTTCTGATGACACCAAGCTGCTTTTAAGCTTCTTAAAAGAGTCTAGAGCTTCATTGTTCAGCGAAATTAATTTTTTTGGTGACATTCTTTTGGACACGTGCCCATCTTCCCCTCTTAAAAGTGAAGTTAGGGGATTTGCCAGTTTGGCATAGTTTTGTATAAATCTTCTATACTAGCCGGAAAGCCCTAGGAAGGATCTTAGATTCCTCAAAGTTTAAGGGCAGGGATAATTTGCTATCGCTGCCACTTTTTTCGGGTTTGTTTCTATTCCCCTATCGGAAACAACAAATCCAAGGAATTTGATATTGTTTTTCGTGAACTCACATTTGGCTAGCTGACATTTCATGTTAGCGTTCTGTATAGTTTGAAACATTTTAGCCAAGTTCTCAATATGCGTATCATCATCTTTGCTAAATATGATGATATCGTCTATATAAATAAAACATATTTTTCCAATATGTTCTCGAAGTATGTCATCTAATGCACGTTGGAAAATTGAGGGCGCATTCTTCAGACCGAATGGGAGTCGGGTAAACTCATATTTTCCGTTGTTTACGGAAAAGGCGGTCTTTTCTATGTCACTATTTTTCAAAGAGATTTGATGGAAGCCGCTTTTCAGGTCTAAAACAGAGAATACTTTATTGTCCCCTAGTTGGGTAAGTACCTCATTTATCTCGGGAATGGGATATTTATCTGCAATGGTTATTTTGTTGAGTTTGCGATCATCTATAACCATACGATATTTCTTTTCGCCTGAAGCGTCTGCCTTTTTAGATACAATGCACACTGGTGAATTGTACGGGGACCTAGAAGGTCGAATTATACCATCTTCTAAAAGTTCTTTTATCTGTTTGTTTACCTCATCTTTCAGCGTCATTGGATACTGATAGAATTTCGAGTAAACCGGAGTATCGGACGAGGCTCGAATCGCTGCCTTCAGTTAGGTCAGTTTCTGGTTTGGGTCTGCGAACAAGTCTGGAAATGACTTGAGTAATTCGCTTAGCTTGGCTTTTTGTGTATCGGACAAGTGGGACGTTCTCGGAATAATTGTGTTGACTGCTTCAAATGTTTTTTCTTTAATGGGGATTGAGATGCCGTTTTTTAACGTCATAATACTTTTGCTGGTTTTTATCTCAGCCCCTAATTCTTTTAAACTGTCGTTACCCAAGATCGCATCAAAAGATTTCAATGTGAGCAACAGGAAAAACTTTACTTTAACGTCCTGAATATTGAAATGGTTCCCTACTTTATGGTGCGTAACTACTGTACTACCACCTACTGAGATAGCATTGAAAGGTGATTTGTTCTGTATAGGGTTGTTGACGAATTTAGGTTGGATGTAGTTCCTGTTTGATAATAAATTTGCCATTCCTCATCTTGCATACGAAATATGGAAGAGTGGAATTCTTTATTCTAAAAAATTCAATGCAGCGTCATCGTAGTAGTCGTAAGCGTTATTGTCAGCGTCGGCTTCATCTATCTGATCTACATAATCGTCCAGGTCGTCGTCAAGGTTGTTGTAGTCCTCGTACTCTGCCTTAGCTTGTTCATAGTCCGTTATTGTTAATGGAGTCTCAGTGGGTCGCGTTTCGTTTCCTTCCTATGAAGTCTGTATGTTAAAGTTTCTTTGTCGCTTCATTCCATCTGGTATTGGACCGGGTGGTCTTTTGCCTGGTTCAAAGCGAGGTCAGTTCATATAATTTACCATTCTGGTCTGAACACTGGGAGTGGACACAAGGCAGTGGCTTTGGGGCCTGTGGCCTAGGTGGCGCTGACTGTTGTTGCGGGAATTGCCTATTTTGAAAAGGTCGAGGTGCAGCTGCTGGCTGATAGCTGAAGTTGTTTGAATTTTGTCGTGGTAAAGCGGTCGGTGGTTGTTGTCCGATTTGGTAATATTGAGTTCTTGGGGGCGGAATTGGTGGTTGTCTATTAATAAATGAATTACTGCGAAGAGCAGGTGAAGGCTTTTAAGTTTGGTTCCTAAACTGTCTTGTCTGTCCCATGTTTGTTGCATGTCTTTTCCTGAAGTTCTGGTTTTCTAAGGGTCTGAGGGTAAGTCTACTGGTTCTTTGATTCCCAGTAGTCGAGGCAAGTCGCCTTGTAATCCTCGTACAAAGGTGTCTAGAGCCTTGTCTCTGTACATTTTGGTTATTAACAATTCTGCTTCTCCTCCTAACCCCATACAACCAATCTTGTTAAGGGTTAGGGATAGGTGCTTATAAACCGTTTGGTGGAACTCTTCCACCGATTGGTTAGCACCCTGTATAAGCATTGTCATTTGGTATTCTAGTGTGTTAATGTCGCGTTTGTCTGCGTAATGCAGTCAGACATTTAGAGATCGCTGACCAGTTCATAGAGTAATGTAGGACTCTAGTGCCATGTCAGCGTGTCCTACAATCTTATTACGTATGGTATGTAAGATACCATAGTATTTTGTGGTACCCTGCTAAGCACTGTACGCTTCTAAGATACGGTCTACTTCCTTTTTCCATGAGCTGAACTCTGTAGGATCTCCTGAAAAGTCTCGGATAGTTTTCACTATATCCGGCACTCTGTCTAAGTCACCTAAGTTCCCTGCATGCTCTGGAGCAATTACCTGGTCTGTTACGTTTGCGAATTCTTCTGAAGAATTGTGACGTCTCAACAAACCTGGCAATTGTTGTGCTAGGATTTCGCTCACTGTTGCTGCTAATGCAGCTCTATCTATATTTTCAACCATACTTCTATTAAGTTCTTGTTCTTCCTGTCGTCTAAAGCGTTGTCTACAAGCTTCTGCACTAAGTATCGAGGGCCTGATTAGGTTGATCACGTTAGCCATAAAACACTAAGTGAATCCGAGTTAAGAATGGGCCGAGTTTTAGATGAGTCAAGGGAGCAAATGATGGAGCTTATTTCTTATTATTTTCGAAGTGGAATAGTAAGATGTTGTGTTTCTTAAATATAATTCGTTGTTTGCGTATGTGTGTGTGTTTTATAACCAGAGGCTGGTTTTTTTCTTTTACTTTAGAGGGTCCCTTGGGAATCGTAAAGTTGGAATAAGTTATATCACTTTTGTGATCCTTTTGTTTGATTTATCGTTTTACAGTTTTATATATTAATATCCGTGTTTACTTAAGTCTATTTGTATTTCTTTTAGTTTTTGTTAGTTTTTTATATTGGTTTGTGTAATCTTACAGTACTATAGATAGTTTTGATATTGTGGCTCCTCCCTCCGACGATCCGGATTTCATCCTATTTGTCCCACGACTACTAGGTCGTGCGGTGCGTACAGGGTTGAGGGGTGGTCTGTGGCCCTGCCTTCAGTCCTTGGAGTCTACCGATGGGCATATGTACAAGTTAAGTTCAATTTGCCGGAGTCGATTTGAACGAACGAAAAATGTTAGTTTTTTGGAGTTGCACGTTCACTATCACTTGCGTTTAGACCGGTTGCAGCAAATGTAATTGCTAGCCACGAACTTACAAGACGTTTTGCTGTATCGTACGCGTACCGGTCCCTGCTCGGGCGCCAGTTTATTACTTGCAAGGTGCAAAGTAAAAAATAAAAAGATTTTTGAGTTCAATTAAGAACAATGCGTATGTATGTCTAAATCCAATTTGCAACTAATTACCCTAAGCTGTCCCTAACAAGCTGTGAGTCTTGGCTGTGAGCTGCGCTACCCTTGGTGGCAGAGGATCTACCTCGGCCTCGTTGCCTCCAAAAGGGCACGATATCGGCCGATGTTTTGTTGGTCGAACTGGTGCAGTCCTCTTGGAATGCATTGGTGGGAACGGAATCAGGTGCCAATCAGATTCTTAGAATTCTGCATGACAGCTCGGCGCGTGTAGGAAATTATTCAGACGCTGAGCTTGCAGATTGAAGCTTATTCTAAATTGTAGCATTTTTGTTGTTAACTCGTTCCCCTCCAATTTCTGCTTGTCCTCAAGCGGTCTCTAGAAGTAGGAAATGTTGTTGAACTGAGGTAGCTAGTATTGTGCCTCGGTCGAAGATTGCTCACAAGTTGATGGTGCGATGATCACTGTGACCTTTCCAATCCAGGCGTGGGTCCTAGATGCAATGTTATGCTCCTCTGCTTTTGACTAGAGGTGTGTAAGCCCAGAATAAGAATAAGGGCAATGCCAAAGAGCGTCAGCAGAGTTATGCTGTTGATCGTCGGATGAGTTTTTATATACATCAGCTGTCCAGTGTTATTTATGTGCAATACTTCCAGTGTTTCGAGTGATAGAATCTTTAGTCTCTCTTTTCTTCAGCCGCGAACTGCACAAGAGGTGCTCCAGGGGTCAAAACTGTAGGTTCCAAGTTGCTAAACCGCTTGTTGTCGATAATCATTGAGTCGTTTAATAGTTGAGCAATGTGGGTTTCCTCTAGGTGAAGCTACGTGTTTTTTTTTAAGGTAACGTTTCCATCGTATTCGTTTAGTTGGATGATTCATCTAAACGTTTTCCATAGTTACACTGCTTGCCCCTTTGCAGCCTATCGTGACGTCATCGTCAAATATTCCGAAAGTTATTCAACGTTTCATATAGATTTGCACTGCGCCCACTGCAAGCAAGCAAGCAGTGTTTTTCCAAAGCAGTGTTTTTTTTCAACTGCTTGGTCTGCTTGACGTCTAACTGAAAATTATATGTGTTGTTTATTATATTTCTTTGAAAAACACGTTTAATAAAAGTTTTCTCAATCTGAATTTTTTCATAATTTTAAAAAATCCATGGTCTTATGCAGTCAACACTTGACTGTAGCCGTTCTTACTCGTTGTTTTTAATTTTATTTATGTGATTTTTGATTTCGACTTTTGTTGCAGCACGTATTGTACAATTAGGGTTGTTAGTCTGTCCCAGATGCATGGTATTTTGGTTGTCAATGTTGTTGGTGAATATTGCTTTGAAGTGTTCAGCGAGGGTGTCAGCTTTTTCTGTGTTTGTTCTCGTCCATGTGTTGGTACCTCTTTTTATGGGAGGCTTGTGAATGGAATTTGTCAATTTTTTGGTCGCTTAGCTGCTTATCATTGTCTTGTTTAAGTATTCGGTTGAGTTCGTCGACTGCTTTATTGAGTTTAGTCTTGTCATCTGGGTGCTTTGTTGTTTACCATCTCTTTCTAAGCTTGCGTTTTGTCTGATTTTGCCTTAAATGTAAGCGGGAGTTTTATTTGGCTCAACTGCTTTTAATGTCATTAAGGTATGCTATTGCCAAGTCTAGTTTATTGTTTGTCTTTAGGGAGATATTTGTTTCCATGTTTTGTTCTATTATGTCACGAAGCATATTCTAATTCGATTTTTTCTTGTATAGTTATGTGTTGCTGCTTTCTTTCAATTCACTCTGTACTGTGATCATTATAGGAGAGTGGTCTGACAACAGAAATAGACATGAACATGATTTAAGGTGGTAATGTGTCATGTTCTTTATTATAAAGAAGTCAATTAAGTCAGGGAGTTTTCTGGTGTCTGTTGGCCAGTATGTCGGCTTTCATTTGCTTATGGCACGGCTATTATTAGCGTTAATAGCTTCCTGTAGCTGGCGTCCTTTTGCCGTAGTAAATCTGGATCCCCACGCTATATGTTTAGCATTGTAGTCCCCTCCGGGCAAATACCGATTTTCGAAAGTCCTGAAAAAGTCGAGGTATTGGTCCTTAGTATTGTTAAGTTTTGTTAGACGTAGACAGCATTTATATTCAATGTCCGGTCCGGTTGCATCTGAAGTCAATATTGTTGTGGCCTGTATGTTTTCTTTTTAAATTCGTCCAGCTATACACACTTGATGGTTTTTCGTATAATTATGGCTGTTCCACCATGATCCTTACCATCAGGATGGTTAGTAAAATAAATTTTATAATTGGGGATAGTTATATAGGTTTTGTCAGTTGCATGTGTTTAAGAAATAAGCATTATATCGATTTTCTTGTCGTTTAGAAATGTTTTTAGTTCAAGTAAATGGCGCGATAGTTTCTTAGCATTCCAGATGGCGATAGATAAGTGTTTATTTGTCAACTTTAGATAGTAAAAGTGTGACTATGTTCATTATTTGTCATTATACCATTGCAAATGGTATGTTAATTTTGGCCAGAGTTTGCAACGCACCTATAAAGTGTATATATTCTTAATCAGCATCAATAGGGGGAGTCGAACTAGCCATGTCCCCCATGTCTGTTGCAACGCAAACTAGTCTCTGAGTTTTAGAGCTATCTTGATGAAACTTGGTAACATGCTTCTCATTGCTGCAGGCTGTAAATTAGTTGTAATGAGCCGGATCGGACCGATGTAATGTATAGCTGCCATACAACCTATCGGCCGATTTTTGTCATTTTTCAAGATATCGCCAAGAAACTCTCCCAATCTATGCCTTAGTATGTCCATTCAAAGCTGTGCATTTTATCAAAATCGGACCGATATATCGTATAGCTGCCATATAACCTTTTATTAACTGCTTCATCATTTCTATTAGTTTATCCATGTCGTTTTGTTGTTTCAAGCTGCTTTTAGTTTGTGAGAGCTGTGTTTCGGGTACAATTGTTGATTGATAAGCTGCATTGTTTTGCTGGTCGGTGGTTTGATTTTTATACCCGCTACTCATAGAGTAAAAGGGTATTATAACTTTTTTCAAATTGAAAATGTATGTAACAGGCAGAAGGAGACATCTCCGACCCTATAAAGTATATATATTCTGGCTCAGGATCAACAGCCGAGTCGATATAGCCATGTCCGTCTGTCTGTCCATGGAAAAACCTAGATCTCAGCTATTATAAGAGTTAGGACTACCAAATTTGGTGATAATATGTGTCATTATTGCAGGCTGATAAAGTTTGTTTTGGATTTTGGCCACGCCCCGCAAATCGATAAAAATTGGGTACAAGCGCAATTTTGATGCCATACTGTTTATTTTCGGTTTATATGATAATTTTCTCAGTCTCTCTTTTTCTTCAGCCGCGAACTGCACAAGAGGTGCTCCAGGGGTCAAAACTGTAGGTTCCAAGTTGCTAAACCGCTTGTTGTCGATAATCATTGAGTCGTTTAATAGTTGAGCAATGTGGGTTTCCTCTAGGTGAAGCTACGTGTTTTTTTTTTTTAAGGTAACGTTTCCATCGTATTCGTTTAGTTGGATGATTCCGTCGTTGACTTCTTCTAATTTGGATAAATGGTTTTTATCCATGTACGTTATTAAAATCTGACCGAACAATAAACACAGAAGATATTCATCTAAACGTTTTCCATAGTTACACTGCTTGCGCCTTTGCAGCCTATCGTGACGTCATCGTCAAATATTCCGAAAGTTATTCAACGTTTCATATAGATTTGCACTGCGCCCACTGCAAGCAAGCAAGCAGTGTTTTTCCAAAGCAGTGTTTTTTTTCAACTGCTTGGTCTGCTTGACGTCTAACTGAAAATTATATGTGTTGTTTATTATATTTCTTTGAAAAACACGTTTAATAAAAGTTTTCTCAATCTGAATTTTTTCATAATTTTAAAAAATCCATGGTCTTATGCAGTCAACACTTGACTGTAGCCGTTCTTACTCGTTGTTTTTAATTTTATTTATGTGATTTTTGATTTCGACTTTTGTTGCAGCACGTATTGTACAATTAGGGTTGTTAGTCTGTCCCAGATGCATGGTATTTTGGTTGTCAATGTTGTTGGTGAATATTGCTTTGAAGTGTTCAGCGAGGGTGTCAGCTTTTTCTGTGTTTGTTCTCGTCCATGTGTTGGTACCTCTTTTTATGGGAGGCTTGTGAATGGAATTTGTCAATTTTTTGGTCGCTTAGCTGCTTATCATTGTCTTGTTTAAGTATTCGGTTGAGTTCGTCGACTGCTTTATTGAGTTTAGTCTTGTCATCTGGGTGCTTTGTTGTTTACCATCTCTTTCTAAGCTTGCGTTTTGTCTGATTTTGCCTTAAATGTAAGCGGGAGTTTTATTTGGCTCAACTGCTTTTAATGTCATTAAGGTATGCTATTGCCAAGTCTAGTTTATTGTTTGTCTTTAGGGAGATATTTGTTTCCATGTTTTGTTCTATTATGTCACGAAGCATATTCTAATTCGATTTTTCTTGTATAGTTATGTGTTGCTGCTTTCTTTCAATTCACTCTGTACTGTGATCATTATAGGAGAGTGGTCTGACAACAGAAATAGACATGAACATGATTTAAGGTGGTAATGTGTCATGTTCTTTATTATAAAGAAGTCAATTAAGTCAGGGAGTTTTCTGGTGTCTGTTGGCCAGTATGTCGGCTTTCATTTGCTTATGGCACGGCTATTATTAGCGTTAATAGCTTCCTGTAGCTGGCGTCCTTTTGCCGTAGTAAATCTGGATCCCCACGCTATATGTTTAGCATTGTAGTCCCCTCCGGGCAAATACCGATTTTCGAAAGTCCTGAAAAAGTCGAGGTATTGGTCCTTAGTATTGTTAAGTTTTGTTAGACGTAGACAGCATTTATATTCAATGTCCGGTCCGGTTGCATCTGAAGTCAATATTGTTGTGGCCTGTATGTTTTCTTTTTAAATTCGTCCAGCTATACACACTTGATGGTTTTTCGTATAATTATGGCTGTTCCACCATGATCCTTACCATCAGGATGGTTAGTAAAATAAATTTTATAATTGGGGATAGTTATATAGGTTTTGTCAGTTGCATGTGTTTAAGAAATAAGCATTATATCGATTTTCTTGTCGTTTAGAAATGTTTTTAGTTCAAGTAAATGGCGCGATAGTTTCTTAGCATTCCAGATGGCGATAGATAAGTGTTTATTTGTCAACTTTAGATAGTAAAAGTGTGACTATGTTCATTATTTGTCATTATACCATTGCAAATGGTATGTTAATTTTGGCCAGAGTTTGCAACGCACCTATAAAGTGTATATATTCTTAATCAGCATCAATAGGGGAGTCGAACTAGCCATGTCCCCCATGTCTGTTGCAACGCAAACTAGTCTCTGAGTTTTAGAGCTATCTTGATGAAACTTGGTAACATGCTTCTCATTGCTGCAGGCTGTAAATTAGTTGTAATGAGCCGGATCGGACCGATGTAATGTATAGCTGCCATACAACCTATCGGCCGATTTTTGTCATTTTTCAAGATATCGCCAAGAAACTCTCCCAATCTATGCCTTAGTATGTCCATTCAAAGCTGTGCATTTTATCAAAATCGGACCGATATATCGTATAGCTGCCATATAACCTTTTATTAACTGCTTCATCATTTCTATTAGTTTATCCATGTCGTTTTGTTGTTTCAAGCTGCTTTTAGTTTGTGAGAGCTGTGTTTCGGGTACAATTGTTGATTGATAAGCTGCATTGTTTTGCTGGTCGGTGGTTTGATTTTTATACCCGCTACTCATAGAGTAAAAGGGTATTATAACTTTTTTCAAATTGAAAATGTATGTAACAGGCAGAAGGAGACATCTCCGACCCTATAAAGTATATATATTCTGGCTCAGGATCAACAGCCGAGTCGATATAGCCATGTCCGTCTGTCTGTCCATGGGAAAACCTAGATCTCAGCTATTATAAGAGTTAGGACTACCAAATTTGGTGATAATATGTGTCATTATTGCAGGCTGATAAAGTTTGTTTTGGATTTTGGCCACGCCCCGCAAATCGATAAAAATTGGGTACAAGCGCAATTTTGATGCCATACTGTTTATTTTCGGTTTATATGATAATTTTCTCAGTCTCTCTTTTTCTTCAGCCGCGAACTGCACAAGAGGTGCTCCAGGGGTCAAAACTGTAGGTTCCAAGTTGCTAAACCGCTTGTTGTCGATAATCATTGAGTCGTTTAATAGTTGAGCAATGTGGGTTTCCTCTAGGTGAAGCTACGTGTTTTTTTTTTTAAGGTAACGTTTCCATCGTATTCGTTTAGTTGGATGATTCCGTCGTTGACTTCTTCTAATTTGGATAAATGGTTTTTATCCATGTACGTTATTAAAATCTGACCGAACAATAAACACAGAAGATATTCATCTAAACGTTTTCCATAGTTACACTGCTTGCGCCTTTGCAGCCTATCGTGACGTCATCGTCAAATATTCCGAAAGTTATTCAACGTTTCATATAGATTTGCACTGCGCCCACTGCAAGCAAGCAAGCAGTGTTTTTCCAAAGCAGTGTTTTTTTTCAACTGCTTGGTCTGCTTGACGTCTAACTGAAAATTATATGTGTTGTTTATTATATTTCTTTGAAAAACACGTTTAATAAAAGTTTTCTCAATCTGAATTTTTTCATAATTTTAAAAAATCCATGGTCTTATGCAGTCAACACTTGACTGTAGCCGTTCTTACTCGTTGTTTTTAATTTTATTTATGTGATTTTTGATTTCGACTTTTGTTGCAGCACGTATTGTACAATTAGGGTTGTTAGTCTGTCCCAGATGCATGGTATTTTGGTTGTCAATGTTGTTGGTGAATATTGCTTTGAAGTGTTCAGCGAGGGTGTCAGCTTTTTCTGTGTTTGTTCTCGTCCATGTGTTGGTACCTCTTTTTATGGGAGGCTTGTGAATGGAATTTGTCAATTTTTTGGTCGCTTAGCTGCTTATCATTGTCTTGTTTAAGTATTCGGTTGAGTTCGTCGACTGCTTTATTGAGTTTAGTCTTGTCATCTGGGTGCTTTGTTGTTTACCATCTCTTTCTAAGCTTGCGTTTTGTCTGATTTTGCCTTAAATGTAAGCGGGAGTTTTATTTGGCTCAACTGCTTTTAATGTCATTAAGGTATGCTATTGCCAAGTCTAGTTTATTGTTTGTCTTTAGGGAGATATTTGTTTCCATGTTTTGTTCTATTATGTCACGAAGCATATTCTAATTCGATTTTTTCTTGTATAGTTATGTGTTGCTGCTTTCTTTCAATTCACTCTGTACTGTGATCATTATAGGAGAGTGGTCTGACAACAGAAATAGACATGAACATGATTTAAGGTGGTAATGTGTCATGTTCTTTATTATAAAGAAGTCAATTAAGTCAGGGAGTTTTCTGGTGTCTGTTGGCCAGTATGTCGGCTTTCATTTGCTTATGGCACGGCTATTATTAGCGTTAATAGCTTCCTGTAGCTGGCGTCCTTTTGCCGTAGTAAATCTGGATCCCCACGCTATATGTTTAGCATTGTAGTCCCCTCCGGGCAAATACCGATTTTCGAAAGTCCTGAAAAAGTCGAGGTATTGGTCCTTAGTATTGTTAAGTTTTGTTAGACGTAGACAGCATTTATATTCAATGTCCGGTCCGGTTGCATCTGAAGTCAATATTGTTGTGGCCTGTATGTTTTCTTTTTAAATTCGTCCAGCTATACACACTTGATGGTTTTTCGTATAATTATGGCTGTTCCACCATGATCCTTACCATCAGGATGGTTAGTAAAATAAATTTTATAATTGGGGATAGTTATATAGGTTTTGTCAGTTGCATGTGTTTAAGAAATAAGCATTATATCGATTTTCTTGTCGTTTAGAAATGTTTTTAGTTCAAGTAAATGGCGCGATAGTTTCTTAGCATTCCAGATGGCGATAGATAAGTGTTTATTTGTCAACTTTAGATAGTAAAAGTGTGACTATGTTCATTATTTGTCATTATACCATTGCAAATGGTATGTTAAATTTGGCCAGAGTTTCCAACGCACCTATAAAGTGTATATATTCTTAATCAGCATCAATAGGGGAGTCGAACTAGCCATGTCCCCCATGTCTGTTGCAACGCAAACTAGTCTCAGAGTTTTAGAGCTATCTTGATGAAACTTGGTAACATGCTTCTCATTGCTGCAGGCTGTAAATTAGTTGTAATGAGCCGGATCGGACCGATGTAATGTATAGCTGCCATACAACCTATCGGCCGATTTTTGTCATTTTTCAAGATATCGCCAAGAAACTCTCCCAATCTATGCCTTAGTATGTCCATTCAAAGCTGTGCATTTTATCAAAATCGGACCGATATATCGTATAGCTGCCATATAACCTTTTATTAACTGCTTCATCATTTCTATTAGTTAATCCATGTCGTTTTGTTGTTTCAAGCTGCTTTTAGTTTGTGAGAGCTGTGTTTCGGGTACAATTGTTGATTGATAAGCTGCATTGTTTTGCTGGTCGGTGGTTTGATTTTTATACCCGCTACTCATAGAGTAAAAGGGTATTATAACTTTTTTCAAATTGAAAATGTATGTAACAGGCAGAAGGAGACATCTCCGACCCTATAAAGTATATATATTCTGGCTCAGGATCAACAGCCGAGTCGATATAGCCATGTCCGTCTGTCTGTCCATGGGAAAACCTAGATCTCAGCTATTATAAGAGTTAGGACTACCAAATTTGGTGATAATATGTGTCATTATTGCACGCTGATAAAGTTTGTTTTGGATTTTGGCCACGCCCCGCAAATCGATAAAAATTGGGTACAAGCGCAATTTTGATGCCATACTGTTCATTTTCGGTTTATATGATAATTTTAGCTAGCCAAACGACCTTAGAAAATTTGGTAACAATCGGATAATAAACACAGAAGTTATTCAGCTTATCGTTTTGCGTAACTGTAAGCAGCGCTGCCGGCAGCAGCCGGCAGACTGCAAAACGAACAGCACTATTATGCATTTACGGGTTCGAGTCCCGCCCACATCAAAAATTATATGTGTGCAAAGATTTTTTTTTTATTTTAGATTTTGACTTTGCTTAAATATTGTAAGTCCATGGCCTTTTACGGTCAAAATATGATTTTAGCCGTTCTTTATTGTTCCGCAAATAATTTTGATGTACGAGCAGCTGGGTAGCGGGTATATTACAGTCGAGGACACTTGAATGTAGCTTTCTTACTTGTTAGTTATAGCCTCTGCGTAGGAAATCGTCGGAGTGATTGCACTTGATTGGTTTGTGATTTTGATTGCGTTGGTAAATCCTTTTTACGAAGAGCTGGGTATCTTTGTATTTGGAGTGTCTTATACACAATGCATCCTTGTTGTTGGGAGTGTGGTTTTCGTCACATAGGGCGCATTTAATATTTGCTCTGTCCGTGTTGAGGAACAGGATGATGAGCTGTGCTTTCCAGCACATTTAACGCAAATAGAATCCCTTGTGCAATAGTTCTTTGTGTGTCCATATTTTTGGCAGCTTGTGCATTGTGGTATCGCCCTTTTTGGGTGGAGTGGCTCAAATGCAACTCTACAATGTAGGATATGTTAAATTTTAAATATGTCTTTATTATTTTCTTGTGTTTTCAACTCTATTGCGAAAAGAGGTAAAAGTTGTTTTGTAGTACTACGTTGGATGTTGTGTATGTTTAGAACGTCGTGCCCCAAATGAGACAGTTCGGTAATAATTTCTTGTTTGTCTGTAGCATGATGAACATTGCGGAGTATTACATTAAAGCCTCTTTGTTCTTTAGGTCTATAGGCGTGATATTAAGTAGATTTGTCTTTTAATAGTTTCAAGATGTTGGTGTAGTCAGGACTTTCTTGTGGTTGTAATTTTATTTTGTTGGTCAAAAGTGTTTTGAGTTCATATCTTGCTATTGTTAATGCGTGTATATTTTCCACATTTTTGGACATATGTTGGTGGAGTTTTTGGGTTTTATATCATTCGACCATTGAAAATGGTCAAAAATGGTATACCAAGTATGTGCAAAGTATGTAACAGGCAGAAGGAGGCGTGGCAGACCCCACAAAGTATATATATTTTCTGACTCAGGATCACTAGCTGAGTCGATTGAGCCGTGTCCGTCTGTCTGTCCGTTTCAACGTCTGATCTCAGCTATTACAAAAGCTTGAGACACCAAATTTCACATGAAGTTTCCTGTCTACCATAGGTAGATCGAGTTTACTTTAAATTTTCGATGTCACGCCCACCTTCCAAGAAAATCGATAATTTATGATTATTAGGAAAAGTATTAAAGTTACAGCTATCTATTCTGAAAATTACAATCCGATTGAATAATAAACACAGAAGATATTCATCTAAACGTTTTCCATAGTTACACTGCTTGCGCCTTTGTAGCATATCGTGACGTCATCGTCACAATGCTTTGTTTCAGCCGTAGCGTGTGTACAACTGATTGCTATGTTTTCACATGTAGATGGCGCTATTCACAGATAGATCTTATTTAAACAATAGGTGGCGGATGAACTTGTGCAGAGTTTTTTGATGGATTTAAATATCTGATAATTTATTTCAAAACTGGGCGAATGGTATCTTACTGTCGGGCGCGCTCGACTGTAGCTTTCTTTACTTGTTTTTTATTTCAGATTTTGACTTTGCATAAATATTGTAAGTCCATGGCCTTTTACGGTCAAAATGTAATTGTAGCCGTTCTTTATTGTTCCGCAAATAATTTTGATGTATTAGCAGCTGGGTAGCGGGTATTCTACAGTCGAGCATACTCAACTGTAACTTTCTTACTTGTCAATGGTCGAATGGTATAACAATAGGTGGCGGATGAACTTGGGCAGAGTTTTTGATGGAATTAAATGTGTGATAATTTGTTTCGAAACTGGGCGAGTGGTATCTTAATGCGCTCGGCTGTAGCTTACTTTACTTGTTGTTAGTGTGACCGATAACATTAGAGCTTAAAATTCAGAAATAATAATCATATTTCTTGAAAGCAAGGCTTCGTATAAATGTTCTGTAATGATCTGTTTTGTTTTTGAATTTTTTTATTAAGATATTAAGTGCGTTTGTTAGAGCGTTTTTTTTGTTCTTGGGTCTTTGTGTTAATATTTATCAGTATGCTTTCTGATTCTTTGAGCTCTTCTTGTGTAAATTTCAAATTCTCGAAGTCGTCGAAATCTGGAGTACCGGCTACAACTGTTAATGCAGTTCCTAACAAATTGATACTTCTAACATGTCTATGACGAACATCTATTGATGCTATGAGACTCCTTATGTGTCGCAAGTCTGAATCCAATATCTGTTTTATATGTGACAGAGGGAAATGGCTTCGCTGTGTTTCTGTTTATTTTACTATTGTAGAGTACATGGTCAAGTTAGTTGAGTGTTTTAAGTTTTTAAAGTCCTTCCAAAGTTAGTGACTTTAGCTGTTATTGGTATGGCGAGAAGAAGTATTGTCCAAATCCTAGTGTGTTAATAAAGAAAAAAGAAAGAAAAATAGTTTTTACTATAATTATCTCAAATTGTTTTTGTGAACCACCCTCCCTTTTATTAAGACTGTGGTTCCCAAGTCAGCTTCCACTGTTTCTTCGGTAAACGAGGTCGGTAGTTTATCTCCTAACTTCTTATTTGATTAAACAAAGACATTGTCTCCTCTGTCGAAAATTCTGTCAAGTCTTGTCTTGTTTAATCTTTCTAATTGAATATTTTGTGCACTTAAATCTTTATTTCTAATTTCCATATTAAGTTCAGTGGTGTATGAGGGAATTATGTCAATAGGTCTCTTATTTGTAACGGAGTGAATAGATTTCTTATATTCTATATCTGCAAGAAGTATAATTTCGACTGTGTCTTCAATACCTCTTTCGATATTCAGACACTGCGCGATCTCTACCAGGATATTGTGGAATCTCTCTACCTGATGCATTGAAGTGCTATGGATTGGGGATGCTTTTATAAGTTGGACATTAAATTGTTTATTTAGCTTTTTGACAGATTTTACAATTTGCAATGACCACATTTGCCAATTGGGTCATTTTGGGGAAAAATAGTCTAGTAGAATTTGTTTCACGTTTTCCTGAGCGGCTCTATGAGCCCTACTGTGTTCTGTGATAGTAATTTCTCTTTGCTCATTTGTGTCCAATATGTCGGTTACCATGAGATCTGTATAACAGAAAGTAGTTGTCGGGAATGTCTCTATTAATTTATGCTGAATAAATGCCAATATTCGCAGCTCGCATAAAATTTGGTTGACTACATCTTTCTTGACCACGTCACATATTCTGTGAATGAGTATTTCTCTGTCTAAGAAATATAAGAGGTGTCGAGTTTATTTTTCCAAACATAATAACCGTTCTAACTGAAGTATTTACGCCTTCTTCTATTATTATCTGGTTTCGAAAGCAATAGACCGGTTTGTTTGTCTTTTCGACAGTGTAGGTAAGTGATAACTCTTTGTGAATCGTGGCAATATCAGACTGTGCGTCTTCTTCTAGCGTGTGGATGTGATGCCGGGACAGTGTGTCAGCGACATAGTTTTCTTTTCCCGGTTTGTAAAAAATCTGGGCATTGTGCTCGTCGATGAAGCCTTTCCAACGCATAATTTTGGCGTTCGGATTACGATCAGAGACGGCGAAAGTTAGGGGTTGGTGATCCGTGAAAATATTTAATTTCTTCAGTCCGCATAAGTAATTTCTAAGATTCTTTAGGGGCCACACTATGCCAAGTAACTCCCTTTCGTTTGTTGCAAAATCTAATTCTGTATCTTTTACAGTCCTTGATATCATGGTTATAGGTTTTCCGTCCTGAGATAGAACTGCTCCTGAACCAAAAGAAAAAAGAAGCATCCGTTGTTAAATAAAAATCCTTTCCAATCTGGGTATAACAACATTACATTTTCAGATGTAAGAATCTCTTTAAGTTTTTCGAATTTTTAACTTGCGCGTCTTTGGCGTCATTTTTTGTTTTTATTTTGAGTCTACTCTTCCACACTCTCCCGCTCTCATGTTTTATTTACGCTCTTTGAACTTGTAACGCGTGTGTTGAGTGTTACTCTTACAGCATCGTTGCTGTTGATGTAGCTATTTGCTTAGCTTACTTACTAATACTCAGCCACTCTCACCTTGTAAAACTCTTTCGAGTTTACTGGGTTTGCTTTGTGCGTCTGTTCTTATCGTTTTTCCCGTTTACTTTGTCTCTCTAACAGTTTTTTTTGTAGCTTTCTGTTTTTGATTTTTTTTATTTTTGAATTTACTTTTCTACTTTACTATTCTTTTGGTGTTCCCTAAGTTTTTTGAGGTACATTACTTTTAATAAAGATGTTGCCGTGTTTGGCTAGAAACTGTAAATCCTCTGCTGACTCTAAGTCAGATTTTGTTAATTGTTGTCTCTGCGATAAGTTTTTTATGTCAAGTGAATTGGTCTTATCGGCCGTATAAAAGATGCTATTAAAAGCAAAATTGGCCTTAAGTGGTCGTGTGAAGGTTGTCGCGTAGGTGAACTTAACCTACGTAAGACCCTGAGGCAGACCAAATTCAACGTTGCTCGTTTGCGGGCTTCGTTTTCCAAGTTGCATTCGGAGTCGTGTGAAGGTTGTCGCGTAGGTGAAAATAACCCACGTAAGACCCTGAGGCAGACCAAATTGAACGTTGCTCGTTTGCGGGCTTCGTTTTCCAAGTTGCATTCGGAGTTTATTGATCTTGAATCCCAACTTAATACCCTCAATTCTCTAAAGGACCCTCCGCTTGGGACCGTTGCTCCGTCAACTCCTTCTTCTCATGTGAACACTCCTCTCGGAATTTCCGCTGTCTCGCCTATATTGGCTCAAGCCTCCGCGGTTAATTTGATCGATCCACCTATTGTGGTAGTCACTTCGATTGAAGATGTGCAAGCATTCATTCAATCTAAGATCTCAATAACAAACCTTGTTGTTGAGAAATTTAAATTTAATTATCCACGTGATATTGCATCGTTTAAAATTAATAATTCTGCAGATAACTTTAAAAAAGTCTGTAATGCAGTTTCATTACCAGTACTTTCCAGCGCCCCGTCTTCGAGTGGAACATCAAAAACTAAATCTATCTTCACTTTTTATACCCGCTACTCATAGAGTAGAAGGGTATTATAACTCTGTTCAAACCGAAAATGTATGTAACAGGCAGAAGAAGACACCTCCGACCCCATAAAGTATATATTTTCTGGCTCAGGATCAACAGCCGAGTCGATATAGCCATGTCCGTCTGTCTGTCCGTGTGAAAATCTAGATCTCAGCTATTATAAGAGCTAGGACTACCAAATTTGGTGACAATATGTGTTATTATTGCACGCTGATCAAGTTTATTTTGGATTTTGGCCACGCCCCCTTCCGCACCCGTAAATCGAAAAAACATTGATTACAAGCGCAATTTTGATGCCATATTGTTCATTTGTTTACATGATAACTATAGCGAGCCAAATGATCTCTAAAAATTTGGTAACAATCGGATAATAAACACAGAAGTTATTCAGGTTAACGTTTTCCATAGCTGTAAGCAGCGCTGCCGGCAGCGCTGCTTGCAGCATTGTGCCGAATCGTGTGTGCGTGTACGGTGGTGAAATGGGTTAAGTTGTGGACTGCAAAACGAACAGTACTATTATGCATTTACGGGCTCGAGTCCCGCCCGCATCAAAAATTAAATGTGTGCAAAAATGTTTTTTTTTTTTTATTTTATATTTTGACTTTGCATAAATATTGTAAGTCCATAGCCTTTTACGGTCAAAATATGATTGTAGCCGTTTTTTTGTTTTGTAAATAAATGATGGACGAGCAGCTGGGTAGCGGGTATTTTACAGTCGAGCACACTCGACTGTAGCTTTCTTACTTGTTTTTTTGCTTATCAAAATGTAAGAGGACTTAATGCTAAGCTCTCTAAATTGTTTATTGATTGTGTTTCTTTAAGTTACCATATTTTAATATTTACGGAAACTTGGTTGAAACCAGATGTAATCAGTAGCTCAATCTTTACAGATAAGTGTACTTCCTTCTGGTAGAGGCGTGCTTATAGCTGCTTGGTCAGATTCGTCTGTCGAACAATTGTTAATTGAATGCCCAGAATTTATCTGTGTTAAAGTGTCAGTGTTTCAAATTTCAATATATATTACTTGCTAACTTCTTTGCTCTAAATACACGCTGCTACAATGATTACTTGAATCGTTGTCGTCTACAGTTTGCCCAGGACCCTAAGCAATTTTATAACTTTATTAATTTGAAACGTAAAACTAATAAATTCCCATCTCATATTTTTTTTGAAAATAACAAAGCAACTAATGATCAGGCTGCTGCCGATTTGTTTGCGGACTTTTTTCAATCTACTTACTCCACTAATGCCTATACTCCTTCTATGCAATCCTATCCGTATTCTTTAAATAATTCGAACTTCTTTTTTTGCCCTTCTATTAACGAAACTTCTTTACTAAGCTATCTTAAATCCTCTAAGCCTGTATTTTCTCCCGGTCCTGATGGTGCTCCAGCATGTATACTTAGATGCTGTGCGGATACCATTTGTAAGCCTATATTTAAGTTGCTTGATTTTTGTAGCCACGAGTTACTTTCTGCCTATATGGAAGGATTCCTTCTCTATACCTCTTCACAAATGTGGCTCCAACCAAGATGTGAAGAATTATAAGTGTATCTCTAAATTGTCCGCTATTCCTAAAATTTTTGAAAAAATTTTTACTGCACAATTAACACATATGTGTAAGTCCGTTATTTCCCCTTATCAGCATGGATTTGTCAGATTTAGATCCACAACTACAAATTTTCTTGAGTTTTCCTCAATTATAACCAAAGGATTTCGGAGGAAAATGCAAACTGATGTGGTCTACACTGATTTCACTAAAGCATTTGACTCCGTTAATCATAACTTATTGCTTCATAAATTAGATCTCATTGGTTTTCCTCAAAAACTTATTTTGTGGATATCTAATTATTTAACTAAGAGGACGCAAAGAGTCCTTCTTTACTCTTGCCAATCTAAGCTTTTATTTGCTACATCTGGGGTTCCTCAGCGTAGTCATCTTGGCCCTCTACTTTTTAACCTTTTTATTAATTCTGTACTAACACAATCATCTATCCTTATGTACGCTGATGACGTTAAACTTTGTCTGACGTATAAAGAAAAAACTTTAAACTTTCTTCAAATGGATCTTGACATGTTTTTTGCCTGGTGTAGTCATAACCTGCTGCATCATAATTGTTCTAAATGTAAAGTTATGTCATTTTACAGAGGAAACCATCACGTCATGAACTACTCCTTTAATTTAACTCAACTTTTAAGAATATCTGAAGTAAATGATCTAGGTATTCTCTTCGATCAGAAATTAAAATTTGATCGCCACGTTACACACATTGTTAACAAGGCATTTCGTGTTCTTGGTTTCATTAAAAGATGGGCCAAAGAATTTAATGATCCCCTTACAACCAAGTTACTTTTTACTTCTCTTGTACGTCCAATTCTTGAATATAGTTCTTGCGTGTGGTCCCCGCAGTACCAAATTTATCAAGACAGAATTGAGTCTGTTCAAAAGCAATTTACCACCTTATCATAATCGGCTTCTTTTAATTAGCCTTCCTTCTTTAGCTAACCATAGTATTATGTTAAGTGTCTTGTTTATCATAAAACTTATAAGATTTGAGGTCGATTCCCCTTCCTAATTCAGGCAACTTAACTTCAGTGTTCCTTCTAGAGTTACCCGTAATTTTTAGCCATCGTCATTAGATTTTGTTCTAACAATTATAGTTTGCATGACCCTTTCCGTCTTCTCTGCGATCAATATTAGATTAGATTATTAATATTAGAGTCCTCTCTTTCTAATATAAAAATTTCTATTCTTAACTCATTAACACTTCATACTAATAACTAATATTAACTTTTCTGATCTGATTGGGTTTTTCTGGGTTTTCCCCAATCCATTGCAACAAATGTTGGAGCGGCTAGAAATTTTTTTTCCCCGGAATTAAATTAAATTAAATTATAATATATTAAATTTTATAATTAAAATATTTTATATTCCATTTTATAATTTCGCACTTAATTAAAATTTTAAAATTTATGCATCAAATCAATTTTCTTAGCTTTAATCAAAACTGCTTATGTTAAGTCGTTTTTCTTTATATTATTTATATTATATTTATATTATATATATAAATTTTTTATCTGTTTTCCTGTAACTCTCACGTCGACTGCTATTTGTTGACTTTAAATTAAATTAAATAAATAAATAATGTTTTCCATAGCTGTAAGCATCGCTGCCGGCAGCGCAGCCTGCAGTATTGTGCTGAATAGTGTGTGCGTGTACGGTGGTGAAATAGTATAGGTTAAGTTGTGGATTGCACAACGAACAGTACTATTATGCATTTACGGATTTGAGTCCCGCCGCATCAAAAATTAAATGTGTGGAACAACTTTTTCCTTTTTTATTTTAGATTTTGACTTTCCATAAATATTGTAAGTCCATGGCCTTTTACGGTCAAAATATGATTGCAGCCGTTCTTTATTGTTCCGCAAATAATTTTGAAGTACGAGCAGCCTGGGTTGCTGCTATATTACAGTCGAACACACTCGACTGTAGCTTTCTTACTTGTTTGTACCTCTCCCAGTTGGTCCTGTTGTTTGTAAGCCTATACGGCCGTTTGATGTGTTGCAGCTGGAGTCGCTATCCGAGATCCCCAGTACGTGTGCTTGGCATTCCATTCGCCAGCTGCAACACATCTTTCACCGAACGAGTCTAAAAGTGTTCTGAATTTGTCCTCAAATATTGTGAAGCGGGGTGGGCAGCCAGATTGAGAGCAACGTTATAGCATTGGAGGCAGTCTTCTTGGAAGTTACTAAGAAAGTGGTGCTTAATTCGCTATCATATTAGTATGCCAATGCCTCCATGCCTTGCCATCAGGGTGATTTGTAAAGTAAAATTTGTATCCTGGTATTTGAAAATTGTACTTTTCAGTATCTCTGAGAGTAGCATAACATCAATGTTTCTTTCGGCTAAGAGCTGAGCAAGCTTATGCCGCGAAACGCAATAAGCGTTCTAGGTTGCTATTATTAAGGAAGTCATTATCCAGTTAAAGAAGAAACAAGTAAGAACGGCTACAGTCAAGTGTTGACTGTATAAGACCATGGATTTTTTAAGATTATGAAAAAAATCAGATTAAGACAAGTAAAGGAAGCGCACGAGCGCACCCGAAAGTTGGATACCATTCGCCCAGTTTTGGAAAAAATTATCACACTTTTATTTCCATTAAAAAACTCTGCACAAGTTCATCTGTCATTTAATAGCACCATCAAAATCTGAAAACATTATAGCAGTCAGCTTTACACACGCTACGGCTGAAACGAAGCATCGTGACGATGACGTCACGACGCACAGCACAGGCGCAAGCAGTGGAAGTACGGAAAACGGAAACATGGATAACTTCTTTGTTTATCGTCCTATTGGATTCTAATTTAAGAAATAGATTTATATTGCAATTATTTATGTCCATACCAAGAACATGCAGCAGAAAGCTGTAACTTCAATACTTCTCCTAATATCGTAAATAAGTGATTTGCGTGGGCGGTGAGCAGCTAGTGATCCTGAGTCAGAATATATATACATTGTGGGGTCTGCCACGCCTCCTTCTGCCTGTTACATACATTTACACATACTAAGTATACCATTTTTAACCATTTTCAATGGTGCAATGGTATAAAAACTGTTATTGGTAAACGTGTTTTTCAAAGAAAAATAATAAACAACACATATAATTTTCAATTAGACGCCAAGCAGTCCAAGCAGGTGGAAAAACACCAGCGTTTGGAAAAAACACTGCTTGCTTGCTTGCAGTAGGCGCAGTGCAAATCTATATGAAACGTTGAATAACTTTTATGTTCATTATCCGATCGGAACCAAATTTTCAGCGATCGTTTATGTGGTGATAGTTATCATACACACCAAAACTGAATACTGAAGCTTTATTATTGCGCTTGCTATACGGTTTATCAATTTACATTTCGACAAACACAATAGACCATGTATTTTTTTAGAATCCATGGTCTAACGAGCATTTAAATAAGGATGTTTTGATTCCTCATAAGCTCTTGCATAGTTGCTTGCATGAAGGCCATGAAGTCTATCATGCTTTGCTGCATCGAAAGCACAACGCCAATTGGCTGCTGTTGCATATTCTCGTGAGTGTTTGTGTAAAGAATGGGGGTGCCTGCTGTTGATGCTTGGATCCCTGATTTTAGTGCACTTGCAAAGGAAATATTTGGCACTGTTCGGTGGCTAATGATGAAGGGATGTTAGTTAGAATCGGTTCGGTTACTTTGTGAATTGTTGGTGTGGTACGATCGCGAGCTGAAGCTACTCATTTGTTTAGGCGACTCTTAATTTTCTTGTAAACAATGCATCCTCGCCATTTGGCTGTGTGTTTTTCGCCACAGTCGCTGCATAATTTAACTCAACTGTCGTTCTTGTTCTTAGGACAGTTTACGGTACTCTGAGCTTCGCTGCAAACGACGCAGATAGATTTTAGGGTGCAGTACGCTTTGGTGTGGCCATATTCTTGACAGTTGGTACACTACACAGGCTGCCTGCGCTTGTGTGGCTCTTCGACGGTTATTCTCCTGTGCAGTAAAAACAGTAGTTTATAAATAGGATGTACTTCATTTTTGCTGATTTTATGACTCGATGGCTCCAGTTCCTGTTAAGAATGTTGATCACCGTCTTGCGTTGAAGTTTGTCTCCTTAAGTGTCTCGATAATTTCGGATGGGGTCACTGATGATTCTATTCCTTTAATGACGACCTTCAATCCTTTAGTACTTTTGAACCGGTAGGTATAGTAACTCTTCCTAGCCATGTCAGTCTGTCCGTCCGTCCGTCTGTCCGTCCGTCCGTCTGTCCGTCCGTCCGTCTGTCCGTTCGTCCGCCCGTCTGTCCGTCCGTCTGGCCGTCCGTCTGTTGCAACGCAAACTAGTCTCTGAGTTTTAGAGCTATCTTGATGAAACTTGGTAACATGCTTCTCATTGCTGCAGGCTGTAAATAAGTCGGAACGAGCCGGATCGAACCGATGTATTGTATAGCTGCCATAGAACCTATCGGCCGATTTTTGTCATTTTTTAAGATATTGCCAAGAAACTTTCGCAATCTATGCCTTAGTATGTCCATTTAAAATTGTGCACGTTTTATCAAAATCAGATCGATATATCGTATAGCTGCCATATAACCCATCGGTCAAATTGAGTTATTTTTATACCCGCTACTCATAGAGTAGAAGGGTATTATAACTTTGTTCAAACCGAAAATGTATGTAACAGGCAGAAGGAGGCACCTCCGACCCCATAAAGTATATATATTCTGGCTCAGGATCAACAGCCGAGTCGATATAGCCATGTCCGTCTGTCCGTCTGTCTGTCCGTGTGAAAATCTAGATCTCAGCTATTATAAGAGCTAGGACAACCAAATTTGGTGACAATATGTGTTATTATTGCACGCTGATCAAGTTTATTTTGGATTTTGGCCACGCCCCCTTCCGCCCCCGCAAATCGAAAAAACATTGATAACAAGTGCAATTTTGATGCCATATTGTTCATTTTCGGTTTAGCCAGATGATCTCTGAAAATTTGGTAACAATCGGATAATAAACACAAAAGTTATTCAGCTTAACGTTTTCCACAGCTGTAAGCAGCACTGCCGGCAGCGCTGCTTGCAGCATTGTGCCGAATCGTGTGTGCGTGTACGGTGGTGAAATGGGTTAAGTTGTGGACTGCAAAACGAACAGTACTATTATGCATTTACGGGTTCGAGTCCCGCCCGCATCAAAAATTAAATGTGTGCAAAAATGTTTTTTTTTTTATTTTATATTTTGACATTGCATAAATATTATAAGTCCATAGCCTTTTACGGTCAAAATATGATTGTAGCCGTTTTTTTGTTCCGCAAATAAATTATGTACAAGCAGCTGGGTAGCGGGTATATTACAGTCGAGCACACTCGACTGTAGCTTTCTTACTTGTTTAAAATATCGCTATGAAACTTTCCCAATTTATGTCTAAGTATGCCCTTTAACGGCTGTCGATCGAAATTGGACCGATATATCGTATATCTCCCATAGAACCTATTGGCCGACTTTTATAATTTTTCAAGGAATCGCTATGAAACTTTCCTGATATATGTCTAATTACATATGTCCATTAAATGCAATGCAAGTTTTATTAAAACCGGACAGATATATCATTGAGCTACCATGAAACCTATCTGCCGATTTAATATGTGGAGTAACTGCAATGGTATAAAACCTTCGGCGTGTCGAAGGTAGCCTTTCTTTCTTGTTTGTTTTGTTTCGGTTCTTGGCCGCTTTTGCTCTCAAGAGTCGGTGAGAGTGCACTTGCTTTGGTTGTTGCTGTTTCAGCAGAAATGTACACCGCTCTCGGTATTGAGCATAGGGTTGATGTTGTTGTTGCTATAGGCAGTTGTAGTAGATATCGAAATTACTGTACTGGTAGCTACAGAGCTTGACACCGTTTGCAATGGGGAGAGCGTTAGAAAGACGCTCGCTGTGCGTTTGGCACTCACGGGCGTCAGGCACAACGGAGAAGTATGTATTGTTCCGTTGGAGAGAGAGTCGGCGCTCGTCTTGCTCTTTTTGCCGCTGAGCGCGAAATTGGCGTCGGCTTATTTTAGAACTGTCGATTTGTTCTTTATCTAATTGTTTAATTTTATACCATTCGACCATTGAAAATTGTCAAAAATGGTATACTAAGTTTGTGCAAAAGTATGTAACAGGCAGAAGGAGACATGGCAGACCCCATAAAGTATATAGATTCTGGCTCAGAATCAACAACCAAGTCGATTGAGCCATGTTTGTCTGTCTGTATGAACGTGAAGATCTCAGCAATTACAAAAGCTAGAGACACCAAATTTGACATGATGGTTCCTGAATACCATACGCAGATCAAGTTTATTTCAAATTTGGAGTGCCACCCCCACCGCCCACGCAATCAATAATTTATTAATATTAAAGAAAGTATTACAGTTGCAGACAACAAATTTGGCATGCTGATACCAGTAAATCATGCGCAGATAAAGATTTTTTTCAAATTTGAGGTGCCACGCCCACCGCCCACGCAATCGATAATTCACAAATATTAAGGAAAGTATTAAAGTTACAAATTTCTGCTTTAAAAAGTAAAGATGCTGATAATATGCACCCAATCCCATAATTACAATCCGATCGGACAATAAATACAGAAGTTATTAAAGAAAACGTTTTACATAGTTCCGTTGCCCGCGTCATTGCAGCATATCGTCATGCAGTGTTTTAGCCTTTGTGTGTGTGTATGCATGTGTGTGTAAGGGCACTAACTCGCTAGTTAGTGCCACTACGAAGTTGGTCGAATGGTATCTTACGATCGGGCGCGCTCGACTGTAGCTTTCCTTACTTGTTTCATTTTATTTTATGTTTCCACACACAAGAAAATTTTGTAGATAAGCATTTTAACAACACTAATAGCGTCTTTCGATGATATTTACATTATATTTTGTTTTATTTATTCACTTCACTTAAGTTAATTAATTCTGTACGGAGCTCGATGAAAACCGACTTACCCTTACTGTGGTACTTCTTTGCTTCTAAGTGCTTAATATTCTATTGCTTGCTAACAGTGCTTTAAATTGATGTGGGGTGTCAAGCAAATCACCTTTACGAGCTTCCGGGATTTTTTGAATTTATCAGTCAGTCTATTTATCTGCTTCTGCGTTTCCGAATTTATTGCTATATGCCTAGAGTTTGACACTTCTAGTTGGGCCTCTATATTTCGGATTCTTAGGAAATTTGTGGCATCCGGGGTGCCAGCTGTTCCCACTATGACGTTATATCTTTCCGATATGCCCCCTTATTCAGTGGCCTTTGAAAAATGCTGATTGCATTTTTAAAGCCAAAGGGTAGACGACAAAATTCATATTTGCCGCTACTCACAGAGAAATATGTGTTCTCGCATCATGTTTTGCGAGGTAAATTTGGTGGTACCCTGACTTTAAGTCAAGGGTAGATAAAACTAAAGCTTCTCAAGGTTCGCTAGAATCATGAGAATCCTGGGCATGGAGAGATCGGCATTAAACTTTCATTAATATTGGTAAAGTTTACGTCAGCACAACTGTAGTACTGTATGGTTTCAGAGCTGCCTTTATATTCTAACACGTTCTCAGCTAGGTTTATCTCTACCCCGCCCTGCGTTAGCAGTTTAAAACCAATAATGTGCTATACGGTTTATCGATTTGAGGGGCGGAAGTATGCGTGGCCCAAATTTTAATACAAATTTTACAGCGTATGATTCACATAAGTGTTGTCACCAAATTTGGTGGCTCTAGCTTTTTTAGTTTCTGAGATATAGGCGCTTGCTATACGGTTTATCGATTTGCGGGGGCGGAAGAAGGCGTGGCCAAAATTGTAAAAAAAATCGTCATGCAGTGTTTTAGCCTTTGTGTGTGTGTATGCATGTGTGTGTAAGGGCACTAACTCGCTAGTTAGTGCAACTACGAAGTTGGTCGAATGGTATCTTACGATCGGGCGCGCTCGACAGTAGCTTTCTTTACTTGCTAGACCATGGATTTTAAAAAAATACATGGTCTATTGTGTTTATCGAAATGTGCGTTACAGACAGAAGGAGACATCTCCGACCCCATTAAGTGCATATATTCTGGCTCAGGATCAACAGCCGAGTCGATATAGCCATGTTCGTCTGTCCGTCGGTCCGTCTGTCCGTCCCTGTGAAAATCTAGATCTTAGCTATTTTAAGAGCTTAAACTACCAAATTTGCTGATCAAGTTTATTTTAGATTTTGGCCACGCCCCCGTAAATCGGAAAAAAATCATTGCAAGCTCAATTTTGATGCCTATCGTTCATTTTCAGTTTATATGATAACTATAGCTAGCCAGATGATCTCTGAAAATCTCTGAAACATAAATCTCTGATAATAAACACAGAAGTTATTCAGCTTAATGTTTTCCATAGCTGTAATCAGAGCTGCCGGCAGCATTGGACTGAATAGTGTGTGCGTGTAGGGTGGTGAAATGGGCTAAGTTGTGGACTGCAAAACGCACAGTACTATTATGCATTTCGAGTTCGGGTTTCGGGTTCGAGTTCCGCCCGCATCAAAAATTAAATGTGTGCAAAAATTTTTTTTTTTGTTTTAGCTTTTGATTTTGCATAAATATTGTAAGTCTATGACCTTTTACGGTCAAAATATGATTGTAACCGTTCTTTATTGTTCCGCAAATAATTTTGATGTACGAGCAGCTGGGTAGCGGGTATATTACAGTCGAGCACACTCGACTGTAGCTTTCATACTTGTTTCGTTTCAAGGCATTCGATTCATTGGCTGACCTATATTGTACTGGCTGCCTAAATTTGGAGGATGAGTAAACTTCCATTGTCTACGGGGATTGCGATTTGTTGTCCTTGCTAGCCTGCTCTTAAGGGTTGCCAATTTGTCGTCGGACAAAGTGCAGATTCCTATGATGGTTTTGATCGCCTTTGCAGAAGCAGTGAGTTTTTTCTCAACTTCGTCATAGTATTGCATTTCCGGCATATCGCCCTGTCACAACAAACACATAGATGTTTTAACAATATAGGTACAATCTAATCTGGCTAAAATGGCATCAAAATTAAGCACGGTGTTGTGCGACACCAGCAGGGCACCAGTTGCACCTCTGATCTTGTTATGGCGACTTAATTATGTCTAGAAAAATGTCACACCTGGCATCTGGCCTAACTGATTTTTTTTCCAATGTTACAATTTTTTTTTGTGTTTTATTTATAAAGCATACGGGGAAACAAGGATTTTTGTGTCTTTCGTCTCAATTAATTCAGCCTAGCTGGGGGTGCCGACTAACAAAAGTTAGCTTTGGCAAAATATACACTTAACAATTATTCTAGCAATACAGAAAACAATCACAGATACATACATATATATGTAATACAAGAAATGCGTCAGCGTCTGCTGGCCCTTGTCAAAGAAAAGCGTGCATTGAGATCTCTTGGTTGTTGCCTGTTAAGCGCCTTTGCTGGGCGAGATCTGCTAAGTGCACTTGTCAGCCGATTTTGAACTACTTTGCTTATAATGCGTTTCATTTATTAACTGGTATGTGTCTTTAATATAATTTTTGACCACCAACGCGTGTGTCCGTGGCTATGTGGGAGACTGCGTAGTCAATAACGTTACCATGTCGCAGTTCTTTTATCTATGTTAATTCTCCTAATAGCTTCTGCCAATCCATAAAACATCAAATATATTCGGGTGTTTTAATACCATTCATCCAGTAAAAATGGTCAAAATGGTATACTAAGTTTATATATAGGTATGTAACAGGCAGAAGGAGACGTGGCAGACCGCATAAACTATATAGATCACTAGGTTCACTAGCCGAGTCGATTAAGCCATGTCCCTCTTTCTGTATGAATGTCGAGATCTTAGCTATTACAAAAGCTAGAGACACGAATTTTGGCATGATGGTTCCATACGCAGATCAAGTTTATTTCAAAGTTAAGATGTTACGCCCACCGCCCATGCAAATTGATCATTTACGAATATTAAGAAAAGTATTACAGTTACAGACACCAAAGTGAACATGATGTTTCCTGTTTACCATGCCAAGATGAAGCTTAGTTCAAGTTTGAGCTGCCACGCCCACTGCCTTTGCAAATCGATCAATTACGAGTATTAAGGAAAGTATTAAAGTTACAGCTTTCTGCTTTGGCACACGTAAAGACGCTGATGATATGCAGCGAATTTCCAAATTACAATCGGATCGAACAATAATCACAAACATTTTAAGAAAACGTTTTCCATAGTTTCGCAGCCCGCGCCATTGCGTGACGCCTCGTTTTAGTCTTTGTGGGTGTGTCTGTATGTGTGTGTGAGAGCAAGTTAGCGCCATATATTCACATTTCTGGAGAGCAACTACAAATTGGTCAAATATTATCTTACGGTCGGGTGCACTCGACTGTTACTTCCTTAACTTGTGCTTACTTAAAATGTTTATATATGCCACGATTTTCTGGGTTGCCTATTTTCAATTGCTTGCCCTTACGCCAATTTGGGCAACTTTCGCTTGATTTTAATTTTTTGATTGCGAGATGCCTTTCCTTTTAATAAAAAAACACTTGCACATTGCAATTATTAATAAGCAGACAGGGCAACTTTAATGCAAAATAAGCATGAGGGTATTATGCTAAGCGCAGTTTTGATAGTAAATGATTATAAAATGCGTAAGCAAATGCTAGCGACCATGAAGCCTAAGAACAAGAGCCCAGCAAAAAGAAAAAGGCCAATAAAAGTTTTGCGCACTGGTCGAAGTAGAAACAGGGGAATGCGATGCAATGAAGCTCAAGGCCATCAAAGAAGCTGCGCGCAACACATGCCAGCGCGGAATAGAAAAGCGAGCGAGCTAGCAGACCGTTCTTGGAAGCATACTGTTGTGGTGAGGGGGCCTTCCTTCAGGGACTAGCTATGATCTTCAGTAATGATCTCTCTATGTCTTCGTCCTGGTCATCTATGGATTTTTAGGTTGCATTATTTATTTATTTGTTCACGCATTTGTGTTCATTGTTGAACGATAATTCTTTAATTTTAACTGTGCAATTGGAATATTTAGTTGGTAACAAACTTTGAATTGTGGATTAATTTCGCACTTAGATTCTATTCTTGTTCTGTTTAGATTAAAAGCGAATATATAGCCTTTCTCTGGTTTAAATATTTATACCCTTGCTTAGGGTATATTAGTTTTGGGCAGAAGTTTGCAACGCACCTTAGGAGACATCTTCGACCCTATAAAGTATATATAATATATTTTTAATCAGCATCAATAGGGGAGTCGAACTAGCCATGTCCGGCTATCCATCCGTTTGTCCGTCCGTCTGTTGCAACGCCAACTAATCTCATAGCTTTAGTGCTATCCTGATGAAACTTGTTATACAAGCTTCTCATTGCAGCAATTGTAAATTAGTTGGAACGAGCCGAATCAGACCGATATATCATATAGCTGTCATAGAACCTATCGGCCGATATTTGTCATTTGTCAAGATATTACTATGAAATTTTCCCAATGTTTGTCAAAGTATGTTCTTTAAAGGCTGTAAAACACATATAGAAATTGGACAGATATATCGTAAAGCTGTCATAGGTCGAATTTCCCAGCTATGTCCAGGTATGTCCTTCAAAGGCTATGAGAATTTTCTGAAAGTTGTCAGGCTTTTATCATTTTTCGAGATGTAGCTATAAAACTTTCGTGATATTTTAAGTATGTATGTCCATTAAATGCTGTGAAATGCGGACAGATATATCGATAAGCTGCCATAGAACCTATCGACCGATTTAATAATTCGAGTAAATGTAAAGGTATGAAACCTTCGGCGTGCCGAAGATAGCCATTCTTTCTATTTAATATTATACCTTTGAATTAAATTCCGTCAGATTGACAATTTCGCCCTCTGTGTTTCGGGTGCGCTCGATTGTAATTATTATTACATGGTAAATTTGGAAGAGGCTTCTGAATTTACCTTTATTTCGTTTCAAAGTATATAATTTTAATTTTGCCACCCAATTAATTTAAATTTTTTTATTTTAATGGCTTAGGTTCTTTAAGCACTTCGGCTGATGGCACTTGTAATTCCGACGATTTTAACTGTTTTAATGAAAGTGTGCAAGATCAACTTGGAATGGAAGCAATCGCTAGTCTACACCGTCAATTGGATGATGACGACAATGGAAATATCGACTTAAGCGAATCAGATGATGTAAAAAACTATTAATTTAAATTAAAAGCTTAGTTTCATTTTAATTTTTATTCAGTTCCTCCGAGAAGAGCTTAAATATGATTCGGGTTATGAAAAACGTCAAAGAGCATTCCATTTTAACGATGATATGCATATTTCTGTTAAAGAACTATGGGATGCTTGGTTGCGTTCTGAGGTGCACAACTGGACAATAGAACAGACCACAGATTGGTTGGCGCAGTCAGTGCAATTACCACAGTATGTCGATCTCTTCAAGTTACACAAAGTAACAGGCGCTGCTTTGCCAAGGTACAATAATTTTAATATGCCTTCAAATCGTGTTCAATGTCAATGCAATATTTGTTGAGTAAAAAAACTAACGAAAGGTACAGTTAAGCGCGTCTGATAGTTCGGCTGTGTCGCCACAGACACCTTTCGCACAATTTTGAAAAGCCGCTACAAACATATAAACAAATCCCATCAACAGAGTCATCTGTTGATCATCATCATCATCACATATTTTTTCTTGCTTTCATACACTCAAAGAGACAAGCACACAAAAACTAAAGCGCCGCGTCGCGAAATCAGCGTCAGGGTGGGTTGCTACCAGACGCGCTGCTAGTTCTGTGCTTATAGTTCGACAGGACTGTAATTATCAATCTACGTGCATACGAAGGCAGAAAACTGTAACTTTAATACCTTTAAAATAATCGTTGATAATCAATTTGCAATTATATAATATATTCAAATTATTTAGTGGTGGACGTCATCAAAAATTAAAATTATAAATATATCAACGAATAGTATACAGGAACCTTCATGTGCAATTTGGTGTCTCTTCCCTTAGTAATAACTGAGCTCCAGACGTTGAAGCGGAAAGAGAGACAGAGAGACAGACAGACGGACAGAATAACGGCTATGGTTCAATCAACTTATCTAGGGGTCATAAGAAATAACATATAAACTTTGTTAGGTCTGTCACGGCATAAGGATGCCTGTAACATACATTTGAAAAAAGCTAGTACACCGACTTTAAATCATTTTGTATAGTTGACGGATATAAAATACTTTTAAAAGTGCCATACATTATTAGAAACAATAACGACGGCTATAGTCGAGCACGCCCGATAGATAGATACCCTTTGTCCAGTTTTAAAACATTTTATCACACTTAATTTCAACGAAAAATTCTACACAAATTATTTTGCCGCTATTACATATAAGATTATACTTTGTATAGATAGAACACATCTCTGACCTAAATGCAAATTTGGTTTCGATCAGTTAATAAACTTAGGTAGATGTTTTTATACCTGCTACTCATGGAATAGAAGGGTATTATAACTTTGTTCAAACCGAAAATGTATGTAACAGGCAGAAGGAGACATCTCCGACCCCATATATATATATTCTGGCTCAGGATCAACAGCCGAGTGGATATAGCCATGTCCGTCTGTTGGTCTGTCCGTCTGTCTGTATGAACGACAAGATCTCAGCTATAACAAAAGCTAAATTCGGCATGAAGGTTCCTGTATACCATACACAGATCAAGTTTATTTCAAATTTGGAGTGCCACGCCCACCGCCCACGCCAATCGATAATTTACGAATATTAAGGAAAAAATTACAGCTACACCAAATTTGGCCTGATGGTGGCTATAAACTATGCGCAGAATGCGTTTTTTCAAATTTGGGGTACCATGCCCACCGCCCACGCAAATCGATAATTTATGAATATTAAGGAAAGTATTAGTTACAGACACGAAATTTGGCATGATGATTCCTGTAAACCATGCACAGATAAAGGTTGTTTCAAATTTGAGGAGCCACGCCCACCGCTCACGCAAATCGATAATTAAAGGAAAGTATTAATGTTACAGCTTTCTGCTTTAGCACACGCAAAGATGCTAATAGTATGCACCTAGTCCCTAAACTACAATCCGGTCGAACAATAAACACAGTTATTCAAGAAAACGTTTTGCACAGTTCCGCTGCTCGCGTCATTGCAGCATATCGTCGCGCTTCGTTTAAGCCTTTGTGTGTGTGTGTCTGTATGTGTGTGTGAGAGCGAGTAAGTACTAGTTAGTGCAACTACGAAGGTGGTCGAATGGTATCTTACGCTCGGTCGCGCTCGACTGTAGCTTTCCTTACTTGTTTATAACCTTGAAAAATCCATGGTCATATACAGTCAACACTTGACTGTAGCCGTTCTTACTTGTTTTTTTATTATTATATTTTATTTTAGATTTTGACTTTGCATAAATATTGTAAGTGGCCTTTTACGGTCAAAATATGATTGTAGCCGTTCTTTATTGTTCCTCAAATAATTTTGATGTACGAACAGCTAGGTAGCGGGTATATTACAGTCGAGCACAGTCGACTGTATCTTTCTTACTTGTTTAGTACATAATTTTCGTATGCGAAGTTAGAATGCACTCTTAAGCATGCAAAAGAAAATATGCTAAGCACTAAAGCTATTTCAGGAACAATTTAATGGACGAATAATTTTTATGGTCGAGCCCTCTGTAGCTTTCCTTCCGGTTTAATTTGGGCCAAGGGTATCTTTCTATAAAATCTGCTTTAAAAAGACTTTGTTCACTTGTTATACCCGCTGCTCATAGAGTAGAAGGGTATTATAACTTTGTTTAAACCGAAAATGTATGTAACAGGCAGAAGGAGGCTTCTCCGACCCCATAAAGTATATATTTTCTGGCTCAGGATCAACAGCCGAGTCGATATAGCCGTGTCCGTCTGTGTCAGTGTAAAAATCTAGATCTCAGCTATTATAAGAGCTAGAACTACCAAATTTGGTGACAAAATGTTTTATTATTGCATGCTGATCAAGTTTATTTTGGATTTGGACCACGCCCCCGCCCGCCCCCGTAAATCGAAAAAAAAAATTGGGTACAAGCGCAATTTTGATGCCATAAGGTTTATTTTCGGTTTATCTGATAACTATAGCTAGCCAGACGATCTCTGAAAATTTAGTAACAATCGGATAATAAACACAGAAGCTATTCAACTTAACATTTTCCATAGCTGTAAGCAGCGCTGTCGGTTCCGCAAATAATTTTGATGTACAAGCAGCTGAGTAACGGGTATATTACAGTCGAGCACACTCGACTGTAGCTTTCTTACTATTTTTTTTAGATATTGACTTTGCATAAATATTGTAAGTCCATGGCCTTTTACGGTCAAAACATGATTCTAGCCGTTCTTTATTGTTTCGCAAAAAATTTTGGTTTACAAGTAGCTGGGTAGCGGGTGTATTACAGTCGAGCACACTCGACTGAAGCTTTCTTACTTGATTTTAAAAGAATTTATAATTTTCATGCCCACTAATTCAAAAACTTTATAGATTGGCGGTGAACAATCTACATTATGTAAGCACCGTGCTCGGCATTAAAGATCCTATACATAAACAAAAAATTTCTCTCAAAGCTATGGATGTAGTTCTTTTTGGACCACCACGAGGTAAGCGAACTTCCCATTAACATATTTTTTTCAGCAATCAATATATATTATAAAAGAGTATTGTGTCTTTTTGCCAAAAAGAGGGAGGAACATTCGTTCTCTATAAGTGTCAACAGCAAAGTCAATATATCTTTGCCCGTCTGTCCGTCCGGATCTTATAACCTATAATCGCTTGAGCTACCAAACTTGGTAATAACATGTCTAAATATTTGGTCACTCGCTCTTCCACTCGCGGGAATAGAAACAAGAAAGCAAGGCTACCTTCGACACGCCGAAGGTTTTATACAGTTGCAGTCACTCCACAAAAAAAAAAAAAATTCGGCCGATAGCTTCTACAATATGTCAGCTATACGATATCGGTCCGATGCGACTCGTTCTGACTTATTTACAGAGTGCAGCAATAGAGACATGTATGCCAAGTTTTATCAAGATAGCTATACAACTGAGACTAGTTTGCATTGCAACAGAGGGACGGACGGACAGACGGACGGACGGATGGACATGGCTAGTTCGATTCCCCTGTTGATGCCGATTAAGAATATTTATACATTATAGGGTCGGAGATGTCTCCTAAGGTGCGTTGCAAACTTGGAAAACGGACAGTAAATAATGATTATTCGTACTTTTTAAAGTTGAAAACCATCCACTTAAAGAAGTCGCACAGAAGGCTGCTAGTTGCTTACTCTTCTTATCTTGAAGCTTTTTTATATATCGCTGTTTTTATTTTTTCACTCGAAACAAAATTTTTATTTTGTAAGTGAAATTAATATCGATACATAAATATTGATTATTTTTTGAGCTTCACTTTTTGCTATCAAAATATCACTTAAACTTTTATAACCAATTTATTTTCGATATTTATACCGTAGCAGAAGCTATACTCATAGAGTAGAATGGTATTAAAACTTTATTCAAACCGAAAATGTATGTAACAGGCAGAAGGAGACATGTCCGACACCATAAAGTATATATATTCTGGCTCAGGATCAACAGCCGAGTCGATGTAGCCATGTCCGTCTGTCTGTCTCTCCGAATGAACACCTAGATCTCAGCTGTTATAAGAGCTAGAATTTGGTGACAATGTGTGTCATAATTGCACGCTGATAAAGTTTCTTTTTGGATTTTGACCCTTCCGCCCCCGTTAATCGAAAAAAATTGATTACCAACGCAATTTGCAAGCCTGTTTTTTTTCGCTTTATATGATAGCTAGCCAGATAAGCTCTTAAAGTTTGGTAGCAATCGGATTATAAACACAGAAGTTATTCAACTCAACGTTTTCCATAGTTGTAAGCAGCGCTGCTGCCTGCGCTGCCTACAGTATTGTGCCGAATAAAAAAAAACTGCAAAAACTTTTTTTTTTATTTTAGATATTGACTTTACATCAATATTGTAAGTCCATGGCCTTTTACGGTCAAAATATGATTGTAGCCATTCTTTATTGTTTCGCAAATAATTTTGATGTACGAGTAGCTGGGTAGCGGGTTTATTACAGTCGAGCACTCTCGACTGTAGCTTTCTTACTTGTTTTGGCCAGCAGTTTGCAGCGTCTCTTAGGAGACATCTCCGACCCCATAAAATGTCCGTCTATCAGTACGCCTATTGCATAGCAAACTAGTCTCTCAATTCAAGAGCTATCTTGATGAAACTTTGTACCCATGCTTCTTATTGCTGCACGCTGTAAGTAAGTCGGAACGAGCCGGATCGGACCGATGTATCGTATAGCTGCCATAGAACCTATCGGTCGATTTTAGTCATTTTTCAAGATATCTCCATGAAACTTTTCCGATAAATGTCTATGTATGTCAATGTAATGCTTTAAAAATTATCGTTAAGCTGCCATTTAACCTATCGGTCGACTTAATATTTTATGTAGCCGTACAGACATGCCAAAGGTAGCTCTCTTTCTTGTTTCATAAATAAAAGTATACAACGATATACAGTGACCCGTTGCTTGTACCTTTTCGGGCAGTATTGCTGTTACCGTGACGCCAAGATCTGACGACGGTTGCCTATAGAACTCGACAAAATAAGACGAAAATATCAAGTAAATTGTTTTGATTTTTGGCTTAGCTTAGGGGTCTCCAATAGTCTCCAATTTCCATACAATTTGCAGTCCAAAATGACCAGTGTGACCATGAGTGCTGCCTTCAAGCGGTCCAGTTTTTGGCAGTAGAGAGCCAAATTGAGCGTTTGGCCATAGGGGAGCAGCTCGTAGTAGATAAGTAGATTCCTTGCCAATCCCACCAAACACACAGCAAAACCTTCGTGGCCGTCAATCCGGTCTTGGCCACCGTCTGGGCCGCTTCCCCGAGCTTTGAGTACGACCGTTTGCGCTCGATGTTGTTACAACGTACAGAGTCAATTAATCTGTTAAGTAAACTGCCAAAGACAAACTTTAAGCGCGAATAAACACGTTTTCACTAGCACTATGGACAATAACGCTATCTCTTAGATAAAAACCAAACAAACTTTTTACTTTACCTAATATCATGCTATTATTTTTTATTAAAAAGTAAAATAAACATTAGATAATCACTTAAGGTAGTACAGAGTGAGTGTGTGTGAGATCGCGCGCTTTCACATACACACTCACTCTGTACTGCATGCGCCAGAACCTGCCTTTAATTCGCAAAAAAATATTTAAAATCTAAATTGTTAGTTAAAAAAAAAATCGCGCGATTTATTTTATAACTAAGAATTTATTTTTAAAATATATTTATGCAAATTATATGTAAGCTTGTGCGCATGCACTATAAGCGTAAGGGACCGTAAAATAACTTTACAATTTTACTTCAATTTTCCCCGAAAAATTGGTAATAAAGTGGTTATTGAAGATAAGGTGAAATTTTAAGTTATAAAATACGGCTCACAAAATATACGTTTCCGATCGAGATTTGTTTCACTTACAAAGTAATAGTTGAAATTTGAATCAAGTAGACAGAAATTATAGACTTCTCATTAAATTCTCATAAAAGATTTTTATAAAACATGATTATGGTTCCTGATTTTTACATGTAAATTAATTATAATTTCTAGAAACTGGAACGCGTTGGAAAGACTACATATTGGTCACGCTTTTATTAAGTGCTATTATTGGATGTTGGTATGCTTACCAACAAAATAAAAATGCCAAGCGGCATTTGCGACGCATGGCCCAGGATATGGAAGGATTGCAACGGGCTGAGCAAAGTCTTCAAGAGATGCAAAAGGTACTCGAGTTATTTAATAGCTACAATTTAAATCTGTAAGAGTTTTATATAAAAGTCCTCGCACAGGCTAAACCAGAGACGCTCTAAAAAATTCTTTATGAAACAAAAAAGAGATGAAAATATTTGACTATATTAGCCCTTGATTTTTAGACCATGGATTTTAAAAAAATACATGGTCTATTGTGTTTGTCGAAATGTGCGTAACAGGCAGAAGGAGGAATCTGCGACCCCATAAAGTATATAAATTCTTGCTCAGGATCACTAGCCGAGTCGATTAAGCCATGTCTGTCTGTCCGTCTGTATGAACGCCTATATCTCAGAAACTAAAAAAGCTAGAGCCACCAAATTTGGTGACAACACTTATGTGAATCATACGCTGTAAAATTTTTATTAAAATTTGGGACACGCCTACTTCCGCCCCCACAAATCGAAAAACCGTATTGATAGCGCCTATACCTCAGAAACTAAAAAAGCTAGAGCCACCAAATTTTGTGACAACACTTATGTAAATCATACGCTGTAAAATTTTTATTTAAATTTGGGACACGCCTACTTCCGCCCCGCAAATCGATAAACCGTATAGCAAGCGCAATAATAAAGCTAGAGTATTCAGTTTTGGTGTGAATGATAACTATCACCACCTAAACGATCGCTGAAAATTTGGTTCTGATCGGATATTGAACATAAAAGTTATTCAACGTTTCATATAGATTTGCACTGCGCCCACTGCAAACAAGCAAGCAGTGTTCTTTCCAAGCATTGTTTTTTTCGAAGTGCTTCGACTGCTTGGCATCTAACTGAAAATAATATGTGTTCTTTATTATTTTTCTTTGAAAAACACTTTTTCCAAAAACAGTTTTCTAAATCTGATTTTTTTCATAACCTTGAAAAATCCATGGTCTTATACAGTCAATACTTGACTGTCGCCGTTCTTACTTGTTTATATAATCATTTTGAGAAAAAAAAAAGAAAACAAAACAAATCATCGACTCATTCAGATTTGAACCCGTAAGCGCGAAAGTGCTATCGACATTGCAATCAGCCACCTGATCGATTTGCTCGTTTACACATGCAGTGCTCTGTTCTTGCACACGTAAGGAACTGATTATGAATTGTGGTGCTTTACAAAAAAAACAGATGATTAGCAGAAACGCTAACTGCATGCTTCATGATGCTGCTTCGACTTAAATACTATACATACAGAAATTATTATTCGAAATTCTGTGTTTCTAGCTTTTTATGTCATATCATTAAAAATGATCACAAATGGTGTACTAACATTGTGCAAATGGATGTAACAGGCAGAAGGAGGCAATGCAGACCGCTCATATATATTCTTGCTCAGGACCACTTGCTGAGTAGATTGAACCATGACCGTCCATCTGATTGAACGTCTGGATCTCAAGTATTACAAAAGCTGGAGACAACAAATTTAGCATAATAGTTCTTGTATACCCGGACGCGTGTATTCATACGGACGCGTGACAGACAGACGGGCATGGCTCAATCGACTCAGCTAGTGATCCTGAGTCAGAATATATATACTTTGTGGGGTCTGCCACGCCTCATTCTGTCTATTACATAAATTTGCACAAATTTAGTATACCACTTCTGACCATTTTCAATGGTCGAATGGTATTAAAACCAGTTTTTTTATACCCGCTACTCATAGAGTACAAGGGTATTATAACTTTGTTCATACCGAAGATGTATATAACAGGCAGAAGGAGATATCTCCGACCCCATAAAGTATATATATTCTGGCTCAGGATCAACAGCCGAGTCGATATAGCCATGTCAGATTGTCCCTCTGTCCGTATGAACACCTAGATCTCAACTATTATAAGAGTTAGGACTTCCAAATTTGGCAGTATGTACTATTACTGCACGCTGATTAGTAAATCGAAATCGAGTAAATCGAAAAAAATTGATTGCAGGCGCAATTTTGATGCCATATTGTTTATTTTCGGCTTATATGATAACTATAGCTAGCCAAACGATCTCTGAAATTTGGTAGCAATCGGACAATAAGCACAGAAGTTATTAAACTCAACGTTTTCCATAGCTGTAAGCAGCGCTGCCTGCAGCATTGGACTGAATAGTGCGTACGTGTACGGTTGTGAAATGGGTTAAGTTGTAGACTGCAAAACAAACAGTACTATTATGCATTAACGGGTTCGAGTCCCGCACGCCTCAAAAATAAAATCTGTGCAAACCTTTTTTTTTTTTTTTTTTTAGATTATGACTGCATAAATATTGCAAGTCCATTGCCTTTTAGAGTCAAAATATAATTGTAGCCGTTCTTTATTGTTCCGCAAATAATTTTTATGTACGAGCAGCTGGGTAGCGGGTATATTACAGTCAAGCATACTCGACTCTAGCTTTCTTACTTGTTTTTATATCATCTTTAAAATGCTGAATTTTATATTTGTTTATTATTACTAATTCATTTTGAGGTTTCTATTATTTTCTTTTGGCTGGTTGGAGCTTACGTAGATCGATTTTACTTTTGAACAACTCGTATTTAAGAAATTTATATTGCTAAAAGCTCTTTTATACCCTGTCAGTTTTATTACGTGGATTAGCTTAAATACTCCATTTTGAATTATTGCTGATCCCGTTTTTATAGGAATCAGTTGGGAGTGGGAGCAGTCTAGGATTGTTGTTAATCCATAGTACATCGGTATGAAAAATCTGTAATGGATATTATTTTTTTACCATTCGACCATTGAAAATGGTCAAAAATGGTATACTAAGTTTGTGGAAAAGTATGTGACAGGCAGAAGAACACATGACAGACCCCATAAAGTATATATATTCTGGCTCAGGATCAACAGCCGAGTCGATTGAGCCATATCTGTCTGTCCGTCTGTCCGTTTAACCGTCTGTCCGTCTGTCTGTATGAGCGTCAAGATCTCAGCTATTAGAAAAGCTAGAGACACCATATTTGACATGATGGTTTCTGTATACGCATACGCAGATCAAGTTTATTTCAAATTTGGAGTGCCACGCCCACCTTCCACGCAAAATAAGGAAGGTATTAAAGTTACTGACACCACATTTGGCATGATAGTTCCTGTAAATCATGCGCAGATAAAGATTGTTTCAAAGTTGAGGTACCACCCACCGCCCACGCAAATCGATAATTTTTTAATATTAGGGAAAGTTTTACAGTTACAGACACCAAATTTGGCATGATACTTCCTGTAAATCATGCGAAGATAGAGATTGTTTCAAATTTGAGGTGCCACGCCCATCGCCCACGCAAATCGATAATTTTTGAATATTAAGGAAAGTATTATAGTTACAGACACCAAGTTTGGCATGATGATTCCTGTAAATCATAGGTAGATGATGTTTATTTCAAATTTGAGGTGCCACGCCTACCGCCCACGCAAATTGATAATTTTTGAATATTATGGAAAGTATTACATGCACAGACACCAAATTTGACATGATGATTCCTATAAATCATGCGCAGATAAAGATTATTATAAATTTGAGGTGCGATAATTCACGAATATTAAGAAATGTATTTGAGCTATAAATCTGCTTTAGAACACATAAAGATCAAGATTATTTAAAATTTGAGGTGCCACGCCCACCGTCCACGCAAATCGTAATTTTTGAATATTATGGAAAGTATTACATGCACAGACACCAAATTTGACATGATGATTCCTATAAATCATGCGCAGATAAAGATTATTATAAATTTGAGGTGCGATAATTCACGAATATTAAGAAATGTATTTGAGCTATAAATCTGCTTTAGAACACATAAAGATCCTGATAATATGCACCCAATCCCAAAATTACAATACGATCGGACAATAAATACAGAAGTTATTAAAGAAAACGCTTTTCATAGTTCCGTTGCCCGCGTTATTGCCATCAAACGTCGACCACATATGCTCAAAAAGGTTACCAATGTCTGCACACGAATATATTTCTATATCGTTGCTATCTTTGACCGCGTTGAGAGGAACTGGAACTCTACCAATTTATTTCTTAATTTCTGCCCGTTTTTTTTTGGTTGTAGAACGAGGCTCTGGCTTTTTTGGCTTTTCGGTGCTTTGACAGTTTTGGAAATTATGCCAAAGAGTTTATTTGAGATTCCTTGAGACCTTGAGTTTTGAGTTGACCCAATTGAAATTATTTACATATTTCTTTGGCTTGGCTTTCTCTTGCAGATTGGCAGCGATAGCAGCCATTTTAATTGCCATTGTTATTCTATCTGCAAAGAGATTCAGGTTGTGAGAGAAACGAAAATCTAAATATTGTTTGCATTTAAACTGGAATAAATTCCAAATATCAAAATCGGTTTGAAATTTTATATTTAGAGAGATGATTTTAGTTTTTAAATTAGTCTGAATGATCATTGTAAAGGGGAAATGATCACATCCATGAAAGTTTTTGTTGATGGACTAATTGCAGGAAGGCATTAGGGAAGCTAAGACCATGGTAGGGTTTATGTGCGTAAAGCTGTTATAGGTGGAGAGGTAAGTGGGTGAGCCGTTGATGATTTATTTATTTATCAGTTATTAAATTTGATGCCCTTTAGCATTACGAGAATTGGAGCCCCATTAGGGGTTCCAGGCGTTGAAATCGCCAAAATAAACTATCGATATTTGGTATTGTCTGATAATTTTAATTAAATCATTGGCCAAAAAGTAAATGTAAGAGGATGAGGCAAAAGTATAATACCAATAGGGCAAGTAGTCGAGTTAATTTGTAGATATTTTGAATATTTTGGCGAATAAGTATTCCTACTCCATGCGTAGCATTCAGATTGTAAATGTCGTTATAGAAATTACCAATATATGGCTTAGGCATTGGCGTATTTATATACCATTCGACCATTAAAAACTGCCAAAAATGGTATACTAAGTTTGTGCAGAAGTATATAACAGACAGAATATTTTGTTTTTATTTTCAAAATAAATTTGAAAGATTCCCTTTAAAAATATGTAAAACAAGTATAAACGGCTACAATAAATTTTTTACTGTATAAGATCACGGACTTTCGAAACTCATGCAAAATTAAGAATGCGAAATCTGTTATTAGTGAACGCATTTAAAATCAAGTAAGAACGGCTACAGTCAAGTTTTGACTGTATAAGACCATGGATTTTTCGAGGTTATGAAAAAAATCTGATTTAGAAAACTGTTATTGGTAAACGTGTTTTTCAAAGAAAAATAATCAAAAACACATATCATTTTCAGTTAGACGCCAAGCAGTCCAAGCAGTTGGAAAAGACAATGCTTGGAAAAAACACTGCTTGCTTGCTTGCAGTGGGCGCAGTGCAAATCTATATTAAACGTTGAATAACTTTTATGTTCATTATCACATCGGAACCAAATTTTCAGCGATCGTTTAGGTGGTGATAGTTATCATTCACACCAAAACTGAATACTCTAGCTTTATTATTGCGCTTTCTATACGGTTTATCGAATTGCAGTATGATTCACATAAGTGTTGTCACCAAATTTGGTGGCTCTAGCTTTTTTAGTTTCTGAGATATAGGCGTTCATACAGACGGACAGACGGACAGACAGACATGGCTTAATCGACTCGGCTAGTGATCCTGAGCAAGAATATATATACTTTATGGGGTCGCAGATGCCTCCTTCTACCTGTTACGCACATTTCGACAAACTCAATAGACCATGTATTCTTTTTAAATACATGGTCTAAAAAAAATCAAGAAATCAAGACTACCTTCGGCACACCGAAGGTTTTATACCCTTGCAGTTTTTCCAAATATTAAGTCGGCCGATATGTTCTATAGCAGCTTAACGATATATCTGTTCGATATTAATAAAACTTGCATAATGGACATAATTAGACATTTATATGAAAAGTTTCACTGCGATATCTCAAACAAGTAAGGAAAGCTACAGTCGAGTGTGCTCGATTGTAATATACCCGCGACTCAGTTGCTCGTACTTCAAAATTATTTGCGGAACAATAAAGAACGGCCACAATCATATTTTGACCGTAAAAGGCCATGGACTTACAATATTTAGGCAAAGTCAAAATCTAAAATAAAAAAAAAAAAAATTTTGCACACATTTAATTTTTGATGCGGGCGCGACTCGAACCCGTAAATGCATAATAGTACTGTTCGTTTTGCAGTCCACAACTTAACCCATTTTACTACCGTACACGCACACACTATTCGGCGCAATGCTGCAGGCAGCGAAGCATCGGGACGATGACGTCAATGCTGCAAAGGCGCAAGCAGTGAAACTACGGAAAACGTTAACATGGATAATTTCTGTGCTTATTGCAATTATCTATGTTCATACCAAATCATAAGAAAGTTTTAACTTTAATACTTCTCCTGATATTCGTAAGTTATCGATTTGCGTGAGCGGTGGGGTCTGCAACGCCTTCTTCTGCCTGTTACATCCATTTGCACAAACTTAGTATACCATTTTTGACCATTTTCAATGGCCGTTAGGTTCTATGGCAGCTGTCCATTTTCGATAAAATTTGCACAGCCGTTTAAGAACATACGTAGACATGTATCGGGAAAGTTTCATGGCGATATCTTGAAAAATTACAATAATCGGCCGATAGGTTCAATAGCAGCTATACGATATATCGGCCCGACTTTGATAAACTTTGCACAGTTTTCAATCGACATACTAATACATAGATTGCGAAAATTTCTTGGCAAAATCTTGAAAAATTACAAAAATCAGCCGATAGGTTGTATGCTATACGATACATCGGTCCGATCTGGCTTGTTTCGACTTATTTACAGTCTGCAGCAATAAGAAGCATGTATACCAAGTTTAATCAATATATTTAGCTCTAAACTCAGCGACTAAATTGCATTGCAACAGACGGATGGACAGACGGACATTGCTAGTCTCCCCTTTTGATGCTGATTAAGAATTTATATAGTTTATAGAGTCGGAGATGTCTTCTAAAGTGCGTTGCAACCTTCTTGCCAAAATGAATTTAGATGAACCCTGCTAATCTCAGCTATTAAAAAAGCTAGAATTTGACATGATGATTCCTGTATACGAAACGCAGATGATGATTTATTTCAAATTTGAGGTGCCACGCCCACCGCCCACGCAAATCGATAATTTACGAATATTAAGGAACGTATTACAGTTACAAACACCAAATTTGCCATGAAGGTTGCTGTAAATCATGCGCAGATAAAATTTATTTTAAATTTGAGCTGCCCCGCCCACCGCTCAGTCAAACTGATTATTTTGGAGTATTATGGAAAGTATTGGGGTTACAGCTTTCTTCTTTGGAACACGTAAAGATGCTGATAATGCACCCAATCCCTAAATTACAATCCAATAAGCACGGAAGTTGTTAAAGAAAACGTTATTCATAGTTCCGTTGCCCGCGTCATTGCAGCATATCGTCATGCCTCGTTTTAGCCTTTGTAAGTAAGGAAAGCTACTGTCGAGCGCGCCCAAAAGTTAGATACCATTCGATCAGTTTTGAAAAAATTATCACACTTTTATTTTCATCAAAAAACACTGCACAAGTTCAGCTGTCACCTATTGTTTAAATCAGATCTATGTACCTTTGAATAGCGCTATCTAAATTTGAAAACGTCGTAGCAGTCAGCTTTACACACGCTACGGCTGAAACGAAGCATCGGGACGATGACGTCACGATATGCTGCAAAGGGGCAAGAAGCGGAGCTATGGAAAACGCTTAATTGAATAATGTTTATGTTTATGACCCGATCAACTTGAAATTGAGATCTGTGTGTTCACACATACGCGTAACGGACAGAAGGGCGGACGGACTAATGTCAGACAGAAAGACAATCGACTCGGCTAGTGATCCTGAGCAAGAATGCGTATACTTTGTTGAGTCTGTCACGCCTCCTTCTGTCTTTTACAAACATTTGCGCAAATTTAATATACCATATTTGACCATTTGCAATGGTCGAATGGTATAATGATTGTAGCGGTTCTTTATTGTTTTGCAAATAATTATAAATAATAATAATTGATGAACGAGTAGTTGGGTAGCGGTTAAATAACAGTCGAGCACAATCGACTGTAGCTTTCTTACTTGATTACCCCTCGTTTGTATGTGTATGTGAGAGCTACGAAGCATAGCTGATTGGTATGAAACCTTTATAGTGGCACCATCTATTGACATTTCTGGTGCGACACTGTGAACGTTGAGCTAATGTAAATGACTTGTAGAAGGGGCTAAATAATTTTAGCAGAAAATGTTCTTGTTTACAAATAAGAAGTTGGGCGAATGGTATCTTACGGTCGGGCTTTTCTTGTTATAAATTACTTAAACTGTAATTAAAAGCGTAATTTATTAAATAGAACTTTGTATTTATATATTTGATATAGGAACTGGAGTTGGCTCGTATGGAACAAGAAAATGTTGCTACTGAAAAAATGGACCTCGAACGTCGCTTGAAAGAAGTACCTTCTTTAAAATCGTCCAACTCAGATCTGGAAGTACAACAGCTGAAGAAAGAAATTGAAATGCTTCGAAATGAATTAACACGGGCTGAATTTGAGTTGGTGGATAATTGTTGGGCACCCCCGCAACAATTGCAGTCATGGCTTCAATATACATACGAGTTAGAAAGTAAAAATCACCAAAAAAAACGCATCTCTGCAGAAAAACAACTTCAGACAGCGCGCGAAGCATGTGAAAAACTACGCAAAAAACGATCTAGTTTGGTTGGTGCTTTTGTGTCCACGCACGGTAAGAGTATTGATGACGTCGATCGTTCAATTGTTGAAGCGCGCAACGCTCTTGGAGAAGTAACAAATGAGTTACAGGAAAGACTTCATCGTTGGAAGCAAATAGAAACGTGTTTGGGAATAAATATTGTCAACAATAATGGGTTAACTTATTTGGAGAACGTTCTTTACAATCGTAATGGCGCAACGGCGGGCGGCACTGGTGGTGTCTGCTCCACAAGAAGCTCTAGAGGTATGTATCATTTATGTTTATTATCATATTCTTGCAAAGAGTACATTAATTTAGCTTAGATATTTTTAACGCACAAAAAGTCTTCGGCAACCTCATTAATTACAAATATACAAATATGCTTCTTCTGGAATAAATATAAATCAAATAAACTTTGTCTATCTGTCTGTCTTTTCACCTGTTGCAATGCAAACATGTTTCATACCTTAGGGGCTGTCTTGATAAAACTCGGCAAGCATGTGTCTTATGTACCATATATACTCTTTAAATTAATGTTAATGAGCCGGATCGGACCTAAATATAACCCACACTGCAAACTAAATTTTTATACGTGCTGCGTTTGCATTTTTTTGTGCTTACAGTCATCGGTTCTCGCAGGCACTCTGACCTAAGCCTAAGAGTGTTTTCCTGGCGACTACTTAAGCAATTACAATAGTTACCAACCATTGCTATTACTAAGCATACCTATATTCTTATTCTCTGCAAAAGGTATATTAATTTTGGCCAGAAGTTTGCAATGCACCGTGGGAGGCATTTCTGACCCTATAAAAAATACATGTATATTTTTTCTAATCGGCACCATAATGGTGCCAGTTGCAACGTTAGCTAGTTTCTCTTTGATCTATCTTAATCTTAATGAAACTTAGTACACATGCTTCGTTTTGTTGCATGCTCTTAATAATTCGAAGTGAGCCAGATCGGACCGATATATGGTATAGCTTCCATAAAAAAATTTTGCTGTGAATTTTTTTTAATTTAATTTGTCTACGTATATCTTTAAGGGACAGATATATCGTATAGCTGCAACATAACCTATCTGTCGATTTTTGCCATTTCTTTCAAGCCCGCTGGTTAGACCCATTTACAGCATGCAGCCAAAATAAGCATTCAACAATCGGATAATAAACAAACAGTTTATTCAACGTAACGTTTTCCAAAGCTGTAAGCAGCGCTGCTGGTGGCAGTGCTGCCAGCAGCATTGTGCAGAATAGTGCGTACGTGTACGGTGGTCAAATGGGTTAAGTGGTGGGCTGCAAAACCAACAGTACTATTATGCATTCACGGTTTTAAGTCCCGCCCGCGTAAAATTGAATTGTTAGTTTTTTTTTTTACATTTATGGGTGTAAAAACTTTTTTAATTATTTTAGACTTTGACTTTGCATAAATATTGTAAGTCCACTGCCTTTTACAGTCAAAACATGATTGTAGCCATTCTATATTGTTGTGCAAATAATTTTGATAAGCGAGCAGCTGGGTAGCGTGCTAGTGAAGGTCAAATTTGTACATTCCTTGTACTGAACCTCACTATATTCTAACAAAACATTAGTCAACTGTTGTTGTATTCAAGTGGTCTTACCGGAATACATTGGATTCCATTAACTCGTCGTCTAAGGCGTAGTTAGAGGGTATTTCTAGAAATGTGTAACGACCGAAGTCCGTTCGCCTCGCCTGCACACCCTGTCTTGCTGTAAGCCGGCTGAGCTCAGGGAAAATGGGCGGGGTTTTGTGTGCAGGCTCCGCTATCGACATTAACATAAATTTTCGACAGGAAACGAAAGTAAAGGTAATGGAAAAAAAACTATACCTTTATCACATATGACCCATCCCTAACAACTATCGTCGGAGAGCCAGATGGACTGCTCCCCTTCTTCACCCACCCAACTATGCCATACCGATATCGGGTACCGATATAACCCATTCAGCTGCCACATCACCTCCCTTACTGCCTCATGAAAATTCAATTTGTCCATTTTCTTTCCTCAATCATTTAATCACAAGTTATTCAATTATTATTTACAGCTTCGTGCTGCATAGTTTTTCAAACAATTTAGAAATTTCAATTATTGTTTATTCTTAATGCTATTATCCTACATCCCAATTATTCCTTCTTCTTTTTTATTCTTAGCGTGATCCGATATTATTCAATTGTTCAAAATGTGTCCGATAGATTTTTATTCGTGTCGATAGCTGTGCGTTTGATGTTTACTTTTTGCAAATCATGTCCGATAGTTCATTAATTCTTTTCGATAATTGGGCGATAAATGGTTAATTTGTTTTACTAATCATGTCCCATAGTTAATTAATTCTTTTCGATAGTTGGGCGATAAATGTTTAATTTGTATTACTAATCATGTCCGATAGTTAATTAATTCTTTTCGATAGTTGGGCAATAAATGTTTAATTCTTTTTTTTGTTGGCTGAAACGAAGCATCGTAACGATGACGTCACGACGCGTAGCACAGGCACAAGCAGTGGAAGTACGGAAAACGGGAACATGGATAACTTCGGTGTTTATCGTCTGATTGGATTGTAATTTGGGGAATAGTTTTATATTGCAATTATTTATGTTCATACTAGAAAGCTGTAACTTCAATACTTCTCCTAGTTTCGTAAATAAGTGATTTGCGTCAAAAATTGAAAATAAACTCGATCTACCTATGGTATACACACCTTCATGTGAAATATGGTGTCTCTAGCTTTTGTAATAGCTGAGATCTAGATGTTCAAACGGACGGACGGACAGACAGACGGACATGGCTCAATCAACTCACCTAGTGATCCTGAGTCAGAATATACACACTTTGTGGGGTCTGCCACGCCTCCTTCTGCCTGTTACATACATTTGCACAAACTTAGTATACCATTTTTGACCATTTTCAATGGTCGAATGAAATAAAAAGAGGGATCGCACAAAAAAAGAACCACTATATCACAATTCGATGACTGTTACTATTTTCCTTTCACCTACTTTATTTAAAATTATTTTACAAATGATCGTTTTATTCATAAGCGAGTGTGCGTGTGCGTGTGTGTGTATGTCTGAGTATGTGCATGAGAATGTATGAATGTATAGATCGGAATAAGAAAGAAAAGAAAAAAAATATAACAAAAGGTGAAATTTAAATAAACTAAAATAATTAAATAATAAACAAGTAAGGAAAGCTACAGTCAAGCGCGCCCGACCGTAAGATACCATTCGACCAACTTCGTAGTTGCACTAACTTGTACTAATTCGCTTTCACGCACACATACAGACACACACACAAAGGCTAAAACGATGCAGACGATATGTTGTAATGGCGCGGGCAACGGAACTATGATAAACGTTTTCTTTAATAACTTCTGTATTTATTATCCGATGGGATTGTAATCTTGGAATTGAGTACGATGGGCACTATCGATAAGCCAATATATATCGCCTGCGTATTCCCCAACACTGAACGTGCAGGGCTGCAATGAGATCGCATCGTTGCCACCAATCTCCCGAGGCGTTAAAATTAAAATTTGAATTTGACTTCAAATTCTGATTTAAATAATATTAACTGGCCATAGCGACCGAAATTCTTCACGGGTCTCACAAATGTTTCATTTATGTTGGGGATATTGCACTTCAATAGATGACTTGGGGCATTTATTGGATGCCTTTAACTCATCTTTTGATACGTGTTTGTATGGTTTATTTTTAGGCATAAGAGGAGTTTCCTCTTTATTAGATTATTTGGAATTCTCATTAGATACCATAGACTCAACTGATTGTTCGTGGATGTAACACATTTTGAAAGAGTATCCATTTATTGTGACTGTTTGTGTTGTGTAGTCTATTTGTGTATTAGTTGCTTCCAAATAGTCTCTACCTTTAAGTAGGTCAAAGTTATCTGACAAGTTATCGAGGTAAGATTTTTGCCTAGTTGGACAAAGTTTGCTTGAATGCATAATGATATAGTGCCATTTATATATTTTGCTTTACAAGATTTAATCGGAAAATTAAACATCTAAGAAAGCTACAATCGAGTGTGCACGACTGTAAAATACCCGCCACCCAGCTGCTCGCCTACAATCATATTTTGACTATGAAAGGCCATGGACTTACAATACATATGTAAAGTCAAAATCTAAAATAATTCGGCACAATGCTTCAGGTAGCGGTGCCGGCGCTGCTTATACCTATGGCAAACTTTAAGTTTTTACTTCTGCGTTTATTATCCGATTGTTACCAAATTTTTCGAGATCATCTGGCTAACTATAGTTATCATAAAAACCAAAAATGAACAATATGGCATCTAAATTGCGCTTGTAATCAATTTTTTTTGATTAACAGGGGCGTGGTCAAAATCCAAAATAAACTTGATCAGCGTAAAATAATAACACATATTGTCACCAAATTTGGTAGTCCTAGCTCTTATAATAGCTGAGATCTAGATTTTCACACGGACAGACAGACGGACAGACGGACATGGCTATATCGACTCGGCTGTTGATCCTGAGCCAGAATATATATACTTTATGGGGTCGGAGGTGTCTCCTTCTACCTGTTACATACATTTTCGGTTTGAACAAAATTATAATACCCTTCTACTCTTTGAGTAGCGGGTATAAAAAACAAGAATGGAAGGCTACCTTTGATATACAAAAGGTTTTATACCATTGCAGTTACCCCATATATTAAATCGTCCGATAGGTTCTATGGCAGCTTATCGATATATATGTCCGATTTTAATAAAACCTGAATATCATTTAATGGACATAATTAGACATATATCAAGAAAGTTTCACAGCGATATCTTGAAAAATGATTAAAATCGACTGATAGGTTCTATGGCAGCTATACGATATATCGGTCTTTCATATATATAGATATATATCGGAAGTTTCAAAGCGGTATCTTAAAAATAACAAAATTCCACCGATGGGTTCTATGGCAGCTATATATCGGTCCGATCCGGCTCGTTCCGACTTATTTACAGCGTGCAGCAATAAGAAACATATAAACCAAGTTTCATCAAGATAGCTCTAAAACTGAGGGACTAGTTTGCGTTGCAACTAACGGACAGACGGACGGACAGGTGTACAAATTAATACTTTGCCGGAGAATGTCGCGCGCGGCTCTACAAGTCCTATGTCAGGCGATTCCGTGACAGTAAAGACAGGGAGTTTTTATGTTTATTATTTATTTCCGCCAGCCAAGTGTAGCTGTAGCGCCGCAATATAAAGTCGAACTGAATACAAAAAAATGCTAAGAGTTAAAAGAGAGCAAAACTTTGTTTCGCAATCATGCTCATAGCGGCCACGCAAATATGCTGTGTTTGCCGACTATGCAACGACTTCCGGTCAAATGATTACTATGCAGATTCACCCGGAGTCATATAACGGTCAGCAATCTGGAGACTGTTGACTTTATTTAACTATTCCCCCTCTAAGTTAACGCCGCTCTCGGCCGACCCTATTCCAGCAATCATCTCGCATAGTTGCCTCGCAACTCTTCTTGTCCTTAGGATGCGATAACCCACCAGTGTGACGCAGATGAGGGTGCAGCTTATTGCTCCAGCGGTGAATACTGACAGTATTGTATGGTCGGCGCCAAATTACGCTCGTTCAACCGATTGAGATAAGGGAGACTAAGTACCTTCTGGCTGGCAGTGATGTTAAACAGGGGGAAGCTCGCAACTCCCGGGACTTTACTTATGACGCTGTTCCAGACGTCAATGCCGTTGTCGAGCCGTACCTTTGCCGGTCGGTCATTTATGATGACAATTCCATCGTCCACAAAGGTAACCGAGTCCAGATTGCATGGTTGGGATTCGCAATGGGCCTCACCGCCTGCATGAAGTTCTCTGGCACATGAGCTCTCTGATCACAGAGAGACACCGGGGGAGGCGGTACAATTTTCGACCGCGTAAGCTCCTGTATTGCACTCCGCTATGGTGTTGTCGTTTATCCGTAACGTGAAGCCTTCTCGTTCGACTAAATCTTATTTTGGGAAACCTAACTATAAAGTGTATGGCGTTAACGGACTGTAGAACCTTAATGGACGAGACGGACATAAGATTCCCTATGGGAGTGTCTGTGGGCTTCTCAAGCCAAACTGACTTTAAGTCTGCATGATCTAAAATGTTTGGGCTGACAATTTTGAGTTTTGCAAGTGTTATAGCCAGCATGAGATTTTGTAACTCCATCATCAACATTCTATTTCTGGCTAGCAAGGTCTCGTTTCAATGGCCGGAGTAAATTTGTGAATTTTTTGTTGCTTTGTGAATTGTGTTTACTGTGACTGTTAATTGGTTAATCTGATTTTTAATTCTTTTTTCTACTTGTTTATTGTGTGCATCGATCAGCTGAGTTTCGGCGAAACTACTCCTTTCTGAATCATTGGCGTCTGGGGTGCCTGCTACAACTTTTAGTATGGATCTTAGAAAATCTAAGCTTCTAGCTACCCTGTGGTGCGTGCCCAACGCTTCTAATAGTCCCTTAAGTGTGCTATATATAAGCTCAATAATTTTTTCATGTGCGATTGTGGGAACTGGTCAAACAAGCTGGCTGTCTCCCCCACTATGTGCGTATACTCTCAGAGGTTTGCTTCTGATATTGGCAAACTCCTCCCATACCAAGACTCGTCCCTCTACAACGAGGATGTACTTGGCGTGCGAGTAGTCGGTGATGTGCACCGAGGCCAAAGATACCGAAAGAAAGAGGATGAGTCCAATCCTGTAAGTGAAATGTTAACTATGTTTTTGTTTGTAAAAAGGGGAACCCAACACTAAGAAATACCTAACTTAAATGCTATATGCCGATGGCATTAAATCCTTTAAACCTAATTAAAACTATGCCAAGTGGCCAAAAGAAAGGGAAAAACGCGATTAGCCAGCGCAAGGACATTGCTTTTGGGATGGATGATATTTTAAGTTGTCCTTGTGGACCACCCTCCCCTTAATGAGGACTGTGGTCCCTATGTCCGCTTCTACGGCTCTCTCTTCACACAGAGGCGTGAGTATGTTTCCAAGCCTGCGGTTGGATTAAACCAAAGCTTTTTCTCCTACATCGAAAACCCTGTTTTGTCGGGAGGCAATCTGTTTGGCTCTGAGGACAACCTGAGCGTTTTAAATCCTGGTCTGGACTTCCGTTTGTGGCTCGTCGGGGTGTGCTTGTACAATGTAAACAGGTCTTTTGTTAATGACCGAATGGATTGACTTATTGTACTCCACCATGGCCAACAAAATTACCGCTACCGTGTCACTTATGCCTCTGTCGATTTGCAGACATCTGGAAAGCTCCACCAATGTACTATGGAAACGTTCCATCTGTCCGTTGTAGACGCTGTGCAGCGGTGGTGAATTTGAAATGCTGACATCAAAGTTGTTGGATAACATAGAGGTGATTGTGTGCGAGTTCAACGATGGCTCGTTGTCGCAAAATATTACTCTGGCCTTCGGGAAGAAGTTCATAAGCTGGAGCAATGCTGTCTTGAGATCCTCAATGGTCCTCGACCGAATGGGCTGTACGACAGCAAATTTGGAAAACTTGTCGATGCAAGGGAGAAAGAATTTCTTATCTGTAGAGAATATGTCCATGTGCAACATTTCTTCTGTGTGTGTTTGTATTGGAGACTCGCCAATCTCTTGTTTGCTTGGGTGTCTATCATATTTACCCCTCGCGTATGTTTCGCAATTCCGGACTATCTCATTAGCAAGCTTTGTCATTTTCAGAAAGTAATATTCGGACAGAACCTGTTTGACATTTTCCTGCGCTGCTCTATGGTATGTATGCTCTATTGTGTTCGGTTGTGAGGATTTCCCTTTTCTCCTCCGTCCCGAATATGTCTACTACCAGGTTCTTGCAGTGCCAAAATCTCGTGGCTGGGAACCTCCGGACGACCTCGTCCGGAACCATCGCGAACGTATGCAAGTCGCAGAGAGCTCACTGTGGATCCTTGCTGCGTATGATTCGGGCTCTTGTTCTTCCAAAGCGTTAAGCTGTTGTCTCTGGACAATGCATCCGCAACATGATTCTCCTTGCCGGGCTTGTAAAAGATCCGGGCATTAGACTCGTCTATGCGCGAATTACCACTGGTGTGCTCGGGATTACTAAACAATGGGGAGAATCCTACTGGTAGGGTAGAGATGATCGTCATCTTTTATTATTTTTTTATTATTTATGTAGTTTAATGCTATGTCTATATTATAGTTAATTCTAATGATTTTTTAGATGATATTTAGCTCTACATTCTCTTTCTCTATCTCTTTGTAGATTGAGTTTTGTGCTTTATTCAAATAGTTCTCGATTTCCGTCGTTCTATATTTATAAATTTCGTAATGTTTTCGATTTTTTCAAATAGGTTGTTTTTTACTATTATTTGTATGGCAGTGGATCTTTTAATTTCTGTTTATTATTTTCTATTTTTTTTAATTAGTTATCTAATCTTTTCTGATCTTCTGCATCCATATTCCCTGATATAGCCTCGGTGCCTAATCCGTCTATAAGTCCTCTTTTGCTTCTATTACTTGGTAACACTACCTTTTTTCTTTCGTTTACCTGTTGGAGTTTGATAACGTGTTTTTTGTTTGTGGAGCTTCCTTACCTAGTATTGCGATGGTTCTGTTAAACTGTCGTACTGTCGCTTGTAGTTCCATGAGGTTAATTTTTTGAGTTATCGTTTGGTAATTTCTAATTACTCTTGCTGGTCCCTTTTCTATAATAGCGGTTCCTTGTCCTTCGTTTAATTCCTGTATGATTATTGACTGTCCCATTACTCCTAGTAATCTGTAATTTTTTGAAAATAAATTCGTTTTATTATTTCTTTATTATCTTTTTAATTTTTCTTTATGGATTTTCTGTCCTTTTTTGAAAGAAAGAATGGGGAGAATCCTACTGGTAGGGTAGAGATGATCGTCTTCTTTTGGGACTGTCACTGGAATCGTTTGTTTTTTCGATTGAAAATAAAAATCTTTGATCTTTCCTCTTCAGAACTTCAATACAGAATGATTTTTCTTTTATTCATTCTATTTTACCTTGTTGCTAAGTGCTGAGTCGTTTATTTATCAAACTAGGCAGCCAATCCAACAATTTTCGAGTGCTGAGATTTGTAAGTCAATTATTCTGCTGCACTTGCATAATCGTTTTCAGTCAGTGGCATCGACTGAGGGGGTTCAACGTTTATGTCATGAGCGTAGCTCGTGGTGGTTTTTGGGCAATTGCTGAAGTGGTAACTCCTCCCCCCTTAGTGTGGAGAGATGGCCATAGAGATCGAATCTGTGGCTGAACGGCTGATAGTGTAGGTAATGAGCTAATTATTCGGTTTTGATTTATCTTTTTATTAATTATTATTATGATTATTATTATTTTAGCTAATATTACAATATTCATATAGGTGAGGGTGTATTGTTTTGTATTTGTTTCTTGTAATTTTATAATTTGATTTTGTAATTCTGTATTTGTTAAGTGTATTTTGTGAAGATTAGGTGTAATTATTTAAATTTCTTCGTTTTCGTAAATTTTTAGTTTTAGGTGTTTTTCTATTATGTTTTCTTCGTTATTAAATGTTAATGATTTGATTCTGATTGTACAATTTTTATATATTATTAATATTGAGCTTCGCACTGTGGGTTGATTCCCGCAGGTCGATTCTATTTTGGTTTTATCAAGATTAAAGGCGAATATTTATCCTTTTTCAGGTTCGAATATCTTTTCGTTTGATTCTTTTAATTCTATGTTACATTCTGCCTTCTTTTCTACCAATATGTCTTTTAAGCAATTATTATTGTCGTAAATATATGGTTGCCTGCAGTAAAAGAATCTTCCTAGTTCTAAACATTCTTCATCGTATTGATACGCTTTTTCTTTATTGTAAATTACGAACGGTTGAGCTCTTATGAATTTTGTATCGTTCATGGGTAATGGAACCAATCTAGCAAAAGTAAAGTTTTCTTTTGCTAATACTGGTATCTTGATCTTAAATAGAATTTCTGTTTTGTTTGTTTCCGTTGTCATTTCCAATAATCTATATGTGCCTTCTATTGTGTCGACTCTAATATTTTGCTGATTGAATATTTTTTCTATCTGTTCTAGCTCTTGCTCCCCTAATATGAATCTGGGTAAAATTTTAAGTTTTGCCAATAGTATGCTCTCTGCTATATTATTTATGTAGTTTAATGTTATGTCTATATTATAGTTAATTCTAATGGTTTTTTCGATGATATTTAGCTCTACATTCTTTTCTCTATCTCTTTGTAGATTGAGTTTTGTGCTTTATTCAAATAGTTCTCGATTTCCGTCTGTTCTATATTTATAAATTTCGTAATGTTTTCGATTTTTTCAAATAGATTTTTTTTACTATTATTTGTGTGGCAGTGGAATCTTTTAATTTCTGTTCATTATTTTCTATGTTTTTTAATTAGTTATCTAATCTTTTCTGATCTTCTGCATCCATATTCCCAGATATAGCCTCGGTGCCTAATCCGTCTATAAGTCCTCTTTTGCTTCTATTACTTGGTAACACTATCTTTATTCTTTCGTTTACCTGTTGGAGATTGTTCTCTAAGGTTTTTAACGTATTTTTTGTTTGTGGAGTAGCTTCCTTACCTAGTATTGCAATGGTTCTGTTAAACGGTCGTACTGTCGCTTGTAGTTCCATGAGGTAAATTTTTTGAGTTATCGTTTGGTAATTTCTAATAACTCTTGCTGGTCCCTTTTCTATAATAGCGGTTCGTTGTCCTTCGTTTAATTGCTGTATGATTATTGACTGTCCCATTACTCCTAGTAATCTGTAATATTTTGAAAATAAATTCGTTTTCTTATTTCTTTATTATTTTTTTAATTTCTTCTTTATGGATTTCCTGTCCTTTTTTTGAAAGAAATGATATCCCTTTATACGTGTCAACTATATGTTTCGAAAATCTCGGAGTTCCTCCTATTTTCTTTTCTATAAACTACATCTCCCGTTTCTAGTGGAATAGGGTCTGTTCTACTTTCGTTCGATTTTTCGATTCTTTCGTTTGCTTTTGCAGTTTTTTTCTAATACTTCGCTGTATAATTTGTTCCTGAATTCGTTTAGTTTTATGAGGTAATCGTGTTCATCTTTGTATTCTATGGTTCTATTAAACAAGTGTGTCTTTCCGGTGAATAGCTTAAATGGTGTCAGTTTTGTTGTTGAGTGAGTTGCGTTATTGTAGGTTATTAAAGTTTCAGTTAAAATTTCCTCGTGATTACATTCTAATTTATTTTTTTTCCTGACTTTGTAGATAATTCCATAAGTTTCTGTCAATGTCGAATGCAGTCTTTCTACTGTTGCATTACTGCTCGACTTCACGCTACGGAAGACCGTAAAGTGAAGTTCTATGTTATATTGTTCCCAAAAACTCTTGAATACTGCCGAATTAAATTCTACTCCTTGATCACAAATTGTCCTCTTAGAATGAAGGTTTTTAATTCTCTTACGATGTTTATATAGTCTTGCGTTAGCACTGTATAGGCTGCTGCGAATTTTGAAAATTTATCGATCATTGTTAGTATCGTTTTACTGTTTATGAAATATAGGTCTAGGTGAACAATATCTAAAGGTACGATTGGTTTTTCAGGTTTTTGGAATTTTAGTTTTTGCGGATTACGATCATATTTCATCGTCTGGCATATGTCGCAATCGTTGATAATTTTGGACACTATTGTTTTTAATTGAGGGAAGTAGTATTTTCTTTTTAAATGTAAGACTGTTTCATCTATTCCTCTATGATTATCACCGATATGGTCCTATTGCACTAAAGAGATTTTTTCGTCATTGTCGTTAATTTCGTCTAGTAGTATCGTGGCTCTTACTATTTTGGATTCGGGAAAATATGTTTCGTATACTTTTTGAATTATTGTGAATGTTTCGTTATTCGTCATGATAGCTATGATTTTCTTTTGTTTCAAGTGTTCTTTTAGGATTTTTATAATGCTGTTTTCTGTATACTGTTTTTCTGTATATATTGTTTTAATTTTATTTTTGAATGGGGTCTCCACCATCTTCGTTGTTTTTTCACCCCTTTTTAATACGATCTGGATTTTAAATTCATTGATGGGTTTTTCCGTGGTTGGGATATTAGTCGTTTCGTTACTGTTCTCTAAGTCGTCACCATTTGTTGCCCTTACTGATTGTGCATCTGAGACAAATGTTTCTAGTTGCATTTTACTCAATGCGTCTGCGTTTGTATTTAATTTCCCTTTTTTATATGTCGGAGCATTGGTAGCATTATTTGAATTTAGTACAGCAACATGAATAATGTATGTGTCAAAATTGTAATAAAGAAGAATAGAGAAAACAGAACAACCGTCATTGCTGTCTTGTGTTCTTTATATTACCGAAAGTCGGTGAGAGGACTAACTGTAAATTCTCTCACTGAGTGTGACCCGTGCCTACGTGTTTGGTGCGTTGCCTCTTCAGTTAGTTCATCCTGTGTACATGACTTGAAGAAGTGTGTGAGCGAGACTGGACTGGCTATTTGCTGTGTGTGCGAATGAGCAGGATGGCAAGTGTGTCATGAGCAAGCTGCGCAATAGATTTTGGCGACGAGCGTGCATGAAAAGAGAGAAGTCAGTCTTGGTAGAATATTCGGAGTACACAGACGATATTATTTGTGAAACGACTACAAGTGGAACGATGGTGCCAACGAAGGGAACGGGGCTCGCTGCTCGAGGTGCTAAGAATACTGAAGCAATTGACGCTTCGACATCAGAAGTGGGAGCCTCCTAACTCTTAGTTGCGCCAAATTTTGGAGCAACAAAATAGAAATGTTATGGGGTTGCTGCGAGCAATGCAGGCTAGCGCAGCGCATCGTGAGCCAAAGACGGTGTTTTTACCAAAATACAATCCAGAAGCTGCTGGCGCCGATTCGTGTACTTGGAGTATTACGGCCGACATGATTTTTATTGAAAACCCACTGGAGGGTAGTGCACTTGTGATTGCTCTCAGCAAAGCTTTGGAGGGCAGTGCATCGCAATGGCTTTCACAGATCTGTTTGGTTTGAATTCAAGCAACTATTTACGCAAATATTTGTTGGCGTAGAAACAGCTGCAGCAACACTTCTCAAGCAGCTAGAAGGACGCCCAGGGATTGGAGAGTGCGTGTCGTCGTATGCAAGCCGACTCGTCACTTCGCTAATGACGAAAATAAGAAATATGAAGCGCGAGGAATTGTTGGTGTCAGTTGTACTTGCTCATACTGCGCAACTGGACAGCAGACTGAAAAAGCTTGTGTGCACCACAAACATCAAGTCGCGTTGCGAATTGCAGCAACAGTTGCAGGTATACGAAATCGGGCAGCGTCAAGAGACTTCGAAGGCTGACACAACTTTGGGGCCAGAAAGGAAGAAGCAGAAATTTTCAAACATCATTTGCCATTATTGTGGAAAGTCAGGGCACAAAATCGCAGACTGCCGCCAGAAGAAAAATCGGGAATCACAATCGTCGGGAAGCGGGCATGCTGGAGGCGTTGGTATGAAGCCAAAAGAGCAAAAATCGAACGTAATATGCTAAAAGTGTGGACAGGCTGGACACATTTCTACTGGGTGTCCTTTGATTGGACAAAGCACTGAAAAGAGAGTTAAAATATGTTCGGTGATGGAACCAAAAAGTGTGCTCGTTTATTTGATTTTTGCATTGATTCCGGAGCCGAGTGTTCACTCATTAAGGAAAGCGCTGTTGGAAAATTCTCTGGAAAAAGACTTCATAATGTAGTAATGCTTAAGGGTATTGGAAACGATTGTGTATGTAGCTCTACGCATATTTTTACCAATGTAACCATTAATGACTTTATCCTGGAAATGTTATTTCATGTCATTATGGACAAGTACTTGAAACACGATATCATGATAGGCAGGGAGATTTTAAGTCAAGGTTTCGGAGTGACGATTGAGTCAGACAGATTCGGCATTTATAAAGTAAAACTGATTAATGTTGTAACTAAACCCAAAACATATGAAGATTGTATTAACGAAAATGTAGAGTTGAATAAAGCTGACAAGGGCCGTTTAATAAACGTTTTGAAACCATACACTTTATCTCAGGAGTTCCAAAGACACAAGTTAACACAGGTCAGTTAGAAATTCGCTTAATAGATCCAAATAAAACGGTACAAAGGCGACCATATAGGCTTAGTGTAGATGAGAAGCAAACTGTTCGTGCAAACATTGACGAATTGTTGGCGGCAAATATTATAAGACCGAGCTGTTCCCCATTTGCGAGTCCAATTTTATTGGTAAGAAAGAAAAACGGAACTGATCGCTTATGCGTCGACTATAGAGAGCTAAATGCTAATACAGTGTCGGATGAATTCCCATTGCCTCTTATCTCGGTTCAAATTGCAAGGTTGCGTGGGGGAAGGTATTTTTCTTGTCTGGACATGGCCAGCGGATTCTACCAAATACCTATTTACCCAGATTCAGTAGAGCGTACGGCATTTGTTACACCAGAAGGGCGGTTCGAATTTGTGGCAATGCCGTTTGGTTTGAAGAATGCTCCGTCAGTGTTTCAGCGGGCATTAATAAAAGCGTTGGAACCACTTTCGTATTCGTATGTTGTGGTTTACATAGATGATGTATTGGTTGTGGCCGAAACTAAAAGTGAGGCAATTTCAAGATTACAGGCAGTCATAGAAACTCTCATTCAAGCTGGATTCTCATTTAATTTTGAAAAATATACATTTTTAAAATCAAAAATTGAGTATCTCGGTTACGAAGTAGAGGCAGGTGAGCTTGGACTTAATCCTCGAAAGTTGCACTCATTAGTTGAATTGCCACCTCCGCAAACGGTCACGCAGCTAAGACAGTTTATTGGATTAGCATCATATTTTCGACAATTCGTGCCAAAATTCTCTGAAACGTTTAAGCCTCTATTTTGTCTTACTTTTAAAGACAATAATAGTTTTGATTAGAAGGAAAAACATGAAGCAGTGAGAAAGGAGATATTCTTTGCATTGACCCGTAGCCCGGTATTAACAATTTTCGATCCACAATATCAGGTTGAGCTTCATACAGATGCTAGCTCTGTGGGTAATGGTGCGATACTCATGCACAAGATAAACGATAAAAACCATGTTATTGAGTACTACAGTAAATGTACAACCCCAGCAGAGTCAAGGCATAATTCATATCTTTTGGAAACCCTGGCAGTATTTACTCAGTGAAATATTATCAACATTATTTGAAGGGTATCAAGTTTACAGTATATACCGACTGTAACTCTTTAATGGCAAGTCAACAAAAGATTGAGTTAGATTACAGGGTATATCGATGGTGGTTGTATTTAGAATCTTTTGAATTCGATATTGTGTATAGGAAGGGAAAACGCATGGCGCATGTGGACTTATCAAGAAACCCGATAACGAAAAAGTTACAGTTTGCTGCCAAAGCTCCTGAAATGCGTGTAGATTTAACTGAATTGAGTGACACCTGGCTTATAGCTGAACAGCAGTGAGATCTCGAAATAACATCTGTAATCTCTAAACTACAAAACAATGAGAGTCCTGCTAGTACGAATGAGTTGAGAGCTGGTTTGCTGTATCGTAAAATTCAGAGGAATGTGTAGAACTCGTTGGTTACCTGTAGTTCCAAGGTCTTATAGGTGGGCTGTCATTCACCACATTCACGAGGCTATAATACACCTTGGTTGGGAAAAGACTCTTGGCAAAGTGAATAGCTGTTACTGGTTTGTAGGAATGAAGAAATACGTACGAAAGTTCGTAGACAATTGCATCACGTGCAAACTGTCGAAACCACAATCTGGGAAAATTCAAGAAAATCGAAATACCCTTTCATACGGTACATATAGACATCACGGGTAAACTAAGTGGCAAGAACCACTAAAAAGAGTATATTATAGTCCTTATAGATTCGTTTACAAAATACGTTTATTTACACCATACTCTGAAGATAGACGCAGCCAATTGTATAGTATCAGTGAAGGCAGTTATTTCCTTGTATGGTGTTCCATCCCGTATCATAGCAGATCAGGGACGATGCTTTGCGGGATCTGAGTTTAAGGAGTTTCGCTCTGTGCATAATATCGAGTTGCATTTAATTGCCACAGGAGCTAGTCGAGCGAATGGACAGGTCGAGCGTGCAATGAGTACCCTTAAAAGTTTACTAATGGCGGTGGAGACACGCCAACGTTCGTGGCAAGAAGCATTAAAAGAGGTTCAGTTAGCAATAAATTGCACAATCAATCGGGTCACTAAGTTTAGTCCGTTACAGCTTTTAATTGGAAAAGACGTAAGACCATTAGGAATGCTATCGTATATTGTTGAAAAAAAATATGATAATCTACAGAATCTAAGAGCACAGGCAAAAGTTAATATAGAAAGTAATGCTAATTATGATAAGGAAAGAAGCGATTAAAGTAGGGCAAACGTTGTAAAGCATGATCATGTTCTGCTCAAGTGCGAAGAAAGAAATCATACCAAACTAGATCCCAAATTTAATGGTTCGTTTGTTATAACCGAGTTACTTGAAGGAGACCGATGTTGTTTGAAGTCATTAACAAGCAAGCGAACGTACAAGTATCTTCATGAGTGTTTAAGGGCGTTACCGGTCGAGACAGTTTCTGCGGAGATGGATGAGGATATGATGAGTGGTGGCGTTGAAACAGACGCAAATGGTGGCGTTGAAACATACGCAAGAGACAGTGCCAGTAAGGGTACTGGCGTTGAAGCAGACGCAATTGGTACAAGTGAGGGTACAAGTGGCGTTGAAACATACGCAAGAGGCAGTGCCAGACAGGGTAGTGGCGTTGAAACAGACGCATAAAGGTGTTACGTCATGATCCAAAAGGTCTCTTCGAAAAACATAGGTAGACTTGATGCGCTATCTGGACATTCTTATGTATGATTTGAATATTAAATTAGTTGTAAAGATTATGTTTTAAATTGATTTTAAGAAAGAGGAAGGAATACTTGAGCAGGGCATGAATTGCTAAATTTATACACGAGGACGTGTAAAAGTCAGGATTGGCCGTGTCGGAGCATTGGTAGCATTATTTGAATTAAGTACAGCAACATGAATACTGTATGTGTCAAAATTGTAATAAAGAAGAATAGAGAAAACAGAACAACCGTCATTGCTGTCTTGTGTTCTTTATATCACCGAGAGTCGGTAAGGGGACTAACTGTAAATTCTCTCACTGAGTGTGACCCGTGCCTACGTGTTTGGTGCGTTGCCTCTTCCGTTAGTTCGTCCTGTGTACATCACTTGAAGAAGTGTGTAAGCGAGACTGGACTGGCTATTTGCTGTGTGTGCGAATGAGCAGGATGGCAAGTATCTCATGAGCAAGCTGCGCAATAGATTCTGGCGACGAGCGAGCGTGCATGAAAAGAGAGAAGTCAGTCTTGGTAGAATATTCGGAGTACACAGACGATATTATTTGTGAAACGACTACAAGTGGAACGATGGCGCCAACGAAGGGAACGGGGCTCGTTGCTCGAGGTGCTAAGAATACTGAAGCAATTGACGCTTCGACATATAAATAATTTCATAGTCGAATTCTGATAGTTGCAAGCGGCATCTTACTAGTTTCGGGTTATTTTTACAATTCTTTATATATATTAGGGGTTGGTGATCTGTGTAGATAGTGAACTTTGTTCCGAATAGATATTGTCTAAAGTATTTTACGGCCCATACAACTGCTAGCACTTCCTTCTCAGAAGCTGAATAATTAATCTCTGAGCTATTAAGTGTTCTGCTAGCGTATGCGACCAGTTTGTCTTTGCCCACTTGTCCTTGTGAGAGGACTGCTCACTAACGCATAGTTACTTGTATCTGTCGTTAGAATGAATGGCATTGCATAATCAGGGTATTGCAATATTGGGTCATTGCATAAAAGGGTTTTTGCGTGTTCAAAAGAGTTTTTATATTCATTGCTTATTTCCACTGCTTTTTTCCCTTTTAATTGTTTTGTTAGTGGTTTCGTAAGTTTAGAAAAATCTTTGATGAATTTTCTATAGTAATCTAGTAGTTCTAAGAAGGATTTAATCTGTTTCCGAGAAGTTGGGAGTGGAAACATTTTGACGGCCTCAATTTTCTTGGGATTAGGTTTTATTCTCTCTGCGGTAACGACATGACCTAGGAAGTCTATTTCTTTCCTAAGGAACTCTGATTTATCCTGTTGGATTTTAAGGTTGGCCTCTTGTAATTTGTTAAATACGAGTTTTAGATCTGTAATGTGCTGTTGCAACGAGGCTGAATAGATTATTATGTCGTCCATATACATATACCAGGCAGTTTTTTCCTACCATTTGGCCCAGCAAGTTATTTACGAACCTTTGCAATGTTGCCGGAGCATTGGTTAAGTCAAACGGCATTCTTAGAAATTCATAATGACCTCCTACTGCCGTGAAGGCTGTTTTTTGGATTTCTGTTGGTGCCATTTGAATTTGGTGATATCTACTCTTCAGATCTAGGGTCGAAAAATATTTTGCTCTACCTAGTGAGTCTAACACCTCATCTATTAGTGGTTAGGGATATATGTCCTTTATGGTTTTTTCATTAATTTTTCTAAAATCGACTACTAGTCTCCATTTCTTTTGTCCTGAGGCGTCACTCTTCTTAGGCACTAGCCAGACTGGTGTACTCCAGGGTGAGTAACTGTTTTTAATTATGTTTTGGTCGAGTAATTCTGTTATTTGTCTCTAATTTCCTCATTTTCTTTAATAGAATATCTGAATGGTCTAATAATTTTATAACGTGTCCTGTACCGTTGGTTGCTGTTAGTTGGTCACCTTCTTTGTAAAACAATTGTTTATATTTTTTACATAGACTTAGAGTTTTTTCCTTTTCTTCTTCTTTAAGATAAGTTCCTTGAAACCCATGACACGTTTGATCCGCTATCTATTCAGAATCTCAATGGTCTGTCGAATGGGGATTCAATTAAAATGTATACTAATTGTTCTCCGAACCTCGGTTGTTCGATGTAGTCGGTTGGTTGTCCGAGGCGGCTATGGTAAAATTTGGTACGTCTTCTATGTTGTGTAGTTCGGTCTGTGGGTTATAGTTATTTCTACCGTTGTTGGTTCTGCCTGAGAAGGTTGAGGTACCCGATCTATTATTCTGTTGCTTTGGGTTAGCAAAGTTCCGTCCAGTATTATGATTTCTTCTATAACGTCCGCCGTGATTTTGGTTTTGTCTATCTGATGCCTCTCTTTCGCTGTCTCTAATGTATTCGTCCCTACATTCAATTGCGACTTCGTACGCTTGTCTTAGGGTTTTAGGTTGTTGGGCTTTAACTGTCCACTTTAATGGGTTTTTAAGTCCTGCTATGAATTTCTGCACGTAAATTTTCTCGTAGGAATATTCCTTAATTTTTCTGATTTCGAGATTAGTTTCCTCTTTCTCAAGTACGTTTAATATGGCTGCCCTTATTTCGGTTATTTCTGGATATAGGTTTTTGATCGATAGGCCCTTGTACGGTATTTCCCTTAATTCGTCCATAAGAGTTTCCTCACTCCTTGTTTCTCCGAAATTTTCTGATGTTTTCTTAATGTCATCTCAATTAAGGTTTATTCTCTCACGGATTAGTACTCTATCTGCTCTTCCGGTTATTTTATCCCTTATTACGCCGAGTAACAGTTTTCCGTATTCTGTAGTGTCTATATCCTTGATTAATAATAGTACCCTTTCTACGCTTGGGATAAATTTATTGAGGAGTTCTTTGTCTCCCTCATAGGTCGGTAATACCTTAATCGCATCCGGAATTTGTTATTCCTGCCTTATATCTTGTGTACATTTCTGAGTCATTATGGGTTTAACTTCTGAATTTTTTCCTCTATTAAATCGAGGCTATCTTCTGAACTGCTCTCTTCTATTGATTCAAGTACTTCTTGTCTTCTTGCTCTAGCTAAGCTTCTAGTGAGCGGGATTACGCGTTTTGTAGAATTTGGCATGTATTCTTGGTAGAAAGAAATTTATCTATTTTATTAATTTTTATACCATTGCAGATGGTATATTAATTTTGGCCAGAAGCTTGCAACGCACCTTAGGAGACATTTCCGACCCTATAAAGTATATATATTCTTAATCAGCATCAATAGGGGAGTCGAACTAGCCGTGTCCGTCTGTCCATCCGTCTGTTGCAACGCAAACTTGTCTCTCAGTTTTAGAGCTATCTTGATGAAACTTGGTATACATGTTTATCATTGCTGCAGGCTGTAAATAAGTCGGAACGAGCTGGATCGGATCGATGTATCGTATGGCGTATAGAACCTATCAGCCGATTTTTGTCATTTTTCAAGATATAGCCAAGAAACTTTTGCAATCTATGCCTTAGTATGTTCATTCAAGGTTGTGCATATTTTATCAAAATCGGACCGACAAATCGTATAGCTGCCATATAACCTATCGGCCGATTTTTGTAATTTTTGAAGATATCGCCAAGACACTTTCGCAATCTATGCTTTAGTTTGTCCATTCAAAGCTGTGCAAATTTTATCAAAATCGGACTGATATATCATATAGCTGCCATTGAATCTATCGGCCGATTATTGTAATTTTTCAAGATATCGCTGTGAAACATTTTTGATATATGTCTGCAATGGTATTAAACCTTCGGTGAGCTGAAGGTAGCCTTTCTATCTTGTTTTTTTTTTTTTTTTTTTTTTTATTCACTTTTGATCTTTAGTTGTCGGGGCAGTGGGACTGGCCCGAAACCAAATGCTTATATATACTCGCTTTTACTCTTTATTTGTCTGGGCCAGTGGGGCTGGCCCAAGTATCAATGTTTATATAAGTGTTTGTGTAAAAAAATATATAAGTGTTTTTTTTTTATGTGTTTGTATGTTTGTATGTGTTCGGATATTACGCTTAAGTTATATTAAATGTATATATTCTTAAAGTCAACTTAATTGTGTATGGGTGTGGCTATGTGTTTTCTATTGTGTGTTTAAATAATATTTCATGTGTTTTCGATTTTTTTGTTTTATTTAAATATGTGTTTTCGCAAAAATTTTTAGAGGGTATCGTGTGTTCTGGCTGTGACGAGTGAGCGTTTTTGTTATTCTTGTTTTTTATTTTTGTATGTTTTGTAATTTACTTTTGGTTCTTTTGTAGGTACTGGCAGATTCGTTTTGGTTATTTTCTTTCAAGTTTTTATTTGGCTGGTTTCGTATTTCTTCAATTCATTCGCTTATGCCAAGCGTCTGCCTCGAACGGCTCGTGTGTGTGTGGCAATATGCTACGCTACATACATACGTAAGAATTCAATGCACTTATATTCGCGATAAAAGTCAAAGATTTTGTTGTTGTTGTTTTTTTTTTTATATGTACGTATATGCACGTATATATATTAACCAGGCCTCTCTTGGGCATAAAAACTCTCCCGCACTTTAGTGTTTGTAAGCGAACTACTCGACTGATATACATTCAGCACCTCTAACTACTCTATAGAGGAGAGTGTTAGAACGAATAGAGCACGGCGAACAACACTTAAATATGCTTTTGGGGTACGTGGCGAATGGGTGACTGTCACCTGTTACATTCGAGAACTTAGCTAGTTCTTTTTTTATGAAACTTTTGTTAAAATATAATTTAACCTATGGGTCATTTGGACCTCTGTGCTTTTTGTTAAAAAAAAATGTATTTTATTTTACTTTTTTTTTACACAGTACTGTTTCTTTTTTTTTTACTATCGTTGTTTCATTTTTTTTTTTTTTTTTTTTTGGTTTATTTTGTTATAATTTTGTGTACTTTATTTATATATTTTTTCACCCACTCGTCACTTGCACTAACAACACTTACTTTGTTAATATAAGTATCCAGAGCATCTTGTAAGTTCTCGTCCTCGGCTCTTCTTCTGGTCCAACGACGACTCCGGCAGCGCCAATTACCACTGGTGTGCTCGGGATTACTAAAGAATGGGGAGAATCCTACTACCTACCTAGAGATGATCGTTTTCTTTGGGACTGTCACTGGAATCGTTTGTTTTTTCGATTGAAAATAAAAATCTTTGGTCTTTCCTCTTCAGAACTTCAATACAGAATGATTTTTATTTTATTCAAAAGTTTCTTTTAAAATGTGTACATTTACCTAGTTGCTAAGTGCTGAGTCGTTTTTTTGTCAAACTAGGCTGCCAATCCAACAATTCCCGAGTGCTGAGTTTTGTATGTCAATTATTCTGCTGCATGTGCATAATCGTTTTCAGTCAGTGGCGTCGACTGAGGAGGTTCAACGTTTATGCCATGAGCGTAGCTCGTGGAGAATTCTGGGAAATTGCTGAAGTGGTAACTCGCGCTTTCCACCTTTGTATTAGGGTTGGATTCCGCTACAGAAAATTTCAAAGGCTGGTGGTCGGTAAAGATGTTTATATCTTTAACACCGTACAGATAATGCCGAAGCTTGGCTAAGGCCCATAAAATGGCTGATAGCTACCGCTAGTTAGTCGCGTAGTTAATTTCCCTATCTTTTAACGTTCGTGGGACGTGGGACAACACCGCACCTATACCGTAGGCTGAAGCATCGTTCGTTAGATCAAATCTTTTAGCCGGGGTATCTGAGCATGACATCTTCAGATGCCAATATGTTTCGTAATTTTTCAAACGCTTGTCGCTGCTCTTCCAAGAACTGTACTTGCATGTTCCGGGACCTGTGGTTGCTAACAGTTCCATTTTTACCCTTTAATATGCCCGATATGGGCCTAGCCATCGCTACGAAGTTCTTTATGAAACATCTATAATAGCTCGCGGTCCCAGGAATGACCTGACCTCAAACACTTTCTTTGGTTTTGGGAACTCTTGTATAGCCCCAACTTTTTCCGGGTCTGTCGTTGAACCATTATTGGTAACTATGAACCCAAGGAAATTCACGCTCTTCTTAAAAAAACGTGATTTTTCTACTGACACTCTCATCTTTGCGTCCTACAGGCTTTGTAGAACCCATTCTACATGCTTGACATGGAACTCCTCATCCTCAGAGAATATGATGACATCGTCAACATAGACGTAGCAAAAATTGCCAATCTGCTCTGGCAGGATGTCGTCAATAGTTCTCTGAAAGATACTGGCTGCGTTCTTGAGGCCAACTGGACGCCTCTTGAACTCGTATTTTCCACCGTTCACCGAAAAAGAAGTCTTCTCCGGATCGCGTTCAGCGAGTATGATTTGGTGGAAGCCAGACTTAAAATCTAGTGTAGAAAAATAACAGGCCTTGCCCAAGTTTTCTAATATCATATCATTGAGATATTTGGCATGGGGTACCTGTCAGAAACGGTTCGCTCATTGAATTTGCGAAAGTCTATGACCATACGTCGGTTTTGGTTGCCCGCCTCGTCGGTGCCCTCCTTATCCACAACTCAAATGGGATTATTGTAAGGGGAGGCGGATGTTTGGATTGTGTCGTTACTTAGGAGACATTGCACCTTCCTATTGACGAAATCAGCCACCCCCATTAGATATGGATACAGCCGCGCATCACGGGGTCATCAGTCCTTGTCCTGATGGTAGTCACGACTGAGGTATTATAAGGCAGGGCCTCGTTGGGGTCCGTAAACGCCTTTTTATCGGCCGCTAACAATTTTAAAAAAGAACCTCGAACCTGAGGTGGCGCGTCCGAGCAATCCACATCAGTGAAATTGACATTGGCGTAGGAGTAAAAGGAGATCTGTTCGACCTCTGTACTCCACTTGAGTTGACCTAGGCATTGCGACGCACCGGCCTGTGCTAGTGTTATTAGTCGAGTCCGATTATTCCGTTAAATGTGGATAAGTCTGGTAAGATGAAGAGGACCGCCTTCACGTTGAACAGAGATACAAAGCATTTCTGGGTAATTTGGGTCGTGCCATGGATTGAATGAATTCTGAACAGAGAATCCACCGGACGGACACCGCGCAGTCCTTTGTGTGGTCGAATTAAATTTTAGGACGCGCCTGTGTCGATAAGGAACTTCATATTGGACCCTGCTACTTTTCGTCTGATGACGGGGAACAGGGACTTTCCCCTAAAAAATTGAGGGAATCGGAGTCGGTATCAACATTAATCTATGCCACCGCGCTGCTGGTGGTACTGGCGTATGACTCAGTCCCCTGCCCTGCAGCCTGAGTGACATGGTTCACTCTCTGCTGCTTTTGGTTGTTTATAGTGCGATCGGACAAGACCGACCGTTTGTTTTTGCCAGCTGAGAATTGTGTGTGCTGAACAAATTTCGAAAGGGAAGGGTCAACACCCTTTGCATAGCTCTGCTGACCACTACCACGCTAGCCTGATTGGCCCTGCTGTTTGAAATTCTTGTTGAAATGTGGATTTTTTGAACCACTTGGTTGTGCCCCTGCCTGCTGAGAGGTTCTCTCTTGCTAGCGGGCATTTGGCTTACGCTCCCTATCCTCTTGGCTTTTTGCAAAGTTGGTTGCGAACGCATACCTCTCATGATTCGATTCATCCTCCTGTGCCAGCGCCAGAGCACACGGAAGATCCTTTGGTTTCGCTGCAAAAAGGACGTCTGTTAGGCTTCTTTTAGCCCTGATACGAATACCCGCAACGCATCGTCACGGAATTCTTCGCACAGGCTCTTGGTCAAAGTTGGCTCGTAAGACATGTTGACTTTATTTGTCAACAACGTTGCTTTTCCTTTCGACCCCATCATAATACTGCAGCAAAGACAGGCCGCCTTGTCGTAGCGTACCCAACTCCTGTTCTATAACTTGAATTGGTCTTTTGTCACTATATGTGAAATCAAGACGACTTATAATGGCGTCAAAGTTTAGCGCTGTGCCGAACAAAGCTAAAACGGCATCAGCCGGTCCCCTAACCTTGCTTCTTATAATTATGACGCGAACTGCCATTATACGGCTTAAAAATGTGATAGGCGGCGAGGGCCGCCTGTCTCCAGGAAACATAAGATTCCTGAACTCCCACGAATTCTGGCAAACATTTGACGGCATCTAACTGCTCATCACAACGAATGCTGTCCCTTATCTCTATTGCAGTATACGCCCGCACTTCTGGCGTGACGATATGTGCTGCTGCTATTTGATCGGACAACTGCTTGACTCTACGAGAGCATCTTTCCTTTGTCGGTTCCCAGGGGCTTGCTCAGCTAAAGCTGAATTGAGAGCCGCCTGTATTACGGCTTTCAGTCTTTCTGGGTCCATGACGCTATCTCTGAGGCGAGGTGGGGGTGTGTGTCTTGGTGATGGAATGCAAATACGCTGATCGTCGCGATCAGTCAGAATCACTACACTGCTGACGAGTAGTTCTATACCGTCGGAACGGCGAACGATGACAAAAACGAAGACAAATGGAAGTAAAAGAGAAAGAAAACATAAACAATGCAAATCGTAAAGTCAACTTCAACTCTGCTCGAAACAAAGAATTCACATCTATTTTTAAATTCACCAGCTTTCTTTACTTTCTTCTTTTTATACCATTCGAACATTGAAAATGGTCAAAAATGGTATACTAAGTTTGTACAAAAGTATGTAACAGGCAGAAGGAGACATGGCAGACCCCATAAAGTGTATATATTCTGGCCCAGGATCAACAGCCGAGAGTCCGTTTGTCCGTCTGTACGTCCTTCCGTCCGTCTGTCTGTCAGTGTAAAAATCTAGATTTCAGATATTTTAAGAGCTAGGACTTTCAAATTTGGTTACAATGTGTGTTATTATTGCACGCTGAACAAGTTTATTTTGGATTTTGACCACGACTCCGTAAATAAAAAAAAAATAAACGATTACAAGCGCAATTTTGATGCCATATTGTTAATTTTCGGATTATATCTAACTGAAGCTAGCCAGATGATCTCTGAAAATTTGGTAACAATCGGATAATAAACACAGAAGTTATTTAACTCAACGTGCAGAAGAACGCGCGGCAGAGCCCACAAAGTACATATTTTCTTACTCAGTACCACCAGCCGAGTCGATTTAGCCGTGTCCGTCTGTCCGTCCGTCTGTCTGAACAGCTAGATCTCATCTATTATTTAAGCTTGAGACACCAAATTTCACTCCTATGTATACCATAGGTAGATCGAGTTTATTTTCAATTTTTGATGCCTCGCCCACCGCCCACGCAAATCGATAATTTACGATTATCAGGAGAAGTATTGAAGTTAAAGATTTTTGCTTTGGTAAGAACATAGATAATTGCAATGTAAATCTATTCCCCAAATCCGATTGGATAATAAACACAGAAGGGATTCATCTAAACGATTTCCATAGTTACACTGCATGCGCCTTTGCAGCATAACGTGACGTCATCGTCATGATGCTTTGTTTCAGCCATAGCGTGTGTAAAGCTGATGGCTTTGACGTTTTCACATGTAGATGGCGCTATTCAAAGATACATAGATCTAATTTAAACAATAGGTGGCTTATAAACTTTTGCAGTCTTTTTTGATGGAAATAAAAGCGTGGTATTTTTTTCAAAACTGGGCGAATGGTATTTTACTATCGGGCGCCCGACTGTAGCTTTCCTTACTTGTTTATTTTAGATTTTGACTTTGCATCAATATTGTTAGTCCATGGCCTTTCACAGTCAAAATGTGATTTTAGCCGAGCAGCTGGGTAGCGGGTAAATAACAGTCGAGCACACTCGACTGTAGCTTTCTTACTTGTTTTTAAATCACTATGAAAAGTTTGCTGTCTTAGATAAAGATCCAAAACTCTTTTATATTAAGAGAAACTGCAAGGGTATGAAACCTTTGGCGTGCTGTAAGTAGCCTGTCTTTCTTGTTATACTTCGTTACTTTCTTGTTATACTTTGTTATATTCGACCATTGAAAATGGTCAAAAATGGTAAACTAAGTTTGTACAAAAGTATGCAACAGGCGGAAGGAGACATGGCATAAAGTGTATATATTCTGGCTCAGAATCAACAGCCGAGTCGATTGAGCCGTGTTTGTCTGTCCGTCTGTCTGTATGAACTTCAAGATCTCAGCTATTACAAAAGCTAGAGACACCATATTTGACATGATGGTTCCTGTATACCATACGCAGATCAAGTTTATTGCAATTTCGATAATTTTGGAATATTAAGGAAAGTATTACAGTTGAAGACACCAAATTTGGCATGATGATTCCTGTAAATCATGCGTAGATGATGTTTAGTATACCATTCGACCATTGAAAATGGTCAAAAATGGTATTCTAAGTTTGTGCAAAAGTATGTAACAGGCAGAAGGAGACATTGCAGACCCCATAAAGTATATATATTTTGGCTCAGGATCAACAGCTGAGTCGATTGAGCCATGTCTGTGTGTCCGTCTGTCTGTATGAACGTCGGGACCTCAGCTATTACAAAAGCAAGGGACATCATATTTGACATGATCGTTCCTGTATACCATACGCAGATCAAGTTTATTTCAAATTTGGAGTGCCACGCCCACCGCCCACGCAAATCGATAATTTACGAATATAAAGGAAAGTATTACAGTTACAGACACCAAATTTGGCATGATGATTCCTGTAAATCATGCGCAGATGGTGTTTATTTCAAATTTGGAGTGCCACGCCCACCGCCCCATTTTTGAATATTAAGAAAAGTATAACAGTTGCAGACCCCAAATTTGGCATGATGAGTCCTGTTAATCATGCCCAGATAAAGATTATTTTAATTTCGAGGTGTCACGCCCACCGCAATCGAAAATTCACGATAATTAACGAAGGAAAGTACTTAGGTTACAGATTTCTGCTTTAGAAGACGTAAAGGTGCTGATAATATGGACCCAATCCGAAAATTACAATCCGATCGTGCAATAAATACAGAAGTTATTAAAAAAAACGTTTTTCATAGTTCCGTTGCCCGCGTCATTGCAGCATATTGTCTGCATCGTTTTAGCCTTTTCGTGGCTGTCTGTATGTGTGTGTGCGAGCGAATTAGTACTAGTTAGTACAACTACGAAGTTGGTCGAACGATATCTTACGGTCGGGCGCTCTCGACTGTAACTTACTTTACTTGTTTTTGTTTAAAATTATTAAGACATTTTATAATTTACAGCACGCATTACCAGTAGTACCGATGATTTAGATGACGAATCAGTACAAGGAAAAATCAACTTTGAAAATTTTGCCTTGCTTGCTGCTGAGTAACAAATTTGCGTCAAAATGACAAAAAAAAAAAAAAAAAAAAAAAAAAATAAAAAACAGAAAATTTATGTATTTGAACCAATAAACAATGGACAGCCGGACACATGGTATTCAAAAGCAGTTGTATTCATATACCTTTAAACTTTTAAACATATAATAAATAAGCATTGGTGTTTGTTAAAATGAATGAAAATCCGTAGGTTTTTATAAAAGAGGCAGATTAATAATCATAAATAAATTATAATTTAACATTTGCAAATTTTTATATAAATCCTTAGAAATGGACGAATGTACTTAAAACATATTTACGTATATTTAAATTTTTAACGATAAACAACTTGGTTAAAAATGAAACTTTTTTAATCATAAAAAGTTTTTAATGTGGAATAAACAATTCTTATTTACATATGTTTATCTTAACTGATAAGTTCAGGATGTCACATTATTATGACTATACAATATAATAAAAAATAGTGCACAATTTGATTCTTTGAAACTCTAAAGCCCAAAATATTATATTTTTAATTATAATGCTTAGTTATAACTGGCAAGCTCCGAGCCCTCTAAGTCCACTTATATTCCAGAAATTGCAGTGCATAAAGCAATACATATGTATATTTCATTTGTGGCGTATATTTAACGAAAGTCATTGTGTATGAAGCACAACTGTTAAGTGTATGAAGCACACCTAGTATTTTGGCAACGCACTGTGTATTCCTATTTTCCTTTATGCGTTCATTCTTAAGTTCACTTTCTGTATCGATAATCTGCGTGCGTGCAGTCATCTCTTTTACGTTTCAAATCAGTCAAAAATAAATCTCTGAACATCTATCAGGTTATAGGTCCAGTTATGTTACCACTGCGGATTTAGAAAATTAGTCTGAAAATTTTTGTGTGATTCGGTTAAATTGGAAAAACACTTTAAAATGAGTTTGTCAATATGCTCAATCAAAAAAATGGACGATAAGGATTAAAGCACATGGGCTATACAAAGGAAAAGTGTCTTAGTCCATGCGGATTTGTGGCCGGTTGTTAGTGGATGTTAAGTGAAAAATTAAAATGACAGTGCTTAACAAAAGGCTCATGTGAACGCAAAAGATTAAAAAGCGCTGGTCAGCATTATGCTTTGCATAAAGGCATCGCGATTAATAATGTTAAACATTGTTGAACGGGAATTGAAGCATGTCAGCGGCATAATCGGATTCATACCCCTTCGGGACCTGTGCTATTTATAAGTCTGCTGAAACAAGTAATGAAAATGAGAATGGTCGAAGGTGACAATGTAACCACACATGTGGGCAATTTCTGTGCAGTGCAAGAAACGTTAGGTGAAATTGGTGTGAATGTGACAAACGAAATATTGAGTATAATGCTTCTCTCCAGTAAGCCGGACACATACGAAAGTTTTGCAGTGGTAATGGAATCTCGCGATGATTTGCCAAACTTGAAATTATTTTATATCATATTTCAAGAATGGACAAGAAGAGCTCTAAAGAGAATAGAAAAACAAGTAAGAAATCTACATTCGAGAATGCTCGACTGTAATATACCCACTACCCAGCTGCCCGTACATCAAAATTATTTGCGGAACAATAAAGAGCGGGTACAATCATATTTTGACCGTAAAAGGCCATGGACTTACAATATTTATGCAAAGTCAAAATCTAAAATAAAAAAAAATTTTTTGCACACATTTAATATTTGATGCGGGCGGGACTCGAACCCGTGAATGCATAATAGTACTGTTCGTTTTGCAGTCCACAACTTAACCCATTTCACCACCGTACATGCACACACTCTTTGGCACAATGCTGCCAGCAGCGCTGCCGGCAGTTATAGTTATCATATAAACCGAAAATGAACAATATGGCATCAAAAGTGCGCTTGTAATCGATTTTTTTCGATTTACGGGGGCGGAAGGGGGCGTGGCCAAAATACAAAATAAACTTGATCAGCGTGCAACAATAACACATATTGTCACCAAATTTGGTAGTCCTAGCTCTTATAATAGCTGAGATCTAGAGGTTCACATGGACAGAAAGACGGACAAACGGACAGACGGACATGGCTATATCGACTCGGCTGTTGATCTTGAGCCAGAATATATATACTTTATGGGGTCGGACATGTCTCCTTCTGCCTGTTATATACATTTTCGGTTTGAACAATGTTATAATACCCTTCTACTCTAAGAGTAGCGGGCATAATTAACAAAAAGTCCGATACTTACTGGTCGTGAGGAAATCGTGAACACATAGCTGCAAATTGTTGTTCGGATATTTATTTATTTATCGTCAACTAATGGCAGTCGACACAAAATTTTAAAAGATTTAACATTAAATTAAAAAAATGTTCATATAATTAAACTATCATTAAGATTAAAAAAAAATTAAATTTAAGGTGAAATAAATATTACAATTTTATAACAAAAATTTAACGACATTTGTTGCAGAAGGATTAGGGAAATCCAGAACCCCAGAAAAACCCAATCAGATCAGAAAAGTTAGTTAGGTGTTAGTTGTTAGTATGCCCCATCGACCGGAGGAAGCGTAAAAGAAAATCCGACTTAAGGTAGTGAATAAAGATATATAGTTTATGGATAGAACAAAGAAAAACAAGGAAATACATTAGTAAGGACTAATTTCTACACAAATGAGAAAGAATTAAAGATTTTAAGTCTACAGAATTTGAATTAGCCATGATAAAATATAAGTTGTTATAGTTCGAACATAATGCCCTAAAGGGTTCATGCAAGGCATAGTTCGACCTACAGTGAGAAAGTGTTAGAGGTAGGCAGTTACGAGAGTTTCTAAAGGAGACAGAGAAGTATAACTGGCTAACCAAGTCATCCCTATCAATGTCACCTTGAATAAGGTTATTTATAAAGAGTACACCAAGCATGGTTCTAGATTGGCTTAAGACGGTAGATTTAATTAGAGGAGTCTACAAGAGTAAGAAGGTAATCTTAAGTTTGCATCCCAATTAAGGTCGTAGGGCAAAAATTCTTTTGCACAGATTCAATGCGGTCCTTGTAAAATAAATACTGAGGACACCAAACGTATGAACCATACTTAAGAATAGGGCGGACAAGAGAGGTATAAAACGTTTTTGTGACATAAAGATCTTTGAATTCCTTAGACCACCGCTTTATAAAGCCCAGGACACCCATGGCCTTATTGACCATAGAAATAATGTGTTCAGTAAATTTAAGCTTGCGATTCAATCGGACGTCCAGATCATCAGTCAAGGTAATTCTATCCAGGGGGCAACCACAAAGAGTTTATGATGCGTACTTGGGACTGGCCCGAGACAAGGTCATTGGCTTGCATTTATACATGTTCAAGTTTAATTGGTTTGCACAGCACCAATTATGAAAAAGGTCAAGGTCGTCTTGAAGAAAAGAATGACAAGAGACATCTTTAAATTGATAGCATAGCTTAACATCGTCTGCATACATAAGCGTACGAGAGTTATGTATAAGCGAAGGTAGATCATTATTAAAAAGAGTGAAAAGAAGGGGACCAAGAGGACTTCCTTGAGAAATACTCGATGTTACATAAAGTGGGCTAGAAAGAACATTTTTAAATGAGGCTCTTTGAGCTCGGTCGGTTAGATAACTAACAATCCAACTAAGGAATTTGGGTGTAAAGGTTAAGTTTATGTGCGAGAAGGGAGTGTTTTACTGAGTAAAAAGCTTTACTGAAATTAGTATAAATGACATCAGTCTGTAGATTTTTCCGAAAACCTTTAGCTATAAAAGATGTCAGCTTAAGCAAATTTGTCAAAGTTGAACGACGTTTCACGCATCCATGCTGACTAGGCGACATGAGAGATCTACAATAATGTTGCAAGTACGGAGTCAGAACATACTCAAAGAGTTTAGGTATAGCCGACAATTTAGAGATACCTCTAGAATTGCTTGCATCAGACTAACTGCATTTTTTATGAAAAGGAATTATAAATGATTTTTCCCAAATCAAGGGAAAATAGGAAGTGTTTTAGGACAGTAAAAATAATTTGTGCAACGGCTTAGTTGACGAATTGGCACAGAAACGAAGTACGCAACCGAAGATTCCGTGAGGACCTGGATTGAAAACAGGTTTTGCCAGACATAGATCCCTATAGAGACTATTCTCATGAAGCACAGGGGTGGAAATTCCATTCGAGCTAGGAATGGTATATGGGTATGTATGAGAGGACTGTGTAAATTTTGAGTAAGTCATTTGAAAGAACTTGGCAAACAAATCGGCAATGGCTTGATCATTATTAGCATTATCCTTATTAAACGATAAATTAAAAGGAGTGGTATTCGATTTACGCTTCACAAAACTATAAAACTGTTTAGGATTCTGCTGGAACTGAATCCTGCAACGAATCAAATAGTTATTGTAGCAAGCAGCGTTCTGCACGATAAAGTTTGCCCGAGCAATTAGATAACGAGAGAAGACGGACGGAGAATGACTTACTCTATATTTCTTTAAGAGTTTAGACTTTCGATTTTTTAAACTTGACAATTCTTTTGTAAACTACGGAGGGTTATTTGAAGTCATTCGATAAACACGAGGAACACAATGGCGTCAGCCATATCAGTACACGAATAAAGATCGGACCAATCACAACATGAGATCAAGTTATTATGCCTGGAGAAATCTGCATTACGAAAGCAGCGAACACGTTTACATGGCACACTCACACTACCCAGCACATTCAAACCAAATTCGAAAACAACTTCAAACGCGGAATGGTAGTGGCCTTCCGGTTGAGTCAAGGGTTGGACTCTGGTCAGAGTTACCTTAGAATGATCAGAAACGTAACACAAATCAAATGTTCGATTTAAGGAATTTGCGACGTGATTAACTTGCGACATTGAAATGTCTTGGGCAATAAAAATTTTTCCTTATCACTAGGTGTCCAGCAAGAATCAGGTATATTAAAATCACCAAGGACTATAAGTTGGTCCCTGTTTGATAGCAGGTTGAAAACAGACTTAATTATAGACAAATGTTGATTGAAGACAGAATTATCAGACGACGGAGGAACATACGAGCAAGTGTTATAGGCGCAAAACCGGGAAAATGTAATTTTACACAAATAAATTCAATATCATATTGAATCTCCGGCACTACCCAATCCGACGTGATAGCAGAGTCGACTGCAATCAAAACCCCGCCACCCCGCCGGCTAGGTTGGTCAAGTCTATACGTTGTTTACCGACTTGAAAGAACTTCGGAGCTTAAGATCTCCGGCTTCAACCAAGTCTCAGTAAACACAAGCACCTGAGAAGCAAATGAAAGACTATTTCGAAATAAAGAAGTTTACTACATAGGCCTCTAACGTTGTGATAGGTTAAAGAAAGTGAAGTAATTAGTTTTTTGTTATTTTATTTTTCTGGGTTGTCATGGTCTGATTTGGTACAGATTTTCTACCATTATGTCAGCTTGCCTTGAAACAAATATTTGTATCTTAGGTGGAATTCCTGTCACAGCCTTATGATCCACAGATATGATATTAGTGGGTACGTTTAAAACCGGTAATCCGGAAGTCGCTGCTGGCTGAGGAACTATTAGCTGAGTTCCTAAATTTAACGATCTCACAGGTAATGAGATCTCACAGGCGTCACAGACTCCGCAGTGACAATTTCGGGTGCCGAAACTTTTCGAGCCGCCGACCTCGTTACTACACGTGTAGTTAACATAAGCATAGGCAGTGTCACAGGAGTCACTGGTTGGTCAGCAATCTGAGGCTGAAGGGCAATAATAGGCGGCTGCTCTTTAGGAGCTGACTTTTTGCTCTTCGGGGACTCGTCCAATGGCTTAGGGCTATTGACAAACGATTCCAGCACAGAGAACTGATCGGACAGTTTTCGAAAACTGCTGTTCAGCTCCCTAAATCCCGTCCTAATCTGCCGCATAAACGATACAAACTCGTTTTCGACCTCATGACATGCCTCGCAGCAGTAATGCAACCCATTACGCCTGGCTGCGGCATCAGCTGTAGTACTGCTAAGGCCAGCACATTTAGCATGAGCTTTATTATTGCATATCCAACATGCAATACTTGCCTGAGCAGAAGTAATCTGCTTTTGGCAAAGATTTTTTGTAGCAGACAATACCTCCTTCCATCATAAGGGATGACCACTGAATTTACAACAACAGCAAGTAAAAACAAGTAAGGAAAGCTACTGTCGATCGCGCCCGACCATAAGATACAATTCAACCAATTTCGTAGTTGCACTAACTAGTACTAACTATCTCTCGCATAAACATAGAGACACACACACAAGGGCTAAAACTATGCAAGCTGATATGGTGTAATGTAGCCGGCAACGGAACTATGAAAAACGTTTTCTTTAATAACTTCTGTATTTATCGCCCGATCAGATTGTAATTTTGGGATTGAGTGCATATTATCAGCATCTTTACGTGTTCCAAAGCTATAAAAATCTATAATCTAAATACTATCCTTAATATTCAAAAATTATCGATTTGCGTTGGCGGTGGGCGTGGCACCTCAAATTTGAAACAATATTTATCTGCGCATTATTTACAGGAACTATCATGTTAAATTTGGTGTCCTTAGCTTTTGTAATAGCTGAGATCTCGACGTTTATACTGACAGACGGACGGACGAACAGACAGACGGACATGGCTCAATCGGCCCAGCTAGTGATCCTGAGTCAGTCACCATTTTCAATGGTCGAATGGTATGAGAACAACGACAGTGACGAGAACTTAATACAGAGCTATAAAGACATAAGAAAAAGTAACCAGCAAGGGGGTTACATTGACGGTACTGAGACCGACAAAGATTGAAAAAAACTTAATGGACGGTTTTACAAAGTTAAAAATGGTTAACGATTAAGAATTCCAAAATTAACCTCAGGACCTCCAGCAAGAGGCAACACCAACACAAGAACAGGCGAAAACCTTAGGAACCATTAGTAATAAAGATGTAATTAGACTCATGGAAGCGACCGTAAATGGCGCACTAGAGCACCAACAAAAAATATTCTCAGACAAGCTTAAAAAGGTTGAAAATAGGCAGAGAATAAATGAAAGTGGACCCTTAGTAGTATAGGAGCAAATACCACATAACGCAGCTATCCCTTGTAATGAACCACTAGACTTGGTAAAGTCCATACCAATATTTGACGGCTAACAAGATGAGTATATAGCATGGCGAACCGCAGCAGTTAACACCTTTTACAATGAGATTGAGAAAAACTAACTATTATTATTAGTAAGACTTTGTTGTCTTATGAAACAAAAACTGCCGCTATCTTAAATAATAGATCTCGGCAGGACGCTTTAAATGCTTTTGTGACCGGGTTAAAAAAATCAGTCCGACATGTAGTTCTCTTAGCTGCGTCGAAAGATTTGCCATCAGCATTGGCCGTGGCTCAACGAGCAGAGTCTTGCAATGAACGAGCCTGGTTCGTTGCATGTTTTATAAAAATGTAGAAGAAAAATCTTACAATTCGGAAAATCGTCGCCAGGGTAATCAATTTCATAATACCCCACAAGGTAATAACCACAACTCCCACGGTGCTTTCCAGAGAAACCAAAACAATAATCCACCGGGCACTAGTAATCAAGCTGAAGGCCCTCAATTTTCTAAAAATCAAGGAAATAAAGGCCAAACGCAACAGAACAATGAATCAAATAAACCTCGAAAAGGCTATGCGCAAAACCTAGGCCCTGAACCAATGGACGTCGATCCCACATCATGTTCTAAATTCAGGGTAGAGGGTAAAGACATCCTACGAAGCAGCGGAAATCGAGGCATCGAAAATCGATCAAAAATCGATCTAACAAAAAACATCATCGAGCATGATCATTGTTAGGAGCAAATTTTTTACTCAAAATGCAAAAATTTAAACTTTATTAACATCGATGACGTGGACGTGCCAAACGCCGTCAGCGAAGATTTCAAAAAGATGATCAAAACCCGATCAAAAGCCTATGCAGACCCAAACGAGTCCTTCCCCTTTAATATAAATACGGTCGCCACGATTCGCACTGACGGGGAACCCGTATAGTCAAAACTTTACCCATATCCGATGGGTGTAGCCGATTTCGTCATTACGGAGATTAAACAACTTCTAGCAGACGGAATAATAAGGTTATCCCGGTCGCCTTACACTAACCCAATTTGGGTTGTCGATAAGACGGGTTTTGACGAAGAAGGTCATAGGAAGAAACGTCTCGTTATTGACTTCAGGAAACTGAATCAGAAAACAATCGATGACAAGTATCCTATATTATCCACATCGACCATACTCTTGATCTGAAGTCGGGTTTCCATCAAATTGAACTCGCGGAGCGCGATCGAGAAAAGACAGCTTTTTCGGTCAACAACAGGAAGTATGAATTCTGCAGGCTTCCCTTTGGTTTAAAAAATGCCCCTAGTATTTTCCAACGGGCTGAGAGAACACATAGGTATAACTTGCTATTTCTACGTCAATGACGTAATCATTTTCTCCCAAACAATGGAGAGTCATGTCAATGATATAAACACGGTGCTAAAAACATTATGCGATGCAGGCATGAGAGTGTCTGTAAAAAAATTTATGTTCTTTAAAGAGAATGTAGAATATTTGGGATTCATAGTGTCCCGAGAAGGAAATAAAACTTCCTCTGATAAGGTTAAGGCTATAAAAGAATTTCAACCTCCATCCAAATTGTTCAGTCTCAGGTCATTTCTGAGATTGGCCAGTTATTATAGATGTTTCATAAACGGGTTTGCTAGACCGCAAGACCTCTGACGAATATTCTAAAAGGTGACAACGGAAAAATTGGTGCAAACCACTTAAAGAAAGTCAAGCTGGAACTGACCAGCGAGCAGCGAAAATCAAAATTAAGAAACATCCTGGAGTCTGAGGATGTCATGTTGGCATACCCAGATTTCACTCAGCCATTTGACTTGACCACTGACGCCTCTGGAAGCGGCCTAGGGGCTGTTCTTTCACAGAAAGGTCGTCCGATCACCATGAATTTTCGTACGTTACGCGGAGCCGAGATTTCAATGGCAAGAAATGAACGAGACCTACTAGCAATAGTATGGGCAATTCAAAATCTCTGAAATTATTTATATGGCGTAAAGAAGTTAAACATCTTTACCGACCATCAACCACTGACCGGTTCAATGTCAGATAAAAATCCGAATACCAGGCTCAAAAGGTGGAATGCATTTGTTGATAAACAAACCGCAAAAGTGTTCTAAATACCGGGAAAAGAAAACCACGAAGCCGACGCCTTGTCGCGGCAAAACGTAAATGCATAAGATAATGACATCGACATCGCTACTATCCACAGCGAGGACCTACACTGTAGAGTCAACAGAAAAACCTGTAAATTGTTTCGGGAACCAAATAGTGATCGAAGAGGCGGACTTCCCGTCATCCTTTTAAAATCAAAAACGCGTCACATTGTGCGATTTACAGACCGCACAACATTGCTTCGCTCACTAAAAGATTTAGTAAAAATAGATGTCATCAATGCAATCCGCTGCGAGCTACCTATACTCGCCTTCATTCAGCACGTTTTAATCGTCGCATTTCCCTCAACGACATTTAGACATTGTAAAACCTTGGTCATTGATATAACAAGCAGTACCGAACAAAGGGAATTTATGACCACGGAACACAATAGAGCCCATAGAGCAGGACAGGAAAACGTAAAACAGGTCCTTCGTGACTACTTTTCCCCCAAAATGGGCCAACTAGCGGCAGAAATCACCGCAAGTTGCAGAACGTGTTCCAAAGCAAAATACAATCGTCACCCAGTGCAACAAACCATAGGGGAAACACTAAGTCCCGGTTATACTAGGGAAAAGCAAAAACAAAAAAAAAAATTGTATCGATATAATAATAAATCTATATAATAAATCTGTTCCCCAAAATAAAAACAGTTTAGTGCGACAATGAAAGGTCTATCAACCGTTGCACAGCACATCTAATGGCCAAGTTGAGAGATTTTATGGCATCCTAGCGGAAATTGCACGGTGCATCAAGATAGACCAAATTATAACCGATGCGACTGACCTTATTCCATTCACAACAATAGAATATAAGAGAACTGTCCACTCGGTTACAAATAAAAAGCCTCATTAAATAGTTCACGCCATTCCACCAGATCTTGCGGGCACAATAAGAGACAATATCAAAGAAGCGCAAGAGAAAACACTTAGGTACTCAAATGCACACAAAGGCAATAAGCAGTACCAAGAAGGCGAAAAAGTCTGGTTAAAAACCAACAGACGCCTGTTTACCATATTAACACCACTCTGCTCAAAAGAGGTAATTGAGGCTGATTTCGGCACGACAGTGCTTATTAAAGGGAGGGTGGTCCATAAGGACAACCTTCGGTAAGGGGGTGCCCAATTTAATTTTATATATTTCATACATGTTTTTATATTATTACCATTTTATACTTTAGTGACGTTTGTTACTCTCTATATTTATATTTTCCCCACTTAGGTTAGGAAATTTGCGACTCCCGTTATTCCTACTGACAATTCCCTCCTGGACCATGAAACTAAACGAATACTCACACGCTAATCACATACCAATAATGGACGGAGACATTACTCTATGGGAAATACAATGAACGTTACATCATACGAGACTTACGCAAACGAGACGAAACACATGATGGACTTCGTGAAGGAGCACATAAGACGGGTACTTGAAACGGACTTGGGACAAATAGAGACTCTCCTGGACACACTAAAGGTACGTCACCGACAAGCCCGTAGTCTTAATTTCCTAGGGACTGCTTTGAAAGCAATAGCGAGGACACTTGACTCCGACGACTGGGACCGGGTGAGGTTTAGACAGGGACAGCTAACTGACTCGGTAAACGGACAGATAGAAAAAACGACTAAATACAGTTGCAATTACCTCACACTGACCTCATCCATGAATTCTATTTTAAAATCGGACAACTTGGACAGAGAACATTTGTACGAGACGATTTTGGCAAAAAAAACGTATTGTAATTCAAGAACTTAAAAACTTAATACTTGCAATCACTTTATCCAAAATAAACGTAACAAGTCCAATAATCCTGTTGATGTAAGGGAGATTGAGAGAAATCATCCCACAAACGTGAGCGTATCAGATATTTTAAAAGTAGCCAGCATAAAAACCTTGTAATATCAAGACCTATTGTATTTTTTAATTAAATTTCCGAAGCCTTTGTTAACTTGTAGAAAAATAAGAATATTTCCGGTACAACATGAAAATAAAATCTCATATTTCGAGGACGGTAGCACGGTCGCGGATTGCGAGACGGAAACCTTCGCCGTCAAGGACTGCAATCTTATAGCGGGCCCCACATTCTGCAGGAGATCAAAAGCGCCAACCTGCGCACAGCAACTCATCTCTGGCATGGTCGCCAATTGCAACACCCAGTCTGGATACTTGGACCCGGTCACCATGATCAACGAGGGAATGCTCATCACCAACGATGTAACCATAAATATCACCGACGAAAAGGAAATAAGCCAGATAATATCAGGAACTTACCTGGTATCGTATACCGACAAAATTATAATGAACGGCACCCTTTACGTGAACAATATCGGAACATCAAAGAAGAAAGCCGCAGTTTCATGGCTCAAGTAAATGTTCTGAGGCATCTAGAGCACCTTAGTCTGTCATCGATTCACGGGATGAGCGATAAAAATCTGCAGCACATCAACCACCTTCAATCCCGACTGCCATCAGGCAACACCTGGATCTTTTGCTCTGTCTCCTCCACAGCCTCCAAACCCTGATCATCATCCTTCTTATTTACCGTCTGAAAGCCAAATGTCAACAACCATCTAAGACCACAGAATCCGGGGACAACTTCATCTTAAGACAGGGAGGAGTTAACACGAGCAAGTCAGAGGGCTGCAACGACCCGCCAAAAGACCGGATGCGCCAACAATAACATCGACGACGCTGAGCCAGCCTAGTAACGAATTTCGTTTTAGCGAAAGCGATGTACAAGGGTCAGCGTAATGTGAGGCGGGCATGTGCGCGCTGAGTGACCGTCGAAAGCATGAAGCTCTAGACGGCACGAGGCGCTGACTAAGCGCACTGCTAGGTCCGGCCTCCAACCGAAGACATGACGGCCTTAATAAATTTGATTTGTATTCAGTTCGTAACATACCAGGATTGAGAGCAGTTGGCTCTAATAAAAGAATCATTTAATAATACAAACATATTCGGTTTAATTTATATATGTCGCAGATCATTTAAATTTAACGATAAAAAGCAATTGCGTTGTTTCTGTTTGGCACGCGCCATGCAGACGCCTTTTCTATTCTTTTGCTGCGCGGCAGACAACCGTTAGAGTTTCTGCCGAACGTAGTCTGGTCGCGGAGCGAGGGGAAGTAGATGTCTGTACGAAAAAGAGAAGCATACAGAAAAATGCAAAGTGTGCATTGGTATTAGTGTATGCAGCGTAGAATAACTCTCCACATTGCGTTGGTATTCCGTGTAGAGTTGAGAACTAAGCGCTTATACGATTTTTGTGTAAAGGAGATGGTACATTCAGTTTTCGATCGTTACGCATAATAGACATGCCTCGCTCACGCGCTAGAAAACGTTGCGCAGACAACGAGATTAGTGAAGAGGAAGAAAGGCATCCTGATGACTCTTCGACATCAGAAGTGGGATCGCCTATACCTACTTTGAATAATGAAAATAGTTTGCTGTCAATTTTGGAGTCGCAAAATCGACATTTTTCTGAACTTTTAAAACAAGTGCAACACTCACAAAGAGAGCCAAAAGAATCGTTTGCTGTGGTATTGCCCAGGTTTAATCCTGAACGTGCGGGATCAGACGCGCAATCCTGATGTTCAACGGTGGACTACATCTTGTCTGAAAACGAACTGGAAGGCAGCGCTCTTGTGATGACCCTCAGCAAATCACTGGAAGGAAGCGCGTCTCATTGGCTGTCACAGACTTGCTTTCCTGGTATGTCATGGACACAGTTCCGAGAATTGTTCCTGCAACATTTTGCGGGACAAGAAACATTAGCGGCAGCAGTTATGAATTTGCTAAATGGACGCCCTGCGGAAGGCGAGTGCCTTTCGTTATATGGAAGCCGAATGGTTACTTCGCTTATGGCCAAATGGAAGACGCTGAGTGTGGAGCAAATCGCAGTGTCCACTACACTGGCCCATGCAGCTGGAATTGAAAGGCGTTTGCGGCGTTTAGTTTTCACTTCCGACATCAACACTCGGAACGAGCTGCACCAAGAACTGAAGGCCTATTCGTTTGACGCTAGACCGAGTCACCTTTCAAACGATGGTACATCAGAGCCGCCAGGAAAACGAGCTAAGCCCTACCTCAAGTGTTACAACTGCAGAAAGCCTGGTCACAAAAAGGCGGATTGTCGATCAAAAACAATGGCAGTGCACGTTCAGCAACCCGGCAAGCAACCAACAGGGAAAGACCGGTCAACTTTGACTTGTTTCAACTGCGGAAAAGCTGGACACATCTCTACAGTATGTCCTGATCGTCAAGAGCGTTCGTCGTCTACCAAAAACAACATTGTAAAAGATGTCAACATCTGTACCGTTTTTGAACCTGTAGGAACGTTTTCGCAATCTGGTGAGTCGTTCCAATTTTGTTTTGATTCTGGAGCCGAGTGTTCACTCATCAAGGAGGCTACTTCGCAGAGGCTATCTGGATCCAGAATGGGCAACGTAGTTATTTTTTGCAGATATTGGCCAATGTTTTGATATGTGAACGTTCATATGAAATATTGTTTCATGTAGTGTTAGACAATTATATTAAGTATGACGCTCTGATTGGTCGAGATATTTTGAGTCAGGGAGTCGGTGTGACAATAACATCAAGATGCGTAATGATGAATTGTCCGAGGATTTGGCCAAAACTTACGAAATACGGTCTGGAACTCTATACCGAAAAGTTCAAAGAAATGGAAAGACTCGATGTCTACCCATAATCCCAAAGCAGTTTAGGTGGTCCGCTGTCAACAACGTACACGAGTCAATTATGCATCTCGGGTGGGAGAAAACTCTTGAGAAAATGTACGAGTTCTATTGGTTCAATAAAATGTCTAAATATGTTCGCCAATTTGTGGACAACTGTATCACTTGTAGATTGTCAAAACCTCCGTCTGGCAAAATACAATCCGAACTCCATCCTATTCCTAAAATCGACATCCCGTGGCATACGGTTCATGTGCATATTACAGGTAAACTTAGCGGGAAAAGCGAACAGAAGGAGTATATAGTTGTGTTGATAGACGCATTTACCAAATTTGTCTATCTCTCTCATACTATGAAGTTAGACAATGATAGTTGCATTAAGGCAGTGAGGTCTGTTATATCGTTATTCGGTGTCCCCTCCCGACTTATCGCTGATCAAGGTCGTAGTTTTGCTAGTTCTGCATTTCGTGATTTCTGCTCAGCACAGAAAATGGATTTACATTTAATTGCCACAGGTGCTAGTCGTGCTAATGGCCAAGTGGAGTGAGTCATGAGTACTCTAAAGTCCATGCTGACCGCAGTAGAAACTGGGCCAGGATCTTGGCAGGATTCTTTAGATGAGATTCAGTTAGCTCTTAATAGCACACCCAATAGAGTTACTAAAGTCAGTCCATTAGAGATACTTATTGGCAAAGAAGCAAGGCCATTTGGTCTTACACCTGTTGTAAATGAAGAAAATATTGTCGATGTTGGCTCAGTTAGAGAAATGGCAAAACGTAATATGGAAAAGAAAGCCAAAATTGATAAAGCTAGATTCGATAAAAATAAGGCTTCTATTGTAAGACACAAGGTAGGAGACCATGTTTTGCTTAAAAATGAAGAGCGTCATCAGACCAAACTAGATTCTAAGTTTAAAGGTCCATTTGTAGTGGCCGAAGTATTACCAGGAGATCGATATAAACTCAAAGCATTAAATAATAACCGAACTTATAAATATTGTCATGAATATTTGCGATGTATGCCTGAGAAGAGGATTACCACAGTGCTTGAAGATGAAAGCGCAGAAGACGCCAGTGATCAAGCCAGTGAGGGCTGTGATATTGAGAATGAATAAGAATTTGTAAACCTCCGGACCTATTCCAAACGCGACTTACTCTACCTCATGGGTGCCCGAGTTATGTGGTTCGCCATTTTGTAGCAGTTAAGTTTAAATTTGGTAACGGTTGGTGGTGTGAGTTAGTTGGCCGGCTTATAGACTGCGTCATCTGGGTGCCACGTATGTTGGCCGGATTGTCGAGTTGTAAGCTGTGAGCTAGGATAACAAAAGATGGACTGGCCGGTTTGAAAAACTGTGCGCTAGTAGAAAAATGTATTGAAAATCAAGAAAGATTTATGTGTGAAGAAGATAAAATTATGATTGATTGAATGAGAGTTGATGGTAATCCAGATCTCATGGCTTAAATTTAATAAGATGAAATGTTTTAAATGTTTGTATTAGCTTGCTTTAAAGTAATAAAGAATAAAGAATAACTTTATATTTTGAGAAAGAAAAATAGAGAATAAGCCTTTGAAAGATTCTGTTTAATTTTTGTTCGAAAAAAAGGGGTTATAATAAATTAATAACGACAATCAATATTAAGGGATTGTTAGCACACGAGGACGTGTGATAGGTCAGGAAGACCGTGTCGCAGATCATTTAAATTTAACGATAAAAAGCAATTGCGTTGTTTCTGTTTGGCACGCGCCATGCAGACGCCTTTTCTATTCTTTTGCTGCGCGGCAGACAACCGTTAGAGTTTCTGCCGAACGTAGCCTGGTCGCGGAGCGAGGGGAAGTAGATGTCTGTACGAAAAAGAGAAGCATACAGAAAAATGCAAAGTGTGCATTGGTATTAGTGTATGCAGCGTAGAATAACTCTCCAAATTGCGTTGGTATTGCGTGTAGAGTTGAGAACTAAGCGCTTATACGATTTTTGTATAAAGGAGATGGTACATTCAGTTTTCGATCGTTACGCATAATAGACATGCCTCGCTCACGCGCTAGAAAACGTTGCGCAGACAACGAGATTAGTGAAGAGGAAGAAAGGCATCCTGATGACTCTTCGACATATACTTTATGAGGTCTGCCAAGTCTCCTTTTGCCTGTTACATACTTTTGCACAAACTTAGTATACCATTTTTGACCATTTTCAATGGTCGAATGGTATAATCAATAGTTGGCGAAGAGAACTCCAAGTAATTGGTCGATGGCGATTAAGTAGCATTTGTGCGTCTCCTATTATAAGATGTCGAATATTTTGGAAAATCCGATTTTTCTGCAGTATGTCTGCCGTAGGGTAAACTTTTGTCTTTACTAAATCGTTCGATTATATTTAATGAGTATAGAAGGTCTTTGAATGTATCAGGCGAAGGCACCACTTTCGTTGCTCGGTCATGTTGAAAAGAATATAGTTAACGCGTATGGTGTAAAGTTAATGCTTATAGCACTTTAATATATATATTTTCCGGTTAGTTCTTACAGTTTAGTAATATAAGCGCACAGTTTGTTGCATATAGCGATTTTAGCACACGAATTGTTCGTTATGCGTATAGCAATTGTAGCGCACAGTTTGTTGCATATAGCGATTTTAGCGCACAGTTTGTTTTTTTTTTGCATATAGCATTTTTGTGTCCAATCAGCCATGGTTGGGTGCGTGCGCGGTGACCAATAACGACCACCAAAGTTTGTTGTTGTCGCTTAAAGTAGTATTAGTTGTAATTTTTGTGTGTGAGACGTACAAGTAAATATTGAAATTCATTGGTATTTTGGTGAGGACTGCAGGGCAGCGGGAAAAACCCCTCCCCCTAGTGCAGTTGAGCTAGCCGGCACAGCCCCGAGCGAGCAGTCCGTAACATAATGCCTTTATTTCTTGAGGTGTTTTTGGAAGAGGATAATTTTCTATTGCCTTAATATTATCTGGATTAGGCTTAATACCATTTTCATTGATAACATGCCCAAGAAAACTTGATTCCTTTTTAGAAATTCATATTTAATCAATTGTATTAATAAGTTAGCTTCTTTAAGCTTTTCAAAAACTTTACAAAGACTCACAAGATGGTCTTGTAGAGAAGTTAAAAAAGATTATAATGTCATCTAGATACACTAAACAGTTTGGCATTGCAATTGCAGATGCGCTGGCATCTAATTTTTTTGGGTACTACCCAAATTGGACTGCAATAAGGAGAACTAGATTTTCGGAAAATTCCCTGATTAAGCATATCAGTTATCTGTTTATTTTCCTTTTCCCCTAATATTTGGGGATAATTTTGGAAGCACTGGTTAGCAATTTAGTCTCATTAAATTTGAGCGATTCAAATTCTTTGGTAATTTTACATAGACCAGATTTCTCTTCTTCATTGAGATGAGAATTCCTAATGTCATTTCCTGAATTATTATCGCCTATGTACTCTTGAATATTTTCTTATATTAGCACTTCGTCATAAGTTATTGAGATTGTTTCTACAATATTGTTTTGAAGGAAATTTCATTTGAAGTAAAAGTTTTTAACTGATAGTCAATTTTCGCTTGACACTCCATCAAAGTAGGGTTACCTATTAATATTTTAAATTGATCTGAGAAGTTGCATACAAAAAATGTTTGGAAATTAAATAAATTTATAATTTGCCAATTTATATATTCATCAAGATTCTTTTAACCATTTAAAGTTTTTAGACCATGGATTTTAAAAAAATACATGGTCTATTGTGTTTGTCCAAATGTGCGTAACAGGCAGAAGGAGGCATCTGCGACCCCATTAAATATATGTCGGAGCATAATTATTATTAGCGTTCACTACATCGTTCTCTACATCGATACCGTCGACACCACGGGCAGCGCGTTTCCTAGGTAATGACATGCTGATCTTTCAAATCAAGACTGTCCTTATTTCGACACCAAACTCAGTATTTATAGGCTTGTGTCAGATCAGCAGAACGGAGCTTGGCGCCTCAGATCTACGCGACTATGTTCTTGAATTTTTTGTCGCGACCAAAACCAGGTGCCGGAGTTCACTTGAATTCAACTACTCGAAGCTCAAAGCTCGGCGCCACACTTCTTACAGACATGTCGCGCCTAGGCTACGCAAAATAGAAACAACCGTTGGCCCAGGCATCGAACGGCACAAAACAAATTCTACATAATTCTGCGAATTGTTTTACGTTTCATTATTTATTTAAATGAACATTAACATGGTATAATGCTTCAGCATGACAATTATTATATAAACTAGTGACATATAATATAAAGCGGCGACATATATAAATTCATGCTCGGGATTACCAGCTGAGTCGATTAAGCCATGTCTGTCTGTCTGTCCGTCTGACCATCTGAACGTCTAGATCTCACCTATTACAAAAGCTAGAGACACCATATTTCACATGAAGGTTTCTGTATACCGAGTTTATTTTCAATTTTTGATGCCACACCCACCGCCCACTCAAATCGATAATTTTCGATTATCAGGAGAAATATTGAAGTTACAGCTTTCTGCTTCGGAATGAACATAAATAATTACAATATAAATATATCTCCCAAATTACAATCTAATCGGACCATAAACACAGAAGTTATCCATGTTTCCGTTTTCCGTATTTCCACTGCTTGCGCCTGTGCTGCGCGCCGTGACGTCATCGTCACGATGCTTCGTTTCAGCCGTAGCGACGACGTTATTATTATTATTATTTTTTATTTTATTTATTAATTTTAAGTCAACTAATAGCAGTCGACGTAAGAGTAACAGAAAAACAGATAAAACAAGTAAGGAAAGATACAGTCGATCGCGCCCGACCGTAAGATACCATTTGACCAACTTCGTAGTTGCACTAACTAGTACTAACTCTCTCTCACACACACAAAGAGAAATACACACAAAGAGAAATACACACAAAGGCTAAAACGATGCAGACGATAACCTGTAATGACGCGGGCAACGGAACTATGAAAAACGTTTTCTTTAATAACTTCTGTATTTATTGCCCGATCAGATTGTAATTTTGGGATTGGGTGCATATTATCAGCATCTTTACGTGTTCTAAAGCAGAAATCTGTAACCTAAATACTATCCTTAATATTCAAAAATTATCGATTTGCATGGGCGGTGGGCATGTCACCTTAAATTTGAAATAAATTTCATCTGCGCATGATTTATAGGAACCATCACGCCAAATTTGGTGTCTGTAACTGTAATACTTTCCTTAATATTCGTAAAATATCGATTTGCGTGGACGGTGCGCGTGGCACTTGAAATTTGAAATAAATTTTATCGTCGCATGACCTATAGGAACCATCATGCTAAAATGGGTGTCTGTAACTGTAATACTTTCCTTAATATTCGTAAATTATCGATTTGCGCGGGCGGTAGGGTGGCACCTCAACTTTGAAATAAATAACATCTGCGCATTATTTATAGGAGCCATCACGCCAAATTTGGTGTCTGTTACTGTAATACTTTCCTTAATATTTAAAATGTATCGATTTGCGTGGGCGGTGGGCGTTGCACTACAAATTTGAAATAAATTTGATCTGCGTATGGTATACAGGAACCATCATGTCAAATTTGGTGTCTCTAGGTTTTGTAATAGCTGGGATCTCGACGTTCATACACACAGACAGACAGACGGACAGATGGACATGGCTCAATCGTCTCGGCCTTTTATCCTGAGCCAGAATATATATATGTCGGAGCATAAGTTTGCATGTGTTAGTGTATGGGTATTCTGGTAGTGTATTTCATCATAATAAAAATATTGCATCAGCCTCTAATTGCGCAGTTATTGGTCGCCTGTAGTTTGTAGTTTTGGGAAAAACCGTTTTAGCGCGGCGCCAGCGTGTTGTCGCTGACGCCGAGTGTGGTTCGATGGTAAGCACGTAGAAGAAGTGTGCGACACAAGGCAGTTGTGCGTAGTACTTCAGTGCGATCGAAACTCACTGCGCTGCCATTGTGGCGAATAGCGACGGATCTGCGACATCAGAAGTGGGATCGGGCTCGCTACCTGATATGTCTAGTGAGCCATGGCGGATTTTAATGGAAATGCAAAATAAAAACTTTATCGAGCTTGTTAAAACACTGCAAACAACGGCATCCGAAACAACAAATAAAAAGTCGGTAGTGCTACCCAAATTCAACGCAGACGGTGTTGGCGTCGATGCAACAGCGTGGTGCTCTACAGTGGACATAATTTTCGCAGAAAACACCATAAAAGGCAGCGCGTTGGTGATGGCTTTGAGTGCAGCGATGGAAGGTAGTGCTTCGCAGTGGCTTGCTCAAATTTGTTATCCTGGCATAACTTGGGCCGAATTTAAAGAACTTTTCGTTCAGCGTTTTGCCAGTGCGGAAACTCCAGCGGCTATGTTTTTGGCAATGCTGGCAGATTGTCCGACTGATGGTGAATGCCTTTCCAATTATGCTAGTCGCATGATGACGTCACTTATTACGAAATGGCGTGATATGAATGTGGAGGAAATTGCAGCTTCTGTAACGCTTGCTAAGATGGCACATGTGGATAGCAGATTGCAGCGATTGACATTTACTTCAAATGTACGGACCAGAAGTGAATTGCAAACGGAACTTAAAGCATTTACCTTCAACAAAAGGAAGAAAACTCTGCAAGAAGAAGCGGCTCCGTCTGAAATAAAGCGTCATAAACCTTCAACAATAAGATGTCATTTCTGTGGAAAACTAGGCCACAAGATGATCGAATGCAGAATTAAACAGCGGCAAAATCTTTCATCTCGTGCTAAGGACAGCAACGATAGAAGCGCAGTTGGTCACCATCAAAAATCGGATGTAACCTGTTTTAACTGTGGTGAACGTGGCCATATTTCAACATATTGTAGTAAACCGAAGAAAGAAAAAGGCACGCTTCAGGTGAAAAGGGCGGAACTTTGTGAAGTTGTTGAACCCAAGGGCGAGATGGTTCATCAGTGCGAGACATATCCAATAACTTTTGACTCTGGATCGGAATGTTCTTTAATTAAACAAAAGCTAAGTAACAAATTTGTTGGTAAAAGAATTAACAATGTAGTGCTGTTGAAAGGTATTGGCAATGGTAGTATTTGTAGCACATTGCAAATACTTAGTAACGTAAAAATTAACAACTATTGTATTGAGATATTGTTTCATGTTTTGGACGATGTGCATTTAAGAAATGATATCATTATTGGTCGAGAAGTGTTGTTCTCAGGATTTAATGTAATAGTATCACCTGGCCAATTCGAAATTATCAGATCAAAAACTGTAAATTGTTGTTCAAATGATAAACAACTTTGTGAGTTAAATACTGATCTTGTTGGTGAAGACATGAACAAATTAAAGAGTCTAATGGGAAAATACTCAAAATCTTTTATTAACGGAATTCCCTTGTCTAGAGTTAGCTCAGGGGAAATGAAAATTAAATTGGTAGACCCAAATAAAATTGTTCAAAGAAGACCATATAGGCTAAGTCCAAATGAAAGAGAATTAGTGCGTGAGAAAATTAAGGAGCTATTGGAGTGTAAGATTATAAAACCGAGCTGCTCACCCTTCACTGCTTCAACAAAAAGTGAGGCCTTAGAAAGGTTACAGATTACTCTTGATTGTCTCACCAAGGCAGGATTTGCATTTAATTTAAAAAAATGTTCTTTTCTTAAGTCAACAGTTCAATATTTGGGATACGAAGTGAGAGCAGGTGAAATTCGTCCAAACTCGTTAAAAATTGCAGCGTTAACTGCTTTACCACCCCCTCAATCGGTCTCTTCTTTACGACAATTTATAGGATTAGATTCTTATTTTAGACAATTTATACAGGGATTTTCTTGCTTTATGAAGCCGCTATATCTTTTGACTTCGGAAAGGAGTGAATTTATTTGGAATGCAGAGTATGAACAAATTAGACAAAGGATTATCTCTATTCTTACACAAAAGCCAGTTTTAGTAATATTTGACCCGCGACACCCAATAGAGTTGCATACAGATGCAAGTTCTCGTGGATACGGCGCCATCCTATTACAAAAAATCAATAATAGGCCTCATGTCGTCGAATATTTTAGTAAGGCTGCTTCACTTGTTGAGTCACGATATTATTCTTATGAATTGGAGACTCTTGCCGTTGTTTTGGCTATAAAACATTTTCGGCATTATTTACTGGGTAGGAATTTTGTTGTCTTTACTGACTGTAACTCGCTTAAGGCTTCAAGGACCAAACTTGACCTATCTCCCAGGGTACAAAGATGGTGGGCTTATTTACAGTCGTTTACATTTGACTTGGAATATAGAGAAGGTAAACGAATGGCACATGTTGACTTCTTTTCGAGAAATTTGACTTCAGCGGATGTAATTGCTACAAAGTGCAAGATTCCTGATAAAAGAGTTAATCTAGCAGAAATATCCAGTAATTGGCTTTTGGCTGAACAGCGACAGGATTCCGAAATAGTTGATATCGTAAATAAATTGAAAGATTATTCTCTTCCTGCGGATGTTGCAAAAACTTATGAATTGAGAAGCGGAATATTATATAGGAAAATTCAGCGAAACGGCAGAACCCGTTCCTTATCAATTGTTCCAAGATCATTTAGATGGTCTGTTATAAATCAAATTCATGAGGCAGTTATGCACCTGGGTTGGGAGAAGACATTAGATAAGGCCTATGACTTTTACTGGTTTGCAAACATGTCTAAATATATTCGAAAGTTCGTTGAAAACTGCATTACTTGTAAAATGTCAAAGACTTCTTCAGGCAAAATTCAAGCTAGCCTTCATCCAATACCAAAAGTAAATATACCTTGGCACACCGTTCACATTGATATTACTGGAAAGTTGAGTGGCAAGGCTGATCAGAAAGAGTATGTAATCGTCCAAGTAGATGCCTTTACTAAATTTGTTTACCTAACCCACACTATTAAGATTGACGCTGAGAATTGTATAAAGGCTGTGTCGTCGGCTATATCTTTGTTTGGGGTGCCAAATCGCATTATAGCAGATCAGGGTAGGTGTTTTGCCAGCACTAGATTTAGTGAGTTTTGTGATCAACAGAAAATAAATTTGCATTTGATTGCGACTGGTGCAAGTAGAGCTAATGGCCAAGTCGAACGCATTATGAGCACCTTAAAGAACTTATTGACTGCAGTTGAGACTACCAGCCGCGCTTGGCAAGATGCGTTGGGAGAGGTTCAATTAGCGTTAAATTGTACGGTTAGTAAAGCAACCAAGGCAAGTCCCTTAGAACTGTTTATTGGCAAAGTTGCCCGCCCGTTGGGGTTGCTTCCACCTTGCGATACGGCAGACGAGATTGATTTGGCAGAAGTAAGAGCACAGGCAGTTCACAATATTTCAGCGGCAGCAGCATATAACAAAAAGCAATTTGATAAAGGAAAAGCCAAAGTTGTAAAATGTCAAGTTGGAGATTTCGTGTTGTTAAAAAATGAAGAAAGGCATCAAACAAAGTTAAGTCCGAAGTTTAGAGGGCCTTTTGAAATAACTGAATTGTTGGAGGGGGACAGATATATGCTCAGGTCGTTGACGAACAATAGAAAATATAAATATGCTCACGATGACATAAGAAAAATGCCAGATTGGCAAGTACAAGAAGAATTAGAAAAATGTAAAAAGAATTTAAGTGAAACTGTTGAAAGAGACAGTGATGAAGAGATGGAAAATGAAGCTGTTGAAAGAGACAGTAATGAAGAGATGGAAAATGAAGCTGTTGAAAGAGACAGTAATGAAGAGATGGAAAAGAAAGCTGTTGAAAGAGACAGTAATGAAATGGCTGAAAAAGAAACTGTTGAAAGAGACAGTAATGAAATGGCTGAAAATGAAACTGTTGAAAGAGACAGTAATGAAAGCATGTAAAACAAACTGTTGAAAGAGACAGTACAGGTGCCTTAAGGGCTAATAATGAAATTTATAATAATAATGTAAGCACAAGTGCAAAACAATTGTTTTGATCATGGCGTGTGGCGCATTAGATATTGTAATGAAATGATGAATGAATTATGTTAAAAAGTTTGTATTACTCTAAGAATGATATTGAAATGTGAAATTTAATTTGTTAATGTAAGTGTAATTTGAAATTGGTTTTGTTGCATTAAAGAAAAGGCATTGTTGGTAATATTTCACGAGGTCGTGTAATGGTCAGGATGGCCGTGTCGGAGCATAAGTTTGCATGTGTTAGTGTATGGGTATTCTGGTAGTGTATTTCATCATAATAGAAATATTGCATCAGCCTCTAATTGCGCAGTTATTGGTCGCCTGTAGTTTGTAGTTTTGGGAAAAACAGTTTTAGCGCGGCGCCAGCGTGTTGTCGCTGACGCCGAGTGTGGTTCGATGGTAAGCACGTAGAAGAAGTGTGCGACACAAGGCAGTTGTGCGTAGTACTTCAGTGCGATCGAAACTCACTGCGCTGCCATTGTGGCGAATAGCGACGGATCTGCGACATATACTTTATGTGGTCTGCCATGTCTCCTTCTGCCTGTTACATACTTTTGCACAAACTTAGTATACCATTTTTGACCATTTTCAATTGACGAATGGTATAAAAAAAATAAGAAATTGCAATAAACAATAGTAAATTGATTGACATCTTCAAAAGCATAGCCAACATATCGGAATTTACGGAAGATGCCATCAATGAATTCCGTATTGAGGCAAACGAAAGCAACACAAAAGTAATTTCATTTACTTACCTAACAAGTAAGAACGGCTACAGTCAAGTGTTGACTGTATAAGACCATGGATTTTATATGATTATAAAAAAAAGTAAGAACCGCTACAGTCAAGTGTTGACTGTATAAGACCATGGACTTTTCAAGGTTATGAAAAAAATCAGATTTAGAAAACTGTTATTGGTAAACGTGTTTTTCAAAAAAAATAATAAACAACACATATAATTTTCAGTTAGACGCCAAGCAGTCCAAGCAGTTGGAAAAAATCACTGCTTGGAAAAAACACTGCAAATTTTCAGCGATCGTTTATGTGGTGATAGTTATCATATACACCAAAACTGAATACTGTAGCTTTATTATTGCGTTTGCTATTCGGTTTATCGATTTGCGGGGGCGGAAGTAGGCGTGACCTCAATTTTAATAGGAATTTTACAGCGAGTGATCCACATGAGTGTTGTCACCAAATTTGGTGGCTCTACCTTTTTTAGTTTCTGAGATATAGGCGTTCATACAGACGGACAGACAGACATGGCTTAATCGACTTGGCTAGTGAACCTGAACTAGAATATATATACTTTATGGGGTCGTAGATGCCTCCTGCTGCCTGTTACGCACATTTCGACAAACACAATAGACGATCTATTTTTTTAAAATCCACGGTCTAAAAATTAAGCTGAAATGGGCTAATCGCACTACCCAAAGATTTAACGCAAATCACATGGACTGGCTGAACCAGGTTACTTTACTAGATACATTGGATACTTTACTAGATAAACTGGAAAACCCCACCACATTAACCAAAAGGAGAGGAAGGCCCGCTAAAACTGAGAAGCCATCACCTTATACAAAAAAGAGAAAGCTGATCAGTGTCACTTCCGCCTTTACCACGAACAACTTATTAGAAACGCTCTCCATAAAGTACACCAAGGAGAATGAGAGAGCGAAGTGAACGATCACAAGATCTGTTGCAACAGCAAGTCCAAAGAGGGTTCAAAGGATTAGGGACAGCATTTCGACGCCCCCCAATGCACACGTTACGAAATACAGTGCAGAGGAAGCGCTGGCCCTATTTATTAAAGTTCTACATATTGAGGAATTCTTTAAGAAGTCACGGAGCTGACATACTACCGGGATACAAAAAGATTTCGGCAGCCAAGAGGGAGGCAGGAACAAAAACCGCCAGCTGATAGAAATATCCGCAGAAGTCACTATGCAGGATCTGATGGACCACACCTCCAGACTATTGGTCTGGATGAGTCTGTCTGATCGTGAGCGTCAAAGTCTCCCTGAAGAAGTCACATTGATTGCCAAGTGGGGCTGCGATGGATCATCGGGGCATACACTTACAAGCAAAGATTATATCCAGTGATGAGACAATGTCGGACGGAAATATGTTCATGGCTTCGGTAGTTCCTTTGCGGCTTACATCAGGCGATTCCCTGCATTGGAAAAATCCTCGGCTTTCTTCAGTGCAGTACTGCTGGCCAATACTGTTTCAATTTGAACGGGAATCGCCGGAACTCATAAGAGCTAAGGTTAACAAGATAATTGAGCACATTTTACAGTATTAAGCCGACAGTACTTCAGGTGGACGAGGGAAGGTCTATAAAATGTGTCTATGAGTTCCATCTGACAATGGTCGATGGAAAAGTGGTAAACGAATTGACCAGCACAGCCTCAACATTATTCTGTCCGTCACAGAAGAACTTCGAGAGCACGGACGACGTCATAAATAAAGAGTGCACCTACAACTACGGAATCTAGCCATTCTTTATTGTTCCGCAAATAATTTTGATTTACGAGCAGCTCGGTAGCGGGTATATTACAGTCGAGCACACTCGAATCTAGCTTTCTTACTTGTTTTAAGGAAGAAATATCCCTTTCATATGAAAATTGAAATTTTTCCACCTTTATGACGGCTTGAGTTTTAGCTTGAATAAAAGCCATGACATCATCTGACGTGAGATCAGGGGCAAGTCGTGAAACAAATATTTGTTTCTTAGGTGGAATTCGTGCTCGACTGTAATATACCCGCTACCGAGCTGCTCGTAAATCAAAATTATTTGCGGAACAATAAAGAATGGCTACAATCATACTTTGACCGTAAAAGGCCATGGACTTACAATATTTAGGCAAAGTGAAAATCTAAAATAAAAAAAAAAATATTGGCACACATTTAATTTTTGATGCTTGATGCTTAGACTCGAACTCGTAAATGCATAATAGTACTGTTCGTTTTGCAGTCCACAACTTAACCCATTTCACCACCGTACACGCACACACTATTCGGCACAATGCTGCAAGCAGCGCTGCCGGCAGCTAGCTATAGTTATCATATAAACCGAAAATGAACAATATGGCATCAAAAGTGCGCTTGTAATCGATTTTTTTCGATTTACGGGGACGGAAGGGGGCGTGGCCAAAATCCAAAATAAATTTGATCAGCGTGCAACAATAACACATATTGTCACCAAATTTGGTAGTCCTAGCTCTTATAATAGCTGAAATCTAGAGGTTCACACTGACAGACAGACGGACATGACTATATCGACTAGGCTGTTGATCCTGAGCCAGAGTATATATACTTTATGGGGTCGGAGGTGTCTCCTTTTGCCTGCTACATACATTTTCGGTTTAAACAAAGTTATAATGCCCTTCTACTCTACGAGTAGCGGGTATAAAAACAAGTAAGGAAAGCTACAGTCGAGCGTGCCCGACAGTAAGATACCATTCGCCCAGTTTCGAAACAAATTATTACACATTTAATTCCATTAAAAAACGCTGCACAAGTTTATCCGCCACCTATTGTTTAAATTAGATCTATTTTTGAATACAGCCATCTACATGTGGAAACTACATAGCTTTACACACGCTACGGCTGAAACGAAGCATCGTGACGATGACGTCACGACGCGCAGCACAGGCGCAACTAGTGGAAGTACGGATAACGGGAACATGGATAATTTCTATGTTTATGGTCCGATTGGATAGTAATTTGGGAAATAGATTTATATTACAATTATTTATGTTCATACCAAAGCAGAAATCTGTAACTTCAATACTTCTCCTAATAATCAAAAATGATCGATTTGCGTGGGCGGGGGGCGTGGCATCAAAAATTGAAAATAAACTCAATCTACCTATGGTATACAGGAAATATGGTGTCTCTAGCTTTTGTAATAGCTGAGATCTAGACGTTCATACGGACAAACAGACAGACATGGCTCCATCGACACAGCTAGTGATCCTGAGTGAGAATCGACGCAGCTAGTGATCCTGAGTCAGAATACATATACTTTGTGGGGTCTTCCACGCCTCCTTCTGCCTGTTACATACATTTGCACAAACTTAGTATACCATTTTTGACCATTTTCATTGGTCGAATGGTATAAAAACTACCTTGATATGACCAAAATAGGCGTATAGATAATGGTAGTCACCAGTTCAATTTGTCAATGGATACTAAAGAAAGCTATGCAAACGACGATTCGGATTTTCAGGAGTCGGCCTCCAGCGAAAAACCGGAACCGTAAATATAAAAATAGCAGGTAAAATGTATACTTGTCTGAACGATACAGGTAGCTGTATAAATTTAATAAAGACCAATTTGGGTCATAAAACATTAAAAAAAAAAACAAATATAAAAACTATAAATGGTATATATAATTATAAATTTATTTAATTTCGAAACATTTTTCGTATGCAACTTCTCAAATGAATATGATATATTGATAGGTAACCAACCCTACTTTGATAATGTATCAAGCAAAAATTGACAATCTGCTAAAACCTGTTACTTCAAATGAAATTTCCCAATAACTTATGATGAAGTGTTAATACAACAAAATATTCAAAAGTACATAGGCGATGATAATTCAGGAAACGACATTTGGGGTTTTCACTCAATGAAGAAGAGAAATCTGGTCTGCGTGAAATTATCAAAGAATTTCGATGTCTCGAATGTAATGAGACTAAATTGTTATGCAGTACTTCCAAGATTAAACATATTATAAAAACTACACCAGAAGAGGCAGTATATAAAAAGCTTTATCCCTATCCCCAAATATTTGAGCAAGAGGTAAATAAATCAATAACTGAAATGCCTATTCAGTGAATTATCCGAAAATCTAGTTCTCCTTATTGCAGTCCAATTTGGGTAGTACCCAAAAAATTAGATGCCAGCGGTAAAAAACAATTCCGCATAGTCTTCGATTACCGTAACATGAATCAAATTACTGTTTTTGATAGATTTCCAATGTTAAATATTGATGATGATAAATTAGGAAGATGTCTATATTTTACAACTTTGGACTTAGCTAAAGGGTTTCATCAGATACAGATGGATGAAGAAACCATCAGAAAAAATGCTTTTATAACGAAAACAGGCTTATACGAATTTACTGGTATGCCATTCGGGCTAAAAAATGCCCATGCAACATTTCAACTATTGATGAATTAGGTACTTAAAGATGTCTTAAAATAACACTGTTTAGTATATCTAGATGACATTATAATCTTTTCAACTTCTCTACAAGGACATCTTTTGAGTCTTCGTAAAGTTTTTAACAATTTTAAAGAAGCTAACTTATTAATACAATGGCCTAATCCAGATAAAATTAGGGCAATAGAAAATTATACTCTTCCAAAAACACCTAACGAAATAAAGACATTCTATTACGGACTGCTTTTCAGAGTTATGCCGGCTAGCTCAGCTGCACAATGAGGAAAGGTTTTTTCCGCTGCCCTGCAGTCTGCACCAAAATACCGATGAATTTTGATATATACTTGTACGTCGGATGTGGGGTCAAACTTAAACAGGTCTCCTGGGGGAACTCCGCTTGGACCGAACTCACCAGGATATGACTTCCTCGTCGACTTCTTCCTTTTCCTCCTTCGCATCTTCGCTCCTAGATGACAAGACACAAACATTATTATTAACAACAAGTAAGGAAAGCTACAGTCGAGCGCGCCCGACCGTAGGATACCATTCGATCAACTTCGTAGTTGCACTAACTAGTACTAACTCGATGCAGACGATATGCTGTAATGACGCGGGCAACGAAATTATGAAATCTTTAATAACTTCTGTATTAATCCCCCGATCAGATTGTAATGCATATAATCAGCTTCTTTACGTGTTCTAAAGCAGAAATCTGTAACCTAAATACTTTCCTTAATATTCGTAAAATATCGATTTGCGTGGGCGGTGGGAGTGGCACTACAAATTCGAAATAAACTTTATCTGCGTAGGGTATACAGGAACCATCATGTCAAATTTGGTGTGTCTAGCTTTTGTAATAGCTGAGATCTCGACTTTCATACAGACAGACGGACATGGCTCAGTCGACTCGGCTGTTGATCCTGAGTCAGAATATATATAGTTTATGGGGTCTGCCATGTCTCCTTCTGCCTGCACAAACTTAGTTTGCTAATTTTGACCATTTTCAATGGTCGAATAGTATAACAAACTTAGTATACCATTTTTGACCATTTTCAATGGTCGAATGGTATAAAAACAGATTGAGAAAACTAATTTTCAATTGAACGCCAAGTAGTCCAAGCAGTTGAAAAAAAACACTACTTAAAAAAAACACTGCTTGCCAGCTTGCAGTGGGCGCAGAGCAAATCTTTATGAAACGTTATCGGAACCAAATTTCAGCGATCGTTAGGTGGTGTTAGTTATCATTCACACCAAAACTGAATACTGTAGCTTTATTATTGAGCTTGCTATACGGTTTATTGATTTGCGGGGCGGAAATAGGTGTGGCTCAAATTTTAATAGGAATTTTACAGCGTTTGATTCACATAAGTGTTGTCAACAAATTTGGTGGCTCTAGCTTTTTAGTTTCTGGGATATAGGCGTTCATACAGACGGACAGACAGACATGGCTTAATCGACTCGGCTAGTGATCCTGAGCAAGACTATATATACTTTATGGGGTCGCAGACGCCTCCTTCTGCCTGTTACGCACATTTCGACAAATTTATTTTTATAAATCCATGGTCTAAAAACAAAAGAACAAAAAAACAAAACACAAGCACTTTATATCATTTATGCGCAGCACAAAATTTTCATCCGATTCATCCGACTTACATTTTGTATCGATAAAAACAGCTGTTTAGACAAACTGCAACGGCACCCAATATTTTGAGGGGAGCAGTTGAGATCAGGCGGAGCGATTAAATAATTTGGGCGTTTTCCTCAACTATCGGCTCAGCCTGGCCACGGCCGGCACAGACGACGGTGCGCAGTCCGTCAGGCGCCAACGCGGGGCCCACGATCCAAAGGCCGGGCTAACTTCTGCTGCACTCTGGCGTCTGTAAATATTTAACACGCTTCCATATGTGTTTTGTTGTTGTTGGTGTGTTCGTGTTCTCTTTTAGCCTCTGCTTTGCTTCAGCCACAGCTTCGGTGCGGATATCTTTGGCGTGATAGACTCCCAGCCTCGTCCTTGGAGGTCTTCCATGATATAGGCGTTGTTTCCGACTGCATGAACTACTCTGGCCCTCAGGAATTTCCTTGCGAACTTTGCGTTGAAGCTCCTTGAAAAGTCACTCAACACAAAGTTTCGGCGGAAGAAGACCTCATGCACCAGGAACTCAATACCGCGACCGCGGACGCCTCTCGCATCGCCTTCTAAACTTTTTATTTAGAGAAGTGGTCCACCACGATGAAATATACGCGTGTCCTCTCCTTGACCGTGGATTTTTTCCGAGGAAGTCAATGTACAGCTTCTGGAACGGCCTCTCGGTGTCCACCTTTTCGCCGATGCCCACTTGCGTGCGCTTATAGAGCAGGCCATTTTCCACCTTCAATTCGGGTAAGAGTCGCTTGTTTTGTTCTGCCTCACGTACTAACTCCATATAATCTTCCTCACTAAACGCCGTGGTCTCGAAACCCATCAGATCGGTGGGATCCATGAAGACATCCTCCACGTTGGGCAACAATGTATCCGCCACAACATTTTCACTGACTTTGCGGCGCTCAATGGAGAATTGGAATCCTTGCAGCTGGAGTGATCACCTTGCTAGTCTGCCGAAGAGGGTCCTTTATCGACATTAGCCTCTTAGGGATCGCGTGGTCGGTTATACAGGTAAAGGCCATCCCTTGAACTTCCGGAACTTCCGTATAGCTAGAATAGCTGCCAGGCACTCCTTCTCGGTGACGGTGTAATTCAACTGGTGTTTGTTCATCTTCGCCGAGAAGAAAGCGATCGGCAGCTCCTGCCCTTTCCCGTCTCGCTGTAAGAGCACTTCTCCTACTCCAACGGTGAATGCGTCGCATTGCACGTAGAAGTGACGCTTGAAGTCGGTGTGGACCAAAACAGGTGCCGTCGTCAGTGCTTCCTTGAGGCGCAGTACAGCTATTTCTGCTTCTGGGCTTAATTCAAACGTTTTGTTTGTCCTTTTCAGCGCATCCGTCAACGGTTTCGACAGTGTGGCAAAGTTTTGGATGAACCAACGGTACTAGCCAGCAATCCCCAGGAACGCCCTGACCTCCTTCATGGACTTTGGACTTGGGACCAGTTTTATCCATCTTAAGGAGTCCTCCACCCACTATGAAGCCTAAGTATTTTAATTTCTTGAAGCGGAAATTCGATTTTTTGAATCCTATCGTCAATCCTGCTTCCTTTAAGTACTGCTCTACTCGGCTCAAGTATTTGAGGTGCGTTTCAAAGACCGGCGCGAGGATAAGCAAGTCATCGAGCTAAACGAAGACATTGATGCTGTATTTCTCCTCCATCTCAATTTGCCAGAAGGCGAACTTGAGGTCGACGCTGGAGATGTTCAAAGTTTGGTCCAGCCTGGAAAGGATCCCCTCGACGCTAGGTAGCGGGTAAGCGTCTTTAATTGTTAGTACATTTGTCTTCTGTGCATCTAAATAAAATCGGTTCTTTCCAGGCTTTGTAACGACTGTCATCCGATTGCTCCAAGGGTTCTTGCTTTCCTCGATGACTCCGAGCGCTAGCATTTTGTTTACTTCTTCCTCAATTATCGGATACAGTCGGTCTTTATAGATATTTGATCCTTGGATGAGCTCAAAAGTGTGGAAGTCGACACTAGTCCTGCCGAAGCCATGCTACTCAAAAGTGAGGAACTCACGCTGTACCTGTTCCAGCTGTTTTTCTTGTTCCGCTGACAATTTCCATCTTTTAGGATCCGTTTTCTCCTCGTAGATTCTATCATTGGTGTAGTGCGTCATTCGATGCACCTGCAGTTCCGCCCCCTGACGATCCTGTTTCGGCTTAGCATCTTGGCCGATGACTTCTGGAGCCAGCTCCAGCATCTGCCAGAAGTCGGCTCCGAGGTAGGCGATCAGTTCCAAATGTGGACAAACAAAGAAATTTACTATTTTCACCATTTGTCCGTATTACACAGGCAGCTCCACGCGTCCAATGATCGATCGATCTTCTCTTGTGGCATTGCGTAGCTTCGAGAAGTAGCGGATTATTGGAACCTGCAACTTGTCCAGCAGCTCGCGACTGCCACGACCAAGCAGGCTCACGGACGCTCCGGTGTCCAGCAGTCCCATCACGGTCTAGCCATTGATGATAATCTTGGCGTATGGCCTGGGGTCGTTACCATGGCTACGCATCACGCCCGCCGCTACTTCTATACGACTGCATCGTCGCCGTTTGAACCGTAGCCTCGCCTTTTGGACCTTCCGCATGCCCGCCACTTGATGCTCCTCGAAGATTTGTCTTCTGGCTTCCAGATACCGGCGCATCCTTTCTTCGAATGACAGCAGCGCATGTTTTCCATAGGCTTTTCTATTTCCTATTTCTGTGATCTTAAATTCTACCTTTTTTCTACAGCTTATGCAAATGGATGTTCTTCTTGGCGGGATTCATTTCCGGGCGCAGGCTTCTCGTCTTTATCGGCTCGGAGCTTATCCACGGTAAATATCTCCATGGCGTACACATAGCGAGCAATATTCTTTCTGAGACCTTTTTTCATTTTCTTTACCAGGTGTCTCTCCGCCATGGGCTTTCCAAGCCGTCGCATCTGGTGGATGTTATCCTCGACAAACTCTCTGGCCTGCTGTTCCCACTGCAGCAACTCGTGCATTTTGTCGGGCTCAGTTTGGTGGCTGCGGAAAAGTTAGAGGAGGGCCTAACGCAGTTGCAGTTGTCGATAGTAGAGTGCCGTACATGGATCCACTACCACTCCCACGTTCGTCCGGAGTATGTGGAAAGAGCGCAACACCTCCACCCATGGACACCGGTACTGCCTCTGGAGGAATTCTAGTCGGAAGATGAAATCCTTGACAGAGTTAAACCTGATCTCGCCATCAAAGGATAAGCCCCATTGCTCTATTCGGGTGAGCTGCGCCCTGGCTCGTCAGCTGGCATGCGAGCTTCCTTCCGCCAATGTTGAAACTGACCGCACCGTCTGTCAGGTGGAAACCTTGGTCCCCACTCCGGGACGAGTTGCCGGTATGTCTGCGCCGCATGCGCAATAACTGCATTCACAGCTGACCAATCCGTTGAGTCCATTCTTATGGTTGGCAGATCCCATCCTGAATCCGGCTGTTGCATTTGTCGTGCCTCTGGATGTATTTTCTCATCCTTGTCTCATGTTTCTGGCCATAGATGATCTTGGACTGTGCGTTTTGAAGTCCTGAGCAGTCCGCCTCTTCCCTCCGACATCTGGAAACCTCTCCATCAGGAAACTATGTCACGTCATGTGTATTTCGCACTGACCCCATTGACCGCAAGTAAGGACCACCAACTACCTGTTTTTCCTCAATCATGGTTACTAAACTATGTAATTTCCTAAATTTTAAGGTTCTGCATGTGCGACAGTGTGTTAATTTAACTTAACAAATAATTTTTGACAAATAATAATAAATATATAATAATAGATAAGTAAATAGTAATAAATAAATAATCCTAAATAAATAAATATATAAATTTGAAGTTTATCACACTCAAACTCAAGGGACTTTTAACTTTCAACAAAAGGAAGGAAAATGAAACGACTTCTCTGCCGGTGGACTCTGATCGACTTTGCGCTTTGAAAAATTGTTACTTTGACAAACCAAAACACATTTGCCGTTCGTCAACTGATCAAACTGTCACACTGGTTGACAGTTGCCAGTTAAGGACACGGCTGGTGTTCCATCGGATCCGTTTAGTTAAGAAAGCTGTTTTTTCTTGTTATATTTTATACCCTTCGACCATTGAAAATGGTCAAAAATGGTAGAAGGAGGCGTGGCATACCCCACAAAGTATAAATATTCTAACTTAGGATCACTACCTGAGTCGATTGAGCCATGTCCGTTTGTCTATCCGTCTGTCCGTTTGAACGTCTAGATCTCAGCTATTAAAAAACCTAGAGACGTTAAACAACACCAACAACAACAAACTTTGGGGACCGTTATTGGTCACCGCGTACCCACCCAACTTTGTGATGGTCCTCCGGACGGTTTCGGAGTCCGATTTGTCCGCTCCTGGCCTGCTACTGTCGCTCCATGCCCCCAAGAAACGACACTTAGCAACTCACTCACAACTCAAACTGCACATAGTTTCGCCTACAAGCAATGACCGCTACGAAGCACTTCTGCGTGAGTATGGCAATCTGGCAAAACCATGCAACTATAATTCACGGAGCGCCAAGACAGTCAGCAAAGCACATCGATTAAATCCAGAGAAATTGGCAATCGCCAGAAAGGAATTTGCCTACATGGTAAAGCAAGGCATTTGTAGCCCCAGCAGCAGTCAGCGGCCTAGTCTATTGCACATGGTGGCTAAGAAGACCAAAAATGAATGGCGCCCATTTGGAGACTACAGACGGTTGAATCATGTCACAAGGCCTGACAGGTTTCCACTGCCGCATATTCACGACTTCTCGTTCAAGCTGAACGAAAAATGTATTTTCTCAACAATTAATCTGGAGAGGGCATACCATCAGATCCCAATCGCACCTAAGCATCGCAACAAAACGGCCATCATTACGTAAATAAATAAATAACTGAAATGCCTATTCAGTGAATTATCCGAAAATCTAGTTCTCCTTATTGCAGTCCAATTTGGGTAGTATCCAAAAAATTAGATGCCAGCGGTAAAAAACAATTCCGCATAGTCTTCGATTACCGTAACATGAATCAAGTTACTGTTTTTGATAGATTTCCAATGTTAAATATTGATGATGATAAATTAGGAAGATGTCTATATTTTACAACTTTGGACTTAGCTAAAGGGTTTCATCAGATACAGATGGATGAAGAAACCATCAGAAAAAATGCTTTTATAACGAAAACAGGCTTATACGAATTTACTGGTATGCCATTCGGGCTAAAAAATGCCCATGCAACATTTCAACTATTGATGAATTAGGTACTTAAAGATGTCTTAAAATAACACTGTTTAGTATATCTAGATGACATTATAATCTTTTCAACTTCTCTACAAGGACATCTTTTGAGTCTTCGTAAAGTTTTTAACAATTTTAAAGAAGCTAACTTATTAATACAATGGCCTAATCCAGATAAAATTAGGCCAATAGAAAATTATACTCTTCCAAAAATACCTAACGAAATAAAGACATTCTATTACGGACTGCTTTTCAGAGCTATGCCGGCTAGCTCAGCTGCACAATGAGGAAAGGTTTTTCCCGCTGCCCTGCAGTCTGCACCAAAATACCGATGAATTTTGATATATACTTGTACGTCGGATGTGGGGTCAAACTTAAACAGGTCTCCTGGGGGAACTCCGCTTGGACCGAACTCACCAGGATATGGCTTCCTCGTCGACTTCTTCCTTTTCCTCCTTCGCATCTTCGCTCCTAGATGACAAGACACAAACATTATTATTAACAACAAGTAAGGAAAGCTACAGTCGAGCGCGCCCGACCGTAGGATACCATTCGATCAACTTCGTAGTTGCACTAACTAGTACTAACTCGATGCAGACGATATGCTGTAATGACGCGGGCAACGAAATTATGAAATCTTTAATAACTTCTGTATTAATCCCCCGATCAGATTGTAATGCATATAATCAGCTTCTTTACGTGTTCTAAAGCAGAAATCTGTAACCTAAATACTTTCCTTAATATTCGTAAAATATCGATTTGCGTGGGCGGTGGGAGTGGCACTACAAATTCGAAATAAACTTTATCTGCGTAGGGTATACAGGAACCATCATGTCAAATTTGGTGTGTCTAGCTTTTGTAATAGCTGAGATCTCGACTTTCATACAGACAGACGGACATGGCTCAGTCGACTCGGCTGTTGATCCTGAGTCAGAATATATATAGTTTATGGGGTCTGCCATGTCTCCTTCTGCCTGCACAAACTTAGTTTGCCAATTTTGACCATTTTCAATGGTCGAATAGTATAACAAACTTAGTATACCATTTTTGACCATTTTCAATGGTCGAATGGTATAAAAACAGATTGAGAAAACTAATTTTCAATTGAACGCCAAGTAGTCCAAGCAGTTGAAAAAAAAACACTACTTAAAAAAAACACTGCTTGCCAGCTTGCAGTGGGCGCAGAGCAAATCTTTATGAAACGTTATCGGAACCAAATTTCAGCGATCGTTAGGTGGTGTTAGTTATCATTCACACCAAAACTGAATACTGTAGCTTTATTATTGAGCTTGCTATACGGTTTATTGATTTGCGGGGCGGAAATAGGTGTGGCTCAAATTTTAATAGGAATTTTACAGCGTTTGATTCACATAAGTGTTGTCAACAAATTTGGTGGCTCTAGCTTTTTTAGTTTCTGGGATATAGGCGTTCATACAGACGGACAGACAGACATGGCTTAATCGACTCGGCTAGTGATCCTGAGCAAGACTATATATACTTTATGGGGTCGCAGACGCCTCCTTCTGCCTGTTACGCACATTTCGACAAATTTATTTTTATAAATCCATGGTCTAAAAACAAAAGAACAAAAAACAAAACACAAGCACTTTATATCATTTATGCGCAGCACAAAATTTTCATCCGATTCATCCGACTTACATTTTGTATCGATAAAAACAGCTGTTTAGACAAACTGCAACGGCACCCAATATTTTGAGGGGAGCAGTTGAGATCAGGCGGAGCGATTAAATAATTTGGGCGTTTTCCTCAACTATCGGCTCAGCCTGGCCACGGCCGGCACAGACGACGGTGCGCAGTCCGTCAGGCGCCAACGCGGGGCCCACGATCCAAAGGCCGGGCTAACTTCTGCTGCACTCTGGCGTCTGTAAGTATTTAACACGCTTCCATATGTGTTTTGTTGTTGTTGGTGTGTTCGTGTTCTCTTTTAGCCTCTGCTTTGCTTCAGCCACAGCTTCGGTGCGGATATCTTTGGCGTGATAGACTCCCAGCCTCGTCCTTGGAGGTCTTCCATGATATAGGCGTTGTTTCCGACTGCATGAACTACTCTGGCCCTCAGGAATTTCCTTGCGAACTTTGCGTTGAAGCTCCTTGAAAAGTCACTCAACACAAAGTTTCGGCGGAAGAAGACCTCATGCACCAGGAACTCAATGACCGCGACCGCGGACGCCTCTCGCATCGCCTTCTAAACTTTTTATTTAGAGAAGTGGTCCACCACGATGAAATATACGCGTGTCCTCTCCTTGACCGTGGATTTTTTCCGAGGAAGTCAATGTACAGCTTCTGGAACGGCCTCTCGGTGTCCACCTTTTCGCCGATGCCCACTTGCGTGCGCTTATAGAGCAGGCCATTTTCCACCTTCAATTCGGGTAAGAGTCGCTTGTTTTGTTCTGCCTCACGTACTAACTCCATATAATCTTCCTCACTAAACGCCGTGGTCTCGAAACCCATCAGATCGGTGGGATCCATGAAGACATCCTCCACGTTGGGCAACAATGTATCCGCCACAACATTTTCACTGACTTTGCGGCGCTCAATGGAGAATTGGAATCCTTGCAGCTGGAGTGATCACCTTGCTAGTCTGCCGAAGAGGGTCCTTTATCGACATTAGCCTCTTAGGGATCGCGTGGTCGGTTATACAGGTAAAGGCCATCCCTTGAACTTCCGGAACTTCCGTATAGCTAGAATAGCTGCCAGGCACTCCTTCTCGGTGACGGTGTAATTCAACTGGTGTTTGTTCATCTTCGCCGAGAAGAAAGCGATCGGCAGCTCCTGCCCTTTCCCGTCTCGCTGTAAGAGCACTTCTCCTACTCCAACGGTGAATGCGTCGCATTGCACGTAGAAGTGACGCTTGAAGTCGGTGTGGACCAAAACAGGTGCCGTCGTCAGTGCTTCCTTGAGGCGCAGTACAGCTATTTCTGCTTCTGGGCTTAATTCAAACGTTTTGTTTGTCCTTTTCAGCGCATCCGTCAACGGTTTCGACAGTGTGGCAAAGTTTTGGATGAACCAACGGTACTAGCCAGCAATCCCCAGGAACGCCCTGACCTCCTTCATGGACTTTGGACTTGGGACCAGTTTTATCCATCTTAAGGAGTCCTCCACCCACTATGAAGCCTAAGTATTTTAATTTCTTGAAGCGGAAATTCGATTTTTTGAACCCTATCGTCAATCCTGCTTCCTTTAAGTACTGCTCTACTCGGCTCAAGTATTTGAGGTGCGTTTCAAAGTCCGGCGCGAGGATAAGCAAGTCATCGAGCTAAACGAAGACATTGATGCTGTATTTCTCCTCCATCTCAATTTGCCAGAAGGCGAACTTGAGGTCGACGCTGGAGATGTTCAAAGTTTGGTCCAGCCTGGAAAGGATCCCCTTGACGCTAGGTAGCGGGTAAGCGTCTTTAATTGTTAGTACATTTGTCTTCCGTGCATCTAAACAAAATCGGTTCTTTCCAGGCTTTGTAACGACTGTCATCCGATTGCTCCAAGGGTTCTTGCTTTCCTCGATGACTCCGAGCGCTAGCATTTTGTTTACTTCTTCCTCAATTATCGGATACAGTCGGTCTTTATAGATATTTGATCCTTGGATGAGCTCAAAAGTGTGGAAGTCGACACTAGTCCTGCCGAAGCCATGCTACTCAAAAGTGAGGAACTCACGCTGTACCTGTTCCAGCTGTTTTTCTTGCTCCGCTGACAATTTCCATCTTTTAGGATCCGTTTTCTCCTCGTAGATTCTATCATTGGTATAGTGCGTCATTCGATGCACCTGCAGTTCCGCCCCCTGACGATCCTGTTTCGGTTTAGCATCTTGGCCGATGACTTCTGGAGCCAGCTCCAGCATCTGCCAGAAGTCGGCTCCGAGGTAGGCGATCAGTTCCAAATGTGGACAAACGAAGAAATTTACTGTTTTCACCATTTGTCCGTATTACACAGGCAGCTCCACGCGTCCAATGATCGATCGATCTTCTTTTGTGGCATTGCGTAGCTTCGAGAAGTAGCGGATTATTGGAACCTGCAACTTGTCCAGCAGCTCGCGACTGCCACGACCAAGCAGGCTCACGGACGCTCCGGTGTCCAGTAGTCCCATCACGGTCTAGCCATTGATGATAATCTTGGCGTATGGCCTGGGGTCGTTACCATGACTACGCATCACGCCCGCCGCTACTTCTATACGACTGCATCGTCGCCGTTTGAACCGTAGCCTCGCCTTTTGGACCTTCCGCATGCCCGCCACTTGATGCTCCTCGAAGATTTGTCTTCTGGCTTCCAGATACCGGCGCATCCTTTCTTCGAATGACAGCAGCGCATGTTTTCCATAGGCTTTTCTATTTCCTATTTCTGTGATCTTAAATTCTACTTTTTTTCTACAGCTTATGCAAATGGATGTTCTTCTTGGCGGGATTCATTTCCGGGCGCAGGCTTCTCGTCTTTATCGGCTCGGAGCTCATCCACGGTAAATATCTCCATGGCGTACACATAGCGAGCAATATTCTTTCTGAGACCTTTTTTCATTTTCTTTACCAGGTGTCTCTCCGCCATGGGCTTTCCAAGCCGTCGCATCTGGTGGATGTTATCCTCGACAAACTCTCTGGCCTGCTGTTCCCACTGCAGCAACTCGTGCATTTTGTCGGGCTCAGTTTGGTGGCTGCGGAAAAGTTAGAGGAGGGCCTAACGCAGTTGCAGTTGTCGATAGTAGAGTGCCGTACATGGATCCACTACCACTCCCACGTTCGTCCGGAGTATGTGGAAAGAGCGCAACACCTCCACCCATGGACACCGGTACTGCCTCTGGAGGAATTCTAGTCGGAAGATGAAATCCTTGACAGAGTTAAACCTGATCTCGCCATCAAAGGATAAGCCCCATTGCTCTATTCGGGTGAGCTGCGCCCTGGCTCGTCAGCTGGCATGCGAGCTTCCTTCCGCCAATGTTGAAACTGACCGCACCGTCTGTCAGGTGGAAACCTTGGTCCCCACTCCGGGACGAGTTGCCGGTATGTCTGCGCCGCATGCGCAATAACTGCATTCACAGCTGACCAATCCGTTGAGTCCATTCTTATGGTTGGCAGATCCCATCCTGAATCCGGCTGTTGCATTTGTCGTGCCTCTGGATGTATTTTCTCATCCTTGTCTCATGTTTCTGGCCATAGATGATCTTGGACTGTGCGTTTTGAAGTCCTGAGCAGTCCGCCTCTTCCCACCGACATCTGGAAACCTCTCCATCAGGAAACTATGTCACGTCATGTGTATTTCGCACTGACCCCATTGACCGCAAGTAAGGACCACCAACTACCTGTTTTTCCTCAATCATGGTTACTAAACTATGTAATTTCCTAAATGTTAAGGTTCTGCATGTGCGACAGTGTGTTAATTTAACTTAACAAATAATTTTTGACAAATAATAATAAATAAATAATAATAGATAAGTAAATAGTAATAAATAAATAATCCTAAATAAATAAATATATAAATTTGAAGTTTATCACACTCAAACTCAAGGGACTTTTAACTTTCAACAAAAGGAAGGAAAATGAAACGACTTCTCTGCCGGTGGACTCTGATCGACTCTGCGCTTTGAAAAATTCTTACTGTGACAAACCAAAACACATTTGCCGTTCGTCAACTGATCAAACTGTCACACTGGTTGACAGTTGCCAGTTAAGGACACGGCTGGTGTTCCATCGGATCCGTTTCTACCGGGTGTGCGTTCCTTCAGCCCGTGAGGAGCTGCATAGCGTATAGCCCTAGGCATCCTCATTCAGCATCATTGGCCGAACTAAAACAGACTATCTACTACGTTAAACAAAAACAAGTTAGGAAAGTTGTTTTTTGTTGTTATTTTTTATACCCTTCGACGATTGAAAATGGTCAAAAATGGTAGAAGGAGGCGTGGCATACCCCACAAAGTATAAATATTCTAACTTAGGATCACTACCTGAGTCGATTGAGCCATGTCCGTTTGTCTATCCGTCTGTCCGTCTGTCCGTTTGAACGTCTAGATCTCAGCTATTAAAAAACCTAGAGACGTTAAACAACACCAACAACAACAAACTTTGGGGACCGTTATTGGTCACCGCGTACCCACCCAACTTTGTGATGGTCCTCCGGACGGTTTCGGAGTCCGATTTGTCCGCTCCTGGCCTGCTACTGTCGCTCCATGTCCCCAAGAATCGACACTTAGCAACTCACTCACAACTCCAACTGCACATAGTTTCGCCTACAAGCAATGACCGCTACGAAGCACTTCTGCGTGAATATGGCAATCTGGCAAAACCATGCAACTATAATTCACGGAGCGCCAAGACAGTCAGCAAAGCACATCGATTAAATCCAGAGAAATTGGCAATCGCCAGAAAGGAATTTGCCTACATGGTAAAGCAAGGCATTTGTAGCCCCAGCAGCAGTCAGCGGCCTAGTCCATTGCACATGGTGGCTAAGAAGACCAAAAATGAATGGCGCCCATGTGGAGACTACAGACGGTTGAATCATGTCACAAGGCCTGACAGGTTTCCACTGCCGCATATTTACGACTTCTCGTTCAAGCTGAACGAAAAATGTATTTATTCAACAATTAATCTGGAGAGGGCATACCATCAGATCCCAATCGCACCTGAGCATCGCAACAAAACGGCCATCATTACGCCATTCGGGCTTTACGAATTCAATGTAATGACTTTTGGACTATGCAACGCGAGCCAAAAGTTCCAACGCTTCATGGATCAAATATTTCGCGATATGGATTATGTAATAGTTTACATGACAACATCTGCATTGCATTTCAAAATGCCGAAGAGCACTTCCAACACGTGAGGAACGTCTTCAATCGATTGCGACAAAATGGACTGCGCATCAAAATGCGTTTTCGGTCAAGAGCAAGTAAATTTCCTTGGATACCAAATCTCAAAAGAGGGAATTATTCCAATGAAAGATCGAATTGCTGCGATCACAGACTTCCAGAAACCGAAGTTGGCACATTAACACAAAAGTTTTCTTGCAATGCTTAACGTATATAGGCGTTGCTACCCAAACGCTGCACACAAAAAAGGGGTGCTACAAAGACACAATAAAGGCAATCAAAAGAAGGACAGAACACCCATTATATGGATCAAAGAGGCTTTACAAATGTTTGAGCAGTGCAAGCACGATTTGGTTCAAGTCACAGCATTAGCGCATCCATCTGCCAATGCAAAGCTAGTCCTACACGTGGACGCCAGCAACTTTTGTGTAGGTGCAGCGTTAAATGAATACACAATGGACTGTCTCAAGCCTCTGGGTTTTTACCCTTTTAAAACCCGCTACTCATAGAGTAATAGGGTATTATAACTTTGTTCAAACCGAAAATGTATGTAACAGGCAGAAGGAGACATGTCCGACCTCATAAAGTATATATATTCTGGCTCAGGATCAACAGCCGAGTCCATATAGCCATGTCCGTCTGTCTGTCTGTCCGTCCGTGTGAGCCTCTAGATCTCAGCTATTATAAGCTGGAACTACCAAATTTGGTGACAAAATGTGTTATTATTGCACGCTGATCAAGCCTATTTTGGATTTTGGCCATGCCCCTTTCCGCCCCGTAAATTTGATGCCATATTGTTCATTTTCGGTTTACATGATAACAAAAGCTAGCCAGATGATCTCTGAAATTTTGTAACAATCGAATAATAAACACAGAAGTTATTCAGGTTAACGTTTTCCATAGCTGTAAGCAGAGCTGCCGGCAGCGCTGCTTGCAGCATTGTGCTGAATATGGTGTGCGTGTACGGTGGTGAAATGGGTTAAGTTGTGGACTGCAAAACGAACAGTACTATCATGCATTTACGGGTTCGAGTCCCGCCCGCATCAAAAATTAAATGTGTGCAAACATTTTTTTTTTTTTAGATTTTGACTTTGCCTAAATATTGTAAGTCCATGGCCTTTTACGGTCAAAATATGATTGTAGCCGTTCTTTATTGTTCCGCAAATAATTTTGATGTAGGAGCAGCTTGGTAGCGGGTATATGACAGTCGAGCACACTCGACTGTAGCTTTCTTACTTGTTTAGAACTCTTGTTGTTGTTTCTGCCCTATTTTACTTTTCCCCTCTTTCACCGTGAAAGCACTTAACTCTCACTTACTTTCGCTTACTCAAACTTTTGGAAGTTTTTGTTGTAGTGCGCTGCAATGCTCACTCTTATATTCTTGCTCTTTTTAACTGTGTGCCTGACGCGCTCTCAAACCTATCTCTCTCTTTTTGATCTTATTTGCGGTTTGTCGTAAAATTACAGTGGTCATCTCTTATAATGGAAGGAGGTATTGTCTGCTACAAGAAAATCTTGCCAAAAGCAGATTACGTCTAGTCAGGCAAGTATTGCATGTTGGATATGCAATAATAAAGCTCATGCTAAATGTGCTGGCCTTAGCGGTACTACAGTTGATGCCGCAGCCAGGCGTAATGGGTTGCATTACTGCTGCGATGCATGTCGTGAGGTCGAAAACGAGTTTGTATCGTTTATGCGGCAGATTAGGACGGGATTCAGGGAGCTGAACAGCAGTTTTCAAAAACTGACCGATCAGTTCTCTGCGCTCGAATCGTTTGTCAATAGCCCTAAGCTATTGGATGAGTCCCCAAAGCGCAAAAAGTCAGCTCCTAAAGAGCAGCCGCCTATTATTGCCCTCCCGCCTCAGAATGCTGACCACCCAGTGACTCCTGTGACACTGCCACTGCCTATGTTAACTACACCTGTAGTATCGAGGTCTGCGGCGCAAAAAGTTTCGGCACCCGAAATTATCATTGTCGAGTCTGTGACGCCCGTTATGCCTCTTTCCGATTTGTCCGGTGCGATTTCATTACGGCGGCTATCGGATTACCGGTCTTGAATGTACCCACATATATCATGTCTGTGGGTCGTAAGGCAGTAACAGGAATTTCACCTAAGAAACAAATATTTTTTTACGACTTGCTCCTGAAAAATTTAAATTTTCATACGAAGGGATATTTCATCCTTAAAAATAAGTGTCCCAAATGATTTTTTTGACCTTATATGCTCGTCTGACTTCTGGCCAGATCATATTATGGTTAAAGAATTCGATGCTAAAAAGAGAAAGAATCGGCAATCGATTACTAAGTCTGTTCCAAATCAGACCACGACAACCCAAAAAAACAAAATAAAAAACGAATTTCTTCACTTTCCCATATCTATTAAAACGTTAGAGGCCTATGTAGTAAACTAACTACTTTATTTCTAATAGTCTTTTATGTGTTTCCCGGGTGCTTGTGTTTACTGAGACTTGGTTGAATCCGGAGATATTAACCTCCAAAGTTCTTTCAAGTCGGTACACAACGAATAGACTTGACCGACCTAGCCGACGGGGTGGCGGAGTTTTGATTGCATTCGATTCTGCTATCGCATCGGATCGAGTAGTGCCGGAGATTCAGTATGATATTGAATTTATTTGTGTAAAATTACATTTTCCCGGATTTTACACCTATATAACTTGATTGTAAATTTCTCCGTCGTCTGACAATTCAGTCTTCAATCAACATTTGTCGGTAATTCAGTCTTCAACCTGCTATCAAACATTGACCAACTTATAGTCCTTGATAATTTTAATATACCTGATTGTTGGTGGACACCTAGTGATGAGGCAAATTTTTTATTGCCTTCAAATAGCACGACCTTTTTGATGGCTTGCAAGACATTTCAATGTCGCAGGAATAAATGCATTTTTAGATAATTCTGTTCCTCGTGTTTATCCAAAGACTTTAAGTAACCCTCCGTAGTTTACTAAGGAATTGTCACGTTTAAAAAATTGAAAGTCGACACTTTATAAGAAATATAGAGTAAGTCATTCTTCGTCCGTGTTTTCCTCTTGTAATATCCCTCGGTCAAACTTTGTCGTGCTGAACGCTGCTTGCTACCATAACTATTTGACTCGCTGCAGGATTCAGTTTCAGCAGAATCCTAAACAGTTTTATAGTTTTGTTAACAGGAAGCGTAAATCTGATGCTGTTCCTTCTAATTTATCGTCTGATAAAGCGGTTGCTTAAATAGATCAGGCCTTTGCCGATTTGTTTGCTAAGTTCTTTCAAACGACTTACTCAAAGTTTACACAGTCCTCTCATACATACCAATATATCATTCCTAGCTCAAATGGAATTTCTTCAATCCACGTCCTCACGGAATTCCCGGTTGCGTACTTAGTTACTGTGCCAATTCTTTAACTAAGCCGTTACACAAACTATTTTCACTGTCCTAAAATACTTCCTATTTTCCCTTGATTTGGAAGAAATCATTTATAATTCCTCTTCATTAAAAAGACAGTAAGTCTGATGCAAGCAATTATAGCGGTATCTTTAAATTGTCGGCTATACCTAATCCCTTTGAGTATGTTCTGACTCCGTACTTGCAACATTTTTGTAGATCTTTCATGTTTCCTAGTCAGCATGGATTCATGAAACGTCGTTCAACTTCGACAAATTTGCTTGAGCTGACATCTTCAATAATGAAAGGTTTTCGGAAAAATCAATAGACTGAGGTCATTTATACTGATTTCAGTAAAGCCTTTGACTCAGTAAACTTTATGTAACCTCTGGTGATCCTCAAAGAAACCATCTTAGTCCCCTTCTTTTCACTTTTTTTATACCCGCTACTCATAGAGTAGAAGGGTATTATAACTTTGTTCAAACTGAAAATGTATGTAACAGGCAGAAGGAGACACCTCCGGCCCCATAAAGTGTATATATTCTGGCTCAGGATCAACAGCCGAGTCGATATAGCCATGTCCGTCTGTCTGTCCGTGTGAAAATCTAGATCTCAGCTATTATAAGAGCTAGGACTACCAAATTTGGTGGCAACATGTGTTATTATTGCACGCTGATCAAGTTTATTTTGGATTTTGGCCACGTCCCCTTCCGCTCCCGTAAATAAAAAAAAACATTGATTACAAGCGCAATTTTGATGCCATATTGTTGATTTTCGGTTTACATGATATCTATAGCTAGCCAGGTGATCTCTGACTTTGCATAAATATTGTAAATCCATAGCCTTTTACGGTCAAAATATGATTGTAGCCGTTTTTACTGTAGCTTGACTGTAGCTTTCTTACTTGTTATAACTGATCTACCTTCAGCCATACATAAGTCTCGTACGCTTATGTAATTTAACTGAAGTCAACAGTCTCCAGATTGCTGACCGTAATATGACTCCGGGTGAATCTGCATAGTAAGCATTTGACCGGATGTCGGCGCTACAGCTACGCTTGGCTGGCGGAAATAACTAATAAACATAAAAACTCCCTTGTAGAGCCGCGCGCGATATTCGCCGGCAAAGTATTATTTGGCGTCCAACTTGTAGTAGTTACGCTATGACCCACCCTGTTTATCCGGTTTTCAATAAAAAACAAGTAAGAAAGCTATATTCGAGTGTGCTCGACTGTAATATACCCGCTACCCAGCTGCTCGTACATCAAAATTATTTGCGGAACAATAAAGAATGGCTACAATCATATTTTGACCGTAAAAGGCCAATATTACAATATTTAGGCAAAGTCAAAATATAAAATAAAAAAAAAAAAATGTTTGCACACATTTAATTTTTGATGCGGGCGGGACTCGAACCCGTAAATGCATGATAGTACTGTTCGTTTTACAGTCCACAACATAACCCATTTCACCACCGTACACGCACACACTATTTGGCACAATGCAGCAAGCAGCGCTGCTTACAGCTATGGCAAACGTAAAGCGGAATAACTTTTGTGTTTATTATTCGATTGTTACAAAATTTTCAGAGATCATCTGGCTAGCTATAGTTATCATATAATCCGAAAATAAACCGCTTGTAATTAATATTTTTCGATTTACGGGGGTGGAAGGGGGCGTTGCCAAAGTCCAAAACAAACTTGATCAGCGTGCAATAATGACACATATTATCACCAAATTTGGTAGTCCTAGCTCTTATAATAGCTGAGATCTAGGTTTTCACACGGACAGACAGACGGACAGACGGACATGGCTATATCGACTCGGCTGTTGATTCCGAGCCAGAATATATATACTTTATGGGGTCGGAGGTGTCTCCATCTGCCTGTTACATACATTTTCGATTTGCACAAAGTTATAATACCCTTCTACTTTATGAGTAGCGGGTATAAACACTTCTAAACAAGTATGGAAAGCTACAGACGAGAGCGCCGGACCGTAAGATACCATTCGACCAACTTCGTAGTTGCACTAACTAGTACTAACTCTCTCTCACACACACATACATACACACACACAAAGGCTAAAACGATGCAGACGATATGCTGTAAAGACGCGGGCAACGGAACTATCAACAAAGTTTTCGTTAATAACTTCTGTATTTATCAGATTGAAATTTTTGGAATGGGTGCATATTTTCAGCATCTTTACGTGTTCCAAAGCAGAAATCTGTAACCTAAAGACTTTCCTTTGCGTGGGCTGTGGGCGTAGCACCTCAAATTTGAAATAATCTTTATCTGCGCATGATTTACAGAAATCATCATGCCAACTTTGATGTCTGTACCTGTAATACTTTCCATAATTTTAAAAAATTATCTATTTGCGTAGGCGGTGGGCATAGCACCTAAAATTTGAAATAAACTTTATCTGCGCATAGTTTACATAGTGGGCGTGGCATCAAAAATTGAAAATAAACTCGATCTACCTATGGTATACAGGAACCATCATGTCAAATTTGGTGTCTCTAGCTTTTGTAATAGCTGATATCTCGACGTTCATACAGACAGACGGATTGACAGACAGACGGACATGGCTCAATCGACTTGGCTGTTGATCCTGAAAATGGTCAAAAATGGTATACTAAGTTTGTGCAAAAGTATGTAACAGGCAGAAGGAGACATGGCAGACCCCATAAAGTATAAATATTCTGACTCAGGATCACTAGATGAGTTGATTGAGCCATGTCCGTCTGTCTGTCCGACTCTCCGTCTGTCCGTCTGTCCGTTTGAACGTCTAGATCTCAACTATTACAAAAGCACCACCATATTTCACATGAAGGTTCCTGTATACCATAGGTAGATCGAGTTTATTTTCAATTTTTGATGCCACGCCCACTGCCCACGCAAATCGATCATTTTCGATTATCGGGAGAAGTATTAAAGTTACAGCTTTCTGCCTTGGTATGTATAATATAAATATATTTCCTAAATTACAATCCAATCGGACGATAAACACAGAAGTTATCCATGTTTCCGTTTTTCGTACTTGCACTGCTTGCGCCTGTGCTGCGCGTCGTGACGTCATCGTTACGATGCTTTGTTTCAGCCGTAGCATGTGTAAAGCTATGCAATTTTCGCATGTAGATGGTGCTATTCAAAAATAGATGTAATTTAAAGAATAGGTGGCGGATAAACTTCTGCAGCGTTTTTTGATGGAATTAAATGTGTGATAATTTGTTTCGAAACTGGGCGAATGGTATCTTACTGTCGGGCGCGCTCGACTGTAGCTTTATTTACTTGTTTTTCCTCTTTTACTTCCATTTGTCTTTGTTTTTGTGTTTGTAATATTGTATCCAATATTGTATCGTAACACGATCCGTTAAGTTCTGTGACATTCTTCATTCGGCTTCAGGCGTCTCGCAGATTATAGTTTGTTTACATTTAAACCCCATGTCATCGCCGATCTGCCGGTATAGAACTACTCGTCAACAGTGTAGTGATTCTGACTCTGATCGCGACGATCAGCGTATTCGGATTCCATCACCAAGACACACACCCCCACCTCGCCTCAGAGATAGCGTCATGGACCCAGAACAACTGAAAGCCGTAATACAGGCGGCTCTCAATTCAGCTTTAGCTGAGCAAGCGGCTGCGAACCGACAAAGGGATGAGGCTCTCGTAAATAAAGTCAACCAGCTGTCCGATCAAATAGTAGCAACACATATTGTCACGCCAGAAGTGCGGGCGTATACTGCAATAGAAATAAGGGACAGCATTCGTTGTGATGAGCCCTTAGATGCCGTCAAATGTTTGCCAGAATTCGTGGGAGTTCAGGAATCTTATGTTTCCTGAAGACAGGCGGCCCTCACCGCCTATCACATTTTTAAGCCGTATAATGGCAGTTCGCGTCATTACCAAGCTGTCATAATTGTAAGAAGCGAGGTTAGGGGACCGGCTGATGCCGTTTTAGCTTCGTTTGGCACAGTGCTAAACTTTGACGTCATTATAAGTCGTCTTGATTTCACATGTAGTGACAAAAGACCAATTCATGGGATAGAGCAGGAGTTAGGTACGCTACGACAAGGCGGCCTGTCCTTTCTGTAGTATTACGATGAGGTCGAAAAGAAAACTGACGAGCAACTTTGGCCAAGGGCCTGTGCGAAAAATTCCGTAACGATGCGTTGCGGGTATTCGTATCAGGGCTTAAAAAAGAAGAAGAAGGGCTTAGAAGCCTAACAGACGTCCTTTTTGCAGCGAAACAAAAGGAGGATGAATCGAACCATGAGAGGTATGCGTTCGCAGCCAACTTTGCAAAAACCCAAGAGGATATGGAGCGTAAGCCAAATGCCCGCCAGCAAGAGAGAACCTCTCAGCAGGCAGGGGCACAACCAAGTGGTTCAAAAAATCCACATTTCAACAAAATTTCAAACAGCAGGGCCAATCAGGCCAGCGTGGTAGTGGTCAGCAGAGCTATGCGAAGATGCAAGAGCCAATGGATGTTGACCCTTCCCTTTCCAAATTTGTTCAGCCCACACAATTCCCAGCTGGCAAAAAACAAGCGGTCGGCTGAGTCCGATCGCACTAACAGCAACCAAAAGCAGCAGAGAGTGAACCATGTCACTCAGGCTGCAGAGCAGGGAGCTGAGTCATACACCAGTACCGCCAGCAGCGCGGCGGCACAGATTGAAGATGATGCCGACTCCGATTTCCTCAATTTTTTAGGGGAAAGTCCCTGTTGCCCGTCATCAGAGGAAGAGTAGTAGGGTCCAATATGAAGTTCCTCATCGACACAGGCGCGTCCAAAAATTTTATTCGACCACACAAAGGACTGCGCGGTGTCCGTCCGGTGGATTCTCCGTTCAGAATTCATTCAATCCATGGCACGACCCAAATTACCCAGAAATGCTTTGTATCTCTGTTCAACGTGAAGGCGGTCTTCTTCATCTTACCAGACTTATCCACAGTTGACGGAATAATCGGACTTGACCTTGTAGCACTGGCCGGCGGGTCGCTATACCTAGCTTCCGGTCAACTCAAGTGGAGTACAGAGGTTGAACAGATCTCCTTTCACTCCTGCGCCAACGTCAATTTCACTGATGTGGATTCCTCGGACGCGCCACCTCAGGTTCGAGGTTTTTTTTAAAAATGTTAGCGGCCAATAAAAAGGCGTTTGCGGACCCCAACGAGGCCCTGCCCTATACCACATGCCAAATATCTCAATGATATTAGAAAACTTGGGCAAGGCCTGTTATTTTTCTACACTAGATCTCAAGTCTGGCTACCACAAAATCATACTCGCTGAACGCGATCGGGAGAAGACTTCTTTTTTGGAGAACAGTGGAAAATACGAGTTCAAGAGGCTTCCATTTGGCCTCAAGAACGCAGCCAGTATATTTTAGAGAACTATTGACGACATCTTGCGAGAGCAGAGCAGAGAGTGTCAGTAGAAAAATCACGTTTTTTTAAGAAGAGCGTGAATCTCCTTGGGTTCATAGTTACCAATAATGGTGCAACGACAGACAAGAAAAAATTAGGGCTATACAGTTCCCAGAGCCAAAGACAGTGTTTGAGGTCAGGTCATTCCTGGGCCTTGCGAGCTATTATAGATGTTTCCAAGTACAGTTTTCGGAAGAGCAGCGACAAGCGTTTGAAAAATTACGAAACCTATTGGCATCTGAAGATGTCATGCTCAGATACCCCGACTACAAGAAGCCAATCGATCTAACGAACGATGCATCAGCCTACGGTATAGGTGCGGTGTTGTCCCAAAGGGCCGGCCTATCACCATGATACCATGATACCTTGATACCGACCTATCACCATGAGAACGTTAAAAGATAGGGAAATTAACTACGCGACTAACGAGCGGTAGCTATTAGCTATTATATGGGCCTTAGCTAAGCTTCGGCATTATCTGTACGGAGTTAAAGATATAAACATCTTTACCGACCACCAGCGTTTGACATTTTCTGTAGCGGAATCCAACCCTAATCCAAAAACAAAAAGGTGGAAATCGGGCATAGACGAGTCTAATGCCCGGATCTTTTACAAGCCCGGCAAGGAGAATCTCGTTGCGGATGCATTGTCCAGACAGCAGCTTAACGCTTTGGAAGAACAAGAACCCGAATCATGCGCAGCAACGATTCACAGTGAGCTCTCCCTCACGCGCACTATTGAAACAACGGAAAAACCGTTGAATTGCTTCCAAAACCAGATAATACTGGAGGAAGCGCACTTTTCTTTAAAACGCTTTTTCCTTTTGTTCAAAAATAAAAAGCGCCACACAATTAATTTCACTTGCCGAGAGTCTCTTTTGGACTCCCTCTCAGAAGTAATTGTGCCGAAGGCGTAAATGCCCTACACTGCGACTTGCATACGCTCGCGATGGTTCCAGACGAGGTCGTCCGGAGGTTCCCAGCCACGAGATTTTGGCACTGCAAGAACCTGGTAGTAGACATATTCGGGACGGAGGAGAAAGAGAAATCCTCACAACCGAACACAATAGAGCATACATACCATAGAGCAGCGCAGGAAAACGTCAAACAGGTTCTATCCGAATATTACTTTCCGAAAATGACAAAGCTTGCTAATGAGATAGTCCGGAATTGCAAAACACGCACGAGGGGTAAATATGATAGACACCCAAGAAAATAAGAGATTGGCGAGATTGTCTCCAATACCAACACACACAGGAGAAATGTTGCACACAGACATATTCTCTACAGATAAATTCTTTCTCACTTGCATCGACAAGTTTTCCAAATTTGCTGTCGTACAGCCCATTCGATCGAGGACCATTGAGGATCTCAAGACAGCATTGCTTCAGCTTATGAACCTCTTCCCGTGGCATAAGTGACATAAGTTTTGGTCAAATCCAACCGCAGTCTTGGAAACAAATTCACGCTTCTGTGTGAAGAGAGAGCCGTAGAAGCGGACATAGGGACCACAGTCCTCATTAAGGGGAGGGTGGTCCACAAGGACACCTTAAAATATCATCCATCCCAAAAGCAATGTCCTTGCGCTGGCTTATCGCGTTTTTCCCTTTCTTTTGGCATAATTTTAATTAGGTTTAAAGGATTTAATGCCATCGGCATATAGCATTTAAGTTAGGTATTTCCTGGTGTTGGGTTCCCCTCTTTACAACCAAAAACATATGTAAAGTTTCACTTACAGGATTGGACTCATCCTCTTTCTTTCGATATCTTTGGCCTCGGCGCACATCACCGACTCCCACGTCAAGAACATCCCCGTTGTAGAGGGACGAGTCTTGGTATGGGAGGAGTTTGCCTATATCAGGCACTCAGCAAACCTCTGAGAGTATACGCGCATAGTGGAGGAGACAGCCAGCTTGTTTGACCAGTTCCCACAATCGCACATGAAAAAATTATTGAGCTTAGATGTAGCACACTTAAGGGACTATTAGAAGCGTTGGGCACGCACCACAGGGTAGCTAGAAGCTTAGATTTTCTAGGATCCATACTTAAAGTTGTAACAGGCACCCCAGACGCCAATGATTTAGAAAGGAGTAGTTTCGCCGAAACTCAGCTGATCGATGCACACAATAAACAGGTAGTAAAAAGAATTCAAAATCAGATTAACCAATTAACAGTCAAGAAAAATACAATTCTCAAAGCAACAAAAAATTCACAAATTGAATCCGGCCATTTAGAAACAGAAATAGAATGTTGATGATGGAGTTACAAAATCTCATGCTGGCTATAACACTTGCAAAACTCAAAATTGTCAGCCCAAAAATTTTAGATCATGCAGACACTCTCATAGGGGATCTTATGGCCGTCTCGTCCGTTAAGGTTCTACAGTCCGTTAACGCCATATACTTTGTAGTTAGGTTTCCCAAAATAAGATTTAGTTGTAAGAAGATTATTATCTTTCCCGTCGAACGAGAACATTTCACGTTACGGATAAACGACAACATCATAGCGGAGTGCGACACAGGAGTTTACGCGGTCGAAAATTGTACCGCCTCCCCGGTGTCCCTTTCTGTTGGCTGTCATCAGAAAGCTCATGTGCCAGAGAATTTCATGCAGGCAGTGAGGCCCATTGCGAATCCCAACCAAGCAATCTGGACTCGGTTACCTGTATGGACGATGGAATTGTCATCATAAATGACTGGCCGGCAAAGCTACGGCTCGACAACGGCACTGACGTCTGGATACGCGGCACGCACCTCATTTCATTCGACGAGTGGGCCACCAGAAACGGAACCCTGTTCACCAACCAGAATAGCGTCATATGTAAAGTCCCGGGAGTCGCGAGCTTCCCCCTGCTTAACATGACTGCCAGCCAGAAGGTGCTTAGTCTCCCTTATCTCCATCGGTTGAATGAGTGTAATTTGGAGACTATCCGGCAGTTCAAGGAGGAAGTCAGCGCCGACCATACAATACTGTTAGTATTCATCGTTGGAGCAATAGGGTCGGCCGAGGGCGACCTTAACTTAGAGGGGGAGTAGTTAACTGACGGCAACAGTCTCCAGATTGCTGACCGTAATCTGACTCCGGGTGAATCTGCATAGTAAGCATTTGACCGGATGTCGTTGCATAATCGGCAAATATAGCATATTGGCGTGGCCGCTATGAGCATGATTGCGAAACAGAGTTTCGCTCTCATTTAACTCTAAGCATTTTTTTGTATTCAGTTCGACTTAATATTACGGCGCTACAGCTACGCTTGGCTGGCCGAAATAAATAATAAACATAAAAGCTTCGTGTCTTTCACTATCACGGCATCGCCTAACATAGGACTTGTAGAGCCGCGCGCGATATTCGCCGGCAAAGTATTAATTTGTAAGTAGACGATGTTAAGCTATGCTATTAATTTAAAGCTGTCTTTTGTCATTCTCTTTTCATTTTTTTTAAGGCGACCTTGACAGTTTTCACAATTGGTTCTGTGCAAACCAATTAATTTTGAACTCGAACTTAATGCAAGCTAATGACCTTCTCTCGAGCCAGCCCTAAGTACGCTTCATACACTCTTTGTGGTTGCCCCCTAGAAAGAATTACCTTGGCTGATGATCTAGGCGTCCGTTTGAATCGCAAGCTCAAATTTACAGAGCACATTACTTCAATGGTCAATAGGGCCATGGGTTCCCTGGGCTTTATAAAACACGCGAAAACACTTTTACCTCTCTTGTCCGTCTTATTTTTGAATATGGCTCATGCGTTTGTATTCGTATTCGTTTACAAGGACCGCATTGAATCTGTGCAAAAGAACTTTTTAATTTTTTCCAACGGGGCCTTAATCGGGATGCAAACTTAAGATTACCTTCCTACACTAGTAGACTCCTTCTATTAAATCTTCCGTTTATAGCCAATCGTAGAACCATGCTTGGTGTACTTTTTATAAATAATCTTACTCAAAGGGTCTTTGACAGTGATGACTTGGTTAGCCAATTACACTACTCTGTCCCCTTCAGAAACTCTCGTAACTTCCAACCTCTAACACTTTATCACTGTACGTCGAACTGTGCCTTGCATGAACCTTTTAGGGTATTATGTTCGAACTATAATAACTTATCGTATATTTCGTCATGGCTAACACAAATTCTGCAGACCTCAAATCTTTAATTCTTTCTCATAGGTGTAGAAAAAATAATCCTTATTAATATATTTCTTCGTTTTCTTTCTTCTGTCCATAACCTATATACATTTACTTAGTATCTTAAGTCGGATTTCCTTTTACGCTCCCTCCGGTCGATGGGGCGTACTAACAACTAACACCTTACTAACTTTTCTGATCTGATTGGGTTTTTCTGGGTTTTCCCCAATCCTTTAGCAACAAATGTTGGATCTCTTTAAATAAATAAAATTTTAATTATTCCTTTCTTTACCCAGAATAGTCGTTAAATTTTTGTTATTAAATTTTAATAATATCTTTATTTAAAATTTTAATCTTAATCTTTATGTTAATTAAATTATATGCTTCACTTCTTTTTTAACAATCATAATTTCTTTTAATTTTGTGTCGACTGCCATTAGTTGATGTTAAATAAATAAAATAAATAATATAGGCGTTCATACAGACGGACACACAGACATGGCTCAATTGACACGGCTAGTGATCCTGAGTAAGAATATATCTACTTTATGGGGTCGCAGATGCCAACTTCTGCCTGTTACGCACATTTCGACAAACACAATAGACCATGTATTTTTTTTAAATTCGTGGTCAAAAAAGAAAAAAAAAAAAAAAAAAATACTCACCCAACTTATATTTTGTATCGGTAACAAGTAAAGAAAGCTACAGTCCAGCGCGCCCGACAGTAAGATACCATTCGCCCAGTTTCGAAACAAATTATCACACATTTAATTACATCAATAAACTCTGCACAAGTTTATCCGCCACCTATTGTTTAAATTAGATCTATCTTTGAATGAATATATATGTGAAAATGGCTTGAATATACATGTGAAAATGGCTTAGCTTTACACATGCTACGGCTGAAACGAAGCATCGTTATTTATGTTCATACCAAAGCAGAAAGCTGTAACTTTAAAACTTCTCCTAATAATCGAAAATTATCGATTTGCGTGGGCGGTGGGCGTGGGATCAAAAATTGCAAATAAACTCGATCTACCTATGGTATACAGGAACCTTCATGTGAAATATGGTGGTGCTTTTGTAATAGTTGAGATCCAGACATTCAAACGAACAGACGGACAGACGGATGGACGGACAGATGAACAGAGAGACGGACATGGCTCAATCGACTCATCTAGTGATCCTGAGTCAGAATATATACACTTTGTGGGGTCTGCCACGCCTCCTTTTGCCCGTTACATACAGTTCCACAAACTTAGTATACAATTTTTGACCATCTTCCATGATATAGGCGTTGTTTCCTACTGCCTAAACTACTCTGGCCCTCAGGAATTTCTTTGCGAACTCTGCGTTGATGTTCCTTGAGAAGTCACTCAACATAAAGGCGGTAAACTTCTTGGCCGGGCACCGCACTGAAGATTCTGGCATACGACTGGTCGAGTTAATCGCGCACCTTTGCATGGATGATCGTGGTTGATACCAAAGTTTTTTATCATTTCCTCGAAGATTTTAGAGGTGAACTGTTTGCCATTGTCGAACTTAAAGAAGACCTCATGCACCAGGAACTCGCCGATGCCCACTTGCATGCGATAATTCGGTGCCTTCGTCTCCTTGCAGACGTCACAGTTACGCACAAAATTGCGAACCTGTAATATAATATTGGCGGCGCAGGACTTCCAAGGTGTTCGCCTGTCCTCACCAGTCAGAGCATCTGGGATCCATCTACTGCGTCGCTTACGTGCTGTTGGGTGATCCGCTTGTAGAGCAGCCCGTTCTCCACCTTCAGGTCGGCTAAGTGTCGCTTGTTTTGTTCTGCCTCACGTACTAACTCCATATAATCTTCTTCACCAAACGCCGTGGTCTCGAAACCCAGCAGATCGATGGGATTCATGAAGACATCCTCTACGTTGCGCAACAATGTTTCCGCCACCACATTTTCACTGCCTTTGCGGTGCTGAATAGAGAAGTAGAATCCTTGTTATGCAGGTAAAAGCCATCCCTTGAACTTCCGGAACTTCCGTATGGCTAGAATAGCTGCCAGGCACTCCTTCTCGGTGACGGTGTAATTCAACTGGTGTTTCTTCATCTTCGCCGAGAAGAAAGCGATCGGCAGCTCCTGCCCTTTCCCGTCTCGCTGTAAGAGCACTTCTCCTACTCCAACGGTGAATGCGTCGCATTGCACGTAGAAGTGACGTTTGAAGTCGGTGTGGACCAAAACAGGTGCCGTCGTCAGTGCTTCCTTGAGGCGCAGTACAGCCATTTCTGCTTTTGGGCTGAATTTGGGTTTTGTTTGTCCTTTTCAGCGCCTCCATGAACGATGTCGCCAGTGTGGCAAAGTTTTGAATGAATCGGCGGTTCCAGCCAGCCATCCCCAGGAACGACCTGACCTCGTTCATGGACTTCGGGTTTGGGATCAGTTTTATTGCTGCGACTCTGCCTGGGCCAATCTGAGTGAGTCCTCCACCCACTTTGAAGCCTTATATTTTAATTTCTTGAAGCAGAAATTCGATTTTTTGAACCCTATCGTCAATCCTCTTTTCTTTAAGTACTGCGCTACTCGGCTCAAGTATTTGAGGTGCGTTTCAAAGTCCGGCGCGAGAAAAACGAAGACATTGGTCCTGATCTCTGCAGGAATCACCTTATCCATTAGCCTCACCAGTCGTTGCGCCGCATTGCAGAGTCCGAAGGGCATGACGCGGAACTGGTATAGAAGCCGACCTGCGACAGTAAAGGCCGTGTGTTCACTGGATTTCTCCTCCATCTCAATTTGCCAGAAGGCAAACTTCAGGTCGACGCTGGAGATTTTCACAGTTGGGTCCAGCCAGGAAGGAACCCCTCGACGCTAGGTAGCGGGTAAGCGTCTTTATTTATTAGTGCGTTTGGCTTTAAAATCGGTTCTTTCCAGGCTTTGCAACGACTGTCATCCGATTGCTCCAAGGGTTCTTGCTTTCCTCGATGACTCCGAGCGCTAGCATTTTGTTTACTTCTTCCTAAATCATCGGACGCGGTCGGTCTTTAATGACCTTTGATCCTTCAATGAGCTTAATAGTGTGGAAGTCGACACTAGTCCTGCCGAAGCCATGCTGCTCAAAAGTGAGGAACTCACGCTGTACCTGTTCCAGCTGTTTTTCTTGCTCCGCTGACAATTTCCATCTTTTAGGATCCGTTTTCTCCTCGTCGATTCTATCATTGGTGTAGTGCGCCTTTCGATGCGCCTGCAGTTCCGCCACCTGACGATCCTGTTTCGCTCTAGCATATTGGCCGATGACTTCTAGAGCCAGCTCAAACATCTGCCAGAAGTCGGTTCCGAGGTAGGTTGGAACAAACCAAATGTGGACAAACGAAGAAATTTACTATTTCACCATTTGTTCGTATTCCACAGGCAGCTCCACGCGTCTAATGATTGATCGATCCTCTCCTGTGGCAATGCGTAGCTTCGAGAAGTAGCGGATCATTGGACTGTGCGTTTTAAAGTCCTGAGCAGTCCGCCTCTTTCCACCGACATCTGGAAACCACAATCATGGTTACTAAACTATGTACTTTCCTAAATTTCGGATGCTGCGTGTGCGACGGTGTGTTTATTTAACTTAAGAAATAATTTTTGACAAATAATAATAAATAAATAATAATACACGGTGTGTCCCAACAATAACCGAACTTTATATTTAAATCATACAACATGCACCGCCATCTAGACTTCCTTGATTCGATTATAACTGGTGATGAGACATGGTGCTTTAAATATGACCCTGAAACTAAGCCTCAATTTGCTGAATGGAAGTCCAAAGGCGAGCCAAAACCAAAACAAGAAAGAAAGGCTACCTTCGACAACGAAGGTTTAATACCATTGCAGGCATATATCAGAAATGTTTTACAGCGATATCTTGAAAAATTACAATAATCGGCCGATAGGTTCAATAGCCGCTATACGGTATATCGGTCTGATTTTGATCAAATTTGCACAGCTTTAAATGAATATACTAACGCATAGATTGCAAAAGTTTCTTGGCGATATCTTGAAAAATGACAAAAATCGGCCGATAGATTCTATGGCAGCTATACGACACATCGGTCCGATTTTGATAAAATTTGCACAGCTTTGAATAGACATACTAATGCATAGACTGCGAAAGTGTCTTGGTGATATCTTGAAAAATTAAAAAAATCGGCCGATAGGTCCGATCCGGCTCGTTCCGACTTATCTACAGCCTGCAGCAATAAGAAGCATGTATACCAAGTTTCATCAAGATAGCTCTAAAACTGAGAGACTAGTTTGCGTTGCAACAGACGGACGGACAGACGGACATGGCTAGTTTGACTCCCCTATTGATGCTGATTAAGAATATATGCACTTTATAGGGTCGGAAATGTCTCCTAAGGTGCGTTGCAAACTTCTGGCCAAAATAAATATACCATCTGCAATGGTATAAGAATTGCGTTTTTAGGCAAGACGCGAGTTATGTTGAACCGTGTAGTTGAGAACATTGTGCCGCGTACTTGCAGTGGGCCATGTCCAATATCCAAAGGTGTTGCATGCATTATATGTGTATGTATGTAACGTCGTTATTTGTTTTTTTTATACCATTCGACCATTGAAAATGGTCAAAAATTGTATACCAAGTTTGTGCAAAAGTATGTAACAGGCAGAAGGAGACATGGCAGACCCCATAAAGTGTACATATTCTGGCTCAGGATCAACAGCTGAGTCGATTGAGCTATGTCCGTCCGTCAGTATGAACGTCGAGATCTCAGCTATTACAAGAGCTAGAGACAAAATTTGACATGATGGTTCCTGTATACCATACGCAGATCAAGTTTATTTCAAATTTGGAGTGCCACGCTCACCGCCCTTGCAATCGATTATTAACGAATATTGAGGAAAGAATTACAGTTACAGACACCAAATTCGGCATGATGGTTCCTATAAATCATGCGCAGATGAAATTTATTTCAAATTTAAGGTGCCACGGCCACCACCCTTGCAAATCGATCATTTTTGAATATTAAGGAAAGTATAATAGTTACAGACACCAACTTTGGCATGATAGTTCCTGTAAATCATGCGCAGATAAAGATTATTTCAAATTTGAGGTGCCACGCCCACCGCCCACGCAAGTCGATAATTTTTGAATATTAAGGAAAGTATTTAGGTTACAGATTTCTGCTTTGGAACACGTAAAGATGCTGATAATATGCCCCTAATCCCAAAATTACAATCCAATCGGACAATAGATACAGAAGCTATTAAAGACAAGTAAGGAAAGCTACAGCCGAGTGTGCCCAGTTTTGAAAAAAATTATCACACGCTTAAATTAGATCTATGCATCTTTGAATAGCGCCATCTACATATGAAAACGTCGTAGCAGTCAGCTTTACACCCGCTACGGCTGAAATGAAGCATCGTGCGAATGACAGTGGAACTACGGAAAACGTTATCATAGATAACTTCTGTGCTTATTGTCCGATCGGATGGTAATTTGGAGAATATATTTAGATTTATATTGCAATTATCTATGTTCATACCAAACCAGATATCTGTAACTGTAATACTTCTCCTGATAATGGTAAATTATCGATTTGCGTGGGCGGTGGGTGTGGCATAAAAAATTTAAAATAAAGTCAATCTACCTACGGTATACAGAAGCTTTCATATAAAATTTGGTGTCTCCAGCTTATATAATAGCTGAGATCTAGACGTTCAAACGGACAGACGGACGGGCGGACAGACGGACAGAGAGAAAGACAGACGGACATGGCTCAATCGACTCAGCTGTTGATCCTAAGCCAGAATATATATACTTTATGGGGTCTGCCATGTCTCATTCTGCCTGTTACATACTTTTGCACAAATTTGGTATACAATTTTTGTCCATTTTCAATGGTCGAATGGTATAAAAAAAAAAAAAAAATAACGACGTTACATACATACACATATAATGCATGCAACACCTTTGGATGTTGGACATGGCCCACTGCAAGTACGCGGCACAATGTTCTCATCTACACGGTTGAACATGATTCTCGTCTTGCCTGGCAACATACCTCAACATCCAAATACCTCCACTCACTTTGTTCCCCAGTCCACTACTCCCTGTGCAAACGTAAAGTCCATAATTCTAACGTGTCGCATCTTGTTGCGGGTTGAGCCACAAGAGCGAATCTACCGCGAGGCGTCTAAGTATCTCCATTCATCGGATGGTACGGACGCTTTATTTCTACCGTTTTATTCTTCAAGATTGGGCGCCATTATATTACGAACTGCTCGCTCAGGGCTGTGCCGGCGAGCTCAGCTGCACTAGGGGGAGGGATTTTTCCGCTGCCCTGCAGTCTGCACCAAAATACCGATGAATTTCCATACTTACTTGTACGTCTCACACATAGCAGGTACAACAAATACTACTTTAAACAACAACAACAAACTTTGGTGGCCGTTATTGGTCAGGGGGTACCCACCCAACTATGTGATGCTCCTGCTCAAGGTTTCAGTGCATCACTTCAGCCGATTTGTCTGCTCCTGGCCTGCTACGGTCGCCCCATCTACCCAAGAATCGACACTTAGCAACTCATATTGTTTTTACGTTACAAATATATTTATTTAATTAACATTGTCTATATATGCTCACTCAAAAACCTGACTAATACTGTAGCTCCTGCTTCAGCGTCTGCGCAATCTCGCTTTTGACGGATTGCCGGTGAGCTTGCGCCGCTTGCGCAATAACTGCATTCACAGCTGACCTATCCGTTGAGTCGATTCTTATGTTTGGCAGATCGCATCCTGCTTCCGACTGTTGCATTTGTGGTGCCTCTGGACGTATGTTCTCATCCTTGTCTCCTGTTTCTGGCCATAGGTGATCTTGGACTATGCGTTTTGGAGTCCTAAGCAGTCCGCCTCTTCCCACCGACATCTGGAAACCGCACTGACCCCATTGACCGCAAGTAAGGATCACCAACTACCGGTAGTGTATCTACCCTCAATATGTAGAGTAGAGTTAATATGTAAGTAAAGTATATACATTGTGACACTTTGTCATAATGTTTAATAAATATAAGCTAAAGCAAAAGACCACCAAAGAATACACAAGCACTCCAGCTCTTGAAATGCGATCTAACGCTTATACATAAGCCGATCGCGGAGCGTGAGAATGCTGAGCATGCACTTTGCAGCTCAAGTGGTCAAGTTATACGTAACATATGCATGCCTTCTGCATACATATGTATACGTATATATATTTTTAAGAATACATAGCTTTAAGCATACCATGTGAGGGTTAGCTGTGCCCAAAGACAGCACGAAAGAATCATTCTAATAAAGAACCTCAAACGGTGCAGGTCTACCAAATATTCAAAGTGATTACGTCTTATTACATGGCGACCGTGACTCGGTCTCGAGTCCTGCTGTGCGCATTAACTACAATAACATTATCGGCAGCAATATAATCAGCAGCAACAATACCGACCACGCCAGCAACATAATCAGCAGCGGCAACATGCAGCAGAGCAAGAGCTCCATCAGCAACCATATATAGATCCATATCCGAATCAACCGCTTTTTGTGGAGCTGCCGCCAGAGCAACCCGACGGAGCGGAGCAGCATCAACCCAATGTTGAGGAAGAGGCACAAACCTATGAAGAGGAGCTACAATTAACAAAGTAAAAACAATGAGTTCCGCGTAAAGAGAACCCTTCTCGCACATAGACATATACACACACACAAACAAACACACACAAGCGGCAATTGATGGCAGACGAGCCACAATTGACCGAGGCCACACCTGAAGTCCAGAGAGACCAGCCAACGCTGGATGAAGCACTGGAGCTAAACCCCGCCGATGGACCACGCCCACTCACAATAGCTGAGTACCGGGCACGTCAGGAGAAGCGCCAACTTAGGAAACACAAACGCTCTGGACGAAGAGTGAAGTTACTGCAACAGCGCCGACTGGTCAAGGAAATGACCGAGTTGGCCAAGGAGGAATCAGCCCGGCAACGCTACAAAGAGCGTTTGGAAAGTATAGAAGAAGAACTTCGCCAAAGTGCGAAGACACGCAAACGGGCTGCTTAAATGCAAATGCCCCAATTTGCCATAGAATTAAAATAAACCCAAGCCGATGCGGGAAACCGCTGCTTGGAAAAAACTAACAAAAAAATCTGTCAGGCTATTTATTAACAAATGTGGTTGGAGAATTTTTTTTTTAATTCCTAATGAAATGTAAACTTTGACTTGTGAGCCAACCACATTAATACTATCAAATTTCCATGTCTCTGGCACTTGTATATATTTAATACAAGTTGCAAATATTTAAAGTAAATTCATTAAATTTCAATATTGAATATAAAAACTTTCAAACTTTATTTCCAATGAATTGAGAGATTAAACAGATTTCATTTTTTTTCTTTATTGCAAATTAACATTTCCAAAATGGGTTCTACTGAATCAAAAGTAGATCACCCAACAGCCAATGTAGTTAATGAAGTAAAAATAATTGATCACAAAGATGAACTACAAAATATATTCATCTTGTTATTGATTATGACTGTAATATCAATTTTGAGTTTGACCCTTAAGATTTATCAGGAACATAATAAACGACTTAAGAAAAGATATCAGAGCCGTGCAGATGGCCTAGACAAGATATAAACTGTACTTACGAAATAAAATAATATAGATATGATTTAGGAGACTATACAGAATATAGACAACAGTATAGAATACCATTTTTATCAAGGAAAAACACAATAGGTAGACATCCTTCTTGTCAAATACATTTATATGATTCCGAATTCTACTTTAGTAGACAAAATTGTTGCGAATATAAAAGAAACACCAAATGAGTGATTCACAGTGGGTACACATGGAATGGCCCAAAATAGCAGCGTCAATAAACCATAATAAAGCAGTATTTGACAGATCATATAAATGTGTAAACAAAGAAGTACCTATTAAAGTAGAGACTCTAGAAATACACATAAAGATAATAATAAAAGAATACAATAACATATGTAGAATAGTCACAACTATAGAAGATAGATTAACAGAAACACATAAGAAACAGTGTCATAAAATACTAAGATCTCTCAATAAAAGATTGATCAATATTAGCATCAGACATAATCTAGATATTCAAATACCTGAAGATTTGCATTCATTGGTTAATATAAATGAAAACCAATTACAAAATCTTGAGGAGTCTAAAGGTGATATAGACATTGAAATCGAAAGCGATATTGAGTCGTTACCAGAAGACATTGAAATAAAAAACAACGAAACCAAAATGCCAGACCAAATTGAGAAAGATAGAGAATATGTTCGACAATTGTCGACAACAATACCAGAATTCGATGGCAAAAAGTCATCATTGACACGCTTTATAACAGCGTTAAGAATAACAGATAGAACAAAGGGAACTCAGGAAGATCTAGCAGTAGAGATAATAAAATCAAAAATAATAGGACCAATTTTATACAAAGTAACAAATGAAACAACCATCAGAGGCATCATTGACATACTAAATAGTAATGTAAAAGGTGAATCAGCTGAAGTTGTAAAAGCAAAGTTACTAAATATTAAACAGAAAGGGAAAACAGCTTCCCAATACACCACTGAAATTGACACTTTGCGTAAGCAATTAGAAACAATATATATTGACTTAGGCCTTTCAGCCGAAGTTGCGGACAACTTCGCAACTAAAGAGTCAATACAAGCAATGACTAAAAATTGTGAATACGAAAAGCTACGAATAATACTCGAAGCTGGTAATTACAATACATTCAGTGATGCAGCAGGAAAATACATACACTGCTCCACTGAAATGACAGGCAGTCCCAGTAGCGTCCTATATTTCAACAATGGACAACATAACTACAGGGGAAATAACAACTATCGCGGCCATTACCGAGGCCGAGGTAACCGCGGTGGTTACAATACCAATTACAACAACAGAGGTAATTTCAGAGGAAATTACAGAGGAAACAACCGAGGAAGGAATAATTCCAACCGAGGTAATAGACAAAATCAAAATAACAACAACAATAACAATGTCCGAGCAATCGAAGCTGCTAGTACATCACAAAATGCTACAGCTTCGGGAAACTAAATAAGACGGTTCACACAATCAATCTTAATTTCAACATTTTTATACATGTGCTTAATAATAATACGAATACAAAATTAACATTTTTAATAGATACAGGAGCAGATATTTCACTTATCAAAAACAGCTCAGATAATTTCCAAGACATAGACCAAAATACAATAACAAACATTTTTGGAGTTGGAGAAGGTTCAACAACCTCTCTAGGTCTAGTAAACATAGAACTAGCAACAAATAATTACATAATTCCACATAATTTCCACATAGTTAATTCTAATTTCCCAATACCCACCGATGGAATCATCGGAATAGACTTTATAAAGAAATACAATTGCAAATTAGATTTTAATACAGAAGAAGACTGGTTAATTCTGCGACCGGACAATATCACTTGTCCAATAAACGTACCAATAACACATACAATAGGCAATAACTCAACGTTATTACCAGCCCGATCCGAAGTAGTCCGACTAATTAAATTAGATACATCCGATGAACAGATCCTCATTCCTAATCAAGAAATAGACACAGGCATCTTTATTGCAAATACAATAACGACTAGTAAAAACACAGTAATTCGTATAATAAACACAACCAAAAGAAACCAAATAATAAATATTGATAAGATACAATTTGAAAGTCTTAACAAATATGAAATAGTAAAAACAACAGATAACGAAAGAAATGAACATATTTTACAAAAATTAAACAAAAATTTCCCACCATTGTTTAAAAAACAACTAAATAAATTATGCACAAATTACACAGACATATTCGGACTTGAAACCGAATCTATAAGTACCAATAATTTTTACAAACAAAAATTAAGATTGAAAGATGATGAACCGATATACATCAAAAATTATAGAATACCAGAATCACAGAAAGAAGAAATACACAGACAAGTTAACAAATTAATAGATGATAAAATAGTAGAACCAGCCGTATCTGAATACAACAGCCCATTGCTACTAGTACCGAAGAAATCATTACCAGGTTCCGCAACAAAACGATGGCGACTGGTAATCGATTATAGACAAATTAATAAAAAGCTCTTATCAGACAAATTTCCACTTCCAAGAATAGACGATATTCTTGATCAATTAGGACGAGCAAGATACTTCTCGTGCCTAGACTTAATGTCAGGATTCCATCAAATAGAACTAGATGAAAACTCAAGAAACGCAACGTCATTTTCAACGAGCAACGGCTCCTATCGCTTCACGCGATTACCCTATGGTTTAAAAATTGCGCCCAATTCATTCCAAAGAATGATGACAATGGCATTTTCTGGATTAGAACCTTCACAGGCATTCCTGTATATGGATGACTTAATAGTCATCGGTTGTTCCGAAAATCATATGATCAAAAATTTGACTAACGTCTTTGACCTATGTAGGAAAAATAACCTAAAACTACACCCAGACAAATGTTCATTCTTCATGCATGAAGTGACTTTTCTAGGTCATAAGTGTACTGATCGTGGTATTTTGCCAGATGATAAGAAATACGAAGTCATTGACAAATACCCCGTCCCTACGGACGCAGACAGCGCAAGAAGATTCATTGCATTTTGCAATTATTATAGACGTTTCATCAAAAATTTTTCTGACTACTCTCGCCACATAACAAGGTTATGTAAAAAGAATGTAAAATTCGAGTGGACTTCAGAATGCCAAAATGCATTCACATATCTCAAACAATCATTAATACAACCCACGTTATTACAATACCCAGATTTCAGCAAAGAATTTTGCATAACAACAGATGCAAGTAAACAAGCTTGCGGGGCAGTATTAACACAAACATATGACGAGATACAACTACCAGTAGCATATGCCTCTCGCAGCTTTACTAAGGGAGAAAGTAACAAAAACACTACAGAGCAAGAATTAGCGGCAATACACTGGGCAATTAACTACTTCAGACCATACATATATGGCAAACATTTCGTTGTGAAAACAGATCATAAGCCGTTAACATACCTCTTTTCAATGAGAAATCCTACTTCCAAACTCACTAGAATGAGACTTGATTTAGAAGAATATGAGTTCACAGTAGAATACCTTAAAGGAAAAGATAATCATGTAGCCGATGCGTTATCAAGAATAACCATCGATGAATTAAAAAATATGCAAAAACAAGTCTTGAAAGTCACTACAAGACAACAGAGTAGACAAAACAACTGCGCAGTAAATGAAAAAGAACAAGAAATTTTGCCAAGGCAAATACTTGAAAATGCTTCTAAGCCCAACGTATATGAAGTCATCAATAATGACGATGTACGAAAAATAGTGACCTTGCATATAACTGACACATTATGTTTCTTTAAACATGGTAAGAAAATTATTGCAAGAATTGAGATTAGCGACCTATATACTAATGGAACGCTCGACTTAGGTCAGTTCTTCCACAGGCTTGAAAAAGAAGCCGGTATACTTGGTATCAGCCAACTCAAAATGGCACCGAGCGGAAAGATCTTTGAATTAATTTCAACTGAAACTTTCAAAAATATGGGCAATAAATTTTTAAAACAAATAAGAGTAGCGCTACTCAAGCCGGTGACCACAATATCTGATGATATTGAAAAAGAAGCAATACTGTCTACATTTCACAATGATCCTATTCAGGGAGGTCATACTGGCATTTCAAGAACGCTAGCGAAAATCAAAAGACATTACTACTGGAAAGGGATGATAAATTTCATATCTCAGTACATACGTAAATGTCCAGAATGTCAGAAAGCAAAAACAACAAAGCACATAAAGACCCCTTTAACAACTACAGACACACCAATTAAAGCATTCGACAAAGTCATTATTGACACAGTTGGACCATTACCCAAATCAGACAATGGTCATGAATACATAATTACCTTAATATGTGATCTGACCAAATACCTTGTTGCTATCCCCATAGCAAACAAAAGTGCTAGTACAGTAGCCAAGGCTATATTCGAATCGTTCATTCTCAAATACGGTCCGATGAAGACGTTCATCACCGATATGGGAACAGAATATAGAAACACAATCATGAACGAACTTAGTAAGTATTTGAAAATAAACAATATTACATCAACAGCTCACCACCATCAAACACTTGGTACGGTAGAGAGAAGCCACAGAACACTAAATGAATATCTACGTTCATACATATCAGTCGATAAAACTGATTGGGACGTATGGCTTAACTATTTCGTATATTGTTTCAATACTACACCATCAATGGCACATAACTATTGTCCATATGAATTAGTATACAGTAAAACACCTAATTTACCTAAAGAATTAAGCATTAAAAATAACATAGACCCTATATACAACATAGATAATTACGCAATAGAATCTAGATACAGATTAGAAATGGCATACAAAAGAGCCAGAATAATGTTAGAAAACCGTAAACGTAAAAATAAGGAATACTACGATAGGAAAGTACTAGATAAGGAAATAATAATTAACGATAAAGTTCTTTTAAGAAATGAAACAGGACATAAACTAGACAATAGATATTTAGGACCATATATAGTAGTAGGAATAGAAGAACCGAACAATATAATAATACAAGACGATAAAAACAAAACTCAAAAGGTTCATAAGGATAGATTAAAAACTTTTAACGAATAACGTAATTTTTCAAAAATGACAAATAAATACGAAACATTTAAACTCTCAATTTTATTCAAAAGAAAACACACAAATTATTCTTATCATCATCATGCGACCGATTGGTCTGATCAACCACATCAACAGAATATGGTAATGATGACAATAATATACAAAAATTAATAAATACAAAAATTTCATGAATTTACGAATTTACAAAGAGACACAATATTTTTAAATCTACAGAATACACATAAATTAATAACAAATCAAAATACAATTTTATACACACAAAAAAATTATATGTATATTATAATAAAAAAAAAAAAACAACACAAAAACAAAAATAGCAAAAATATAAAATAATTAAAAAAAAAATATATTAATAATTTTTTTAAAAATGACTACATATATTACGTCATTTCTTTAAAAAGGGAGGTGTAGTGTATCTACCCTCAATATGTAGAGTAGAGTTAATATGTAAGTAAAGTATATACATTGTGACACTTTGTCATAATGTTTAATAAACATAAGCTAAAGCAAAAGACCACCAAAGAATACACAAGCACTCCAGCTCTTGAAATGCGATCTAACGCTTATACATAAGCCGATCGCGGAGCGTGAGAATGCTGAGCATGCACTTTGCAGCTCAAGTGGTCAAGTTATACGTAACATATGCATGCCTTCTGCATACATATGTATACGTATATATATTTTTAAGAATACATAGCTTTAAGCATACCATGTGAGGGTTAGCTGTGCCCAAAGACAGCACGAAAGAATCATTCTAATAAAGAACCTCAAACGGTGCAGGTCTACCAAATATTCAAAGTGATTACGTCTGTTTTTCCTCAATCATGGTTACTAAACTATGTACTTTCCTAAATTTCAGGTGCTGCGTGTGCAACGGTGTGTTATAAAAATAACTTAATAAATAATTTTTGACAAATAATAATAAATAAATAATAGCAGGTAAATAAATAGTAATAAATAAATAATGCTTAATAATTAAATATATATATTTGAAATTTTTTCACACTCAAACTTAAGGGACTTTTAACTTTCAACAAAAGGAAGGGAAATGAAACGACTTCTCTGCCGGTGGACTCTGATCTTCTCTGCGCTTTGAAAAGTTATTGCTGTGACAAACCAAAACACACTTTCCATTCGTCAACTGGTCAAACTGTCACACTGGTTGACAGTTGCCAGTTAAGGACACGGCTGGTGTTCCATCGGATCCGTTTTTACTGGGTGTGCGTTTCTTCAGCTCGTGAGGAGGTGAATCGCGTATAGCCCTAGGCATTGACAAGTCACCTATCCTCATTCAGCCCCATTGGTCGCACTATAGGACACAGACGCCAAGCGAAAATAGACAATCTACTACGTGAAACAAAAAGAAGTTAGGAAAGCTACAGTTGAACGCGCCCGACCGTAAGATACCATTTGACCAACTTCGTAGTTGCACTAACTAGTACTAACTCGCTCTCACATACACACACAGACACACACACAAATGCTAAAACTATGCATGACGATATAAAATGGTCTAAAATGGTATACTAAGTTTGTGCAAATGTATGTAAAAGGCAGAAGAAGGCGTGGCACACCCCACAAAGTATAAATATTCTTACTGAACATCACCAGTCGAGTCGGTTGAGCCATGTCCGTCTGTCTGTCCCTCTGTCCGCCTGTCCGTCTGTCCGTTTGAACGTTTAGATCTCAGCTATTATAAAAGCTTTCACATGAAAGTTTCTGTATACCGTAGGTAGATTGACTTTATTTTCAGTTTTTTATGCCACACCCACCGCCCACGCAAATCTATAATTTACGATTATCAGGAGAAGTATTAAAGTTACAGATATCTGGTTTGGTATGAACATAAATAATTGCAATTTAAATCTAAAAATATTCTCCAAATTACAATCCGATCGGACAGTAAGCACAGAAGTTATCTATGATAGCGTTTTCCGTAGTTCCACTGTCATCGTCACGATGCTTCGTTTCAGCCGTAGCAGGTGTAAAGCTGACTGCTACGACGTTTTCATATGTAGATGACGCTATTCAAAGATATACAGATCTATTTTAAACAATAGATGGCGGATGGACTTGGGCAGTGTTTTTTGAATGAAATAAAAGTGTGATAATTTTTTCCAAAACTGGGCGAATGGTATCTTACTGTCGGACACGCTCGACTGTAGCTTTTCTTACTTGTCTCTAATAGCTTCTGTATTTATTGTCTGATCGGATTGTAATTATGGGATTGGGGGCATATTATCAGCATCTTTATAAAATCCAAAGCAGAAATCTGTAACCTAAATACTTACCTTAATATTCAAAAATTATCGACGTGCGTGGGCGGTTGGCGTGGCACCTCAAATTTTAAATAATCTTTATCTGCGCATGATTTACAGGAACTATCATGCCAAAGTTGGTGTCTGTAACTGTAATACTTTCAATAATATTCAAAAATTATCAACTTGCGTGGGCGGTGGGCGTGGCACTCCAAATTTGAAATATACTTGATCTGCGTATGGTATACAGGAACTACCATGGCAAATTTGGTCTCCAGCTTCTGTAATAGCTGAGATCTCGTCGTTCATACAGACAGACGGACATAGCTCAATCGACTCAGCTGTTGAATATATTATATATATTGAATAGAATATATTATATATATTGAATAAGTATATACTTTATGGGGTCTGAAATGTCTCCTTCTGCCTGTTACATACTTTTGCACAAACTTGGTATACAATTTTTGACCATTTTCAATGGTCGAATGGTATAAAAAACAAGTAAAGAAAGCTACAGTCGAGCGCGCCCGACAGTAAGATACCATTCGCCCAGTTTCGAAACAAATTATCAGATATTTAATTTCATCAAAAATCTCTGCACAAGTTTATCCTCCACCTATTGTTTAGATTAGATTTATCTCTGAGTAGTGCCATCTACATGTGAAAACGGCATAGCTTTACACACGCTACGGCTGAAACGAAGCATCGTGACGATGACGTCACGACGCGCAGAACAGGCGCAAGCAGTGGAAGTACGGAAAATGTAAACATGGATAACTTCTGTGTTTATGATGCGATTAAATTGTTATTTGGGGAATAGATTTACATTGCAATTATTTATGTTCATACCAAAGCAGAAAGCTGCAATTTCAATACTTCTCCTGATAATCGAAAATTATCGATTTACGTGGGCGGTGGGCGTGGCACCTCAAATTTAAAATAAATTTCATCTGCGCATGATTTATAGGAACCATCATGCCAAATTTGGTTTCCGTAACTGTAATACTTTCCTTAATATTCAAAAATTATCGATTTGCGTGTTCGGTGGGCGTGGCACCTCAAATTTCAAATAAATCTCATCTGCGCATGATTTATAGGAACCATCATGCCAAATTTGGTGTCTGTAACTGTAATACTTTCAACAATATTCGTATATTATCGATTTGCGTGGGCGGTGGGCGTGGCACTCCAAATTTGAAATAAATTTGATCTGCGTATGGTATACAGGAACCATCATCAAATTTGATGACTCTAGCTTTTGTAATAACTGAGATCTTGACGTTCATATAGACAGACGGACATAGCTCAATCGACTCAGCTGTTGATCCTGAGCCAGAATATATATACTTTATGGGGTCTGCCATATCTCCTTCTGCCTGTTACATACTTTTGCACAAACTTAGTATACCATTTTTGACCATTTTCAATGGTCGAATGGTATAAAAAGTAAGAACGGCTACAGTCATGTGTTGACTGTATAAGACCATGGATTTTTCAAGGTTATGAAAAAAATCAGATTTAGAAAACTGTTATTGGTAAACGTGTTTTTCAAAGAAAAATAATAAACAACACAAATAATTTTCAGTTAGATGCCAAGCAGTCCTAGCAGTTGGAAAAAACACTGCCGGCTTGCTTGCAGTGGGCGCAGTGCAAATCTATATGAAACGTTAAATAACTTTTATGTTCATTATCCGATCGGAGCCAAATTTTCAGCGATTGTTTAGGTGAAGATATTCATTCACACCAAAACTGAATACTGTAGCTTTATTATTGCGCTTGCTATACGGTTTATCGATTTGCGGGGGCGGAAGTAGGCGTGTCCCAAATTTTGATAAAAATTTTACAGCGTATGATTTACATAAGTGTTGTCACAAAATTTGGGGGCTCTAGGTTTTTTAGTTTCTAAGATATAGGCGCTTGCAATATGGTTTTTCAATTTGCGGGGGCAGAAGTAGGCGTGGCCCAAATTGTACTAAAAATTTTTCGGCGTATGTTTCACATAAGTGTTGTCACCAAATTTGGTGGCTCTAGATTTTTTAGTTTCTGAGAAATAGGCGTTCATACAGACGCACAGACATACATGGCTTAATCGACTCGGCAAGTGATCCTGAGCAAGAATATATATACTTTATGGGGTCGCAGATGCCACCTTCTACCTGTTACGCACATTTCGACAAACACAATAGACCATGTATTTTTTTTAAATCCATGGTCTACACAATCAAATAACGACGTTACATACATACACATATAATGCATGGAACACCTTTGGATGTTGGACATGGCCCACTGCAAGTACGCGGCACAATGTTCTCATCTACACGGTTGAACATGACTCAAGTCTTGCCTGGCAATACACCTCAACATCCAAATACCTCCACTCACTGTGTTCCCCAGTCTCCTCCCTGCGCAAACGTATGATATTTGGTGTCTCTAGCTTATATAATAGCTGAGATCTAGACGTTCAAACGGACAGACGGACGGGCGGACAGACAGACAGAGAGAAAGACAGACGGACATAGCTCAATCGACTCAGCTGTTGATCCTAAGCCAGAATATATATACTTTATGGGGTCTGCCATGTCTCCTTCTGCCTGTTATATACTTTTGCACAAACTTGGTATACAAATTTTCACCATTTTCAATGGTCGAATGGTATAAAAAAAAACAAATAACGACGTTACATACATACACATTTAATGCATGCAACACCTTTGCATGTTGGACATGGCCCACTGCAAGTACGCGGCAATATGTTCTCATCTACACGGTTGAACATGATTCGCGTCTTGCCTGGCAATATACCTCAACATCCAAATACCTCCACTCACTGTGTTCCCCAGTCTCCTCCCTGCGCAAACGTAAAGTCCATACTTCTAACGTGTCGCATCTTGTTGCGGGTTGAGCCATAAGAGCGAATCTACCGCGAGGCGTCTAAGTATCTCCACTCATCGAATGGTACGGACGCTTTATTTCTACCGTTTTATTCTTCAAAATTGGGCGCCATTATATTACGAACTGCTCACTCAGGGCTGTGCCGGCGAGCTCAGCTGCACTAGGGGGAGGGATTTTTCCGCTGCCCTGCAGTCTGCACCAAAATACGGATGAATTTCCATACTTACTTGTACGTCTTACACACAGCAGGTACAACAAATACTACTTTAAACAACAACAACAAACTTTGGTGGCGGTTATTGGTCACCGCGAACCCATCCAACTATGTGATGCTTCTGCTCAAGGTTTCGGTGCATCACCCGGTGGGCGTGGCACCTCAAATTTGAAATAATCTTTATCTGCGCAAGATTTACAGGAACTATCATGCCAAAGTTGGTCTCTGTAACTGTAACACTTTCCTTAATATTAAAAAATGATCGATTTGCGAGGGTGTTGGCCGTGGCTCCTCAAATTTAAAATAAATTTCATCTGCGCATGATTTATAGGAACCATCATGCCGAATTTGGTGTCTGTAACTGTAATACCTTTCTCAATATTCGTAAATTATCGATTGCGTGGGCGGTGGGCGTGGCACTCCAAATTTGAAATAAACTTGATCTGGGTATGGTATACAGGAACCATCTTCAAGTTTGATGACTCTAGCTTTTGTAATAACTGAGATCTTGACGTTCATATAGACAGACGGACATAGCTCAATCGACTCAGCTGTTGATCCTGAGCCAGAATATATATACTTTATGGGGTCTGCCATGTCTCCTTCTGCCTGTTATATACTTTTGCACAAACTTGGTATACAATTTTTGACCATTTTCAATGGTCGAATGGTATAAAAAAAAAAAACAAATAACGACGTTACATACATACACATTTAATGCATGCAACACCTTTGGATGTTGGACATGGCCCACTGCAAGTACGCGGCAATATGTTCTCATCTACACGGTTGAACATGACTCGCGTCTTGCCTGGCAATATACCTCAACATCCAAATACCCCCACTCACTGTGTTCCCCATTCTCCTCCCTGCGCAAACGTAAAGTCTATACTTCTAACGTGTCGCATCTTGTTGCGGGTTGAGCCATAAGAGCGAATCTACCGCGAGGCGTCTAAGTATCTCCACTCATCGAATGGTACGGACGCTTTATTTCTACCGTTTTATTCGTCGAAATTGGGCGCCATTATATTACGAACTGCTCGCTCAGGGCTGTGCCGGCTATCTCAGCTGTAGTAGAGGGAGGGATTTTTCCGCTGCCCTGCAGTCTGCACCAAAATACCGATGAATTTTGATACTTACTTGTACGTCTTACACACAGCAGGTACAACAATTACTACTTTAAACAACAACAACAAACTTTGGTGGCGGTTATTGGTCACCGCGTACCCACCCAACTATGTGATGCTCCTGCTCAACGTTTCGGTGCATACCCCGGTGGGCGTGGCACCTCAAATTTGAAATAATCTTTATCTGCGCAAGATTTACAGGAACTATTATGCCAAAGTTGGTGTCTGTAACTGTAATACTTTACTTAGTATTCAAAAATGATCGATTTGCGAGGGTGGTGGCCGTGACTCCTCAAATTTGAAATAAATTTCATCTGCGCATGAATTATAGGAGCCATCATGCCGAATTTGGTGCCTGTAACTGTAATACTTTCCTCAATATTCGTAAATTATCGATTGCGTGGGCGGTGGGCGTGGCACTCCAAATTTAAAGTAAACTGGATCTGCATATTGTATACAGGAACCATCATGTCAAATTTTGTCTCCAGCTTTTGTAATAGCTGAGATCTCGACGTTCATACAGACAGACGGATCCCATTTGACCAACTTCGTAGTTGCACTAACTAGTACTAACTCGCTCTCACATACACATACAGACACACACACAAATGCTAAAACGATGCATGACGATATAAAATGGTCTAAAATGGTATACTAAGTTTGTGCAAATGTATGTAAAAGGCAGAAGAAGGCGTGGCACACCCCACAAAGTATAAATATTCTTACTGAACATCACCAGTCGAGTCGGTTGAGCCATGTCCGTCTGTCTGTCCCTCTGTCCGCCTGTCCGTCTGTCCGTTTGAACGTTTAGATCTCAGCTATTATAAAAGCTAGAGACACCAAATTTCACATGAAAGTTTCTGTATACCGTAGGTAGATTGACTTTATTTTCAATTTTTTATGCTACACCCACTGCCCACGCAAATCGATAATTTTCGATTATTAGGAGAAGTATTAAAGTTACACATTTTGGTTTGGTATGAACATAGATAATTGCAATATAAATCTAAATATATTCTCCCAATTACAATCCGATCGGACAATAAGCACAGAAGTTATCTATGATAACGTTTTTCGTAGTTCCGTTGTCATCGTCACGATGCTTCGTTTCAGCCGTAGCGGGTTTAAAGCTGACTGCTACGACGTTTTCATATGTAGATGGCGCTATTCAAAGATACATAGATCTAATTTAAACAATAGATGGCGGATGGACTTGTGCAGTGTTTTTTGAATGAAATAAAAGTGTGATAATTTTTTTCAAAACTGGGCGAATGGTATCGTACTGTCGGACACGCTCGAGCTTTCCCTCGTAGCTTTCCTTACTTGTCTTTAATAGCTTCTATATTTATTGTCCGATCGGATTATAATTTTGGGATTGGGTGCATATTATCAGCATCTTTACGTGTTCCAAAGCAGAAATATGTAACCTAAATACTTTCTTAATATTCAAAAATTATCGACTTGTGTAGACGGTGGGCGTGGCACCTCAAATTTGAAATAATCTTTATCTGCGCATGATTTACGGGAACTATCATGCCAAAGTTGGTGTCCGTAACTGTAATACTTTCAATAATATTCGTAAATTATCGATTGCGTGGGCGGTGGGCGTGGCACTCCAAATTTGAAAGAAACTTGATCTGCGTATGGTATACAGGAACCATCATGTCAAATTTTGTCTCCAGCTTTTGTAATAGCTGAGATCTCGACGTTCATACAGACAGACGGATCCCATTTGACCAACTTCGTAGTTGCACTAACTAGTACTAACTTGCTCTCACATACACATACAGACACACACACACAAATGCTAAAACGATGCATGACGATATAAAATCTTCAAAAATAGTATACTAAGTTTGTGCAAATGTATGTAACAAGCAGAAGGAGGCGTGGCACACCCCACAAAGTATAAATATTCTTACTCAACATCACCAGTCGAGTCGGTTGAGCTATGTCCGTCTGTCCGTTTGAACGTTTAGATCTCAGCTATTATAAAAGCTAGAGACACCAAATTTCACATGAAAGTTTCTGTATACCGTAGCTAGATTGATTCTATTTTCAATTTTTTATGCTACACCCACCCCCCACGCAAATCGATAATTTTCGATTATTAGGAGAAGTATTAAAGTTACACATTTTGGTTTGGTATGAACATAAATAATTGCAATTTAAATCTAAAAATATTCTCCAAATTACAATCCGATCGGACAATAAGCACAGAAGTTATCTATGATAGCGTTTTCCGTAGTTCCACTGTCATCGTCACGATGCTTCGTTTCAGCCGTAGCGGGTTTAAAGCTAACTGCTACGACGTTTTCATATGTAGATGGCGCTATTCAAAGATACATAGATCTAATTTAAACAATAGATGGCGGATGGATTTGTGCAGTGTTTTTTGAATGAAATAAAAGTGTGATAATTTTTTTCAAAACTGGGCGAATGGTATCGTACTGTCGGACACGCTCGAGCTTTCCCTCATAGCTTTCCTTATTTGTCTTTAATAGTTTCTATATTTATTGTCCATTCGGATTGTAATTTTGGGATTGGGTGCATATATCAGCATCTTTACGTGTTCCAAAGCAGAAATCTGTAACCTAAATACTTTCCTTAATATTCAAAAATTATCGACTTGTGTAGGCGGTGGGCGTGGCACCTCAAATTTGAAATAATCTTTATCTGCGCATGATTTACGGGAACTATCATGCCAAAGTTGGTGTCCGTAACTGTAATACTTTCAATAATATTCGTATATTATCCATTTGCATGGGCGGTGGGCGTGGCACTCAAAATTTGAAATAAACTTGATCTGCGTATGGTATACAGGAACCATCATGTCAAATTTGGTGTCTCTAACTTTTGTAATAGCTGAGATCTCGACGTTCATACAGACAGACGGACAGACTGACATAGCTCAATCGACTCAGCTGTTGATCCTGAGCCAGAATATATATACTTTATGGGGTCTGCCATGTCTCCTTCTGCCTGTTATATACTTTTGCACAAACTTGGTATACAATTTTTGACCATTTTTAATGGTCGAATGGTATAAAAAAAAAAAAACAAATAACGACGTTACATACATACACATTTAATGCATGCAACACCTTTGGATGTTGGACATGGCCCACTGCAAGTACGCGGCACAATGTTCTCATCTACTCGGTTGAACATGACTCGCGTCTTCCCTGGCAACATACCTCAACATCCAAATACTTCCACTCACTTTATTCCCCAGTCGACTACTCGCTCAGGGCTGTGCCGGCTATCTCAGCTGTAGTAGAGGGAGGGATTTTTCCGCTGCCCTGCAGTCTGCACCAAAATACCGATGAATTTTGATACTTACTTGTACGTCTTACACACAGCAGGTACAACAATTACTACTTTAAACAACAACAACAAACTTTGGTGGCGGTTATTGGTCACCGCGTACCCACCCAACTATGTGATGCTCCTGCTCAACGTTTCGGTGCATACCCCGGTGGGCGTGGCACCTCAAATTTGAAATAATCTTTATCTGCGCAAGATTTACAGGAACTATCATGCCAAAGTTGGTGTCTGTTACTGTAATACTTTCCTTAATATTCAAAAATGATCGATTTACGAGGGTGGTGGCCGTAGCTCCTCAAATTTGAAATAAATTTCATCTGCGCATGATTTATGGGAACCATCATGCCGAATTTGGTGTATGTAACTGTAATACCTTTCTCAATATTCGTAAATTATCGATTGCGTGGGCGGTGGGCGTGGCACTCCAAATTTGAAATAAACTTGATCTGCGTATGGTATACAGGAACCATCATGTCAAATTTTGTCTCCAGCTTTTGTAATAGCTGAGATCTCGACGTTCATACAGACAGACGGACATAGCTCAATCGACTTAGCTGTTGATCCTGAGCCAGAATATATGTCCTTTACTTGGTATACAATTTTTGACCATTTTCAATGGTCAAATGGTATAATAAAATGTTATTTGACAAGTGCCAATTGCCGTAGACAAATAAAGTTAAACGATGACAAGAATGTTAATTAAATCTTTAAATTCCAGATAATTAGCTCGCGATGGCGGAGAGCATAATAAAACCATTCCTATGTGAGAATGTGGAGAAGGCGTTGCTCCGGAATGAATGGGAGAAGTGGCTGCGCGCATTTAATATATACTTAGAGGTTGAAGAAGTCAAACCGGTAACTCAGAAAAGGACAAAGTTATTGCATTTGGGTGGCACGCAATTGCAGACTGTTGCATATCCACTACCAGGCGCAATAGTGAGTTTTGACGCGGAAACCCAGAACGACGTTTTCTCCATATTGGTCGAAAAATTGACATCGTACTTTTCACCGAAACAGAACTCTACATTTGAGAGACATCTATTTAGGAAAATATCTCCTGAAGAAGGCGAAACGGTTGGAAAGTTTATACTGCGTTTGCGACAACAGCTTCAAAAATGGAATTTTGGTTCCACGAAAGCCGAGATGGAAGAAATATGTCTTAAAGATAAACTGACACGTGGGCTAATTCAGAACTTAAAAGGAAACTGCTAGAGAATGAAAAAACATTAAACGAAGTTATCGACGCGTGTCAAGTAGATGAGGAAATAAATAAGCAGTCGCAATTAATGCTCCCTAGACATTTACCAGACACGGTTAATAAGATTGTAAATGGGAAATTCCGGAAGACACAAAACAGCGAATGTGGAAGGTGCGGACGGTCAGGTCATAAGGAAGATAGTCCGACATGCCCGCCCCGACAAATCAAATGCAATCGGTGCACGCGATTGGGCCATTTTGCTAGTAAGTGCCGAACAAACTTGAAACGCCTATATCCACAATCGAATGATCGAAAGAACACCGAAAATTCCAAGCGCCGATACGTACGTCGGATCGAAGGTGAAGAACCACGGGGAAAGGAAATGAAATCGGAAACTTGTATGAAAATAAACAGTGACGAGGAACACGAAGGGCTAATAAAATGTCGAATTGGTGGCGAAGATATTTTAATGATAATCGATTCAGGTTCCCGGTTTAACCTTATCTCCCAAGACGATTGGTTGACACTACAGGCGAGAAAAGTTACCGTTTTTAATGATCGAAACCAATTTTGGGGATATGCCTCGGACAAAATTTTGAATATAATTTGTGTCTTTGAGGCACCGATAACGATCAAGCAGAACACCGAGCTGATTGCATCCTTTTTCGTTGTTGAAAAAGGCCGACAATCATTACTTGGCCGGGATACGGCGACGAAGTTAAATGTCCTTCGAATTGGTTTACCAGTCAATCAAATAGATTCCGTAGCTCCGTTTCCAAAGTGGAAAGGGGTAAACGTTAAACTGACTGAAGATCCGGACGTGAATCCTGTAAAGCAACCGATGAGACGCATTCCTGTGGCATTGGAAGATAAAGTAAATGCTAAGTTAGAAGAAGCACACAGCCAAGATATTATTGAATCAGTAAAGGGTCACAGTCCGTGGATTTCACCTATTGTGATCGCGTTCAAAGGAAATGGCGACATTCGACTATGTCTGGATATGAGACAGGCCAACAGGGCGATTCTTCCAGAAAATTATCCTTTGCCGACGTTCGAGTCATTTATGACAGAGTTACGAAACGCGAAGTTATTTTCACGGTTGGATCTCAAAGACGCATACCATCAGCTAGAACTGGATGAATCAAGCAGACACATCACAACCTTTATTACACCTCGAGGACTGTTTAGATATAAACGATTAATGTTTGGCATAAATGCAGCACCGGAAATTTTCCAGCGACGACTTGAAGAACTTCTCTCTTCGTGCGATCCTGTAATGAATTATATCGACGATGTAATAATCTTCGGGAGCAACGAGGAAGAACATGATGCGGCGGTGGAAAAAGTCCAGAATGTTTTTAAAGAAAATAACGTACTTTTAAATGATGACAAATGCATTTGGAAGGCGAACAGAATTAAGTTTTTAGGCCACATCTTGACGGACAAGGGTATTGAATCTAATCCAGAGAAAATAGCGGCTATTGGTTTGTTTCGTGTCCCCAAAAATAAAGAGGAAACCCGAAGCTTTCTGGGGTTGGTCACGTACGTAGGGAAATTCATCCAGAACTTGGCGGATTTAACTGAACCATTACGTGAGTTGCTAAAGAAGGATCAAAAGTTTACCTGGGGACCGAGCGAAGAATTAGCGTTCCAGAACCTTAAGTCAGCGTTAGCCAAAATACCAAGCCTTTGATACTTCGACCCTGGAAACAGAACGAGGTTAATAGCTGATGCTGACCATTTTTAATGGTCGAATGGTATAAAAAAAAAAAAACAAATAACGACGTTACATACATACACATTTAAAGCATGCAACACCTTTGGATGTTGGACATGGCCCACTGCAAGTACGCGGCACAATGTTCTCATCTACTCGGTTGAACATGACTCGCGTCTTCCCTGGCAACATACCTCAACATCCAAATACTTCCACTCACTTTATTCCCCAGTCGACTACTCCCTGCGCAGACGTAAAGTCCATACTTCTAACGGGTCGCATCTTGTTGTGGGTTGAATCATAAGAGCGAATCTACCGCGAGGCGTCTAAATATCTCCACTCAACGAATGGTACGGACGCTTTATTTCTACCGTTTTATTCGTCGAAATTGGGCGCCATTATATTACGAACTGCTCGCTCAGGGCTGTGCCGGCTATCTCAGCTGTAGTAGAGGGAGGGATTTTTCCGCTGCCCTGCAGTCTGCACCAAAATACCGATGAATTTTGATACTTACTTGTACGTCTTACACACAGCAGGTACAACAATTACTACTTTAAACAACAACAACAAACTTTGGTGGCGGTTATTGGTCACCGCGTACCCACCCAACTATGTGATGCTCCTGCTCAACGTTTCGGTGCATACCCCGGTGGGCGTGGCACCTCAAATTTGAAATAATCTTTATCTGCGCAAGATTTACAGGAACTATCATGCCAAAGTTGGTGTCTGTAACTGTAATACTTTCCTTAATATTCAAAAATGATCGATTTACTAGGGTAGTGGCCGTAGCTCCTCAAATTTGAAATAAATTTCATCTGCGCATGATTTATGGGAACCATCATGCCGAATTTGGTGTATGTAACTGTAATACCTTTCTCAATATTCGTAAATTATCGATTGCGTGGGCGGTGGGCGTGGCACTCCAAATTTGAAATAAACTTGATCTGCGTATGGTATACAGGAACCATCATGTCAAATTTTGTCTCCAGCTTTTGTAATAGCTGAGATCTCGACGTTCATACAGACAGACGGACATAGCTCAATCGACTTAGCTGTTGATCCTGAGCCAGAATATATACAATTTTTGACCATTTTCAATGGTCAAATGGTATAATAAAATGTTATTTGACAAGTGCCAATTGCCGTAGACAAATAAAGTTAAACGATGACAAGAATGTTAATTAAATCTTTTAATTCCAGATAATTAGCTCGCGATGGCGGAGAGCATAATAAAACCATTCCTATGTGAGAATGTGGAGAAGGCGTTGCTCCGGAATGAATGGGAGAAGTGGCTGCGCGCATTTAATATATACTTAGAGGTTGAAGAAGTCAAACCGGTAACTCAGAAAAGGACAAAGTTATTGCATTTGGGTGGCACGCAATTGCAGACTGTTGCATATCCACTACCAGGCGCAATAGTGAGTTTTGACGCGGAAACCCAGAACGACGTTTTCTCCATATTGGTCGAAAAATTGACATCGTACTTTTCACCGAAACAGAACTCTACATTTGAGAGACATCTATTTAGGAAAATATCTCCTGAAGAAGGCGAAACGGTTGGAAAGTTTATACTGCGTTTGCGACAACAGCTTCAAAAATGGAATTTTGGTTCCACGAAAGCCGAGATGGAAGAAATATGTCTTAAAGATAAACTGACACGTGGGCTAATTCAGAACTTAAAAGGAAACTGCTAGAGAATGAAAAAACATTAAACGAAGTTATCGACGCGTGTCAAGTAGATGAGGAAATAAATAAGCAGTCGCAATTAATGCTCCCTAGACATTTACCAGACACGGTTAATAAGATTGTAAATGGGAAATTCCGGAAGACACAAAACAGCGAATGTGGAAGGTGCGGACGGTCAGGTCATAAGGAAGATAGTCCGACATGCCCGCCCCGACAAATCAAATGCAATCGGTGCACGCGATTGGGCCATTTTGCTAGTAAGTGCCGAACAAACTTGAAACGCCTATATCCACAATCGAATGATCGAAAGAACACCGAAAATTCCAAGCGCCGATACGTACGTCGGATCGAAGGTGAAGAACCACGGGGAAAGGAAATGAAATCGGAAACTTGTATGAAAATAAACAGTGACGAGGAACACGAAGGGCTAATAAAATGTCGAATTGGTGGCGAAGATATTTTAATGATAATCGATTCAGGTTCCCGGTTTAACCTTATCTCCCAAGACGATTGGTTGACACTACAGGCGAGAAAAGTTACCGTTTTTAATGATCGAAACCAATTTTGGGGATATGCCTCGGACAAAATTTTGAATATAATTTGTGTCTTTGAGGCACCGATAACGATCAAGCAGAACACCGAGCTGATTGCATCCTTTTTCGTTGTTGAAAAAGGCCGACAATCATTACTTGGCCGGGATACGGCGACGAAGTTAAATGTCCTTCGAATTGGTTTACCAGTCAATCAAATAGATTCCGTAGCTCCGTTTCCAAAGTGGAAAGGGGTAAACGTTAAACTGACTGAAGATCCGGACGTGAATCCTGTAAAGCAACCGATGAGACGCATTCCTGTGGCATTGGAAGATAAAGTAAATGCTAAGTTAGAAGAAGCACACAGCCAAGATATTATTGAATCAGTAAAGGGTCACAGTCCGTGGATTTCACCTATTGTGATCGCGTTCAAAGGAAATGGCGACATTCGACTATGTCTGGATATGAGACAGGCCAACAGGGCGATTCTTCCAGAAAATTATCCTTTGCCGACGTTCGAGTCATTTATGACAGAGTTACGAAACGCGAAGTTATTTTCACGGTTGGATCTCAAAGACGCATACCATCAGCTAGAACTGGATGAATCAAGCAGACACATCACAACCTTTATTACACCTCGAGGACTGTTTAGATATAAACGATTAATGTTTGGCATAAATGCAGCACCGGAAATTTTCCAGCGACGACTTGAAGAACTTCTCTCTTCGTGCGATCCTGTAATGAATTATATCGACGATGTAATAATCTTCGGGAGCAACGAGGAAGAACATGATGCGGCGGTGGAAAAAGTCCAGAATGTTTTTAAAGAAAATAACGTACTTTTAAATGATGACAAATGCATTTGGAGGGCGAACAGAATTAAGTTTTTAGGCCACATCTTGACGGACAAGGGTATTGAATCTAATCCAGAGAAAATAGCGGCTATTGGTTTGTTTCGTGTCCCCAAAAATAAAGAGGAAACCCGGAGCTTTCTGGGGTTGGTCACGTACGTAGGGAAATTCATCCAGAACTTGGCGGATTTAACTGAACCATTACGTGAGTTGCTAAAGAAGGATCAAAAGTTTACCTGGGGACCGAGCGAAGAATTAGCGTTCCAGAACCTTAAGTCAGCGTTAGCCAAAATACCAAGCCTTTGATACTTCGACCCTGGAAACAGAACGAGGTTAATAGCTGATGCTAACCCGTGGCGTTAGGGGCAGTATTATTACAATTTGACAACGCTTACGACCCAAAAATATTCGCATTTGCAAGTCGTAGCCTAACCGATGTGGAGAAAAGATACTCTCAAACCGAGAAAGAAAGCTTGGCTGTGGTGTGGGCAGTGGAAAGATATTATTTTTATTTGCTTGGATTGGAGTTTGAATTGGTGACGGACCACAAGCCTCTGGAAGCAATTTTTAAGCCAACCTCAAGACCACCGGCGCGGATTGAAAGATGGCTGTTACGTCTGCAGACATACAAATTTGCAGTTACCTACAAATCTGGAAAAGAAAATATAGCTGACAGCCTATCGAGATTATTGTAGCGAACACCATCCACTTGCTACGATATTAAGGGCGAGCACAGCATTCTTCGCATTGTCGAGACTAATGTACCAGCATCAATTGCTATATCTGAGATTGCCGAGAAGAGTTCTCACGACGAAGAACGCCATGATGTGCCTTCAACAGGATTCTTGAAAGTCTGCACCCTCAAATAAATTATACCCTTTACGACATGAAATCTCAACCGTGGAAGCAATTATGCTGAGGGGAGTACGCATTGTTATTCCACTGGCACTCAGACGAAAGGTGTTAATATTGGCACACGAAGGCCAACCGGGTGAATCGGCGATGAAGCGGCGGCTAAGGGCTAAGGTATGGTGGCCCCAGATGGACAAGGATGTCGAAAAATTTGTGAAGGATTGCTTGGATTGCATCTTGGTATCCCGAGCATTAAATCCGCCACCGATGAAAGCACAGAGTTTTCAAACGGGCCATGGCTTTCAGTTGCAACCGATTTGTTAGGGCCACTACCGAATAATGAGTTCATATTCGTGGTGATCGACTATTAATCTAGATATATGGAATTTAAGTTTTTGCGCTCCATCACGTCAGAATCACTTATTGATGCATGTAAGGAGATCTTTAGTAGACTAGGATACCCAAAGGAGATGCGTACTGATAATGGGCGGCAGTATGTGAGCGCTGAATTCCGGGCCTATTGTATATCATGCGGAATCGAGCAGATAACAACACCCGTCACGGTACGACAGGCGTGGCTCCAACGGAGTTAATGTTTAGTAGAGTCACTAGGGATAAGATTCCGGGAATACAGGACCTGGTAGGCGAGCTTTCAAATTCAGCAGAAAGGGATATAGACTGTATAAATAAACAAAAAGGAAAATAAATTGCGGACAATAGAAGAGGAGCACAGGAAGTGGATATCGGAGTAGGAGATAAGGTCGTCCTAAAGAATGTAGTTTTTCCCCACAAGTTGACACCGAATTTTGACACTACGGAATATGAAGTAATAGGAAAGGAAGGGAATATAGTTCAAGTAGAGGGAAAGGGTAGGACATTAATGAGGAATATAAGTCATCTCAAAAAGGTTCCCGCACAGAGTGGATCAACCGATGCCCCCATCCTGGAGTCGGTTCCGGTGCCTGATACAGACCAATCTTCGGTTCCAGGGACAGCGCTCAGGTCGCAGACAGCTGGAGATAAAGACGCACCTGACACCAAGGCATTGAAGCTGAAGCTGGTGAGGAAGGAAGGGATGTGGGAGCCAGCAACCTAAGATGAGCGGTCGATCTCTCTCTCGCTCACCGACTCTCTCTTTATTATTATTTCATTCTTATTATACACTGTTTCTGCAGAGTGCAGTTGATCTCTGACAGTAAAGACGCACTGGAGCGAATAAATATATTTGTAAAATAAACTAAAGTGTTATTAATATTGGAACAGCGGGTTGTTACATGAATCATACGCTGTAAAATTTTTATTAAAATTTGGTCCAAGCCCAGATACGCCCCCGCAAATCGATAAACCGTATAGCAAGCACAATAATAAAGCTACAGTATTCAGTTTTGGTGTATATGATAACTATCACCACCTAAACGATCGCTGAAAATTTGGTTCCGATCAGATAATGAACAAAAAAGTTATTCAACGTTTCATACAGATTTGCACTGCGCCCACTGCAAGCAAGCAAGCAGTGTTTTTTTCAAGCAGTATTATTTTCAACTGATTGGAATGCTTGGCGTCTAACTGAAAATTATATTTGGTGTTAACTATATTTCTTAAAAGAACACGTTTAATAACAGTTTTCTCAATCTGAATTTTTTTTATAAACTTAAAAAATCCATGGTCTTATACAGTCAACACTTGACTGTAGCCGTTCTTACTTGTTTTTATACCATTCGACAATTGAAAATGGTCAAAAATGGTATACTAAGTTTGTGCAAAAGTATGTAACAGGCAGAAGGAGACATGGCAGACCCCATAAAGTATATATATTCTGGCTCAGGATCAACAGCCGAGTCGATTGAGCCATGTCCGCCTGTCCGTCCGTCCGTCTGTCTGTATGAACGTCGAGATCTCAGCTATTACAAAAGCTAAAGACACCAAATTTGACATGATGGTTCCTGTATACCATAAGCAGATCAAGTTTATTTTAAATTTGGGGTGCCACGCCCACCGCCCACGCAAATCGATAATTTATGAATATTAAGGAAAGTATTACAGTTACAGACACCAAATTTGGCATGATGGTTCCTATAAAGCATGCGCAGATGAAATTTATTTGAAATTTAAACTATGCGCAGAATGCGTTTTTTCAAATTTGGGGTGCCACGCCCACCGCCCACGCAAATCGATAATTTTTGAATATTAAGGAAAGTATTACAGTTACAGACACCAAATTTGGCATGATGGTTCCTATAAATCATGCGCAGATGAAATTTATTTGAATTTTGAGGTGCCACGCCCACCGCCCACGCAAATCGATAATTTACGAATATTAATGAAATTATTACAGTTACGGACAGCAAATTTGGCATGATGGTTCCTAAAAATCATGCGCAGATGAGATTTATTTAAAATATTAGGTGCCACGTCCACCGCCCACGTAAATCGATCATTTTCGAATATCAGGAGAAGTATTGAAATTACAGCTTTCTGCTTTGGTATGATCATAAATAATTGCAATATAAATCTATTCTATTACAATCCAATCGGACCATAAACACAGAAGTTATCCATGTTTCCGTTTTCCGTACTTCCACTGCTTGCGCCTGTGCTGCGCGTCGTGACGTCATCGTCACGATGCTTCGTTTCAGCCGTAGCGTGTGTAAAGCTATGCCGTATTCACATGTAAATAGCGCTATTCAGAGATAAATCTAATCTAAACAATAGGTGGAGGATCAACTTGTGCAGAGTTATTTGATGGAATTAAATATGTGATAATTTGTTTCGAAACTGGGCGAATGGTATCTTACTGTCGGGCGCGCTCGACTGTAGCTTTCTTTACTTGTTTTTTTAATTCTTGTTATTCCTCTTGGTAACTTAGGGCCTTTACTAAAGCCTTCCATCGAACTCTATTTTGCGCTGTCTGTTTAGGTCTGTCACAGGTTGTGCTCGATTGGGCTAGTTCTTGGAAAATGGTTCTTCTCCAGGTCGCCTTTGGTCTTCCTGTTCACCTGCTCCCTTGGGGATTCCAGTCCAGAGCCATCCTGACGATACTGCTTGGGTTCCTTCTGAGAGCATGACCTATCCACATCCTCTGCATTGGATATTCTGCTTGGCCACAATATCCAGCATATAATCCTCAAGCATTTGTTGCTGAAGACTTGCAGTCACTGTGTCATCTTCTTGGTGGTGAGCCATGTCATAGCAGTATGGACTTTACGCACGCATTGTAAATTCGGAGCTTTGTTCGTCTGCTTATTTTCCCGCGGCTCCAGATGCGGTAGAGTCTACCAAATGCTGACCGGTCGTTGGCAAGTCGGTTTGTGACGTCACCTTCCACTCCGCTATTGTTGGAGATAATGGTGACAAGGTATGGGAAGCTTGTGACGAAGTCTATAGCGCTCCCATATATGATGATTTTCCCATTTCTGCAGTGGGTAAAACGCATCGCCTTGGTCTTGGCTAGCCTGGCAAGGTCATCAGTTTTACTCTGAATGACGCAGAGCCTGTGAGAGGTAGAGTGGCCAACACTCTTAGTTATTGTTGAGAAGTGTGATTCCTCTCTAATTATTGCAGTCGCTAAGGTCTCCTTTCTTGGCAAGCTTTTTAATGATTCCGCCCTTCCAAGAATTCGGTACCGTCTCGCTTTCACATATGCGGGAGAAGTGCGCGTGCAGTGTTTCAGCCATCAGCTGGGTATCCAGTTGTAGAAGTTCAGCTGGTATGTTGTCTTCCGCAGCTGCCCTATTGTGCTTCAGCTTCTTGATTGCATTTCCGATTTCTCGCACAGTGGTGGCAAAGACGATATTCTGACGCTCTCACTTGATGGGCGACGTTACATATATACACATATATAATAATATATATAAAACATGCAACACCTTTGGATGTTGGACATGGCCCAGTGCAAATACGCCGCACAATGTTCTCATCTACACGGTTGAACATGACTGGCGACTTGCCTGGCAACATGCCTCAACATCCAAATACCTTCACTTTGTTCCCCAGTCCACTACTCCCTGCGCAGACGTAAAGTCCATACTTCTAACGTGTCGCATCTTGTTGCGAGCCACAAAAGCGAATCTACCGCGAGGCGTCTAAGTATCTCCACTTATCGAATGGTACGGACGCTCATTTCTACCGTTTTTAAGATTGGGCGCCATTATGTTATGGACTGCTCGCTTTGGGCTGTGCCGGGCAGCTCAGCTGCACTAAGGGGAGGATTTTTTTCCGCTGCCCTGTAGTCTGTACCAAAATACCGATGAATTTCGATACTTACTTGTACGTCTTACACACACAGAAACAACAAATACTACTTTAAAAAACAACAACAAACTTTGGTGGCCGGTTTTGGTCACCGCGTATCCACCCAACCAAGTGATGCTCCTGCTCAAGGTTTCGGTGCATCACCCCAGCCGATTTGTCCGCTCCTGGCCTGCTACGGTCGCCCCATCTCCCCAAGAATCAATACTTAGCAACTCATCTCGTTTTTACGTTACAAATATATTCATTTGATTAACATTGTCTATATATGCCTACACGAAAACCTGACTAATTCAAAAATTTGTAGGATGTAGAGTGAAACTTATACAGGTCTCCTGGCGGCACTCCACTTGTACCGAACTCACCAGGAGGCTGCTTCCTTGCCGACTTCTTCCTTTTCTTCTTTCGCTTCTTCGCTCCTGGATGCCAAGACACTCATTATTATTAACAAAAATAAGAAAAACAGCTAAGAAAGCTACAGTCGAGTGTGCACGACTGTAATATACCCGCTACCCAGCTGCTCGCATATAAAAATTATTTGCGGAACAATAAAGAACGGCTACAATCATATTTTGACCGTAAAAGGCCGTGGACTTACAATATTTATGCAAAGTCAAAATCTAAAATAAACAAGTTAAGAAAGCTACAGTCGAGCGCGCCCGACAGTAAGATACCATTCGCCCAGTTTCGAAACAAATTATCACATATTTAATTCCATCAAAGAACTCTGCACAAGTTGATCCTCCACCTATTGTTTAGATTAGATTTATCGCTGAATATCGCTAATTACATGTGAATACGGCATAGCTTTACACACGCTACGGCTGAAACGAAGCATCGTGACGATGACGTCACGACGCGCAGCACAGGCGCAAGCAGTGGAAGTACGGAAAACGGAAACATGTATAACCTTTGTGTTTATGGTCCGATTGGATTATTATAGAATAGATTTATATTGCAATTATTTATGATCATACCAAAGCAGAAAGCTGTAATTTCAATACTTCTCCTGATATTCGAAAATGATCGATTTACGTGGGCGGTGGACGTGGCACCTAATATTTTAAATAAATCTCATCTGCGCATGATTTTTAGGAACCATCATGCCAAATTTGCTCTCCGTAACTGTAATACTTTCATTAATATTCGTAAATTATCGATTTGCGTGGGCGGTGGGCGTGGCACCTCAAAATTCAAATAAATTTCATCTGCGCATGATTTATAGGAACCATCATGCCAAATTTGGTTTCCGTAACTGTAATACTTTCCTTAATATTCAAAAATTATCGATTTGCGTGGGCGGTGGGCGTGGCACCCCAAATTTGAAAAAACGCATTCTGCGCATAGTTTAAATTTCAAATAAATTTCATCTGCGCATGCTTTATAGGAACCATCATGCCAAATTTGGTGTCTGTAACTGTAATACTTTCCTTAATATTCATAAATTATCGATTTGCGTGGGCGGTGGGCGTGGCACCCCAAATTTCAAGAATAAACTTGATCTGCGTGTGGTATACAGGAACCATCATGTCAAATTTAGTGTCTCTAGCTTTTGTAATAGCTGAGATCTCGACGTTCATACAGACAGACGGACGGACGGACAGACGGAAATGGCTCAATCGACTTGGCTGTTGATCCTGAGCCAGAATATATATACTTTATGGGGTCTGCCATGTCTCCTTCTGCCTGTTACATACTTTTGCACAAACTTAGTATACCATTTTTGAACATTTTCAATGGTCGAATGGTATAAAAGAGAAAAAAGTTTTTCCACACATTTAATTTTTGATGCGGGCGGGACTCGTACCCGTAAATGCATAATAGTACTGTTCGTTTTCGGTTTGAACAAAGTTATAATACCCTTCTACTCTATGAGTAGCTGGTCTAAAAAGAAAAGAACCAAAAAAAAAAAAAAAACACGCACTTTATACGATTTAAGCGCAGCTAAAAATTTTCACCCGTTTTAGCTCTCTAACTGAGGCCCAAAAGAAATCGTCGGCGGTCACAAACTCGGACCTTCGGGCATCTGACCGACAGCTTAAGAGAGGAGTAGGAGTAGAGAGGATCCCTGACAGCCAACTCTTCCCGGTAACCCCGCCACCACTGGTTTGCACTGCTTGCTCTATCTGCAGATGTCTCAGCGCTAGACCAGCTGTTTTTACCGATAGATTTCGAATCGATAAAAACAGCTGTTTAGACAAAATACAATAAATATATAAAAGATTGCGCTGAAATAAGTAAGCCCCCTTCATTATCTCCAAAAGGGAAGAAATACATATACAAAAATACCCAATTTTGGCAAGACCAGATTTTATTAAAGAATTTTTCTTGACAACAGATGCTAGCGACTATGCTCTAGGTGCTGTTTTTTCTCAAGCCAGCAAGCCAATAAGTTTTGCAAGTCGTACGATAAATGAACATGAAATCAGATATTGAACAATAGAGAACAAATTGTTGGCCATTGTTTGGGCAACTAAGTACTTTAGGCCATACCTGTACGGACGGCATTTCAAGATCAATAGTGATCACAAACCTTTACAGTGACTTCCTTCTTTAAAATAAAAATAAATAATAATAATATAAAATAAAGCTTAACGAATAAGATTTCGACATTAAACATATTGCTGGTAAAAAAAATAATATAGCAGACGCTCTGTCACGCATTAATCTAGAAGAAGCTAACGTACTAGATACAGTAACCATGGCAACATTTCACAGCTCGTAAGAAAACGAAAACAATGGTTTTTTTATTACTGAGAAACCATTGAATACATTAAAAAAAACAAAATATTTTTAATAAAACCACAAAAAATGAAATAAAGTCAGAAGAATACTTTTGTAAATTAATTATAAAAGGTAATGAAAATACCATGTCTGAACATTTTGCAGCTTATATAATAAAAGAATACTTTTGCGGCAACACAACAGATATTTAAATAGATAGTGAACCTGGCGTCGCTTTATTACAAAGAGTATATGTTAAACTAATTGCCCCAAAAACTGGCGCTACAGCTCTAAAATGTAATAGGAACCTTTTAAATATATCAAATTTTGCAGAATTTAGCAACATTGCTCATTATATTCATCATATATATATATATATAAACAACATATATATATATATATATATATATAAACAAAATCGCTCAATATATATATATATATATATATAAGCAAAATAAGCTCAATCGACTTAGCTAGTGATCCTGAGTCAGAATATATACATTGTGGGGTCTGGCACGCCTCCTTCTGCCTGTTACATACATTTGCACAATTTTATTTATTTTATTTATTTATATAAAAGTTAATTACTATACAAAATTACGATTTTTTTTCTTTAAATTGATTATTATTATTTATTGAATCTTCTTAATTGCTAAGAACTAACAATAAGTTAACAAACCTTAAAACTTTTCTAGCTTGACTGTGTTAAGTTTTAACGTTCCTCAAAAATATTTACTGGGTTGATGAATTGTTGCGACGGAGACGAGATCGATTGCTGGCCTGCGTTAAACTTCTCGCTAGGTGCTTCGGGTGTGAAGAGAGCTTTATTGAATATTTACTTTTCAGTTGGTAGGTGTAAAAGTTTTTGTTGTTGTCGTTCAAGTATTTTGAGAGTATTCTATACTTGACTTCAGTCCTGGTTTGAACTTTCACTTCATTAATTGTGCCTTTCAGAAGTGGGATACTGTGGAAACTGTCCTTAGGTTTACTAAATTGTTCACTAGTGCACTAGAGCTCTTCTCGCGAATGTATATCGGTGGTGGCTTAGTTTTTGTTGTGTTGCCTTTTACCGTTTCTGCTGGAAGATCATCAGAGTCGTCTGCCAGTAGCTCGAACCTGTTGTTAGTTGAGGGCACTTCGCCAGTGGATTTACTACCATTGTCGCGTGTAAATTTTAGGCTTATTGCCTCCTTTGGCGTTATGAAAAATGACAAAAATCGGCCGATAGGTTCTATTGCAGCTATACGATATATCGGTCCGATTTTGATAAAATTTGCACAGCTTTGAATGGACATACTAAGGCATAGACTGCGAAAGTGTATCTTTTTCAATATCATGAAAAATGACAAATTCGGCCGATAAGTTCTGTGGCAGCTATCCGATACATCGATCCGATCCAGCTCGTTCCTACTTATTTACAGCCTGCAGCAATGAAAAGCATGTATACCAAGTTTTATCAAGATAGCTCTAAAACTGAGAGACTAGTTTGCGTTGCAACAGACGGACGGACGGACAGATGGACGGACTGACGGACATGGCTAGGTCGACTATCCTATTGATGCTGATTAAGAATATATATACTTTATAGGGTCGGCGATGTCTCCTAAGGTGCGTTGCAAACTTCTGGCCAAAATTATATACCATCTGCAATGGTATAAAAATAAAATAACTAAACTAAGTTACGTTATTTTTCAAAAGGAGGGAGATGTGGTATGCGTACATATTGAGTGTTAACTGTACTTCAAAGAATTATTTTCATTCAATTTATTACTGATTCTAATCAGTTTCAACTTCCTTCTTATCAAAACATGATTAAATTATTTAAATTTTCGTAACATAATTTAAATTTAATAAATTATGCCATTCGTGTAATTCCTTTAACACATTTTTTTTTTTAATCTTTTTAAACCAAACAATATTTGTAGTTCCTTTTACACATAATTAACTTATCATTTGTGTAGTTCCTTTTACACAAAATTAACTTATCATTTGTGTAGTTCCATTAACACATAATTATCTGATCATTTGTGTAGTTCCTTTAACACATAATTATCTTATCATTTGTGTAGTTCCTTTAACACATACGACCCCCGCCATAACAAGTCTCTTCTGTTATGGTGCGGTCTTCAGTTTCTCTATTGGGCAACAGACACAACTTCTATTGTGCTGTCCCTATCTTAACATAACTCATCGAGTATCTGCTTATTTGTTATTGCTTTTAAACATTCATGTGAATACTTATATGTTCGATTACATGTTAAAGATTTTAGCGTATATCTATCTCCATCCAATACTCCAATTATCTCAAATGGCCCTTTAAATTTTGAATCAAGTTTAATTTGATGACGTTCTTCGTTTTTGAGCAAAACGTGATCACCCACTTTGAAATTTACTATTTTAGCCTTATTTTTATCAAACCTATCTTTGTCGTATTTTGCTTGAGTTTCCATGTTCTTTTTAGCCTTCTTTTTCAAAATTTTTTTTTGTCTATCTCATCATTGTTATCTTCTTTTAACGGCAACAAGCCAAAAGGTCGAGCTTCTTTTTTTTCATCCTTATACCGCTTGGGAACTTAGGGCCTCTACTAAATCCTTTCATCGAACTCTGTTTTGCGCCGTCTGTTTAGCTCTGTCCCATGTTGTGCTCGATTGGGTCAGTTCTTGGAGGATGGTTCTTCTCCAGGTCATCCTTGGTCTTCCGATACGTCTGCTACCTTGGGGATTCCAGTCCAGTGCCATCCTGACTATACTGCTTGGGTTCGTTCTGAGAGCGTGACCTATCCACGTCCATTTTTTCTTCCTTATTTGGAGGTGTATAGGGGGCTCACCTGTGACCCGAGCCAGCACTGCATTGGATATTCTGTTTGGCCAGAATATCCCGCATATAATCCTCAAGCATTTGTTGCTGAAGACTTGCAGTCTCTGTGTCATCTTCTTGGTGGTGAGCCATGTCTCACTACCATATAGCAGTATGGACTTAACGCAAGCATTGTGGATTCTGAGCTTTGTTTTAGCCTGCTTAAGATGCGGTAGAGTCTCCCAAATGCTGATCGGGCTTTGGCAAGTCGGTTTGTGACGTTATCTTCCACTCCGCCATTAGAGATGATGGTGCCAAGGTATGGGAAGCTTGTGACGAACTCTATTGCGTTTCCATATATGGTGATGTTCCCTTGACTGGAGTGGTTGAAACGCATGGCCTTGGTCTTGGCTTCGTTAATCTCAAGTCCGATCTTTCTTGCTACCCTGGCGAGGTCATCAGTCTTGCTTTGGATGTCGCAGAGCCTGTGGAAGGTCAGACAAATGTCGTCTGCATAATCCAAGTCCTCAAGGTGTCTGGTGAGGCTCCATGTGATTCCACGCTTGGGTTTGCACACTTCTTTCATGAGTTCGTCGACCACGATGTTAAAGAGTAGCGGCGACAATGGGCAGCCTTGCCGAATTCCAGTATTCGTCTGGAAAGGTGCACTTGTTTTTCCGTTGTGCAGTACCGCCAAGTTGGCATTATCATACATCGACTTGATGATAGTAATGATGTGGGTGGGTACTCCTTTCCTTGCCAGTGCTCTCAATATTGCGGCTCTGTCCACAGAATCAAACGCCTTCTTGAAGTCTATAAACAGGAGGTAGAGCGGTGCTCTCCATTCCACAGCTTGTTCGGTGATTTTGCGTAGTGTTTTTGCCTGGTCTACGCAGCTCCTGTGTGGTCTGAATCCCGCCTGTTCATCTCGGATTTTTGGCTCGATCTTTTCTTGAAGGCGCTCGATCAGTAGAGTGGCCAACACTCTGTAACTTGCGTTGAGAAGTGTGATTCCTTTCCAGTTATTGCAGTCACTAAGGTCCCCTTTCATGGCAAGCTTTACAATGATACCGCCCTTGCAAGAGTCCGGTACCGTCTCGCTGTCCCATATGCGGGAGAAGTGCGGGTGCAGTGTTTTAGCCATCAGCTAGGTATCAACTTGTAGAAGTTCAGCTGGTATGTTGTCTTCCCCAGCTACCCTATTGTGCTTCAGCTTCTTAATTGCATTTCCGATTTATTGTACAGATGGCGGCGCAGATGATATCCTGACGCTCCCACTTGATGGGGCAATGCTTTGGAAGTCTGTAGCCACAGTTGTTGTCGAGGCGTGGCTGATTTCCAAGAAGTGTTGCCGCAATCTTCGGGTTTGTGCGTCATTTGCGAGTTGTTTTGTCCTGCCGCTCGTTCCGCGTTGTCCGCAAATCTATCCAGTAGCGCTCTCTTGTCGTCTCTGGCGGATCGTTTCACAGCTTTGCACAATGTCCGATATTCGTCGTGATTTTGCGCCAGCTGATCCGCCATTGATTTAAGATTGTTTCTCCGTCTGATTAGGTCCCACGTTCTCTCTGATATCCAGCCGGTCCTTTCGCGTTGTTGTGTGCCAATTATTTGCTCCGCGGTGGTCCAAAGTGTCCTGCAAGTTCCCATGGGGCGTAGAAGTCGTCTTTAAGGTCTTCATTGGCATCTTTTGTCGGGGCATAGTATTGAATGATATTTATGTGTCTAGCCTTGCACTTGCTTCTTTACCAATCAATAATTTCAAAGGGCTAAACTTAGTCACACTATTAATCGTGCAATTCATTGCTAGCTGAACTTCAGCCAGCGCATCCTGCCATGATCTCTGACTAGTTTCGACAGCCGTTAGCATACCTTTCAAGGTACTCATGACCCGTTCTACCTGACCGTTCGCTCTACTTGCACCAGCAGCAATTAAATGTAGATTAATTTTTTGAGAGGAGCAAAATTCGAGAAAGCTTTTACTTGCGAAACTACGTCCTTGATCTGCTATAATTCGAGTGGGTAAACCAAACAAGGACACGGCTGATTTTACAGCCTTGATGCAGCTTTCAGAATCTATATTTAGTGTGTGATAAAAATAAACAAACTTGGTGAAGGCATCTATAAGGACGATAACGTATTCCTTCAAATCATTTTTACCACTCAATTTGCCTGTGATGTCAATATGAATCGTAAGCCACGGTATTTCTATTTTAGGAATAGGATGCAGCTCAGCCTGCACTTTACCCACAAGTGGCTTAGATACTTTACATGTAATGCAATTTTCTACAAATCTACGCACATATTTAGACATATTTTCGAACCAGTAATAACAATAGACCTTGTTTAGCTTCTTTTCCCATCCAAGATGCATAATAGCTTCATGGACGTGATTTATGACGGCCCATCGAAAACCTCTTGGTATTACCGGCAAACATTTGGTCTTACTATTTCGCTGTATTTTTCTATGTAGTATTCCCTTTCGCAACTCATATATTTTATCCAGATTTCCTGGTAACTTATTATTCTTTAACTTTAAAATTATTTCTTGTATTTCAGTATCTCGCTGGATTCCGAAAGTCCACAGGCGCCATTCGCTCGCCTTTTCTATACTCTATTTCGAAATCAAATGCTTGTAAAAACGCCCACCATCTATGCACCCTCGGTGTAAAATCTAGTTTTGTTCGGCTGGCCTTTAAAGAATTACAGTCAGTATAAACTATAAATTTACGTCCCTGTAAATAATGTCGCAAGTGTTTAATAGCATTTACCACTGCAAACGTCTCCAGTTCATATGAATGGTATTTAGATTCGGCGGGAGACGTAAACTTACTGTAATACTCTAGAACATGAGGTTTATTGGCAATTTTATGTAACAGGATCGCTCCATACCCAATACAACTGGCGTCAGTATGCAGCTCTATTGAGTATTGCGGATCGGATATGGTTAAAACTGGCGTCTAAATCAATATAGTTATTATTTTTATTCGTAACTGTTCATGCACTGGTAACCAAAGTCAGTGTTTTTCTTAGATGTGAGAAGATACAGAGTGAGAAGATACAAGTGTTTGGGAGAAATTTAACACAAATTGCCGAAAATAGGTGCCTAAACCAATGAATTGTCTTAGCTGTGAGACATTTTGGGGTGGTGGTAGGGTTTTTAAAGCCTGAATTTTGCGTGAATTTGGCCTGACTTCTCCGTTGCTTATTTCAAATCCGAGATACTCTATTTTCGTGGTGAGAAAGGAACACTTTGTGACATTAAATGAAAATCCAGCCTTACTTAATGTCTCCAATACTTTTTGAAATCTAGCTAGCGCATCTTCTTTGCTTTCTTCTATTATGAGAACATCATCAATATACACAATTGCTTAAGTGTAAGCTAGAGCTCCTAGGGCCTTCATTATAGCCCGCTGGAACACAGATGGTGCGTTCTTCAAACCAAACGGCATTGTCAAGAACTCGTGTTGATCCTCTGGCGTTACAAATGCAGTTCGTTCGATTGAGTCCTCATGGACTGGAATTTGGTAAAAGCCGCTTGCCATATCAATGCACGAAAAGTATTTAACACCCCGAAGCTTGCTAAGCTAAGCTTAGATTTGGTCTGAGATGAGGGGCAATGGATACTTGTCAGCCAGTGTGTTTTCATTTAGCATGCGATAGTCCACACACAGTCGATCGGTGCCATTTTTTTTTTAACTAGCATCATGGGAGTGGCGAAAGGTGAACAGCTTGGCCGAATAATATTAGCTTTTAGTAATTCGACAACTTTATCCCGCACTTTGATTTTCTCTTCTTCACTAAGCCTATATGGCCACCGTTGTACTGTCGTTTCCTCGTGATCGTTCTTTTGGACAAGCGGATGCGAAGTGCCCAGGCTCGTCGCATTTGAAGCATTTGACTGTTGACCGGTCCTTTGATCCTTGCGTTGAACTTCCGTTGTGGCCGTTTCCTTGATTTTGTGTCCTCTGCCGAGCACGACATTCGGCATGTTTATGTCCAGTCTATCCACAATAATTACATTTTACTTGAGACAGATACTTAGACTTTTTACGCTCCAGGCCTGTTGTAGATGCGTCGTCATCAAGGTTCCGTTTTTTAAAAGTGTGCGCTTGTAGTCTTTCTTGCATGTCATTTCGAGCTTTAATATTGTTTGTAAAAACCCAGCGCGACAATTTGTCATCAATTTGTGCCATGTGGGCCAGAGCTAGTGAAACCACAATTTCCTCCAGATTAATAGATTTTAATTTTGATATAAGTAAGGTGACGATTCGGCTCCCATATTCGGTGTAACTTTCTCCAGACTTTGGCTGCCCGATCAAAATTTTCATCAGTGTGGCAGCAGACGTTTCGATGCCAACAAAGCGTTGAACGAAAAGTTCTTTAAATTGTGGCCATTTGATGCCCGCAAAGCATATTTGAGAAAGCCATTGTGATGCACTTCCCTCTAGCGCCTTACTTAAAGTTATCATCAGGCTGCTACCTTCGGGCATTTTATCAGCAAAACTGAGATCCACTGTTGTACACCAAGCTGAGGCATCTGCACCAGCTCCTTTAGGATCAAATTTTAGCAGAGTTATATGTTTTCCCTTTTCATCAGTTGCCGATGCCTTTGGTGTCCACATATTTTTGATGATCTCCACTTGGTTGTTGTATTCCACTTGTAAAGCTGCCAAGTATGCATCAGTGATATTTGTAGGCAAAGCAGATCCCACTTCCGATGTCGCAGTGTTGTTGTTTTCTTGCGTCTGATCTGCCATGTTGTCACATAAACTTTTTGAGTGAAGCGAATTCCAACCAGCGTGTGTAATCGTCTACATGCAACTGCTCGCATTTTCTACGCATCGATCTATGCTTTACACACGTTAGCTGGAGCGACAGCGCGACAACGTCGTCGCCTCACTCGTTGCGGTACTTTGGCGCCAGTCATATTATGCGTCGTAGTCAAATTCTAAGAAATGATTTCACAATGTACCAAACTTATTGCGCAGCAGCGACTTGCAAGCGCAGTGGTCAAACTATGTTAATAATGTGACAGACACCAACAGTGGTCAAAATACATTCATTATGCGACATATATATGTTCATGCTAGCTTTTTTAAGTCAAAGAATACAGACGAGAGTCAGTTGATTTCCAACGTCGAGCACGTGTCTTTTCTCCGCAAGTGTCTTTTCTCGAAAAACTTCACCGTGACGATAACAAAAGCGAAGCCCAAGCCAACCACGATCCACTCACAACTGTATTAAGACCTACCGTTGTCTCCGCAGAGGTAACTGGCGCAGCCCGAAAACTGGAATGGAAAATACATTACTAAACCTATTATTAATTTTACTGTAAGTAGTTGTGAAAAAGAGTAAGAATGAAGAAATATGTTTAAACAAAATAAAAAGTGCAAAATGTTTAAAAATCTTAAAAGTGTTTACCGCAAAAGTTCTACTACAGTACATAAACCGCCTTAAGAAACATACAAAACGCTCATAGAAAAAAATCTACACCTAGCTAAATTTAAATATGCTGTGTTCGTGGAACATGATATGTGTTCTACTTGTGTGAAATCAATCGTTGATCATCACAACAGCAAACTAGTGTAAGGCCAAGTACCATATCCCCGTATTCATTCGTATAACATACCTAAAAAAAAAACAAAAAAAGAAAGCTACAGTCGAGAGCGCCCGACAGTAAAATACCATTCGCCCAGTTTCGAAACAAATTATCGCATATTTAATTCCACCAAAAAACTTTGCACAAGTTTATCCTCCAGATAGATTAGATTTATCTCTGAATAGCGTCATCTACATGTGAAAACGGCATAGCTTTACACACGCTACGGCTGAAACGAAGCATCGTGACGATGAGGTCACGACGCGCAGCACAGGCGCAAGCAGTGGAAGTACGTAAACATGGATAACTTCTGTGTTTATGGTCCGATTGGATTGTAATTTGGGGAATAGATTTATATTGCAATTAGTCATGTACCAAAGCAGAAGTCTGTAATTTCAATAGTTCTCCTGATAATCGAAAATTATCGATTTGCGTGGGTGGTGGGCGTGGCACCTCAAATTTCAAATAAATTTCATCTGCGCATGATTTATAGGAACCATCATGCCAAATTTGGTGTCTGTAACTGTAATACTTTCCTTAATATTCAAAAATTATCGATTTGCGTGGGCGGTGGGCGTGGCACCCCAAATTTGAAAAAACGCATTCTGCGCATAGTTTACAGGAACCATCATGCCAAATTTGCTGTCTGTAACTGTAATGCTTTCCTTAATATTTGTACATTATCGATTTGCGTGGGCGTTGGGCGTGGCACTCCAAATTTGAAATAAACTTGATCTGCGTATGGTATACAGGAACCATCATGTCAAATTTGGTGTCTCTAGCTTTTGTAATAGCTGAGATCTCGACGTTCATACAGACAGACGGACAGACGGACATGGCTCAATCGACTCGGCTGTTGATCCTGAGCCAGAATATATACACTTTATGGGGTCTGCCATGTCTGCTTCTGCCTGTTACATACTTTTGCACAAACTTAGTATACCATTTTTGACCATTTTCAATGGTCGAATGGTATGAAAATAATAATAATATATATACAACAAATATCACACATATGTACATACGTGTAAAAGTGAAGTAAAATCAATCGCTGATAAGCACTGCCGAAGTTTAGTATGGCCAAGTACCACACCAATGTACCACACTGACTCCAATGCATGACCAGCATTCTTTGCGGCAGTTCGGCATGCTGTTTGCGTAACATAGTTGCACAACGACATTGTCCGTAACGTTTCCACGTTCGCCGGCCACCCGACATTTGAGCCGTTTGGCCAATGCGTTGGATCAGCACTTTCAGGGCTAGCTTCGCGTTAAGAACATTTTTTACTCAGCTTTAGTTGCTATCGTTCGCTCTACAAACGGTAACAGGAAGTTATTTCTAAAAAATTGAGCTTTTCAGTTTGTGCAATTTCATCTTTAAAACGGGTAAGAAAGGCTATAGTCAAGTGCTGACTGTATAAGACCATGGATTTTTCAAGGTTATGAAAAAAATCAGATTAAGAAAACTGTTATTGGTAAACGTGTTTTTCAAAGAAAAATAATAAACAACACATATAATTTTCAGTTAGACGCCAAGCAGTCCAAGCAGTTGGAAAAAACACTGCTTGGAAAAAGACTGCTTGCTTGCTTGCAGTGGGCGCATTGCAAATCTATATGAAACGTTGAATAACTTTTATGTTCATTATCCGATCGGAACCAAATTTTCAGCGATCGTTTAGGTGGTGATAGTTATCATTCACACCAAAACTGAATACTCTTGCTTTATTATTGCGCCTGCTATACGGTTTATCGATTTGCGGGGGCGGAAGTAGCCGTGTCCCAAATTTTAATAAAAATTTTACAGCGTATGATTCACATAAGTGTTTTCACCAAATTTGGTGGCTCTAGCTTTTTTAGTTTCTAAGTTATAGGCGCTTGCAATACGGTTTTTCGATTTGCGGGCGCGAAAGTAGGCGTGGTCCAAATTTTAATAAAAATTTTACAGCGTATAATTCACATAAGTGTGGTCACCAAATTTGGTGGCTCTAGCTTTTTTAGTTTCTGAGATATAGGCGTTCATACAGACGGACAGACAGACATTGCTTAATCGACTCGGCAAGTGATCCTGAGCAAGAATATATATACTTTATGGGGTCGCAGATGCCTCCTTCTACCTGTTACGCACATTTCGACAAACACAATATTTTGTATTTTTTTTAAAATCCATGGTCTAATAAAATCAGCTACCTCGGACTCGGCGATAGTATCGTACTCTTGTTCACTTCGGTCATATTGGGGATCTTCTTGTGAGATGTTATTTATTATCTGCTGCTTTGGTCCTGTGAACCTAGCTGTTCCACTATTGGGTCTTTTTAGATCATGGATTTAAAAAAATACATGGTCTATTGTGTTTATCGAAATGTGCGCCACAGGCAGAAGGTGGCATCTGCGACCCCATAAAGTATGTATATTCTTGCTCAGGATCACTTGCCGAGTTGATTAAGCCATGTCTGTCTGTCCGTCTATCCGTATGTAAGAACGCCTATATCTCAAAAACTAAAAAAAGTAAAGTCACCAAATTTGGTGACAACACTTATGTGAATCATACGCTGTAAAATTTTTATAAAAATTTGGACCACGCTTACTTCCGCAAATCAATAAACCGTATAGCAAGCGCAATAATAAAGCTACAGTATTCATTTTGGTGTGTATGATAACTATCACCACCCAAACGATCGCTGAAAATTTGGTTACGATCGGATAATGAACATAAAAGTTATTCCACGTTTTAGCAAGCAGTGCTTTTTCCAAGCAGTGTTTTTTTCCAACTGCTTGGACTGCTTTGCGTCTAACTGAAAATTATATGTGTTGTTTATTATTTTTCTTTAAAAAACACGATTACCAATAACAGTTTTCTCAATATGATTATTTTCATTTTTTTTTTATACGTTGCTTTGTTTATTGAAGCTTCTCATTATGAGACTAACAATAAGTTTACAAATCTTAAAAAGTACTTAACTAACAGTCACTATTGCAACTGATATGAGTTTGTGTGGCCCTAATAAATAACGTTGGGTTGGCATATCATTTCGTCGAAGTCGGGTTCGGCTAGATAGCCGTGTTAAGTCTCTCGCAAGCCTGTTCGGATGAGCACGTAGTTTGTACCGATATTTTTTCATTTGTTTGGCTATTTCACCTCTGAACGGAAGTATGAATAAATCCCTCTGTAAGTTATCACTTCGAACGTACCACGGTGCGCCGGTGATGGTTCTCAGGATTTGCGATTGGGCGCGTTGGATGATTTCTACGCTGCTGTTACTGGCGTTTCCCCATAGCTGGGAGCCATAGGTCCAGGTCGGTTTTAGGACGGAGTAGTAGAGTAAGACCTCATATTCTATTCTTAGGGGAGAGCGTATACTAAGAAGCCAATGTACACTATTGGCTTTAAGTTTGAGGTGTGTTCTTTTTGCCTCGATGTGACTACGCCAAGTGAGTCGTCCGTCTGTCAAGATGAATACCTATTTACGTAACTTCATTTGATTTTGGAATAACAGTGTTGTTTAGTATGAGCGAAAGGCAATCTTGTCTGTTGAGGGTAAAAGTTACGTGTTTACATTTCTGTTCATTGACTTTTATTCGCCAGTCAGAAAGCCATTTCTCAATATGTGCCAGGTAGAGAGCAAGTTGTGCAGTAGCTTGCCGTGGACATTTAGAGCGCCTCAGGATTGCAGTGTCATCGGCCAATGTAGATATTGTTAGCTGCCTCGATTTTGGTATATCGGCTGTACATAGTAGATATAGTGTTGGGCCAAGTACGCTGCTTTGAGGAACCCCAGCTTCTATGATGTGGTCCTCAGACGTAACAGTGCCGTATCTAACTGAAAACACTCTATTGTGCAGGTACGACTTTAAAAGCTTATGGGTGCATTCAGGGAGTGTTGACCATCTAACCAGACTCTGTCAAATGCTTGGGCCACGTCGAAGAAAATAGCAGTGCAGTACTCTCTCTTGTCGAATGCAGTTCGAATTTCAGATGTGTTTCGATTGACTTGTTCGATTGTTCCATGTTTCTCCGGAAAGTATGTTTTATGCGGTTTCTAATCAGGACTCCAGTGCCTCCATGTGCTTTACCATCAGGGTAGTTGGTGCCGTAGAATATATAACCATTTATTTGAAACTTGTACTTGTTTGTAAGATGTGTTTCAGAAAGGAGCATTTCATCGATATGTTTGTCTTGGAGAAATTTAACCATTTCAAGCTTGTGTCGTGAAACGCCGTTGGCATTCCATAGAGTTATACGTAAGGGAGCCATTGATTATTTTGACTGCTGCGATACCAGCATCTGTATCAAAAGATTCTGATTACGCATAAGATTTTCCATGGTTGTTCTCATAAATGTCATGAATTCGGTCATGCTTTGTTGCAAGTTAAAGATCATTGTTTCAATATTGCCTTGTGGCTGTCCTGTTGGCTGATCAGCATTTATCTTGTTTTGTTCAGCGAGTGGGAATGCAGTTGTAGGATTTGTAGATGCAAGACCTGATTTAAGCGCACTTGCAATTGTTACTTTCCTGTTGGCCAGACTGTTTAAGTGGACATCAGGTGTATGTTTTGAGGGTATAATTGTGTTCGGCGTGCTTTCCCCACGCATCATAGTCACTTTTTGGTGTATCCGATTTCTTAGCTCCTTATATACAGGGCAACCTTTGTAGTTTGCTGTGTGGTTACCTCCGCAGTTACTACAAGTTTTCATGCCGGGGTCAGCTTTGTTTGATGGGCAGTTAACAGAGCTGTGAAGCTTACCACAAGCTACACATACAGTGCGAAGGGTACAATAAGTTTTTGTATGACCATATTCTTGGCAATTTGCGCACTGTTCGGGTATTGTGCGCTTATGCGGCTCTTCAACAGAGATTCTATGGTGTAAGAGATTTTGCAGCTTATAAATGGGGTGACTCTCGTTTTTCTTTAATGCCCAAGAGTCTGGTTCAAGTTCGACCTTGAAAAGAGGTTGTGGCTTTTTATCTTTGTTAAATATGTTAATAACTGATTTCGGCTTAAAACCTTGTTCTATTAGGGCTCCTGATATTTCCTCAGGATTTATTTCAGGCTCAAGGCCTTTAATAACTATTTGTAGTCCCTTGCTGCTTTTTAGCTGCTACGTATAAAAGTTTTTCTTGGCATCATAAAGGTATTTAGTAAGCGCTCTGAAGTTGACTTCCGTTTTGACTTGCACTTTTGTTTCATGAATGTTGCCCTTGGTCCGGGGAATTATGTGGAAACTGTCTTTCCCAATAAGGTATATTATTTTGTTTACGAGGGCGCTGGAACTTTTTTCTCTGATGTAGATTGGAGGCGGCTTAGGGGTCTTCTTAATGTCTTTGTCAGAATTCGGTAGATCGTCTAAATCATCGGCCAAAATGGCAAATCGGTTATCATTGTTGGGCATGTTAGTTTTTTGTCTTGTTATGTCACAATTTATTTTTGATTTATTACCCATTGAAGAATTTTGCGGGCTTAGTTTTCGCTTTATTTGTATGTATCGATCTATACCAGTCTTTTTTTTGCTGAGGGTGCAGCACACAGTGAATTTGTTTTTGGTGCTTGCTCAGCAGAACTTGCAGTCGTCGTTGATCGGGCGTGTACCGGTGGAGTTGTTGTTTTGTCACAGCAGGTGTAATAGAGCCAGTTGATAAGCAAAGAATTTTAGCTTGCTCTTGCTCAGGCATTTCAACGGTCCCTTTAAATGTTGATGGAGAGCAAGACCGCGCTCTCTCACTTGTTGTTGGTAAGTCGTGGTTTTTAAGTACGCGTTGTTTCGTTACAAAGAGAAGCGACGTTGTTCTTGCTCAAGTTGGCGCTGGGACCAAAGGTCTTTCTGACTCATTTTTTATACCATTCGACCATTAAAATTTCCAAAAATGGTATACTAAGTTTGTGCAAATGTATGTAACAGGCAGAAGGAGGCGTGGCAGACCCCACAAAGTGTATATATTCTGACTCAGGATCACTAGCTGAGTCGCTTGAGCCATGTCCGTCTGTCTGTCCGTCTGTCCGTTTGAACGTCTAGATCTCAGCTATTACATAAGCAAGAGACACCATATTTCACATGAAGGTTCCTGTATACCATAGGTAGATCGAGTTTATTTTCAATTTTTGATGCCACGCCCACCGCCCACGCAAATCGATCATTTTTGATTATTAGGAGAAGTATTGAAGTTACAGATTTCTGCTTTGGTATGAACATAAATAATTGCAATATAAATTTATTTCCCAAATTACAATCCAATCGGACCATAAACACAGAAGTTATCCATGTTTCCGTTTTCCGTACTTCCGCCGCTTGCGCCTGTGTTGCGCATGAAGTACGTGCATGTTGCGTTAATTTTTTTTTTTTTTTTTTTTGTTTTGATTAGTTAGCGTCTTCTCGCCCGAGATTTATTTTGAATTTTTGAATTTTTACGATTTGCGCCAAACGGACAAAGTCTGGCATCACAGTTGATCTGGCAACGCCTCTCGGTTTGTGCGATTGGTTGGCAGCACTATCAGTTGTTTTGTTAGCCGGGCCTCCCGCAACAATTGTTTATATTTTTACAATTGACCAAAAAAAAAGAAAGTGTGGAATTCACTTCTTTTTCTACCTGTGATCGTGCAGCAAACGCGGGATGCAACTTTGATCACTCTTCGACTATTTCTGACGGCGACGTCGTTAAATTCAATTTCGCGCAGCGTTAAAAATAACGTCCGGTTTAAGCGGGAACTTTTTATCTCCAATAAGAGTTTTCTCAGTATGATTTTTTTCTTAATCTCAAAAAATCCATGGTCTTATACAGTCAACACTTGACTGTAACCCTTCTTACTTGTATCTTATTTGCTTTATTAATATTTCTATACAGGATTTTGATCGTGCTACTTCTCACGACAACAACTACCGCCAAATTAACTGATTACTCAAGCTCGGAGTATAGCCCACTTGTGGACGGAAATGTAGTCATCTGGAAAAATTTTGAGTAACTCAGACACTCGTCTAATCTCAGTCTGTACTCGGAAATAGCCGAGAAAACTAACGCATTAATAAACCATTTTCCCCAATCGCACATGAAAAAGATTTTAGAATCTGATATAGGTCATAGTAAAACATTATTAGACACAGTGAAAATTCATCATAGACACGCTAGAAGTATTAACAGTTTTGGTAATGCTGTAAAGGTGGTAGCAGGAACCCCTGATTTTGACGACTTTGATAAGTTAAGCAGCAATCTTTAATTGAATCAATAGACAAACAGGTTGTTATAAATACAAGAATGCAAGAACAAATCAATAAAGTAACGGACACAATAAACATAATAATCAATAATGAAAAAACAAAACAATTTGACACCGTCCACCTCTATAAAACACTTCTCGCAAGAGACCGAATATTGTCAGTAACACTTGCAAATATTGAAATTGCAAATCCCACTATTCTCGATTCTAAAGGTTTGGAAAATTTATTAAATGAGCTCTCTACAGATATTACAATTACTGATTTAATATTAGTAGCCTATATCAAAGTTTTATTAGGTCAAAAAGGTCACTCAATTTCCTGGCCAACACAATGGCACAATAATAAATTTTGCTGGATTTAACAACTTAGCGGATTGCGATAACCATATTCTGGCAATTGGAAACTACAATATTACCCTTACATCAACATTCTGCAGAGAGCTCCCTTTTACAACTTGCGCACAACTGCTGCACGCCGGCACTACTGCACATTGCACTACTCGTCCCAGCCACCTCGAACAAGTTGGAGTCGTAGATGATGGTGTCATAATTATCAACAATGGAATAGCAACCGTTACCATGTTACCAAGTAAAGAGTAAAAGTATTTTTCCTTAAGTTCCGTAATTGAACTTTTTTCTCTGATGTAGATTAGAGGGGGCTTAGGGGTCTTCTTAATGTCTTTGTCAGAATTTGGTAGATCGTCTAAATCATCGGCCAAAATGGCAAATCGGTTATCATTGTTGACAATGTTAGTTTTTTGTCTTGTTATGTCACAATTTATTTTTGATGTATTGCCCATTGAAGAATTTTGCGGGCTTAGTTTTCGCTTTATTTGTATGTATTGATCTATACCAGTCTGTATGGTCGAGGAACCTTTTTTTGCTGAGGGTGCAGCAAACAGTGAATTTGTTTTTGGTGCTTGCTCAGCAGAACTTGCAGTCGTCGTTGATCGGGCGTGTACCGGTGGAGTTGTTGTTTTGTCACAGCAGGAGTAATAGAGCCAGTTGATAAGCAAAGATTTTTAGCTTGCTCTTGCTCAGGCATTTCAACGATCCCTTTAAATGTTGATGGAGAGCAAGACCGCGCTCTCTCACTTGTTGTTGGTAAGTCGTGGTTTTTGATTGGGTCGGGGGTGATTGACCGTACGACTAAGTACGCGTTGTTTCGTTACAAAGAGAAGCGACGTTGGTCTTGCTCAAGTTGGCGCTGGGACCAAAGGTCTTTCTGACTCATTTTTTATACCATTCGACCATTGAAAATGGTCAAAAATGGTATACTAAGTTTGTGCAAATGTATGTAACAGGCAGAAGGAGGCGTGGCAGTCCCCACAAAGTATATATATTCTGACTCAGGATCACTAGCTGAGTCGATTGAGCCATGTCCGTCTGTCTGTCCGTCTGTCCGTTTGAACGTCTAGATCTCAGCTATTACAAAAGCTAGAGACACCATTTTTCACATGATGGTTCCTGTATACCATAGGTAGATCGAGTTTATTTTCAATTTTTGATGCCACGCCGGCACTACTGCACATTGCACTACTCGTCCCAGCCACCTCGAACAAGTTGGAGTCGTAGATGATGGTGTCATAATTATCAACAATGGAATGGCATCCGTTACCATGTCTAGTGGCACGGTAAAAACTAAAGTAAAGAGTAAAACTTGATATGGTATTTTTCCTTAAGTTCCGTAATTGCATTGATAACTGGTGGGATATTAAAGTCACTTTGGATGTTTTCATTCCGAATGTACCACGGTGCCCCAGTGATGGTTTTTAGAATCTTTGACTGTGCTCGCTGTGTGATGTCGATATTGCTGTTCCTGGCATTGCCCCATAACTGTGAACCATAGGTCCAGATAGGTTTCAATACAGAATTTTAGAGTAAGACCTTGTGATCTAGGATGAGCGGAGTGATGAGCCAGTGAAAGTAGTTAGCTTTGAGTTTAAGTTGAGTTTTCTTTTGGCTTCAATGTGCCTGCGCTATGTAAGTCTTCAGTCAAGGTGTACTGTTAGGTACGTTACCTCATCTGCTTTCGAGAGTGTTATATTGTTCAACAAGAGTTGTGGGCCATCTTGTCTGTTTAGCGTAAGCTTTACGTGCCTGCATTTTTGCTCGTTTACTTTTATTCGCCAGACCGAGACCGTGGCTATAGCTTGAATTGGGGACCTTGAACTGGTAAGAATATCTGTATCGTCGGCAAACGTGGATACCGTTAGACGACTATTTGTAGGAATGTCGGCTGTATAGATGAGGTACAAGGTAGGCCCAAGAACGCTGCCTTGGGGCACTCCAGCCTCAATTTTAAATTCAGTGGAAGTGGCAGTGTTGCACCACACTGCAAACTTTCTGTCATAGAGCTAAGGCTTTAAAAGTTTGTATGTGCTTTCGGGTAAAGCGGTTATAACTTTTAACATTAGGTCGTCAAGCTCTGTCGAATGCTTGGGATACGTCTAAAGATACTGCTGAACAGTATTCTCGATTTTCAAAAGTAGTTCTTATTTCCGTTGTTATACTATTCACCTGTTCAATGGTTCCGTGGTTTTCGCGAAATCCAAATTGATGGGCTGGGATTATGTTGTAGGTTCTCAGATGTAGATTAATTCGGATCAGCAGGCATTTTTCAAATACTTTCGAAATTCATAATCAATCTCTTCCATCATTGTGGAAAGTAACCAAGTTTGGTGATGGCTTTAAAGAGCTGGGTTATGTAGCGAACTGCAGAATGTGGCAGCTCGATGATCATTTTCGGTGGTATAAGGTCGCAGCCGGGGGATTTTTTCGGGGTGAGATAGTCTCTGATTATTTTAATTATTTCTTTTGATCGAAACATAATTGGGGCTTGTTGCTGGTGGCAGTTATCGGGTGAGGACGGTAGCGCGAATGTGCTAGTAGCCTGGTTTGGCGTGAATACATTTTATAGGTGAGGGACAAATGTGGTAGCTCTGTCTGCATCCGTGTGGCTATTTTTATACCATTCGACCATTGAAAATGGTCAAAAATGGTATACTAAGTTTGTGCAAAAGTATGTAACAGGCAGAAGGAGATATGGCAGTATATATATTCTGGCTCAGGATCAACAGCCGTGTCGATTGAGCCATGTCCGTCTGTCTGTCTGTCTGTCTGTCTGTCCGTCTGTCTGTATGAATGTCAAGATCTCAGCTATTACAAAAGCTAGAGACACCAAATTTGACATGATGGTTTCTGTATACCATACGCAGATCAAGTTTATTTCAAATTTGCAGTGCCACGTCCGCCACCCACGCAAATCGATAATTTACGAATATAAAGGAAAGTATTACAGTTACAGACACCAAATTTGGCATGATGGTTTCTATATATCATGCGCAGATTAAATTTATTTAAAATTTGAGGTGCCACGCCCACAGCCCACGCAAATCGATAATTTACGAATATTAAGGAAAGTATTACAGTTACAAACACCAAATATGGCATGATGGCTCCTATAAAACATGCACAGATGAAATTTATTTCATATTTGAGGTGCCACGCCCACCGCCCACGCAAATCGATAATTTACGAATATTAAGGAAAGTATTTAGGTTACAGATTTCTGCTTTAGAACACGTAAAGATGCTGATAATATGCACCCATTCCGATTGCGATTGCGGTCCTGAAACAGGGCACGGTAAACGTTGGATGGTCAAGGTATCGAGTCGTCGAGGACGTACGGCCCACAGGGTATTACGGGTGCCCAGGCTACGGGCACTGAGCAACGATCTGCAAGGAGACCGATCGGGCAGACAGCTGTTTACGATGCGGTGAACGAGGGTGGGAGGCAAAGAGGTGTGTTTCTCCACCAAAATGCCTAATTTGGAGTAGAGAGGTGGATAGAAACCACCCACGAGTAGCTTTGCGTGCCCGACCTACAGAGCGTGGCTAAAGGAAGCTAAGAGCCATTAAAGTGCAGGACGAAATAAAGTTTATTCAACTCAATGTGAACCATTGCGCAGCCGATCAGAGACTTTTAGCTCAGACTTCGGCGGAGCGTAATGTAAATATCATGCGTCTGAGCGAGCCCTAATCTCCTGCTGGGGAAAATTACTCAGTGATCATGGACATAACTTGCAGCAACGTGCAACTCAATCATGCCAAAGAGATCTGAGGCGCAGTGCAAGCCACCTGCCCACCGCCCATTATGCCTACTAGATACTGTGGGTAAATTACTGGAACGAATCCTGTATTCCCGAGAGCATCAACGGCCTTGGCGGTCAGCAGTATGGCTTCCAGAAAGGTAAGAGCACCTTGGACGCACTCATGGATGTGAGGAACATTGCCAAGAACACCCACGATGGTTAGAGATGGTTAGGAGGATTGAAGGAATATTGTGGAATCGTAACGCTTTAATACAGCCAGATGGGCCGTGATACTCGGCGCCATGCATGTAATGGGTATCCCGTGGTACTTGAGGATCATCGTCAAAGGTTATTTCAGCGATGGCGTCCTTTGGCTTTATACATATACATACACACACACATACACACATACATATACATTTATATATAAGAGCTGTCTGCGAACAGCATACACATAAGGCAACATATTCATATGCCAATAAAAAAGTATTCTTATTGTTGAGTTCATCGAGAGTAGACGTGTTTTCACTTAATAGTTTTGCAGACAAGATATGAGTTTAGTTGAAAAATTGTTACCCCACCAAACCACGGTTGGTAACTGGCGCAGCCGGATTCGTCATTGGACTGGAAAAAGAGCCGAGGATAAAGACCCCAGGCAATGCAGATCAAAGTGAAATTTTGACAATATAAAGTGTCGCCTAGCTATATGCATATGTACATGAATACATAAATAAAGAGCCACCTAGGTTCACGGGTGAAACAGGCGTCTATGCCCAATTGCAATGTTCAATAAAGGGCCAACTAGGCTCACGGATGTAACAGGCGCCTATGGCGTGTTCTGTTTGTTCACTATCTTCTATATGGCAGTGTGAGGTGCCGACTTCATATTGGTCGAATAGTTCGCTTACATTATGATAGCTGACTTAAACATACACAAAATGTACAAGTTTATAAAACATGCATAGTAGTTTTAGTTTTCGTCAGAAATAATTCTAATGAATTCCAGTCGATTCTGCAGTTCGGACATCGCGACTCCTGTGGCACCTAACCAGCGTCGACGAAGTCGCTGTCGCTGATACACAGCTAGATGCTGTACAGATATGTCCAATTACAAGCACTACCCAAGTTCTGTTGCAGAGCTTGTAAAGGCAATTATTCTAGCGAAAACAATAATTATACCATTCGACCATTGAAAATGGTCAAAAATGGTATACTAAGTTTGTGCAAAAGTTTGTAACAGGCAGAAGGAGACATGGCAGATCCCATAAAGACTGAGAGACTAGTTGAAATCTGTCAGTTGTTCCAACTAGTTATTGGGGGCACGTTGTTCCCGCATAAAGAAGTACATAAATACACATGGACATCTCCAAGTAGCAACACGCGCAACCAGATCGACCATATATGCATCAGCAGAAAATGGAGGCAGTCATTGATCAACGTGCGGAATAAAAGGGGAGCAGCTATAGATAGCGATCACGAACTGGTCATTGGAGAACTTTTCATAAAGTTGAACCGCAACCACTCGAGGATCGGAACCAACAGACAACATCGTAGTGCGCCTCCCCTAAGTCTACACTTTTGAGGGACAGCAACCTGACTGCAAGGATGGCATCCTCGCTGCGGGAACAGCTTATCCCAGACCAAGACCGCCCATGGGAACACACTTGCAGGACACTTTGGACCACCGCGGAACAATTACTTGGCACACAACAACGAAAAAGGACCGGCTGGATATCAGAGAGAACGTGGGACCTAATCAGGCGGAGAAACAATCTAAAATAATTGGCGGCTCAGCTCGCGCAAAGTCACGACGAATATCGGGGATGGTGCAAAGCTGTGAAACGATCCGCCAGAGACGACAAGAGAGCGCTACTGGATAGATTTGCGGACAACGCGGAACGAGCGGCAGGACAAAACAACATGCGCTCGGTATACCAGTTGATTGCACGGATCTCCGGAAGATACAACAAACAGTCCCAACCTATCAGAGATCTAGCAGGCAACCTCATATCCAATAATGACGCACAAACCCGGAGATTGCGGCAACACTTCATGGAAATCAGCCACGTCTCGACAACAACTGTGGCTACAGACTTCCGAAGCATCGCCCCATCTAGTGGGAGCGTTAGGATATCATCTTCGTCGCCATCTGTACGAGAAATCGGAGATGCAATTAAGAAGCTGAAGCACAATAGGGCAGCTGGGGAAGACAACATACCAGCTGAACTTCTACAAGTTGATACCTAGCTGATGGCTGAAACACTGCACCCGCACTTCTCCCGCATATGGGACAGCGAGACGGTACCGGACTCTTGCAAGGGGGGTATCATTGTAAAGCTTGCCATGAAAGGGGACCTTAGTGACTGCAATAGCTGGAAAGGAATCACACTTCTCAACGCTAGTTACAGAGTGTTGGCCACTCTACTGATCGAGCGCCTTCAAGAAAAGATCGAGCCAAAAATCCGAGATGAACAGGCGGGATTCAGACCACACAGGAGCTGCGTAGACCAGGCAAAAACACTACGCAAAATCACCGAACAAGCTGTGGAATGGAGAGCACCGCTTTACCTCCTATTTATAGACTTCAAGAAGGCGTTTGATTCTGTGGACAGAGCCCAATATTGAGAGAACTGGCAAGGAAAGGAGTACCCACCAACATCATTACTATCATCAAATCGATGTACGATAATGCCAACTTGGCGGTACTGCACAACGGAAAAACAAGTGCACCTTTCCAGACGAATACTGGAATTCGGCAAGGCTGCCCATTGTCGCCGCTACTCTTTAACATCGTGGTCGACGAGCTTATGAAAGAAGTGTGCAACCCCAAGCGTGGAATCACATGGAGCCTAACCAGACACCTTGAGGGCTTGGATTATGCAGACGACATTTGTCTGACTTCCCACAGGCTCTGCGACATCCAAAGCAAGACTGATGACCTCGCCAGGGTAGCAAGAAAGATCGGACTTGAGATTATTGAAGCCAAGACCAAGGCAATGCGTTTCAACCACTCCAGTCAAGGGAACATCATCATATATGGAAACGCAATAGAGTTCGTCATAAGCTTCCCTGGCACCATCATCTCCAACAATGGTGGAGTGGAAGATGACGTCACAAACCAACTTTCCAAAGCCCGATCAGCATTTGGGAGACTCTACAGCATCTGGAGCAACAAGATAATAAGCAGGCGAACAAAGCTCCGAATCTACAATGCTTGCGTTAAGTCCATACTGCTCTGTGGTTGTGAGACATGGCTCATCACCAAGAAGATGACACAGAGACTGCAAGTCTTCAGCAACAAATGCTTGAGGAATATATGCGGGATATTCTGGCCAAATATCCAATGCAGAGCTGGTTCGGGTCACAGATAAGCCCCCTATACACCTCCAAATAAGCAAGAAAAAATGGACATGGATAGGTCACGCTCTCAGAAGGAACCCAAGCAGTATAGTCAGGATGGCACTGCACTGGAATCCCCAAGGCAGCAGACGTATCGGAAGACCAAGGATGACCTGCAGAAGAACTATCCTCCAAGAACTGACCCAATCGAGCACAACGTGGGACAGACGGCGCAAAATAGAGTTCGATGGAAGGCTTTAGTAGAGGCCCTAAGTTCCCAAGCGGAATAATGTGGATTAAAAAAAAACTAAATCTAATTTCCTCGAGCAGGAGACAGGAGACAGCAGGAGACACATTGTTTCACAAGAAAGCGTTAGGCCAAACCTCAATAAAATCAAAGACATTAAAAGCTTTCCATGTCCCCACAGTAAAAAGTCAATTAAGTCTTTTCTTGGTTTGTTAGGTTACTACAGGAAGTTCATCAAAGATTTTGCGAGACTTACCCAACCCAAGACGAAAAATTTTGAAGGCAGCAATAAATCGATTATAATAGATGACGAAATCAAGGAGGCCTTCGAATCTTGTATGGTAAAACCTTACTTTCTAACGACCAAATCCTTCAATACCCAGACTTTGCGAAACCTTTTACACTAACCATGGACGCAAATAATTTTGCAATAGGAGCTGTCTTATCACAAGGTCCTGTAGACAGTGATAGACTCGTATGTTTTGCTAGTAGAAACCTGTCAACTGCGGAAACGAATTCTTCCGAATTATTATTATTATAACTTTGGCAAAACGTTCGCCATAGTCACCGATCACAAACCATTAACTTGGTTAATGAATTTCAAACAACCGAATCCTAAAATAATTCGGTGGAGACTCCAGCTTCAAGAGTACGATTTCGAAGTCGTCTGTAAGAAAGACTCTCAAAATGTAATTGCTGATGCTCTCAGTCGACCAGAGGCCTCTATCAACCATAACGAAGAACTACTGACTCCCCAAATTATCTGTCCCATTTCAGAGAAACTCCTTAATGAGTTTAATATTTAGCTTTTAAGTTATACCACACTAATCTCGTTTAAACACAAACTCAGGGGGGAATTCTGTAGACCTTACTTTCAATATGACGACGTAGCTAACATTCTTAGGCAGTCGTTAGAACCAAACAAGACAATTGCAGCATTTGCCCCCGATCACGTTTTTCAAATGGTGGAACAAGCTTACCAAACCTACTTCTCGACCAACAGCACATTTAAACTTATTAGATGTCTGACTTTCCTAGCCAAAATAACCGATAGTACGGAGATCCAAAAATTTATAACCGACTATCACTGTAATAGTAATCATCGAGGGATCGATGAGACATATTTGCACATAAAACAGCAACAGTACTTCCCACATATGAAAGAGAGAATAACTCAGTTAATTAAGAAATGCGGAACATGTTTAAAATTTAAATATGAAAGACAACCGCAAAAGAAACCTGTTGTGAAACCTGCTAAAAGCTCAAATACGACAGGCAACCACAAAATATTGTATTCGAAGCCGCAGAAACCCCAACGAAACCCCTTCACATAATACACATCGACATTTATACCATTAACAATCAATTTAATCTGACAATCATAGACAATTTCTCAAAATTCGCAGCTATATACCCTATTCCAAATAGAAACGGCATCAACTGCACTAAATCAATCAAAAACTTTTTCAATCAATTTGGACTACCCCAAAAATTAATACACGAACAAGGATTAGAATTTTGCAACGATATATTGCGCAAATTCTGTTCTCAACATAACATACTCCTCCATGTCACATCCTTTCAACAATCATCGAGTAATTCGAGAACGCTTACAAACTCTTTGACAGAAATTGACAGAATAATATTTTACACACGTAAAAAACACAAACTACCTACAGATCACGAAGAAATAATGTCAGAAACCGTACTAACATATAATAATGCAATCTACTAATCGATGTATCGGTCCGTACCGGCTCGTTCCGACTTATTTACAGCGGGCAGCAATAAGATACATGTATACAAAGTTTCATGAAGGTAGCTCAAAAAGGGAGGCAAAAACTTTTTTTTGGAAAAAATAAGAAAAGTTCGATCTCCCCCACCATGACACGCATTCATGCGGAATCGAACCTTGGACCCATTACCTAAGAGGTCCACCACTTCTCCATTCGGCCATTAAGCCATAACGCATATTTTCCCAAAGTGACATTATGAGACCATTCGGAAACTCTTGCACGACAAAAACAAAGTCTGAATGCATGATGCGTGTTGTTGTTGCTATTTATTCTCATAACTTAAACATACAATTAAATAAAAAATAAAAATAAAAAAATATAAGAAAAAGCTGCGCTCTAACAATCGCACACAGCTGATTTAAGAGACTGTCACTTCTCCACTTGTTAACTGAGTTCATTGTGAGCCATTAAAAATTTTTTAAATAAAATGCACGACCACTAATTAATGCATATTCAAAAATTAAAGTAAAAGTTCTTAAAAAAAAAAGAAAAAGCTTAAGCGGCATGAGCTGGGAATCGAACCACGGGCCTTTCGGTTCAGGAGTTCATCGCTTTCCCACTAAGCTACTGACGCTGTTATCCAACAACTGCAAAAATTTGCATAGTAAGGCATTCTTATTATTTCCTGTACAAATAAAGAATTTGCGCTGCCGGAAGCGCTGCTGACAGCTATGGAAAACGTTAAGCTGAATAACTTCTGTGTTTATTATCCGATTGTTACCAAATTCAGAGATCATCTGGCTAGCTATAGTTATCATGTAAGCCGAAAATAAACAATATGGCATCAAAATTGCGCTTGTAATCAATGTTTTTTCGATTTACAGGGGCGGAAGGAGGCGTGGCCAAAATCCAAAATCCAGATCTTTCCATGGGGCATTCCAACCTATCTTCATCCACAACCTCAATAGCGCCAACCCCTTAGCAAAGGTGCCACTAGGGAAAATACTTGTCATAGAAAACTATAAAAAAAATTAGCCACATAATCGATCTGTCCGAATACACCAATTGTATCGAAAAATTCTACCACACTATCGATACCCTAAGACACGATGAAACACTCGCCGACTCTATATTTATGTTAAACGCTAAGATTGCCCAAACTCAAATTAAAATCGACGCACTAACACCCCTTTCACGCCACAAAAAAAGGTCTTATTAACGGGTGAGGTAGTCTAGGTTAAGTCGTCACTGGCAACATGGATGCCAATGATGCAAAAAATATAGAAACAGAAATCATCTACCTAAAAACCCAATCCACCACCATCTCAGATAACTTCAAAATACAGAACTTGTTTAATGATGAAATTCAATTACGTTTTATAAAATAACATAACATAACAAGACACATTAACAATGGACAAAATTTGATTAACATCTTCGAAAACATTGAAAACACAATCTACACAAAAATATATAACAATGAAGAAGAAATAAAAAAACTACAATATATAAATAGACTTAATTATAATATAGATTTATTACTTAATCATTAGTTATTATTACTTAGTGACATTATATAAAGTACACTGCATGCCAACATTAATGATATTCCAAAACTTATTTTAGATAAGACAGAAATAATCAAAATCAAACAAATTTGTAAAACTCAAAATTACACTATAAGATCCGAACAACATATTTATAATCTGTTAAAAATGAATAACCCACATCAATGGCTCGGCTATAATAAGGCAACACGGCAGTGTCAACAGAAAAGCATCGCGACTTTTTACTACCACCAATGCGCAGACTAATAAAAAATGCCACTATCTTGGTACTTAACTTAGAATGACTTCACCTGGACACACTCACAACATCCAATAAGCTACTGGTCGTCACCGCAGGAAACTCTCGGCACTCGACAACCTTGTACATTCTCTTCATCGTATCCCTAGTCGTTGTAATACTCACCTAAACACTTCGTAGAGACACATTCTACCAATCGTCGCTCCACCAATCCCTTTGTTATGGCCGTCGTTCCAAACTGGGGGGAAGGAGTTACCGACCCATCAGTACCATACACCACCCCTCCCTCTAACCCTCCACGCTCACACACATAGAAGACATTGAACTGGGAAGCTTTGTTATACCCACGGACAAAGTTGCAACATAATGTAGTATGCATTATATCGGGTACACACTGTACGCAGTGCCTTTTCATATAAAACACATTGTAGCACTTTGCTGCAGTGTTTACGTAAAGTCAAAGACGTAAGCATATTTCAAGTGCAAAGTAATAAGATCGCACCAATATGTAATGGGTAGTAGAAGTGCCGACTCCGCATGCCTGGCATGCGCGACCGTCCCTTTTACATACCTACATACATATACCCTATCGCGCTCTCGCTGCCAACGGCGCTGAGCATATAACCATATAAGCTATACATAAGACAGCCGCTCCGCTGCCGGCGTTTCCGACAGCGCAGCTGCGCGGCTTAGCTTAAGCAAATAATATGTAACATGCTAAGAAGCATTCAATACAGAAGAACTTCTATTCTTCTCCCGACAAAAACCAATGTAGTACATGGCGACCGTAAGGCAGGAGCCTCCAATCTGATTGAAAAACAAAACTGGACACTTAAAAATGTTTCTGGACGGCACTACATTAATACAACGTGGATGGGTGGATTATCAAACGAACAAGAAAAATCAGAGTGAGTAGAGCGTGACATGGGTAAAAGCGCGGTGGCGAAAACAAATAAAATAAAACGAGAATGGCACACCTAAAGTGGATACTATATACTCGAAAACCACCACCAGCATGGTCGGCAGCTCAAAAATTACAATTAGAGCTCGACTTTTTACAAGAATATCTATCTAAAGCGCAAAGTAAAACCCAGTGTCCAACTCACTCAGATATAAGATCTTTATCAAACACAAATATTAATAAAGTCAATCCAACACCCAGAGCCATCATTCCGAAATATAAGAACCTGTGTCCACCGGACTGTGAGGGACCATGGAGCCCACACTGAGAATACGCGTGCAAGAGTTGCACCCAACAACAGACCTGTGCATCATCCAGCACCGGCACTGCCTAGCGTTTCAAGCTGGCCCAGGGAACCGACAGTGCCAGCCCATGGGCACAAATGCCGGCAGCACAACCCAAGGTGCAGAATCAAAAGCAGCAAAATAAAAAAAAAAAGAATATAAAATAAATAATAATAAACATATACACACAATTAAGAAAACTTTTTATAACATTGAGCGGAAACACTTCTGCCCGATTATATAGCCTGTATAGCCTGTAAAGCTATACGAAAACAAGTAAGAAAGCTACAGTCGAGTGTGCTCGACTGTAATATACCCGCTACCCAGCTGCTCGTACATCAAAATTATTTGCGGAACAATAAAGAACGGCTACAATCATATTTTGACCGTAAAAGGCCATGGAGTTACAATATTTAGGCAAAGTCAAAATCTAAAATAAAACAAGTAAAAACAAGTAAAGAAAGCTACAGTCGAGCGCGCCCGACAGTAAGATACGATTCGCCCAGTTTCGAAACAAATTATAACATATTTAATTCCATCAAAGAACTCTGCACAAGTTTATCTTCCACCTATTGTTTAGATTAGATTTATCGCTGAATAGCGCTATCTACATGTGAAAACGGCATAGATTTACACACGCTACGGCTGAAACGAAGCATCGTGACGATGACGTCACGACGCGCAGCACAGGCGCAAGCAGTGGAAGTACGGAAAACGGAAACATGGATAACTTCTGTGTTTATGGTCCGATTGGATTGTAATAGAATAGATTTATATTGCAATTATTTATGATCATACCAAAGCAGAAAGCTGTAATTTCAATAGTTCTCCTGATAATCGAAAATTATCGATTTGCGTGGGTGGTGGGCGTGGCACCTTAAATTTCAAATAAATCTCATCTGCGCATGATTTATAGGAACCATCATGCCAAATTTGGTGTCTGTAACTGTAATACTTTCATTAATATTCAAAAATTATCGATTTGCGTGGGCGGTGGACGTGGTACCCCAAATTTGAAATAAACTTGATCTGCGTATGGTATACAGGAACCAGCATGTCAAATTTGGTGTCTCTAGCTTTTGTAATAGCTGAGATCTCGACGTTCATACGGACAGACGGACAGACGGACATGGCTCAATCGACTCGGCTGTTGATCCTGAGCCAGAATATATATACTTTATGGGGTCTGCCATTTCTCCTTCTGCCTTTTACATACTTTTGCACAAACTTAGTATACCATTTTTGACCATTTTCAATGGTCGAATTGTATAAAAATATAAGAAAAAGCTGCGCTCTAACAATCGCACACAGCTGATTTAAGAGGCTGTCACTTCTCCACTTGTAACTAAGTTCATTGTGAGCCATTAAAAAAATTTGAAATAAAATGCACGACCACCAATTAATGCATATTCAAAAATTAAAGTATAAGTTCTTAAAAAAAAAAGAAAAAGCTTAATCAATTTTTTCGATTTACAGGGGCGGAAAGGGGCGTTAGTAAAATCCAAAATAAACTTGAGCAGCGTGCAATAATAACACATACTGACACCAAATTTGGTAGTTCTAGCTCTTATAATAGCTAAGGTCTAGAGGTTCACAAGGACAGACAGACGGACAGACGGACATGGCTATATCGACTCGGCTGTTGATCCTGATCCAGAATATATATACTTTATGGGGTCGGAAGTGTCTCCTTCTGGCTGTTACATACATTTTCGGTTTGAACAAAGTTATAATACCCTTCTACTCTATGAGTAGCGGGTATAAAAGCAAAATGCACATTCCTATCAAGAAAAAGAAATTTGAGGTGGTAAACCTATTTGCGGAGCCATATCAGAAACTGACCTACACAACCAACGTGAAGGCGGAAATACGAACTTCTTCAGACTCACCAGTGTACTTGAACCTTTTTTAGTACCCAATGAGTCTGAAAGATGAGGTAAACAAACAGGTGTCTGAACTGCTTAATGATGGTATAATCAGACCATCAAGGTCTCCATACAACTCTCCTGTATGGATAGTATCAAAAAAGCAGACGCATTAAAAGAAAAAAATATCGTATGGTCATAGATTACAGGAAATAAAACTTGGTTACTATAGCCGATAAATACCCTTTACCAGAAATAAATGAAGTTCTCGCTCAATTAGGTAACAACAAAGTGTTCTCTGTATTAGACCTTAACAGTCAATTCCACGAAAATCAATTAAAAACGTCCGACATAAAAAAAACCCCTTTTCTGTGAATAACGGAAAATATGAGTTTACACGACTCCCATTTGGACTGAAAAACGCGCCAGCAATTTTTCAGCGCGCATTAGATGACATACTTCATGAACATATTGGCAAGATAACTTTCATCTACACGGATGACAACATTATATTCAGTAAAGATGATGAATCACATTTAAGAAATCTGGGCATTACTTTTCAAAATAGCCCAGTATCCCCTTTCCGAGACTTTAAGAGATTTAAGATAATTTTTGGAACTCTCCGGGTACTACAGGAAATTCATTGAGAATTATGATAAGCTCGCCAAGCCCCTTAACCCGCTTTTAAGAAGGGAAGACGGACGAGTGTCCAAAAAAATAAAAAAAAAAACTATTTCGCTTGACAATTAGGCACTAGCATTTAAAAAACTAAAAATTGGCCTAATATCTAAAGATATTATACTCCGCTACTCAAATTTCGGAAAACAATTCCACTTTACAACCGATGCTTCCAACTTCACAATAGGTGTATTGTTATCGTAAGATAACGAGTCTATTTCATTTCTCACAAGAACGCTTTCTAAAGCTAAAGAGAATTGCGCTGCGAACGAAAAAGGAATGTAAGCCATTATTTGGGCATTGAAAAGCCTAAAGAATTACCTGTACGGTAAATCAAAAGTTTAAATATTTACCGACCACCAGCCTTTGACTCATTCATTAAGTAGCTGTAACGAAAATGCGAGAATTAAACGGTGGAAGTCGTACTTAGGGGAACACGATTACGAAATATTTTATTTTATTTTTTTTATTTTTAAAACGTTGTTGTTGATGCACTATCCAGAATACCACCCACTGGGCAAATAAATTCAATAGCCTCGACGTAACACAGTGACGTAAGCTCAGGCGAGGAATTAATCCCAAGTATAGAAGTACCTATGAACACCTTAAGGAGCCAGATCTTCTTTCACAAAGCAGAAATGACCGACTACAAGTTCAGTATCCCATTTCCAACTTTTCACAGACACGAGATTTACAGACAACAGTACAATCCGGACAAACTGTTATTCGATTTAAAAAAAAAAAAAAAACAATATATATATATATATATATATATATATATATATATATATATATATATATATATATATATATATATATAAGAATTCTACTTACCAAAAATGAAACAGAAAATAGTGAAACAGTGTAAGACTTGTAAAGGGACTAAATACGATCGACACTCACCTAACCCAGAGATTGGAGAAACACCCATACCCGAATACCCCGGACACATAATTTACATAGACATTTACTCAACTGAGCGATACCTCGTACTGACAGCAATTGACAAATTTTCTAAGTTAGCAAAACCCCAATAAAATCAAAAGCAATAGAAAATATTCGAGCACCACTTCGTGATACAGTTTTCTATGTTGGTGTACCAAAATTCAACGTAATGGACAACGAAAAATCCGTAAACTCTGAAATTATACGATTCATGTTACTCGACCAAATAAGGATACAAATTTATAAAACACCCCCCTATAAAAGTGCAATTAACGGACAGACTGAACAATTTCACTAAACACTCGCTGAAAAATGAGATGCTTGAAGAGGGATCAAGTTCATAGGAACTACAAAGAACTTCTAGATCGAACGATCTACGAGTATAACTAGTCAATTCATTTGGTAACAAAGAAGAAGCCAGTAGAAGAAGAATCTACAGGACCATAATACCAGAAAGAAACTAATTCAAACTTATTTGGCATGTACTATTGACTTGATACAATAACACGTCACTTATGCTGCTCTGTCCGAGTATGATGTGACCAATTCATATTATTAGGTATAGTCACGTTGTAGAGCTCACAATGTTTTACATTATTTCTTCCACCATCATCTCGTTTACGAGCAACGAAGGCTAACGTCAACTGCTCTCGTTCTTCTTGTTGCTGCTCCATAACTGCAGCGATTTCATTAAAATCCTTTGCTGAATATATTCCGTTTAAGGCAATTTCTTGATGTTGATGTTGTTGTTGTTGTTTAGCTGTTTAGCTGTTGTTGCTGCTTAGCTGTTGTTGCTGTTTACCTGTTGATGTTGTTGCTGTTTAGCAGTTGTTGTTGTTGCTGTTTAGCTGTTGTTGTTGTTGCTATTTAGCTATTGTTGTTATTGTTGATAAGCTGTTTAACTGTTGTTGTTGTTGTTGTTACTATTGTTGTTGTTGTTTAGCTGCTCCATAGCTGCAGCGATTTCATTCAAATCCTTTGTTAAATAAATTCCGTTTAAAGCCATTTTGATGTTGTTGTTGTTGTAGTTGTTTAGCTGTTGTTGCTGTTGTTATTGTTTAACTGCTTAGCTGATTTTGTTGTTTAACTGCTTAGCTGATTTTATTGTTTAACTGCTTAGCTGATTTTGTTGTTTAACTGCTAAGCTGTTTTTTATTGTTTTTAACTGTTGTTGTTGTTGTTTAACTGATTAGCTGTTTTTTGTTGTTTAGATCTTGTTGTTGTTTTTATTGTTTAACTGTTTAGCTGTTGTTGTTTTTTTGTTCACTAATGCACTCTACTCGGTTTGAAGACTTTTTTTGATACTAAAAAAAAACTTGATTTCTGATCACTTTACTGTTATTACAACAAACCATGCTAGAAGATGGATATACTACACCTAACCACCCTCGGTTCATAGAAAATAATTGGGATACAAGAATTGCATAAAATTATGCTAACAGTTCAAACAAACATAGTAAGCCGTTAGGACAACAGGTTGCAGTGTTTTGTTTACACACTGAATTATCAATTAGAAAATTAGAATATTAAAATAGGGTTACTGATCATACGTGGTGACGATCAATTAACATGGTTGAGGACACCCTTACCGTTATAGTCGTTTTCATGCTCACGGTCACGGCTAGGGTCACAAAAGAGGCGATACACACATTAACATGTTGTGCTAGGGTGTCCCGGCCTGTCAAATATTACCCTCGTCAGCGATCCCCATGTGTTAAGATTCACCTGTCAACGTCATGAGTCACACGCGTGTGTGCACTGAGGCGTGCATGCACCCACACACGTGTGCATGTAAACACGATCATGCATGCTCATTTGCATATACTCACCTGTCAACCTTTAACACTTCCCACCCTAATTTATTACCTATAAATATACATAAAAACCATTAATTATCCCTATTATGACCCTAAATTCCCGACCCCTCGTCACGCACCCCTAATTTTACCCACCCACCCCATTTTTTGTCCTAGAAAAACCCATTAATTATACTAATTAGGACCCTAAATTGACCGATCTTGCCCAAAAAAACCATTAAATATGCAAATTAGCTTCCTTAATTGACCGATCTTGCCCAAAAAGCCATTAAATATGCAAATTAGCTTCCTTAATTGACCGATCTTGCCCAAAAATCCCATTAAATATGCTAATTAGCTCCCTTAATAACCTTACCCTCCCTCGTCACACCCCATTAATTTTGATTCCCCACTCCACTTTTTGTCCCAGAACCCCCATTATATATCTACTTGGGTTTTCACTAATACCATCATTTTGTCCACTGAAGCGGCCTTGCGCCTGCTTCTGTTCTTTCTCTGCCAGCGCTTTTGCATAATTATGCAAATGCATGCCTATCATGGTTATCCTCAATTTCTTGGGCAAGAGCTAGAGCCGAAGGTAAGTCTCTTGGCTGCGCGGAGAAAAGTACGTCAGTGAGATTTTTCTTCAGTCCGGAAATGAAAACGCGCAGAGCATCACCACGATATTTATCGTTCATGAATTGAGCCGTGGATGTTTCATGCGTCATGATTGTCTTGTTCGTCAGAAGGGTTAGTTTTTTCTCAACCTCCTCATAGAATTCGATTATAGTCTTAGGCCCTTGCCTAAGAGTTGCAAGCTCTTGTTCTAATAAGTGCAAGGGGTGGTTGTCCGAGCATGTGAAATCAAGCCTATCTATTATTGCATCGAAATTTAACACAGTGTTGAACCACATCTTTGTGGGCATCTTTGCTTTTGCAATTTGCGATGTATCGCCAACAATATCTTTTTGAAATTTATTAATAATTGCCTGATTGGTCTGTTCATTCTGTACTAAATACAGAGTTGTACCGATTATTTTTGATTTAATAACCTGTACTGCAATCTCCTCGAACGATCCTTTTGCAAGGTCGACCAACTTGATTGCCATAATAAAGCGCTGAAGATGAATATTCTGCCCACCAAGAACTCTGCACAAGTTCATTCGTCACCTATTGTTTAAATTAGATCTATCTTTGAATAGCGCCATCTACATGTGAAAACATAGCAATCAGTTGTACACACGCTACGGCTGAAACAAAGCATTGTGACGATGACGTCACGATATGCTACAAAGGCGCAAGCAGTGTAAATATGGAAAACGTTTAGATGAATATCTTCTGTGTTTATTGTTCGATCGGATTGCAATTCTGAGAATAGATTTATATTGCAATTATTTATGTTCATACCAAAGCAGAATTTTAATACTTCTTCTGATAATCGAAAATTATCGATTTACGTGGGCGGTGGGCGTGGCACCTCAAAATTCAAATAAATCTCATCTGCGCATGATTTATAGGAACCATCATGCCAAATTTGGTGTCTGTAACTGTAATACTTTCATTAATATTCGTAAATTATCAATTTGCGTGGGCGGTGGGCGTGGCACCCCAAATTTGAAAAAACGCATTCTGCGCATAGTTTACAGGAACCATCATGCCAAATTTGGTGTCTGTAACTGTAATACTTTCATTAATATTAAAAAGTTATCGATTTGCGTGGGCGGTGGGCGTGGCACCCCAAATTTAAAAAACGCATTCTGCGCATAGTTTACAGGAACCATCATGCCAAATTTGGTGTCTGTAACTATAATACTTTCCTTAATATTCAAAAATGATCGATTTGCGTGGGTGGTGGGCGTGGCACCTCAAATTTGAAATAAACTTGATCTGCGTATGGTATGCAGGAACGATCATGTCAAATTTGGTGTCTCTAGCTTTTGTAATAGCTAAGATCTCGACGTTCATGCAGACAGACGGACAGACAGACAGACGGACAGACGGACATAGCTCAATCGACTCGGCTGTTGATCCTAAGCCAGAATATATATACTTTATGGGGTCTGCCATGTCTCCTTCTGCCTGTTACATACTTTTGCACAAACTTAGTATACCATTTTTGACCATTTTCAATGGTCGAATGGTATAACAAGAAGGGAAAGCTACAGTCGAGCGCGCCCGACCGTAAGATACCATTCGACCAACTTCGTAGTTGTACTAACTAGTACTAATTCGCTCGCACACACACATACAGACACCCACGAAAAGGATAAAACGATGCAGACGATATGCTATAATGACGCGGGCAACGGAGCTATAAAAAGCGTTTTCTTTAATAACTTCTGAATTTATTGTCCGATCGGATTGTAATTTCGGGATTGGGTACATATTATCAGCATCTTTTCGTGTTCTAAAGCAGAAATCTGTACTTAAATACTTTCCTTAAAATTTAAAAATGATCGATTTACGTATGCGGTGGGCGTGGCACCTTAAATTTGAAATAATCTTTATCTGCATATGATCTACAGGAATCATCATGCAAAATTTGGTGTCTGTAACTATAATACTTTCCTTAATATTCAAAAATTATCGATTTGCGTGTGCGGTGGGCGTGGCACCTCGAATTTGAAATAAACTTGATCTGCGTATGGTATACAGGAACGACCATGTCGAATTTGGTGTCTCTAGCTTTTGTAATAGCTGAGATCTCGACGTTCATACAGACAGACGGACAGACGAACAGACAGACAGACAGACAGACAGAAATGGCTCAATCGACTCGGCTGTTGATCCTGAGCCAGAATATATTTACTGTATGGGGTCTGCCATGTCTCCTTCTGCCTGTTACATACTTTTGCACAAACTTAGTATACCATTTTTGACCACTTTCAATGGTCGAATGGTATAAAAATACTAAAATCGGACACCAATCATCTTTTCACTCTAATTTCTATGTTAACGCATGCCAGAACCTTAAATGTACTGGGGTCTATACTAACAAGTAAAGAAACCTACAGTCGAGCACGCCCGACAGTAAGATACCATTCGCCCAGTTTCGAAACAAATTATCACACATTTAATTCCATCAAAAAACGCTGCACAAGTTTATCCGCCACCTATTGTTTAAATTAGATCTATTTTTGAATAGCGCTATCTACATGTGAAAACTGCGTAGCTTTACACACGCTACGGCTGAAACGAAGCATCGTGACGATGACGTCACGACGCGCAGCACAGGCACAAGCAGTGGAAGTACGGAAAACATGGATAACTTCTATGTTTATCGGTCGATTGGAGTGTGATTTGGGAAATAGATTTATATTGCAATTATTTATGTTCGTACCAAAGCAGAAAGCTGTAACTTTAATACTTCTCCTGATAATCGAAAATGATCGATTTGCGTGGGCGGTGGGCGTGGCACCTCAAATTTCCAATAAATCTCGTCTGCACATGATATATAGGAACCATCATGCCAAATTTGGTGTCCGTAACTGTAATACTTTCATTAATATTCGTAAATTATCGATTTGCGTGGGCGGTGGGCGTGATACCTCAAATTTCAAATAAATTTCATCTGCGCATGATTTATAGGAACCATCATGCCAAATTTGGTGTCCGTAACTGTAATACTTTCCTTAATATTCAAAAATTATCGATTTGCGTGGGCGGTGGGCGTGGCACCCCAAATTTGAAAAAACGCATTCTGCGCATAGTTTACAGGAACCATCATGCCAAATTTGGTGTCTGTAACTGTAATACTTTCCTTAATATTCGTAAATGATCGATTTGCGTGGGCGGTGGGCGTGGCAACCCAAATATGAAATAAACTTGATCTGCGTATGGTATACAGGAGCCATCATGTCAAATTTGGTGTCTCTAGCTTTTGTAATAGCTGAGATCTCGACGTTCATACAGACAGACGGACAGGCGGACATGGCTCAATCGACTCGGCTGTTGATCCCGACCCAGAATATATATACTTTATGGGGTCTGCCATGTCTCCTTCTGCCTGTTACATACTTTTGCACAAACTTAGTATACCATTTTTGACCATTTTCAATGGTCGAATGGTATAAAAAGTCCGAAGAAATTGACACAGGTCATTTATACGAAACCCTACTGGCAAGAAAAAGAATGTTGACTCTTGAGCTTCAAAATTTAATGATTGCAATAAACTTGGAAAAAATCAATGTAATTAATTCCGCAATTCTAGATGGTAACGATATAGAGTCGATTCTGGATGAAAATTTTGCAGATATAACCATAACACAATTGGTCAATGTAGCTAACATTAAGGTACTCAGTTACTAGTTCTAATATTATATACTTTATTACTGAATTTCCAAAACCTAAGCTAGTTTGTAAGTCTGTAAGTCAATTCTGCAATAACAAGACAACGTAGTAGCGGATTGTAACGGAGAAGTCATCGCTGTTTTTTCTTGCGAGGGAACACCTGCCGCTATGTCTTGCAAGATCGGTCCAGAGAATTCCTGCGCTCAAGGATTACATTCAGGCACTATATCTTACTGTAACACGCCTCCATCGATGAAGGCATTGTTCTAATCAACGATAACACCGCACGAGTAACCTATGACGATGGCCCCGAATACCTTCTCAACGGCACGTATCTTGTCACGTTCGAGCGCATCGCTTACGTAAACAGCACCTAATTTTTCAACGCCAACGGTGTATCAAGAAGACGACCGGAGATTGCTGCTGCCTCTATGTTAAATGTATCCGACCTCCATACTCTGCTGAGCTTGCTGTATCTTTACAAACTAAATCAACAGAACCTGCAACATATCTCCGATATACAGCTGTCTATGACGACGAGACGGCCATGACTTAAGGGAGGGAGTAGTTAACAGTGGTTAACGGTTCCAAAGCTGCTTTTACGTCATTTCTGCTGATCACGCAGATCTTGGTCAGCCACGGGTTGCCAACGTCGGGTTATTGCCCCGCTGAATTCAGCGACGCGATGGGTAATATGAGATCCTGCACAAGGCGTCGAGTCAGCATTTGTTGTGACTCCGTAGGGCTATATCTAAGTACTCTTGGCCGTTACTATAATAAAAATAACTATTACAATAACAATGGTAATAACGGCAATAATTATAACCGAAATAACCCTCAGATGCACAAGAATAAATAGAGCAAAGACTTATTCGATCAATCTCAGTATAAATATATTCATTACATTTCATCATGTGGCAACAGGAAAAAGATAAATTTTCTTAGTTGACACAGGGGCAGACATTTTAATTCTAAAAGAAAACGCAGAATATTTCTTACAAGAGATTATTGAATCTAAATGCCTAACGTTGATTGAAATACAGACGGTAAAATACGTAATCCCACATCATTTCCATATAGTTGATCAACAATTCCCAATACCATGTGATAGTATAATAGGAATTGATTTTATAACAAAGTTGAATTGCCAATTAGATTTCAAACCCACAGAGGTTTGGTTTATATTAAGACCAAACAATTTAAATTTTCCGATTTATGTTTCCATAACATACGACTCTGGCAGTAACAAAGTATTAGTGCCAGCACTTTGTCACGTAGTTAGAAAAAATAATATGACTTCAATTGAATTAAAGTCAATTGAAGATAAAAATATATTAACCCATTGAAGAAATACAAACAGGAATTTATATTGCAAATACCATTTTAACAACACCGAATGTTTTTGTCCGAATACTTAATACACATAATACTGATCAACTGATAGATTTGAATGACTTAGAATATGAGCCACTTTCGGATTACAATGTGATCGAGACTAATAAAGAAACAAGAGAACAAACTGTCATGTCCCAGTTATCAAAAAATGCAGGCGCTTGCTATACGGTTTAGCGATTTGCGGGGGCGGAAGTAGGCGCATCCCAAATTTTAATTGGAATTTTACAGCGAATGATCCAAACGAGTGTTGTCACCAAATTTCGTGGCTCTAGCTTTTTTAGTTTCTGAGATATAGGCGTTCATACAGACGGACAGACAGACATGGCTTAATCAACTCGGCTCGTGATCCTGAGCAAGAATATACATACTTTATGGGGTCTCAGATGCCTCCTTCTACCTGTTACGCACATTTCGACAAACACAATAGACCATGTATTTTTTTAAAATCCATGGTCTAAAAACGAATTAACATAAGCAGTTTTGATTAAAGCTAAGTAAATTGATTTTATGATTAATTTTTAATTTTATTTAAGTTCAAAATTTTAAAATAGAATATAATTTATTTTTATTGTAAAATTTAATTTATAATAACTTTATTTAATTTAATTCCGGAAAAAACAAAATTTCTAGCCCATTCAACATTTGTTGCAATGAATTGGGAAAAACCCAAAAAAACCCAATGAGATCAGAAAAGTTAATATTAGTTACTAGGATTAAGTATTAATAAGTTATTATTACTGGAACAAAAGTCTAATGACAATGGCTGAAAATTACGGGTAACCTTAGAAGGAACACTAAAGGTAAGTTGACTGAGTAAAGAAGGGGAATCGACCTCAAATCTTATTAAACAAGACACTTAACATAATACGACGGTTAGCTAAAGAAATGCGGTCTTAAGTTTAAAATACTTTTGTATTAGTTATAAGTGACAGAATGGATTTACCCTTTGAAATAAACGGAGCATTACCTCCAGTAAAACAAAGATCCAATCAGCATTTTATTTAATTATTATGTGCACAAACTTACATACAGAATATTAGCATATATGCATACTTACATCACACCACTACATCAAGAACACAATGTAAGATCAGATTTAGGAACAACTGTTCTTATTGGTGGTAGTCCACAGGACTTTACTCTGCGTTCTCATTTAAGAAAGATTCAAAAGGTGTACTTGATGCACAAGCGGACGTTTCAACCAGGAGTACCCAGATGTCGTTTTCCTTCTCGTAAGCTAACCAGTGAAAAAAATTTATGTTTCCCATCGCCGAGAAATACATCTTGCAGTAGACATTTTATGGAAATGCCAAAATGGCATTACTGCTGTCACATCATGCGTGGATACACCCTTAGTAACATTCTGCTAATAAGCTGTCGACCGAATTTGTGCTCAGGGCCTTCATGCTGAGAACAGCGGTCTGCCGACTCCATCGCCGATGAGAATACATTATTGGTGAGCGTCGCTTTGGTCAAAATCAGCTTGGACGGCACTAAGACCTCAGTTAACAGCGCTTACCTTGTGGATTTTGATCGTCACGTCAACGGCACGAGATATGTAAATTTCCAAAAAAATTTCATCCGAGCAAGCTTTCAGTGGCTGCATCAGGCTGCATCAGCCAGGCTCTAAGTGACCCATCAGTACTTGCTCCTAAGCCTGCGCATTCTTCACAGACTAAGTGAAGAGAATCTGCAACGCATATCCGAGCTACGTTCACAGGTGGGCAACCCAAGCGCAGAAGCGATAATTTCTTGGTCGTAGTTAGATTTTATTTTGAAAAAAGAAGTACGTGTAGTTAACACTAATCAATCAAATCTGGTCTGCAAAAATATGTAGATATTGCAGCTGTGGTTCCTTGACTCTAAGGCGAAATGTTGATCTGCGACGGTGTGCAAGAACGATGACTAATGCAAGCTCCACAGTCAACGCAGATGTGGCGACGGGCCGCGACGTTAGAGTTAGACCTTAGGTTTTTTTTCCTTGTGAAGTTTTAGCTTAGAATCAGACTCTAAATTTGAAAGACGTGTCCTTCGTCGGTAAACCATAACAAGCTAGGCGTTGTTGTTTTAGTTTTAAAAGCAATCGTTCGGTTCGGTAACCTACCACGTTGTTTTCTATTATAAAATCAAGAGCTCCGTGACCTCATGTGCCCTCAACGTGGGAGCACGCCTGTCCCGTTAAATATACATTATGAGAGCAGCAGTGCAGTTAAATGCTTTTTAGCGTGGTGCCTTCAGTGCAAATGTACCGTCCGCCACTGCCCACTCGTTGTGGCCGGAACTGACGCTGGTCGCAAATGATACGTTTGTAGTATTTCCGTGCGAGCCCGAGCAGCTGACAACAATACTGTAACAGAAACTGAAACATGGGCAAAAACCCATCACGTCTAGAATCATCTCTCTCATGCTGCCATCAACCTTTCTGTTTCAGTCTTAAGATACTAAATCTGTATCTAAACTTGATTTACGTTCAAATGTTTGAAGCATAATAGAGGACTGAGCATTGCCAGATAGTTAATACATATAAACTTTGCATCAAAAGAAAGATATCAATTATCGATATTCAACATAAATAAATAAACATAAACAAATAAACATTAAGTTTTGTGGTGTTCATCGAAAGTCAATTTAACATTTAATACATATTTTTGCTATTTATTTTTTAAAATTTTTATTTTTATAAGAGGTAATAAAAAAAGCACAATAAATGTGGAATTTAGCTTTTTTATTTTAATTGTCTATTTTTAATTTTAAAAAATTATTTGTTATATTTTTATCCAGTAAAACCATAATTTTATTCACAAAATAATTGATGATGATTATAAAGTGATCTAATTAGGGTGTTACATCACTCTCTAATAACGCCATTGTCGGTCATAAATCTTTCAAAATTGCGCTTTTTGCATTTTTTAGCTTATCAAGACGTTTAAGTAAATGATTATTAGCAGTTTCCGCTTCTTCCAGACGTTCCATTATTTCCCTGTGCTGTGAAAGACAATAATATACAAAAATTGTAATAAACACTTTAAGCAGACCTGGATTATCTAGAATACTATTTACTTGCTATCTGCTATTATTGTTAAACTAGAACATTAGTCTATGAAAAATATCTGTATACTCAGTGAAGATTATGAAAAAAGGGTACTCGGACATTATGATATTCAAAAGTATATTATTGGTCACTGCGCCCTAAAAATAAAGCTAGGACCTTGAATTGGTGCAACGAGTAATTCAAAAAATTAGTAAGAAAGCTACAGTTGAGTATGCTCGACTGTTATATACCCGCTACCCAGCTGTTGGTTCATCAAGAATACACGTACGCACTATTCGGCACAATGCTGCAGGCAGCGCTGACGGCAGCGCTGATTACAGCTATGGAAAACGTTAAGTCGAATAACTTCTGTGTTTATTATCCGATTTTTACCAAATTTTCAGAGATCGACTGGCTAGCTATAGTTATCACATAAACCGCTTGTAATCAATTTTTGGCGTGGCCAAAATCCAAAATAAACTTGATCAGCGTGCAATAATAACACATAATGTCACCAAATTTGTTAGTCCTAGCTCTTATAATAGCTGAGATCTAAATATTCACACGGACAGACGGATATGGCTTACCAACTCGGCTGTTGATCCTGAGCCAGAATATATAGACTTTATGGGGTCGCAGATGCCTCCTTTTGCCTGTTACGCAAATTTCGACAAACACAATAGATCATGTATTTTTTTAAAATCCATGGTCTGAAAAGCCATCAATTAGGTGCCACCCCACTGTGATGTGACTTCGCATTATAGAAATAGAAACAAAGTTGCGAAGCCACTCACGAACCTTATTTGTGGAATGTATGCCAAGGTAAAGTCGTCGGAATCGGACAAAGTCCCACTTCTGTTGAATAAAGCGGCTTTACAACCCTTCATTGATTTAATATTTTTTTTTCTTCTGAAGTATTGGCTTTCCCTTGCTTCACGAACCCCTTCCATTTGACTACGATCACTTTAAATTATGCCATTGGGGCAGTTATTTTACAATACGACCAAGGTTAAGGCAGGACTAAGTATATAATCTCTCGATTATGAAACAGCACTGAAAAAAACTACGCCACAATCGAAAAAGAAATCCTTGCAGGTATATACCTAGGGTGCACCAACCTCTCACGTTTGCCTTGGGAAATACAATTGTAATACAAAGCTGAAGTAGTTGAACATATAGGAGTACATTTGTAAACTCTTTTATACAAGCCAGGCAAATCTAACAAACTAATCTAAATCTATTCCACCCCAACTAAATTATTTGGGTTCCGACCCTGAAGATCATGAATAATCCATAGCTACCGCCTCTCAAAGACGGGTCGGTATCTAATATTAACAAAATATTGCAGGCATATTTAATTCGCGTAATAATTAGCGAGATAAAAATCCCAGAAACCTACTTGCAACTATTCTGAACTGTCTGCATGACGAATCTTGCGGTTTATCAAATTTGGGTTACGCAACGATTGGTAACGGATGTGGCAGAAGCAGTAGAGATTTGCAAAATAATAGAAAATAAACATCGTAAGAAAAGTAAGGCCTGGCTTTACGAAAATTCGCTTCCAGCTCATTGAGAAATAATATTTCACACGGATGTCCACTCACAAATGCCTTCGTGCAAATGTAGCAAGTTGTATATATATATATATATATATATATATATATATATATATATATATATATATATATTGCGCATCGACATTTTGAAATTAATTTAATTTACACGTATTTTGTTGTTGGTTGATTCTCATTAAAACGTCACTCTGTTGTGCCCAGCGATTGATTTAAAACAAAATTGTGGCCGGCATAAAAATTGAGAAATTTTTTCTTCCAGAATTTTGGCGCGGCCGACGAAAAAATGTTGATCGGCAATCTGGCGCCAATGCGACTTTTGAAGTTGTAAGAATGTTATTTGATGTGTAATATTCATTCAACGTAAAAATATGATCAGTTGAAATAGCTGAAAATTGCCGAACGTAAAAAAACATAAGGAGTTTCCGGTAGCAGAGGCTCGTCGCAGTCGAAAATTTTTTTGACTACGGCGCCTTGTGTTTAATGTCGGCAATAAACACTTTTTCCCTAATATTATATTAGTTAAGACCAAATATGACACATATGACAAACGCAACAAGTCAAATCCCGATCATGACTCCAGCGCATGCAGTACATCCGCCACGCGCAGACAGTCAGCGAATTCCAAACAAGTAAGAACGGCTACAGTCAAGTGTTGACTGTATAAAACCATGGATTTCTTAAGATTATGAGAAAATTCAGATTGAGAAAACTGTTATTAAACGTGTTTTTCAAAGAAAAATAATAAACAACACATATAATTTTCAGTTAAACGCCAAGCAGTCCAAGCAATTGGAAAAAAACACTGCTTGGAAAAAACACTGCTTGCTTGCTTGCAGTGGGCGCAGTGCAAATCTATATGAAACGTTAAATAACTTTAATGTTCATTATCCGTTCGGCACCAAATTTTCAGCGATCGTTTAGGTACTGATAGTTATCATACATACCAATATTGTAGCTTTATTATTGCGCTTGCTATACGGTTAATCGATTTGCGGGAGCGGAAGTAGGCGTGTCCCAAATTTTAATACAAATTTTACAGCGTATGGTTCACATAAGTGTTGTCACCAAATTTGGTGGCTCTAGCTTTTTTAGTTTCTGAGATAAAGGCGTTCATACAGACGGACAGACGGTCAGACGGACAGGCAGACATGGCTTAATCGACTCGGCTAGTGATCCTAAGCAAGAATACGCACATTTCGACAAACACAATGAAAAAGAAAATTAAAAGAAAAAAACCCCGCAAACCCAAATCATCTATTAGGTGAATCCAGATAAAAAACAAGAAAGAAAGGCTACCTTCGGCTCCCCGAAGGTTTAATACCATTGCAGACATATATCAGAAGTGTTTTACAGCGATATCTTGAAGAATTACAAAATTCGGCCGATAGGCTTAATGGCAGCTATATGATATATCGGTCCGATTTTGATAAATTTTGCACAGCTTTGAATGGATACACTAAGGCATAGATTGCGAAAGTGTCTTGGCAATATCTTGAAAAATGACAAAAATCGGCCGATAGGTTTAATGGCAGCTATATGATATATCGATCCGATTTTGATAAAATTCGCACAGCTTTGAATGGACATATTAAGGCATAGATTGCGAAAGTTTCTTGGCGATATCTTGAAAAATGACAAAAATCGGCCGATAGGTTGTATGGCAGCTATACGATATATCGGTCCGATCCGGCTCGTTCCGACTTATTTACAGCCTGCAGCAATGAGAAGCATGTATTACAAGTTTCATCAACATAGCTCTAAAACTAAGAGACTACTTTGCGTTGCAACAGACGGACGGACGGACAGATGGACAAGGCTAGTTCGACTCCCCTATTGATGCTGATTAAGAATATATATACCTTATAAGGTCGGAGATGTCTCCTAAAGTGCGTTGCAAACTTCTGGCCAAAATTAATATACTATCGGCAATGGAATAAAAAAAACGATTCTATTTCTCGTGTTGTTCGAAATAAATAAATTCAGCCTTCAAGATGTCGAAGGATAGAGAATTGGCAAGTAAATTAGCTGCACTCAATTTAGGTATCGATAGCGGGGACCAACCGGGGGAAATTAGGCCAACGGCCTCCACCACACAGGTAGCTAGCCCAGAACTAAAACAGGTAATTGGAACGGAGTTCTTTGGGTATTTCTTGAATAAAGGCGGACAGTCAGAAATGTTAACAGATGTCCCCTTTATTAGCCCACTACCTGGTGAGTCCGAAAAACTAACAGATCTTACAAAACTGATCAGAGAAACCGTACAGAATTTGGCTCTTGAAAGAAGAACGTATCTAGAATAATGAGTTTGTATGAGGGGAGGAAAAATACCAACGCATATTATTTGATGACGTTGGCGATTAGAAACAAAATCACTGGCGAGGCCGATGCCGCGCTAGAATCCAATAACACCCCTCTGAACTAGAAGGCGATTGCAAAATGCCTGACGGATCAGTTCGCCGATAAACGCGAACTCAAGACCTGAACAAGTAATTGTTCTCGATGACTCAAGTACGATTGACCATTGCAGAATAATATCGTTGCTATCGTTGATCCTCAATCAAATCATCGTGCAGGAATTAAAACCTGATAGTGTCGATGTTTTGAAACAAAGCTATCGAGAAAAAAACCTAGATACTTTTAAATGGGGATTAAATGGAGACTCTTGGCTATCAAAGAACCCAGAGATCTCGGTCACGCCTTACACTTGTGTAAATTGGTCGAAAATTAGGAACAAAGGAAGGCGTTCACGCCCAAATTCAGGCAGCACGCTCTTCCTTTGCCTCCTAGGCAAGCGCAGCCGCCTGTCCTTAACAGGCCCATACTAAGGAGACTGCTTCCGGGAAATTGCAGAGTTTTCAAACCTAGACTATATTATAGTCCAGCTCCCCAACATACGACAGACTCACGCACTATCGGGAATCCTCAGATCTTGCAAACGGAAACGACTGACCAACAGAAACACGGCCAACGACCCCAGTAGCCCACGAACCAAAACTTTCAGCTAGCACGGCAACTCTATCCGCCTCCGTGTTCAACGGCCTCTAAACCACAACCAAAACCCGTACCAATGGATGTCGATGGCTCCATTCGTTTGGGCAATGTGAATTGCATGAATAGACCCAATGTTAACGAATTTTGTGGGAAACCTGCCCCATTAAATGGACCTCCACCTAAAGTCCTTAGGCAGTTTCATATTGCCACGGGGTTCCAGAAGAGGCACCCGAGGGAGTAGAGAGCGATCCTTACTACCTTGACCCTGAGGAACAGGCCTATTTTGCTAGCACCGATTCCGAGGAAATTACGGGCCTGTATGACCAGCAATCTAAGGAAAGCGAACCAGAAAGCGAATCGACTCCCGTCGACGCTTCGGATGTTAATTTTTTAGGTTAAACGGGTCATCCCTGCCATACTTCCAATGCATCATGGTTCCGCATCCAAAAACGAAAAGAAATTTTTCGCAAATTCTGTGGGGGGACAAACCCCAATAGCTCACCATACTTTTCACACTCTGTTCAATAACAGAGATAGACCCATCAAATTTTTCTTATTGCCTACACTGAAGACTTTTCACGGCATTCTAGGGAACGACACACTAAAACAACTAAGCGCGGTTATTAACCTTAAAAAAATATATTAACATTAAACTGAAACTATAGTATCCAAGTAAAACAACTAGTGACACAGTCAGTAAACAACATAAAGCTCAGAATGGAGCATATGTCGAACAGTCAGAAGAATCCTATAAATTCGCTTACACAGACACATTCGAACCTATTTGCGGACTCAGATCAAAGATTAACTTACACTACCAGAGTGATAGGAAAAATAAGGACATCATCGGATGTACCGGTGTACAGCAAAAACTACCCGTATCCAACTCCTTTAAGGCCCGAAGTAGAAAAACAGATGAGACAATTGTTGCAAGACGCCATAATACGACCTTCATGATCCTAACAAAGCAACTAATGATCAGGCTGCTGCCGATTTGTTTGCGGACTTTTTTCAATCTACTTACTCCACTAAAGCCTATACTCCTTCTATGCAATCCTATCCGTATTCTTTAAATAATTCTAACTCCTTTTTTTGCCCTTCTATTAACAAAATCTCTTTACTAAACTATCTTAAATCCTTTAAGCCTGTATTTTCTCCCGGTCCCTATGGAGTGCCAGCATGTATACTTAGATTCTGTGCTGATACCATTTGTAAGCCTATATTTAAGTTGCTTAATTTGTCCGTAGCCTCGAGTTACTTTCCGCCTATATGAAAGGATTCCTTCTCTATACCTCTTCACAAATGTTGCTCCAACCAAGATGTGAAGAATTATAGGTGTATCTCTAAATGTCCACTATTCCTAAAATTTTTCAAAAAATTTTGACTGCACAATTAACACACATGTGTAAGTCCGTTCTTTCCCCTTATCAGCATGGATTTGTCAAATTTAGATCCACAACTACAAATCTTCTTGAGTTTTCCTCAATTATAACCAAAGGATTTCGGAGGAAAATGCAAACTGATGTGGTCTACACTGATTTCACTAAAGCATTTGACTCCGTTAATCATAACCTATTGCTTCATAAGTTAGATCTCATTGGTTTTCCTCAAAAACGTATTTTGTGGATATCTGATTATTTAACTAAGAGGACGCAAAAAGTTCTTATTATCGTAATTCTTGCCAATCAAAGCTTATATTTGTTACATCTGGGGTTCCTCAGGGTAGTCATCTTGGGCATCTACTTTTAACCTTTTTATTAATGATCTACCTTCTGTACTAACACAATCATCTATCCTTATGTATCCTGATGACGTTACACTTTGTCTGACGTATAATGATAGAACTTTAAACTTTCTTTAAATGGATCTTGACATGTTTTTTGCCTGGTGTAGTATGGCTACATCTTAATTGTTCTAAGTGTAAAGTTATATCTTTTACAGAGGAAACCATCACGTCATGAACTATTCCTTTAATTTAACTCAACTTTTAATTTCTGAAGTAAATGATGTAGGTATTATCTTCGATCAGAAATTGAAATTTGATCACCACGTTACACACATTGTTAACAAGGCTTTCAGTGTTCTTGGTTTCATTAAAAGATGGGCCAAAGAATTTAATGATCCCTTTACAACCAAGCTACTTTATACTTTTCCTGTACGTCCGATTCTCGAATAGGGCTCTTGCGTGTGGTTCCCGCAGTATCAAATTTATCAAGACAGAATTGAGTCTGTTCAAAAGCAGTTTCTTCGTTTTGCTTTACGTAGTTTCAACTGGGTTCCAGGAGTAGATTTACCACCTTATCATAATCGGCTTCTTTTAATTAGCATTGCTTCTTTAGCTAATTGTCGTATTATGTTAAGTCTCTTGTTTATCATAAAACTTATAAGATCTGAGGTCGATTCCCCTTCCTTACTCAGGCAACTTAACTTTAGTGTTCCTCCTAGAGTTACCCGTAATTTTCAGCCATTGTCATCAGACTTTTGTTTTAGTAATTATAGCTTGCATGACCCTTTCCGTCTTCTCTGCGATCAATATAAGCTTTTTAGACTTTTCAACTTAGAGTCCTCTCTTTCTAAAATAAAAATTTCTATTCTTAACTCATTAACTCTTCATAATAATAACTAATATTAACTTTTCTGATCTGATTGGGTTTTTCTGGGTTTTCCCCAATCCATTGCAACAAATGTTGGATCGGCTAGAATTTTTGTTTTTTTTTTTCCGGAATTAAATTAAATTAAATTATAATAGATTAAATTTTATAATTAAGATATTTTATATTCCATTTTAAAATTTTGAACTTAATTAAAATTTTAAAATTTATGCATAAAATCAATTTACATAGCTTTAATCAAAACTGCTTATGTTAAGTCGTTTTTCTTTATACATAAATTTTTTAACTGTTTCTCTGTAACTCTTACGTCGACTGCTATTACATAGTTGACTTTAAATTAAATTAAATAAAATAAAAAAAGCGACGCATCCCGAGAAAAAAAGTGTGATAGTCATCGATTATCGGAAACTTAACCCCGTAACTATTTCGGATAGGCACATTATCCCTGAGATTGGAGAAAAAATCGCACACTTGGGCGACAATAAATAGTTTTCCGTTCTAGATTTTAAAAATGGATTCCACCAGATACCTCTTAAAAAAGAGGACATATTGTAGAAAAAACTGCGTTCGCAGTCAAAGGAAAGTTCGAATTCACCCGATTACCTTTCGCTTTATAGAACTCACCGTCTATTTTCCAGAGAGCCTTAGACGATATTCTAAGGGAACACGCAGGAAAAATATGCTACATATATATTGACGATATCATCGTCTTTAGTCGGTCCGAAAACGAACATGCCACGCACTTGGATAAGATATTTGAGTGCATATATGAAAGTGCAGATAGACAAATGTCAGTAATTCAAAGAGGAGGTAAATTTAATGGGATTCACTATCTCACAAAAAGGCGTAAAGACAAACGCTGATAAAGTAAAAGCATTAGAAAAATGTCCGATCCCCACAACACTTAAGGAACTTAGGTCTTTCCTAGGTCTGGCAAGTTATTATAGGCGTTTTATATGCGACTATGCTAAACTTGCAAAGCCACTGACGAACTTATTGAGAGGTGAAAATGGTCGCCTCCCAAAAAATAATTCAAATAAAACAAAGATAGATTTAAACTGTGACGCGATAAGCGATTTTAATAGGATAAGATGAACTTTAGCCTCACAAGACGTCATACTGGCATACCCAGACTTTAGTAAAGAATTCATGTTAACAACGGATGCCTCAAACTTCGCCATAGGCGCCGTCCTAGAATCCTGACCGATAACTTTTATTTTCTGCACACTCTCGAAGCGAAAAAAAAAATGTAGCAAATGAGAAACAAATGCTGGCAATAGTATGGGCACTTCAGAGCCAACGAATTTACCTTTTCGGTACCACCAAAGTGATAATATAAGTTAACTGAAGTCAACAGTCTCCAGATTGCTGACCGGTTAATCTGCATAGTAAGTATTTGACCGGATGTCGCTGCATAGTCGGCAAACACAGTATATTTGCGTGGCCGCTATGAGCAGGATTGCGAAACAGAGTTTCGCTCTCATTTAACTCTAAGCATTTTCTTGTATTCAGTTCGACTTTATATTCCGACGCTACAGCTACGCTTGGCTGGCGGAAATAAATAATAAACATAAACACTCCCTGTCTTTCACTGTCACGGCATCGCCTGACATAGGACTTGTTGAACCGCGCGCGATATTCGCCGGCAAAGTATTAATTGGTGCCCAACTCGTGGTAGTTACGCCACGACTCACTCGGTTGAGCCGGTTTTTAATAAAAAAACAGTTCTAACAAGTAAGAACGGCTACAGTCAAGTATTGACTGTATAAGACCATGGATTTTTGAAGGTTATGAAAAAAATCAGATTTAGAAAACTGTTATTGGTAAACGTGTTTTTCAAAGAAAAATTATAAACAACACATATAATTTTCAGTTAGACGCCAAGCAGTCCAAGCAGTTGGAAAAAACACTGCTTGGAAAAAACACTGCTTGCTTGCTTTCAGTGGGCGCAGTGCAAATCTATATGAAACGTTGATTAACTTTTATGTTCATTATCCGAAAGGAACCAAATTTTCAGCGATCGTTTAGGTGGTGATAGTTATCATTCACACCAAAAACGAATACTCTAGCCTTATTATTGCGCTTGCTATACGGTTTATCGATTTGCGGGGGCGGAAGTAGGCATGGCCCAAATTTTAATAAAAATTGTACATCGTATGATTCACATAAGTGTTGTCCTCAAATTTTGTGGCTCTAGCTTTTTTAGTTTCTGAGATATAGGTGCTTGCAATACGGTTTTTCGATTTGCGGGGGCGGAAGTAGGCGTGGTTCAAATTTTAATAAAAATTTTACAGCGTATGATTCACATAAGTGTTGTCACCAAATTTGGTGGCTCTTACTTTTTTAGTTTCTGAGATATAGGCGTTCATACAGACGGACAAACGGACAGACGGACAAACAGACATGGCTTAATCGACTCGGCTAGTGATCCTGAGCAAGAATATACAAGGTGCGTTCCAAAGTAAACAGGACTTTTTGAATATAGAACCCTCTAGTGGCGTCATCCATATGTCGACTAGTGCGTTAGAATCTGCTATCCTTCATTGACTTCCAGTAATAATTTCATAACATTCTATCTATTAGAAGTGAAGTGATTGCATTTTAAGTGTCAGTACTTTTTTGCCATCGGTGCGAACCGTTTCAATTGATGAAACAAGTTTATGGCGATGATTGTTTATCCCGTAGCAGAGTGCACGAGTGGTTTCAACGTTTTCAAAGTGGTCGTGAGGAAATAAATGACGATGAACATATGGGCCAACCAAAATCCGTGATCACCGAAAATTCCATCGAAACTGTGCGGGAATTCATAAAAAATCAGCCGAAATCATCATTGAAATTCATGGAAATAGAATTGAACATCTCCAAAACATCGATTTATCGCATTTTTTTCCTTTACAAGATTGTGACTGGTGACGAAACGTGGTGTTTTCAATATGATCCCGAAACGAAATGCCAGAAATGCTGAATGGAAAGCGCCGGACGAGCCGAAACCCAAAAAATCGTGCCTGGAGAAGTCAAAAGTGAAAACAATGCTGATTTGTTTTTATGATTCCAAGGGTATTGTCCACAAAGAATTTGTTCCACCCGGACAAAACGTTAATGCGGTATTCTACCTTGGAGTTTTAAGGCGTTTGGTTCGCCGTATTCGACGTGTTCGCCCCGAATATCGCGAAGATGGCCATACCCGGCCATACCGGGCAACGAGCTAAAACACTCGATCGACAAACTTTTGGACCGTGCAAAAAGCTGTATTGAAGCAGATGGAGACTATTTTAAATAAAATTAATTGATTTTGCCGATAAAACCATTTGTTCTGTCTCTTTTTAAAAGTCCTGTTTACTTTGGAACGCACCTTGTATATACTTTACACAATAGACCATGTATTTTTTTAAAATCCATGGTCTAAAAAACGAAGTGATTATTTAAGCCGTTTGCGGCTACACAGTGATAATTATAAATCGCTCAAAGTACTTGCGAGCGTAAGTGTGCCGTGATTTCTGTGGTTGCGGGAAGCAACAAGAAACATTGAACGATTCCTGACCTAAACATCTACAGGCAGCAGCAGTGACACCAACCTCTTCAGTTGCCACAGTTGACCGAGGTACGCAAGAGCGCTATTAATTCGATTTACATCGTTCACCGAATTAGCCGGAGCTCTTCGGGCAGCGACGTATCGCTAGATCAGCGCGCAAGCTATCTAGACAGCGGAGACAGCAGCGAGGGAGCATCAGGAGCCACAGCTGCAGCATAGCTTTATTTAGGAGGCAGATAGCTCAGGTCACGACATTAAAAAACATGTAAGTGGGCATCTTCATTTAAATTTATTTTTAGTCAGCCTTAAAAAAAAACAAAAAGAAACTGACTAGTTTTTCAAGTGTTTATTTTTAATGAAAAATAAGTAAGTAAAAGAAGGTGGTGAATTTAAAAATAGAGGTGAATTCTTTGTTGCGAGCAGAGTTGAAGTGACTTTACGATTCGCATTATTTTATTATACCATTCGACCATTGAAAATGGGGGAAAATGGTATACTAAGTTTGTGCAAAAGTATGTAACAGGCAGAAGGAGACATGGCAGACCCGACAAAGTATATATATTCTGGCTCAGGATCAACAGCCAAGTCGATTGAGCCTTGTCCGTCTGTCTGTATGAACGTCGAGATCTCAGCTATTACAAAAGCTAGAGACACCAAATTTGACATGCTGGTTCCTGTATACCATACCCAGATCAAGTTTATTTCAAATTTGAGGTGCCACGCCCACCGCCCACGCAAATCGATAATTTACGAATATTAAGAAAAGTATTACAGTTACAGACACCAAATTTGGCATGATGGTTCCTGTAAACTATGCGCAGAATGCGTTTTTTCAAATTTGGGGTGCCACGCCCACCGCCCGCGCAAATCGATAATTTTTGAATATTAAGGAAAGTATTACAGTTACGGACACCAAATTTGGCATGATGGTTCCTATAAATCATGCGCAGATGAAATTTATTTGAAATTTGAGGTGCGACGCCCACCGCCCACGCAAATCGATAGTTAAAGAATATTAATGAAAGTATTACAGGTACGGACACCAAATTTGGCATGATGGTTCCTATAAATCATGCGCAGACGAGATTTATTCGAAATTTGAGGTGCCACGCCCACCGCCCACGCAAATCGATCATTTTCGATTATCAGGAGAAGTATTAAAATTACAGACTTCTGATTTGGTATGAACATAAATAATTGCAATATAAATCTACTTCCCAAATTACACTCCAATCGAACGATAAACATAGAAGTTATCCATGTTTTCCGTACTCCCACTGCTTGTGCCTGTGCTGCGCGTCGTGACGTCATCGTCACGATGCTTCATTTCAGCCGTAGCGTGTGTAATTACGCAGTTCTCACATGTAGATGGCGCTATTCAAAAATAGATCTAATTTAAACAATAGGTGGCGGATAAACTTGTGCAGCGTTTTTTGATGGCATTAAATATGTGATAATTTGTTTCGAAACTGGGCGAATCGTATACTGCAAAAGTATACTATTGCAATAGAGATAAGGGACAGCATTCGTTGTGATGAACCGTTAGATGCCGTCAAATGTTTGCCAGAATTCGTGGGAGTTCAGCCTATTCACCGCCTATCACATTTTTAAGCCGTATAATGGCAGTTCGCGTCATTACCAAGCTGTCATAATTATAAGAACCGAGGTTAGGGGACCGGCTGATGCCGTTTTAGCTTCGTTTGGCACAGTGCTAAACTTTGACGTCATTATAAGTCGTCTTGATTTCACATATAGTGACAAAAGACCAATTCATTTGATAGAGCAGGAGTTAGGTACGCTACGACAAGGCGGCCTGTCTTTTCTGCAGTATTACGATGAGGTCGAAAAGAAAACTGACGTTGTTGACAAATAAAGTCAACATGTCCTACGAGGCAACTTTGGCCAAGGGCCTGTGCGAAAAATTCCGTGACGATGCATTGCGGGTATTCGTATTAGGGCTTAAAAGAAGCCTAACAGACGTCTTTTTTGCAGCGAAACAAAAGGATATTCCATGTGCTTTGGCGCTGGCACAGGAGGATGAATCGAACCATGAGAGGTATGGTTCGCAGCCAACTTTGCAAAAAGCCAAGAGGATAGGGAGCGTAAGCTAAATGCCCGCCAGCAAGAGAGAACCTCTCAGCAGGCAGGGGCACAACCAATTGGTTCAAAAAATTCACATTTCAACAAGAATTTCAAATAGCAGGGTCAATCAGGCCAGCGTGGTAGTGGTCAGCAGAGCTATGCGAAGATGCAAGAGCCAATGGATGTTGACCCTTTCCTCTCCAAATTTGTTCAGCCCAGCTGGCAAAAACAAGCAGTCGGCCGCGTCCGATCGCACTAACAGCAACCAAAAGCAGCAGAGAGTGAACCGTGTCACTCAGGCTGCAGAGCAGGGAGCTGAGTCATACGTCAGCACTGCCAGCAGCGCGGTGGCACAGATTAACGATGATGCCGACTCCGATTCCCTCAATTTTTCAGGGGAAAGTTCCTGTTGCCCGTCATCTGACGAAGAGTAGCAGGGTCCAATATAAAGTTCCTCATCGACACAGGGGCGTCCAAAAATTTTATTCGACCACACAAAGGATTGCGCGGTGTCCGTCCGGTGGATTCTCCGTTCAGAATTCATTCAATCCATAGCACGATCCAAATTACCCAGAAATGCTTTGTATCTCTGTTCAACGTGAAGGCGGTCTTCTTCATCTTACCATACTTATCCACAGTTGACGGAATAAACGGACTTGACCTATAATCACAGGCCGGCGCGTCGCTATGCCTAGCTTCCGGTCAACTCAAGTGGGGTACAGAGGTTGAACAGATCTCCTTTTACTCCTGCGCCAACGTCAATTTCACTGATGTGGATTCCTCGGACGCGCCACCTCAGGTTCGAGGTTATTTTTTAAAAATGTTAGCGGCCAATAAAAAGGCGTTTGCGGACCCCAACGAGGCCCTGCCCTATAATACCTCAGTAGTGGCTACCATCAGGAAAACGACTGATGACCCCGTTTATGCACGGCTGTATCCATATCCAATGGGACTGGCTGATTTCGTCAATAAGGAGGTGCAAAGTCTCCTAAGTAACGACATAATCCAAACAACCGCCTCCCCTTACAATAATCCCATTTGGGTTGTGGAAAAGAAGGGCACCGACGAGACGGGCAACCAAAACCGACGTATGATCATAGACTTTCGCAAATTCAATGAGCGTACCGTTTCTGACAGGTACCCCATACCACATATCTCAAGGATATAAGAAAACTTAGGCAAGGCCTGTTATTTTTCTACACTACGAGGGTCGTTTGATAAGTCCGTGACTTTTTGAATAAAATATATTTTTTTCGTCAAAGAAGCGTTTTATTTCTCAACATAATCTCCTTTTAGCTCTATACATTTAGTCCAGCGTTTTTCCAATTTTTTTATTCCTTCCAAATAATAGGTTTTCTCAAGGCCCTCAAAATAGTCGTTTGTTTCTGTGATGACCCTCATTTGACCCGAATCTCTACCGCCGAGCCATTTCTTCATGTTTGGAAACAAAAATAGTCACAGGGGCTAAATCTGGAGAATATGCTGGATGGGGTAGCAGTTCGTAGCCCAATTTATGAAATTTTGCCATGCTGACTACACACGTGGCACCCGTGCATTGTCCTGATGGAACAGCACTTTTTTCGCCAAATGCGGTCGTTTCTGCTTCAAATCAATATCGAATCTGTCCAAAAGCTCTGAATAATATTCGCCGGTGATCGTTTACCCTTTTCAAGGTAATCGATGGAATGATACCTTGTGCATCCCAAAAACTGTGGCCAGACCTTGTTGGCCGACAGACCCACCTTGGCCTTCTTGTGCACGTTCACCCGGAGAAACCCACTGTCTTGATTGTTCTTTGGTCTCTGGTGTGGTGTGGTGGATCCATGTTTCGTCTACGGTAACGAAACGGCGCAAAAATTCGTTTGGATTGCGGTTGAACATCGCCAAACACTCCTTTGAAATGGTCACACGGTTGCGCTTATGGTCGTGTGGAGCAATCGCGGCACCCATCGCGCGGAAAGCTTTTCATGTCCAAATATTCATGTAAAATGTGATGTACCCGTTCAGTTGAGATGCCTACAGCCTCAGCTACCTCACGCACTTTCATTCTCCGATCATCCAATATCATTCCATGGATTTTGTCGACGATTTCTGGCATGACGACCTCTTTTGGGCGACCTGAACGTTCGGCATCACTTGTACTGGTACGACCACAACGGAACTCAGTAAACCATTTCTTAACCATTGAAATTGATGGTCAGAGTCCCCATAATATTTATCAAGTCTTTCCTTGGTTTCGGTGATGGATTTTTTACGCAAAAAATAATGCTTAATTAGCACACGAAATTCACTTTTTTCCATTTTCGTTAAAATTCACGAGATCGTCTGCTTTCAATGCCTATAAAACGCAAACCAAAAAACGCAGCTTTCTCAAAATTTTACAGTCAGCTGTTAATCGATAACTGCTGACAGGAGCAGTGTTGTATTTAGAGCAGGTGCGCGGCAAATACAAAAAGTCACGGTCTTATCAAACGACCCTCGTAGATCTCAAGTCTGGCTACCACAAAATCATACTCGCTGAACGCGATCGGAAGAAGACTTCTTTTTCGGTGAACGGTGGAAAATACGAGTTCAAGAGGCTTCCATTTGGCCTCAAGAACGCAGCCAGTATCTTTCAGAGAACTATTGACGACATCTTGCAAGCGCAGATTGGCAAATTTTGCTACGTCTACGTTGACGATGTCATCATATTCTCTGAGGATGAAGACTCTCATGTCAAGCATGGGTTCTACAAAGCTTGTACGAGGCAAACATGGGAGTGTCAGTAGAAAAATCACCTTTTTTTCAAGAAGACTGTGAATCTCCTTGGGTTCATAGTTACCAATAATGGTGCAAAGACAGACCCGGAAAAAGTAAGGGCTATACAAGAGTTCCCAGAGCCAAAGACAGTGTTTGAGGTCAGGTCATTCCTGGGCCTTGCGAGCTATTATAGATGTTTCCAAGTACAGTTTTCGGAAGAGCAGCGACAAGCGTTTAAAAAAATACGAAACCTATTGGCATCTGAAGATGTCATGGTCAGATACCCCGTCTGCAAGAAGCCATTCGATCTAACGAAAAATGCTTCAGCCTACGGTATAGGTGCGGTGTTGTCCCAAGAAGGCCGGCCTATCACCATGATACTATGATACCGACCTATCACCATGAGAACGTTAAAAGATAGGGAAATTAACTACGCGACTAACGAGCGGTAGCTATTAGCCATTATATGGGCCTTAGCTAAGCTTCGGCATTATCTGTACGGAGTTAAAGATATAAACATCTTTACCGACCACCAGCCTTTGACATTTTCTGTAGCGGAATCTAACCCTAATGCAAAAACAAAAATGTGGATAGCACGTATAGACGAGTCTCTTTTGGACTACCTCTCAGAAGTGCCGAAGGCGTAATTGCCCTGCATTGCGACTTGCATACGCTCGCAATGGTTTTGGACGAGGTCGTCCGGAGGTTCCCAGCCACGAGATTTTGGCACTGCAAGAACCTGGTAGTAGACATATTCGGGACGGAGGAGAAAAGGGAAATCCTCACAACCGAACACAATAGAGCCCATAGAGCAGCATAGGAAAACGTCAAACAGGTTCTGTCCGAATATTACTTTCCGAAAATGACAAAGCTTGCTAATGAGATAGTTCAGAATTGCAAAACATGCGCGAGGGCTAAATATGATAGACACCCAAGAAAACAAGAAATTGGCGAGTCTCCAATACCAACATATACAGGAGAAATGTTGCACATAGACATATTCTCTACAAATAAGAAATTCTTTCTCACTTGCATCGAGAAGTTTTCCAAATTTGCTGTCGTATAGCCCATTCGATCGAGGACCATTGAGGATCTCAAGACAACATTGCTCCCGCTCATGAACTTCTTCCCGAAGTCCAGAGTAATATTTTGCGACAACGAGCCATCGTTAAACTGGCACACAATCACCTCTATGTTGTCCAACAACTTTGGTGTCAGCATTTCAAATGCACAACCGCTGCACAGCTTCCCCAATGGACAGGTGGAGCGTTTCCATAGTACATTGGTGGAGCTTGCCAGATGCCTGCAAATCGACAGAGGCATTAGTGACACGGTAGAACTAATTTTGTTGGCCACGGTGGAGTACAATAAGTCAATCCATTCGGTCGTTAATAAAAGACCTGTTGACATTGTACAAGCACACCCCGACGAGCCACAAACGGAAGTCCGGACCAGGATTCAAAACGAGGTTTTCAATGTAGGAGAAAAAGTTTTGGTCAAATCCAACCGCAGTCTTGGAAACAAACTCACGCCTCTGTGTGAAGAGAGAGCCGTAGAAGCGGATATGGGGACTAAAGCCCTCATTAAGGGGAGGGTGGTCCACAAGAACAACCTAAAATAACTTTCACAAAAGCAATGTCCTTACGCTGGCAAATCGCGTTTTTCCCTTTTTTTTTGGCCACTTGGCATAATTTTTAATAGGTTTAAAGGATTTAATGCCATCGGCATATAGCATTTAAGTTAGGTATTTCTTGGTGTTGGGTTCCCCTCTTTACAAACAAAAACATAGTTAAAATTTCATTTGAAGGATTGGACTCATCCTCTTTCTTTCGGTATCTTTGGCCTCGGAGCACATTACCGACTACTCGCACGCCAAGTACATCCCCGTTGTAAAGGAACGAGTCTTAGTATGGGAGGAGTTTGTCTATATCAGGCACTCAGCAAACCTCTCAGAGTATACGCGCATAGTGGAGGAGACAGCCAGCTTGTTTGACCAGTTCCCACATGTAGCACACTTAAGGGACTTGTTAGAAGCGTTGGGCACGCACCACAGGGTAGCTAAAAGCTTAGATTTTCTAGGATCCATACTAAAAGTTGTAGCAGGCACCCCAGACGCCAATGATTTAGAAAGGAGCAGATTCGCCGAAACTCAGCTGATCGATGCACACAATAAACAGAAATAAATACCAATTCAAAATCAGATTAACCGATTAACAGTCACAGTAAACACAATTCTCAATTCTCAAAGCAACAAAATATTCACAAATCGAATCCGGCCATTTCTACGAGACCTCGCTAGCCAGAAATAGAATGTTGATGATGGAGTTACAAAATCTCATGCTGGCTATAACACTTGCAAAACTCAAAATTGTCAGCCCAAACATTTTAGATCATGCAGACTTAAAGTCAGTTTGGCTTGAGAACCCCACAGACACTCCCATAGGGGATCTTATGTCCGTCTCGTCCGTTAACGCCATACACTTTATAGCTAGGTTTCCCAAAGTAAGATTTAGTTGTAAGAAGATTATTATCCTTCCCGTCGAACGAGAAGGTTTCATGTTACGGATAAACGACAACATCATAGCGGAGTGCAACACAGGAGTTTACGCGGTCGAAAATCGTACCGCCTCCCCCGGTGTCTCTCTGTGATCAGAGAGCTCATGTGCCAGAGAACTTCATGCAGGCTGTGTGGCCTATTGCGAATCCTAACCAAGCAATCTGGACTCTGTTACCTGTGTGGACGATGAAATTGTCATCATAAACGACCGACCGGCAAAGGTACGGGTCGACAACGGCACTGACGTCTGGATACGCGGCACGCACCTCATTTCATTCGACGAGTGGGCCACCAGAAACGGAACCCTGTTCACCAACCAGAATAGCGTCGTAAGTAAAGTCCCGGGAGTGGCGAGCTTCCCTCTGCTTAACATCACTGCCAACCAGAAGGTGCTTAATCTCCCTTATCTCTATCGGTTGAACGAGCGTAATTTCGAGTCTATCCGGCAGTTCAAGGAGGAAGTCAGCGCCGCCCATACAATACTGTAAGTATTCACCGCTGGAGCAATAAGCTGCACCCTCATCTGCGTCACCCTGGTGGGTTATCGCATCCTAAGGACAAGGAGAGCTGCGAGGCTGCGAGATGATTGCTGAAATGGGGTCGGCCGAGGCCGGCCTTAACTTAAATGGGGAGTAGTTAACTGAAGTCAACAGTCTCCAGATTGCTGAACGTTATATGACTCCGGGTGAATCTGCATAGTAAGCATATGACCAGATGTCGCTGCATAGTCGGCAAACACAGTATATTTGCGTAGCCGCTATGAGCACGATTGCGAAACAAAGTTTCGCTCTCATTTAACTCTAAGCACTTTCTTGTATTCAGTTCGACATTATATTCCAGCGCTACAGCTAAGCTTGGCTGGCGGAAATAAATAATAAACATAAACACTTCCTGTCTTTCACTGTCACTGCATCGCCTGACATAGGCGCGTGATATTCGCCAGCAAAGTATTAATTTATACACTGATCACCGACCATTAACTTTTGCTCTTAGTTCAAAGAACCATAATGGGAAACTTAAAAGATGCAAAAATTACTTAGTGGAATACAACCACGAGCTAAGATATAAGCCGGGTACCTCTAACGTAGTAGCCGACGCTCTTTCCAGAATCCCAACAAACCCCCAAATAAAAGGTACAACGGCAACGGTTCAGAGCGACGAAAGTTCTTCACATAATTTGATACCAGTCGAAAATGACCCCATTAATGTATTTAAAAACCAACTATTTCTCCTGATATTAGACGAGGAGGTGGAGTCGTTCGAAATCCATTGCCCTACTTTTCAAAAATTGTGAACGGGATCTTCACACCCGAACACGTAGTGGGCAAAATCCAGAATATTTTTCCATAGCACTTTAACAATAACAAAATTAAATACACGCAGAAACAAGTCACGGACGTAAATTCAGAGAGCGAAAAGGATATTATAGTAGTTTCCGAACACATGAGGGCGCATAGAATCGCCATTGAAAATAAAATCCAGATACTAAGCAAGTTCTTCTTTCCTAGCCTCCGGAAAAAAAGAAGCCACGGCAAAAGCATGCGGGACTTGCAAAATAGCCAAATATGACAAACATCTGCCTCATGGGGAGATTTAACCAACCCCCATACCGACGTACCCCGGCCAAACCATCCATATAGACATTTACACGACCCAAAGACAACGAGTACTAACGGCCATAGATAAATCTTCAAAATACGCTCAGATGAAATTATTAAGATCAAACGCATCGGAAGATATAAAACATCCACTAAGAGAAATAATGATAGCATTCGGTATGCCCAAGCAGATTGTAATAGACAACAAAAAGGCTCTAAAGTCAGCAGCTATCAAGTTTCTGCTGCAAGAGCAGCTGCAGGCAAAAGTCTACACGACACAGACCTACACTTCGCCTAGCAATGGGCAAGTCGAAAGATTTCACTCAACTCTAACCGAGATAATGAAAGGCCTTAAGCTAGACGAAAGCACACTTGAATTTAATGAACTACTCTTTTAAGCAGTTGAAGAGTACAATACGTCAGTTCATTTAACAACATATTTTTCGGAAAACAATTAAGCACAAACCCCCAAGAACTTTAAGATGCTAGGAAAAAGATCAGTGAAAAAATAGAAAAAAACAAGTAAGAACGGCTACAGTCAAGATTTTTAAGATTATGAAAAAGTCAGATTGAGAAAACTGTTATTGGTAAACGTATTTTCAAAGAAAAATAATAAACAACACATATAATTTTCAGTTAGACGCCAAGCAGTCCAAGCAGTTGGAAAAATCACTGCTTGGAAAAAACACTGCTTGCTTGCTTGCAGTGGGCGCAGTACAAATCTATATGAAACGTTGAATAACTTTAATGTTCATTATCCGATCGGAACCAAATTTTCAGCGATCGTCTAGGTGGTGATATTTATCATACACACCAGAACTTAATACTGTAGCTTTATTATTGCGCTTGCTATACGGTTTATTGATTTGCGGGGGCGGAACTGGGCGTGGCCCAAATTATAATAAAAATTTGACAGCGTATAATTTACATAAGTGTTCTCAAGAAATTAGGTGGTTCTGGCTTTTTTAGTTTCTGAGATATGGGCGCTTACTATACGGTTTATCGATTTGCGGGGGCGGAAGTAGGCGTGGCCCAAATTTGATGGCTCTAGCTTTTCTAGTTTCTGAGATATGAGCGTTCATACAGACGGACAGACAGGCATGGCTTAATCGACTCGGCTACTGAACCTGAGCAAGAATATATTTACTTTATGGGGTCGCAGATGCCTACTTCTGCCTGTTACGCACATTTCGACAAACACAATAGACCATGTTTTTTTTTTAAATCCATGGTCTAAAAAGAGCAATAAATGCTTTGGGAACGGCATGGAAATGGTTGCCCGGTTCACCGGACCACCACGACAAAGAAATAATAATTAACAAAATAAACGAACAACTCGAGAATAATAATAGACAGTTACAAATAAATAAGTTACTAAATGACATTATTAAACAATTAAGCTTAATAACCATCAAAATAATTAAGGCCACATCAGAAAATAAAAATTTTATAAATTAAAAAATCTCTATTGTGATATAAATTACACGTACTTAAAGAAGAACTTAATAACTTAAGCAGCCCATGCAATAGATTGGGCAAAAACAGATACTATAAATTTCGATATATTATCAGAACACGAAATTGAACAAATCGAAAATCTATGGTATTTAATAAAGATATTATTTTCATGAACCTAGAAGAACTGCTACAATTTTCTAAAATAAAACAAGTAAAGAAAGCTACAGTCGAGCGCGCCTGACAGTAAGATACCATTCGCCAAGTTTCGAAACAAATTAAGAGGACATTTAATTCCTACAAAAAACTCTGCACAAGTTCATCCGCCACCTATGGTTTAATTTACATCTATCTCTGAATAGTGCCATCTACATGTGAAAACATAGCAACCAGCTGTACACACGCTACGGCTGAAACAAAGCATCGTGACGATGACGACACGACGCGCAGCACAAGCGCAAGCAGTATAACTATGGAAAACGTTTAGATGAATATCTTCTGTGTTTATTGTTCGATCGGATTGTATTTTTGAGAATAGATTTATATTGTAACTATCTATGTTCATACCAAAGCAGAAAGTAACTTCACTACTTTTCCTAATAATCGTAAATTATCGATTTGCGTGGGCGGTGGCCGTGACATTGAAAATTGAAAATAAACTCGATCTACTTATGGTATACAGGAACCTTCATGTAAAATTTGGTGTCACTAGCTTTTGTAATAGCTGAGATTTAGACGTTCAAACGGACAGATAGACAGACGGACAGACGGACACGGCTCAATCGACTCAGCTATTTGTAGGGTCTGCCACGCCTCCTTCTGCCGGTTACATATATTTGCACAAACTTAGTATACCATTTTTGACCATTCTCAATGGTCGAATGGTATAAATAGCCACCAACGGCAGAAGCCTGTTGTACATTATTAGCATACCTTTAATTTCTTACGAAGCCTGTATAAATTAACAATAGTTAACGACGCCCGCTTGGCGGACACCAAAGTCTGTCCAGCTCGCGTTTCGAGGCCATTGACTTGGTGCAACCGAAGAGCTTGCACGAGGCACATGGTCAGCGAAATGTGCCGTCGCGCCGGCGAGTCTGTGGGATTGCGGAGCCAGCAAAGTTGCGCATTGATAGTTTTCATGCCTCGACTGGATGCCAGGTTTTCACCAAATTGAACAAGTAAGGACAGCTACAGTCGAGCGTGCCCGACCGTAAAATACCATTTGACCAACTTCGTAGTTGCACTAACTAGTACTAACTCGCTCTCACACACACATACAGACATACACATAAAGGCTAAAATGTTGCAGACGATATGCTGTAATGACGCGGGCAATGAAAAGCGTTTTCTTAAATAACTTCTGTATTTATTGCCCGGATTGTAATTTTGGGAATGGGTGCATATTATCAGCATCTTTACATGTTCTAAAGCAGAAATCTGTAACTGTAATACTTTCCTAAATATTCGTAAATTATCGATTTGCGTGGGCGGTGGGCGTTGCACCTCAAATTTGAAATAAATTTAATCTGTGCATGATTTATAGGAACCATCATGCCAAAGTTGGTGTCTATAGCTGTAATACTTTCCTGAATATTCAAAAATTATCGATTTGCGTGGGCGGTGGGCGTGGCACCTCAAATTTGAAATAAATTTAATCTGTGCATGATTTATAGGAACCATCATGCCAAAGTTGGTGTCTATAGCTGTAATACTTTCCTTAATATTCGTAAATTATCAATTTGTGTGGGCGGTGGGCGCGGCACCTCAAATTTGAAATAAACTTGATTTGCTACCATACGCAGGAACCATCATGTCATGTCATGTGTCTCTAGCTTTTGTAATAGCTGAGATCTCGACGTTCATACAGACAGAAGGACAGACAGACAATCAGCTTAATCGACTCGGCTGTTGATCCTGAGCCTGAATATATATAGACTTTATGGAGTCTGCCATGTCTCCTTCTGCTTGTTACATACTTTTGCACAAACTTAAAATACCATTTCTGATCATTTTCAATGGTCGAATGGTATAAAGAGTTTAAGAAATATTATTTCATTTTCAACAACTCAACTCAACGGTGGCTCATATCGTATCACTAGTTACACTAACTAGTACTAACTTGCTCTCACACACACACAATGGCAAAAACGATGCAGACGATATACTGTAATGACGCGGGCAACGGAACTATAAAAAACGTTTTCTTTAATAACTTCTGTATTTATTGCCCGATCGGATTGTAATTTTGGGATTGGGTGCAAATTATCAGCATCTTTACGTGTTCTAAATAAATCTAAAGAAATCTGAAACTGTAATACTTTCCTAAATAATCGTAAATTATCGATTTGCGTGGGCGGTGGGCGTGGCACCTCGAATTTGAAACATCATCTACTCATGATTTACAGGAATTATCATGCCAAATGTGGTGTCTGTAACTTTAATATTTTCTTTAATATTCAAAAATTATCGATTTGCGTGGGCGGTGGGCGTGGCACCTCAAATTTGAAATAATCTTTATCTGCACATGATTTGCAGGCACCTTCATGCCAAATTTGGTGTCTGTAACTGCAATACTTTCATTAATATTTTAAAAAATTATCGATTTGCGTGGGCGGTGAGTGTGGCACCTTAAATTTGAAATAGACATCATCTGCGAATGGTAGACAGGAACCATCATGCCAAATTTGTTGGTTGTCAGCAAGCTGGGTGACGCCAACAGCCCACAAAAGCGCTGACAGTGCACCTTGCAGAGAGAGCTTCGCCCTGACGATCGGCAACTCTGTTGCATAGCGAGCACTGGAAGCGTAATTCGTCTGCACAAGGCGCTGACAAAGCAGAATATGGAGAGCGGCGTAGGACGACAGGAGAGAGACTGGTGGCCTTAAGGTAGCTTAAGTTTTCAATTCTGTCGTTAGTTTTAAGAGAAAACTCAACAAAAGAACGACGCGTCGGTCTTCATACTTCATAAATCAAATAAACCTTGTGTTATATGACCAAACGTTTTAATTGGCGCCCAACGGCAAAATAAAAAAAAAACCCAAAAATAACTAAGTGCACAGTGACAGTGCAGACAAAGAAGAGCAGCTACCGCATCCGGAGGAGCCCATCGGCAACAGCGTCTTAACACATAGAAATATTATTGCACAGTGACAGTGCAGTCAAAGAAGAGCAGCTACCGCGTCCGGCGGAGCCCCACGGCAGCAGCGTCTTAACACATGGAAAAAATATCATGTAAGTGAGTGTTTAATGTAACATGCTATGCGTTATTCAAGGCCTTTTACATTGACGATCATTGCATACTTTTTGCCATATTGAAACAAATATTCCATTGCATACTTTTTTTTTTTTTTTTTAATTTAAATTTTATTATTTGGAATTAAACAAGTTTACTGCTACCTATGTGGCAGCTTTACCAGGTTTTACATAAAATTCTACAGCATAGGCATACCAATATATACATTACTTTACAAATTAAGCAACTCTAACAGTATTTAATTGATTTGTTTTCCTTGAAAAAATATTTATAATAATCTCGATGGGAGATCATGTGGGTGGAATCTTTTCAGCCTTCTTTTTCGCGGGGGATGGATAAGCCTTTTCGCCAGGGTGTTGGGGTGGGAGCCGAGTCGTCGCATATATCTCTCCGCAAGGGTCCTCAATACATCGCCTATCTTTGGAATATTAAGATCCCTTTTTATATCTCTGGTTCTCATGTACCAGGGAGAGTTACATAGTGATCTAACAACCTTACTTTGCGCAATTCTTATTTTATTCAGATTAGTTCTGGACGTAATTCCGTATACTTGCAACGCATACTTCCAAATTGGGGTCAGGATGGATTTATACAGGCGAACTTTATTTGCCAATGAGAGTTTGTTTCTCGGCGAAAAGAGCCACGATATTTTTGTAGCCTTTGAAAGTACTGCTTGCTTGATCATCGTCGTATGCCTTTGAAACGTTAGTCCTCTGTCCAAAATCACCCCGAGGTATTTGTAGAAGGTCTCGTGTCGAAGTGTGAAGCCGAGCATGGAAATTCCTGAGCAGCTCAAAGGCCTTTTTGTGAATGTGACGCAAGCACTTTTGCTGCAATTAATGCAGATATTCCATTCCGTTGCCCACTTCTCGAAGGCCGTCACATATTCCTGTAAGCCCCTGGTTGCATCACTCATGCTTATACTCCTGACCATTACCGCGGTGTCATCCGCGTAGGTTGCAATAAGAACGTTTTCGTCTTCAACTTCTGTACAGCACCAGGAATCCGGCATATCAGAAGTATACAGCGAATAAAGAGTCGGGCCTAAAACACTGCCTTGGGGTACACCTGCTGGGATTGTACGCGTAGACGATTTGTCGCCATCGACAACCACACTGAACTGTCTGTTCGATAGAAAGCTTTTGATAAGAAGAAATAGCTGTGGCGTCAAGAGGGTCTTAAGCTTACTTAGAAGACCATCATGCCATACTCTATCAAAGGCTTGTTGTATATCCATGAATACAGCGATTGTATAAATCTTGTCCTCCATTGCCGCCAAAGCAAAATTTGTCACTCGGTGTAGCTGTTCTGTAGTGCCTTGACTTTTTCGGAAACCGAACTGCCACTTTGGAATAGCTTGGCTCACGCTTGGAAGTTTGAGGATGCGTTCTAGTATTACCCTTTCCAATATTTTCCCTAGCGCGGGTAGAAGACTAATGGGCCTATATGCATCTACTTCAGTGGGTTGCATTCCAGGCTTCGGAATCATCGTTATGATTTACCGATTTCCATTTGCTTGGAAAATGTCCCAGCCTTAGGGCGCTATTAAACAATAGGGCTACAAAAAGTACAGCTTTGATGGGAAGGAGTTTGAGCGTCCTGTTATCTAGGAGGTCCTCACCAAGCGATTTTTTAGGTTTGAGCTTATTGATCTGCGTTACTACCTTTTCCAAAGTAACAGGATTTGTGGGAAGGGCCATTTGAAATGGTTGGTCCAAGAGTGTTTGCACCCTGTTTCGGTGTTCTGCCGAAGTAAGATTCAATGGCTTAAATCTATCCTCTAAGCTGCTTGCAAAGATATCGGCCTTCTCCTGACTGGAGCCGCACCAACCACCAGCCGGATTTCTGATAGGAGCCTTTGGAATAACTTGTCTTTTAAGGTTATTCGTGAGTTTCCACAGGGAGTAGTTAGTCGATGCATCAGGACTAGCATTTTCCAGCATTTGGTCAAAGTGGTCTTGTTTGTTTTTCACCAGAACTTTGATAAGACGATTTGATAACCTTTTGTAAATGTTGTGGGCGCGTGCGTCCCCTGTTCTGGAAAATTCTCGTCTAGCTCTTCGTTTGAGTTGTATGAGAACTAAAGCATTTTGTGTAAGTATACTGCGTCTATTCTGGGTAGGAGAATTTCTGCTTCCTGGTGTAGCAAGTGTCGCAGCCACGTGAATTGTGTCCATGAACATCACTATAGCATCTTCGATGTCTTCTGGATAATTTATGTCAATGTTTAGGTTAATGCTTCTGTCTAGGACATTCCTAAATGTTTCGACAGAGGAGCCGGGTGCTAGTAAGGATTTCTTTCTGGATTTATATTGGGGAGTGTGGCTTAATGTTGCTACTACATGATATGATCCGAAGATAGATCGTATTTTGTTTCAATTGAAAGTTTATTGGCACCCCATTTACGACTAGATTTCGCTAGAACTAGTTACGATGGCCTCTTGTAGTCGTTTTCCTCGACTGCATGTCCTTAGGTTGCCCCACCATTGGTGCTTAGCATTGTAATCCCCTCCTGCTATACACTTGGGGCCAAATATAATCAGTAGCTAATCAAAGTCGTTTTTAGTCCAAGGCTTATTTGGAGGAAGATACAGAGAAGCTATTTTGATAATACCACCACTCGTTGGTACATCGAGACTGGTGACTTGTAAATCAGTGCGCATTGTTGATTTATTTTGACTGTGGCGAATATTGGCTTTGATGAAGGTTGCAGAACCGTCTTTGGCGTTGTTACTTGGATGATTGGTATAATATTGTTCATAGCCAGGAGTGTATACTTTTAGTCCAGGGCGCATATGAGTTTCAGTAATTAGCATGATGTCTATAGAGTGGGTAATAAGAAAAAGTCGAAGTTCTTCATTCTTCTGTACTAATCCTCTTGCGTTCCATAATCCGATTTTTAAGTTTGAGACTATCATTTTTTAGAAATCAGAACGTGGACTAGATCACGGAAAGCTTCGTTAGACTCAATCATTTCCATTACTAATTTAAATAGTTGATCCAATCTGGCTTTAATGTTCAAGATTGCCTTCTCGAGAGTGGCAAGGTTACTGTTAGAGTTGTATTGCTCCCCAGTACGTAGAGTGATTGTGTTCCTAGCTGGAACGCTGTAGTTGTTTTCAGCTTTAGTTCTTGTCATGTCAGCATAGGAAACTCCATTTCTGACAGCTGACGTCGACGCGTATTGTACATGGCGGATTTCAGTATCTCAGTTAATGGTGTAGTTGGGTGGTCTAGGCCCTGGCTTTAATTTTTTACTCAATTCTATTCTGACTTTGCAGCCTTTAAAACTGGCAGGGTGATTCTCCATGCAGTTTGCACATACGTATTGATTATTTAGGTGTGCCTCACATGATTTTGAACTGGTAGGATGCTCTCCCGCACAATACCCGCAAACTGGGCTTATATGACAGCAATTGCGGGTGTGGCCAAAATTTTGGCAATTGTAACATTGAACTATGTAGCCTTCTCTACTGTAACCCTGTGCCTTCCAATACGGTTTACTTTTAGAGACTCGGCCACATTCGGAATCGGCTTAAGATTGACAAAGAACAGATTTTGTCTAGTTTGTGCATTAATGGCTTCTTCGTCGTCGTTTCCACCAGCCAAGATTTCATTCCAGCCAGGCTTCCTTGGGGAGTAGATGTTCAGTACAACGAAGCCTTTGTCTGTGAAGCAGCGCTCTATTTCTTCTCTTGGGACAGTTGAGTGTATGTTCTTCAGCACCAGCCTATATGGTTTTTCCTCACGGAGTTGATGATGCCAAAACTGGCAATTCAGGGCAGTCAAGCTACGAACCACACTTTTGAATGACGTTGCATTTGCTGTGTAGACTCGAGAAATTCCTGATCTGGAAGTTCGTATGTCATATTTATCTTCAGAGATTACCTGGTTGAGGGTGCTTTCCAGCTTACTGATACTGTTAACATTAGGAACACATATTGGAGGAGGTTTTGGACCTGCCGTTTGACGCGGCTGGTCATTATTTGAGTTGTCAGCGCTAAATTCAATTGATTCCTCATTAGTCTCCATATCTTCGGTAAGGCTTATTTCTTCAGCTAAAAGTGCGAAACTGTTGTTGCGCAGACTAGATGAGGGCGAAGCTTATTTTGTTTTTCCCATAGACGCTCGGGAAATGTTTTCTTTGCGTTTTTTTTTCAATATTGTAGGATCTTTTCCAGAATCGGTAGGGTTCCGCTTCCTGCGTCCAGAAGGGGGACGGGTCTGAAACGAGCACCCCAGACGGGGAACCCCTGGTGAAGTAGTATAACCTGTGGGCATACTTGCTACAGAGGAACTAACTGAAGCAGTTCTTGTCGAAGCAGCACTTGTCGGAGCAGTACTTGTCAAAGCTCCCACAGTGTATGTTGTTGTTGTACAAACAAGAGAAGTGGTAACTGTATTTGTTTCTGTTGAAGCAGAGCTGGTTTTACCAAGACTTGCTTGTGAAAGGCCAAGAGAATTGTATTGCCTTGAGGCAATCATGGCTCGTATCTCTGCTGGAGTATGTCCAGCGATTTTCTTCATCTCTCAAATCCGTTTAGCTCTTTCGCGAGCGGCGGATTAGAAGGTGTGTTTTTATCCATTTAATAATCGGAAAAAATAGAAATTAAATGCATTGACATCAAAACGTGGAGACAAAAGTTTTATTTTCTTATCTCTCGCCGGCCTGTGCGTTAACAAGCGAGAGACAAGACACCAGCCCAAGGAGCAGGGTCGTACACTAAGTTTTCAGTTTCGCTCTGGTGTTTACTGTTATTGTGAAGTTCACAGAGACACCGTTTGGCAGACGGTGTCTAAAAATAGATTGCGCACTGATAAGCACAAGCAAAAGAGGTTGAAGATCACTCTTCGGTTTAGACTTGGAGCTGACACGACCGTACTAATTGAACGCATAAACTCCACTGAGTCTAAAAAATACTACATTGCACATTACAAATATTCCATTGCATACCTTTTGCCATATTTTCATAAATAATCCTTGCATACTTGTGTCGGGGGTTATAAAAGCGCTATTGCATAAATTTTGCGGAGGAAAGTAGCAGGGGTACAGATGATGTTCCTTATCGACACGGGAGCTGCTAAAAACTATACAGGGCCACTAAGAACCTTCTCGGCTTGGTCCCTGTCGAAAACCCATTCCCCGTTCACTCTATTCATGGTTCTAGCACCATCACACAAAAATTAATTTTGCCGATCTTTGGCAAGACCGCCCCATTTTTTCTATTAAATACCCTTTCGACTTTTGACGGCATCATTGGTTTCGACCTGCTAACGCAAGTCGGAGCTTCGTTGTGCCTGAAGGACAATGGTATCTGAGAAAATTCAATACCATAAATGCCCTGAGGTCAACCATACCAATGCAATTGACATCGATGCGCCACCAGTTGTCAGGTCAGCATTCTTAAAGATGTTAAAAAGAGCAATGCATTTGCGGACCCTAACGAGTCGCTCCCTTTCAACACTTCGGTCACTGCAACCATTCGTACGGTTGATGACGATCCAATATATTCAAAGTTATACCCCTACCCATTGGGTATAGCAGATTTTGTCGACTTCGAAATCAATTGCCTTCTTAAAGACGGTATTATTAGGAAGTCCAGGTCCCCTTACAACAACCCCATTTGGGTTGTAGACAAGAAAGGGACAGACGAGATGGGAAATAGAAAAAAAAGCCTGGTAATGGACTTTAGAAAGCTTAACCAAAAGACCATCGCCGACAAATACCCAATGTCGAGCATATTAATGATCCTCGCCAATTTGGGCAACCCCACTTATTTCACTACCCTTTACTTAAAGTCAGGTTATCACCAAATAACGTTGGCCGAGCGAGACAGGGAAAAGACATCCTTCTCAGTTAGCGGGGGGAAGTACGAATTCTGTCGCCTGCCGTTCGGGTTGAAAAATGCTAGAAGTATCTTCCAAAGAGCAATCGACGACGTTTTGCGTGAACAGATTGGTAAATCATGTTACGTATACGTCGACGACGTTATAATTTTTTCCAAAACTGAGGCCGACCACATAAGACATGTGGACTGGGTACTAAAGAGTCTTCACGACGCCAACATGAGAGTGGCATAGGAAAAATCCCATTTCTTTAAATCAAGCGTCGAGTACCTAGGGTTCATTGTAACAAAAGACGAAACAAGAACCGATCCCGAAAAAGTTAGAGCCCTGCAGGAATACGCTGAGCCAACGACGCTCTTTGATATAAGATCCTTCCTGGGGTTGGCCAGCTATTACAGGTGCTTCGTGAAAGACTTTGCAGCGATAGTACGGCCACTTACTGACATACCAAAAGGGGAAAAGGGAACGGTAAGCAAGTACAAATCAAGGAAAATTCCGATCGTTCTCAACGACACCCAAAGGCATGCCTTTGAAAAGTTGAGAAATATCCTCTCTTCCGAAGACGTTATGTTGGGTTATCCGGATTATAAAAAACCGTTTCATTGATGATGATTTAAAGAACGCTTAAAGATTATGAAAGAAAATATGCTACAAACGAGCGTGAGCTCCTAGCAATCGTGTGGGCGCTAGGGAAACTACGACACTACCTCTATGGAGTAAGGGATATAAATGTTTTCACGGATCACCAGCCTCTCATATTTGCAGTATCCGAAGCAAAACGCTAAAATCAAGCGCTGGAAAGCTTGCATCGATGAGATTGCTGCCAAATTGTTGTACAAACGTGGGAAAGAGAACTATGTCGCCGATGCCTTGTCTCGTCAGAACGTAAGCGCACTTGACAGCGTTGCAGCGCGTTCAGATGCGGGCACTGTTCATAGTGAAGAGTCAATGACATATACTATCGAGACGACAGATAAACCAGTTAACTGCTTCCGGAACCAGATTATTCTGGAAGAGGCACGTATCCCATTAAAGCGCATTTTCATGCTATTCGGTGAGAAAACCCGCCACAGAATCCAATTCACAGATAGAGACAACCTCAGAGAGGTGATAATAGGGTAGTAAATGCAATATGTTGCAACTTCCCAACTCTATCGTGCATTCAGGACGATCTGTTTAGGGCATTCCCCTCAACTAGATTCTGGCATTGTAAGAACATTGTCACAGACATTTTCGATGACAACGTGAAAAAAGAAATTGTCGTTGCGGAAAATAATCGTGCGCTTAGGGCTGCACAGGAAAATGTGAAGCAAGTCCTCGCCGATTATTACTTTCTCAAAATGTCTAAACTTGCGAATGAAACGATCCAAGATTGTAGGATCTGGCCAAAAGCAAAATATGTCCGACACCCTACTAGGCAAGAGTTGGGAGAAACCCCAATTCCCTCCTTCACTGGGGAAATGCTACTTGTCGATATCTTCTCGACTGACAAGAAGTATGTCCTTACGTGCGTTTACAAGTTCTCAAAATTTGCCATGGTGCAACCAATACCATGCCGCACGATCGAGGACGTTAAGTTGCCCTTGATGCAACTATTGAACGTCTTTCCACAAGCCAGGCAGATATACTGTGACAACGAACCGTCACTTAATTCAGAGACAATTCGATCACTCTTGTTAAACAACTATGGGGTCTACATCGCAAATGCTTTCTAAATCAAAACAGTCAAATTTGGAATATTTGTTCGAAATTCTTTAAGCAAGGAATAGAATGTTAATAACCGAAATTAACCTCATGCTTACGATCACCCTGGCAAAAGCCGAAATAGTAAACCCGGCCACGCAGACCTAGAGTCCATGTTCGTTAAACAGCTCACAGGTACAACTATTCACAGGTACTCATAGGTACAATTATTAAGGTCCTTTAATCGGTTAATGAATTACATTTTATAATAGAATATCCTAGAGTTAAGTTTATCTGCAAAAAGGTCACCATTTTCCCAGTAGCGCACAATGGAAGAATTCTTCAGCTGGCAGACAACATTGTGGCAGAGTGCGGGGGCCAAGTTTGGCCCGTCTTCAATTGAACAAGGACCACGACAACAACCTTCTGCAAAAGGGCTGCGAATCAAACGTGCGCCAGCAGCCTGCACTCGGGAGGTACCGCTTACTGCCAAACGCAGCCAAGCTATCTAGAGCCAGTCACAATTGTCGACGACGGGGTGATCACCATTAACGACCATCCCGCAACAGTGAGGTGTGACGGCAATATGGTGGTGAACATCTCAGGGACGCAACTGGTGACGCTCGACAACTTCGCCATGATAAATGACACTTCCATCCGCAATTGCAACAGTGCTCAGCGCAGACTTCCGGGGGTAGCTTCCGTACCTCAGCTCAACATTACCGGTATGTTATTATATTATATTATTAGTATTATTATTGTTATACTTAAACCAACAGCGAATAAACGAACCTTAATCAAAATTTAAACCAACAAACCAAATAGAATTGTCTGACTCGAACATAATTCAAATCGAGAGACAAATACACGCAGTTGAAGTCTTTAACGGAGATCCTAGCACCTTGTACACTTTCATTAGTCGCATTGACTTCATCTTGGCTCTGTATCATACCACAGAGGAAAGACAAAAGTTAATAATCTTTGGACACATTGAACGGAACATCAGTGGCGATGTTATTCTCCGAACCCTCGAAGTGACCAACCTCAGCAGCTGGAGTGAACTCAGAACCCAACTTATACTTAATTACAAGCCCCAAGCACCGAATCACTAACTTCTAGAGGAATTCAAGAACACACAATATCGAAGTAACATTCGTCATTTCCTTGAAGAAGCCGAAAGAAGACGGCAGATACTTATAAGTAAATTAGAACTAGAAAATAACGTTGCCGAAACCAGATTAATACAAACTAGCATCGAAAACCTAATTCAAAAACTCCCAAGTCAAATTTTCCTCAGAATAGTTAACTGTAATATTCCAAACTTGAGATCATTAATAAACATATCGCAAGAAAAAAGTCTTTATGAGGCACCAACCTCAAATAAGGATAATATAAAGTCAACTTCAACTTCAAACAAAAAACCAACAAATCCACAAAACAGGCAAATGAATAACCAAACTAGACCCTTTGCATCTTCCAACCACTTTATAACAACGTCTATCAACCCTATCACCAAGTACATTCTCATGTCAACATAGACCCATCCACAACTTTACATACCCATGACACAAGCACCCAGACCAAACCCAGCTTTTAACCGACAAAATATTTTTGACCAAATCCGTTTTGGACCCAGCCACACTAGCATGCCCACGAACTACAAACCGGAAACAAACAATAACCCAACAAAAAAACAGAGACCTTCAGACCGTGGACAGTCTAAAATGAGTCTGGAAGAGCTAAGATACCAAGAAGTAATGTCTAATGAACCCGAAAATCCTTATAATTATAACTACTATTATCCCTACTATCCAGAATATTTTCAACCTCAGCCTCGAACTATACCCCAGAATTAATTCAATAACAAGAAAACTTGTTCCGATTAGAACACCTAAACACAGAAAAAAAACAAAAACAAACGAACTTACTGATAAAATTCCAAGACATTCAATTTCGCGAAGGTGATAAGCTCACGTTTACAAATCAAGAAAAACATACCATCAACACTACACACAATATCCCCGTTTATTCTAAAGTTTATTGTTTCCAACAGACATATGAAAAGGAAGTAGAAGAACAAATCCAAGACATGTTAGAACAGGGCATTATCAGAGAAAGTAATTCACCGTATTGTAGCCCCATTTGGGTCGTATCTAAAAAGCTAGATGTTTCTGGACAGCAAAAGTTTCGCATCATAATAGACTATAGGCAATTGAATGAAATAACAATAAACGATAGATATCCTATACCAAATATAGACGAATTATAAGGAAAATTATGGAGGTCAAATTATTTCACAACAATAGATCTTGCAAAAGGCTTTCACCAAATATAAAAGGACTCAGAGTCAATAGCTAAAACCGCTTTCTCAACAAAATATGGACACTATGAGTATACACGAATGCCATTTGGGCTTAAAAATGCCCCCGCTACATTTCAACGATGTATGAATAATTTACTCCGTCCACTTCTAAATAAATGTTGTTTAGTATACCTAGACGACATCATAGTTTTCTCCACATTTTTAGAAGAACATCCTCAAGCCTTACAGGCAGTTTTCGAAAAATTATCACAGGCAAACTTAAAAATACAACTAAATAAATGCGATTTCTTAAAGCAAGAGACAACTTTCCTAGGACATGTCATTACTAAAGACGGGATCAAAACAAACCCGGATGAAATAAAAGCTATAGTAAAATACCCGCTACCCAAAAAATCTAAAGAAATTAAAGCGTTTTTAGGACTTACAGGCTTTTATAGGAAATTTATACCTAAATTTTCTGACATTGCCAAACCCCTGACTAAATACCTAAAAAAGGAGCAACAATAGATACCAATCGCGTTCCAAAAGTTAAGACTATTAATTTCCGAAGACCCAATCCTGAAAATACCGAACTTTAAGAAGAAAATTTACATTAACAACCGATGCCAGCAATGTAGCTTTAGGAGCTGTTCTATCCCAAGACCGACATCCTGTTAGTTACATAAGTTGAACATTAAATGAACATGAAGTCAACTATAGCGCTCTAGAAAAAGAATTACTAGTAATAGTTTGGGCTACTAAAACCTTCAGACACTATCTGTTAGGACGACATTTCGAAGTAGCTTCTGACCACCAACCCTTGTCCAGGCTACACAAACTAAAGGAACCTAATTCAAAATTAACAAGATGGAAGATTAGACTTTCAGAATATGACTTTGACATAAAATATATAAAGGGAAAAGAAAATTATGTAGCAGACGCACTTTTTAGAGTAAAGTGCCGAAGACGACAGTAGTAATTTAATAGGATTATCAGAGAAAGCTATTAATCAATACAAAAGACAAATCATCTTTACTAAAGGTCCCAATCGAAACTTATTTCAAAAAACAAATTATATACCTTTCCTACGAGGAAATGACCCTTGAAATAGCCAAACAATATTTACTCTATATTTACTACTATTACTATTTCTGTTCAAAAAACAGCGCTCTTTACATCGAAAAAGTTACGTTATGGAACTTCATGAAAATATAAAACCCATCAGCACACTGTACCCTCTCGCTACAATATATACAGAACTGTACCACATTCTAATACTAAAAAATGAAACAAATAGAACTTGCCATTAAGAGTAACAAATTCTGTTGAAACGCTTCTTGGCTTCACCATGCGCAGATGCTCTCAAATTTGTTTACTTAGCATAAATGTATTTCACCACTCAGAACTTTTGTGGCGTGATCAAAACCGTTTCTTGGTTTCTTGTATACAAAACCACTCTAGCATAAGTTAGTCTTACAGTCGATCTGAATCGAGACACATCGGTTTATATAAAAGTTTACAATAATATTTTTAATTCCCAAAAATTTTAGTTTTATTATTCTGATGTAAAATAAAGACTTTAATGGCGCAGCCGGTAGGATAGTTACAAATTGACAATTTTGGTGACCTCTAATAATTATTCCGTGAAACGAACTGATCGTTAACTGCAAAACCCAAATCGCTATATGCAACAAACTGTGCGCTACAATTGCTATATGCATCACAAACAATGCATGTGCTAAAATCGCTGTATTGATCAAACTGTGCGCTTAAATTGCTAAACTGCAAAACCCAACCGAAAAAAAATACATATTAAAGTGCAATAAGCATTAACTTTACACTATACGCGTAAACCATATTTTTTTTTTCAACATGACCGAGCAACAAAATGTGATGCTTTCGCCTGATACATTCGAAGACATTCTATACTCTTTGAATATAATCGAACGATTTAGTGGAGACAGAGCTTTGGCTCCCTTCTTGAACCAAGAACGACCGACTTACTGCAGCAAAATCAGATATTCCAAAATATCCGAAATCTAATAATAGGAGACGCACAGATGCTAGTTAATCGCCATCAACCAAATACTTGGAGTGCTCTTCGCCAACTATTGATCGAGAACTAAAATTCATGCACCCCATTGCCAACACTCATTGACCGTATCACAAAGGCTCAGTATAGAGGATCGATCCGTAAGCTCGTAGATTATTTAAAAAATATATCATATGAAATCACTGGTAAGCTAATGTTAGAATATATAAACGCAAACACTGTGATTTACACAGACCTAATGAACTCTAGTATAGAAACTGTTTTAATGGACCAGTTACCCATCGAGTTATTATTAAGATTAACTTTTGGGTTTAGAGAAAGCCGCAAAACAAAAAGGTCTTTATGACCTAGATATAAATAAAAAACAAAATAATGCTAACCCAAAAGCTCAAAAAGGTCCATCTATAAATAACAATCCCGTTCCTAAAGCAAGTTCCAATACTAACACACAAATAACACAAGCAGTGCAGAATAATACAAATCAACAATCGCAAGTAAATAAAGCTCAACCGGGTCAGAACCCCAGTTCCCATTTTAAAAAATCATATAAATATGACCAAAATAGGCCTATAGATAATGTTAGTCAGCAATCCAATGTACCAATGGATACTACAGAAAGCTATGCAAACGACGATTCGGATTTTCGGTCTCCAACGAAAAACCGGAACCGTAGTTATAAATATAAAAATAGCAGGAAAAATGTAAACTTGTCTAATCGATACAGGTAGCAGTATAAATTTAATAAAGACCAATTGGGGTCATAAAACATTAAAAAAAAAAAAACAAATATAAAAACTATAAATGGTCAAAAGAATCTTGATGAATATATAAATTGGCAAATTATAAATTTATTTAATTTCCAAACATTTTTCGTATACAACTTCTCAGATCAAATCAAATCTCTATCAATATAGGGTTACCTATCAATGATATATTGATAGGTAACCCTACTTTGATAGAGTGTCAGGCGAAAATTAAAAATCAGTTAAAAACTGTTACTTTAAATGGAATTTCCTTCAAAATGATAGAGACAATCGCAATAACTTATGACGAAGTCTTAATACAAGAAAATATTCAAGAGTACATAGGTGATGATAATTCAGGAAATGACATTAGGGATTCTCATCTCAATGAAGAAGAGAAATCTGGTCTACGTGAAATTATCAAAGAATTTGAATCGCTCAAATTTAATAAGACTAAAGCGCTAACCAGTACTTCAAAAATCAAACATATTATAAAAACTACAACTGAAGAGGCAGTATATAAAAAGCCCTATCCCTATCCCCAAATATTTGAGGAAAAGGTAAATAAACAAATAACTGATATGCTTAATCAAGGAATTATCAGAAAATGTAGCTCTCCTTATTGTAGTCCCATTTGGGTAGTACCCAAAAAATTAGGATGCCAGCGAAAAAAAGAATTCCGCATAGTCATCGATTGCCGTAACTTGAATCAAGTTACTGTTTCTGATAGATTTCCATCACCAAATAATTTATCTAGGAGTATAAATTAGGAAGATGTCTATATTTTATAGCTTTGGACTTAGCCAAAGGGTTTCATCAGATACAGATGGATGAAGAGTCCATCAGAAAAACTGCTTTAAACGAAAACAGGCTTATACGAATTTACTCGTATGCCATTCGGGCTAAAAAACGCCCCTGCAACATTTCAACGATTGATGAATGAGGTACTTAAAGATGTCTTAGAAGAACACTGTTTAGTATATCTAGATGATATTATAATCTTTTCAACCTCTCTTCAAGAACATCGTGTGAGTCTTCGTAAAGTTTTAGAAATGCTTAAAGAAGCTAACTTATTGATACAATTAAATAAATGTGAATTCCTTAGAAAGGAAACAAGCTTTCTAGGGCATGTTATCAATGAAAGTGGTATTCAGCCTAATCCAGATAAAATTAAGGCAATAGAAAAGTATTTTCTTCCAAAAACACCGAAAGAAATAAAGCCATTTTTAGGACTCTGCGGATTTTATCGTAAATTTATAAAAGATTTCGCTAAAATAGGTAAGCCCCTTACATTATATCTAAAAAAGGGAAGCATCTTAGCATCAAAATGTCGCCTTTAATGAAGCTTTCGCCAAACTAAAAGCTCTGATAATTTCAGACCCAATTTTGGCAAGACCATATTTTAACAAAGAATTTGCCTTGACAACAGATGCTAGTGACTATGCTCTAGGTGCTGTACTTTCTCAAAACAGCAAGCCAATAAGTTTTGCAAGTCGTACGTTAAAAAAACATGAGATCAGATATTCAACAATAGAGAAAGAATTGTTGGCCATTGTTTGGGCAACTAAATACTTTAGGCCATACCTATACGGACGACATTTTAAGATGAATAGTGATCACAAACCTTTACAGTGGCTTCATTCTTTAAAAGAACCAAATATGAAGTTGCAAAGGTATAAAATAAAACATAACGAATTCGATTTTGACATTAAACATATTGCTGGTAAAGAAAATAATGTCGCGGACGCTCTGTCACGCATTAAGCTAGAAGAAGCTAACGTACTAGATACAGTAACCATGGCAACTTGCCACAGCTCAAAGGAAAACGAAAACAATGGCATTCTATTGGGTGGCCCAAAAAGTAATTGCTGATTTTTCATATAGTCGGCGTTGACAAATTTTTTCAACGGCTTGTGACTCTGTAATTGCATTCTTTCTTCTGTCAGTTAGCAGCTGTTACTTTTAGCTTGCTTTATAAAAAAAAGTGCGCGAAATTTTGTTTACATTTGTTTGTTTGGCGTCAGCCTTTGGAGTGGTTTGAGCTGGTTCACCATGTTTGGACCATGATCGTTTTCGACTAAGGTTGTTGTAAACAATCCATTTTTCTTCTCCAGTTATGATTCGTTTTAAAAACGGATCGAATTCATTGCGTTTAAGATGCATATCACAAGCGTTGATTCGGTGTGTTAAATGAAATTCTTTCAATACATGTGGTACCCAAATATCAAGCTTTTTCACCAGTCCAAGACTTTTTATGTGATAATGAACGGTTGATTTTGGTATATTTAACTTCTCTCCTATCTCACGATCAGTTACATGACGATCCAATACGATTAATGGCTCATCTTTAAGTGAAAAATCTCCAGAACGGAATTTGCGCAACCAATTTTGACACTGTCTTCCTTTTAAGGCTTCATCACCATACACATCTCGTAACTTTTTAGCAACCTGCTCCGCGTTTTTTCCTTTACGTAAATAATAAAGTAAAATATGACGAAAATGCTCCTTTGTGGGCTCCATATTAAAATTGACGCCAAACAAACAAATGTAAACAAAATTTCACGCACTTTTTTTCTAACGCAAGCTAAAAGTAACAGCTGATAACTGACAGAAGAAAGAATGCAATTACAGAGTCACAAGCCGTTGAAAAAATTTGTCAACGCCGACTATATGAAAATCAGCAACTACTTTTTGGGCAACCCAATAATTACGGAAAAACCATTGAATACATTTAAAAAACAAATAATTTTTAATAAAACCACAAAAAATGAAATAAAGTCAGAAGAGTACTTTTGTAAATTAACTACAAAAAAAAAATTATAATACCATGACTGAACATTTTACAGCTAATATTATAAAAGAATACTTTTGCGGCGACACAACAGCTATTTTAATAGATAGTGAACCTGACTTCGCTTTATTACAAAGAGTATATGTCAAAATAATTGCCCCAAAAACTACAGTTCTAAAATGTAATAGAAACCTTTTAAATATATCAAATTTTGCAGAATTTAGCAACATAGTACATGATATTCATCAGGAACATATACATAGTGGTATAAATAAAACAATATTAAAATTTAAACAAAAATATTTCTATCGAAATTTCGCTTTAGAAATAAGAAATATAATAAATCACCGCACTATTTGTAATACCGCTAATCATGAACACCAAAGGACAGACAGACCCCTTACTCCTGAATGTAATGTAAATATTTGAGAAAAATATGTTGTAGATTTCTGGGAATTTTCGGGACAATGGTATCTAACTTGTATAGATATACATTCTAAACTGATAAAAGTTATTAAATCTTCAGATAGAGCCTGGATCGGATCCAAAAGTGCTTTATTGCAAATTTTTGACTCCATAGGCCCACCTAAAACCATTAAACTTGACAAAGACCCATGGCTAATAAATAAATCTCTTCAAAGTTGGTTAACAACAACATTCAATATTCAAATTGAAATTCCAACATGTAAAACCGGCATTGCCGATATAGAAAGAGTTCACGAGACATTGAATGAGAAAATGTCACACCTTACAAAATTAATGATAAACGCACATTATCTTTAATTAAAAATCTTGACGACCAAATGAAAGGTCTCTATCTCGCTAATCGATATAAACGTGGTCTTTTTAATATTGTAGGATCAGTATATAAGTTTCTATTCGGCACCTTAGATGATACTGACAGGGAAAAAATACAAAATCAATTAAATACCTTAAGCAATAATATTATTCAAACAAATGAACTAAATCATGTAATTAATAAAGTAAATGAAATAATTAAAACAATAGAAAACACAAATATTAGAAATACACAAATAACATACTTAAACGAAAATATTGATTATTTTACTAATTACGTTGAGACACTTGAGTTAGCATTGCAATTAACAAGACTCGCCATATTCAACCCAAAACTTCTTCATTATGATTATTTAAAAGATATAAATGCTAAAGAACTACTAAATATAAAAACTTTAGCCTGTTTAAAACAAGAAACAAATGAAATTTATATATTGTCACACATTCCCAAAGCAATTAAACCATACCCAAAATATAAAATTATAAAATACCCAGACCAAAATAGAGAATGGCTACATTATAATTTCGAAGACGAATTCTATTAAATAGACGGAGTCGTTTACAATATTAATAACAAAGTAATTAAATATAAGTGCATAATTGGAATTATTAAAAATATACAAAGAAACTGTTTGACTAGTAAAGTTGATTTAACACAATTTGTACACCTAATTATGCACCTAATATTATAATTACTTATAATTTAACAAATCCAAATTTAAATCAAGATTGTGACGTAAACAAAATACAAATGAAAGGAAATCAGCTAATAAAAATTTATGATTGTACCCTACAATTCAATGAGTTGTCGATTTCAAATGCCTACTCTGATTATTCATACCCTGTATTTTTAGAAAATAATATAACTAAAATCACACTGTTATCAAACATAGAAACAAATGAAACAATATGGCAAGAACAAAAACAAAATATTCAATTTAAAATTATAAGGTTTTCTTTATTGTCTAAAATATTATTTATATTGACATACATTATATTCAAATTCAAATCAATACCTAAAAAATTCTTGATAAAAACTATAAAGACAAAAGAGCACGAGGACGTGCTCCAAGACAAAGAAGGGAAGAGTGACGTTATGGAACTTCATGAAAACATAAAACTCATCAGCACACTGTACCCTCTCGCTACACACATTCCAATACTAAAAAATGAAACAAATAGAACTTGCCATTACGAGTATCAAATTCTGTTGAAACGCTTCTTGGCTTCACCAAGCGCAGATGCTCTCAAATTTGTTTACTTAGCATAAATGTATTTCACCCATCAGAACTTTTGTGGCGTGATCAAAACCGTTTCTTGGTTTTTTGTATACAAAACCACTCTAGCATAAGTTAGTCTTACAGTCGATCTGAATCGAGACACATCGGTTTATATAAAAGTTTACAATAAAATTTTTAATTCCCAAAAATTTTAGTTTTATTTTTCTAATGTAAAATAAAGACTTTAATAATGCGATACAGACTTTGAAATGATTCAAAAAGCGTATATTTTAAAGAATTAATTCTAAACACACACGAAAAACTCTTACACCCTGGAATACAGAAAACTGTAAAACTTTTCAGTAAAACATCCTACTTTCCCAATAGCCAGCTCCTCATTCAAAATATAGTTAACGAATGCCAAGTTTGTAACCTAAAGAAAACAGAACACCGTTATACAAAAATGCCAATGAAAGTCACCCCTAAACCTGAGCTTTGCCGCGATAAATTTGTAATAGATATTTATTCTTCCGAAGGAAACCACTATTTGAGTTGTATCGACATCTATTCTAAATTCGCCACCCTTGAACAGATAAAGACAAAAGATTGAATGGAATGGAAAAATGCTCTAATGCGCATATTTAATCAGTTGGGGAAACCTAAACTCCTTAAGGCAGACAGAGATGGTGCATTCTCTAGCTAAGCCCTTAAATGTTGGCTTGAAACTAAAAACGTAGAACGACAACTTAACACTACGAAAACAGGTGTTGCAGACATAGGAAGACTCCACAAAACGATAAACGAAAAAATCCGTATTATAAAAAACTCCGACGACAGTGAAGCTAAACTACGAGGGTCGTTTGATAAGTCCGTGACTTTTTGAATAAAATATATTTTTTTCGTCAAAGAAGCGTTTTATTTCTCAACATAATCTCCTTTTAGCTCTATACATTTAGTCCAGCGTTTTTCCAATTTTTTTATTCCTTCCAAATAATAGGTTTTCTCAAGGCCCTCAAAATAGTCGTTTGTTTCTGTGATGACCTCTTCATTTGACCCGAATCTCTTACCGCCGAGCCATTTCTTCATGTTTGGAAACAAAAAATAGTCACAGGGGGCTAAATCTGGAGAATATGCTGGATGGGGTAGCAGTTCGTAGCCCAATTTATGAAATTTTGCCATGCTGACTACACACGTGTGCACCCGTGCATTGTCCTGATGGAACAGCACTTTTTTTCGCCAAATGCGGTCGTTTCTGCTTCAAATCAATATCGAATCTGTCCAAAAGCTCTGAATAATATTCGCCGGTGATCGTTTTACCCTTTTCAAGGTAATCGATGTGAATGATACCTTGTGCATCCCAAAAAACTGTGGCCATGACCTTGTTGGCCGACAGACCCACCTTGGCCTTCTTTGGTGCACGTTCACCCGGAGAAACCCACTGTCTTGATTGTTCTTTGGTCTCTGGTGTGGTGTGGTGGATCCATGTTTCGTCTACGGTAACGAAACGGCGCAAAAATTCGTTTGGATTGCGGTTGAACATCGCCAAACACTCCTTTGAAATGGTCACACGGTTGCGCTTATGGTCGTGTGTGAGCAATCGCGGCACCCATCGCGCGGAAAGCTTTTTCATGTCCAAATATTCATGTAAAATGTGATGTACCCGTTCAGTTGAGATGCCTACAGCCTCAGCTACCTCACGCACTTTCATTCTCCGATCATCCAATATCATTCCATGGATTTTGTCGACGATTTCTGGCATGACGACCTCTTTTGGGCGACCTGAACGTTCGGCATCACTTGTACTGGTACGACCACAACGGAACTCAGTAAACCATTTCTTAACCATTGAAATTGATGGTGCAGAGTCCCCATAATATTTATCAAGTCTTTCCTTGGTTTCGGTGATGGATTTTTTACGCAAAAAATAATGCTTAATTAGCACACGAAATTCACTTTTTTCCATTTTCGTTAAAATTCACGAGATCGTCTGCTTTCAATGCCTATAAAACGCAAACCAAAAAACGCAGCTTTCTCAAAATTTTACAGTCAGCTGTTAATCGATAACTGCTGACAGGAGCAGTGTTGTATTTAGAGCAGGTGCGCGGCAAATACAAAAAGTCACGGTCTTATCAAACGACCCTCGTATCAAAATAGAAACAATTCTCTACATTTACAATCACAAAACTAAACACGATACTACTGGACAAACTCCCGCTCACATATTTATTTATGCTGAACAACCAATTTTAGATACACAACACAATAAAGAAAATAAAATTAATGAAATAAACAAAGATAAAACAGAATATAACGTCGACACTAGATACAGAAAGGGACCGTTACAAAAATGAAAATTAGAAGACCCTTTTAAATTAACAAAGAACGTCGAACAAACCGACGTAGACCACTACAAAATCACCAATAGAAATAGATAAACACACTACTAAAAGACCCAATTCAAAAAACAGAACACAATTAATCAACTTCCCACTCTACAGGCCCCTAGGTCATCATAATACTCCTCCTTACTTCTGCAAAAGTAAGCCAAACCCAACAACTTCAAATCAACAACATTGACACTAACCATGGATACCTCTTATTTTCCGATAAACCAATTCAAATGCCTTCAGAATATGAACATCATTGTCTTCGCGTAAACCTTTCCGATATAGATAACGTAACCCACTATTTTAACAATAAAATAACTAATTACGCTAATATTTCACAAATTGACCTTTAACACAATAAAATGCGAAGAGAACTTAATGGTATAACCTTACACCAAACAAATAGATAGAAACGAGGACTAATTAACATAATAGGATCCGCGTTTAAATATCTATTTGAAACACTAGACAATAACGACCAAACAAAGATTAAGAAACAATTAGAATCAGTAGCAACGAGTTCAATAAATCTACATGAAATAAACGATGTAATCCAGCTCATGAACAGTAACATACAAAAAACAAAAGAATTTGAATACGAACATAACAGAGAACAGTTAGTATACGAAGTTACCCAATTTACCGAGTATATAGAAGACATTGCAATGAGAATGCAACTTTCGCGACTAGGACTATTTAATCCCAAATTACTTAATAACGACAAATTAGAGAACGTTGACAGTAGTAACATATTACAAATTAAAACATCAACCTGGATTAATACTATCCAAATACTTAACATAGCACATATCCCTATTAAACAAAAATTGTTCATACCATGAACATAATACCCTACCCAGATAGTAACGGTTATCAGCTTGATCACAATGAAAAAGATACTTACTATGAAGAACATGGTAAAATCTATAACCAAAATTGTAAAGAAATAAATAACGAATATATTAAGAATATTATAAAAAGAACCAAACCAATATGCAATTTCGTCCCTACAACAGCCAACCAGGTAATTAAATATGTAGAACCAAACAATGTCCTTACTTCGAATATAAAAGGTACTATTATAGAACAAGATTGCCAAGAAATAAATAAAAATATAACAATTAACGGCAACAAAATAATAAAAATAAAACAATGTAACATTAAAAAAACCAGCTGAATCCCGAAATAAATCGAACCCCTTTTTACACACCCCTTGAACTAACAAAAATAAAACCAATAGAACATAGGGACATTGTAAAACTAATATCAAATAATAATATTACAGTCTCTATAATTGTATCACTTATTAGCCTTACATCTTATATCGTTTGTATCTACTTAAAACTAAAAACAACAAAAATAACTAAAGAAAGACAAGATACAAACACAACTGCATTACCAAGATTATATGCGTCAACCCCAATAGAAGCATAAGCTTCCTTTTAAGGGGAGGGAAGTAGCATAATATGCTTCTCATATTACGCTTACATAAACTTAAATCTAACAATAACAACGCACATACAATCTTGCGCGTGAATAAATACATAACATAACGTAACGAAACTTGAAACCCACAATAAAATAAAGCGCATGATTGTTGTATAACTTTATCATTCTTTTTGCATGCACTTAAACACAAATAAATAAAAATGCTGACAAACACATTTCCGTTTCTCGCGACTCACTTCGAGCCGATCAAAACTCTGTACATTTAGTCTTAAGCTGACAGTTTTTAAATAAAGACGCTCATCGAAATTTTTCGTGTTTCGAATTATAGTGGCTTCAGCTTTGATCTTTGTCTTTGTTACTGACGGATCATTTATTTGACTCAAAAAAATAATAACTACGTAAGTATATATATATATATATATATATATATTTTAAATAAAATAACTACACTAAGTTACGTTATTTTTCAAAAGGAGGGAGATGTAGTATGCGTACATAGCGAGTGTTTACTGTACTCAAGTACAATGACTTAAATCAATCAAATATAAGTACAAACACATTGGCAGTGCTAACGTAAACAATAATGTTCAAGTGGAAGTGTAATATGATCAATACTAATACTTATAACCCACACTGCATAAGTGCATGGTCTGCATTCTTATACTAACCAAACGTTATTACATAAACAATGCGCACATAGTATACTCTCAATATTCACTTTGAATTCTAATTTGCTGTTGCTTAGCAGAACAGCAATACATATAAATTAACCCGTAACATTATGCTGCCGCATCGCGCAATAAGTCGCTAGCGTGGGAATGCTGACCTCAGCAGTTATGGTCAGCGTTCCGGGTGCATTGCGCTTTGACGAACGTTGCAACAGGTTGCAACGTAACAGCATTGGTCAGCATTCTGGGTAACAGAAGTGGTGACGCCGACAACGCAGCTGGCGACAGAAGACTTCTTGTAGAGCTTCATTTAATTTTGTAAATCAATCTAAATATACTCTTGAATAAAGCGAGGCGTTCGCCCATAGAAAATACAATTGTTCTTTTAGTTAACTCGGTCGGTATCAAAAACCTAATTGGCGCCCAACGTACAAAAAACTCACAGAGTTCGTGCGTGCAAAATCCAGACATAATAAATTAAACAAACAAAAAACCCACAAAACAAAGTAACCGCAAAGCTTGGACAACACAAGCAACTAAACGCGTTCGTGTGTGCAAAATCAAAAACGCTAAGCAGCAACAGCAAAATCCAGTAACAACTGAACGTGGTATAGTGGCACACGCAAATATTCGACAGCTGCGTGGGAACTTCGCCGCACTCGACAGCGATACAGTTACATCTGCAAACACTCGACAGCTGCGTGGGACATTCGCCGCACCTGACTAAGATATTGAACGTAGCATCATGTAAGTGATTTGATAGATGAGACTAAAGTTATATGACAACATAAATAAAACTTAAAATAAAATACGACAAAATTTGAGCCGAGGCGTTTTTAAGTTATCATCGAAAGTAAGCATAAGAAGAATACAGTGTGTTGTCTCGTCGTCTGTCGATCGCGCCCGACCGTAAGATACCATTCGTAGTTGCACTAACTAGTATTAACTCGCTCTCACGCACACATAGAGACACACACACAAAGGCTAAAACGATGCAGACGATATGCTGTAATGACGCGGGCAACAGAACTATGAAAAACGTTTTCTTTAATAACTTCTGTATTTATCGCCCGATCAGATTGTAATTTTGGGATTGGGTGCATATTATCAGCATATTTACGTGTTCTAGCAGAAATCTGTAACCTAAATACTATCCTTAATATTAAAAAATTATCGATTTGCGTGGGCGGTGGGCGTCGCACCTCAAATTTGAAACAATCTTTATTCGCGCATTATTTACAGGAACTATCATGCCAAATTTGGTGTCTGTAACTGTAATACTTTCCTAAATATTCGTAAATTATTGATTTGCGTGGGCGGTAGGCATGGCACCTCAAATTTGAAATCAATTTCATCTGCGCATGACTTATAGGAACCATCACGCCAAATTTGGTGTCTTCATTTCGGGTCTTAAGAGACCACTCAAAGTTTTCCGGCTCAGCCGAAGGATCTAGCATCCGCTTTAGCATTAGCTAGGGAAGCGGAAGCTAGCATTGAGCGTAGCATGTCTTCGGCCTCTTACGCCAAAGCCATGGCAGAAAGGGAGCAATTAAATAAATACCATACGAAACGCCGCCATGCAAAACAGTGAAAACATAACAGGAACAAATGGCGGCTGTGAGAAAAACCATCACTTCTTTAGGTAGCAGCAGAACAGTAATGGTTACCAGGAAAAAAAACAAAGGAAATGAACAGGGACAGGCCCCAGGTTTAAACAGCGTACTAACTTCCCCAGACCTCAGGGTAGCAATGAGCACGCCCAAAAGAGACCAAATACGTCCGAGAGAGCGACAGAACAAACACGCCAGGAGCAATGTTTTGCAAAAGGCCCCAGACCATACAGAACCAATTTACGATAGGTAGCAGAGGCTGCTGTGAGTGAAATTGAGGAAGACAGTGGGTCACTGGCTGACAATGACTCAGTGCATTTTTTAGGGAACAATCCCGACTGCCGTACATCAAACGACAGTTGGGTGGGAGAATTCTTATTAACACAGGGGCTCCAAAAAATTACATTAGGCCCATAAAGGAGCTGAAAAAAGTAATTTATGGCGATAAACCCTTCACTGTGAGCTCGGTACATGGTTCGAGCAAAATAACAAACAAATGGCTTATGCAAATTTTTGGGCTTGACACACTCTGCACGTTCGATGCCATTGTAGGCTTTGACTTGTTAACACAAGCAGGGGCGGCATTGGACCTTCAAAATAATTTTATTAAATACCAAAACAAATTAGAGCAATTAAACTTCCATTAAAGTGACAGTGTAAGCTTCACAGATGTTAACCATATAGTAGTGCCCATATCCGTCAAAAAGGAATTCAACTGCATGATATTGAGAAGGTCAAGGGTGCTTTTGACCTCTAACGAGGCATTACCCTTTAACACTTCAGTTATTGCCACAACTCGCACCATTGATAACGAACCCATATATACCAAACTATATCCGTACCCGATTAGAGTCTCTGATTTCGTTAACAACGAGATCAAGGCACTGCTCAAAGATGGTATTATTAGACCATCCAAGTTCCTATATAACAGCCCCGTTTGGGTTGTAGACAAAAAAGGGTTTCACAACGATGTCAGCAAAAATAAACGATTGGTAATCGACTTCAGAAAGATAAACGAGCGACCTATAGCCGATCGGTACTCAATGCCAAGCATTCCAATGATTCTTGCGAATCTAAGTCGACCATGTGAAGCATATTGACACATATTGGCGTTGGAGAAACTAATAAAAACGGGGCAAAAACTGACTCGGAAAATGTTAGAGCCATACAGGAATATCTTGTGCCTAAAAGCTTGTTCAGTTTACGATTATTCCTTGGCCTAGCCAGCTATTACAGAGGATTCGTTAAGGACAAATTCCGATTCCGGTGAAGAATTAATAGTTCCCCGTTCAGCTATCAGACACTATGCTAACTGTTCAGTTATTCTGAATGGACGAATGTTCGACAATACCTTTGAATATAGAGGACGTGCTAAACATTACGGTTCTGTAGTTTCCTAACATCCTCACCAACCTGTCACGAAGCGACTTTAACGAGAACAGACTAATCATGAAAGATATAAACACGAAATTTCAAATATGGAGCACACAAAAACAGTAGGGGACTCATTTTAAAATATTGTTCACATGTGTGAACTTGGCCTTCATTGAAATCGCAGCCCTGTCTGTACAAAGAGAAGGATGATTTTTCTCCCCGCTGTTACTCCCGTCATACCAATTTGGCCAGAAGTTTGCAATGCACGTTAGGAGACATCTCCGACCCTTTACAGTATATATATTCTTAATCAGCATCAATAGGGGAGTCGAACTGCCCGTCCGTCCGTCTGTTGCAACGCAAACTAGTCTCTCAGTTTTAGAGCTATCTTGATGAAACTTGGTATACATGCTGTTCATTGCTGCACGCTGTAAATAAGTCGGAGCCGGATCGGACCGATATATCGTGTAGCTGCCATAGAACTTATCGGTCGAATTTTGTTATTTTTTAAGATATCGCTATTATATTGGTATTCCGATATATGTCTTAGTATGTCCCTCAAAGGCTGTCGACATTTGATCGAAATTAGACCAATATATCGTATAGCTGTCATAGAAACTATCGGCCGATATATGTCTAAGTTCCTGATATATTGTATGTCTAATTACAATACATATGCCCATTAAATGTTATGCATTATTGGCTGATTTAATATGTGGAGTAACTGCAATCGTATAAAATCTTCGGCGTGTCGAAGGTAGCCTTTCTTTCTTGTTTTTTATTGCAATTATATTCTAGACGCCCTTGAAGTTTTGCACACAGGCGATGAAGCAGGGTATACTATGAACGCGCCGTACTATAGATGTTGTTACTTCTGCAAAAGCATATTGGAAACAGAACCATATTTTCCAATTTTTACATACGCCAATGATTTTTACGTTCACAAAGAGATTAAATTAAACGGCCTTGCAACAGTGTTTAACCCTACTTGTAAAAAAAAAATTTTTTAAACGCACCTCACGTTGCAGCTTACGCCGTTCCACTTTAAGTTCTGCCTCTGCTTTCTCTGCCGCTTCTGCCGTACTTTTGTACCGTATGACTTGCGTCTCCGAACGTGCCAAACTTGCTTGGAGACTAGCAATTTCCTGCTCTGACTTTTGCAGTTTGTATTTATAATCTGATATAGTTTTGTTGGCTTCCCCTTTGAATTAAATTTATTCGTAAAAAAATAGGTTTAAAAATACAACCTTTTTACTTACTTTGCATCTCGTAATCATCATCAGACCCCCAGGAGCCGTTAAGTGAAGAACCTCTTCCCAATCTTCCTTCAGTTTTATACGAAGTCAACTCATCATGCAGCTTTTTCACTTCAGTTAACAGGCATTGTTTTTCTTCTGTAAATTTCGTAAGTCTTACATCTGAAAAATGTTTTAAAAATTAAGCTTTGCATTATGACAATATCTCTTAAGGAATAAATACCAAGTGACCCTTGCACGGACGCCAAAATATTAGAGTTTTCCATACTGACTAAGGCTCGCTTAGCATCACTACCATCACTATTTTCAATGGCAACTATAACTAGACCGTGCTCAGCTATTAGCGCATCCCGTTCGTTTAATTGACCTTGAAGCAGATTTAATTCAAGTGTTGTGCGATCCAAATTTCGTTTAAGAGTGTTACAATCACGAAACTTATTTTTTAGCTCACGCTGGAGTTGTGCAAAAGACTCTTGGATGGTTTCATTTTTATCTTTAAGTAACTTAACTTCGTACGTTTGTGATGATCGGTCATTGTCAAGCTGCGCATTTGTTATCATCGCCTTTCGAAAACGTTCTTCAACATCCTACAATAAAAATTAATTTAAGTACAATATAAGATATAAATTTAGTATACTCTCAATTTATGGCATTAGTTTTAACCAATCATTCGCTATTTTTTTTTAACGGTTCGGAGCGATTAGATTTCAGACTCGATGATCAAATGAACAAATGAGGAGCACACAGTTTAAGAGTAAGATAGCAATATGCGACAGAAGACTTGAAAATCGTTTGTGTTTTTGTAACGGATTTCCAAAACTGTAGCTGACTGTCGCTCGACTTTAACTTTCATCACATTTTAAAAGTATAGGTAATATAAACAAATATAAACATGTCAGAACGGCTACAGTCAAGTGTTGACTGTATAAGACCATGGATTTTCAAGGTTATGAAAAAAATCTGAGTTAGAAAACTGTTGTTGGTAAACGTGTTTTTCAAAGAAGAATAATAAATAACACATATAATTTTCAGTTAGACGCCAAGTAGTCCAAGCAGTTGGAAAAAAACACTGCTTAGAAAAAACACTGCTTGCTTGCTTGCTTGCAGGGGGCGCAGTGTAAATCTATATGAAACGTTGAATAACTTTTATTTTCTTTATCCGATCGGAATCAACTTTTCAGCCATCGTTTAGGTGGTGATAATTATCATTCACACCAAAACTGAATACTCTAGCTTTATTATTGCGCTTGCTATACGGTTTATCGATTTGCGGGGGCGGAAATTGGCGTGTCCCAAATTTTAATAACAATTTTACAGCGTATGATTAAAATAAGTGTTATCACCAAATTTGGTGGCTCTAGCTTTTTTAGTTTTTGAGATATAGGCGCTTGTAATACGGTTTTTCGATTTTCGGGTTCGGAAGTAGGTGTGGCCCAAATTTTAATACAAATTTTACAGCGTATGATTCACATAAGTGTTGTCACCAAATTTGGTGGCTGTAGCTTTTTTAGTTTCTGAGATATAGGCGTTCATACAGACGGACGGACGGACAGACGGACAGACAGACATGGCTTAATCGACTCGGCTAGTGATCCTGAGCAAGAAATTTAATCTAATCTAATTTAATTATACCCTTGCAGATATTAATTTTGCCTAGAAGTTTGCAACGCACTTTAGGACACATCTCCGGCCCTAAGTAAGTATATATATTCTTAATCAGCATCAGCGGGGGAGTCGAACTAGCCATGTCAGTCTGCCTGCCCGTCCATCTGTTGCAACGCAAACAAGTCTTTCAGTTTAGAGCTTTGTTGTTAGAACTTGGTATAAGTTGCTGCACGCTGTAAATTGGATTGGACCAATTTAGCTGCCATAGAACCTATAATTGTCATAGGACCTATCGGCCAATTTTTGTCATTTTTGAAGATATCGCCACAAACCGTTCCCGATATATGTGTAAATATGTTCTTTAAAGAACCTTGTCCGGTCGAATTTGGATTTTTTTTAAATAATGCTATGAAACTTTTCCTAGCTATATTTAAGTATGTCTTTCAAATGCTATGCACAACTTATAAAAGTTGGATCTACTCATATCATATAGCTGCCATAAAACCTATCGGCCAACATTTATCATTTTTCAAGATATCGCTATGAAACTTTCTTGATATACTATTAAATGCTGTGAAATTTTATTAAAATCGGACAGATATATCATTAAGCTGCCATAGAACCTATTAACCGATATATAATATTTGGAGTCATTGCAAGGGTATGAAACCTTTGGCGTCCCGAAGGTAGCCTTTATTTCTTTTTCGGCCGATAGGTTTTACGGCAGGTATACGATAAGTTGGTCGAACGTTCATATGATGTTCAGAACACACTTAGACATAGCTAAGAAAAGTATCATAGCGGTATCTTAAAATATAACGAAATTCGACCGATTGTTTCTACGGCAGCTATACGATACACTGCGCGTTATCAGATTAACGCTCCCTGAATGGCTCCGTTTCTTCTTATGTTCTGTATTTCGCCATTGCACGAAAATTCGTCAATGTTGTTGTTTTTTGTTCACTGAAATTCCCTCTCTCTTTCAGAATTAAAAAGAGATCTTGAGAAGAACCGTTATCTTTTTTATTCTGCTTTGTTTTACTTTCGGCTCAAAATTAAACACGTGTTTTGCATCATCAGACTTGCGCCCCCAAATGCAGTTTTGATTATCTTCCATAATTTGAAAGGTGGGAGAATAAAATTTTTTATGCTGTTAAATTGAAAAGTTTGCTTTAATTTAGCGCAAAAAATGGGAAAAGGAACGGTGTTATCCATGCAGGAAAAATCCAAAATCATGGGTTTCTATGAATGCGAGCTGTCTTTTCATAAAATTGCAGAGAAAACCGGCAGCCAGCTTTATTAAAAACAAGGAAACTTATGAAAAAGACTATAAAGGTGGCAATAACCATGCCGTTACCGCGGCAGATTACAGGTCTATACTTCGAATTGCTTCCGATTCCCACGGATCCTCCGCCAAAATACTAGAAAGAAGTGGTGTAAACGCGAGGAAATCGACGATTCAAAGGGTGATTAAGAAAGCTGAACATTTAAAACACAAAAAAAAAAAACTGAAAAAAAACGCCTCTTAATAAGTTGCGAAATGAAGCACCCCTGAGTTTTGCTTGAGCGCATTTGACCTGGTCTAAGGAGTGGCATTATGTCGTATTGTCGGACGAGAAGAAATTTAATCTGGAGAGACCAGACGGCTATAGTTATTACCATCATCATTTGCGTAAAGAGGAGCACATTTTGGATCGCTTACACAGTCGGGTTAGAGGTGTCATGATATGGGGCGCAATATCCTAATATGGGCCCTGTGAATGGCAGTTTTTAACAACAAAAATGAACGCGAAAGATTATAATTGTGTATTAAAAACGGCATTTCTCTACTTTAAAAACGTTTATGGAAATCTAGAATGGCATTTTCAGCACAACAATGCCCCGATCCATACCATACGGTCCGTAGTATAAAAATATGGATACAAAGTGAAAAAATGAAAGTCCTGGAGTGGCCGCCGTACTCCCCAGACCTTCATAGGTGGTTGGCTAGGGAGGAGTATGAGGGTGGTAAACAATATGCCACTAAAGAATAATTGATCACCGGAATAAAACTCGCTTGGTCTACGATTACTTTGGATTACCTACAAAAACTATATGATTCACTTCCCAGACGAATGTGTGAAGTCCTTGAACACAAAGGAGGATCAACTCATTATTAATTTCCTATAAAAATATTATAATTTAAATATTTAAGTATTAATTATCACATTTTTTTCGAATTGAATCGAACTAACTTAAATTATCGCGGGGGCGCTATCCCGATGATCCGATTTTTATTTACCCATTTATAGATTGTTTTTCTTTTTTATTTAAATAAAAATCTAAAAAAAAACAAACTGCTTCCCATATAAACTTTTAATTTAAAGAATTATTAAACTTTTGAGGGAAAAAAATTTCCAAAACTCTAGCTTAAACAGTTTTCTAAATATCTCACATCAAAGATGTTTGCTCAAGGGGCGCTAACCTGATGACGCGCAGTGTATATCTGTCCAACCTCGATAATAATGTTTACAGCCTTTAAAGAACATACATAAACAGATAAAGTTTTATGGCTATATCTTGAAAAATGACAACAGACGGACATTGCCAGTTCGACTTTCCTATTGATGCTGATTACAAATATATACATTCACTTGATAGAATCGAAGATGTCGCCTAAGCTACTTTGCAAAATTCTGGCCAAAATTAATATACCTTCTGCAAGGGTGTTCTAATAGCAGAGGGCAAGTTTCTGGTGCGAAAGCAAAGTGTAATTTTCAAGAATTTTAGTGTAACTGTTTTGTGCGGGCATTTTGCGCACGTTGTTTGTACTTTTCTGTTTTCTGTTTAAAAGAATTTCCCGAATTTTTAATCACACTCGAAATCAACCCGAAATCAAAACACATAACTAAATCAAAGGGAGGCAATGAGCAGAAAAGCTCTTCTGCTCCCGAGTGCGTTCATTAAATTCAAGCAAAATTTGGTGTCTCTAACTTGTATACTATCTAAACAGACGGACGGACAAGGCTAAAAAAACTGGGCTAATGATCCACAGTAAGAGTATATTTTTCGTGAGGTCTGCCACGCTTCTTTTACAAATTTTGAAAACCCTTATTTTTTACCATTTTCATAAGTCGAAGGGTATATAAAATTTATTTTGGATGGGCTTGGATTTGAATCCGCAACCGTTCAGTACTATTGCTTTTGCACTCCGCCACTCAACTCATTCGGCCACTACACAATTACGCAACATTCGTGGTGCTTGCTACTTGTAAAACCACATTTTTATACCCGCTACTAATAGGGTAGAAGGGTATTAGAACTTTGTTCAAACCGAAAATGTATATATAACAGGCAGAAGGGGACATCTCCGACCCCATAAAGTATATATATTCTGGCTCAGGATCACTAGCCGAATCGATTAAGCCATGTCCGTCTGTCTGTATGAACGTCCAGATTTTAGCTATTACAAAAGCTAGAGACACCAAATTTGACATGATGGTTCCTGTATACCATACGCAGATCATGTTTACTTCAATCAATCGATAATTTACGAATATTAAGGAAAGTATTACAGTTAAAGATACCAAATTTGGCATGATGATTCCTGTTAATCATGCGCAGATGATGTTTATTTCAAATTTGAGGTGTTACGCCCACGCAAATCGATCATTTTTGAATATTAAGTAAAGTATTTAGGTTACAGATTTCTGCTTAAGAACATGTAAAGATGCTGATAATATGCATCCAATTTCAAAATTACAATCCGTATATATATTCTTAATCAGCATCAATAGGGGAGTCGAACTAGCCATGTCCGTTTGTCCGTCCGTCCGTCTGTTGCAACGCAAACTAGTCTCTCAGTTTTAGAGCTATCTTAATGAAACTTGGTATACATGCTTCTCATTGCTGCAGACTGTAAATAAGTCGGAACGAGCCGGATCGGACCGATGTATCGTATAGCTGCCATAGAACCTATCGGCCGACTTTTGTCATTTTTTAAGATATCGCCAAGAATAGATATCGCAATCTATGCTATTCAAAGCTGTCCAAATTTGATCAAAATCGGACCGATGTGTCGTATAGCTGCCATTGAACCTATCGGCTGATTAGCGTAATTTTTTAAGATATCGCTGTAAAACTTTTCTGATATATGTCTAATTATGTCCATTAAGTGCTATGCGAGTTTTGTCAAAATTGGACCGATATATCGTATAGCTGCCATAGAACCTATCGGTCGAATTTTGTAATTTTTTAAGATACCGTCATGAAACTTTTCCTAGCTATGTATGTCTAAGTATTTCCTTTAAAGGCTATAAAAATTGTATTTTGTATTAAGAGAAACTGCAATTGTATTAAACCTTCAGTGAGCCGAAGGTAGCCCTTATTTCTTATTTTGATATGAACTTGGTCTGCCTATGGTATAAAGGTTTTGTAATAGCTGAGATCTCGACATACGTCTCCTTGAGCCTATTACATACTTTTGCACAAACCTTTTTCGAACATTTTCAATGGTCGAATGTTATAATTAATAACCTTTTCCAGAACGCAGTTCAAATCAACGAATTTAACGATGTAATAAAAGTAGTCAATAGAAGTATTGAATTAATAAATCATTTAAGCGCAATTAATGAAGGTGGTCGTAGGTTGGAAATTTTAATATTCAATTTGCAACATTTTACTGAATACATCGAAGACATAGAACTCGGTATGCAACTCTCAAGACTATGCATTTTTAACCCCACATTATTGAAACACGACCCCTTATCACATGTAAATACTGAAAAACTGATACACATTAAAACTTCTACTTGGCTAAAAACGGATTTGAATGAAAAACGTTTTATTTCCCATATTCCTAGAGATATTATAAAACAGCACATTTATGTATTGTACCATACCCAGACAAAGACAACAACATACTAATAAAAGATGTTTATGATAAATTTTACATTCAAAAGAATCAAGTTCATAATCAATATATCAAAGAACCATTATTAAAGAAGTGTATTACAAGCATACTTAATCAAACACCAACTGAGTGTAGATATTCTAAAACCCATAGCAACCTTAAAATTGCATAACTCATAGAGAAATCATAATAGAAGGGGATAACATAATGAAAGCTTTTAACTGTTCCGTTCAAATAAATAACAGATAATTTCTTAATAACAAGCACAACATTAGATTGAGCCCAAACCATTTACATAAAAAATTATGTAACAAAATTAGAACCATTATCATATTTACAAACAAAAGAAATAATATAAGATCATACAAATGCATACAACAAATTCCAAATTGAAACATTAACTACAGTTATAATTATAATACTTGCACTTAACACATTTTTCATTTATAAGTATAAAGGAATTCCCCGGAAAATAATTGTAAGATATAAAAAAGAAAATTCTACACAGAGAACAACCAAACAATACATCAATAGAAAATGTAACAGAAAATTAAAATAATGTAAGCCCAAAATTGTATCTTAAAATATCCGCCTGAGGACTGGCTTTTTTCTGGATGGAAAAGTAACATATTCATTCTACACCTACACCTAAAACCAACCATATGTAAAACCCACCCACACACGCATTTACAAATAAGTACAATTATAATCAGCAAACGAGAGCTCTTCGATTGGCTCCACAAAAGAATTTTTCCCAAAGTATTAATCGTGAACAAAAACAAGAAAGAAAGGCTACCTTCGGCTCACCGAAGGTTTAATACCATTGCAGACATATATCAGAAACGTTTTACAGCGATATCTTGAAAAATTACAATAATCGGCCGATAGATTCTATGGCAGATATACGATATATCGGTCCGATTTTGATAAATTTTGCACAGCATTGAATGGACATACTAAAGCATGGACTGCGAAAGTTTCTTAGCAATATCTTAAAAAATGACAAAAATCGTCCGATAGGTTTTATGGCAGCTATACGATATATCGGTCCGATTTTGATAAAATTTGCACAGCTTTGAATGGACATACTAAAGCATGAACTGCGAAAGTTTCTTGGCGATATCTTGAAAAATGACAAAAATTGGCCGATAGGTTCTATGACAGCTATACGATGCATCGGTCCAATCCGGCTCGTTCCGACTTATTTACAGCCTGCAGCAATGAGAAGCATGTATACCAAGTTTTATCAAGATAGCTCTAAAACTGAGAGACTAGGTTGCGTTGCAACAGACGGACGGACGGACATGGCTAGTGTGACTCCCCTATTGATGCTGATTAAGAATATATATTTACCTTATAGGGTCGGAAATGTCTTCAAAGGTGCGTTGAAAACTTCTGGCCAAAATTAATATACCATCTGCAATGGTATAACAAACAATTGTTTCCCAACGACCAGACAGGGATCCTGGACTGACTATTTTGTTGCCAAGTGGAGAACAAATTTAAACCGTGAGAGACCTCAGGATCAGTTTTACGGTGCTAAGCGTCAACTCAGCAAGGTGCGTTGGGTAGAGGGAGAAAGCGATTTGAAACCCCGAGCAAATTGTTTTAAAATCCATAGCAACGATGAAGATGAATTAATTAAATGTTGCTGGGCACGAACTATCATTAGTATTCGATTCAAGTTCTCGTTTTAATCTAGTAACTCCAAAAGGCTGGTCATGTCTTCCAGCGGAAAAGGCAGGAGTTGAAAATGTGACTCCGTTTCCAAAGAGGAAAGGACAGGCAGTAAAATTATCAATCGATGCAACCCTCAAACCGGTTCAGCAACCAATAAGAAGGATACCAGTTGCACTTGAGGATAAAGTAATCGCGAAATTTGAGGAAGCTGTCGGCCTTGATATTATTGAGCCAGTAACAGGTTATTCTTCCTGGATATCATCCATGATCATAGTATTTAAATCAAATGACGAAATCAGGATTTGCATAGACATGAGGCTTGCTAAGAAGGCAACCTTAAGAGAGAATTATCCACAGCCTGAGACATTTATGACGAAATTAAGGGAAGCAAAGTACTTCACACGATTAGACATAAAAACTGCTTATCATCATTTGGAGTTAGAGGAATCCAGCCGGAACGTACCCACGTTCATTACTCCAATTGGGTTATTCAGCTACAACAAATGATTGGCGTTAAACTTGGCTTCCAAGATTTTCCAGAGAAGACTCGAGGAAATTTTAGCAACATGCATAAATGTAATGAATAATGTCGTCGATAACATTATTATCTTTCAGAGTCTTCGACTAGCTCTTGTCGAACGCGGTTGTAAAAATTGAACGCTGCGATCGTTATCTTCTATTCTCTCTGAGAACATTTTGGTGTACATTAAATATTTTCTGTTTTCTTCTTTAATTGTGATATTCGCAAAAAACTACAATCAAACGTTCAAGTGATGCAATTGGCGATGCTGAAGCATCTGCCGTTGAAAAAATGCGTACTAAAAGGAATAAACCACTAGTGGAGCGCCAGAACGAACGGGGCTCCAAGCAATTTACAAATTATTTTCGTCCACTACAAACTTTAGACGATGATAATGATGATAAACCTATTGAAACGGACACACTTGATGAAATAATAATCAAACCACCTCCTATAACATTAATTAAACAAAATACAAAATTTGTACACGAGCTAATGGCTAAAATTAAAACTGATGATTACTTTATTAAAACCATCTCAATTGGAATTAAAATATTTTTACCAAATATGGACTGTTTCAATGCAGCTTGTAACCAACTCAAGGAACATAACTGTGAGTTCTACACGTACGATACTAGATCAAACAAGCCATACAAAGCTATTTTATCCGGGCTGGATAAACTACCAATTGAAACTGTCAAATCCATGCTACAAAACCTAGGATTACAATGCACCGAAGTCAAAATTGTGGAAAAGAAAACTAAGTCTGATCATGAATTATTACTGTACATTGTTTATTTCGTAAACAAAAGTATCACAGTAAAGGAACTGCGCAAAAACTTTATGTATGTCAACCACACTAAAGTACGCTGGGAGTATAAAGTGAAATTGCAGAATAAAATTACTCAATGCTACAATTGCCAACTATTTGGACATGGATCAAATAATTGTTCAGTTAAAACATCATGTGCCCATTGTGCTGGATCACACCAGACTGCCGTATGTATGGACGTAAACAACAAAAAATGCGCTAACTGTAAAGGCGACCATCCATCGACAGAACTGACATGCCCATGCCGAATTTCTTATCTCAATTTACTTTCCAAACGCTCATCACAACGCATTGGAAGAAATAACTTGGAAGCTCATGGAATGAGGAATCCTAAGCAACACATCGCTCCATCTGCTCTCTTTGGAAATCAACCCCAGATCTCATTGCCTACTCAAACTAAGAGAGTGCAACAACTCAACTTTGGTAGCTATAGTAATGCACTCACCAATACTCATACTTTGCCTAATCCCAAAGCAAATATCACAAATGAAACTAATCTCTTTTCATGTGAAGAGATAAATTCTCTTTTGTCTGAATTAATAACAAGACTTAATGAATGCTCCAATAAGGGAGAGCAATTTCAAGTAATTTCTCAGTTAGCGATTAAGTATGTTTACACAAACAAATAATTTTATTGATAATTTGAATATTATGGCATGGAATGCTCGTGCCGTTAGAAACAAACGTATAGAACTGATCAAGTTCTTAGAAAATAATCACATTCACATAGCACTTATAAATGAAACGTGGCTGACTCATGGTGACCGTTTTAATATACCCGAATACACTATATACAGAAATGACAGGAAGGAAAGTAGGGGAGGCGGCGTTGCCATTGCAGTGAGTAACACATTGATACATGAACAAATACCCTGCATTAAAAGTCATGTTATTGAAAATGTAGGTATACAAATCAACACTGACTCTAATTCCAGTCTAAAAATTTACTCTATTTACTTTGCTGGAAATACTTCAAAATGTATTCCTAGTTCATGTGATTTATCTTGGGACCATAATCATTTAAAAAGTTTGTATAGATCTGATCTCCTTAAGATCTCACAAATAAATGGAAATTTTCTAATTTGCGGGGACTTCAACTCGCGCCACAGAGCATGGAAGTGTACCCGAGCCAATGGTTGGGGCAAAATTCTCAATGAACTTTCAGATCTGGGAAAATTCAGTATTTTGTACCCTACGCAACCCACATATATTCCGCATAACCATAAAGCAAAAGCATCAACATTGGACCTATGCCTCACTAATATCCCTAACCAGCTGGCTAATCCAGCAGTAATGCAAGAGCTTTCCTCTGATCACCTACCAGTGGTTATAAAATACTCTACAAATTTTATGCGCAATGTAAAAACATATCCGATTTTGGGAAGGGCAAATTGGGCGCTTTTTTAAGAGAATTATAAATGAAAGGCTGATGGTTGAAGAGGTGGTTGTCAACTGCTCACAGATATCGACTTTGGATATTGATAATTTAATCGGCTCTTTCACTAGAGTAATCAATTATGCCTTTCTTAAAGCAGTCCCTCATAAACCTATACATCACTCCAAGCTTACACTCCCTGTACATATAACTGAATTATTTAAAACAAGAAATATTATCCAAAGACAATGGTTTAGGTCACGTCATCCATTATTAAAATCAAGATGTGATCATTTAAATTACATCATACGAAAAGAGCTTTTCATTTATAATAATGCAAAATGGAACAATAAACTTCAAAAGCTGGATAAATGCAGCAAACCCTTTTGGAATATAACCAAAGCAATTAAAAAAAGAAAACAAATTGTTCCGTGTCTAAGTAAAGCTGATGAAATATACGCTTCTGGAAAAGAAAAAGCGAATATTCTTGCTGATGTCTTTCAACTGAAGCATAATCTGACACATTCATATTCAAACCAAAATACAATTGACCAAGTCAAAATATCTTTACAATCTATAGCTGAAACCCCAAACAACATCGCAGAAATTTGTAGAGTCACTTATCCAGAGGTTTTTTCAATTGTAAAAGCTCTCCATACTAGAAAATCTCCTGGAATTGATGGAATACCTAATATATCCTTGAAAAACCTTCCTACAAGCGCCATTAATCATATTGTTAACATTGCCAATCACTGTCTTCAGGCAGGCTATTTCCCACGGGATTGGAAGATAGCAAAAATAGTTCCAATTCTCAAACCAGGAAAACCTCCTGATAACCCTGAAAGCTACCGACCAATAAGCCTATTAAGCGGATTGTCCAAGATTCTGGAAAAATTAATTAAATTGAGATTGGTGAAATTTTTGGACATACACAACACACTACCAACGGTACAGTATGGTTTTAGAAATGGTCTAAATACCATACTGCCGACCTTAAAACTAAGAAATTATATTAAAGAAAGTATCCAATCCAAACAATCTGTAGGGCTGGTTACACTTGATATTGAGGCTGCATTTGATACTGTATGGCATGACGGACTGTTGCACAAACTAAAGATGATTGGAACTCCCATATACCTCATTAAAATAGTTCAAAATTTTTTTGACACATCGATACTTTAGCGTTAATTTGGACAGTAGTCAATCTGCTAGACGAATTTTAAATGCAGGTGTGCCACAGGGTTCTGTCTTAGGACCTACATTGTTTAATATTTTTACACACGATATTCCACAAGCTACAAACTGTGTACTTTCACTGTTTGCTGACGACGCCGCTGTCTACAGTGCTGGTTTCTCGTACAGCGAGATAAATCAATCCATGCAGAGTTACTTAAATGAATTAGACATATATTACAAAAAATGGAAAATTAAAATTAACCCTAATAAAACGAATGCTATATTTTTTACAAAAAGAAGGAAACCTCGTTATCTTCCTGATAGACAGTTGCGAATACTAGACTCTCCAATACAATGGGTTGACAACATTCGATATTTGGGTATAATTTTTGATAAAAAACTAACATTTAAATACCACATCAACAACACAATTATGAAAGTTAATAAAATTATTTGCACACTGTACCCTCTAATAAATCGTAAATCTAAATTATCAATATCCAATAAGATCATAATTTTTAAAACAATTTTTAATCCAATATTAATGTATGGGTCACCTGTTTGGGGTAGATGTGCTCAAACTCATATCAAAAAACTTCAAATATGCCAAAACAAGCTGTTAAAATTAATAATGAACTTACCTTATTACACAAACACTAAGTACCTACATATAAAAGCAGGTGTACAAAAAGTTCAACAAAAAAAATACAATATTAACAATCTTTTGTTTCAAGTCTTAGTTTTTAAGTTAGTTGTAAGTCAATTAAGGTTTTTCTTCTCCCTTGTTTTCCTTAATAAATAATAAATATTGTTATACAAAAAACTAAAAACAGGTCAACTAGACATAATTAATAAATATTTCAGATGAAAGCCTTAGCTAAACACTGTAAATACCTAATTATACCATTAGCTTTAATGAAATGTACATATATATATAAGGGATAAAGCACAAATAAATAAATAAATAAATAAATTATTATCTTTGGAAAAAACGAAAAAGATCATGACGATGCAGTACAAAAAGTCAAAAATGTTCTTAAGGTAAACAATGTTTTTTTGAAAAAGGAAAAATGTGTGTGAAATACCGCAAGTTAAACTCTTGGGGCACATTTTATCAGACAAAGGCATTCAGGTACATCCGGAAAAGGTGACAACGATTCTTTTATTCAGAAGCCTCAAAAACAAGAAACCCGAAGCTTTTTAGGACTTGGTACATACGTTGGCAAATTCGTTCGTTCGACTTGGCCAATCGTACAGAACTCCTAAAAAGATTGCTAAAAAAGCAAATTTAACTGGGGCGAGAGAGAAACAAAGGCTTTTGAAGGACTGAAACCGCATTTGGCGAAAGTTCCGAGCTTATATTTCGATCCAAACAATAGAACACGCCTAATACGAGATGCCAGTCTAGTTGCGCTAGGAGCAGTACTTTTGCAATTCTACACCACCAGCGATCCAAAGATTGTTTCGTTTGCAAGCCAAAGCCTATCAGACGTAGAAAAACGGTACTCTCAGACTGAAAAAGGAAGCCTGGCTCTTGTGTGGGCAGTCGAAAAGTTATATTTTTATTTAGCTTGAATTCGAATTTGTCACTGACCACAACACGTTAGAAACCATCTTTAAGCCAACGTCAAAGCCTCCAGCTCGAATTGGACGATGGCTTTCACGCCTTCAAGCCTTTAAAATATGAGGTCATCTAAAGAGGGGGTCAGGAAAACATTTCGAATGCCCTATCTCGGCTGTTCCAATTTCCACCAACAAATTCTAGCTGGTCGAACTGAACATAATGTATTTCGGGCTATCGAATACACTGTCCCTACATCATTGAGCATATCGGAAATCGCACGGGAAAGCGCTGCAGATGAGGAAATCGTGGACGCAATGACCTGTTTGGATGAAAACTTCTGGGATGCTAGTACATCTAACAGTTTTTATCCATTTCGATGCGAAAACCATTGAAAAATGGTTGGTAAAATTTTTTTGAAGGGCACACGATTTATTATCCCAAAAGGACTGCGCAGTAGAGTTTTAAGCTAAGCTTATGAAGGGCACCGTGATGAGTTGGCTATGAAGCGTCGATTGAGAGCCAAGTTGAGGTGGCCCCACATCGATGGAGATGCTGAAAATTTCGTAACGGCGTGCAAAGCTTGCATGTTTTTTTTTCAACCGCCACATCCAGCCCCGATGCAAAGAACAACTTTTCCAACAACTCCATAGAATTCCATAGCTAGGTCAACTTCCAAACGGAAAATACGCCCTAGTGTTTATCGACCATTCTTCCAGGTATATGGAGTTGAAATTTTTGCACTCAATATCATCAGAATCAATAATTGGGGAAATATTAAATTGAAAGAAATATTATGTCGATTAGGTTTCCCAAAATATCTGCGGACTGATATCGGAAGACAATATATTAGTACAATTTTCGAATAATACTGTAACACAAATGACATTCAATTAATAAAGACCCCTCCGTATTGGACTCAGGCGAATGGTGAGGTTGAAAATATGAATCGATCGTTAGTAAAAAGACTAAACTCACATGAACAAAATCAGTTTGCAACAAGCAATCCAGGATTTCATATCAGTGCACAATGCCACCCCACATAGCACAGGGACTTCCCCTTCCGAACTAATGTTTAATCGAATGATTCAAAACATAATTCCTAATGTGCAAGATATATTGGGTGAAGTTTATGATTCGGGGGAAAAAGACAACGACTGGATACGGAAACAATTGTATTCCCTAATAAGTTAACACCAAACTTTGATACAACAACATAAAATGTGTTAGAGCGTGAAGGTAACATTGGTAAAGTGTCAGGTAGGGGTAAAACTCTCGTATGGGATGCTAGCCACTTAAAGAAAATTTTAGAAGCCGAAAAAGGATAGACGCCGCGGATCCATCTTTGGCAGCCACGCAGATACTATGTCAACACCCTATGGAAGAAGTCTCTACACAAACCAAAAAATCGTCTGGACCTAGGCTGAAGCTCAAACTGCTCAACAAAGGAGAGATATGGGAATCGGTGCGAGAGAGCGACTGTCGGTCACTCTCAGAGAAAAGCGGTGGTTCGTTCCCTGATGGCAATGACGCTGAACAACAGTAAAAAGGAAACCACCGCACAGAGTGAATGTACACCAATTGTTATAAATAAGTGTAATAAAACTACAACCATTTTATATACCTACTGGCGGGTTAATACACTTCCTATGGTAAAAGACTCCCTCAGCCTTCTGTCTTCTATAAATCAACTAAGGAGTGTCCCAAAAAGAAACTGCACACTTAGTTTTTGTCATAATGTAGTACGCATTATATCGGGTACACACTGTACCCAGTGCCTTTTCATATAAAACACATTGTAGCACTTTGCTGCAATGTTTACGTAAAGTCAAAGACATAAGCATATTTCAATGCTGCAATGTTTACGTCGACCGTCCCTTTTACATACCTACATACATATACTCTCTCGCGCTCTCGCTGCCAACGGCGCTGAGCATATAAACATGTAAGCTATGCATAAGATAGCCGCTCCGCTGCCGGCGTTTCCGACAGTGCAGCTGCGCGGCTTAGCTTAAGCAAATAATATGTAACAGACTTATAGACATTCATTCAGAGCCGCTGGCTAAGAGGCTATTTAAATTTAATTAATGATGTCAATTAAATAAAAAATTTTTTTTACTTTCAAAAATTTTTTTTTTTAGACCATGGATTTAAAAAAAATACATAGTCTATTGTGTTTGTCGAAATGTGGGTAACAGGTAGAAGGAGGCATCTGCGACCCCATATAGTATATATATTCTTCCTCAGAATCACTAGCCGAGTCGATTAAGCCATGTCTGTCTGTTCGTCTGTCCGTCTGTATGAACGCCTATATCTCAGAAACTAAAAAAGTTAGAGCCACCAAATTTGGTGACAACACTTATGTAAATCATACGCTGTAATATTTTTATTAAAATTTGGTCCACGCCTACTTCCGCCCCCGCAAATCGATAAACCGTATAGCAAGTGCAATAATAAAGCTACAGTATTCTGTTTTGGTGTGTATGATAACTATCACCACCTAAACGATCGCTGATTTGGTTCCGATCGGATAATGAACATAAAAGTTATTCAACGTTTCATATAGTTATGCACTGCGCCCACTACAAGCAAACAAGCAGTGATTTTTCCAAGCAGTGTTTTTTTCCAGCTGCTTGGACTGCTTGGCGTCTAATTGAAAATTATATGTTGTTTATTATTTTTCTTTGAAAATCATGTTTACCAATAACAGTTTTCTCAATCTGATTTTTTCATAATCTTAAAAAATCCATGTTCTTATACAGTCAACACTTGACTGTAGCCGTTCTTACTTGTTTATCTTAGCAAGAGATTTGGCTCTAACTGCCGTTATATGGGATCTCCAACTCTGCGTCTTAGCAAGGTGGATTTCTAGATAACAGTGGGAAGTGACCCTGTTTATGAAATTTCCGTGAAAACAAGACGGGTACAGGTTCCGAGCCGCAATGTCAAGGTGACACAGGTTGGTTTTGCGTGGCTAATTGCGATATTCCATTTGGCAGTCTATCGCTCAATTGAATGCAACCATACCTGAACTGCATTGGAGGCAGTTTGGAGTGACAAGTGGGACGCGAACATGGCAGTGTCATCAGCATAGGAGGCCACGAGCAGCGTAGCCGAGAATTCGCAATTGTTTTTGACGCAGAGTACAGGGTGTACAAAAATTGACCTAGCACACTTCCCTGTGGAACTCCTGCATGGATATGTTCCAGTCTAGACCGTGAGTCTCTAACTGCGACGGCAAAGGTCCGATCAGCAACAAAGGAGCTGAGGATGGCATAGTGGGGTGCAGGGAGGACATCTTTCATCTTGTTTAGCAGACCCTTGTGCCACAACCTATCGAACGCTTGTCTCACATCTAAAAGTACACCGACTGTGTATAGCCTACACTCAAAGCCATTAGTCACTTTTCTTACGAGGCGATAGATCTGTTCAGGGCATCCGTGAAACTTCCTTGAGCCAAATTGATGCTGTGGAATGTAGTCTCTTACTTGTGACAGTTTCATCCAATCTCTGTCAATCTCTGTTGGTGACTTTCTGGAGATCATGACGATACGCGTACGCTATCATTGCCTGGAGCAATGTCCTGGTTTTAGCATAGCATTAAAAATTTTGACAAGGGCTTAAACTCATTTGCGTCGCAGGGATTTTGCAGCTCGGTTATCTATGCAATCGAAGCCAGAGGTTTTTTTTGGTTGCAGCGCCTTTAACTGCATTATAACTTTCTGCGGTGTGGTATGTCTCATGGGACGGCTCGGTGCAGTCGCAGTATCAAGAATTAAGCAATGGCTTCACGATTAGAGTCATCCGTTAGACTGAAGGTAGAAGACAGGTGAGGTGCAAAAGCGTTCGGTTTTTCATCATCCACTTCGAATCAGCAGGGGTGATTGGAACAACGGCTGTCTCTTAATACCACTCGTAAACCTCCATACTGAGAAGACACTGTTGTTATCTGAAACAGCTCTTTCCAACTGGGTATCCAGATTTGCTTGTCGGTTTCTGGCTAGCAGAGTGAGAGAGTGAGCAGAGTGAGAGGTTGGGTTGGGTGGTGAGAGGTTGGCGTAGCCTGCCTTGCAGCTTCAGCGATCATAGATGAAAAATAGTCAACATACCCTTCCAGCCTACTGCAAGTGTCAATGGAAATGTTAAGCTTTACGGTGGCCTCGATATGTTCTTTAAAAACCTCAGTGTTCGCATTGCAAGGGAGCATTTTTGTGGCACCTTTGAAAAATTGGCCGTCTTCGCCTAGCTCGAAGAGCAACGGCAGATGGTCGGCACTTGGAGTGGTAGTTGCCCGATAGGGGTAGCATGTAGCTTTAAAAGTTTCAACGATGTAAATTCCTTCTTTCGCAAGTACACAAAACAGCACCCTGTCTCTGGTGCACATCCTGTAGTTTCCCCACCATATTTGTTTTGCGTTCCAATCACCTGCCGCAAAGAACTGAGTGCCGAATTGAGTGATGAACGGCGTAACAACAGCCTCTGCCCACGTGAAGGAGCGAGGGCAGCATTCGAGGCAATATTAAATATTCCTCTGCTTGCGGTCAGTTTAATAACTACTGCCTGGATATGAATTTCCAAGAGAGTGAAGAATGGTTGGTTGATGAGAGATTGTTGATTTAATGAGGATCGCCGCACCTCTGTGTTGTCATTCATCCGGGTGGTTGGCAGTGTGTAAGGTAAAGCCGGAGGTCCTAAACATGGCCCGAGAGGAGAAATGGGTTTCCGACAACAGAAGGATGTCAGAGATGCAGCTGAGGGGTTCTTTGTCTGTTTTTATGGATGGCTGGTTGCCTTTGACAACTGTCGCATATGATGGCTTTCCCGGGCCCCAGTCGGGTACGAACTAAAGTGTGTGCTCTTTGCGGGACCAGTAGCAATGGGTTCGTTGACGTTCCAATGGTGTTTACGATTAGAAGCTTTTTGTAGGTACATTTTGCAACCTTTACAACTGGCTGCATGGGGCTTGCCGCAGTGATAGCAGTGTCTGGCTTTATCCTGTTCGACCTTGCACTCCAGAGTGGGATGATTTTCTCCACATTTTTTGCATATGAAGTGCCGAGAGCACTGTGCCTTGGTGTGACCGTAGCCTTGACACCTGGCATTGTACAGGCTCAAAGTGCTTTCAGAACATCTTCCAGGTCACTCTATGGTTGCAGACAGCAATAATGTTCTTAAAAGGCTTATTTTTTTCCACCTTTTTGACATCAATGAACCTCAAATTGAGAGGGTGCCGCATTATTGCGCGAGTTATAAATGCATATAACATTATGGGCCACAGTTTGATGATGTCCTCCGATGCGACTCTATGGTGGATGTTTCTCCAAAAAGTGCCGGACCACCACTCTATAGGTGTCTGAGGTGCTGCACTAAACAGCACAGTCTCCCGAGTTCAGCAGTGATGGGCAGTCTCTCATTTTCCATAACTCACGAGTAAAGGGCACAAAATTCTGCCGCAGCGCAGTCAGCACACGCATAGCGTAAGCGAGTTCGGGTATAATAAGAGCGAAATTTATGACCAAGAGCATAACGGCCGTTTGTGCGTTTGTTAGCGCCACTCAGTCGATGTTCAGACTTCACAACGGCACGACTGTTGCGCGAAAGAACAAAAAATACCCTGGCAAAATGTTTTTAGATGAATATGAAAATGATTATTTATATATATATATATATATATACACATAAATATATATATATAAGTTATGAACCCTCTCTGAATATCTTCCCTCTTTCCCTGCCCCGCTGCTTTTATATGCGCTTCCCCCGTCAGACCACTCTACACCGCACAGTGTTCACTCACATACCCCAAGAAACGCTGACTTCGCCCCCCGCCTTGCCCACCAATTCCACGATACATTCAACAACCGCGCCGGCCACTATGTGCTGCGTCCGCAAGAGACACTTTGTTGCCGATCGCGACCGCTGCAAAACTGCTGCGCCTGCAAATGACACTTTGTTGTTATGAGCAGCGCAACCGCCGGATGTTGGGTAAGCGACCGCCGACGCAGCATAGCTCATATTTCGGCCGCTGGCCCAGCAGCTATGCGGGGTCGCCCCTCGTCCCGCGTCGCCTGTTGACGAGGCATTCAAACGCTGGAGCCGGAGCTCTGGTGAGACCCGGCGTCGACTGTAGAAAGCAGTCTTGGACTAACAACCGAACACTCCAACTGGAAAACTGCCGCGAGCCTTTTAATTAAGTTATCTTTGTAAAACGTAAAACCTAAGTTCGATTCATTAAAATTATAACGTGAAACAAAACTGCTGCTGACTCTTCTCTTCATTGGGGGAACCGGTCCACAGGAACTCTTGGAATGTTCATCGTATTAATTTGGTGAGCTGTGCGGCTACGAGAGCCGTAGTGAATAGAGCGAGAAGTAGTCTCGCTTAACTGGCGCCCGAGCAGTCAGAACTTCTGACTCTAAACAATGTTTACTAACCTAACAGCAACTATCGCAATGAGGAAAAAAATGAAAAAAGTCAATTAAAATGAGAAAATGTGAACCTACAATGAGAAAAATAAAAAATCAATTAAAAGTGAACCACGAAATGTGGTGAAAAAAGTTAAACGGCAAGTGACAATGTGACAGTGATGTGTTAGTGTACCATGAAGATAAAAAACGACAACACGCCGCGGTGAGAATGCCGTTACAGCTTGTAGCGGGAGCAACATTCTACACGGGCGCAAAAGGTCGTGCTTAACGAAACAAAAGACCACCCGCCGCAGCGTTAATGTTGTCTCCGCCATGGGAACAATTATATTTTACGCAGGCGCAAAATGTCTCTCTTAAACATTAAATGAAAAAGACCTATAAAACAACACACTGCGGCGATTTGACCACAGCCCCTGTAGCCTATTCGCGAGTGCAAGTTCATAGTGTCAAACTAACACTTAACTCTCGTGAAGAATACTAATAATAAAATGAGCCGTGAACTGTGATTAAAGCGTGTGGTAATCTGCTGGATAGGCTGAGCGGTGCGGAGGCACCCGAAAAAGCTGCCCAGTAGATTGTGTGGCAACCGTACCTTAGTAGGCCAAGGCTAAAAAGGGAAAATACGGACCACCGTGCCCAGTGCTAGGCTTCACTTAACATAGAACTCGTCCGTCACTGCCGTAATTCAATTAATTAACAACACAAAATAACAGATACAAAGAAAAATTACGAATACGAATGCTAATATAAGAAATACAAAAAACCATTGCCTACTATTAAATTAAAAAGAACCTCTTTTTCTCCCTTCAGATACTAAGAAATACACAACACACACCAATTTACTCAACACACTCACACGAGGACCAACACAAATTGTCAAGGGTGAGTGAAACTACATTTAACTATCTCTGTGCCTTTTAATAAGAAATTTTTTAAAAAAAAGTTACTTGATTAAAGAAACACACCCCATAAAATCTTGGTTATCTGTTTATACCCTATCCGACTCAATACACTCCTGTCGTTTGTTTGTTAATTGCGTTCTTATTAAGAAATGGAGGAAATTAAGGAAACACTTAATGCGCTCCTTGCCCAAATGACCGGGCTTAAAGACGATATGAAAAAAATGAACAATCGAATGAACACTTTCGAATCTGAAAACGAAGCTCGTAACCCGGTAGTTACTCCTCCGGCGCCCTTGGCCCGTGCACGTAACGAATTTGAACTGAAGGAAGTCTCCACGCTTCCCGACTGCGTGAAAGAACTCCAAACGTTTGAGTGTCAGCCCGAGAGATACGTCTCGTGGGTTAATCGTGCACAGGCGATCTTGGACGATTACGAGGTTATCAAAGGGAGACCATTGTTCCGTGCTATAGTATGTCACCTTAGGCAAAAGATAAGAGGCGAAGCTGAAGAAGCTCTCGACTCTTATGGGGTTCGGGATGATGACTGGCCAGAAATCAAAAGAGTTCTAGCAATGCGCTACGCGGACAAACGCGATGTGCGAACGTTAGAGTATCAGCTTAGCCAGCTGAACCAGGGAAACAAACCCTTGGAGGAATATTACTTGGAGGTGATGAAACACCTCTCTCTTATCCTCAACGGATTGAAAGCCGAAGGACACTCGTTAGAAGGATTCAGGGTCTTGTCCGAACATTCTCGACAACAGGCCCTCGATGTCTTCATTCGAGGAGTCGGTAACGACGCCTCTAGACTATTGGTCATGCGTAGACCAAAAGATTTGCAGAAAGCTTACTTCTTCTGTAAGGAGCTGCAAGCAGTTGGTCCGAGAGGAGGCTAATTCACCCGGTCCTCGCCACCGGCAAATTTTACTCCAAATACCCGGTTCTATCGACCGCCGAGTGGCCCTCGTTTTACTTCTTCCTATCAGGGAAACGTTAGACCTTCGATAGGTTCAGGATATGGAGGCTATAACCAAAATGAAACCTCCTAAGAACGTCAAGGAACTGAAGAGTTTCCTCGGCATGACATCGTACTATAGGAAGTTTATTCGGGATTATGCTAAAGTCGCTAAACCCCTGACTAATTTAACTCGCGGAGAGTCCGCTCGAGTTAAAGCGAACCAATCTAAAAAGGTCCCGGTCGAGCTTGACGACGCGGCCTTGCAGGCTTTCGATGGTCTTAAAACGATTTTGTCTTCTTCCGAAGTGCTCGCCTTCCCAGACTTCGGTAAGCCGTTCCATCTGACTACAGATGCGTCCAATTACGCTCTTGGGGCCGTCCCATAGCTTACATCTCGCGTACCCTGTCGAAAACTGAGGAAAACTATGCCACTATAGAAAAAGAAATGCTTGCTATAGTGTGGGCATTGGACAACCTCAGGTCTTACTTGTATGGCGCTGCATCGGTTAAGGTTTATACCGACCACCAACCTTTGACTTTTGCGCTAGGGAGCAGAAATTTCAATGCCAAGCTTAAACGTTGGAAGGCCAGAATAGAAGAGTATAATTGTGTACTCATCTACAAGCCTGGCAAATCTAACGTCGTCGCTGACGCCTTGTCCCGTATAGTTCCAATAAACCACTACTTTGATTGGTGCCGTTCGGATACTGCGTCGGCTACCGAGGGCGGTTCCACCGTGCATAGTGCGGATGAAGACGCATCTCATCTGCTACCTCACGTAGAAGTACCTATCAACGTTTATCGTAACCAACTTGTCTTTGACCCCGAGCGTTCCGAATACCTGTGTAAACAACCCCACAGGGGCTTCGAACGTCATCTTATTCCCGTCGGTACTGGCCTTTTGTCCGAGTTAGTTGTTACTCTGGCAAAGTACCTTAAACCCTCAGTGATCAACGGGGTTAAAATACCCGAAACTTACCTACCATCGTTCCAACGCCTTTGCTTAGCGAATTTTGCTGCGTTCAAAATTCGCATAACGCAGAGGCTGGTGGTAGATTTGTCGGACCCTGAAGAGATCTGCGAAGCCATTGAGCTAGAACATCGCAGAGCTCATAGGGGTGCTAAAGAGGTGCGCCTGCAGCTTTTGGAGAAATATTATTTCCCCCAGATGGCTAGTACCATCCGCAGGCAACTCTCGTCGTGCGAGTGTTGTAAACTCTTTAAGTACGAGAGGCACCCCAATAGACCTTTCCTTCAACCGACACCTATCCCGAAATATCCGTGTGAAATCCTTCACATTGATATTTTCACTTTAGAGAAGAAAATTTACCTAAGCTGTATCGACAAGTTTACCAATTTTCCAAGCTTTTCCTTCTCGAATCAAAATCCTCTATTCATCTCCGGGAAAAACTTGTTGAAGTACTTTACTACTTCACCGTCCCGAGGGTACTGGTCTCAGACAATGAGAGAGGTCTTCTGTGCCCGACGGTCTTAAATTACTTACGTACCTTGGGTATCGGTTTGTACAATACACCGACCCAGAAAAGCGAGGTAAATGGTCAAATCGAGAGGTTTCATTCCACCTTCCTCGAGATTTACCGGTGTTTGAAGAGCGAACACCCTGACTTTAAATTTAATGAACTGGTCGCTATTGCAGTGGATAGGTACAATAATTCTATCCACTCAGTAACCAATAATAAGCCAGCTGATCTATTTTTTGACCGCTCGGCTAGAATAAATTACCAGGGGTTAAGTAACTTCAGAACTAAGGTTCTCGAAGACGTAAGGGGTATGATAGAATACCGTCAGGAGCTCGCGAACGCGGCTCACAACAAGACTAGAAAGAAACCTACATCGTACAATGAGGGAGATAAGATCTTTGTTGCTAACAAACAAATTAAAACAAAGGAGAAGCAGCGCTTTAAAGCTGAAGAAGTTGCCGAGGATAGAAGGGTAACGGTAAAAACCAAGAAGGGCAAGATATTGCACAAATCAGACTTGCGAAATTAGAATGGCACTGGATCGTTGTGTATTTTTCACGCGCTTCCGTTACAAAATACACCTTTTTACATTAAAAAATACTTTACCAATTGACACTCTTTGCCCACAAATAATTCAATAACACTTAATTAGTAAACCCCTTATCTCTAAGCTAATGTAAGCAACACCACTAAAACAATGTTGCTCATAAGTTAACTTTTTCAACCATAATTGCAAGTATCATTGTCACCCATACGGTGGGGGCTGCAGATGTCTTCAAGTACGAGGCTCCGCTCGTCCCGCTACAAGAGGGCACCGTCTGGCGCGTCAATGGACATTTCAAGCTGGCGCATGTCATCGACTTGAGAAGGCTCGAGTCGCTGGTCCAGGAGGCTCGGCACGAGGCTGTGCAACTGACGGATCCTAGGATTGCGGCGTTGGTGGCACATTATCTGGAGGAATCGCAGGAGGGCTTGTCTAGACTGACGGGCACTCAGCGTGGACGTCGATCACTGGACTGGATTGGGTCCGCGTGGAAGTGGATTGCGGGATCACCTGATGCGTCGGACTGGGACGCCATTCTTCACGCCCAAGAAAGCATCGTGAAATCGGCCGACCAGCAGGTGCGGATAAACGCTGGACTGGAGGCAGCTGAACGAAGTTGCCGCTAGAGTCAACGCCATCGACGGGGATGTTCACACGGCAACGACCTTATTGCATAAGGCCTTAATCATCAATAGTCAGGTCGGCGAGCTGACACAGGCGTGCCAACTAGCCAAGTCAGGGATCGTCAACTCTCGCCTGTTGAATCACGAAGAAGTGCAGGCTATTCTGACTGAGGTTAGGAATTTGCCTTACCAAAATGCCGTGGAGGCACTGGAGTTCTCACGCCCGTCGGTACTAACTAATGGAACGACGTTGCTGTATATCTTGGCCATGCCCAAGGTCGCCCCCAAAGAATACCGCTTGCTTCTTCTCCTCCCTGCCACGCTCGAGGGAAAACAAGTTATGCTGAGGCATGACAAGGTCGCCGTTAGCACCGAGGAAACATATGCCGTGGTGAACGATTGCCTTTCCATAGGCAACACGACCGTTTGCCCGGAAAAAAGTCTCCTGAAGATGGACGAAAACAGCTGCGTCCCCAAACTGCTGAAGGGTGGTCAGGCTAGATGCGAGTTCCTCAGGAACAACGAAGCTCGCGTGGAACTGGCCGAGGACGGGATGATGTTCCTTTCTAACTTTAACGGGACACTTGAGGCCGGACCCAACACTCATAACTTAAATGGGACTTACATAGTGCAGTTCGCTAACGAGACGATTAGTGTGGCTGGAAGAACCTATACAAGCTACTCATCAAGTCACTTCATGGTCATGCCTGCGATACTGACTACGGTCACCGCCACCGGGTACGCGCCTTCACTTCACTACGTCAATGACTTCAACATGGAGAACTTGAGGAGACTCTCCGGGATGTCCGAGAAGGTCTCTTTCTCTTTCCTACTGGAGGCATTGGTAGTCCTAATTGTCGGGGCGCTCCTCTACATCATATGGAGGAAGCTGACATCAACCAAGGGTATTCCTGTCGTGGCAAGCCGTGCCTCGGACCCTGAGACGCTGGGCGCTGGCGGGGCACCTAAAGCTCAATAGTCTGCGGGACGCAGATCTTGAAGATGGAGGAGTTATGAACCCTCTCTGAATATCTTCCCTCTTTCCCTGCCCCGCTGCTTTTATATACGCTTCCCCCGTCAGACCACTCTACACCGCACAGTGTTCACTCACATACCCCAAGAAACGCTGACTTCGCCCCCCGCCTTGCCCACCAATTCCACGATACATTCAACAACCGCGCCGGCCACTATGTGCTGCGTCCGCAAGAGACACTTTGTTGCCGATCGCGACCGCTGCAAAACTGCTGCACCTGCAAATGACACTTTGTTGTTATGAGCAGCGCAACCGCCGGATGTTGGGTAAGCGACCGCCGACGCAGCATAGCTCATATTTCGGCCGCTGACCCAGCAGCTATGCGGGGTCGCCCCTCGTCCCGCGTCGCCTGTTGACGAGGCATTCAAACGCTGGAGCCGGAGCTCTGGTGAGACCCGGCGTCGACTGTAGAAAGCAGTCTTGGACTAACAACCGAACACTCCAACTGGAAAACTGCCGCGAGCCTTTTAATTAAGTTATCTTTGTAAAACGTAAAACCTAAGTTCGATTCATTAAAATTATAACGTGAAACAAAACTGCTGCTGACTCTTCTCTTCATTGGGGGAACCGGTCCACAGGAACTCTTGGAATGTTCATCGTATTAATTTGGTGAGCTGTGCGGCTACGAGAGCCGTAGTGAATAGAGCGAGAAGTAGTCTCGCTTAACTTATATATTATAAACATGGACGTGATGCACATTGATTGCTCGGTTTAATATAAAAAGAAACTTCGATTCTTGCCACGACAAATTAAATTTTGCGAATGAGGATGATAGAAATAAAATGCTATTAGAACTTAAGGCAGAATTTTTTTAAGATTTGTAGCTAAAGACATGAATTTCCTCAATTGGTTGAAGCATCGTATATAGTTGCATGGGCATTGGCAATGTCATCCGAAGTTTTAAAATGCTTCGGTGATAAATGCAAAGAAGCGTTACATCTTTGTCAAAGCATACCCCTCTCTTGGCGCACAATAGCACCCAGAACAGAAGTCATCCGCAAATATATACTCAGCGTTGCAAAAACCAGATTAGCTGATTGCAAATATTTTTTCACTGTCGCTGGACGAGAGTACTGATATAAATAATATTTCTCAATAAGTTCTTTGCATCAAAACTGTTCATACAAATTTGCTATTTCGCTATTCGCTATTTTTTTCAGTGCATTTTCGCTGCTCACAAATACAAACAAATGTTTATTTGTGTGCGTGGTGCCCGTCACTGATCTAGAGTCTCCTAAAAGGGCGTTCAGCTGGCTACGAAATGCTGTCATGTTCACAACGTTGACGGCTAAGTTTCGGAGCAGAAGGAGTTGTTTGGTTAACAATTGTCGATTGTTGGTTAACTCCAGCTTACTTTGCGACACGATTGAGGGTATCATTGAGGGCTCAGCTTCGTCACTCGAGGATATAACGTCCATATCCATATCTTCCTCGATACTTGGGCTTGGAAACGGTTTGTAAAGCTCAAAGGCTGATCAAATGTCACCTTTACTGCCATTTTTGGGGATAGGACAGCACCTGGTCTCTTTTTGATTCCTCCTTTACCTGAAAATGGTAAATCTTGCCAGCCTGAAGGAGGTTGGGTATTCGCTATGAAGCTGACAAGGGCACTGCTATAAGTCGTGCTGGCAGAAGTAAAACATACATTGCCTTTTAGAGAGGAAGTGGATATGTATGGGGACGAGATAGTAAAGCTAGATGACAAAGTGCAGGTTGTACTGCAAAATGTATTTGAGCTGTTAGATTTTGAAAAGGCTGAGCCTTCACCTGACCAGCTTTGTAGCAACTGCTCACGTATCGCTTTGGGGGCCGCGGCAGTTATTTCTCTGATCTCCTCTAGCTTTTCTCTGGATAGGAAGTGATTTGATGATTTAGTCCATTATTACAATTGGAATTATTTATTTCTAAATAAAGCAATTGTAAAAACAACTTCGTAAGCTAGAGAGAAACCAACTAGCCTCTCAGCGCGAACGAAAAAACGAAAAATGCCACCCAGGCGCAAGCCCCACAACCAATAGAGGTCGACTCGTCCTGCAGGTTTAGGCAGCGCACCAAATACAATTAAAAATAACCCAAAGGACTCGAATGGTTATAAGAGAAGAAATTCCTGAGAACGTCCGACAGATCAAAGACGTCAGTGTCTCACTAACGTTGACAAGAAACGTTGAAACAAACTCTAAATCCAAAGAAGCCAAGGAAGAATACCAAAAGGCAGCAAAAACTGCTGTTGAAGAGATCGACGTAAGAATGTGTAAGTTAACTAAGCTAACAGACAATCAAGTAAGAAACGACAACAACAAGGGTATTCTGCCATGTAAGCATTATGCCAGACGTCGTTGCATAGCCGGCAAACACAGCATATTTGCGTGGCCGCTATGAATATGAATCTGCAGCAATGTGCTGCGGTTTCACTTATAGCTGTTAGTATTTCATTTATGTTTTTCAGTCTTTTTCTGGTGTTCAAATGCAGCAGCAATCGCTCTGCAAATAAATGATTTTATTACTTACCAAACCAACAAAAATACATATATATTAATTTGTACGCTCCGAGCGACGACTCTTTTTTTAAGGGGACACTCCCGGTTGCCGTTCATTAAACGTTGGCTGGAAGAGCTTTAAGAATTCTGATCGACACTGACGCGGCAGTGTTTACAAAAAGGACACTGACGCCTCCGGTAACCCGAACAAGAGGCTGGTCATAAATTTGAGGAGGCTGGAATGAACTATACCTGACCGTTACCCCATGCCCAGTATAACCATGATTCAAGCGAATCTAGGCAAGACAACATTTTATACCACCCTTGACCTATCACAATAATTTCTCGTACCCTGAAACAGGCCGAGCTAAATTATGCTACCAATGAAAGCGAATTGCTAACTATTGTGTGGCCCCTGGGTAAATTACAGAACTTTTTATACAGTTCAAGACAAATTTATATCTTTACCGATCACCAACCTCTCACGTTAGCTGTTTCTGATAGAAACACGATCGCTAAAATAATGAGATGGAAGGCCTACATAGACATAAACATCATGGTAAAGTTTTCTACAAACCTGACAAAGAAGTTTCAAAGTAAAACTCGCCACTTGATCAGTTTTACTGAAAAGAGCTGCATATTTAAATCTCTGAAAGAAGTTGTCAATCCCGATGTCGTGACGATTCGGCACTGCAGGAATGTGCGTTGGATATAACCGACAAAAGCGAGCAGTTAAAAGTTATTACTGCGGAGCACAAAGCCGCCCAGGAAAATTCTAAAGAAGCCCTTCATGACTACTATTTTCGTAAAATAGCCAACTTAGCCAAGGAAGTGGTAGCTAATTGTTGAATCTTCACCCAAGCGAAATATGACAGGCGACCCAAGAAGCAACAGCTCAGGTAACGCCCACACCAGGTTATATCGCTAAAGTGCTACACATAGACATATTTTAAAACCGACAGGAAACTATTCCTAACATTTATCGACAAATTTTCCAAGTTTGCAATATACAACCGGTGATGGCCAGAACGATAGTTTACATCACAAACCCCCTGCTGCAATTGTAAACATGATCACTAGTACTGAACTGTTTATTGCGACAACAAACCCGCGTTTAACTCTGAAACCATTACCTCAATGGTCAAAAACAACTTGTGAAAGCGACTCCGCTTCACAGCTCATCAAAACAAGAAAGGCTACCTTCGGAACGCCGAAAGTTTTATACCCTTGCAGTTACTCCAAATAATAAATCGGCCGATAGGTTCTATGGCAGTTTAACGATATATCTGTCCGATTTTGATATAATTATCACAGAATTTAATGGACACACTTAGACATATATCAGGAAAGTTTCACAGCGATATCTTCAAGAATGACGAAAGTCGGCGAATAGGTTCTATGGCAGCTATACAATAAATCGGTTCAACTTTTAAAAAAAGTTCGTAGCCTTTAAAGGACACACTAACACATAGCTAAGAAAAGTTCCATAGCGTCTTAAAAATAACGAAATTCGACCGATAGGTTTTATAGCTGCTATATCATATATTGGGTTGCACCAAAAGTAATTGCGGATTTTTCATAACAAATTTTTTCAACGGGTTGTGACTCTGTAATTGCATTCTTTCTTCTGTCAGTTATCAGCTGTTACTTTTAGCTTGCGTTAGAAAAAAAGTGCGTGACACTTTGTTTACATTTGTTTTTTTGGCGTCAATTTTAATATGGAGCCCACAAAGGAGCATTTTCGTCATATTTTAGTTTATTATTTCCGTAAAGGAAAAAACGCGGAGCAGGTTGCTAAAAAGTTACGAGATGTGTATGGTGATGAAGCCTTAAAAGGAAGACAGTGTCAAAATTGGTTTCGCAAATTCCGTTCTGGAGATTTTTCACTTAAAGATTAACCACGTTCAGGTCGGCCAAATGAAGCACACATCTTTGGTCACTCGCCAAAAACTAAGTGAGCTTGGCTGGGAACTTTTGATGCATCCACCATATAGCCCTGACCTTGCACCATCAGACTACCATTTATTTCGACCTTGCAGAACTCCTTAAATGGTAAAACTTTCGGCAATGATGAGGCCATAAAATCGCACTTGGTTTAGTTTTTTGTAGATAAAGGCCAGAAGTTCTATGAGCGTGGAATACTAAATTTGCCAGGAAGATGGCAAAAGGTTATCGAACAAAATGGCAATTATATATTTAATTAAAGTTCATTCTAAGTTTTATTAAAAATGCATTTACTATCGTTTAAAAAATCCGCAAATGCTTTTTGGGCAACCCAATATATACATATCAAATTTCGATAAAATTTTCACAGCATTTAGAGGACATATGTTACTAAACCTATACCGGGAAATTTTCATGGCGATATCTTGAAAAAATGACAAAAATCTGCCGATAGGTTCTACAAGTCCGATCCGGCTCGTTCCAACTTTTTTACAGCGTGAAGCAATAAGAAGCATGTATGTAAGTTAACTAAAGCAAACGTCGCTCCCACGGGCGCATGAAATACGACAACATCGGCATACTGCAACGTAAGCATTATGCCGGATGTCGATACGTAGCCGGCAGACACTGCAGATTTGCGTGGCCGCTACGAATATGAGATCGCAACAATGTGTTTCGTTTTCATGCTAGCTCCTAAGTTGAATTCTTGTATTTTTATATTTAGTTCTTTTTTTGTCTCCGACGCTACAGCTCCGCTTAGCTCGGTGTAATAAAGCATAAAAAGTAAACTCCTAATCTTTCTTTGTCACGGCTCCGCCTGACACCTGATTAGTAAGAGCCGCGCGCGTTAACCGCCGGCCAACCCTTTACATAATTGGCGCCCAACTAAAAAAATCGAACTACAAGTTAATCAAACGCAGCCACGTCAACAGGGCTGTAGCAACAAAAACAAGTGCAAAACAAACTGAAACAAATTCTAAAAATCTAAAACCTAACTACAAGTTAATCAGACTCAGCCACATTAACAGGGCTGTAGCAACAAAAACAAGTGCAAAACAAACTGAAACAAATTCTAAAAATCTAAAACCTAACTACAAGTTAATCAGACTCAGCCACATTAACAGGGCTGTAGCAGCAAAACAAGTGCGTGTGTCATTACTCACGGAGAACAATAAAAAAAACCCCCAGACTAACTAAAAAGTGAATCAAACTCAGCCACATTAACAGGGCTGCAGTGATAAAAAACAAGTGCTTGTGATAGAACAATCTATTCGCTGAGGTGCGCTATAGCGCAAATTCAACTGCACGTCGCACCGAAGCCGCTGGAGCTCTTCGGCAGCAACCTATCGCCAGATCAGCGCGCAAGCTATCTGGACAGCGGAGACTGCAGCGCGGGAAGCGGAACCAGTTCATCAACAACAACATTGGAACACCAAACGCGCAACACTAAGAATGTAAGTGGGCCTTTTTTACTCAAACTGTACTTAAACCTGCAAAAAAAAAAAAAAAAAATAAGCATATAAACACATTTTTGCAAGTGTCTTTTCCCAAATGAAATTAAATAACAAATAGTTTTAACATACGTGAAACTAGTAAAGGATTAAGTTGACGGAAAACTATTGGCAACAAAAATATATAAACATTTGTTGGATAATTACTAAAAGCGGCGCATCAAATGCATGCGCGCACAAAATTTTTTTTTTTTTCCCGTCTGCCTTCTTGTTCGTTTTGTTTGGTCGTTCAACGTAATACGATCTGTGGAACTTCGCAACTTTGTTGCCTCCGTCCTCAAGCGTTGTGTTCGAGTTTTCGTTGTTTACATTAGAGGCATATGACTTCACCCTTCCTTTTCTATAGAACCACTCGCCGAAAGTGTAGTGATTCTGACTGTGATTGCGACGACCATCGCATTCGCTGTTCAGTGCCAAGACGCACACCCTCACCCCCACCCTCACCTCGTCCTACAGACAGCGTCATGGACCCAGACCAGTTGAAATTCGTAATACAGGCAGCCGTCACCGCTGCCTTAGCTGAGCAAGCCGCTGCAAATAAGGTCTTGCTTGACAAAGTCAACGCAATGTCCCAGCAGCTGGCCGCAGCGCATATTACGCCACCAGAGGTGCAAGCTTATGCACCCATAGAGATAAGAAATGATGTCCGCTGCGACGAGCCATTAGATGCCGTCAAATGCTTGCCCGAGTTTGCAGGCGCACACGAATCGTATGTTTCATGGAGACAGGCGGCTCTCGCAGCCTATCGCATTTTTAGGCCGCACGACGGCAGTTCACGCCATTATCAGGCGGTCATTATTATAAGGAACAAAATTAGGGGGGCCGCGGACGTTGTTCTAGCCTCTTTCGGCACAGTTCTTAACTTCGACGCGATTATAAGTCGCCTCGACTTCACGTACAGCGACAAACGTCCAGTTCACGTAATTGAGCAAGAGCTGGCCACGCTGAGGCAAGGCAACATGTCTCTGCTGCAATACTATGATGAAGTCGGCAAAAAGCTTACATTGTTGACTAATAAAGTCAACATGTCATACGAGCCGGCCCTAGCAAAGGGCCTCTGCGAAAAGTTCCGCGAAGATGCACTACGTGTGTTTGTTTCGGGACTCAAGCGTAGTCTCACAGATGTGCTGTTCTCAGCAAAGCCAAGGGACTTGCCGTCAGCTCTGGCGCTCGCGCAAGAGGTGGAATCGAACCATGAAAGATACGCGTTCGCTGCCAACTTCGCGAGAAGCATTGAGGAAAAAGAACACAGGGCCAGTACCCAACAGCGGGTCAAGCCACCCCAACAAGAAGCACAGGCAAGCGGGTCAAAGAACCCACATTTTAGTAGGCAGAACAAGCAGCAAGGCCAATCCGGCCAGCGAAATGCCGAGCAGCAAGCTCGCGCCAGTGCTCCAGAACCAATGGAGGTAGACCATTCGCTGTCAAAATTTAGACAGCCCACCCAGGCCTCCGCTGGCGTCAGCAAGCGGTCGGCCATGTCCGATCGCTCTAACGGAAAGGGCAAGCAACAAAGGGTGAATCATGTAACCCAAGATGCTGGGCAGGGGCAGACCTCGTACGCCGAAGCCGCCAACGGCGCTGTGGCGCAGATCGAGGACGATGCCGAGAGTGATTCTGACGCCCTCAATTTTTTAGGGGAAAATCCCTGCTACCCGTCATTAGACGAAGAGTAGCAGGGCAGGATATGAGCTTCCTTATTGATACCGGCACGTCCAAGAATTACATCAGACCACATATGGGGTTGCGTGGCGTCCGTCCGGTTAACTCGCAATTCACATTGCATTCCATCCATGGCTCAACCACCGTCACACAAAAATGCTTTGTTTCGTTGTTCAACGTGAAAGCAACATTTTTCATTTTACCAGACTTGTCAACCTTCGATGGGATAATCGGTCTCGATTTGTTAGCTCAGGCTGGGGCGTCACTCTGTTTGGCCTCCGGTCAGCTCAAATGGGGTACGGAAGTTGAGAAAATCTCCTTCCACAAATGCACTGATGTCAATTTCACCGATGTGGATTGCTCAGATGCACCCGCTTCAGTGCGGGAGACTTTTCGGAAATTATTAAAGGCCAGAAAAAAGGCCTTTGCAGACCCAAACGAGGCTCTGCCATATAATACTTCGGTGGTTGCCACCATCAGAACGGTGAGCGAAGAGCCCATCTATGCCAAGTTGTACCCATATCCCATGGGCGTAGCTGACTTCGTTAATAAGGAGATCCAAGATCTTCTAAGAAACGATATAATTCAAAAATCGGCATCCCCCTACAACAACCCCATATGGGTAGTTGATAAAAAGGGCACCGATGATGCGGGAAACCGCAAGAAGCGCTTGGTGATAGACTTTCGCAAGCTTAACGAGCACACCATTCCCGATAAATACCCCATGCCAAATATATCAATGATATTAGGCAATTTGGGCAAAGCACGCTATTTTTCGACACTGGATCTTAAATCAGGATACCATCAAGTCGTACTAGCGGAGCGCGATCGTGAAAAAACTTCTTTCTCGGTAAACGGAGGAAAGTATGAGTTTAAGAGATTGCCATTCGGCCTCAGGAACGCCGCCGGCATCTTCCAAAGAACGATCGATGACATCCTACGGGAGCAAATAGGCAAATTTTGCTATGTTTATGTTGACGATGTGATCATCTTCTCGCTAGACGAGGAGGCTCACATCAAACATGTAGAGTGGGTGTTAAAGAGCTTAGAAGAAGCTAACATGAGAGTATCGATCGAGAAATCGCGTTTTTTTAAGAAAAGCGTGAGCTTTCTCGGGTTCATTGTCACCAGTAACGGTGCAACAACGGACCCAGAAAAGGTAAAGGCCATAAAAGAATTTCCAGAGCCTAAGACGGTATTCGAAGTCAGATCGTTTCTGGGCCTCGCGAGCTACTATAGGTGCTTCATCAGAGACTTCGCTGCTATAGCAAGGCCCATTTCAAACATATTAAAGGGCGAAAATGGAACAGTTAGTAGGCATAGATCGAGGAACATTCAGGTGCATTTCTCTGAGTCCCAGCGAGAGGCGTTCCAAAAGCTGCGTAATATATTGGCATCAGAAGATGTCATGCTCAGCTACCCGGACTATAAGAAGCCATTTGATCTAACGACAGATGCTTCAGCCCATGGTATAGGTGCGGTGTTGTCTCAAGAGGGCCGCCCTATAACAATGATTTCAAGAACTCTTAAAGACAGTGAAGCCAACTACGCGACTAACGAGCGTGAGTTATTGGCCATCGTTTGGGCCCTGGCTAAACTGCGGCATTATTTGTATGGAGTGAAAGATATAAACATCTTCACTGACCATCAGCCTTTAACCTTTTCTGTGTCGGAATCAAACCCGAACGCAAAAATTAAGAGGTGGAAGGCCCGCATAGACGAGTTCAATGCTCGTTTATTTTACAAGCCTGGTAAAGAGAACCTGGTAGCGGACGCCTTGTCCAGGCAACAGCTTAATGTGCTGGAACAAGAAGAGCCCGAATCTTGCGCAGCAACGATTCACAGTGAGGTGTCTCTCACCCACACAATCGAGTCAACAGACAAGCCATTGAACTGCTTCCAGAACCAGATAATACTGGAAGAAGCACGTTTCCCGTCCAAAAATACCTTTATTTTATTCGGGAATAAAAGGCGCCACACGGTGAACTTCGTCTGCAGGGGGTCTTTATTAGACGAACTGGCAGACATAATCGTCCCAAGGGCCGTAAACGCCTTCCATTGCGATTTGCACACGCTCGCAATGATACAAGATGAGATAGTCCGGAGGTTCCCAGCCACAAAGTTCTGGCATTGCAGGAACCGTGTCGTGGACGTACTCAGAATCGAAGAAAGAAGGGAAATCTTAACTGCTGAACATAATAGGGCGCACAGAGCAGCGCAAGAAAATGTAAAGCAGGTATTGTCGGAATACTATTTCCCCAAAATGGCCAAGCTGGCCAACGAGATCGTGCAGAATTGCAGGACTTGTGCAAGGGCAAAGTACGACAGGCACCCGAGAAAACAAGAACTCGGTGAAACGCCAATACCGTCACACACAGGGGAAATGTTGCACATCGACATTTTCTCTACCGACAAAAAGTTTTTCCTCACTTGCGTCGACAAGTTTTCTAAATTTGCCGTCGTACAACCAATCGCCTCGAGAACTATTGAAGACCTGAAGCCAGCGCTGCTTCAGCTCATGAACTTTTTCCCAAGGGCAAAGAACATTTATTGCGACAACGAACCGTCGTTGAAGTCGCACACAATCGTGTCCATGCTGTGTAACAACTTTGGTGTAAGCGTTACAAACGCACCACCACTGCACAGCACCTCCAACGGGCAGGTGGAGCGTTTCCATAGCACGTTGCTGGAGCTAGCCAGATGCATAAAGATAGACAAGGGCTTGAGTGATACGGTCGAAATAATAATGTTGGCCACTACCCAGTATAATAAGTCGATTCACTCGGTCATCGACAAGAGACCGGCTGACATCGTCCTAACACACCCCGATGAGCCACAGCGAGAGATCCGCAATAGGATCCAGAAGGCTCAGACCGCGCTGAGGGCCAGAGAAAACGCCTCGCGGCAGAATAGGACATTCGATGTTGGCGAGAAAGTGTTGGTAAAATCCAACCGAAGACTCGGCAACAAGCTCACGCCGTTGTGCGAAGAAAGAGCTGTAGAAGCGGACATGGGGACCACGGTCCTTATTGAGGGGAGGGTGGTCCACAAGGACAATTTAAAATGACGCGCTCAGCAGCGAGGTCAGTGTTTCGCTTAATTTTAAATTTTTTCTAGCCACTTGGCGTAATTTTTAATAGATCTAAGCGTAGCGCCATCCGCGCACATTATATTCTTAAGCATTTTTATTATTATTGGTGTTGGGTTCCCCTTGTCTACAAAATAGAAAAACCAACCATTTAAACTTTCAGCGATTTGCAAAACAGTAGGGTCGTAGAGGCGCGATTGATAGACGCGAACAATAGGCAGATAGAAATCAATACAAAAATCCAGAGTCAAATTAATAAATTAACTGCCACCGTCAACTTAATCCTCAAAGCAGCAAAAGCGTCGCAAATTGACTCCGGTCATTTGTATGAAACATTGCTCGCGAGAAGTAGAATGCTCATGATGGAGCTTCAAAATTTAATGTTGGCCGTGACACTTGCAAAAATGAACATTGTTAGCCCAAATATTCTTGATCACGCAGATTTGAGTTCAGTTTGGCTAGAGGAGCCCACCAACACCCCCATAGGGGACCTCATGTCCGTATCGTCCGTAAAGGTTCTGCAGTCCAATAACGCATTACACTTTATCATTAAATTTCCGGTAGTTAAGTTCGCCTGTAAGAAAATTACTATTTTCCCCGTCAGTCACGAAGGAGCCATGCTACGTTTAGACGATGGCGTTATCGCAGAATGCGACAACGAGATCCACACCGTCAAAGCTTGCACCGCATCGACCAGCGCCACCTTCTGCCAGCTATCATCAGGCAGCTCTTGTGCGAAAGAACTCCATGCAGGCGGCGAGGCGCACTGCGAAATACAACCCAGCAGCCTGGACCCCATCACCTATGTAGATGAGGGGATCGTCATCATCAACGACAGGGCCGCCAAGGTACAAGTGGACAACGGCTCTGAAATCTGGGTGCATGGTACGCATCTTGTTACCTTCGCCCGACGTGCCGTCATTAACGGAACCCTGTACGTCAACCAGAACGGGATCCAGAACAGAGTGCCGGGGGTAGCAAAATTCCCTCTGCTGAACATCACCTCCCACCAAAGCGTGCTCAGTCTCCCGTACCTTCATCGCCTAAATGAAGGTAACTTAGAGACAATCCGGAGGTTCAGAGAAGAATTCAACGCCGAACGACCCCAGCAAGTGGCACTGACCGTAGCAGCATCATGTTGCCTCCTGTTATGTGTTGCCATTGTGGGCTGGCGCGCCTGGAAGGCCAAGAGGTCCGCAAGACAACTGAACGTGGCGATTGCTGAGTTAAGGTCGGCCGAGGGCGGCCTCCGTCTTGAGGGGGGGGTAGTTAACTAAAGCAAACGTCGCTCCCACGGGCGCATGAAATACGACAACATCGGCATACTGCAACGTAAGCATTATGCCGGATGTCGATACGTAGCCGGCAGACACTGCAGATTTGCGTGGCCGCTACGAATATGAGATCGCAACAATGTGTTTCGTTTTCATGCTAGCTCCTAAGTTGAATTCTTGTATTTTTATATTTAGTTCTTTTTTTGTCTCCGACGCTACAGCTCCGCTTAGCTCGGTGTAATAAAGCATAAAAAGTAAACTCCTAATCTTTCTTTGTCACGGCTCCGCCTGACACCTGATTAGTAAGAGCCGCGCGCGTTAACCGCCGGCCAACCCTTTACATAATTTGTACATCAAGTTTCATTAGGATACCTCTTAAACTGGGACTACTTTTCGTTGCAACAGGCGGACGGACAGACGGATGACACCGACGCTGGCCGCTTGGAGTTAGCTTTAAATTACATAAAAATTGTATTCATTTAGTTTTCAATTTTATATCAAAACGAAGCGCAGCGTATCGCTCCTTCGCATATTAAAAAGACATTTAAATTTAAATTTCTGTGTTTTTATTTATTTAACACAAAACAAGTAAGAACGGCTACTGTCAAGTGATGACTGTATAAGACCATGGATTTCTAAAGATTATGAAAGAAACACAGATTGAGAAAACTGTTATTAAACGCGTTTTTTCAAAGAAAATTAAACAAATCATATAGTTTTCAGATAGACGCCAAGCAGTGCAAGCAGTTGGAAAAAAATACTGCTTGGAAAAAACATTGCTTGCTTGCTTGCAGTGGGCGCAGTGCAAATCTATATGAAACGTTGAATAACTTTTATGTTCATTATCCGATCTGAACCAAATTTTCAGCGATCGTTTAGGTGGTGATAGTTATCATACACACCAAAACTGAATACTGTAGCTTTATTATTGCGCTTGCTATTCGGTTTATCGATTTGCGGGGGCGGAAGTAGGCGTGTCCCAAATTTTAATACATTTACAGCGTATGATTCACATAAGTGTTCTCACCAAATTTGGTGGCTCTAGCTTTTTTAGTTTCTGAGATATAGGCGTTCATACAGACGGACAGTTAAACATGGCTTAATCGACTCAGCTAGTGATCCTGAGCTAGAATATATATTTTTGGGGGTCGCAGATGCATCCTTCTGCCTGTTACGCACATTTTGACAAACACAATAGACCATGTTTTTTTTTTTTCAATACATGGTCTAAAAATAAACTCAAGTTCGGAAAAGAGTTAATTGGCGCCCAACTCAGTTACTTTCTATTGTGTCGTGTGTGTTATTAGACACAATAAAAAAAAATTTATAATAAAAAATCCCCCAAAAAAGAACTAACTTTGTGGGGAAATATAAACTTTTCTATAGACTCTTAATTGCAAACTATCAACAAGACGTTCAAAAACCAGCATAAAAACAAAAAATAATAAACACAAATTCAATTACATGACCATGACATTCACCGATCTATGGAATAATTTATCTCAAATTTATAAATTAAAAGATTAATCTTACCATAAGTACTATCATATTTACGGATGAGTGACAGTGACACCGGCTGTAACGAGAAAAGACGAACACAATAGGACAGAGACGAGTCTTTTTCTACAGTTACAGGCTCTACTTGAAATTATCCAAGCAGGGAGCAAGCTGAGGAGTTTCGGTTGTTAATGGAGACCGCAGTGCATGGCGCACTGAGGGCACAAGAGAAAGAATATGACAGAAGGTAGACAGCCCTTAGGCAGTATTTTGGCATGCAAATGTCACAAATTTCCGCGGAATTAGAAAGCTCGCGTATCTCCGCAGCAGAGATCAAAATGTTGAGATAAAGAGGGATGTAAAATGCGACGAGCCTCTCGACGCGGTCAAGTGTCTGTCCGAATCTTACGGCACACAAGAGACATACGTAGCGCGAAGGACGCGAAGGCCGCGCACGCAGCGTAAGAAATTTTTGAGGAATTTAATCTCGCCACTATCAGGCCGTGATTATTATTAGAAGTAAGATTAAAGGCACTGCCGACGCGGTCCTCGCGTCTTTTCCGCTTTTCAATACGCCCTTGAACTTCGAAGCCATTATAGCTGGGTTCGATTTTACGTATATGTCATTGAAATGTCAAGGAAATTGGTACGCTTGGGCAAGGTAATCTATCTTACAGTATTACGATGAGGTAGAGAAAAAACTCACTTTACTTACCAACAAAGCACAGATGACTTACGATCAAAGTCTTGCAAAGGGCATGTGCGAGAAATTTAGGGGGATGCACTTCGTGTGTTCGTTTTTGGTTTAGAGCGTAGCTTGACAGATGTATTGTTTGCGGCTCACCCTTCAGACTTGCCCTCGGCGCTTGCGTTAGCCCAGGAGGTCGAGGCTAGCAACGACAGGTATGCCTTCGCGGCAAATTTTGTCAGGGGACAAGAAGAGAAAACGCGCCCGAAACAACGCTCTCAGGTGTGCCAGCAAACTCAGACAAAGTCGCAAGATAAAAGACCCGGTGCTCAAGGTAAAAACCCACACTATAAGAAGAAGAACACCCAATCCTTCGATAAGTCCCAGTCGGGGGTGAAAACGGTGCAGAGCCAATGGAGGTGGACGCTTCAATGTCAAGGAATAGACAGCCGACTACATTCCAAAAAGGGTCATGGTTCAGGCAGGTCAAAATCCAAGTCAGTCAAGCAAACGTCCCTCCGGGTCAGATCCCTGTGCCCCAGCACCGGCCAAATATCCATGACCAGCCCATAGATGACCGACGGCGTTTTATAGAACGCCCAACGTAAATTCAAAATAAAAAACCAAGCACTAAATATATTCAAAAACAAACAAGTAAGAAGGGCTAAAGTCAAGTATTGACTGTATAAGACCATGGATTTTTAAGGTTATGAAAAAAATCTGATTTAGAAAACTGTTATTGGTAAACGTGTTTTTCAAAGAAAAATAATAAACAACACATATAATTTTTAGTTAGACGCCAAGCAGTCCAAGCAGTTGGAAAAAACACTGCTATATGAAACGTTGAATAACTTTTGTGTTCATTATCCGATCGGAAATTTTCAGCGATCGTTTAGGTGGTGATAGTTATCATACACACCAAAACTGAATACTGTAGCTTTATTATTGCGCTTGCTATACGGTTTATCGATTTGCGGGGGCAGAAGTAGGCGTGTCCCAAATTTTAATAAAAATTTTACAGCGTATGATTCACATAAGTGTTGTCACCAAATTTGGTGGCTCTATCTATTTAAGTTTCTATTGATATTGGCGCTTGCTATACGGTTTATCGATTTGCGGGGGCGGAAATAGGCGTGTCCCAAATTTTAATACAAATTTTACAGCGTATGATTCACATAAGTGTTGTCACCAAAATGGTGGCTCTAGCTTTTATAGTTTCTGAGATATAGGCGTTCATACAGACGGACAGACAGACATGGCTTAATCGACTCGGCTACTGATCCCGAGCAAGAATGTATACTTTATGGAGTCGCAGATGCCTCCTTCTACCTGTTACGCACATTTCGACAAACACAATAGACCATGTATTTTTTTAAAATCCATGATCTAATAAATCAATTTAAAAAAATTTTTTTTTTACAATGCAAAATTTTATTATGTTAAATTATTGGATATTAAGAAAATATTTTTGTAATTGTACGCCAAACAGTTTCTATCTGCGGGTCACATTTTAATAGGTAGGGTTATCTAAAAGTTGCAAATTCATATTAAGATGTGAATATAAAAACAAAAAAACATGTCTATCTGCCTTTCGGCATAAATATTTCAATCTCAATTAATGACCATAAAAATTAATTACTTCAAAATCTCCTTGTGAGATTAAATTTCCTAATAAAAAATATAATAAAAATAACAACAAAGAAATATTTTCCTTTCCATTTTCATTTTTTCTTAGTGCTAGCCACAGAGAATAACCAAAATTTTTCATTTTGTCCAGCAAACAATTACAAGATTTATTTTTCTATTCAAAATTGTATAGTGCTGTCCACGGTATCTCAAATCTCGGTTTACACAGAGCCCGATGATCACCCAATATTGGGGCTTTAAAAGTCATGTTAAGGTTAGTGTGTTAAAATGGATAGAAACATTTCTCTAGTAACTAATACTAGAGTAAATAGAACACCCAAAGAATAGGTGGTCCGAAAAATTGGCTTAGTAAGAAATTAAAGGAGTTAAATAAAGCGGTGTATGATAATAAAATCGTTTTACCGTAGGATGAGACTGTTAAATTAAAACAGCAAATTGAAGAGACGCATGAAAAACGCATGAAAAATAAGTAAGAACGGCTACAGGCAAGTGTTGACTGTATATGACTGTGGATTTTATAAGATTATGAAAAAAACACAGATTAAAAAACTGTTATTAAACGTGTTTTTCAAAAAAATATAATAAACAACACATATAATTTTCAGTTAGACGCCAAGCAGTCCAAGCAGTTGGAAAAAACACTGCTTGCCTGCTTGCAGTGGGCGCAGTGCAAATCTATATGAGACGTTGAATAACTATTTTGTTTATTATCCGATCGGAACCAAATTTTCAGCGATCGTTAAGGTGGTGGTAGTTATCATACACACCAAAACTAAATACTGAAGCTTTATTATTGCGCTTGCTATACGGTTTATCGATTTGCGGGGGCGGAAGTAGGCGTGGCCCAAATTTTAATAAAAATTATACAGCGCATGACTTATATAAGTGTTGTCACCAAACTTGGTGGCTCTAGCTTTTTTAGTTTCTGAGATACAGGCGCTTGCTATACGGCTTATCGATTTGCGGGGCGGAAATAGGCGTGGCCCCAATTTTAATACGATTTTTACAGCGTATGATCCACATAAGTGTTGTCACCAAATTTGATGGCTCGAGCTTTTTAAGTTTCTGAGATATAGGCGTTCATACAGACGGACAGACAGACATGGCTTAATCGACTCGGCTTGTATTCATACACTTACTTTATAAAACCATCAAGCAAAAATATACATAAAACACACATTAAAAATGTTAAGATTATATAAAAGAAAAAGCAATATAAAAAAAAACATAAAAAAATTACAAAAATATAAAAATACAAATAAATTCATAAAATGTACCGTACCCCCATTTACACACTTGACACGACCTTACACAATATGTAGTCTAAGAACAACTTAAACGATCAAATATTTACAAATTCCTTTTTTGTAAGCTCGATTTCTGCATGCGTAGTAAGTCCCGCCCACGTATATAAGTACGAGGGGTCGGTGATCCCCTTGCAGTACGGCAAGGTATGGAGAATCAACGGCGTTTTCAAACTAGCACACCTCATAGATCTTGCAAAGATGAACAGATTGGCTGAGAAAATCGGACGGGAAACGGTTGCTTTGGCAGATAGGAGAGCCGAAGCTTTGGTTCTGGCCGCGCAAGGGATGGCATCGAAGAACACCGACTAACAGTTAAGGATAAACGCACGTCAGTTCGATGCAGCACACGAATCCATTGAGCAGTTAAACAACGTCATCGACAAGGTAAATGCGGTGAACAGCGATTTGTACACTACTACGACGATGCTACACAAGTCCATCATCCTATCTAACCAGGTTTCCGAAGTCGTCACAGCTTGCCAGTTGGCTAAAACCGGCATAGTTGATTCAAATTTGCTGGATCATGGCGAGATTGAGACCATACCGAGGGAAGTGGACAACTTGCCATATAAGAATGTGATCGAAGCCATCGAATTCTCTCGGCCAACCATTGTAACCAATGGAACCTTCTTGCTTTACATACTGCCTTTTCCTAAGGTTGCGGTTGAGAATTACCGCCTTATGCACTTGTACGCGACGATAAGCGAAGGAAAGCAGATTATACTGGAACATCATAAGTTAGCTGCAAGCTCGAGCGAAACTTATGCGGGCCTGGGAGATTGCCTTTCCATTGGCAATACCACTGTTTGCTGGGAGGAAGAACTACAGAAACTGGAGGAGGCTAGTTGTAATTTGCGGTTACTGAAAGGCGGCCAGGCCAGCTGTTCATCCCAAAGAAACCAACGAGTGGTTAAGCGAGTCGACGATGGAATGCTCTACCTGACTAACTTCAACGGAACTCTGGGAACGGCTGCAAAGAACTACCACTTGATCGGCTCCTTTATCATCCAATTCGACAATGAGACGATAACGGTCGACGGCGAAAACTATTCCAATTATTCGATCAGTCATCTAATGGCAATGCCGGCCGTACTGAGCCACATAACGGCCAGCGACTTTTAACTTTCCCTTGAATACGTCCACGACGTGAGCATGGGGAATTTGGAGAAGATGTCCAACGTGACCGCAGAGCTACTAGCTTCTTTCCTCACCGAGGCGGCACTCGCCATCTGTATACTCTCAGGTTTTTATTTCCTATGGAAGACGCTGACGTCCACCGAAGGCATGCCCAATGTCCGCGAAATTGCCCCAGATTTTGAAGCGTTGGGCCAAACCGAGCCAGGCAAGGCTCATTGATCTGCGGGACGCAGACCTTGCGGCGGGGAGGAGTTAACACCAGCTAAACGCTTCCCTTGGCCCCTCAGACCGTACAACTGGCGTTACGGCTAAAGTGGTCATCGATCTGCAAGTGGGGCGTTTCCTGCTTACCGCCGCTGCTGCCCCCGTATCAGCGTCAGCACAGTTTTGGTATTCCGCGGTGTCAGCCGAACATCGACAACATTGTATGGAGGTGCTGGGCCGGCAATCTCAACATTGCAACACTCGAGCGCGACGGCGAGAGTCACGTTGCGCTTGAACAGCACTTATGCTGGCTGGCTGAGGGCTCAACGGCTCGTAGCTGAGGAGCCAAGCGACACTCTTGGGAGAGAACCAGACTCGAGCAGACCTCAATTTAATTATATTCAAACTTACCAAACATTGTCAAAATAAAGAATTGAACTCATATTCGAGCGCTATTCTTCCACATGGGATCAATAATTAGGTAATATCGAACCAAGTGCTGACCTGGAGACATTCCTCCTTGTCATGGCACTTAACTTATATATATAGTTACATATCCACTACACGTATATCGGACTTACACAAATGTCCCTAAACAACACCACACGCACACATACAATTGTAAACATTCACAACACCACACACACACATACAATTTTAAACATTTGTACTTAAAAGAACAAAAGCCATTTGGTTGCCCTTCTCAAAAGTCGACTTCCCACGCGTAGCAAGTCACCCCACTCGTAAGTTGAGCTTTCAAATCATAAACATCCAAATGTCCGATCAAAGTCCGAATCCCACAGTCTCCCCCAATTTGAAGTCGATCACCATTGGCGATAGCCGCCACTTGCAATAACAAATACATCCGTGCCCACTGTCTAATCACTATTGGCGATAGCCGCCACTTGCAATAACAAATACATCCGAATCCCACAGTCTCCCCCAATTTGAATTCGATCACCATTGGCGATAGCCGCCCCTTGCAATAACAAATACATCCGTGCCCACTGTCTTAACATCATTGGCGATAGCCGCCACTTGCAATAACAAACACATCAGTGCGCGCCATTCACATCGCACTTGTCTCAGGAGGATCTTATTACCCCCTTTATTATCTCTCCCCCTATTTTTCGGAGAGTCTCTCTTAACGAGAGAACACAATCGTTAGATGAGCCAAACTCTCTTAAAGAGTTCGTTCTCTTAATACCCCTTCAGCCTATTTAGGCTCAGGCTTGCCTTCGGGCATCAGTTCAGTTCAGATACAGTTATCTCCGGGATAACTCCTGTTCAGCCGTCCCGTTCGTCTAATTAGCAACGCAACCCCCGTTTGTCTAAAACCAACCAAACGGCTTTGGTTCTTCCACTTAATAGGAAGATAAGTGTTATTAAATAAAATAAAATAAACTTTGTTTTTTTTTTTTAAAACCATAACCAGTGAACTCGTTATTGGCGCCGCCGGTAGGATAATCAGTAAAAGTGTGCGACTTGTTTATAATCGGTCCAGTAAAAAGGGGCATCTTGCAGGACCAAGTGTAATCCCTTAGGATTTACCATCGCGAATAGGCGCAATATAAACGAATCGTATTATACGTGTTACTCGTTATCCGCCAAAGAACCTTACGTGATCGTAAGTGCAGTAGTTTTCACTTCATAGAAAACCTCACTGCAAAAGACAACCACAAAAGTGTAAAAACAACAAACAAAAAGTGTAAAAACAAAAAGCAGTAGTTTTCACTGCCAAGGACAACCACAGAAGTGCAAAAACAGCGTCTAAAGACACAACATCCCCAAACAAGCAATATAATGGCCAACGAAATATTGTCCGACCAAAACCTCAACCAAGCCTTGAGCCAAATAAGGCAAGTGCCCTCGTTCAGTGGAAACCCCCAGGAACTGGGCGCCTTCATCAGAAGAATGGAATTTATACTTCGACTATATCCTACTACGGATGTACGTCTAAAGCACGTTTTCTTCAGTGCAATCGAAATGCAAATCTCTGGAGATGCCCAACGAGTGTCCCAATTATAAGAAGCCAGCACATGGACCGATTTGATGACAGCCCTCATCAATGAGTACAAGACGCACATCCCCTGCGAGGAACTTCTAAAACGTCTATACCACACCATTCTCCACTAATATACGTAAGTTCGTTGAAGAACTAGAAAATAAATCTTTTGTTATATCGAATAAATTAATACTAGAAAATAATCATAGTAATACAGTATTATACACAAATGCCCTCAATAACACAGTAAAAGATGTTATTATGAGAAAGTTGCCAGATAGACTTTTCATGACCTTTGCCAGACACGACATTACTAGCGTGTCAAAATTAAAATCAGTAGTACAACAAGAAGGATTCTATGAACTAACCTTCAGTGATCGTTCAAAATCACAAAATAATTCAATTCAAAATTCTGAAAACAAAAGTTCAAAGAATAAGGGAGATTATCAAAATTACGTCAACACACCAATGACAACAACTTCACATAATTCAAACCCCACTTCGAGTTCAAAACCTGCTGAAAACCAGCAAGCAATGAACGAATTTAGACAAAAACTCCATCAAGGTAGATCTGAGAATCCCTTGAATCGTAGCCAATCGCATAATACCAATGCACCCAGTCCACCTGTAAAAAGACAAAGAGAGAACTTCAGTGCCCAACATAAAATGGACATAGGAGAAAATTTTCTTCAACCAGCCTCGGAATCGGAAAGCGACTCCGAAGAGGAAACCTATACCTAAAAATAAAATGAACAATAAGGTTCTTAAATGCCTTGTAGATACAGGGTCTTCTATTAATATAATCAGACAAAACTTTTTTAATTTTCCTACTAAACCTTCAAATATAAAAGTCCATACTATCAATGATATTATCATACTTAATCGAAAATTTTATTTGCATCCAAGCAAGCTATGTCGAACGAAACAGACCTATGTTCATAATTTTTCTAAAAGTTACGATCTTCTCTTAGGTAGAGATTACCTAGAAGCAACCAATGCAGAAATAAATTATGCAAACCAAATAAATGGCTACCCATTTAAAATGTGGAATTCCCACGAACAACAAGATAGGTCCCAAGCTACCAATGAGTGCCCCAGTCTATCTAAAATAGAGGAAGAACCTCTAAACATAGAAGAAACCCTTCTAACAATACCTGATAACTACGCCATTGAAGACGAGTTAACAGAATCAAATGTATTCAAGCTAGAAGACCTGAATACAGAAGAAAAACAACAAATCATACAAGTTTTGCTAGAATATAGTGATATTCAGTACAAGGAAGGTGAAAGATTGACTTTCACTAGTACGATTAAACACACTATTCAAACAAAACATGATGACCCCATTTATAAAAACCCTATAAATACCTACAAGCATTTGACAATGAAGTCAACAACCAAATTAACGAAATGTTACAGCAAAACATCATTCAAAAATCTAAATCTCCATACTGTTCTCCTATTTGGATAGTTCCAAAGAAGAGTGATGCCTCAGGCAAACAGAAATACCGTTTAGTCATTGACTACCGCAGTCTCAATGAAATAACCATTGATGACAAGTTCCCTATCCCTGTAATGGATGAGATACTAGACAAATTCGGACGTTTTCAGTACTTCACCACTATTGATCTAGCAAAAGGTTTCCATCAAATCCAAATGGACCAGTGATCAATAGCCAAAACTGCATTCTGAACCAACTATGGACATTATGAATACAAGTTAACAACTAACAATATATTTCTTCTTAGCAACTAAGTAGCTTTGTATAAACAATGCTGACGCGCCAGAATTGGGTTCAGCGCTCCGCGCAAAGAACGCCTGGCAGCAGAAGGCTGACACTTCCTATTGGGAGTGTTGCTTCACGCTGCAAGAAATGCTGAGTCGGCTTGCCGACTTGTGGTGGCGCGATGCATTGCTTGAGGGTATACTTAGTTTCAATATTGTATTCTACTCAGTCTTAGTCTTGTGTCGAAATAAACCACAGCTTGCTCCGGCTTACATCCGCTAAATACAATTGTTCTTTTTTAAAATCAAATCGCTATCGCCACAAGGCTAGTGATAACAACTAAGGGGGCGAAGTCAAGCCATCCAACATAATCTTCGTAAACAGTGTCTAAGGCGAACCTCAGCTGAAGAAGGAAGACCTCTGGACTAACTGGAAATCTTATAATTGGCGCCCAACCAACAATCTGAACCCACCAATCTAATTTAACACACTTTGTCAGGCGACAAACAGGGTAGTTAAGTTAGAAGACCATGTAAGTTCTACAAGTGACTTCTTTAACGCAATCAAGAAATTTAACTAGTGAAAGAATTTGTGTATCTGGCCACGTAATAGTTGTGCGTTGTGAATTTAATCTCAAAAGCATTGCATATTTTCGGCATAGTAAATTTTTGTTACATACCTTATTAAAAAATAAGTGCTGCATACTTTTCAGAAAAACCAAAAAAATGTTTCATTGCATACTCCTTTTTTAACAAAATACATTGCATACCCCTTTTAATAAAATATATATAAGTTAACAATAGTTAACGACACCCGCCAGCTAGGCACCAAGATCTGCATAGCTTGCGTTCCGAGTCCCTTGACTCCGTGTAACCGGAGATCTTGCACGAGGCGCACAGTCAGCGGAACATACCGTGGGACCGGCGACTGTGCAGAAACGTGGAGTCGGCGAACTTTACGTAACGGTTGCCGCGGCTTTAGCATTTACTTCTTAAGTTCATTTTGTCTTTGTATTCAGTTCAAAAATCCAACTCAAACTCTACGGACACTTTCGGTCCCTAATAAACATTGTAAAGCAATTCCATCGTTTTACTATTCGGTTCGGTACGTGGGCAAGTCCATGACGCGTAGTCCCAGTAACAACCAGACTCGAACCTTCTTCTAGTGCACCCGTTGTCGGCAAATTCCGGCAACAACTCACAATCAAAACCACATCGAACTCTCCTAGCGTGGGCGCATACCTGCCGCGCAAGAAAGGAGATCGATACCAGTGCTTCGCCCATCACGGACTGTTCGCCGTGGTTGGAATCCACTCCTGACGCCCCCGTCAAGTGGAGGTACCTTCGGGGGAGTTCCCGGCGTCTGTCGACACTACCGTCGCAGAATTGTGTGTTGGCGCATACCTGCCACACACAAGCCGCATATTCTTGCTAAGCTGCCCGCAGCCACCCTGCCGCAGCCAACGAGGGACCAAGCCGAAGACTTTGATATAACTGGCGCCCAACGTTGTGAAGATTTCAACGCTCCGAGATTAAGATAAAAGCTCAAAATGTTCATGTAAGTGGAAAACTTATTCATAATCGCCTCAGAATAGGGAGTTAAAATCGTTAAATACAATACGTAGGAGAGTAATTTAGTGTTTGCAATCTTAGTGCAGGTCAAACTTTTGCAAATTAAAAACCAAGTTTAAAAGAAAGAAAAAAGAGCAAATTAAGTAATATAAATAAAATAAATTTAAATTTCATTTTGTGAAGATAGTCAGTCCAGCCAAAACAGCTGTGTCAGCGTATTCACACACTGCGCTCCTCTGTGGAGCTGCATTGGTTTCGAGTGTCACACAACTGAAAGTTGACGCGCAATCAGACAACCCGACTGCGGGGTCTGTTCGTTCGCTTAGCTTGTATTTTTATTGTTGTTCTTGTTTGGTACAACCAGCCGCTATTTCGTTTTTGTCTCTTACCCTACCGTTAATTTCGTTTAGACTCACAACTCAGATCTGATTAGCTTTGGGTGTATGAGTGAGTGGAAAAACGACGAACTGCTAGATCGTCTAAATAACGAAATATTGAAGAGGAAGCTAGCGGGACAGAGTCGAGACATGAATGTAGAAGACGTTCAACGAATTATTACAGTAGCTGTATCAGCTGCTTTAGAGCAGCAAAGGATAGGCTTTGAGGACAAGCTACAGGAAATAACTAATCAGCTTCGGGCCTCAACTGTGTCCGCACCTGAGGTTAAAGTCTATGAGCCGATTCAAGTTGCGCAGTGCAGGGAATGCAATGAATGCAGTGAAGTCACTTCCAGAGTTCAATGGGTCGCAGGATCAGTATGTCTCATGGAGGCAAGTGGCGGTGGCCGCCTATGCCCTTTTCAAACCTCACGAGGGCAGCCTTAGACATTACCAGGCTGTTCTTATAATTCGGAACCGAATAAGAGGATCTGCCGATGCGGTTCTAGCTTCGTTCAACACTGTTTTGAACTTTGACGCTATCATAGCCCGACTTGACTTCACGTACTTTGACAAACGCCCACTTCATTTGCTTGAGCAAGAGCTCGCAACACTTAGGCAGGGTCCACTGTCCATTATTCAATTCTATGAGGAGGTCGAGAAGAAGCTCACACTCCTAACAAATAAGACGACAATGACTCATGAAGCGGGCCAGGCACGCTACATGAACGAAAAGCACAGGGCTGACGCACTTCGAGTGTTTGTGTCAGGTTTACGACGCAATCTCACTGACGTGCTTTTCGCTGCTCAGCCAAGAGACCTACCCTCGGCCTTAGCCATGGCCCAGGAAATATAGTCAAACCATGAAAGGCATGCGTTTGCAGCTCAATACGCTAGATCATTAGAGGACAAGGCCTCCAGACAGCTTCAAGGCCGCTCCAATCAGCGACAGGTGGAGTCTGGAAAGAACCCTTACTTTTCTAGGGAACAGGGAGTCCGTCCAAATGACAGGAAGCAAGATCACGTCGAGAAAATGGAGGTCGATTCGTCATCCAGATTCCGACAACCGACTAACTTCCAACGGCAAACTGCCTCAGGGCCGAACCAAACACCGTCACCGGCTTTCGGCGGTAACCAACAGCAGAGTAATCAGAAAAGACCAGCAAGTTCTCAGAGAGTATCCGACTTTAGGCGACAGAGGGTAAACCATCTGCGTCAAGAGGATCAGGAGGAGGCCGAGTATGAACAGCAATATACTCAGGCCGCTGAAGAGGCTGCTGAAGAATTAGAGGCAGACAACGAGTCAGACTGATGCTCTCAATTTTTTAGCGAAGCATCCCTGCTTCCGTTCGTCCAACGGACAGTAGCAGGGAAAACGTTAAAATTTCTGATTGACACGGGGGCTTCAAAAAGCTACATAAGACCAGACTTAAACATAGCTCCCCCCATTCCAGTGAAGACCCCATTTGTAGTGAAGTCCATCCATGGCTTCAACAACATCAGTCACAAAAGCTTCCTCAATATATTCGGTGTCACCAGCCCATTCTTTCATGTACCCGGACTTACCACTTTCGATGGGATAATTGGGTTTGATCAGCTTTCACAAGTTGATGCGACCCTCGATTTAAAAGATAACCTTATTCGATTCAAAGGCGGATCTGAACCTTTAAGGTTCATAAGATAAGTTAATTTCACTAAGATAGATGACATTGAAGTCCCTCCCAAAGTTCGTGAGTTTCCTTCAAATGATGTCCACTGGCCAAAAGGCCTTTGCGGACCCGAGTAGGAAACTTCCCTTTAACACCAATGTCGTTGCAACGATTCGAACTGAGGATGATGAGCCGGTTTATTCAAAAATGTATCCGTTCCCCATGGGTGCAGCTGACTTCGTTAACCAAGAAATTGAAGATCTGTTAAGCAACGGCATTATTCGACCTTCCAGGTCCCCTTACAACAACCCCATATGGGTTGTTGGAAAGAAAGGCTCCGATCTTTCGGGGTCGCCTAACAAGCGCTTGGTCATCGACTTTAGGAAACTTAACTCGAAGACCATAGCAGACAGATACCCGATGCCAAGCATCAGCATGATTCTATCAAATTTAGGGAAGGCAAAATATTTCACGACTTTGGACCTAAAATCTGGCTATCACCAGATCATGTTAGCAGAGCAGGATCGGGAAAAGACATCCTTTTCGGTAAACGGTGGCAAATATGAGTTCTGCCGTCTACCCTTTGGCCTCAAAAATGCTTCGAGCATTTTTCAGAGGGCCATTGACGATGTCTTACGGGACTACATTGGAAAGACTTGCTACGTCTACGTTAACGACGTAATTGTTTTCTCCAAAGATGAAGTAGAACACGTCTCCCACGTCGGTCAAATTCTAAAGAGCCTCTATGACGCGAACATGAGGGTGTCCAAGTAGAAGTCTCAATTTTTTAAAGAAGAAGTTGAGTTTCTCGGCTTTGTTGTAACAAAGGAAGGCACCAAAACAAGCGCAGAAAAAGTGAGGGCAATCAAAGAATTTAAGCAACCGAACAACCTGTTTGAGTTAAGATCCTTTTTGGGTCTCGCCAGCTACTACAGGTGTTTTATAAAGGACTTCGCGGCAATAGCGAGGCCCCTAACTGCCATTCTAAAAGGCGAAGGCGGAAAGGTGAGCAAATACCGATCGAAAAACATTCCTGTGGTCTTTGATGAGGCTCAGTTAAACGCATTTGACAAGCTCAGAAATGTGCTTGCATCCGAGGACGTGGTCCTCCAATATCCAGACTTTTCAAAACCATTCGACCTTACCACCGATGCTTCGTCATCTGGTATAGGCGCAGTCCTATCCCAAGGCAACAGACCCATTACAATGATCTCTCGGACCCTGAAAGACAGAGAGGTCAACTATGCCACGAACGAAAGGGAGTTGCTGGCAATTGTTTGGTCTTTGGACACTCTTCGCCATTACCTATATGGTAAAAGCGACATTAACATTTATACTGATCACCAGCCTCTGATATATGCAGTGTCCGATCGAAATCCCAATTCCAAAATCAAGAGATGGAAAGCACATATAGAGGAAAGCGGGGCTAAGGTCCTATACAAGCCAGGCAAGGAGAATTTTGTAGCGGACGCTTTGTCTCGGCAAAACGTTAATGCACTGCAGGACTCAAGCCAATCTACTGCGGCCACGGCTCACAGTGAGATCTCTCTAACCGATGTGATTGAGGCCACTGACAAACCGTTGAACTGCTTCAGGAACCAAGTGATTCTTGAAGAGTCATCCGCAGATTCAAAACGTACATTCGTTCTGTTTGGCACCAAAACCCGTCGCCAGATCACCTATAGCCGCTGGGAAACACTTCTCGACACGGTTAAGGATGTGGTGAAACCAGACGTTGTGAACGCCATTCATTGCGAACTGCCTGTCTTAGCGCATATTCAAGATGAGTTGGTTAAACTCTTTCCTGCGACAAGGTTCTGGTACTGTAAAAAACGGGTGACGGACGTTACCAACAAAGACGAGCAAAGGGAGATTGTAGTCTCAGAACATAACAGAGCGCACAGGGCCGCCCAGGAGAATGTCAAGCAGATTCTGCTCGATTACCTTTTTCCGAAAATGGGCAAAATTGCGACTGAAGTGGTTGCAAATTGCAAGGTATGCGACAAGGCGAAGTACGACAGGCATCCGAAAAGACAGGAGCTAGGAGTCACGCCCATCCCTACACGCGTGGGGGAAATAATTCACATAGATATTTTCTCAACTGCGGGAAAACATTTTCTAACAGCGGTTGATAAATTTTCAAAATTCGCGTTGGTTCAGCCGGTAGCTTCGCGAACTATTGTAGATGTGAAGATACCCATACTTCAATTGGTGAATATCTTTTTCCCGAAATAAAAGTTGTGTATTGTGACAATGAACCCTCTTTTAACTCAGACACGATTCGATCAATGTTGAAAAACCAGTACGACATTGACGTAGTAAATGCTCCACCCCTACACAGCACTTCTAATGGGCAGGTGGAAAGATTCCACAGCACGCTAACGGAGATCGCTAGATGTCTGAAACTGCAAAGGTCAACAGATGACGTCGTAGAGCTTTTTCTTCAGGCAACTGTCGAATATAACAGGACATTCCACTCTGTAACTAGGGCGAGACCAATCGAGATTGTCCATACTACCTCTAAACTTGCTCCAGCAATCTTCGCAAGGCTCGAGAGGGCCCAGCAAGAGCAGTTAGATAGGAACAATCCCTCTCGCCAGAACAGAATATTCGACGTAGGGGAAAAGGTATTAGTGAAATCCAACAAGAGGCTGGGAGACAAGGTTACACCACTATACGTAGAACAAGAGGTAGAGGCAGATTTGGGAACAACTGTTCTCATTAAAGGGAGGGTGGTCCATAAGGACAATCTCCGTTAGGGCCTCACGCTTAGTGGTACCAGGCAAGCTTGATAGCTCTTCATTCAAATTCCAGACACTTCTGCCTCTTATCGTTGCTTGGATGGGTCCCCTGGACGGACACAAGGCTGACGGACTACTCCCACTCTAACTACATCCCCATTTTAGACCGCACAGTAATAGTTTGGAACGAAACTACTTATATTAGACACTCCTCTAATCTAACCGATTACAAAAGGTACGTACAGGAAACTATAGAGTTGACTGAGACCTTTCCACTTTCTCATATGAGAAAGATTCTAAAGGTGGACACGTCACACATACGGACTTTACTGACGACTTTGGGGGCACATAAAAGACATGCCAGAAGCATTAACTTTTTGGGGTCAGCCCTTAAGGTTATAACAGGTACACCGGACGCAGACGACTTATTGCAGACTCGACTGACGGAACAGGAACTCATTAGGGCAAACAATAGGCAGATTGAAATCAACTCCAGAACTCAGGAACAAATCAACTCTCTCACCTCCACTGTTAATCAGATTTTAAATGTAAAGAAAAAGGAAGAAATAGATACGGCTCACTTGTACGAAACACTTTTAACCAGGAATAGAATCCTCACACTAGAAATACAGAACCTAATGATTGCAATCACTTTAGCTAAAGTTAATGTAGTAAATCCCGCGATAATAGATTCAGATGACCTAGAGGCGATTTTCAGCAAGAGTTCTGCAGAAGTGTCAGTTACTCAGTTGTTTAGTGCAGCTAGAGTAAAGGTATTAGCGGATGACGAAGTCTTAAGCTTTGTTATTAGTTTTCCTAGACCTAAGATAACTTGTAAGAAAATTGTAATCTTCCCCGTCGCACATGCTGGCCGAGTACTCCTCTAACAGAAGATGTTGTCGCTGAATGCCCGAATGGCGTCACTGCTGTTTCCTCTTGCGTAAGGACTCCCACGACGACGTTCTGCCGCGAGACCCTAGACAGGACTTGTGCGCAAGGGCTTCACGCTGGAACCGAGGCGCATTGTGGCACTAAAGACAGTAACTTGCCCCCCGTGTCTATCATCGACGAGGGCATACTGGTAGTAAATGATGCCCTGGTCAGGGTCAGTCTGGATGATGAGCCCGAGGTATCAGTCAACGAAACCTACCTGGTGACCTTCGAGCGGATGGCGTATGTCAACCCACAAAATACGTCAACCTCAGCAGCTACCAGAAGAGGGTCCCTCTAACAGCCGCTTCTGCCCGACTCAACGTGACGTACCATCATTCACTTTTGAGCCTGCCCTTCCTACATAGGTTGAGCGAAGAAAATCTGCAGCGAATAACAGAGTTGCGCACTCAGGTGGTTGTCAACCCAGTTGCAGCGGTGGCAACCTGCTCCATTGTTGGCGTTGTCGCAATCTGCATCCTCGCCATCCGGAGGCTAAGACGTAGGCAGAGGACACTGGAAGTTGTACAGCAAGCGCTGGAGAATGTGGGCATAGCCAGGGACGACCATGTTTCGAAAGGAGGGAGTAGTTAACAATAGTTAACGACACCCGCCAGCTAGGCACCAAGATCTGCATAGCTTGCGTTCCGAGTCCCTTGACTCCGTGTAACCGGAGATCTTGCACGAGGCGCACAGTCAGCGGAACATACCGTGGGACCGGCGACTGTGCAGAAACGTGGAGTCGGCGAACTTTACGTAACGGTTGCCGCGGCTTTAGCATTTACTTCTTAAGTTCATTTTGTCTTTGTATTCAGTTCAAAAATCCAACTCAAACTCTACGGACACTTTCGGTCCCTAATAAACATTGTAAAGCAATTCCATCGTTTTACTATTCGGTTCGGTACGTGGGCAAGTCCATGCCGCGTAGTCCCAGTAACAACCAGACTCGAACCTTCTTCTAGTGCACCCGTTGTCGGCAAATTCCGGCAACGACTCACAATCAAAACCACATCGAACTCTCCTAGCGTGGGCGCATACCTGCCGCGCAAGAAAGGAGATCGATACCAGTGCTTCGCCCATCATGGACTGTTCGCCGTGGTTGGAATCCACTCCTGACGCCCCCGTCAAGTGGAGGTACCTTCGAGCGAGTTCCCGGCGTCTGTCGACACTACCGTCGCAGAATTGTGTGTTGGCGCATACCTGCCACACACAAGCCGCATATTCTTGCTAAGCTGCCCGCAGCCACCCTGCCGCAGCCAACGAGGGACCAAGCTGAAGACTTTGATATAACTTATATATGCATACTTTTTCCTGTCATATTTAATAAGCCGATCGTTTGTGCTCGGCGAAAATATATATTTGTGTTGGGCGGGACAGTTGGGAGGAGGAACAAGCAAGCCCGATAGTAGATCAGCCGTTAGCTAACCCCCCTATAAACAGCACCATGGACCCAGCTCAGATCCAAGCACTTGTCGACAATGCCGTCAGACAGGCATTGGCACAACAACAGACCCAGTTTCAAACACAGATAAACACCCTAGCTGCGCGGGTACAGAGTTTGCCGGTGGAAGCACCGCAAATCATCACGTACGAAAAGGTTACTGTGAATCCTGAGGTTAGCTGTGACTTACCATTAGACATAATCAAGTCCGTGCCAGAGTTCTCTGGCACCCAAGACGAGTATGTGGCCTGGAGACAATCGGCCATATACGCTTATGACCTATTCAAGCCTTATAATGGCAGCAGTGCGCACTACCAAGCTGTAGCTATTCTACGAAACAAAATTCGAGGCGCAGCCGGGGCCTTGCTCGTGTCTCACAACACTGTACTGAATTTCGATGCTATTTTGGCCAGGCTGGACTGCACGTATTCGGATAAGACATCCCTACGCCTACTGAGGCAGGGATTGGAGATGGTCAGGAAAGGGGACCTGCCATTGATGCAGTACTATGACGAAGTCGAGAAAAAGTTGACGCTCGTCACCAACAAGATTGTGATGACACACGAGCAAGAGGGCGCTGACTTGCTCAACGCGGAGGTTAGAGCCGATGCCCTCCACCTCACCTCGGGCCTCAAAAAGTCCCTCAGAGCTATGGTTTTCCCGGCTCTACCTAAAGACTTGCCATCTGCCCTGGCTCTGGCCAGAGAAGCGGAAGCAAGCATTGAGAGGAGCATGTTCGCAACTTTCTACGCCAAGGCCGTAGAGGAACGTGCGCAAACGTCAGGAAACGGCAAGGGCCGCTTCCAGGGTAGACAGGGAAAAGTCAACAAAGAGGAACAGGGCCAGGACAGAAACCCACACTTTGTCAGGCGATAAAAGGGTAATGGTAATGGTCAGACCAATAATGACAACCAGGCGCAGGCACCTCAACCTATGGAGGTCGACTCGTCCTCCAAGTTCAGGCAGCGCACCCAGTACAATAAGAACAACTCTAACGAGTCCAATGGCTCTAAGAGGAGAAATTCCTCGGACCTTTCGACAGGTCAAAGACGCCAACGTATTAATAATGTTGTCCAAGAAACCCCCAAGACTAAAGACCCTAATGCAAAAGACCCCAAGCAGGAGTATGAGAAGGCAGCAAAGGCTGCAGTCGAAGATATCGACAGTGACAATGAGTACGCTCCAAGCGATGACTCACTGAATTTTTTAGGGGACGCTCCTGGTTGCCGTTCATTGAACGACGGTTGGCTGGGAGAACTTTAAAGATGTTGATTGACACCGGCGCGGCAAAAAATTACATTAAGGCCGTAAGGGAGCTAAAAAAATTTAATGCCGGTCGCCAGTCCGTTCTCGGTGAGCTCAATACATGGCTCCACCGAAATCAAACAAAAGCGCTTTATGAAGGTTTTCAAGCACACCTCTCCATTCTTCCTATTGAATTCGCTCAACTCGTTCGACGCTATTATAGGCTTAGACCTGTTAACACAGGCCGGAGTCAAGTTGAACCTAGCTGAGAAATCTTTAGAGTATCAGGGCATTTGTGAAAAACTTCACTTTTTCAGCTGCCCTAGTGTGAACTTCACTGAAGTGAATGACATTGTGGTGCCTGCCTCCATTAAAAAGGAGTTCAAGGACACAATTTTGAGAAGGAAGAAGGCCTTCTCTACTTCACATGAGGCTCTCCCTTTCAACACCGCTGTCACTGCCACAATTCGTACAGTAGACAACGAACCGGTGTACTCGAGAGCCTACCCAAACCTCATGGGTGTTTCTGACTTTGTGAATAACGAAGTCAAACAATTGCTAAAGGATGGCATTATCAGGCCGTCAAGCCGTCAATGGGCACTGACGCGTTCGGTAACCCAAGAGGTTAGTAATAGACTTCAAAAAGCTAAATGAACGCACCATCCCAGACCGTTACCCAATGCCTAGCATCCCCATGATTCTAGCGAATCTGGGCAAGGCAAAATTCTTCACTACCCTCGATCTCAAATTAGAGTATCACCAAATATACCTCGCGGAACATGACCGAATTTTGTCGTCTACCGTTCGGCTTGAGAAATGCAAGCATCATTTTTCAAAGAGCCTTAGACGATGTACTAAGAGAACAAATTGGGAAAATATGTTACGTCTATGTAGATGACGACCATGTCCGCCACATCGATACGGTGCTAAAATGCCAAATCGATGCCAATATGAGAGTGAGCCAGGAGAACACTAGGTTCTTTAAAGAATGTGTAGAATACCTCGGCTTTATTGTCAGTAAAGACAGAACTAAATCCGATCCGGAAAAGGTGAAGGCCATTCAGGAGTACCCTGAACCAGATAGCGTTTACAAAGTTAGATCTTTCCTTGTTTTAGCCAGCTACTACAGAGTCTTCATCAAAGACTTTGCTGCCATAGCCCGTCCGATTACAGATATCCTAAAAGGGGAAAATGGTTCGGTGAGTAAACACATGTCCAAAAAAATTCCTGTTGAGTTTAATGAAACTCAACGCAACGCATTTCAGAGGCTGCGTAACATTCTAGCATCCGAGGATGTTATACTCAAATACCCCGACTTTAAAAAGCCTTTCGACCTTACCACAGATGCTTCGGCAAGTGGCATCGGTGCAGTCCATCCCAAGAGGGCAGGTCAATCACCATGATAATCGCGTACCCTTAAACAGCCCGAGCAGAACTATGCCACAAACGAAAGGTAATTGCTGGCGATTGTATGGGCCCTAGGTAAGTTGCAGAACTTCCTGTATGGATCTAGGGAAATCAATATATTTAGGTGGAAATCTAACATAGACCACAATAATGCCAAGGTTTTCTACAAACCTGGCAAAGAAAATTTCGTGGTAGACGCCCTCTCTAGGCAGAATTTGAATGCCTTACAAAACGAACCAAAATCAGAAGCTGCGACCATTAACAGCGAGCTCTCCCTGATCTACACGGTCGAAACCACAGACAAACCTTTAAATTGCTTCAGAAACCAGATTATTCTGGAGGCAGCACGTTTTCCGCTCAAGCGAAACCTAGTGCTGTTCCGAAGCAAATCTCGACATTTGATCAGTTTTACTGACAAGAGTTGCCTGTTAAAAACCCTCAAAGAAGTTGTTAATCCTGACGTCGTGAACGCTATTCATTGCGACTTGCCCACACTAGCAAGCTTCCAACACGACCTTATCACGCACTTCCCAGCCACCCAATTCCGTCACTGTAAGAATGTCGTGTTAGATATAACCGACAAAAACGAACAGCTTGAAATCGTCACTGCTGAGCGCAACCGTGCTCACAGACCCCCGCACGACATGTTAAACAAGTCCTTCGGGATTATTATTTTCCTAAAATGGACAGTTTAGCAAAGGAAGTAAGAGCTAATTGTAGGCTCTGCACCCAAGCAAAGTATGACAGCCACCCGAAAAAGCAAGAGCTCGGGGAAACGTCTATACCAAGTTATACAGTTGAAATGCTGCATATTGACATATTCGCAACCGACAGAAAGCTATTCCTGACGTCCATTGACAAATTTTCTAAATTTGCAATAGTGCAACCAGTGGTGTCTACAACAATAGTGGGCATCACAGCACCCGTGTTGCAGATTATTAACCTTTTCCCAATATCAAAACGATCTATTGTGACAATAAGCCCGCATTCAACTCAGAAACTGTCACCTCAATGCTCAAAAACAGCTTCGGCATTGACATAGTGTATGCGCCCCCACTCCACAGCTCGTCCAATGGCCAAGTTGAACGGTTCCACAGCACATTGGCAGAAATCGCCAGATGCCTGAAGTTGGGCAAAAAGACAAATGACACAGTAGAACTAATCCTGAGGGCAAAGATAGAATATAACAAAACCGTGCACTCAGTTACTCGTGAAAGACCAATTGATGTGGTTCACTCAGGGGCCCACGAGCGCTGCCTAGAAGCCAAGGCAAGATTAGTAAAGGCACAGCAAGACAGCATCGGAAGATGCAACCTATCCCGACAAAACCGTGTGTTTGAGGTGGGAGAACACGTGTTTGTAAAGAACAACGAGAGGTTAGGAAATAAGCTAACCCCACTATGCACGGAACAAAAAGTGCAGGCAGACCTGGGAACGTCTGTTCTTATTAAGGGGAGGGTGGTCCACAAGGACAACCTCAAGTAGGCATTCCCTTTACAGTTGGTTATGTTAAGGAAAACCCGAGCGCTGTAGTACCACCTTGTCCTTAATTTCCAGGTTCACCCTCATGATGTTCATGTCCTGGGTAGTAGCGAATGCTCGGATCACCGACTTTTCGCATGCCGACTACATTCCTGTGTTAGATGGGGATGTGCTGGTGTTTGAACAGCGTGACCTCTTGAAACATTCGAGTAACCTTTCCGAGTACGCTAGTATGATAGACGAAACAGAGAAACTGTCCGAGTCCTTTCCCGACTCGCATATGCGTAAGATACTAGAGGTCGATACTGACCATCTTAGAACTTTGTTGTCCGTCTTCAAAGTCAACCATAGGATTGCTAGAAGTCTAGATTTCCTAGGAACAGCTTTAAAGGTAGTGGCGGGTACTCCCGATGCCACGGACCTCCTAAAGATTAAAATCACAGAGGCCCAACTAGTAGAGTCTAATTCCAGGCAGATAACTATAAACTCCGAAACCCAGAAACGGATAAATAAGTTAACTGACACCATCAATAAGGTGATCAATGCCAGTAAAAGCGACTTGGTTGACACTCCACACTTATATGAAGCACTACTGGCAAGAAAAAGGATGCTGTCTACAGAAATTCAAAATTTAATTCTCACTATTACTTTGGCCAAATCAAACATTATAAATCCCACAATTCTTGACCATGCCGACTTGAAGTCTCTTGTAGAGCAGGACACCCCAATTGTCAGCTTAATAGAAGCATCCAAGATCAGAGTCCTCCAGTCCGAGAATAGCATTCATGTGTGAATGTGACACTTTTGCGGTCACCGGATGCACAGATACCACACACTTTACGTTCTGCGAGCGGTCTCGACGCGAAACTTGTGTGCGCTCACTCCATGCCGGAAACGCTGCTCAATGCCACACTCAACCCAGCCATTTGCAAGAAGTAAACCCCGTAGATGACGGCGTTGTGATTATCAACGAAGCTGCAGCTCGCGTTAGCACTGATGGCAGCCCAGAAACACTGATAGAGGGAACCTACCTGGTAACCTTCGAGCGAACGGCAACCATCAACGGCTCCGAGTTCGTAAATCTACGGAAAACATTAAGCAAGCAGCCAGCCATTGTGCGTTCACCATTACTTAGCATCGTCGGCCACGATCCTGTGCTCAGCATCCCCCTGCTACACCGGATGAGTAACGAGAACCTACATTCCATTCAAAGCCTTATGGATGACATGGAATCTGAAGGCTCGCCTAGACTCTGGTTCGTAGCTGGTGTGGTCCTAAACGTCGGCTTGATTGGCTCTCTCGCCCTTTATCTGGTATTAAGGAGAAGACGAGCCTCCAGGGAGATACAGCGAACCATCGACACATTCAACATGACCGAGGACGGTCATAAACTTGAGGGGGGAGTAGTTAACAACTAACAATGTATTGCTTCGTAGCAACTAAGTAGCTTTGTATAAACAATGCTGACGCGCCAGAATTGGGTTCAGCGCGCAAAGAACGCCTGGCAGCGGAAGGTTGACACTTCCTATTGGGAGTGTTGCTTCACGCTGCAAGAAATGCTGAGTCGGTTTGCCGACTTGTGGTGGCGCGATGCATTGCTTGAGGGTATACTTAGTTTCAATATTGTCTTCTACTCAGTCTTAGTCTTGTGTCGAAATAAACCACAGCTTGCTCCGGCGTACAGCCGCTAAATACAATTGTCCAACATAATCTTCATAAACAGTGTCTAAGGCGAACCTCACCTGAAGAAGGAAGACCTCTGGACTAACTGGAAATCTTATAATTTACACTCGAATGCCCTTTGGTCTCAAAAATGCACCAGCAACATTTCAACGTTGCATGAACAACCTTTTAAAAGAACTAATCTATAAGGATTGTCTCGTTTACTTAGCCGATATTATTGTCTATTCCACTTCATTAGAGGAACATATAATGTCAATCAGAAAAGTTTTCGAAAAGTTACGAACAGCTAAACTTAAATTACAGTTAGATAAATGTGAGTTTCTGAAGAAACTGAATTTCTCGGTCACATTATCACAACTGAAGGTATTAAACCTAACCCAAATAAAATTAGCGCAATAATAAAATTCCCAATTCCGAAAACTCCGAAGAAATAAAATCTTTCCTTGGACTATGCGGCTTTTATCGCAAGTTCATTCCAAACTTCGCTTAAATAGCAAAACCAATGACTCTTAAATTAAAGAAAGGAACTTCAATTAATATAAAAGACAACGATTATATGTCCGCTTTTGAGAAACTAAAGTTACTCATCACATCCGATCCAATTTTAATTTATCCCAATTTCGAAAAGAAATTTGCATTAACCACAGATGCAAGTAATATAGCTATAGGTGCTGTATTATCCCAGGATCACAAACCAATTTGCTACGCAAGTAGAACCCTCAATGAACACGAACTCAATTATTCGGCAACAGAAAAAGAACTATTAGCCATAGTCTGGGGCACAAAATATTTTAGATCTTACTTATTTGGAAGAAAATTCGATATACTAAGCGACCATAAACCTTTAGTTTGGCTCAGCAACATAAAATACCCTAACATGAAACTCCAAAGATGGAAGATACAATTAAACGAATATGACTATAATATTCAATATCTTCCTGGCAAAGAAAATCACGTAGCTGATGCTCTTTCCAGAATTCAAATACAAGAAAATTTCTTGGGAGAAGATAGCCAAGTATCCATCTCCACAACAGCAACATAGCGCACAAGAAGATAGTCAAAACCACATTGGAATAACAGAAAGACCTCTCAATTATTATAATAGACAAATAGAATATATAAAAGAAAACTCAGACGAAGTAGAAATAATAAAGTATTTTCAAAAAACTAGAATCAAAATAACTTAGAAAAAGATGACAGAATCATCAGCAAAAGAATTAATAAAAGAGTACATATGTACCAAGATTTTTTTCCCGACATAATAGACTTCCAAACATTTCAGAACGCTTACCTTCAAATAATAAATCCTGATAATTTTACCAAATTAATGAAAACTAGATCCAAATTAACAGACATAGACATACAAACGAATGCCCAATTCAAAGAAATCATTCTGAAAACTCACAAAGAGTTATTCAAGAAAAATATTATTACCCCGATTATCAGAAACTATTTCAAAATATAATCAATAATTGTGAAATTTGTAATATAGCCAAAACAGAACATAGGAACACAAAATTAGCCTTCGAAACCACCCCAGAAATATTCAATCCCAGAGACAAATATGTCATGGATTTCTATTTAATCAACAACAAACAATATCTATCATGTATTGACATTTATTCTAAATACGCCTCCCTGATAGAAATAAATAGTAGAGATTGGCTCGAAGCCAAAAGAGCAATTTTACGCATCTTAAATGATATGGGAAACCCCTCAAAATTTAAAGCTGATAAAGACTCCGCCTTCATGTGCAGGGAACTACACATCTGGTTAAAATCAGAAGGAGTAAACATTGACATCACAACAAGCAAAAATGGAGTTTCTGATATTGAGAGACTTCATAAAACAGTTAACGAAAAATTAAGAATAATAACAAGCGAAAATGAGCCAGAAAATCAGTTCACAAAATTTGAAAAAATCGTATACATCTACAATCATAAAACAAAACACAACACTACTGGCAGAACACCTGCCGATATTTTTATGTACGCAGGTACACCCAACCATAATACGCAACTAAATAAGATAGACAAACTCAACGAAACCAGACAGAAATTTGAGATAGGCACTAATTATAGAGAGTTCCCTTTAGTAAGGTCAAAAACGACCACCCCATTTAAGAAAACAGGTAGCTTAAGACAAGTAGACGATAAGCATTACGAAGAAACCAATAGAGGTAGGAAAATAGTACATTATAAATCCAAATTTAAGAAAAAGAAGAAAACTAATATAAGCAAATATGATAATGACAATTCCAGATCAACTCCAGGACTTACTTAAGAAAGCAGTTCTATTCACAATTTTCATAATTTGCCTTATTCCATCAGCACACACGCAAAGTCTAGAAGTAAGCCCAATTCACGCTAAAAATGGCTATTCTATATTTCAAACCGGATCAATTGACTTACCAGTTAACTACGAGTATCACTATCTTTCTATAAATATAACCAAAATAGAAAACACTTATGCAGAATTAATAAAACAAAAAAAAATATTTGAAACACTCCCACAAATTCGATGTTTAGTAGAAATACTCAATAGAGAAATGAACGGCATAAAAATAGCAAAACGCAGCAAACGCGGTCTTGTTAATTTTATGGGCACAGGTTACAAATATTTATTTGGTACGTTGGATCAAGAAGACAGAGAAGAACTAGAACAAAAAATTAATAACATTTCTGAAAATAGCATTCAAATAAGTGAATTAAACCATGTAATAGACGCAATAAATGAAGGAATCAGAGTCACTAACCATTTAAGTGTAATTAATTTTCAACCTACAACAATTTACTGAGTACATTGAGGACATAGAACTTGGCATGCAATTAACTCGATTAGGCATTTTCAATCCAAAACTTCTAAAACACGATTTGTTAACCCATGTAAATTCCGAAAAACTTTTGAATATCAAAACCTCTACTTGGCTTAAAACAAGCACAAACGAAATCTTGATAATATCCCATATTCCTAGAGAAATAATAAAAACACCTATCTTCAAAATAATACCATACCCCGATGATAATAAAAATACACTTACTGAAACTATTCACGATAATTATTTTGTACAAAACGATCAAGCATACACAGCAAACTCTAAAGATTTAGTCATAAATAAATGTATCACAGGCATATTAAATCAAGTAACAACACAATGTAGGTATAGTAAAACCCATTCAGAATTCGAAATAAAATATGTTGAACCTAATATAATCACAACTTGGAACCTACCCAAGAAAATACTTAACCAAAATTGTATAAACAGAGAAATAGAAATTGAAGGCAATAACATAATAAAAGCATTTAACTGTTCTGTCCAATAAGAAGAAATACTTATTACAAATACTATGCTTGACTATACCCAAACTATTTATGTAAACAATAACGTAACAAAACTAGAGCTACTATCTTATATCCAAGCAAGAGAAATAATACAACAACATGCCAAATCAACTAATATATTTCAAACTATAACACTTACTGCACTTATTGTCATTATTATCATTTTTTTAATATATTTTATCTGTAAGTACAAAACCATTCCACACAAAATAATTGTTAAATTTAAGAAACAACCAAATAACCCCATAGAGGAAAATGAAAATATTGTAATACCGACAGTAGAAAAGGTACCGATAAACGATACACCTGTATTATACCCCAGAGTAAACGCCTGAGGACAGGCTTATTTCAAAAGAGGGGGAAGTTACATATCCACTACACGTATATCGGAATTACACAAGAGTCCCTAAACAACACCACACGCACACATACAATTGTAAACATTCACAACACCACACACACACATACAATTGTAGCAAGTCACCCCACTCGTAAGTTAAGCTTTCAAATCATAAACATCCAAATGTCCGATCAAAGTCCGAATCCCACAGTCTCCCCCAATTTGAATTCGATCACCATTGCCGATAGCCGCCACTTGCAATAACAAATACATCCGTGCCCACTGTCTAATCACCATTGGCGATAGCCGCCACTTGCAAAAACAAATACATCCGAATCCCACAGTCTCCCCCAATTTGAATTCGATCGCCATTGGCGATAGCCGCCCCTTGCAATAACAAATACATCAGTGCGCGCCATCCACCACGCAGTTGTCTCAGGAGGATCTTATTACCCCCTTTATTATCGCTTCCCCAATTTTCGGAGTGTCTCTCTTAACGAGAGAACACAATCGTTAGATGAGCCAAACTCTCTTAAAGAGTTCGTTCTCTTAATACCCCTTCAGCCTATTTAAGCTCAGGCTTGCCTTCAGGCATCAGTTCAGTTCAGATACAGTTATCTCCGCGATAACTCCTGTTCAGCCGTCCAGTTCGTCTAATTAGGAACGTCACCCCCGTTCGTCTAAAACCAACCAAACGGCTTTGGTTCTTCCACTTAATAGGAAGATAAGCGTTATTAAATAAAATAAAATAAACTTTGTTTTTTTTTTTTAAACCATAACCATATATTTAGACCATGTATTTTTTTTTTTTTTTGTCGAAATGTGCGTAACAGGCAGAAGGAGGCATCTGCGACCCCATAAAGTATTTATATTTTGTTCAGGTTCACTAGCCGAGTCGATTAAGCATTGTCTGTCTGTCCGTCTGTATGAACGCCTATATCTCAGAAACTAAAAAAGCTTGAGCCACCAAATTTGGTGACAACACTCACGTGGGTCATACGCTGTAAAATTTTTATTAAAATTTGCTTACTTACTTCATTTATAAAACCATCACGCAAAAAACTACATAAAACACACAATAAAAATGTTAAGATTATATAAAAGAAAAAGCAATATAAAAAAAACATAAAAAAAAAATTACAAAAATATAAAAATACAAATAAATACATAAATTGTACCGTGCTCTCATTTACACACTTGACACGACCTTACACAATATGTAGTCTAAGAACAACTTAAACGATCAAATATTTACAAATTCCTTTGTTGTAAGCTCGATTTCTGCATGCGTAGTAAGTCCCGCCCACGTATATAAGTACGAGGGGTCGGTGATCCCCTTGCAGTACGGCAAGGTATGGAGAATCAACGGCGTTTTCAAACTAGCACACCTCATAGATCTTGCAAAGATGAACAGATTGACTGAGAAAATCGGACGGAAAACGGTTGCTTTGGCAGATAGGAGAGCCGAAGCTTTGGTTCTGGCCGCGCAAGGGATGGCATCGAAGAACACCGACTAACAGTTAAGGATAAACGCACGTCAGTTCGATGCAGCACACGAATCCATTGAGCAGTTAAACAACGTCATCGACAAGGTAAATGCGGTGAACAGCGATTTGTACACCACTACGACGGTGCTACACAAGTCCATCATCCTATCTAACCAGGTTTCCGAAGTCGGCAGAGCTTGCCAGTTGGCTAAAACAGGCATAGTCGATTCAAATTTGCTGGATCATGGCGAGATTGAGACCATACCGAGGGAAGTGGACAACTTGCCATATAAGAATGTGATCGAAGCCATCGAATTCTCTCGGCCAACCATTGTAACCAATGGAACCTTATTGCTCTACATACTGCCTTTTTCTAAGGTTGCGGTTGAGAATTACCGCCTTATGCACTTGTACGCGACGATAAGCGAAGGAAAGCAGATTATACTGGAACATCATAAGCAGCTAGCTGCAAGCTCGAGCGAAACTTATGCGGGCCTGGGAGATTGCTTTTCCATTGCCAATACCACTGTTTGCTGGGAGGAAGAACTTCAGAAACTCGAGTAGGCTAGTTGTAACTTCCGGTTACTGAAAGGCGGTCAGGCCAGCTGTTCATCCCAAAGAAACCAACGAGTGGTTAAGCAAGTCGACGATGGAATGCTATACCTGACTAACTTCACCGGAACTCTGGGAACGGCTGCAAAGAACTACCACTTGATCGGCTCCTTTATCATCCAATTCGACAATGAGACGATAACGGTCGACGGCCAAAACTATTCCAATTACTCGATCAGTCATCTAATAGCAATGCCGGCCGTACTGAGCCACATAACGGCCAGCGACTTTTAACTTTCCCTGGAATATGTCCACGACGTGAGCATGGGGAATTTGGAGAAGATGTCCAACGTGACCGGAGAGCTACTAGCTTCTTTAATATATATGTAATATATATTTTTAGACCATGGATTTTAAAAAAATACAAGGTCTATTGTGTTTGCCGAAATGTGCGTAACAGGCAGAAGGAGGCATCTGCGACCCCATAAAGTATATATATTCTTGCTCAGGCTCACTAGCCGACTCGATTAAGCCATGTCTGTCTGTCCGTCTGTATGGTATGAACGCCTATATCTCAGAAACTAAAAAAGCTAGAGGTGTCAAACTTGGTGATACTCATGTGGGTCATACGCTGTAACATTTTTATTAACGCCTACTTCCGCCCCCGTAAATCGATAAGCCGAATAGCAAGCGCAATTATAAAGATACAGTATTCAGTTTTGGTGTTCATGATAACTATCATCTCCTAAACGATTTGGTGCCGATCGGATAATGAACCTAAAAGTTATTCAACGTTTCATATAGATTTGCACTGCGCCCACTCCAAGCAGTGTTTTTTTCCAAGCAGTGTTTTTCTTCCAACTGCTAGGACTGCTTGGTGTCTAACTAAAAACTATATTTTCTGTTTATTTTGTTTTTTGAAAATCGCGTTTACCAATAACAGTTTTCTCAATCTGATTATTAGATTGTCGATAGACAAAATTCGACCTTGGCACCCTATAAAAAATATCCATTTGTTGTACAGCTGTGGTTAATTATTCGCTTTAAAGCTGCAAGAGTTATCTATTATATGCAATCATGTAATTATCTTATCTTGCTTTAAAGCTATGATTTTTGCAACCTCAAATGAAAAAAGGGGCCACAGTGCGTCGGTTTAGTTTTTTGAGCAGCTGTCAGCATGAGTGAGAATGAGATAGCAATATAAGTAGTACGCTTAGTTCTAGAGAATTATTTGTGTATGGAAGCAAGGTTTAGGCAAAGGGTAAATTACTGGCGGGCTCGCTTGCGTCTTTGTTATACCATTCGACCATGGTCAAAAATGGTATACTAAGTTTGTGCAAATGTATGTAACAGGCAGACGGAGGTGTTGCAGACCACACAAAGTATATATATTCTGACTCAGGATCACTAGCTGAGTCGATTGAGCCATGTCTGTCTCTCTGTCCGTTTATACGTCTAGATCTTAGCTATTACAAAAGCTAGAGACACCGTATTTCCATATACCATAGGTTGATCGAGTTTATTTTCAATTTTTGATGACACGCCACCGCCCACGCAAATCGATAATTTACAATTATTAGGAAAAGTATTGAAGTTACAGCTTTCTGCTTTGGTATGAACATAAATAATTGCAACATAAATCTATTCCCCAATTACAATCCAATCGGACCATAAACACAGAAGTTATCCATGTTTCCGGTTTCCGTACATCCACTGCTTGCGCCTGTGCTGCGCGTCGTGACGTCATCGTCACGATGCTTCGTTTCAGCCGTAGCGTGTGTACAGCTGATTGCTATGATGTTTTTACATGTAGATGGCGCTATTCAAAGATAGATCTAATTTAAATAATAGGTGGCGGATGAACTTTTGCAGATTTTTTTGATGGAATTAAATGTGTGATTTGTTTCGAAACTGGGCGAATGGTATCTTACTGTCGGGTGCGCTCGACTGTAGCTTTCTATACTTGTTTTTATTTAATGTTAATACAAATAACACTCGCCCATTATACACTTAATTTTTAAATACATACTTTAAGCTCATGTTTGATGTCACGCAAACTACGGACTTCCTCTTCTAAAGAGTCTTCACTACTGCGACGCGAAGCTGCTGAACGCGCTAAGCTTGCAATACCTCCATGTGCTGGTCGAGCAGTATTGGACAAAACTGAGTCGGTAATAATAACAGCACCACTACTATTTTGCATGTCAAACGCACGATCAGCGTTTTGCTCCTGTTCCTTTTGTTGCCGGTCCAGCTCTCGCATACGAATTTCACGTGCTTCAGCCCGGGCTTGGCGGCGGGCGGCTAGACGCGCTTCTGCCTACATAAAAATAAAAATTAAATTCTTTTTATTCATATGGTATTTTAAGGGTGGAATTGGTCTTGTCATTTTGTTGACTTAAAAGAACTGAAAACAAGTAAGAAAGCTACAGTCGAGTCTGCTCGACTGTAATACACCCGCTACCCAGCTGCTCCTACATCAAAATTATTTGCGGAACAATAAAGAACGGCTACAATCATAATTAAGACAACCGCCAAATAGTGCAGACGTGTTTTATTTGAGCTCCATAAAAATAGAAACATAAACCTGTATAGTGAACGGTCAGATCAAACAATATCAAAAAACATAGCGCAAAGACGCTCAGTGCGATGTTTATTCGCAATCAGTGATTAAACAAAAGCTACATTTAAAAACAAACTAAGGGGAGTGACAACAATCCCGCGAAAAATCTCGATGAGCCAGAGCGATATTCGCGCTCAGCGCCAACGCGAGCAAGACGACCGTCGTCTCTCACTGCAGCGTAATAACGCGTATTTCTCTATTGTTTCGAAGATACCAGGGACGCCCTTATCATCATCGCGAGCGGTCTGTAAACACCAAGCCGTTCAATATGCTAACAACAACACAAGGAAGAGCGAGCTCTTGCTCTCCGTCTCTACCGTCCACGCTCCAAAAAAAAACCGCTAACCAGTGAGAGTACTGCTACACCCGCTCCCTCTCCCGAAATAGCAAAGTGTTTATCTACAACAAGCACAGTGACCTCACTCACCACTGTCAACTGCCCGCCTAATTTCGTCGACAGCAGCATTCGCACTCTTGGAGTCGGTGACCACAACAAAAACAACGAACACAAATGCAGCTGGTGCGCTGCCAGCAAAGCAAAACATCAACAAAAACGTAGGAATGACCTTACAGACTAAAATGGACCGCAACATTCAGATTAAAGGAAACTTAGTCCTCATAACGCCAAAGGTGGCAATAAGTCTAAAATCACACGCGATATTGGTAGTAAATCCACTGACGAAGTGCCCTCAACTAACAACAGGTTCGAGCTACTGGCAGACGACTCTGATGATCTTCCAGCAGAAACGGTAAAAGGCGACACAACATAAACTAAGCCACCACCGATATACATTCGCGAGAAGAGCTCTAGTGCACTAGTGAACAATCTAGTAAACCTTATTGGAAAGGACAGTTTCCACAGTATCCCACTTCTGAAAGGCACAATTAATGAAGTGAAAGTTCAAACCAAATATTTGAACGACAACAACAAAAACTTTTACATCTCCAAACTAAAAAGTAGTAAGGGTCTGCAAGTTGTTCTTAAGGGGACTGAGCTCGAAGTAACTCCTGATGAAATCGCAGAGGCACTCGAAGAAAAAGGCTTTCTCGCGAAAACAGTATTCAATATCCTAAACAGAAGCAAGCAGCCGCAACCACTATTCAAGGTTGAACTCGAGCCTAAGCACAAACCATCGCTAAAAAAAAAAAAAACATCTGAGATCCACCCGATCTACGAGCTCCAGTTCCTCTTAAACCGTCGAATCTCAGTAGAAGAGCCACATAAGCGTAAGGCTCCGGTACAATGTTCGAACTGCCAAGAATATGGCCACACAAGGTCTTATTGCACACTGCGCGCGGCATGTGTAGCTTGTGGAGACCTCCACGACTCCGCGCACTGCCCTATTAATACAGATGACCACAACGCAAAAAGGTGTAGCAACTGCGGCGGCAACCACACAGCTAACTACAGAGGCTGCTCAATCTATAAGGAACTCAAAAATCGTCTCCATCAACGAGTTACGAACTTGCGAGGACTGCCCAAGCCAGCTACTTCTGTAAATACAAATCCTGAGGGATCGTTGCAAAAAACTATAAGTGCTACAGTCAGGCCTGGAGCCCAGGAAAATAATGTATCATTTGCATACGCCTTAAAATCAGGACTGAGGCCTTTACCAACGTCAACGTCACAAGCAGCAAATATGCAGAGCGTGCCACCAAAGAGCAATCCAGCGGAGCAGCAGGAAACAAAAAGTTGAGACAATGCTGTACGCCTTGCAACAGAGTATGGTGGAATTCATGTCATTCATTTGAACAACCATGCAGGAGATGATGCGAATCCAAAATCTACTGATACAAATGCTCGTATCTCAACAATCAAAGTATTAAATGGCTTCTCTACGCAGAGCTACGTGGAATGTTAACAGCGTTTCGCAGCCAAAACACGAGCTGGCCCAGTTTATTCACGATAGAGACATCGACATTATGTTACGCTCTGAAACGCACCTTACCAGTAAGTACAATTTCCACCGCAAGGACTACGGCATTTATTTTACGGCACAAATCATCCTGATGGCAAGGCACACGGAGGCACTGGCATCTTAGTAAGAAATCGCATGAAGCACCATCTCCATACAAGCTTCGCCGAAAAATATCTTCAGTCAACATCCATAAGCGTTCAGCTGGTCAGCGGTAACCACATTACACTTGCTGCCATCTACTGCCCACCACGCTTCGCCAGAACCGAAGACCAATTTCTTGAATTCTTCAACTCCCTGGGACAGCACTTTATAGCTGCAGGAGACTATATGTGCATCAGTATCAGAATATAAAAGCCCACTTTTCTTAGTACCGAAAAAATCTCTTCCAGACTCAGAAAAAAAGAAATGGCGATTAGAAATTGACTATCGTCAAATCAATGAAAACTGTTGTCTGATAAATTTCCACTAATAGAATTGACGATATCTTGGATCAACTTGGCCGGGCTTAATACTTCTCATGCCTTAAGTTGATGTTAGGCTTTCACCAAATTAAACTAGAAACAAGTAAGAAAGCTACAGTCGAGTGTGCTCGACTGTAATATACCCGCTACCCAGCTGCTTGTACATAATTTATTTGCGGAACAAAAAAAAAACGGCTACAATCATATTTTGATCGTAAAAGGCTATGGACTTATAATATTTATGCAAAGTCAAAATCTAAAATAAAAAAAAAAACATTTTTGCACACATTTAATTTTTGATGCGAGCGGGACTCGAACCCGTAAATGCATAATAGTACTGTTCGTTTTGCAGTCCACAACTTAACCCTGCGCTAACGCTGCCGGCAGCGCTGCTTACAGCTATGGAAAACGTTAAGCCGAATAACTTCTGTGTTTATTATCCGATTGTTACCAAATTTTCAGATCATCTGGCTAGCTACAGTTATCATGTAAACCGAAAATGAACAACATGGCATCAAAATTGCACTTGTTATCAATGTTTTTTCGATTTGCGGGCGCGGAAGGGGGCGTGGCCAAAATCCAAAATAAACTTGATCAGCGTGCAATAATAACACATACTGACACCAAATTTGGTTGTCCTAGCTCTTATAATAGCTGAGATCTAGATTTTCACACGGACAGACGGACATGGCTATATCGACTCGGCTGTTGATCCTGAGCCAGAATATATATACTTTATGGGGTCGGAGGTGTCTCCTTCTGCCTGTTATATACATTTTCGGTTTGAACAAAGTTATAATACCCTTCTACTCTATGAGTAGCGGGTATAAAAAGTACAAGAAATCTCACTTAATTATCAACAACAAAAGGTTCATATCGTTTCACGCGATTACCATTTGGTTTGAAAATACTTCCTACTTTATTTCAAAGAATGATGACTATTGCATTTTCTGGTCTTGAGCCAACGCAAGCATTCCTATATATGGATGCTCTTATAGTCATAGGTTGTTCCGAAAAGCATATAATTAAGAACTTAACAGATGTTTTCGACAAATGCAGGAAATACAATTTAAAACAAGAAAGAAAGGCTACCTTCGGCTCACCGAAGGTTTAATACCATTGAAGACATATATCAGAAGTGTTTCACAGCGATATCTTGAAGAATTACAATAATCGGCCGATAGGTTCTATGGCAGCTATACGATACATCGGTCCGATTTTGATAAATTTTGCACAGCTTTGAATTGATATACTAAGGCATAGATTGCGAAAGTGTCTTGGCAATATCTTGAAAAATGACAAAAATCGGCCGATAGGTTCAATGGCAGCTATACGATATATCGGACCGAATTTAATAAAATTCGCACAGCTTTGAATGGACATACTAAGGCATAGATTGCAAAAGTTTCTTGGCGATATCTTGAAAAATGACAAAAATCGGCAGATAGAATGTATGACAGCTATACGATATATCGGTCCGATCCGGCTCGTTCCGACTTATTTACAGCCTGCAGCAATGAGAAGCATGTATACCAAATTTCATCAAGATAGCTCTAAAACTGAAAGACTAGTTTACGTTGCAACAGACGGACGGACAGACGGACATGGCTAGTTCGACTCCCCTATTGATGCTGATTAAGAATATATACACTTTATAGGGTCGGAGATGTCTCCTCAGGTGCGTTGCTTCTGCTTCTGGCCAAAATTAATATACCATCTGCAATGGTATAAAAATTGTTTGCACACATTTAATTTTGGACGCGAGCGGGACTCGAGCCCGTAAATGCGTAATAGTACTGTACGTTTTGCAGTCCACCACTTAACCCATTTGACCTACGTACACGTACGCACTATTCGGCACGATGCTGGCACTACTGCCGGCCGCGCTGCTTACAGCTATGGAAAACTTTGAGTTCAATAACTTCTGTGTTTATTATCCGATTGTTACAAAATTTTCAGAGATCATTTCTCTTGGAATTATGATTGTATAAACCGAAAAAGAATAATAAAAAATTCCGCCTGTAATCAATTTTTTTCGATTTACGGGGGCGGAAGGGGGTGTGGCCAAAATCCAAAAAAAAACTTGATCAGGGTGCAATAATGACACATATTATCACCAAATTTGGTAGTCCTAGCTCTTATAATAGCTGAGATCTAGGTTTTCACACGGACAGACAGACGGACATGGCTGTATCGACTCGGCTGTTGATCCTGAGCCAGAATATATATACTTTATGGGGTCGGAGTTGTCTTCTTCTGCCTGTTACATACATTTTCGGTTTGAACAAAGTTATAATACCCTTCTACTCTATGAGTAGCGGGTATAACAAGTAAGAAAAGGTACAGTCGAGCGCGACCGACCGTAAGATACCATTCGACTAACTTAGTAGTTGCACTAACTAGTATTAGCTCGCTCCCACACACACATACAGACACACACACAAAGGCTAAATCGATGAAGACGATATGCTGTAATGACGCGGGCAACGGTACTATGAAAAACGATATGGCATCAAAATTGCGCTTGTAATCAATGTTTTTTCGATTTACGGGGGCGTGGCCAAAATCCAAAATAAACTTGATCAGCCGTGCAATAATAACACATATTGTCACCAAATTTGGTAGTTCTAACTCTTATAATAGCTGAGATCTAGATTTCACACGGACAGACGTTCATGGCTATATCGACTCGGCTGTTGATCCTGAGCCAGAATTTATATACTTTATGGGGTCGGAGATGTCTTCTTCTGCCTATTACATATATTTTCAGTTTGAACAAAGTTCTACTCTATGAGTAGTGGGTATAAACATTTATTGACAATTATTAACAATTTTTACAATTCCGCGAAGGGTATATTAATTTTGATAAATAAATAGTTAATACCCTTGCAGAGGTTAATTTTCTTTAACTAGATATTTTTAACAAACTAAGAATAAATCTCGTCCCTATAAATTAATATTTTTAATAAAAACAAGTAAGGAAAGCTACAGTCGAGCGCGCCCGATACTAAAATACCATTCGCCTAATTTCGAAAAGCCGTTACTCCTCCACCTATGCATCGTTTTCTTATTAGATCATTCTTTTAATAGATGACGTTACTTTGCATATATCACAGCAGTCAGCTTTGCTGATTAGGTCTCACCGACACATGCAGACACACACGCTATGACTGAAGCAACGCGTCGCATCGATGACGTCACAATATGCTGCAAGGTGAAGGAAACAGAGCTATGCAAAATATTAAGTTGTCTGATCGGTTTGCAATTTAAAGATTAGGTGCATATCGCTTACATCACATTGTTACACATATTTTCACAAACTTAATATACTCTTTTTTGGAAATTTTCAATGGTCAAAGAGTATGAAAGAAAACAGTATAATATTAACAGTATAAGTAAAATTACAGTTAAAATCATATATTACCAAAAATTTTTAAATAATATTTAAATTTAACTTGAGTTCAAAATTTGTCATTTTATACTAAAATTTGAAAAAGTGAATCTTTTTTTTTTTTTGCTTCTAGGAAAAAAAAACAAAGATTAGCGGGTTCAACATTTAAAGCAATAGTTTGGGGCAAACCCAAAATATACAAGTAGGGAAAGCTACAGTCGAGCGCGCCCGACCGTAAGATACCATTCGACCAACTTCGTAGTTGCACTAACTAGTACTAACTCGCTCTCACACACACATACAGACACACACACAAAGGCTAAAACGATGCAAACGATATGCTGTATGAAAAATGTTTTCTTTAATAACTTCTGTATTTATTGCCCGATCGGAATGTAATTTTGGGATTGGGTGCATATTATCAGCATATTTACGTGTTCCAAAGCAAAATTCTGTAACATTAATACTTTCCTTAATATTCGTGAATTATCGATTGCGTGGGCGGTGGGCGTGGCACCTCAAATTTGAAATAACCTTTATCTGCGCATGATTAACACGAATCACAATGCCAAATTTAGTGTCTGTAACTGTAATACTTTCCACGATATTCGTAAATTATCGGTTTGCGTGGGCGGTGGACGTGGCACCTCAAATTTGAAAAAATCTTTATCTGCGCATGATTTACAGGAACTACCATGCCAAATTTGGCGTCTGTAACTGTAATACTTTCCTTAATATTCGTAAATTATCGATTTGCGTGGGCGGTGGGCGTGGCACTCCAAATTTGAAATAAACTTGATCTGCGTATGGTATACAGAAACCATCATGTCAAACATGGTGTCTCTTTTTTTTTGTTATAGCTGAGATCTCGACGTTCATACAGACAGACGGACATGGCTCATGGCTTTGCTGTTGACCCTAAGCCAGAATATATATATTTTATGGGGTCTGCCATGTCTCCTTCTGCCTGTTACATACTTTTGCATAAACTTAGTATACCATTTTTGACCATTTTCAATGTTCGAATGATATAAACACCAATCAGATCAGAAGTGTTATTTTTAGTTTTTAGAAGGAATGAAAAATGAGATGAGAATAAATAATTTAAAAAAAAAGAGAAGACTCTGAGTTAAAAAATCTAAAAGTTTAGTTGACTAAGTAACAAAGGAAAACACCTTACATAAGCTAAAGAAGGAAGGTTACTCAAAAAAAGACGATTATGATAAGCTAGTAGAGCCGCTGCCGACCACACGCAAGATCCATATTCTAGAAACGGGCGTACGAGGGCAGTGTGAAGTAACTTAGTGGTTTAAGGATGATTGAATTCTTTGGCCCATCAATGTGTGCAACGTAGTGATTAAATTTCAATTTTTGATTTACTTTGCTTATTATTATACTTATACTTGTACTTATTGTTATTGGTAAACGGGTTTTTCAAAGAAAAATAATAAACAACACATATAACTTTCAGTTAGACGCCAAGCAGTCCAAGCAGTTGGAAAAAACACTGCTTGAAAAAAACACTGCTTGCTTGCTTGCAGTGGACGCAGTGCAAATCTATATGAAACGTTGAATAACTTTTATGTTCATTATCCGATCGGAACCAAATTTTGAGCGATCGCTTAGGTGGTGATAGTTATCATTCACACCAAAACTGAATACTCTAGCTTTATTATTGCGCTTACTATACGGTTTATCGATTTGCGGGGGCGGAAGTAGGCGTGTCCCAAATTTTAATAAAAACTTTACAGCGTATGATTCACATAAGTGTTGTCACCAAATTTGGTGGCTCTAGCTTTTTTAGTTTCTAAGATATAGGCGGTTGCAATACGGTTTTTCGATTTGTGGGGGGCGGAAATAGGCGTGTCCCAAATTTTAATAAAAATTTTACAGCGTATGATTATAGTATAGGCGTATATACAGACGGAAAGACAGACATGGCTTAATCGACTTGGCTAGTGATCCTGAGCAAGAATATTTATACTTTTTGGGGTCGCAGATGCCTCCTTCTACCTGTTACGCACATTTCGACAAACACTATAGACCATGTATTTTTTTAAAATACATATATAGTATGCAGCTTTCCAGAACTGGTCATAAAAAACTTGTTAATTAGCACAACCAAAGCGATAAGGTGAAGTCAAGCAAATCCCTGACGAAACCAAACCCTAAGTGATACCTGATTTTTCATGTTGTTTTCGCGAGTGTATGAGTGTATGTGAGCTGTGAAGAGCCAGCAAAATATGTTTATGGACGGACAAATACCAGGAAAGTTTCATAGCGGTATCTTGAAAAACGATGAAAGTCGGTCGATAGGTTCTATGACAACTGTACGATAAATCGGTCCAATATTCATATATTTATAGCCTTTGAAGGACATACTACTGTGATCAAAAAGTGAGGTGAATTTTGTTATAAAATGATGTTTTGTAAATGTAATGTTTATTTATCCAAATCTACGTCGTCCTTAAAATAATATCCCTCGACCCCAATGCACTTGTGCCAACGTGTCCTACAGCATGTCTGTAGGTATAGCCTTCAATCGAATAAAAACGATTTTCCCGCAGCGGTCTCATAACGCTTAAATAATATTCCTTGTTGACAATTTGGCCAATTAGAAGGAATTTGCAATGCAAAACACCAGAAAACTGTGAGCATCACCTTGATTTCCGAACGGAGCGTTACAAATAATCGACACGTTCTCTGCCTTCTTTAAAGTCACTGTACCACTTGAAAGCACTTTTTTATGACATTGTCTTGTCACTAAAGGCCATTTGTAATATTCGATACATTTCAGCAGCGGAAATATCATTCAAGCAAAATTTAATAGCAGTTCTTTGCTCAACAAAATTGGACATCGCACAAATGCACTTTTTGTACTTGAGAAAATCAAAAGTAACCCAAAAAATGATGATGACTTTGACAAGTGATTTGGCTCGGATGGCACTAGCAGTCCTACCAACTTAATAGCAAGTCCATACTTAGACATACATCAGAAAAGTTTCACAGCGATAACTTGAAAAATGATTAAAGTCGACCGACAGGTTCTATCGTACCTATACGCTATATCGGTCCGATCCGGCTCGTTCCGACATATTTACAACACAAACATAACAAAAAAAAAAGCAACATTAAACAAATAGATTGGTAAAATACTTATGAGTATTCGTAACCGCAAATTTAACAATATATCGTAAAATCAAAAATATTATTGTCAAATAACCAATTACAAAAATGTGTTATACAAAAAAATTTTAATCACATGCAATATCTTAAAGCAGGCTGTTGTTTCTAGCTGGCCGACACAACTAAGGCGCGTCATCATAACAAGTCCAAAATGGCACAAGCCCCAAAGACAGAATAGACAAAAAAATATGTTAGTAGCGAAAAAATTAGGTGGATTTTTCGTAAAATTGAATTTATGAAATGTCCTTTAAAGGCTGTACAAATTATATCAACATCGGACCGATATATCGTATACCTGCCATAGAACCTATCGGTCGAATTTTTATTATTTTTTTTTAGAAAACGCTATGAAACTTTGTGTAGCTATATCTTAGTATGTCCTTCAAAGGCTATGCAAATTTTATAAAAGTTGGACCGAATTATCTTATGGATGATATACCATAGAACCTTTCGGCAGACTTGCATCATTTTTAGACCATAGATTTTTAAAAAATACATAGTCTATTGTGTTTGTCGAAATGTGCGTAACAGGCAGAAGGAGCCATCTGCGACCTATAAAGTATATACAACATATTCTTGCTCAAGATCACAAGCCGAGTCGATTAAGCCTTGTCTGTCTGTCCGTCAGTATGAACGCCTATATCTCAGAAACTAAAAAAGCTAGAGCCACCAAATTCGGTGACAACACTTATGAACGTGCTTACTTGCTAAAGTGACGAAGCACTACTGGATACTCTGCTCGCGCAGTAAATTGTCACTCTCAAACAAGCTGACAATTTACAAACAGATTATAGCACCAATCTGGAAGGACGGGTGCCAAATTTGGGGACTGGCATATGACAGCCAAATCAAAAGGCTATCCAAAATAAGTTTGCAAGACTCATCACCGGCTGCGAGTGGTTTGTGCGAAACACCACCCTGCACAGATACCTCAAACTCGCGACGGTATTCGACGAGATAAACTAGCACTCGAGTCGATACCATGACAGGCTGGAGCGCCACAAAAATCGGCTGGCTAGCGCCCACCAAAGAGGCTCAATGGAAGGGAACTGAGGGATCACGCAGAAGCTGACGCTTATCATAAATTTTATCGGTTATCTGTGATTGTAATGTAATTGCTAAAGTTATTGTTATATTTCATAAAGCTAACTATACCTAAGTTAGCCGGCGGTTCAAATGGGCTGAATTAATAGAGGAAAAGGTCACAAAGGGGTATCCTGATTTCCCCGTATGCTTTAATAAACAAAAAGAAAAAATAAAAAAAAAACTTTTGTGAATCATACGCTGTAAAAATTTTAATAAAATTTGGGCCACGCCCACCTCCGCTCCCGCAAATGAATAAACCGTATAGCAAGCGCAATAATAAAGCTACAGTATTCAGGTTTGGTGTGTATGATAACTATCACCACCTAAACGATCAGCAAGCAGTGTTTTTTCCAAGCAGTGTTTTTTTCCAACTGCTTGGCGTCTGACTGAATATTTTATGTGTTGTTTATTATTTTTCATTGAAAAACACGTTTACCAATAACAGTTTTCTCAATCTGTTTTTTGTTTTCATAATCTTATAAAATCCATGGTCTTATACAATCAGCACTTGACTGTAGCCGTTCTTATTTGTTTAAGATATCGCTATGAAACTTTCCTGATATACAGTGTCGCTCAACTGAATAGGTTTGAAACATCTTTTTCACATTTTGCGCTCTTTTTTTGGTCCAATTTTGGCTTTTTATATAATTTTTTTATACCCGGTACTAATAGAGTAGAAGGGTATTATAGCTTTGTTCAAACCGAAAATGTATGTAACAGGCAGAAGGAGACATTTCCGAGCCCATAGTGCTCATAGACTTAAGCTAATGCCACCACCATATTTCGGTCTAAAATTTTTACATTTTGCAACACTGTTATTTAACCAGCTGATCACCGTAAAAAATTACAAGTAGGAATTAGGGGGTTCCAAAAAGGAGTATTGCGCTCTGCTGATATACTTAAGCCATTTTAAGCTAAAATCGTCAAACTTGTGATTTTTTCCGGGAAAGTTGTGCTAGTTATTTTCGAAACTAAAATATGGAATACTAAATACGTTTCCCAAAACAATTTACCGCTATGGCTAAAAAGAAAAATATGGGAATATTACGAAAAAAAACGCAAATATTCTACAAATTTATTATAAAAATATTAAAAGCGCCTTCAATTCGCAATAGAGCATATTCAAAAAGGTCCCAAAACATGATTGTTTGGAGCGACAAATCCAATTTTAATGTCTTTGGGAGTGATGGTAAACTGTATGTACGACGTCCACCAAACAAACAATTGTACCCAAAATACACGAAAAAGACCGCTTAACATGGTGACGCCTCAATTATGGTCTGGGGCTGTTTTACCGCATCAAGCGTAGGTTCCCTATTGAAGATTATGAACGGCGAAATGTACAGGAACATCCTTATTAACAATTTATCTGGAGAATATACCGATAATTTGCCACTTGCCTGGATATTTTAACAAGACAACGACCCGAAACACACCAGCATGATAATCAAGCCGTGGCTTAAACAAGAGGCAATCAATGTTTGTGTGAACTTGTGGGGAATTCATAAACACGTAGTAAATCCAGCAAATAAAAACGGTTTGTGGCGAATTTGGCAAGAAGAGTGGAAGAAAATCACGCATTAACCGCTGTTCTTAAGCAGAAAATTTATCCCACTCAATATTAACTTAAATTTATTAAAAGTAAAAGGAATATTGGGCAAATTTTAACTTTTCCAACTATATTTTTCAAAGTGGCTTAACTATGTGAGCAGGACATTTTGAAGATGGTCTACAATTTTTTTTAACTTATTCGTTGAATAAATATTTTTATAACTTGGTTATTCTTCTATTTGAACACTGATATATACAGATTTAGAACTAATGTGACACAAAAAAATTGGAGCTATGAAATAAAAGCTTTTGTTAATTTTCGCTTAAATTCCTGGTTAAAGTCTTGTGGCTTAAGTATATGAGCACCACTTTATATACAGTGGACTTTTATTTAGCACACTCTGTAATCGCAAACTTTATCTTTATTTTCTTCGGTTTTATAATGATTTGCGTAAATTTTCTTTTTGCTGAGTGTTGATTATTCAATTGAAATAAAGTACCGTTATTTTTACAGTTTTTCCTTTTGTCGTTTTTTTTTCTAAATCCCTTTGAATGCGCCAACCACGAATTTGGGCTGGACACGAATTTAGCTTATTTTAATTTAGATTTTTTGATGTAAAACTATAAAATAATAAAAAAGGTAACTAGAAGTCTAAACAAATTAGCATTCAAAATGACTTAGCAATCATGGTGCTTAATAAATGAGCGGCAGGTGAGTAATACAGTGAAATCTTCTGAAAAGTCGGCATTGTCAAATCTATAGTTTCGAATTGATCCTAAATATCATTAATAACGCTTTAATTAATATTGAAACACATGGAAGAGTTAAAGTCAAAAAACACCAGTCTTTGGCACGAAAAATCAATGACAAGTATAATGTTCATTTTGGGTCATAGTCGTTATAGCCCCATTGAAAAATTCTACACCGGTCCACACTGGTCCAGTGACTTTAAATCCATCTAAGGAAACCCTGTTTCATCTAGGAAAATGATTTTGATCCATTCGATGGAATAGCCTACAGGTAGTCGCGATGCAACGCTAACGATATTATAACAAGCCAAATGATCTCTAAAAATTAGAGAGTACAGTTTGGATAATAAACACAGAAATTATTCAAGTCAACGTTTTCCATAGCTGTAAGCAGCGCTGCCGCCAACGCTGCCAGCAGCATTGTGCCGAATACTGCGTACGTGTATGGTGGTCAAATTGGTAAAGTGGTGAACCGCATAACAAGCAGTACTATTATACGTTCACTGGTTCGAGTCCCGTCCGCTTTAAAAATTAAATTAACTGTTTTTTTTTTTTAGTTAACATATGTGTGTAAAGATTTTTCTTTTCAGTTTTTTAGATTTTGACTTTGTGTTTTAAGTCCATGGCCTTTAAAAATCAAAATATAATTGGAGCCATTCTTTATTGTTTCGCAAGTAATTTTGATGAACGAGTAGCTGGGTAGCGGCTATATAACAGTCGAGCACACTCAACTGTAGCTTTCTTACTTGTTTTGTTTTGAAGCTTCAATCGCTTTCTTATTCGTTCAATGTGCCAAAAATAGCTTATCTCAATAGGTTTTACACTTTTGACTTCATTTTTTGTTTGACCGAAATAGCAAAGTGTTTATATACAACAAGCACAGTGACCTCACTCACCACTGTCAACTGCCCGCCTAATTTCGTCGACAGCAGCATTCGCACTCTTGGAGTCGGTGACCACAACAAAAACAACCAACACAAATGCAGCTGGTGCGCTGCCAGCAAAGCAAAACATCAACAAAAACGTAGGAATGACCTTACAGACTAAAATGGACCGCTACATTCAGATTAAAGGAAACTTAGTCCTCATAACGCCAAAGGTGGCAATAAGTCTAAAATCACACGCGATATTGGTAGTAAATCCACTGACGAAGTGCCCTCAACTAACAACAGGTTCAAACTACTGGCAGACGACTCTGATGATCTTCCAGCAGAAACGGTAAAAGGCGACACAACATAAACTAAGCCACCACCGATATACATTCGCGAGAAGAGCTCTAGTGCACTAGTGAATAATCTAGTAAACCTTATTGGAAAGGACAGTTTCCACAGTATCCCACTTCTGAAAGGCACAATTAATGAAGTGAAAGTTCAAACCAAATATTTGAACGACAACAACAAAAACTTTTACATCTACAAACTAAAAAGTAGTAAGGGTCTGCAAGTTGTTCTTAAGGGGACTGAGCTCGAAGTAACTCCTGATGAAATCGCAGAGGCACTCGAAGAAAAAGGCTTTCTCGCGAAAACAGTATTCAATATCCTAAACAGAAGCAAGCAGCCGCAACCACTATTCAAGGTTGAACTCGAGCCTAAGCACAAACCATCGCTAAAAAAAAAAAAAACATCTGAGATCCACCCGATCTACGAGCTCCAGTTCCTCTTAAACCGTCGAATCTCAGTAGAAGAGCCACATAAGCGTAAGGCTCCGGTACAATGTTCGAACTGCCAAGAATATGGCCACACAAGGTCTTATTGCACACTGCGCGCGGCATGTGTAGCTTGTGGAGACCTCCACGACTCCGCGCACTGCCCTATCAATACAGATGACCACAACGCAAAAAGGTGTAGCAACTGCGGCGGCAACCACACAGCTAACTACAGAGGCTGCTCAATCTATAAGGAACTCGTCTCCATCAACGAGTTACGAACTTGCGAGGACTGCCCAAGCCAGCTACTTCTGTAAATACAAATCCTGAGGGATCGTTGCAAAAAACTATAAGTGCTACAGTCAGGCCTGGAGCCCAGGAAAATAATGTATCATTTGCATACGCCTTAAAATCAGGACTGAGGCCTTTACCAACGTCAACGTCACAAGCAGCAAATATGCAGAGCGTGCCACCAAAGAGCAATCCAGCGGAGCAGCAGGAAACAAAAAGTTGAGACAATGCTGTACGCCTTGCAACAGAGTATGGTGGAATTCATGTCATTCATTTGAACAACCATGCAGGAGATGATGCGAATCCAAAATCTACTGATACAAATGCTCGTATCTCAACAATCAAAGTATTAAATGGCTTCTCTACGCAGAGCTACGTGGAATGTTAACAGCGTTTCGCAGCCAAAACACGAGCTGGCCCAGTTTATTCACGATAGAGACATCGACATTATGTTACGCTCTGAAACGCACCTTACCAGTAAGTACAATTTCCACCGCAAGGACTACGGCATTTATTTTACGGCACAAATCATCCTGATGGCAAGGCACACGGAGGCACTGGCATCTTAGTAAGAAATCGCATGAAGCACCATCTCCATACAAGCTTCGCCGAAAAATATCTTCAGTCAACATCCATAAGCGTTCAGCTGGTCAGCGGTAACCACATTACACTTGCTGCCATCTACTGCCCACCACGCTTCGCCAGAACCGAAGACCAATTTCTTGAATTCTTCAACTCCCTGGGACAGCACTTTATAGCTGCAGGAGACTATATGTGCATCAGTATCAGAATATAAAAGCCCACTTTTCTTAGTACCGAAAAAATCTCTTCCAGACTCAGAAAAAAAGAAATGGCGATTAGAAATTGACTATCGTCAAATCAATGAAAACTGTTGTCTGATAAATTTCCACTAATAGAATTGACGATATCTTGGATCAACTTGGCCGGGCTTAATACTTCTCATGCCTTAAGTTGATGTTAGGCTTTCACCAAATTAAACTAGAAACAAGTAAGAAAGCTACAGTCGAGTGTGCTCGACTGTAATATACCCGCTACCCAGCTGCTTGTACATAATTTATTTGCGGAACAAAAAAAAAAACGGCTACAATCATATTTTGATCGTAAAAGGCTATGGACTTATAATATTTATGCAAAGTCAAAATCTAAAATAAAAAAAAAAACATTTTTGCACACATTTAATTTTTGATGCGAGCGGGACTCGAACCCGTAAATGCATAATAGTACTGTTCGTTTTGCAGTCCACAACTTAACCCATTTCACCACCGTACACGCACACCCTATTCGGCACAATGCTGCAAGCAGCGCAGCCGGCAGCGCTGCTTACAGCTATGGAAAAAGTTGAGCTGAATAACTTCTGTGTTTATTATCCGATTGTTACCAAATCAGAGATCATCTGACTAGCTATAGTTATCATGTAAACCAAAAATGATCAATATGGCATCAAAATTGCGCTTGTAATCAATGTTTTTTCGATTTACGGGGGCGGAAGGGGGCGTGGCCAAAATCCAAAATAAACTTGATCAGCGTGCAATAATAACACATTTTGTCACCAAATTTGGTAGTTCTAGCTCCTATAATAGCTGAGATCTAGATTTTCACACGGACAGACAGACGGACATGGCTGTATCGACTCGGCTGATGATCCTGAGCCAGAATATATATACTTTATGGGATCGGAGGTGTCTCCTTCTGCCTGTTACATACATTTTCGGTTTGAACAAAGTTATAATACCCTTGTACTCTATGAGTAGCGGGTATAAAAACCTCTCATTGATGCTCGTAAGGAAGTATGACTTCGATTTGCCCGAGAACGCATGACGTGGAAAAAGGAGTAGTAGTCGGTGCTTTTCTCCGACGAAAAGAAGTTCAACCTCGATAGACCAGATAGCTACACAACGATATAATAAAGGAAGAATGTTTTCTAAGCCGTCATCACACTTGTGCCGGTGGTGTAAAGGAGTGGGGAGCCAGTTTATCACCTCGAAAATGAACGCAAACGTGTATAAGACTATACTTCAAAAGGCTTTTCCTCAGCTTTCTGTGATTTACTATAAACAAGTAAGAAAGCTACAGTCGAGTGTGCTCGACTGTAATATACCAGCTACCAAGCTGCTTGTACATCAGAATTATTTTTGAATCAATAAAGAACGGCTACAATCATATTTTGGAAAACGTTGAGTTGACTGTTGATCATGAGCCAGAATATATATATACGGAGATGGATATGGGGTCAGAGAAGTCTCCTTCTGCCTATTACATACATTTTCGATTTGAACAAAGTTATAATACCCTTCTACTCTTTGAGTAGCGGGTAAAAACAGTGGATTAAAAACCAAACCATAAAATTGCTCGAGTAGCCGCTTTACTCCCCGGACATTAACATAAGTTAAAACATTTGGGGTCTTTTGTCCAGGAGAGTGAATGAGGCAATTTATTGACACTAGGACCCTAGTTGAAGCAATTAAAAAACCTGGTCAACAATTTCACTAAATGAAATTAAACAGGTAAGAGAGCTACAGTGCTTGACAGTTACATATAAACCCGCTACCCAGCTGCTTGTTTATAAAAATGATTTTCGAAACAATAAAGAACAACTACAATCATATTTTGACTATAAAAGGCCATAGATTTACAATATTATTGCAAAATCAAAATCTTAATTAATAAAAAGAGTTTTTGCACACACATATTTAAAAAAAAAAAACAAGTAATGAAAGCTACAGTCGAGCGCGCCCGACTGTAAGATACCATTCGACCAACTTCGTCGTTGCACTAACTAGTACTAATTCGGTCTCACACACACATACAGACACAGACACAAAGGCTAAAACGATGCATGACGATATGTTGCAAACAAACTGGATCTGCGTATGGTATACAGGAACCATCATGTCAATTTTGGTGTCTCTAGCTTTTGTAATAGCTGAGATCTCGACGTTCATACAGACAGACGGGAATGGTTTAATCGCCTTGGCTAGTGATCCTGAGCAAGAATATATAAAGTTTATACAACCTGTTACATACTTTTCTACAAATTGAGTATACCATTTTAGACCATTTTCAATGGTCGTATGGTATAAAAAAGATTTTGCACACTTAACCCATTTGACCAACGTATACGTGCGCACTATTTGGCACAATGCTGCAGACAGCGCTGCCGGAAGCGCTGCTTACAGCTATGGAAAACGTTGAGTTGAATAACTTCTGTGTTTATTATCCGATTGCTACCAAATTTTCAGAGATCATCTGGCTAGCTATAGTTATCATATAAAACGAAAGTTAACAATAGTGCAGCGCTCCCGGCAGCGCTGCTTACAGCTATGGAAAACGTTGAGTTGAATAACTTTTGTGTTTATTATCCTACTGTTACCAAATTTTCAGGGATCATCTGGCTAGCTATAGTTATAAACAATATGGCACCATTATTGCGCCTGTAATCAATTTTTTTCGATTTATGGGGGAAAAGGGGGCGTGGTTAAAGTCCAAAATAAACTTCATCAGCGTGCCATTATAACACATATTGTCATTTGGTTGTCCTAGCTCTTATAATAGCTGAGATCTAGGTGTTCATGCGGACAGACGGACATGGCTATATCGACTCGGCTGATCCTGAGCCAGAATATATATACTTTATGGGGTCGGACATGTCTGCTGCTGCCTGTTACATACATTTTCGGTTTGAACAAAGTTATAATATCCTTCTACTCTATAAGGGTATAAAAACTAAATTTGGTAGATTTATTCGCATGCAGTACATGTGTGTAATTACGTGTGTGTGATCGCGGGAATTTTTTTTAACTTAGAATTAAATTTTTACATTTTTTTTGGTAATTGTCTAGAAAATGGGCTTTTCCAAAAATTTAACTTTTTTTTAATTTTTTTAAAGCAAATCCATGTGTTTTGACCTGCTGATGCAGAATCCGGTGGCGGCGAATGAAAAAGTTAGGTATTAAGCGAGGTATTTACTACAGCAAATCGTAAAATGATCAGTTTTGTAACACTGCTTGGAACTTCGAAGCGTATAATATCAATGAATTTCACTAGGAATTATGTGTGTTCAGCACAAAATATACAATGGGCTTGAATGGAAATTCAAGATGATCCTGCAACAGCAGGTCAAAACACATGGATCTGCATTTAAAAATATTTGAAAAGGTGAATTTTAAGAGAATCCCATATTTTAGACAATAAACCTTTTTTTTCGAATTAAGGGTTATTTAGGGCGTCCGCAGTATAAGCGGGTACGCACGAAATAATTAAGGAACCAAATTTCTGTTTTATATTTTATAACTAAAAAACGTGCAATATTTTTTTGGAGAAACAAATTTAAAGCCCACTGTATATTTTGAGCTGAACACTCTTTAACTAACTACACAGCAATTATGGTGAAAATCGTTGGTTTTATATGCCACGAAGCGACAAACAGTTGTCAAAAAACTAGTTATTTTTAATTTTGTTTTTGTTAATAACTCGGTTAATACTTACCTTATCACATTTTTAGTTCGAGATTATGAATCAAGAGTATTTTTGTACATCTTTTTCAGGCCAAATCCCGGAATTTTTACGCTGAGAAAAACAAGAAGCCCGTTCTCTAGACAATTACCACTGAACCCACACACATCATTTCTAATGGAAACCGCAGGTTCAATTAGCTTAAAAGTCCCGCGAAGTGCTACAAAACTGATCATTTCACGATTTGCTTTAGTAAATACCTCGCTTAATACGTAACTTTTTCAGCCGCACACAGCATTTCACATCAGGTCAAAATGCATACATCGTCAAATAAAAAAAATATAATTAAAAAAATAGGTGAACTTTGGGAAAAACGCACCTTTTAAGCAATTACCCGCAATTATGGTCAATTGTTATCTTATATATGTATGTATGAATTGACATACCTCCTTGGTTATTTGATTGAGAGCATTGTCTTCAGCGTTAACACATCCATTGTTGCGTCTTCGACCAGTAGAACTAGTTATATCCATATCCTTAATTTATACAATCAATTTATAATTGTAGCCAACACTTTGCAGCCTAATCTGACAGCATGTTAAAAAAATATATTTTAATTTCGTTTCAAACTCAAAACATTGCCCAATACAATCTAAAAAGAAAGATATATATTTAAGAACAGTGGTACAATAAACATTTGTTATGAATATTAATAGTGTACAAATTGTTGTAGGCGTGCATTGAACAAACTGCAAATTCAATCGCATACTATGTAAAATATTTGCATCTATCTTTTAACTTCTTAAGATTTATTTATATAATTAATTTAAAAGTACACACATATTAACGATAAACCGCAAAGATTACCTCTCAAAATTATAACTAAGCCTTTTCCAGAACCTATAATGTCATTCTAAAGGCTAGAGCTGGAAGAAACGTCGATACAACAATGTTTTGTTACTTATTCAATTAATCGATTTTTTTTAAAGATTAATACCTTGAACGATTACAATTGTGTTTGGTCCAAAAATGGAAAAGCATTGATAAAATAAATGACAACCTAATCAATTTGGCCGTTTCCATTGAAATAGCAGAAAAATGTGTATGTGAGGCAATTACACTCCAGTCGACAAGGGTACAGGACAATAACAAAGATTATTGCTGTCATAAAACTGATTTATTAAAATCGCCTAAATGTGGTACAGTAATATGTCTTATTAGGTATAAAATCTGAATGCAAATTTAACTTAATCAATTACATTTTAAATTAAATATGTTTTGTAGCAATATGGATTTCTTATCTAAAATATAATGCACACATCGAAGTACGATGATATCGATGTTTTGAAGTAAAATCACTATTTTTCACGGATCTTTCTTTTATATACCATTAGCTTAGTATTGAATTATCTTATAATTGTTAGAGAAATGGATGTTTTAAAATATATTTCAATATACAAAATTTTGATGATTCCTTTAATCTGTTTAATCTATATATACTATTCCTGTTTTAAGAGTGTCAACTATTAATTTAGTACATATTATATCAAGGGAAAAAAATTGATTGTTAACATCAATTGATTGTTATGCATCGCGGCCGGATAAAGGGTTAATTAATCACTGCCTATCGTGTTTGTGTTTCAATTGCAATTTTAACTCATGGATTTTAAATATTCTCGCTGTCTGGTAAGGATTTCACGTTTTGTGGATTTCTTTTTCCTTATATTTATTTTACAGGCTCTCGCTTAAACTGGAGCTATTTCGGATGTAGCTCGACCGTTCACAATTTTTAGACCACGAATTTTAAAAAAATACACGGTCTATTGTGTTTGTCGAAATGTGCGTAACAGGCAGAAGGAAGCATCTGTCACCTCATATAGTATATATGTATATTCTTGCTCAGGATCACAAGCCGAGTCTGTCCGTCAGTTTGAACGCCTATATCTCAGAAACTAAAAAAGCTAGAGCCACCAAATTTGGTGACAACACTTATATGAATCATACGCTGTAAAATTTTTTTTAAAATTTGGGCCGCGTCTACTTCCGCCCTCGCAAATCGACAAACCGTAAGCAAGCACCTATATCTCAGAAACTAAAAAAGCTAGAGCCACCAAATTTTGTGACAACACTTATGTGAATCATGTAAGGAAATTTACAGTCGAGCGCGCGCGAAGAAACCATTCGACCAACTTCGTAGTTGCACTAACTCGCTCTCATACACACATACAGACACACAAACAAAGACTAAAACGATGCATGACGATATGCTGCAATGACGTAGACAGTAAACTATAAAAAACGTTTTCTTGAATAACTTAATTTGGGTGTTTGGTGCGTACTATCAGCATCTTTACGTGTGCCGTAAAGCTGTAACCTTAATAATTTCCTTAATATTCGTATTATATACATATAATTGATTTACGTGGACGGTGGACGAGGCATCTTAAATTTAAAATAAACTAGATCTGCGTAGGGTGTACGGGAACCATCGTGCCAAATTTGGTGTCCGTAACTGTAATACTTTCCTTAATATTTAAAAATTATCGATTTGCGTGGGCGGTGGGCGTGGCACCCCAAATTTGAATTAAACTTGATCTGCGTATGGTATACAGGAACCATCATGTCAAATTTGGTGTCTCTAGCTTTTGTAATAGCTGAGATCTCGACGTTCATACAGACAGATGGACAGACAGACGGACATGGCTCAATCGACTCGGCTGTTGATCCTGAGCCAGAATATATATACCTTATGGGGTCTGCCATGTCTCCTTCTGCCTGTTACATACTTTTGCACAAACTTAGTATACCATTTTTGACAATTTTCAATGGTCGAATGGTATAAAAAAATTACTCTTATACCTAAATTAATCTAAGGTCCAGTTATGAGTGATGCTGCTGCTGCGCTGCGTAATGCTTGCGCATTGATTACACAAAGAGGAACAAAAATCATTAAAAAAAAAAAAAAACAGACGTTCATTATAAAACTTTGAGCGCAACCCAAAAAAATTACCCGTTCGTTACGCGAGGGCTTAGTCCCTTAAAAAGCTGTTGGTGGTCAGAAACTTGGGCTTTCGGGCATCTGACCGACAGTTCAAACGCCAGCTATCCAAATGGTGAGCTGTCTTTCTTATGGCCAACTCTTCCCGCTAACCCCTCAAGCACTGGTTTGCACTGCTTGCTCCATCGGCAGATGTCTCAGTGCCAGGGTAGCTGTTTTTACCGATAGATTTCGTAAGTCGGATGTCTTTGGCGTGATAGACTCCCAGCCGTCGTCCTTGGAGATTTTCTAATAGATAGGCGATGTTTCCGACTGCCTGCACTACTCTGGCCCTCAGGAATTTCTTTGCGAACTTTGCGTTGAAGTTCCTTGAGAAGTCACTCAACACAAAGTTTCGGCGGTAAACTTCTTGGCCTGGCACTGCACGGAGATTTCTGGCCTTTTGGTCGTAGCGCTGTCGGCTCACCTCGTATGACTGGTCAAGTTTATCGCGCACCTTCGCATGGATGATCGCAGCCTGTCCCTCAGACTCATGCCATCCATTTCGTGGTCGCACAAAGCCCACAGTATTCGAGCTAACTTGTAGCACGCTCCGTTTAAATACAAGTGCTGGCCGAAAACTGTGAAAATCGGTGTTAGTCCGGTGGCTGTGTGTATGGAGTTCCGGATTGCGACCTCTATCCCCGGTAGATGCGCGTCCCACTCCCTGTGGTCTCCTTCGAGGTAGCTGCGGATCGCCGACAATACGCTGCGGTTCACCCTTTCGGCAGGTTGCTGGATGGTGAGTATATTGGCGTTCTAACGTGGTTGATACTGAAGTTTTTTTATCATTTCCTCGAACATTTTAGAGGTGAACTGTTTGCCATTGTCGGAGTGTATCACCTCCTGCTCTTTTAACTTAAAGAAGACTTCATGCACCAGGAACTCAAAGACTGCGGCAGTGGACGCCTCTCACATCGCCTTCAAAAATGTATATTTGGAAAAGTGGTCCCCCACGATGAAAATATACGCGTGTCCTCTCCTTGACCGCGTGTATTTGCCGAGGAAGTCAATGTACAGCTTCTGGAACGGCCTCTCGGTGTCCACCTTTTTGCCGATTCCCACTTGCATGCGATGATTCGGTGCCTTCGTCTCCTTACAGACGTCGCAGTTACGCACAAAATTACAGGTTCGCATGGCCCTTCCGGACCAATAATATTGGCGGCACAGGATTTCCTGGTTGCTGCGGTTGGCTCGGCGTGTGCTCGCGTGAAAAGCACATCAGTCAGAGCACCTGGAATCCACAGTTTCCACTCTGCATCGCTTACGTTCTGTTCGATGGTCCGCTTGTAGAGTAGGCCGTTCTCCACCTTCAGGTCGTGTAAGTGTCCCTTGTTTTGTTCTGCCTCACGTACTAACTTCATATAGTCTTCCTGACCAAACGCCGGGGTCTCGAAACCCAGCAGATCGGTGGGATTCTCCACGTTGCGCGACAATGTATCCGCCACCACATTTTACTGCCTTTGCGCTGCACAATGGAAAAGTGAAATCCTTGCAGCTAGAGTGACCACCTTGCTAATCTGCCGGAGAGGTTCTTCATCGACATGAGCCACTTCAACCTCGCGTGGCCGGCTTACGGCACCGATAGCAGAACAATTTCCTGGACGCTGAGTCACAGTCGCGGAAACTGCGTCCTGCTGCTCCGCTGTTCCAGCACCCTGGCCTGCCTGTCGCGCTCACAGGCCACTTGCGCAGCTCCTCCACTTCCTGATCCGGCGGTTCGTCCGGTTCCGGCCCTCGTGTCCACGAGGCCTTGCGGGAGCAGGGAAAGCTGCTGGCTGAGGATATGAAGTCCAGCTCGTTCATGGTAAATATCTCCATGGCGTACACATAGCGAGCAACATTCTCTCTGAGACCCTTTTTCATTATCTTTACCAGGTGTCTCTCTGCCATTTGCTTGCCAAGCCTCGGTGCTAGCCGTCGCATCTGGTGCATGTAATCTTCGACAGTCTCTCCGACCTGCTGTTCCCGCTGCAGTAGCGCGTGAATTTTATCGTGATCGGTCCTTTGGCTGCGAAAACGATCCAGGAGGGCCTGACGCAATTACATCCAGTTGTCGATGGTGGAAAGCCGTACGTCCCTCGTCCGGTTGGGAATATGTAAAAAGAGCGCAACACCTTCGCCCATGGACACCGATAAGGCCCATCGGTCCCCCATCTATTCGGTGTGCTGCGCCGATTGCGGGCTACTGGTGTACCCTGGATCGTCCGCTGGCATGCAAGCTTCCTTCCGCCACTGTTGGAAGTGACCGCGTCTGTCAGGTGAAAACCTTGGACCCCACTCAGGGCTGGTGCTGTCTCCTGGCCACTCCTTCGGCGGCATCCTGGGTGGCGGCATCAGAGGTCGGTGCTCTAGACGAGTGCTGCCCTTGGAAACGGCGCCGCGGGTACGTGTGTCTCGGCCCTAGCATCCTGGTTGACCACAGCGCTACCCTTATTATCCTGGTTGACGGTGGCGCTGCTCCTTGGCACGGATGCGGCGTCAGCTGGTCTCAGGACATCGTTCACCATCTTCATGAGCTCATGGAAGCCCTGACGTAGCTCCTACTTCAGTGTATTCCCAATCTCGCTTTCGACGGATTGTCGGTAAGTCTGCGCTGCTTGCGCAAAAACTGCATTCACAGCTGACCTATTCGTTGAGTCCATTCTTATGTTGGGCATATCTCATCCATGCTTCCGGATTTTATATTTTTGGTGCCTCTGGACGTATGTCAGTATTCTTGCCTCCTGTTTCTGGCCGTAGATGAACTTGAACTTTGCGTTTTGGAGTCCTGAGCAGTCTACCTCTTCCCACCCTCTTATAGTATAAAACTAACATTAACTTATTGTTAAAGCACTGAAGTGGTGTTAAGTTACTTAACTAATTTTTAGACCATGGATTTAAAAAAAATACATGGTCTATTGTGTTTGGCGAAATGTGCGTAACAGGCAGAAGGAAGCATCTGCAACCCCATATAGTATATATATTCTTGCTCAGGATCACTAGTCGCGTCGAAATAGGAATCACATATAAAACATACACAAACAGCTTTGAACAACAAACAAAATCATAAAATCCCTAGCAAGCCTAGCATACTGAGACTTAGACTAGGACATACAAAATATATACACCAACACTACTACAACCCCAACAACATCTAATAGTGCACAATTTGCCACACACCAACAGACCTCACTATAAAACATATCCTAACAAACTGTCCCGCAACATCACACCTCAGAAACCAAACCTTCTTAAACACATGCCTCACAATGACCCTAGTCAATCCAACCCCTGAAAATATCTCTATAATAATCAAATTTCTCAAATTATCAAATACATACCACTTAATCTAAACAAAGTAAAAACACAATTGAAAATATAAATATGTAAATATCTTTAAATAAAGAAAACTGTTATTGATAATCGCGCGTTTCAAAGAAAAAAAAATTTCAGTTAAATGCCAAGCAATCCGCGCAGTTGGAAATAAAACTGCTCGGAAAAATCTCTGCTTGCTTGCTTGCAGTGGGCTCATTGCAAATCTATATGAAACGTTAAATAACTTTTATGTTCATTATCCGATCGGAACCAAATGCGATCGTTTGGGTGGTGATAGTTATCATATACACCAAAACTGAATACTGTAGCTTAATTCTTGCGCTTGCTATACGGTTTAACGATTTACGGGGGTGGAAGGTGGCGTCGCCAAATGACACGAGTGTTGTCACCAAATTTGGTGGCTCTAGCGTTTTTAGGCTTGCTAGGCATTTTATGATTTTAAGTTTGTTGTACAGAGCTGTTTGTGTATGCTTTATATGTAAGTCCTATTTATATCTGTTATTAATTGTTAATCCTAATATTTTTAGATTGGAGACGGAGGGAAGTTTAATGTTGTTTGATAATATATTGCAGGTGCAGCTTTGTTTTCGGCAGATGTGGGGGTGTTGAAATTTTGAAAGTGATGCTCCTGAATATGAACGCCATTCTTGTATTGTGGCGAAGTGTGTATCGAGGTTATATGTTTGGTTTATTTGGTTATTGAGCGGAATTATAAGGACAAAGTCATCTGCGTAGGCACTAAAATGAATGTTTTTTTGAAGGCTTATGATGTTTGCGACTTTATTGTAGGCAATAAGGAAAATGATTACTGATATTGGTGACCCTTGGAGGATAGCGTCAAACAAAGGGTGTGTGTGACTTATTGTGTTTTTAGACCATAGATTTTAATTTACTTTAGTTTTAATTTTTCTATTTTTCATACAATTTTTAATGAAGTTTATTATTTTGGGGCCAACTTGCCAACTGCATAGCTGGTCGATAATGCTGTGCACTCCAACTCTATCAAAGCTTTTGAAAAGTCAAAAGCAATGATCAAGATGTGTTTTTTGCATCTTAGCTCCTTGGTTATCAAATAGTCTGCAAGCATCAGATTGTCTGAAACCAATTTGCTATGCTTAAAGCAGGATTGGTTGGCTAGACAACCGTTGTGAGAAATTGGTCTGGTTATTAATGTTTTTTGGAGTTGGGTTTTAAAATGGGAATGACCAGGCTAGTTTTTTATGTTTGGGGGATGAAATTAATGAAAACGTTGTTGAACAGTTTGGTTATTCTAGTTTTGATTGAGTAGGAGGTGTTTTAAGACCATGGACTTTAAAAAAATATATTGTCTATTGTGTTTGTCGAAATGTGCGTAACTGGCAAAAGGAGGCATCTGCGACCCCATAAAGTATATATATTCTTGCTCAGGATCACTAGCCGAGGCGATTAAGCCATGTCTGTCTGTCCGTCTGTATGAACGCCTATATCTCAGAAACTAAAAAAATTAGAGCCACCAAACTTGGTGACAACACTTCTGTGAATCATACGCTGTAAAGCACGCCACGCCTACTTCCGCCCCAACAAATCAAAAAACCGTATAGCAATCTCAATAATAAAGCTACAGTATTCAGGTTTGGTGTGTATGTTAACTATCACCACCTAAACGATTTGGTTCCGATCGGATAATGAACATAAAAGTTATTCAACGTTTCATATAGATTTGCACTGCGCCCACTGCAAACAAGCAAGCAGTGTTTTTTCCAACCAATGTTTTTTACCAACTGCTTCGACTGCTTGGCGTCTAACTAAATATGCTTTAATTGGATAAAGTCCACAAAAACGTCGTATGTTTGCCCAGATTTTGTCAGAGTGTGCGTTCTGTTCTTTTGTTGAAGTGAAATCCGTTGTTGCTTTAATTTTTGTTATTTTCAGTTCTTTTCGGAATAGTGCATTGGCTCACTTATATTCGATAAGGTTGACGGCAGTGTTGTTGCGTTTAAAGTTTTGCCAAGTTTTGATTTTGTTTGATCTTAGTTGTGTCAGTGTCTTATTTCACCAGGGGATATTTTTGTTGCAACGGTGGGGGGATGATTAAGGGATACTGTGCTGCTTGTAAAATATCCTGTATACCATACGCAGATTTATTTCAAATTTTATTTTCAAATTTGGAGTGCCACGCCCACCGCCCATGCAAATAGATAATTTACGAATATTAAGGAAAGTATTACAGTTACAGACACCAAATTGGGCATTATGATTCTTGTAAATCATGCGCAGATGATGTTTATTTCAAATTTAAGGTGTCACGCCCACCGCCCAAGCAAATCGATCATTTTTGAAAATTAAGATAAGTATTTAGGTTACAGATTTCTGCTTTGGAACACGTAAAGATGCTGATAATATGCATCCAATCTCATTCAAATTACACTCCGTTCGGGCAATAAATACAGAACGTTTTTCATAGTTCCGTTGCGCGCGTCATAGCAGCATATCGTCATGCATCGCTTTAGCCTTTGTGTGTGTGTCTGCATGTGAGTGTGAGTTAGTACTCTTTAGTGCAACTACGAAGTTGGTCGAATGGTATCTTACGGTCGGGCGCGCTCGACTGTAGCTTTCCTTACTTGTTTTTTACTGTGATCAGCTGCTTAAATAACAATGTTGCAAAATGTAAAATTTCAGGCCGAAATAAATATGTTCAAAAATCAGTTTATGGTAGTGGCAGTGGCTTAAGTCTATGAGCACCAATGTATAATACATGTCACACCTTTGGATGTTTGACATGGCCCAGTGCAAGTACGCGCCACAATGTTCTCACCTACACGGTTGAACATAACCTGCGCCTTGCCTGGCAACACGCCTCAACATCCAAATACCTCCACACACCTTTGTTTCCCAGTCCACTACTCGCTGCGAAAATGTGAAGTCCATACTTCCAACGTGTCGCAGTTTATAGCGGGCTGAGCCACGAGAGCGAATCTACCGCGAGGCGTCTAAGTATCTCCATTCATCGGTTGGTAGAAATTAGGCGTCGTATTGACTCTCATTCATTGTCTTATTCACCGTTTAATTCTTAAAATTGGGCGCCATTATGTTGCAGACTGCTCGCTCAGGGCTGTGCCGGATAGCTCAGCTGCACTGGCGGAGGGGTTTTTCCCGCTAACCTGCAGTCCGCCCCAAAATAGCTATAAATTTCAATACTTACTTGTACGTCTCACACACAACAATTACAACAAATATTACTATATTATATTATTACTTTTACAAACAACAACAACAACCTTTGGTGACCGTTATTAGTCACCTTGCACCCACCCAACCATGTGATGCTCACGGTTTCGGAGCCTCACCCTAGCCGATCGGACCGCTCCTGGCTTGCTACAGCCGCCCCATCTCCCTTAGAAATGACTCTAGCAACTCATCTTTGTTTTTACGTTACGAATATATTCATTTAGTTAACATTATAATGCAACGCCTACACAAAATCTGTCTAATACCTAACAAAAATTTGACGCTTACTATATCTAATACATAAGTAAATAAATTAAATTAAATTATAATATAATTATAGGCTAAATTATGCTAAGGTCAGGGGTTGAAGGGGGGGTGGGGGGGGGGTTGATACAGGGTAAAACTTAAAACAGGTCTCCTGGCGGAACTCCGCATGGACCGAACTCACCACCACTGCTTCCCTGTCGGCTTCTTCCTTTTCCTCCTTCGCTTCTTCGCTCCTGTACACCAAGTACATACATAATATTATTAATAAAAAATAAGAACAACAAGTTAGAACGGTTAGAGTCAAGTGTTGACTGTATAAGACCGTGGATTTTTTTGAGATTTTGAAAAAAATGAGATTGAGAAAACTTTTATTGGTAAACGTGTTTTTCAAAGAAAAACAAGTAAAGAAAGCTGCAGTCGAGCGCTCCCGACAGTAAGATACCATTCGCCCAGTTTCGAAATAAATTATCAGACATTTAATTCCATCAAAAAACTCTGCACAAGTTCATCCGGCACCTATTGTTGAAATTAGATCTATCTTTGAATAGCGCCATCTACATGTGAAAACATAGAAATCAGCTGTACACCCGCTACGGCTGCAACAAAGCATCGTGACGATGACGTCACGCAAAGGCGCAAGCACTGTAACTATGGAAAACGTTTAGATGAATATCTTCTTTGTGTATTGTTCGATCGGATTGTTATTTTAGGAATAGATTTATCTTAGCTGTAACTTCAATACTTTTCCTAATAATCGTAAATTATCGATTTCCGTGGGCGGTGGACGTGACATCGAAAATTGAAAATAAACTTGATATACCTATGGTATACAGGAAATTCATGTGAAATTTGGTGTCTCTAGCTATTGTAATAGCTGAGATCTAGACGTTCAAACCGACAGACAGACGGACATGGCTCAATCAACTCAACTAGTGATCCTGAGTCAGTTTTTTAGCGATGGTTTGGGTGATAATATTTATCATACGCACTTAATGGGAATGCATAAGCTTAAGAATTATGCTTGACAGACAGACGGACAAACATACATGCCTTAATCGACTCGGCTGGTGATACTGATCAAGTATATAGTTTATGGGATCGCAGATGCCTCCTTCTGCCTGTTCGACAAACTCAATATAACATGTATTTTTAGACCATGGACTTTAAAAAAATATATGGTCTATTGTGTTTGTCGAAATGTGTGTAACAGGCAGAAGGAGGCATATGCGACCCCATAAAGCGAGAGAGCCATGTCCATCTGTCCGTTTGAACGTCTAGATCTCAGCTATTACAAAAGCCAGTAACACCCAATTTTACATGAAGGTGTATGCCATAAGTAAATCGAGTTTATTTTAAATTTTCAATGTCACGTCCACCGCCCACGCAAAGTGATATTTACGATTATTAAGAAATGTATTGAAGTTACAGCTTTTTGCTCTGGTATGAACATAGATGAATACAATATAAATCTATTACCCTCTATTACAATTCGATCGGACAATAAACACAGAAGTTATCATAAATTAAGTTATAAATTTTCCACTGTTTGAGCCTTTGCAGCATATCGTGACGTCAACCTCGCATTGCTTCGTTTCAGTTGTAGCGTGAGTAAGGCTGATTGCTACGACGTTTTAATAGATGGCGCTATTCAAAGATAGTTCTAATTTAAACAATAAGTGGCAGATAAACTTGTGCAAAATTTCTTTTTGGAAATAAAAGTGTCATCATTTGTTTCGAAACTGGGCGAATGGTATCTTACTGTCGGGTGCGTTCGACTGTAGCTTTCCTTATTGGTTTTTATACCATTGCAAATGGCATATTTATTTTGGCTAGAAGTTTGCAACGCAACTTTGGAGACATCTCCGACCATATAAAGTCGATATATTCTTATTCAGCATCAATAGGGGGGTCGAACTAGCCATGTCCCTCTGTCAGTATATCCGTCCGTCCGTCCGCCTATTGCAACGCAAACTAGTCTCTCAGCTTTAGAGCTATCTTGATGAAACTTAGTATACATGCTTCTCATTGCTGCAGGCTGTAAATAAGTCGGAACCAGCCGGATCGGACCGATGTATCGTATAGCTGTCATAGAACCTATCGGCCGATTTTTGTAATTTTTCAAGATATCGCCAAGAAACTTTCGCAATCTATGCCTTAATGTGTCCATTTAAAGCTGTACAAATTTTTTCTAAGTCGAACCGAACCGGCCGATTATTGTTATTTTTCAAGATATCGCCATGGAACTTTCCAGATATATGTCTATGTATGTTCTTTAAAGCCTGCGATTTATTTTATTTAATTGAAAGTGGATAGATATGTCGTATAGCTGCCATAAAAGCTATCGGCCGACTTTCATCATTTTTCAAGATATCGCTGTGAAACTTTTCTGATATATTGTTGCAGGGATGCACTGCCGGAAAGGGATGCAAGAAAAGAAAGCTCGCCAGTGCTAGTGGTCCTATGGCCACACGCGATTTACTGCTAAAGTGAAACGAGGTTATGAGCTGCCAATAAGACACTGAATGCTCTTACTCACCCGATTTCACAAACAATGCCAAAATAGTACAGCAATAGCGCAGTAATAATTAGGGGAATTGATTTCACCCTTATTAACTGAGTTTCGCTTAGATTTCTTACTTTATTTAAATTTCACAATTTAGGTTGCACGCTGATCCAATTACTTTTTCAGAAGAGAGGAGAAGTCAATCACGATAGGTGGCTTCGGCAATCGATATATAGCTGAGCCACTTTCCAACACTGATCATGCGAAAGGTCGATGCAAGGTTGCCAGACTCGCCGAATATCGATTGCGAGCACTGGGTGTGTCATTCGATTGAATTCAAATTCAAATTTTATTTAGGGAAATTTTTACACGGCCTCACACCCTCTAGTTCATTGTCACACTTTTAGGGTGCAATTGAAGTTGAAAAAAGAAACCAAAGGGTCGTGTAGAACATTAAACTTATCAGCGTTAGAAAAGATGGACGAAGCATAAGGGGAATGGATACATAACCTGTAGTCGGAGTCTAACACCATAGGTCCTTGGCGTGGAAGTATTCCGATTCTTTTCCCGACATATCCTCCAGCAGATAAAGGGTGTTCCCCAACCTCTCTCTAACGCGAACCTTTGTGCCGACTGGCGCTCAGTACGAAGCTGCGCTTGATCACTACTTGGCCGACATCAAAGGATCGTGGTTTGGTTCTCAAATTATAGCTGCGTTGATTCGCTCGTACGCCCTGAGAAGATTCTTATGGATCTTCGAGCGAATCAACTCCAGACTATCCGTCCTTTCCACGTTCGCTTCAGCATCGCCAAGCATGCCCAGTTTCCTCAGCAACTGGTAATCAGAACCATGCGACAGCACTTGTTGGCCGAAGAAAACCAAATATGGCGACATGCCGATGGACTGATGCAAGGACTTTCGTAGCGAAGAATGATGGTACTTAGGACTACATCCCACTCCCGCTGATCACTCAGCACATATGCTCTCAGCGCCGCATTGATTGAGCGATTCACTCGTTCCGCTGCGGTCGACTATGGGGCATATGCACCCGTGCAGATGTGGCGGACTCCGTACATCGTCAGGAAGGTCGTAAACTCCTTGCTTTTAAATTGAGTACCATTATCGCTCACGACTACTTCCGGCACTCCGAAACATGTAAATATGTCATCCCCAAGGATGTCAATTACCACCTTAGCCGGAAACTTCTTCACTGCTTTTACGAAAGTGAACTTAGAGAAGTGGTCTAAGATTATGAAAATCCCAATGTTTTCCTTCTTTGACCTCGGAAACGTCCCAATAAGTCTAAGTAAAATGCTGGAATGGTCGGTCGGTGACTACTCGAACTGCCATGAGTGGTTTTAGGGCCACTGTTGGATGTTTCGTCGACCGACAAATTTGCAAATGTAGTCCCTGACTTGGACTACCATGCTTGGCCAAAAAAATTTTCGGCGGATCTGCTCCACGCACTTGACCATACCGCAATGCGCCGAAGAAGGTTGGTCGTGTGCGGATCTTATCACCCCTTCCCTTAAAGATTCCGGAACTACTAGTTTCCAAACGTCGTCAGGACCAATATCATTTCCAGGAAACCCAGTACGATGATACACGTAGTCATCCACTACCTGGAAATCTGGAATCTTGGTCAACAGGACATTCTCCCTTAACCGTCTGTACTCCTCCGACTGGAACGCCTCCGAGTTAAGGTCAATATCAGGAAAGATCTCTAATTCCAAGCCGCAAACCTCTGCATCTTTGAAAGAACGAGAGAGCGCCTCCACTACCACGTTCTCACTTCCTTTGCGGTGCTCAATCATGAATGAGAAACCCTGCAGATTGATAGCCCAGCGGGCAAGCCTACCGCTAAGATCCGGCTGGTTCATCAGCCAATGCAAGCTGGCATGGTCTGTCACTATCTTGACCGGATGACCCTCGATGTACATTCGGAACTAGACAGAACTACCGCCAGGCATTCAAGTTCGGTCACGGTATAGTTGCGTTGAGCCTTGTTTAGCTTCTTGGACATGTAAGCGATGGGTCGCTCACAGCCAAACTCGTCGCACTGCGCCAAGACAGCTCCAACGCCATGCAAAGAGCATCGCATTGGAGAACGAACGGTTTCTCATAGTTCGGGTGAACTAGAAAGGAAGCAGAACACAAACAACCCTTGATCTTCTCGAACGCCTCCTGAGCACAGTGTTTCCACTGGAATGCCTGCCTCTCAGAAGCTCCGTAAGGGCGAAAATCACGTCCGAGTTATTTGGAATAAATCTTTGATACCATTCAGTTATCCCTAGAAACCTGCGTAGCTGCTTCTGCGTCTTTGAAACAGGAAATTCCTCGACCGCGCAAATCTTGCTCGGGTTGACCTGGAGCATACCCTCACCTACAATAAATCCGAGGTAATCCACCTTTCTGAGGCAAAACTGACTCTTCTGGACGTTGATGGTGAGTCCAGCCTTACGCAACTGAGGCGGAACTTCCGTCAGATGTATAAGATGCTCCTCAAAGCTGGAGGAAAGCACCAGGAGGTCATCCAAATATACTAGGACGTGGGACTTCAGTTGATAAGGAATCACAATGTCCATCAGGCGACTCATTGTTTACGGGCGTTGGTCAGTCCAAACGGCATACGGTTGAATTGGTACAATGGGCGGTTTGGTACCGTAAAGGCAGTCTCGCGCGGGAGACCGGATCCAGACAAATCTGCCAAAATGCATCCTTGAGATCTATCTTGGATATGCAGTGTACTGGAGGGAGCCTGCTAAGGAGCCCATCCATTATTGGACTAGGATACGCATCCCTCAAACTCACTGCGTTCAGCTTCCGCGCATCTAATCAAAATAGTCAAAGAATCAAATCTAACTGAAGCGAGTCGAGCTCAGATTTGAACAGGACTTCGTTTATGACTGCTGGAAATGCTGAATTGCTTCCAGAAATCCATTCCACAAATTAGATCCTACTTGATGGATGGATCCACTAAAAATTTAAAATCGGATTTCACCGAGTGGTACGTCAGGGGAACAACAATCAACCCAGCTATCAACTGTGTCTGCCCATCTGCAGTGTGCACAACGTTCCTTGTTCTGCCAGACACAAGGTACTCGTCAACGATCTTCTGCGCCAACTTTCCACCGATGACGCTCTTGTTAGCACCGCTATCCAGGAGAGCCAGGTAATCCTCGCCGAAAACGTTGACTTGGGTGAAAGGACGTATATCACCGCTTTGATGGACGATAGAGAATTCACGCATACAGGTTGCAGATCTGGACCTCCTTGAAACGATGGCGTCGACATTGAAAATCTTGGCTCTACGCTTCAAATATTCACGCAGACGAATGTGATTTGGTTTGAAATGCTGTGGGGTAGTAAAATCAGGTGTAAAGGACATATCCGGTGAATTTGTAAGGAGGGTGGTCGAAGGGTAGCTACAGAATCCGAGATTGTCGCCTCTCGGAGGTCTGCGAGCTTCCGGCGTTAAGTTTTCCGACTTGGCCTTGCACCTATCGCAATTCGGCTTATCGACGTCAACAGCACCACATCCATAGCAAAAGATGCGCCTTGGCTGGAGACAATCGTGATAACGGTGTTCTATCTCCTCGCAACTCCAGCATTTGGAATTGTCGAATGAGCGAACTGCACATAATTCCGCTTCCGATGCTTCCTTTGTCTCTGACTCGGATTCCTTTTCCGCCTGATGAGAATTCATGAAGCTTTGTTTCACGGCTGAGCGATACTGGGGTCGAATGTTTCGGAAGAACTCCTCGTATCTGTGGCATTCTCTACGCAAACTGGCCAAATCCGGAGTTTTAACATGTAACAGCTCGTGTTGCAACTCGGAACGTAAATAATAGCGAACTTCGACTGCGATTTCACTATCCGACATGGGTTCTCGGAGAGAATCAGCAATAGTCAGCATGGCATCCAAAAAACCGTCGAAGCTTTCGCTACTACCCTGCTTACGACGACGTATCGCGTCTTTGATGTCCCTAACCGTCCTCTGGTTCTGGTAACGCTCCTGCAGGCGACTACACAGTTCATACCAGTCCAGATCGCGAACAGTGCGATGCACTCTCCAACAAAACGAAAGGGCAGGGTCACAAAACAAAAGATGAGCGAACAGGGACAACAAAGCAAAGTTTCTATTTAGGCTCTGTGTGGTCACATACGCCAGTTGAAGATAGTGTTAGAGATCCTATCTGGGCAATCAAACTCCGAATGACTGAGGGACACGTCAGCCTTCCACCGATGCTATCAGGCCTCGAAACGTTGCTCTGGCGACGAAACGATGTTGCTGCCTCACCATCTTCCTCGGAGCGAGGATCATCTCGAGTCTTTCGAGCAGACTGGGCAACGTTTAGGTTACGGAACGCTGAGGAAATTTGTTCCGAAATCATAGCTGAAATACTGTCCCAATACCTGTCCATGGAAGCCGAGATCAACCTAGTTATACAATTCTTTGGAATTACGGAAGACTCAGGGGCTTTTGGCTCACGTCGAGGGTTCCCACGAGTTGGCAGAGGAAGGGAGGAACTTGCAGGAAACGTGCCACGCCCCTGGGAACGGGTGTTTGCACGGCCTTTCGGGATTGCTCCCGTATGAGCAGGAGCATGAGAAGGTCCTGGCTCACTTGGTGGGTTCAACGACGCCCTGCGCTCTACTGCAGCGGTTAGTATGGCAAGTCTGAAGACAAATCGGACAGATTTAGTTACCATCGAGCCAACCAGATATACAAGATCTGTGGAAATGGTGTCAGCAATTGGTCTTGATGAGGTCTGGGTCCTGACTAGTGTCATTGCAGATGGTACAGTCTATCGCAATGCTCATCAGGTCCCCTACTCTCTCCATATTCCGCTTTGTAGCCATTAAAAATTTAACCGGTCACGAAAACTACTGAGTCCCAAAAGAAGACCAGATAAAAATAAATAAGGGTACCGGATCTGGCAGATCCACCAAAGAATAGTTGGGCTAGACGACAATGGGAATAATATCCAAAGAAACAATAGACACACACGATGTCCAGTCATAGACACAATATGAATCAGATGGACGATATTATACGACACAATAACGACAGTAAGAGTGTTCAATAGATACGATATATAATAATATTCATTCAAGATAAGAGGGCTAACCTAAGTTTAGGTAACATAACAGCAGTATTGTGAAGATCGTTCATTAGAAATAGTTCCGATTACTGAAACTACATTAAAAAAAACTGCGTGAAGCTCCAATCGGATGCTGAGGGTCGTGCCGAACCATCCAGCAAAAACATTATCAGCCATCACGGGTCGAGATGTTTGATCGATGAAGCTATGGAATGGTATCGAGCCGATTAAAACCAATCCGATAGTTCCACCCCTAGATTCAGCCATCAAACTCCATGAATAATCTTCTTAATCGAAGATTATCGAACTCAGATAGCTATACGCAATCGGTCTGGTTCCGATGTTCACCAGAATAACCAGAAGTTCCAGAGTGCGTATAACTATCGGCTGAATCTAAGCAACTTACTAAAAATGGATATAATTTGGATTCCTAGGGAACCAAGGAGGGGAAAAGGGTATATCGAAAGGTAGGGTATAGCCGAGTGAAACCTTTTTCGAGCCACACGTTGGGCGCCAATTTCTGTAACGACCGAAGTCCAGTAACGTCCCCGCACACCCTGTCTACAACATTGCCGGCTAAGCTCAGGGAAAATGGGCGGGGTTTTTTGTGCAGGTTCCGTTATCGATGTTACAAGAAAATATCGACAGGTTAAAGGACGGAAAAAGAAGCAGGGAGTGACGAAAGGAAAGTCAGACTAAGCGGACGGACTACTTCTAACGGACGATCAAGTTGGAGAGCGAGATGTGATGCTCTCCTTCTTCACCCACCCAACCATGTAATATAAGTATCGGAATACCGATATTACCCATGTTGCTGTTATGCTATCCTCTCCTAGTGCCTCCAAAAAGACAATTTACTCCATTATAGTTTTTTTATGTTATCTACAAATATAGAAATTTTAAGCATGCAGCTTCGTGCTGCATGACTTCCTAATATTTCTTAATTCTAATTCTCTAATTGTTTTTATTCTTATTTATTCCCTATTGTCGTTCTTTATTTAATTCAATTTAATTTTTTTCGATACCTTTTTGACTTGCTTTCGATAGTTCACTATTTTGTGTTCGATAGTTCTTTGTTTAAGGTACCCACTTACCCGCGATTCGTTAGGGCCCCGACGAAATAGCTGAGGGAAAATGCTAGAACAAAGAAATACTCAAACACACGATCCATCGTCCTATCTTTTAATCCCAGCTTTTTAAATCTTTACTTTTACTTATTACGTTACAATGCATATATCTGTATGCGTTAACGAATGAAAACGAATCAAAAAGAATAAACTTACAATTTTTAGAAATTACTTAAATAATTATTAAGCAATTGTTTTACAAAATGAGGGTGTATGAGTATACAGTCTGCAAGGGAATACCTTACACATATGTGTGGTGAATTTTAGTTTGAATTTAAATTCTTTTGGTTGAATTCAAATTCAAATTTTATTTAGGGACATTTTTACACGGCCTCACACCCTCAAGTTCAATTTCATACTTTTAGGGTGCAATTGAAGTTGAAAAAAGAAACCAAAGGGTCGTGTAGAGCATTAAACTTATCAGCGTTAGAAAAGATGGACGAAGCATAAGGGGAATGGATACATAACCTGTAGTCGGAGTCTAACACCATAGGTCCTTGGCGTGGAAGTATTCCAATTCTTTTCCCGACATATCCTCCAGCAGATAAAGGGTGTTCCCCAACCTCTCTCTAACGCGAACCTTTGTGCCGACTGGCGCCAGCTTTGCACTGAAATTGGTAGCAGCTTTGCTCAGTACGAAGCTGCGCTTGATCACTACTTGGCCGACATCAAAGGATCGTGGTTTGGTTCTCAAATTATAGCTGCGTTGATTCTGCTCGTACGCCCTGAGAAGATTCTTATTCCGTACATCGTCAGGTAGGTCGTAAACTCCTTGCTTTTAAATTGAGTACCATTATCGCTCACGACTACTTCCGGCACTCCGAAACATGTAAATATGTCATCCCCAAGGATGTCAATTACCACCTTAGCCGGAAACTTCTTCACTGCTTTTACGAAAGTGAACTTAGAGAAGTGGTCTAAGATTATGAAAATCCCAATGTTTTCCTTCTTTGACCTCGGAAACGTCCCAATAAAGTCTAAGTAAAATGCTGGAATGGTCGGTCGGTGACTACTCGAACTGCCATGAGTGGTTTTAGGGCCACTGTTGGATGTTTCGTCGACCGACAAATCTCGCATTTGCAAATGTAGTCCCTGACTTGGACTACCATGCTTGGCCAAAAAAATTTTCGGCGGATCTGCTCCACGCACTTGACCATACCGCAATGCGCCGAAGAAGGTTGGTCGTGTGCGGATCTTATCACCCCTTCCCTTAAAGATTCCGGAACTACTAGTTTCCAAACGTCGTCAGGACCAATATCATTTCCAGGAAACCCAGTACGATGATACACGTAGTCATCCACTACCTGGAAATCTGGAATCTTGGTCAACAGGACATTCTCCCTTAACCGTCTGTACTCCTCCGACTGGAACGCCTCCGAGTTAAGGTCAATATCAGGAAAGATCTCTAATTCCAAGCCGCAAACCTCTGCATCTTTGAAAGAACGAGAGAGCGCCTCCACTACCACGTTCTCACTTCCTTTGCGGTGCTCAATCATGAATGAGAAACCCTGCAGATTGATAGCCCAGCGGGCAAGCCTACCGCTAAGATCCGGCTGGTTCATCAGCCAATGCAAGCTGGCATGGTCTGCCACTATCTTGACCGGATGACCCTCGATGTACATTCGGAACTAGCCAGAACTACCGCCAGGCATTCAAGTTCGGTCACGGTATAGTTGCGTTGAGCCTTGTTTAGCTTCTTGGACATGTAAGCGATGGGTCGCTCACAGCCAAACTCGTCGCACTGCGCCAAGACAGCTCCAACGCCATGCAAAGAGCATCGCATTGGAGAACGAACGGTTTCTCATAGTTCGGGTGAACTAGAAAGGAAGCAGAACACAAACAACCCTTGATCTTCTCGAACGCCTCCTGAGCACAGTGTTTCCACTGGAATGCCTGCCTCTCAGAAGCTCCGTAAGGGCGAAAATCACGTCCGAGTTATTTGGAATAAATCTTTGATACCATTCAGTTATCCCTAGAAACCTGCGTAGCTGCTTCTGCGTCTTTGAAACAGGAAATTCCTCGACCGCGCGAATCTTGCTCGGGTTGACCTGGAGCATACCCTCACCTACAATAAATCCGAGGTAATCCACCTTTCTGAGGCAAAACTGACTCTTCTGGACGTTGATGGTGAGTCCAGCCTTACGCAACTGAGGCGGAACTTCCGTCAGATGTATAAGATGCTCCTCAAAGCTGGAGGAAAGCACCAGGAGGTCATCCAAATATACTAGGACGTGGGACTTCAGTTGATAAGGAATCACGATGTCCATCAGGCGACTCATTGTTTACGGGCGTTGGTCAGTCCAAACGGCATACGGTTGAATTGGTACAATGGGCGGTTTGGTACCGTAAAGGCAGTATCGCGCGGGAGACCGGATCCAGACAAATCTGCCAAAATGCATCCTTGAGATCTATCTTGGATATGCAGTGTACTGGAGGGAGCCTGCTAAGGAGCCCATCCATTATTGGACTAGGATACGCATCCCTCAAACTCACTGCGTTCAGCTTCCGCGCATCTAATCAAAATAGTCAAAGAATCAAATCTAACTGAAGCGAGTCGAGCTCAGATTTGAACAGGACTTCGTTTATGAATGCTGGAAATGCTGAATTGCTTCCAGAAATCCATTCCATAAATTAGATCCTACTTGATGGATGGATCCACTAAAAATTTAAAATCGGATTTCACCGAGCGGTACGTCAGGGGAACAACAATCAACCCAGCTATCAACTGTGTCTGCCCATCTGCAGTGTGCACAACGTTCCTTGTTCTGCCAGACACAAGGTACTCGTCAACGATCTTCTGCGCCAACTTTCCACCGATGACGCTCTTGTTAGCACCGCTATCCAGGAGAGCCAGGTAATCCTCGCCGAAAACGTTGACTTGGGTGAAAGGACGTATATCACCGCTTTGATGGACGATAGAGGATATAGTGTACCGTTTCAGCCCCCGTATGCCGCCAAAATTCACGCATACAGGTTGCAGATCTGAATCTCCTTAAAACGATAGCGTCGACATTGAAAATCTTGGCTCTACGCTTCAAATATTCACGCAGACGAATGTGATTTGGTTTGAAATGCTGTGGGGTAGTAAAATCAGGGGTAAAGGACATATCCGGTGAATTTGTAAGGCTGGGTGGTCGAAGGGTAGCTACAGAATCCGAGATTGTCGCCTCTCGGAAGTCTGCGAGCATCCGGCGTTAAGTTTTCCGACTTGGCCTTGCTCCTATCGCAATTCGGCTTATCGACGTCAACAGCACCACATCCATAGCAAAAGATGCGCCTTGGCTGGAGACAATCGTGATAACGTGTTCTATCTCCTCGCAACTCCAGCATTTGGAATTGTCGAATGAGCGAACTGCGCATAATTCCGCTTCCGATGCTTCCTTTGTCTCTGACTCGGATTCCTTTTCCGCCTGATGAGAATTCATGAAGCTTTGTTTCACGGCTGAGCGATACTGGGGTCGAATGTTTCGGAAGAACTCCTCGTATCTGTGGCATTCTCTACGCAAACTGGCCAAATCCGGAGTTTTAACATGTAACAGCTCGTGTTGCAACTCGGAACGTAAATAATAGCGAACTTCGACTGCGATTTCACTATCCGACATGGGTTCTCGAAGAGAATCAGCAATAGTCAGCATGGCATCCAAAAAACTGTCGAAGCTTTCGCTACTACCCTGCTTACGACGACGTATCGCGTCTTTGATGTCCCTAACCGTCCTCTGGTTCTGGTAACGCTCCTGCAGGCGACTACACAGTTCATACCAGTCCAGATCGCGAACAGTGCGATGCACTCTCCAACAAAACGAAAGGACAGGGTCAGAAAACTAAAGATGAACGAACAGGGACAACAAAGCACAGTTTCTATTTAGGCTCTGTGTGGTCACATACGCCAGTTGAAGATAGTGTTAGAGATCCTATCTGGGCAATCAAACTCCGAATGACTGAGGGACAGCCTTCCACCGATGCTATCAGGCCTCGAAACGTTGCTCTGGCGACGAAACGATGTTGCTGCCTCACCATCTTCCTCGGAGCGAGGATCATCTCGTGTCTTTCGAGCAGACTGGGCAACGTTTAGGTTACGGAACGCTGAGGAAATTTGTTCCGAAATCATAGCTGAAATACTGTCCCAATACCTGGCCATGGAAGCCGAGATCAACCTAGTTATACAATCCTCCGGAATTACGGAAGACTCAGGGGCTTTTGGTTCCCACGAGTTGGCAGAGGAAGGGAGGAACTTGCAGAAAACGTGCTACGCCCCTGGGAACGGGTGTTTGCACGGCCTTTCGGGATTGCTCCTGTATGAGTAGGAGCATGAGAAGGTCCTGGCTCGCTTGGTGGGTTCAACGACGCCCTGCGCTCTACTGCAGCGGTTAGTATGGCCTTGGAGCAAGTCTGAAGACAAATCGAACAGGTTTCGTTACCATCGAGCCAACCAGATATACGAGATCTGTGGAAATGGTATCTGCAATTGGTCTCGATGAGGTCTGGGTCCTGACCAGTGTCATTGCAGATGGTACAGTCCATCGCGATGCTCATCAGGTCCCCTACTCTATCCGTATTCCGCTTTGTAGCCATGAAAATTCAACCGGTTACAAAAACTACTGAGTCCCAAAAGAAGACCAGATAAAAATAAATAAGGTTATCGGATCTTGCAGATCCACCAAAGAATAGTTGGGCTAGACGACAACGGGAATAATATCCAAAGAAACAATAGACACACACGATGTCCAGTCATAGACACAATATGAATCAGATGGAAGCTATTATACGACACAATAACGACAGTAAGAGTGTTCAATAGATACGATATATAATAATATTCATTCAAGATAAGAGGGCTAACCTAAGTTTAGGTAACATAACAGCAGTATTGTGAAGATCGTTCATTAGAAATAGTTCCGATTACTGAAACTACATTAAAAAAAACTGCGTGAAGCTCCAATCGGATGCTGAGGGTCGTGCCGAACCATCCAGCAAAAACATTATCAGCCATCACGAGTCGAGATGTTGGATCGATGAAGCTATGGAATGGTATCGAGCCGATTAAAACCAATCCGATAGTTCCACCCCTAGATTCAGCCATCAAACTCCATGAAAAATCTTCTTAATCGAAGATTATCGAACTCAGATAGCTATACGCAATCGGTCTGGTTCCGATGTTCACCAGAATAACCAGAAGTTCCAGAGTGCGTATAACTATCGGCTGAATCTAAGCAACTTACTAAAAATGGATATAATTTGGATTCCTAGGGAACCAAGGAGGGGAAAAGGGTATATCGAAAGGTAGGGTATAGCCGAGTGAAACCTTTTTCGAGCCACACGTTGGGCGCCAATTTCTGTAACGACCGAAGTCCAGTAACGTCCCCGCACACCCTGTCTACAACATTGTCGGCTAAGCTCAGGGAAAATGGGCGGGGTTTTTTGTGCAGGTTCCGTTATCGATGTTACAAGAAAATATCGACAGGTTAAAGGACGGAAAAAGAAGCAGGGAGTGACGAAAGGAAAGTCAGACTAAGCGGACGGACTACTTCTAACGGACGATCAAGTTGGAGAGCTAGATGTGATGCTCTCCTTCTTCACCCACCCAACCATGTAATATAAGTATCGGAATACCGATATTACCCATGTTGCTGTTATGCTATCCTCTCCTAGTGCCTCCAAAAAGACAATTTACTTCATTATAGTTTTTTTAATGTTATCTACAAATATAGAAATTTTAAGCATGCAGCTTCGTGCTGCATGACTTCCTAATATTTCTTAATTTTAATTCTCTAATTGTTTTTATTCTTATTGATTCCCTATTGTCGTTCTTTATTTAATTCAATTTAATTTTATTCGATACTTATTTGACTTGCTTTCGATAGTTTACTATTTTGTGTTCGATAGTTCTTTGTTTAAGGTACCCACTTACCCGCGATCCGTTAGGGCCCCGACGAAATAGCTGAGGGAAAATGCTAGAACAAAGAAATACTCAAACACACGATCCATCGTCCTATCTTTTAATCCCAGCTTTTTAAATCTTTTACTTATTACGTTACAATGCATATATCTGTATGCGTTAACGAATGAAAACGAATCAAAAAGAATAAACTTACAATTTTTAGAAATTACTTAAATAATTATTAAGCAATTGTTTTACAAAATGAGGGTGTATGAGTATACAGTCTGCAAGGGAATACCTTACACATATGTGTGGTGAATTTTAGTTTGAATTTAAATTCTTTTGGTTGAATTCAAATTCAAATTTTATTTAGGGACATTTTTACACGGCCTCACACCCTCAAGTTCAATTTCATACTTTTAGGGTGCAATTGAAGTTGAAAAAAGAAACCAAAGGGTCGTGTGGAGCATTAAACTTATCAGCGTAAGAAAAGATGGACGAAGCATAAGGGGAATGGATACATAACCTGTAGTCGGAGTCTAACACCATAGGTCCTTGGCGTGGAAGTATTCCAATTCTTTTCCCGACATATCCTCCAGCAGATAAAGGGTGTTCCCCAACCTCTCTCTAACGCGAACCTTTGTGCCGACTGGCGCCAGCTTTGCACTGAAATTGGTAGCAGCTTTGCTCAGTACGAAACTGCGCTTGATCACTACTTGGCCGACATCAAAGGATCGTGGTTTGGTTCTCAAATTATAGCTGCGTTGATTCTGCTCGTACGCCCTGAGAAGATTCTTATGGATCTTCGAGCGAATCAACTCCAGACTATCCGTCCTTTCCACGTTCGCTTCAGCATCGCCAAGCATGCCCAGTTTCCTCAGCAACTGGTAATCAGAACCATGCGACAGCACTTGTTGGCCGAAGAAAACCAAATATGGCGACATGCCGATGGACTGATGCAAGGACATTCGTAGCGAAGAATTGATGGTACTTAGGACTACATCCCACTCCCGCTGATCACCCAGCACATATGCTCTCAGCGCCGCATTGATTGAGCGATTCACTCGTTCCGCTGCGGTCGACTAAGGGGCATATGCACCCGTGCAGATGTGGCGGACTCCGTACATCGTCAGGAAGGTCGTAAACTCCTTGCTTTTAAATTGAGTACCATTATCGCTCACGACTACTTCCGGCACTCCGAAACATGTAAATATGTCATCCCCAAGGATGTCAATTACCACCTTAGCCGAAAACTTCTTCACTGCTTTTACGAAAGTGAACTTAGAGAAGTGGTCTAAGATTATGAAAATCCCAATGTTTCCCTTCTTTGACCTCGGAAACGTCCCAATGAAGTCTAAGTAAAATGCTGGAATGGTCGGTCGGTGACTACTCGAACTGCCATGAGTGGTTTTAGGGCCACTGTTGGATGTTTCGTCGACCGACAAATCTCGCATTTCCGAATGTAGTCCCTGACTTGGACTACCATGCTTGGCCAAAAAAATTTTCGGCGGACCTGCTTCACGCACTTGACCATACCGCAATGCGCCGAAGAAGGTTGGTCGTGTGCGGATCTTATCACCCCTTCCCTTAAAAGTTCCGGAACTACTAGTTTCAAAACGTCGTCAGGACCAATATCATTTCCAGGAAACCCAGTACGATGATACACGTAGTCATCCACTACCTGGAAATCTGGAATCTTGGTCAACAGGACATTCTCCCTTAACCGTCCGTACTCCTCCGACTGGAACGCCTCCGAGTTAAGGTCAATATCAGGAAGGATCTCTAATTCCAAGCCGCAAACCTCTGCATCTTCGAAAGAACGAGAGAGCGCCTCCGCTACCACGTTCCCACTTCCCTTGCGGTGCTTAATCATGAATGAGAAACCCTGCAGATTTATAGCCCAGCGGGCAAGCCTACCGCTAAGATCCGGCTGGTTCATCAGCCAACGCAAACTGGCATGGTCTGTCACTATTTTGAGCGGATGACCCTCGATGTACATTCGGAACTAGCCAGAACTACCGCCAGGCACTCAAGTTCGGTCACGGTATAGTTGCGTTGAGCCTTGTTTAGCTTCTTGGACATGTAAGCGATGGGTTGCTCACAGCCAGACTTGTCGCACTGCGCCAAGACAGCTCCAACGCCATGCAAAGAAGCATCGCATTGGAGAACGAACGGTTTCTCATAGTTCGGATGAACTAGAAAGGAAGCAGAACCCAAACAACCCTTGATCTTCTCGAACGCCTCCTGAGCATAGTGTTTCCACTGGAATGCCTGCCTCTCAGAAGCTCCTTAAGGGCGAAAATCACGTCCGAGTTATTTGGAATAAATCTTTGATACCATTCAGTTATCCCTAGAAACCTGCGTAGCTGCTTCTGCGTCTTTGAAACAGGAAATTCCTCGACCGCGCGAATCTTGCTCGGGTTGACCTGGAGCGGACCCTCACCTACAATAAATCCAAAGTAATCCACCTTTCTGAGGCAAAACTGACTCTTCTGGACGTTGATGGTGAGTCCGGAACTTCCGTCAGATGTATAAGATGCTCCTCAAGCTGGAGGAAAGCACCAGGAGGTCATCCAAATATACTAGGACGTGGGACTTCAGTTGATAAGGAATCACAATGTCCATCAGGCGACTCATTGTTTACGGGCGTTGGACAGTCCAAACGGCATACGGTTGAATTGGTACAATGGGCGGTTTGGTACCGTAAAGGCAGTCTCGCGCGGGAGACCGGATCCAGACAAATCTGCCAAAATGCATCCTTGCGATCTATCTTGGATATGCAGTGTACTGGAGGGAGCCTGCTAAAGAGCCCATCCATTATTGGACTAGGATACGCATCCCTCACACTCACTGCGTTCAGCTTCCGCGCATCTAATCAAAACCTCACCTTGCCAGGTTTTATATGCAAGGTGACGGGAGAAGACCATGGTGAACTAGGAGCCTCTTCGATCACGTCCATGGCCAACATTCGGTCGATGTCAGTGCACGGGAGACCCTCCTTAGCTAAAGACAAGGGATAAAACCTTTGCTTTATTGCCTTTGCGTCTGCTGTATTGATAGAATGCTGGATGATCGTCGTCAGCCCTAGACCATTCTTCTTAAAGGATGGAAATATGTTAATAACGCCATCCAGCTGTGATTTTTGGATCTGAGTCAAATCTAACTGAAGCAAATTGGTTCCAGAAATTAAATCCTACTTGATGGATGGAATCATCAAAAATTTAAAACCAGATTTCACCGAGTGGTACGTCAGGGGAACAACAATCAACCCAGCTATCAACTGTGTCTGCCCATCTGCAGTGTGCATAACATTCTTCGTCCTGCCAGACACAAGGTCCTCGTCAACGATCTTCTGCGCCAACTTTCCACCGATGACGCTCTTGTTAGCACCACTATCCAGGAGAGCCAGGTAATCCTCGCCTAAAACGTTGACTTGGGTGAAAGGACGTATATCACCGCTTTGATGGACGATAGAGGATATAGTGTACCGTTTCAGCCCCCGTATGCCGCCAAAATTCACGCATACAGGTTGCAGATCTGGATCTCCTTGAAACGATAGCGTCGACATTGAAAATCTTGGCTCTACGCTTCAAATATTCACGCAGACGAATGTGATTTGGTTTGAAATGCTGTGGGGTAGTAAAATCAGGGGTAAAGGACATATCCGGTGAATTTGTAAGGCTGGGTGGTCGAAGGGTAGCTACAGAATCCGAGATTGTCGCCTCTCGGAGGTCTGCGAGCATCCGGCGTTAAGTTTTCCGACTTGGCCTTGCTCCTATCGCAATTCGGCTTATCGACGTCAACAGCACCACATCCATAGCAAAAGATGCGCCTTGGCTGGAGACAATCGTGATAACGGTGTTCTATCTCCTCGCAACTCCAGCATTTGGAATTGTCGAATGAGCGAACTGCGCATAATTCCGCTTCCGATGCTTCCTTTGTCTCTGACTCGGATTCCTTTTCCGCCTGATGAGAATTCATGAAGCTTTGTTTCACGGCTGAGCGATACTGGGGTCGAATGTTTCGGAAGAACTCCTCGTATCTGTGGCATTCCCTACGCAAACTGGCCAAATCCGGAGTTTTAACATGTAACAGCTCGTGTTGCAACTCGGAACGTAAATAATAGCGAACTTCGACTGCGATTTCACTATCCGACATGGGTTCTTGAAGAGAATCAGCAATAGTCAGCATGGCATCCAAAAAACTGTCGAAGCTTTCGCTACTACCCTGCTTACGACGACGTATCGCGTCTTTGATGTCCCTAACCGTCCTCTGGTTCTGGTAACGCTCCTGCAGGCGACTACACAGTTCATACCACTCCAGATCGCGAACAGTGCGATGCACTCTCCAACAAAACGAAAGGGCAGGGTCAGAAAACAAAAGATGAGCGAACAGGGACAACAAAGCAAAGTTTCTATTTAGGCTCTGTGTGGTCACATACGCCAGTTGAAGATAGTGTTAGAGATCCTATCTGGGCAATCAAACTCCGAATGACTGAGGGACACGTCAGCCTTCCACCGATGCTATCAGGCCTCGAAACGTTGCTCTGGCGACGAAACGATGTTGCTGCCTCACCATCTTCCTCGGAGCGAGGATCATCTCGTGTCTTTCGAGCAGACTGGGCAACGTTTAGGTTACGGAACGCTGAGGAAATTTGTTCCGAAATCATAGCTGAAATACTGTCCCAATACCTGTCCATGGAAGCCGAGATCAACCTAGTTATACAATCCTCCGGAATTACGGAAGACTCAGGGGCTTTTGGCTCACGTCGAGGGTTCCCACGAGTTGGCAGAGGAAGGGAGGAACTTGCAGGAAACGTGCCACGCCCCTGGGAACGGGTGTTTGCACGGCCTTTCGGGATTGCTCCTGTATGAGTAGGAGCATGAGAAGGTCCTGGCTCGCTTGGTGGGTTCAACGACGCCCTGCGCTCTACTGCAGCGGTTAGTATGGCCTTGGAGCAAGTCTGAAGACAAATCGAACAGGTTTCGTTACCATCGAGCCAACCAGATATACGAGATCTGTGGAAATGGTATCTGCAATTGGTCTCGATGAGGTCTGGGTCCTGACCAGTGTCATTGCAGATGGTACAGTCCATCGGGATGCTCATCAGGTCCCCTACTCTATCCGTATTCCGCTTTGTAGCCATGAAAATTCAACCGGTTACAAAAACTACTGAGTCCCAAAAGAAGACCAGATAAAAATAAATAAGGTTATCGGATCTTGCAGATCCACCAAAGAATAGTTGGGCTAGACGACAACGGGAATAATATCCAAAGAAACAATAGACACACACGATGTCCAGTCATAGACACAATATGAATCAGATGGAAGATATTATACGACACAATAACGACAGTAAGAGTGTTCAATAGATACGATATATAATAATGTTCATTCAAGATAAGAGGGCTAACCTAAGTTTAGGTAACATAACAGCAGTATTGTGAAGATCGTTCATTAGAAATAGTTCCGATTACTGAAACTACATTAAAAAAAACTGCGTGAAGCTCCAATCGGATGCTGAGGGTCGTGCCGAACCATCCAGCAAAAACATTATCAGCCATCACGAGTCGAGATGTTTGATCGATGAAGCTATGGAATGGTATCGAGCCGATTAAAACCAATCCGATAGTTCCACCCCTAGATTCAGCCATCAAACTCCATGAAAAATCTTCTTAATCGAAGATTATCGAACTCAGATAGCTATACGCAATCGGTCTGGTTCCGATGTTCACCAGAATAACCAGAAGTTCCAGAGTGCGTATAACTATCGGCTGAATCTAAGCAACTTACTAAAAATGGATATAATTTGGATTCCTAGGGAACCAAGGAGGGGAAAAGGGTATATCGAAAGGTAGGGTATAGCCGAGTGAAACCTTTTTCGAGCCACACGTTGGGCGCCAATTTCTGTAACGACCGAAGTCCAGTAACGTCCCCGCACACCCTGTCTACAACATTGCCGGCTAAGCTCAGGGAAAATGGGCGGGGTTTTTTGTGCAGGTTCCGTTATCGATGTTACAAGAAAATATCGACAGGTTAAAGGACGGAAAAAGAAGAGGGAGTGACGAAAGGAAAGTCAGACTAAGCGGACGGACTACTTCTAACGGACGATCAAGTTGAAGAGCTAGATGTGATGCTCTCCTTCTTCACCCACCCAACCATGTAATATAAGTATCGAAATACCGATATTACCCATGTTGCTGTTATGCTATCCTCTCCTAGTGCCTCCAAAAAGACAATTTACTCCATTATAGTTTTTTTTAATGTTATCTACAAATATAGAAATTTTAAGCATGCAGCTTCGTGCTGCATGACTTCCTAATATTTCTTAATTTTAATTCTCTAATTGTTTTTATTCTTATTGATTCCCTATTGTCGTTCTTTATTTAATTCAATTTAATTTTATTCGATACTTATTTGACTTGCTTTCGATAGTTCACTATTTTGGGTTCGATAGTTCTTTGTTTAAGGTACCCACTTACCCGCGATCCGTTAGGGCCCCGACGAAATAGCTGAGGGAAAATGCTAGAACAAAGAAATACTCAAACACACGATCTATCGTCCTATCTTTTAATCCCAGCTTTATTATATCTTTACTTTTACGTATTACGTTACAATGCATATATCTGTATGCGTTACAGTATGAATACGAATCAAAAAGAATAAACTTACAACTTTTAAAAATTACTTAAATAATTATTAAGCAATTGTTTTACAAAATGAGGGTGTATGAGTGTACAGTCTGTCAGGGAATTCCTTACACATATGTACATTGCATTTATATGCACATCTGTGTAACGAGTGGCTTGACTAAATGTATACAAAATGCGAAAGGGTGTGTAAGTTAACAAGTGTTAACGACGGTCCCCCCTGGGCACCAAGTTCTGCATAGCTTGCGTCCAAGTTCCTTGACTCCGTGCAACCCGAGATCTTGCACGAGGCGCGAAGCCAGCAGAACGGGCCATGGGACCAGCGGCTCTGCGGAACGACGGCACGAGGCGCAGAGTCAACAGAACGAGCCGTGGGACCGGCGGCTCTGCAAAGCTACGACGTCGGCAGAGCTCCAACTGCAGCGACGTTAGGGTTTACTTTATAAGCTTCCTTTGTCTTGGCTTTCTTTAGTTTTTAAACCAAAACCAAACCATACGGACGTGCGCAGTCCTAATAAAGAATTGTAAAATTACATCGGTGTTTTACTTTTCTCGGTACGAAGCGTGGGCAAGCCCATGCCGCGCTATCTGAACTTGAACGCAGAATCGTGCTTATTTGTGCGCTGTTGTCGCCCTGCCCGGCAACCGGAATCTAAAGTGATCTCGTCGTTGCCTTTGACGTGGGCATCTACCCGCCGCGCCACCTAAAGGTAACACCCGGTGCTCAGCCCATCGCGACAGCTCGTCGCGAGTGGAATTCGCTTCCGACCACTTCGTCAAGCGAAGGACCCCCGAGAAAGGATTCGGCGCCCTGACGACATCACCGTCGCAGGACTGTGAGCAAGCAAACACCCGCTACTCACAGGCCACCTTTGTGAAGCCGCCCGCAGTCGCCCTGCCGCGGCCACCGAGGGTCCGTGCTCTACACCTAACAATAACTTGTATGTGTTATACAGCTAATGTATGTGTGTATCAAATGAGTGTATGGGTGTATGAAACAATGGAGGTGTGAGTGTATCTCGTGTGTGTGTGTGTGGGTATGCAACCTGTCAGGAAATCATTACATTCATATAGGTTCAATGGGAGCTATACGATATATCGGTCCGATTTTGATAAAATTTGCACAGCTTTGAATGGACATACTAAGGCATAGACTGCGAAAGTTTACCATCTGCAATGGTATAGAAAGCGCGCCAGTGCTAGTGCTCCTATAGCCATACGCGATTTACTGCTAAAGTGAAACGAGGTTATGAGCTGCCAATAAGACACTGAATGCTCTTACTCACCCGATTTCACAAACAATGCCAAAATAGTACAGCAATAGCGCAGTAATAATTAGGGGAATTGATTTCACCCTTATTAACTGAGTTTCGCTTAGATTTCTTACTTTATTTAAATTTCACAATTTAGGTTGCACGCTGATCCAATTACTTTTTCAGAAGAGAGGAGAAGTCAATCACGATAGGTGGCTTCGGCAATCGATATATAGCTGAGCCACTTTCCAACACTGATCATGCGAAAGGTCGATGCAAGGTTGCCAGACTCGCCGAATATCGATTGCGAGCACTGGGTGTAGTGAATTTTTGTTTGAATTGAAATTCATTCGGTTGAATTCAAATTCAAATTTTATTTAGGGACATTTTTAAACGGCCTCACAAGCGGGAAGAGTTGGCTGTAAGAGATCCTCTCTTAAGTTTATTCCAGCGTCCCACGCTTACCGTTGGGGACAACTGCCGCTAGAGCTGTCGGTCAGCTGCCCGAAGGACCAAGTTTGTGACCGCCGACGATTTTTTTGGGCCTCAGTCAGAGGGCTAAATCGGGATTAGCGGGTGAACATTTTAAGTTGCGCTTAAATCGTGTAAGGAACGCGTGATTTTTTTAGGTTTTTGTACCATCCGACCATTGAAAATTATCAAAAATGGTATACTAGGTTTGTGCAAGTGCATGTAACAGGCAGAAGGAAGCGTGGCAGACCCCATGAAGTATATATATTCTGGCTCAGATCACTAGCTGAGTCAATTGAGCCGTGTCCGTCTGTCTGTCTGTCTGTTCGTCTGTCCGTTTGAACGTCTAGGTCTCAGCTATAACAAAAGCTAGAGACACCAAATTTCACATGACGGTTCCTGTTTACCATAGGTAGATCGAGTTTATTTTCAATTTTCGATGTCACGACCACCGCCCACGCAAATCGTTAATGTACGATTATTAGGAAAAGTATTGAAGATAATTACAATATATATCTATTCTCAAAATTACAAAAGTACACAGAAGATATTCATCTAAACGTTTTCCATAGTTACACTGCATCATCGTCACGATGCTTTGTTTTTAGCCGAAGCGTGTGTACAGCTGATTGCTATATTTTCTTATGTAGATGGCGCTATTCAAAGATAGATCTAATTTAAACAATAGGTGGCGGATGAACTAGTGCAGAGCTTTTCGATGGAATTAAATGTCTGATAATTTATTGCGAAACTGGGCGAACGGTATTTTACTGTCGGGCGCTCTCGACTGTAGCTTTCTTTACTTGTTTGACCATGGATTTTAAAAAAATACATGGTCTATTGTGTTTGTTAAAATGTGCGTAACAGGCAAAAGGAGGAATCTGCGACCCCATAAAGTATATATATTCTTGCTCAGGATCACTAGCCGAGTCGATTAAGCCATGTCTGTCTCTCCGTCTGTCCGTCTGTATGAACGCCTATATCTCAAAAACTAAAGAAGCTAGAGCCAAAATTTGGTGACAACACTCATGTGCGTCATACGCTGTAAAATTTCTATTGAAACGCCTACTTCCGCCCCCGCAAATCGATAAACCGTATAGCAAGTGCAACAATAAAGCTACAGTATTCAGTTTTAGTGTGTATGGTAACTATCACCACCTTCACGATCGCTAAAAATTTGGTTCCGATCGGATAATGAACATAAAAGTTATTTAACGTTTCATATAGATTTGCAACGCGCCCACTGCAAGCAAGCAAGCAGTGTTTTTTCCAAGCACTGTTTTTATTCAACTGCTTGGACTGCTTGGCGTCTAACTGACAACTATATGTTTTGCTTATTGTTTTTCTTTAAAAAACGCGTTTAATAACAGTTTTCTCAATGTGAATTTTTTCATAATCTTTAGAAATCCATGGTCTTATACAGTCAACACTTTACTGTAGCCGTTCTTACTTGTTTATTTAAGATTTTGACTTTGCATAAATATTATAAGTCCATAGCCTTTTACGGTCAAAATATGATTGTAGCCGTTTTTTTTTTGTTCTGCAAATAAATGATGTGCGAGCAGCTGGGTAGCGGGTATATTACAGTCGAGCACACTCGACTGTAGCTTTCTTTTACTTGGTTTTTCATAATCTTATAAAATCCATGTCTTATACAGTCAACACTTGACTGTAGCCGTTCTTACTTGTTTGTTAATAAAATAATATTTGTGTCTTGGTGACAAGGAGCGAAGAAACGAAGGAGGAAAAGGAAGAAGCGGACAGGGAAGCAGTGGTGGTGAGTTCGGTCCAAGCGGAGTTCCGCCAGGAGACCTGTTTTAAGTTTTACCCTGCATCCACCCCCCCTTCGACCCCAACCCCGTCAGCGCCACCAGCTAGAGCGCAACGCGCCAAAGACGCAGTACAGGCAGCATCGCAGCAGCAGCAAACAACAGAACCGTAGCGCGCAAACATTGCACAACGCCGCAGCAGCGAGCGGTCGCCCCTGACCTTAGCATAGTTTAGACTAAAATTATATTATAATTTAATTTAATTTATTTACTTATCTATTAGATATAGTAAGCGTCAAATTTTTGTTAGGTGTTAGACAGATTTTGTGTAGGCGTTGTATTATAATGTTAACTAAATGAATATATTCGTAACGTAAAAACAAAGATGAGTTGCTAAGGGTCATTACTTAGGAAGATGGGGCGGCCGCACCAAGCCAGGAGCAGTCAGATCGGCTAGGGTGAGGCTCCGAAACCGTGAGCATCACATGGTTGGGTGGATGCTTGGTGACTAATAACGGTCACCAAAGGTTGTTCTTGTTGTTGTTTGAAGTAATATTTGTTGTAATTGTTGTGTGTGAGACGTACAAGTAAGTATTGAAATTTATAGGTATTTTGGGGCGGACTGCAGGGCAGCGGAAAAAACCCCTCCGCCAGTGCAGCTGAGCTATCCGGCACAGCCCTGAGCGAGCAGTCTACAACATAATGGCGCCCAATTGAAAGAATTAAACGGTGAATGAGACAATGAATAAGAGTCAATAAGGGGTCTTATTTCTACCAACCATTGAATGGAGATACTTAGACGCCTCGCGGTAGATTCGCTCTTGTGGCTCAGCCCGCTTTAAACTGCGACACGTTGGAAGTATGGACTTCACATTTTCGCAGGGAGTAGTAGACTAAGAAACAAAGGTGAGTGGAGGTATTTGGATGTTGATGCGTGTTGCCAGGTAAGGCGCAGGTTATGTTCAACCGTGTAGGTGAGAACAATGTGGCGCGTACTTGCACTGGACCATGTCAAACATCCAAAGGTGTGACATGTATTATACAGTGGTGCTCATAGACTTAAGCCACTACCACTACCATAAACTGATTTTTGAACATATTTATTTCGGCCTGAAATTTTTACATTTTGCAACATTGTTATTTAAGCAGCTGATCACAGTATAAAATTATAAGTATAAACTAGGAGGTTCCCAAAAAATTGACTAAATGTCAAAAATGACTATTGCGCTCTGCTTATATACTTAAACCACATTAAGCTACAATCGTCAAACTTGTGTTTTTTCAGGGAAAGTTGTGCTAGTTATTTTCTAAACTAAAATATTGAATACTAAATACGTTTCCCAAAACGATTTGACCCCAAATACACGAAAAAGACCGTTACACATGGTGGCGCTTTGATTATAGTCTGGGGTTGTTTCACCGCATCGGGATAGGTCCCCTAGTTAAGATAGAAGGCATTATGAACAGCGAAATGTACAGTGTCATTCTTATTAATAATTTGTCTCAAGAATATGCCGAGAATTTGCCACTTGCTTGGATATTTCAATAGGACAACGACCCGAAACACACTAACAAGATAGTCAAGTCGTGGCTTAACCAAGAGGTAATGGCCATCGCAGAGCCCCGACTTGAACTCTATAGAGAACTTGTGGGGAAATCTTAAACAAGTAGTTGGCCTAAAAAAAAACCGCACACTAAAACGATTTGTGGCGTATTTTGCAAGAAAAGTGGAAAAAAATCACCCCTTAATAGTGCTCACGTCTTGTGGATTCAATGCCAAAGCGTTGCTTCGCTGCTCTTAAGCAGAAAGGTCACACTCAATATTAAGCAAACTTGAACTTTTTCAAAAATTTTTTTCCAGGTGGCTTAAGTATGCGAGCAGGACATTTTGGAGATGGTCTCAGATTTTTTAAGTTTTTTGTTAAATAAATATTTTTATAGCTTGGTTATTCTTTTCTTAAATTTCGTTGAAATTTTTGGTTGAAGTCTTGTGGCTTAAGTCCATGAGCACCACTGTATGTGTATACATGTAACGTCGTTATTTGTTTTTTTTTTTTTTTTTTTTTTGTTTGACGTAGTAGATCATCTGTTTTCGTTGGGCGTCTGTGTTCTTTAGTTTGGCCAATGGGGTTGAATGAGGATAGGTGACCCGTCAATTCCTAGGGCTATACGCGATGCATCTCCTCACGGGGTTAAGGAACGCACACCCAGTAAAAACAGATCCGATCGATCACCAGCCGCGTCCTTAACTAGAAATTATCAACCAGTATGACAGTTTGACCATTTGACGAACGGCAAGTGTGTCACAGCATTAACTTTTAAAAGCGTAGAGTCGATCAGAGTCCGCCGGCAGCGAAGTCGACTCATCTCCCTTCCTTTTGTTGAAAATATAAAGTCCCTTGAGTTGAGTGTAAAAAGATTTTAAATATAAATATTTATTTATTTAGCATTATTTACCTTTTATTTATTACTATTTATTTATCTATTATTATTTATTTATTATTATTTTTGAAATGATTTTTAAAGTTTAATTTGCACACAGTCGCACACGTACAAATATTATAGAAACAGCTCCTGAAATTAGGAAATTAGGTTAGTAACCATGACTGAGGAAGAAAAGGTAGTTGGTGAGTCTTACCTGCTGTCAATGGGGTCAGTGCCAGAGGCACATGACGCAACTTGGTCTACTGATGGAGAGGGCGCAGCCGGTTTCCACATTTCGGTGGGAGGGAGGCAAGAATGATGACATACGTCCAGAGGCACAAAAAATACAAAAGCCGAGCGTTGGATGGGATATGCCCAACATAAGAATGGACTCAACGGATAGGTCAGCTGTGAATGCAGCTATTGCGCAAGCGACGCAGTCTTACCGGCAATCCGTCGATAGCGAGATTGGGAATACGCTGAAGTAGGAGCTACGTCTGGGCTTCCTTGAGCTCATGAAGATGGTGAACAATGTCCTGAGACCAGCTGACGCCGCATTCGTGCCAAGGAGCAGCGCCACCGTCAATTACGATAATAAGTGTAGCCCTGTAGTCAACCAGGATGCTAGGGCCGAGACATGCGTACCCGCGGAACCGTTTCCAAGGGCACCACTCGTCCAGAGCACCGACCTCTGATGCCGCCACCCAGGATGCCGCCGAAGAAGTGGCCAGGAGACAGAAGCAGCCCTGAGTGAGGTCCAAGGTTTCCACCTGACAGACGCGGTCACTTCCAATAGTGGCGGAAGGAAGCTTGCATGCCACGGACGATCGAGGGTACACCAGTAGCCCGCAATCGGCGCAGCACAACGAATAGATAGGGGACCGATAAAGCTTATTCTTCGATAGCGAGGACAGGCTTAACTTTGTCGAGGGTATTATCTTCTGACTGGAATTCCACCAGAGACAGTATCGGTGTCCATGGGCGGAGGTGTTGCGCTCTTTCCATATATTCCTAACCGGACGAGCGACAGAGTGGTACTGGACCCATGTACGGCTTTCCACCATCGACAACTGGATGTAATTGCGTCAAGCCCTCCTGGATCGTTTTGCAGCCACCGGACCGAGCACGATAAAATTCACGCGCTACTGCAGCGGGAACAGCAGGTCGGAAGAACTGTCGAGGATTACATCCACCAGATGCGACGACTAGCACTGAGGCTTGGCAAGCCCATAGTAAAGATAATGAAAAAAGGTCTCAGAGAGAATATTGCTCGCAATGTGTAGCCATGGAGATATTTACCGTGGACGAGCTGGACTTTATATCCTCTGCTAGCAGCTTTCTCTGCTCCCGCAGGGCCTCGTATCCACGAGGTAGTTGGCCCGGAACCGGACGAACCGCCGGATCAGGAAGTGGAGGAGCTGCGCAAGGGCAGCCAGACAGGCCAGAGTGCTGGAACTGCGGAGCAGCATGACACAGTTTCCGCGACTGTGAATCAGCGTCCAGGAAATTCTTCTGCCATCGGTGCGGCAAACCGGACACCGTTTTCCCAAAGTGCCCGGATTGCGCGGGAAAGGCACGGCTGGGCGTGATGAGGACGGGAAACACGCGCCCTTAAGTGAGTCCCGCTAAGCGGAACCTCCATTAGCCATAAGCAGTAGAGAAAAAGTAGAGTATACGATTACAAAAACTGGAAATAGCAAACCATATGGAAAACCAGTGTTTGAAAAGCTGCAGTCAAATTAGCAGAAGTCGCAATATTTTTGCTTTTCACTGCTTCTGCTGCGAGCGATATCAGAAAGTGAACAAAAGCTTCTGCTGCTGCTTCTGAAAAATCAGAAGTCGTAGTCAAAGCATAAGTAAAAATCACGAAGCGACGAATATCAAAAATCAGCAGCAGTCGCCGTTTTTCGTTTTTACGCTTTCTGCTTTGCTGTTGCTTTCGATCGTAGACGTAAGTCGCTGCTGCAGCTACCGACGACTTTCGGAAGTCGTCAGCAGTCGCAGCAGCATAAGTCGGCGCCTTCGACTGTTTGCTGCTTTTGATTTTCGTTGCTATTGCTGCTGATCAACAGTCGCAGCAGCGTAAGTCGGCGCCTTCGACTGTTTGCTGCTTTTGATTTTCGTTGCTATTGCTGCTGATCAACAGTCGCAGCAGCGTAAGTCGGCGCCTTCGACTGTTTGCTGCTTTTGATTTTCGTTGCTATTGCTGCTGATCAACAGTCGCAGCAGCGTAAGTCGGCGCCTTCGACTGTTTGCTGCTTTTGATTTTCGTTGCTATTGCTGCTGATCAACAGTCGCAGCAGCGTAAGTCGGCGCCTTCGACTTTTTGCTGCTTTTGATTTTTGCTACCGAGCAGCATAAGGCGACAGACGCATGAGGCGACAAATTCATTCAGTAGCCGCGGCTTGTATTTAATTACGAATGACTAAATTTTGTGGAAATTACTTATTGCGTACTTCTTGTACTTTTTTATTTTTTTGACTTTCTTTTTAAAAAAATTATAGAAACAAAATTAGCAAAATTAAAACATAATAGTATATGAATTTTGATGAATGATACATAAATAAATTTTCATTGTTTTCTGTTTTAACTATTATTTTACTTATTTTATAAGTCACTAAGAGTAAGTTCTTCGTTTTCAAAAAGTGGCAAAGTATCAATGGCCATGTCCAAAAAGGTGGGATTTAATTTAACTAGCAATATGTTCTCTAGAACATCCTGGCTTAATCGATTGCGGTAGTCGGTAAGCACCAGCCTCAGAGTGGAGAATGCTCGTTCAATCGACACCTGTTATAAAATAAGAAACTATCTAAGAAGGAACCTAAATTATGTATGCCATTTTTATTTACCTGAGTTGGCGGTACGGCATAACAAACGTTACTAACTGCGTATAACTCCTGGTCAGTATACTGCTTTCCTTTCCAGTAAGATAGCACGTCTGTGTCAAATCTTTGATACGCAAGTTGTAGATTTTCAATTTTTGTGTACACGTCTATTGAACTATTTACTTTTGATTGAACGCCTTGCGATAAATAGGCCTCTAACATTTCGTCTTCCTCGTCATAAAAGAAGTTGTCTATTTGATTAAAGCTAGAGTTGGGAGTTGAACACATATTGCCAGTAGGGTTCAGACTATATAGTCTGTCCCAAATTGATTTTAAATGATTTATTGCGTCGGTTTTTTGTTGCGGAGACAATATATGTTGAAAGCGAGGATCCAAACAAAAGCATGAAACTACAAATTTATTATTTAACAATGTTTTTGTTCGTGTTTCTATTAAATTTAAAATTTTATTTCCAATAGTTTTTGTTAAATTGTGACTTGAATCATTGACTATTTTTTCGGTCGATATTTTTAGTTTAAGCCATTGGGTGTAAAAATTACTATATTGTAGTTGCTCCTCTTGAAATCTTTGTATAGATTTTTGCAAGGGACTAAAAACATTACAATATGTTTCAATAAAATCCCAAAACGATGCATCTAAATCAAAATTCTCTTCGTCCGTTCTGTTTTTAAGTGATTCAATTTTACTTAAAATATCTTTCGCTTCCAACAAGTTTTTTAACATTATGTACGTGGATCCCCATCTTGTTGGACAGTCTAATTGTGGCACTTTTAATTTTTTAAGCTCAAATATTTCGCAATATACATTCGATGGTTTTCTAATATATTTAGTAGTATATATTCCTACAATTAAGTAGGTATTTAATTATGTCCAATGATTTAATTACATCGAGGGCAACCAGCTGTGCTGTGTGTGCAGCACAACGACAAACTTCAATATTTCCTATGAAAACTTTGGGAATTTTTTCTATTAACTCTATTTTATCTAAATAATCGTCGTTGGTGCACTCGTAATCATTCTCCTCATTATTTTGTTCAGACACAAATGACAAAATATTAGTTGCCTTAAGCATATTTGCCCCGTTGTCAGAAGTAATGGATACGATTTGATTTAAACTTATATTATATTTATTAAGCACTTGATCCTGCACCTTTCAACTCAATCATTCCTAAACTAATAGATTTAATTTGAGCCGAATTTATATACTGTGCACTTATTCCAAAAATATTTCTGGACATACGCGTTGCACTGTCTATTTTCAAAGATAACATGTAAGAAAGCTACATTCGAGAGTGCTCGACTGTAAGCGCTGCCGGCAGCGCTGCTTACAGCTGTGGAAAACGTTAAGCTGAATAACTTCTGTGTTTATTATCCGATTGTTACCAAATTTTCAGATTTTCAAATCTGGCTAGCTATAGTTATCATGTAAACCGAAAATGAACAATATGGCATCAAAATTGCGCTTGTAATCAATGTTTTTTCGATTTACGGGGGCGGAAGGGGGCGTGGCCAAAATCCAAAATAAACTTGATCAGCGTGCAATAATAACACATATTGTCACCAAATTTGGTAGTCCTAGCTCTTATAATAGCTGAGATCTAGATTTTCACACGGACAGACAGACGGACATGGCTATATCGACTCGGCTGTTGATCCTGAGCCAGAATATATATACTTTATGGGGTCGGAGGTGTCTCCTTCCGCCTGTTACATACATTTTCGGTTTGAACAAAGTTATAATACCCTTCTACTCTATGAGTAGCGGGTATAATAACGTGTTTTTAAGTTCAGCTGTTATATGTGTTCTTATATTATTTGCTACTATTTCCAATGTATTTTTACAGTTTAATGCGTTTAATTTTATCATTTTCCCTTCAGCTGTTTTTAGACCTTCACAAATTGGATCAAGTATGTTTCTCATATTTTGTGAATTTAAAACATTGAAGGGAATGCTATCTTCGGTTACCAATCCTATATATGATCTTATTAGTTGTTTTTTATTTACTTCAATTTTTATTTTTTTTTCTTATTATTTTAGAAGAAGAACTTGTTAATGAAGTTTTAAGGTTTTCTAAACTAATCACATTAACATCAATTTTTTGTTGTTTTTGTAAATGTGCTTTTAAATTTGATATTCTATTATTTTTGAGAGAGCTTTTACATATATTACATACAGCTAAGCCCTCGACTGCCTTATTTTTAAAATATTTCCAAACTTTACTTAGTGCCATGGTTAGCAGAAATATGCAAGTGAGTGTACGTGTCAATTAAGCAGCAAACTTTTTACAAGTAAAATTAATATGAGGAAATAAACGCTGCGACGGCCTTCGCCTTGTGCTGCTCGGTAGCAAAAATCAAAAGCAGCAAAAAGTCGAAAGCGCCGACTTACGCTGCTGCGACTGTTGATCAGCAGCAATAGCAACGAAAATCAAAAGCAGCAAACAGTCGAAGGCGCCGACTTATGCTGCTGCGACTGCTGACGACTTCCGAAAGTCGTCGGTAGCTGCAGCAGCGACTTACGTCTACGATCGAAAGCAACAGCAAAGCAGAAAGCGAAAAAACGAAAAACGGTAACTGCTGCTGATTTTTGATATTCGTCGCTGTGTGATTTTTACTTATGCTTTGACTGCGACTTCTGATTTTTCAGAAGCAGAAGCAGAAGCAAAATCATGTGAAATGAAACTTACGGCAGTTTTTTAAACGCTGTGGGAAACGTACGCTGCTGTCATTCTAAGAAAGGATGCGCCGATATCTGGAAGCCAGAGGCCGAATCTTCGAGAAGCATCAATTGGCGGCCATGTGGCTCATATCCCGAAAGGTCCAAAAGACGAGGTTACGGTTCAAGCGGCGATGACGCACGCGTAGAAAAGTAGAGGCGGCCATTTGCCGACATCTTCATCAATGGCGAGGCCGTGAAGGGACTGCTCGGCACCGGAGCGTCCGTGAGCCTGCTTGGTCGTGGCAGTCGCGAGCTGCTGAACAGGTTGCAGGTATGGAATATGGACAAAAGGTGAAAAAAATACATTTTTTTGTTTGTCCATATTTGGAACAGACCGCCTACCTCTAAGTCGACTTCTGGTAGATGTTTGAGCTGGCTGCAGAAGTCATCGGCCAAGATGCCAGAACAAAACAGGATCGTCAAGTGACGGAATTGCAGGCGCTTCGAATAGCGCACTACACCGACGAGAACACGGAGCCTGAAAAATGGAAATTGTCAGCGGAGCAAAAAGAACAGCTGCAACAGGAACAGCGTGAGTTTCTCACTTTTGAGAGCATGGCCTCGGCAGGACTAGTGTCGACTTCCACACTATTGAGCTTGTCAAGGGAGCAAAGGTCTTTAAAGACCGACCGTATCCGATGTCACCAGCAAGGCAAGCTGTGATTGAGGGGGAAGTGGATAAGATGCTAGCGCTCGGAGTGATCGAAGAAAGCAAGAGCCCGTGGAGCAATCGGATGACAATCATTGCGAAGCCCGGAAAGAACCGATTTTGTTTAGATGCACGGAAGTCAAATGCCTAACGATTAAAGACGCTTATCCGCTACCTAGCGTTGAGGGAATTCTTTCCAGGCTGGACCAAACTGTGTTCATCTCCAGCGTCGACCTTAAGTTCGCCTTCTAGAAAATTGAGATGGAGGAGAAATCCAGGGAATACACGGCTTTCACTGTCCCAGGTCGGCCTTTATACCAGTTCCGCGTCATGCCCTTCGGACTCTGCAATGCGGCGCAACGACTGGTGAGGCTAATGGATAAGGTGATTCCCGCAGAGATCAAGACAAATGTCTTCGTTTACCTCGATGACTTGCTTATCCTCGCACCGGACTTTGAAACGCACCTCAAATACTTGAGCCGAGAAGCGCAGTACCTAAAAGAAGCAGGATTGACCATAGTGTTAAAAAAATCGAATTTCTGCTTCAAGAAATTAAAATACTTAGGCTTCATAGTGGGCGGAGGACTTCTCCAGATGGGCCAAGGCAGAGTCGCAGCAATAAAACTGGTCCCAAATCCGAAGTCCATGAAGGAGGTCAGGGCGTTCCGGAAATTTCTGGCTAGTACCGCCGATTCATCCAAAACTTTGCCGCCCTGGCGACACCGTTGACGGAGGCGCTGAAAAGGACAAACAAAAAGTTTGAGATAAGCTCAAAAGCAGAAATGGCTGTACTGCGCACCAAGAAAGCACTGTCGACGGCACCTGTTTTGGTCCACCCCGACTTCAAGCGTCACTTCTACGTGCAATGCGACGCATCCAATGTTGGAGTAGGAACAATGCTTTTTCGGCGAGACGGGGAAGGGCAGGAGTTGCCGATCGCTTTCCTCTCGGCGAAGATGAACATACACCAGGTAAATTACACCGTCACCAAGAAGGAGTGCCTGGCAGCTTTTATAGCCATACGGAAGTTCAGACCGTATATTGAGGGGATGGCATTTACCTACGTTTACCTGCATAACCGACCACGCAAGCTTGAAGTGGCTCATGTCGATGAAGGACCTCTCCGGCAGATTAGGAAGGTGGTCACTCCAGGTGCAAGGATTCCACTTTTCCATTGAGCAGCGCAAAGGCAGTAAAATGTGGTGGCGGATACATTGTCGCGCAACGTGGAGAATCCCACCGATCTGCTGGGTTTCGAGACCCCGGCGTTTGGTCAGGAAGACTATATAGTGTTAGTACGTGAGGCAGAACAAAACAAGGGACACTTACACGACCTGAAGGTGGAGAACGGCCTACTCTACAAGCGGACCACCGAACAGAACGTAAGCGATGCAGTGGGGGACTCAGAGTGGAAACTGTGGATTCCAGGTGCTCTGACTGGTGAGCTTATCGCGCGAGCACACGCCGAGCCAACCGCAGCTCGTGGAGGACAGGCCTTAGAAATCCTGCGCCGCCAATAATATTGGTCCGGAAGGACCATACGAACCTGTAATTTAGTGCGTAACTGCGACGTCTGCAAGGAGACGAAGGCACCGAATCATCGCAGCAAGTGAGCATCGGCAAAAAAGTGGACACCGAGAGGCCGTTCCAGAAGCTGTACATTGACTTCCTCGGCAAATACCAGTGGTCAAGGCGTATACACGCGTATATTTTCATCGTGGGGGACCCCTTCTCGAAATATACATTTTTGAAGGCGGTGCGAGAGGCGTCCACTGCCGCGGTCTTTGAGTTCCTGGCGCATGAAGTCTTCTTTAAGTTTAAAGTGCAGGAGGTGATACACTCCAACAATGGCAAACAGTTCACCTCTAAAATGTTCGAGAAAATTATAAAAAACTTCAGTATCAACCACGTTACAACGCCAATATACTCACCATCCAGCAACGCGGCCGAACGGGTAAACCGCAGCGAATTGTCGGCGATCCGCAGCTACCTCGAAGGAGACCATAAGGAGTGGGACGCACATCTACTGGAGATAGAGGTCGCAATCCGCATGAGTGTTGTCAACAAATTTGGTGGCTCTAGCTATTTTAGTTTCTGAGATATAGGCGTTCATACAGACGGACAGACAGACATGGCTGAATCGACTCGGTTAGTGAACCTGAGCTAGAATATATATACTTTATAGGGTCGCAGATGCCTCTTTCTGCCTGTTACGCACATTTCGACAAACACAATAGACCATGTATTTTTTTTTAAATTCATGGTCTAAAAACATTGATGTAATCCATTTAATCGAAATTGTCTTGGAAATCCATGTCTTGAATTTTCTAGTACCCATTGGGGGGATATTGCTGTTTCCGTGGCCCCAAGAACTGACGACGGTTTCTTATAGAACTCGACGAAATAAGACGAAAATGTGAAGTAAAATTTTTTGATTTTTGGCGTAGTCAAATCTTGGGGCCACGGAAACAGCAATACTGCCCCCATTGGTCACTATAAAAAAATTATTTATCAGCATCAAATGGTCATAAGGCAATACGCCGCTTGTTACGGACTGCTTTTTTCAGGGCTGTGCCGACTAGCTCAGCTGCACTAGAGGAGAGGTTTTTCCCGCTACCCTTCAGTCCGCACCGATGCACTTCGATGAACTTCGATACTTACGTATTACGCCTCACACACAACAACTACACCAAACATATATTACGACAATTACAACAGCAACAACCTTTGGTGACCGAAATTGGTCACCGCGCACCCACCGAACCATGTGATGCTCCTGCTCACGGTTTCGGAGCATCACCCTAAACGATTGGTCCGATCCTGGCTTGCTACGGCCGCCCCATCTCCCTTAGAGGCGAGACTTAGCCGATCATTTTTTTTCTTCTCACGTTACAAGTTTTCATTTAATTAACATAATTTCACACATAAGCTCCCTACGTAAAAACCTACATAAAACCTAACAAGAATTTGACGCTAATTAAATACACATAAATATATAAGCTTACTAATTTAAGGGTCGGGGATCTGCGCGGCCGCTCGCTGTTGCGACGCTGCGCTATGCTTGCGCGCTGCGGTTGTTCTCTGCTGCTACACTGCTGATCGAACGGCGCCTTTGGCGCGCTGCGCCCTAGCTGTGGGCGCTTACGAGGTTGGGTTCGAAGGTGGATGCAGGGTCAACGTAAAACGGGTCTCCTGGCGGAACTCCGCTTGGTACAAATTCACCAGGAGACTGTTTCTTTCCGGCTTCTGTTTTAGTAGTCACTCCTTCGCTCCTGAACACCAAAATAATTATATTATAATAATAATTTTAAAAAAAAATAAAAAAAACTACAAAAACACACACACACTTTATATATTTTGAACGTAGCTCAAAATCCTTGCCCGCTGATCACAATTAATTTTCACGACTGAGCCCCAAAAATTAAACCGTTGGCGGTCACAAACTTGGGCCTTCGGGCATCTAACCGACAGTCCAAACGGTGATTCTCCCTAACGGTGAGCGGGGGTCGCTGACCGAATTGGCTCAAGAGAAGATCTCTCAAGGCCATTTTTATATCCGCTAACCCTGCCACCACTGGTTTGCCCTGCTTGCTCTGTCGGCAGATGTCCCAAAACCAGGGCAGCTGTTTCTACCGATATTTTCATATCGATATAAACAGCTGTTTAGGCAAAATGCAACAGCACCCAATATTTCGAGGGACGCCGCCGATCCTGCAGAGCGACAAAATAATTGGGCATTTTTCACACCTCGGTTCACTCTGGCCACGGCCGGCACAGATGATAATGCGCAGTCCGTCAGGCGACAACGCGGGGCCCACGATTCAAAAGACGGGCGATTTCTGCAGCACCCTGGCGTCGGTAAATTTTTCACACTTTCCATGTGTTTCGTTGTTGTTGGTGTGTTTTTGTTTTATTCCAGACGCTGCTTCGACTCCAGCCACAGTTTAGGTGCGGATATCTTTGGCGTGATAAACTCCCAGCCGTCGTCCTTGGAGGTCTTGCAACAGATAGGCGTTGTTTCCGACTGTCTGCACTACTCTGGCCCTCAGGAATTTCCTTGCGAACTTTGTGTTAAAGTTTCTTGAGAAGTCACTCAACACAAAGTACCGGCGGTAAACTTGTTGGCCGGGCACTGCGCGGAAGTTTCTGACTTTTTGGTCGTAGCGCTGTCGGCTCATCTCGTACGGCTGGTCGAGTTTTACACGCACCTTTGCATATTTAAGCGTCAGCCTGTCCCTCGAACTCATGCCGTCCACTTTGTGGTCATACAAAGACCCTAGTTTTCGGGCCAGCTTGTAGCACGCCTCGTTTCAATACAGGTGCTGGCCAAAAACTGTGAAGAATGGTGTTTGTCCGGTGGCCATGTGGATGGAGTTCCGGATCGCGACCTCTATCTCCGGCAGATGCGCATCCCACTCCCTGTGGTCTCCTTCGAGGTAACTACGGATCGCCGACAATACGATCGGTTCACCCGTTCGGCCGCGTTGCTGGGTGGTGAGTATACAGGTGTTCTGACGTGCTTGATACCCAAGTTCTTCATCATTTCCTCAAACATTGCAGAGGTAAACTGTTTCCCATTGTCGGAGTGTATCACCTCTGGCACTCCAAACTTGAAGAAGACTTCATGCACCAAGAACTCAGGGACCGCGGCCGCGGACGCCTCTGGCATCGCCTTCAAAAAGGTATATTTCGAAAAGTGGTCCACCACTATGAAAATATAATATATATATAAGAAAAGTTGATCTTCCTTCTGGGCAGTATCCAACGAGGCGTGGCACTATTTAGGAGGAATAGGCTGGAAGGCTTGACTTCACCTTCAGATACTATTGGCCTTGTGGCTCAGCAGTAATATCAAATTAATTACAATAAATTGCTTATGTGCGGCTAGCTGCCGGAGTAAAGTGAGTTTATTCTATTAAGTCATACACAGAACTGATTCAAGAATACAAAAATGCTTAACCAATAACCTACAGAATTCGAGCTCGAGCAGCCAAGTCATAGCCGGCAAGCCGACTCAAAATAATCATAACTATGCTCTTGCGACACTTGCAAGAATCATGTTACCATAGCTGACTTTGTTGCTCGGGCATTGGCTTAGCATATTGCATCAGCGCAACGCGCGCTACTCGGCCACTGACTTGCTGCCTTGCAGCGTCAGCGCTATGCCCTGCGAGGGCTGGGCACTCTGAGTGAGCGGGTTACTTGATAAATGCTCCCCCTTTAAAGTTGCGCCGTTTCGGGGCACTCCATATGAGTCCATCAGTTTTTTTTATCTCCCTCGACGCTCGTCTTCTTTTAAGAACCAGGCAGAGAAGGATGGAACCGCTGGAGACCAGACTGACTCCTACCCCGGCCGAAAACCAGACCTTGGGCGACCACTGGGCTTCTGCATGATTCTTAATTTCTTGGATCACTCGGAGGTTATGCTCGTTCATCCGGTTCAGTAGTGGTAGACTTAGTACTGGGTCGTAGCCGATGACGTTCAGCAATGGGAACGTAGCTACTCCTGGCGCCTTACTTAATGCCATCTTGCGGTTTACGTATTTGGTCCCGTTTATGAAAGCTAGGCGCTGGAACCTTATTAAATTCGTGTCTCGTACCAATCTCTCTGGTCCGTCATGTGTACTGACGTGCCGGATGGTCGTTGATGATTATTGTTCCCTCATCCACCAATGTAATCGGCTTAAGGTGACTGGCCTGAGTATGGCAGAGAGCTGAACCTCCCGAGTGCAAGCCGCTGGCGCAGGTTTCCGCTAATTTGCAGAAGGAGGTGTAGCTGGTGGTCGCGCATTCTGTGACAGCCATGATTCCGCTGGTGCATTCCGCCACTGTGTCGTCTGTCAGCTGGAGCATGATGTTTTTGTGTGCCACGGGAAACATTGTTACCTTCTTACAAATGAACTTAATTGGGGGGTAGTCAATTAATATACGGACTATGTTATCGGACTGGAAGATTTATATATTAGATACTTCCATTAGGTTGACTATGGGCACCTCTGTGGGATGTTCAATTAGAATAGACTTTAAGTCGTCGTGGTCAAAAATACTAGGATTTATAATATTAGATTTAGCTAACGTGATAGACAGCATTAAATTCTGAATTTCCAAAATTAGCATTTTATTTCTTGCCAATAATGACTCGTAAAAGTGGGGTGTGTCTGTAAGGTCTCCCTTTCTTTCTTAAAGTAATTTATTTACAGTCTCCGTAAGCTCATTAATGCGTTTTTGTGCTATGGTGTTAATCACCAGTTGTCTATTGTTGGATTCTATGAGTTGGGACTCAGTCATTCTAATTCTTTCGAAATCTGCGGCGTCTGGTGTTCTAGCTACTACCTTTAATACGGTACCCAAAAAGTCTATACTTCTGACTATACGGTGGTGAACTTTTAAAGCGGACAACAAGTTTCTGGCATGGTCAATATCTATATCTAAAAGTTTTCGGATATGCGATTGGGGGAATAAATTCGTCAATCTGTCAGTCTCGTCTAACATCGCAGCGAACTCTGTAAGGTTACTCGAGTGTCGTAAATAGCTGCGTTGCTCCCATACCCTTACTTCTCCGTCCATAACGGGAATGTAATTGGAATGCGAGTCTGTGAGCCGCGCACAACTGCGGAAAGAGTAAGAACAATGCCCACGAACCTGTGAGGGACAATTTAATCCTATGAGTTTTTCTCATTTTCTTAAATACTATTCTTAACTTGGTTATTAAGATTAAAAATAAAATATGAGCAGCTACCTTAGGTTGTTCTTGTGGACCACCCTTCCTTTAATAAGAACAGACGTTCCTAGGTCTGCTTGAATGGTCTCCTCAGAACACAAGGGGTCAGCTTGTTGCCCAATCTTTTATTATTGTTTACAAATACTTTTTCCCCTACTTCAAAAACCTTATTTTGCCTTGATGCATTATTTCGATCTAGCTGAGCCTGCTGAGCGTTAGTTATTTTGCTCCTTGAATTCTTCGGTTGACGCGTGAATTACCTCTATCGGCAAACTTAGAAAATTTATCGATACATGTTAAGAACTGTTTTTTATCAGTAGAAAATATGTCGATGTGCAGCATCTCGCCGGCATATATTGGTACCGGTGTCACACCAAGCTGTTGTCTCTTTGGATGCCTATCATACTTAGCTTTAGTGCATATCTTACAGTTGGCTATTACCTCCGATACCAGCTTAGACATTTTTGGGAAATAATAGTCGCACAGAATTTGTTTAACATTTTTTTGTGCGGCCCTATGGGCGCGACTATGCTCAGCTATAACGATTTCCCTTTGTTCGTTCTGGTCAGTAATGTCAGTTACAAGATTTTTGCACTGCCAAAATTTAGTTGCCGGAAAAACCCTTACCAATTCGTCTTGTATATAAGCCAAGGTGTGGAGATTGCAATGAATTGCATTTACCACGCCTGGTTGCACCACTTGTTTCAGCTCGTGGAGAGCTTCGTCATCCCGAGTGAAATATATGGTGTGCCTAATTTTCTCGCGGAAAAGCACAAATGTGCGTTTCAACGGAAACTGTGCTTCTTCCAGAATTATCTGGATCTTGAAGCAATTAAGCGGCTTATCTGTGACATCAATAGTGTAGGTCAACGATAGCTCACTGTGTATAGTGGCAACATCGGACTCTATCTCGTTTTGCATAGCATTAATTTTTGGCGCGAAAGCACGTCTGCCACAAAGTTTTCTTTACCGGGCTTGTAAAAAATTTTGGCATTATGTTCGTCAATAAGGGCCATCCATCTTTTGATTTTGGCATTTGGATTCCTATCTGAGACCGCAAACGTTAGGGCTGATGATCTGTATAGATATTGATGTCGCGTGTTCCATACAAATACTGCTGTAACTTTCCCAGTGCCCATATTATTGCGAGTAGCTCCCTCTCGTTGGTAGCATAATTCGTCTCACATTCCTTTAGGGTTCTAGAAATCATGGTAATTGGCTTGCCTTCCTGCGAAAGCACAGCCCCGATTCCATGCGCGGAAGCATCTGTCGTTAAGTCAAAGGGCTTCTTAAAGTCCGGATATCTTAACATGACGTCTTCTGATGCCAGAATATTTTTTACCCTATCGAATGCCTCTCTTTCTGTGTCATTGAAAGTGATAGGAATTTTCCTCGACATATGCTTACTAATGGAGCCATTCTCGCCCCTAAGTAAGTTTGTCAGAGGTCTTGCAATCGCTGCAAAGTCCTAAATAAATCTTCTATAATAACTGGCAAGACCCAAAAAAGACCTGAGTGCGTACAAACTTTTGGGTTCTTCGAACTCTCGAATAGCGCGCACTTTTTCAGGGTCCGTTTTAGCTCCGCCCTTTGTTACAATAAAGCCTAAGTATTCTACGCTTTCTTTAAAAAAATGGGTCTTTTCTCTTGAGACTTTCATGTTGGCGTCACAGAGGCATTTCAGAACCCAGTCAATATGCTTAACATGATCGGACTCATTTTCAGAGAGATTATGACGTCATTTATGTACACATAGCACGTCTTACCTATCTGCTCGCGCAAAACGTCATCTATTAATCTTTGAAAAATGCTTCCAGCATTTTTTAATCCGAAAGGCAGTCAACAGAACTCGTACTTGCCCCCGTTGACAGAAAATGACGTTTTTTCGCGGTCTTGCTCTGCAAGATAGATCTGATGGTAGCCAGACTTAAGGTCTAACGTGGTATAAATACTTTACCTAAATTGGCTAAGATCATGGCAATATTGGGCATAGGGTACCTATCTGGTATAGTCTATTCATTTAGTTTCCTAAAATCGATTACCAGTCTCTTATTTCTATTCCCGTGTTCATCAAAACCCTTTTTGTCAACAACCCAAGTAGGATTGTTGTATGGCGACTTAGAAGGGCGAATGATCCCATTATGCAACAAGTTCCTTACTTCCTTGTTCATAAACTCGGCTACTCCCATTGGATGTGGGTAGAGCTTGGAGTAAATGGGGTTGTTGTCGGTTGTGCGAATTGTCGCAACGACTGATGTGTTGAAAGGCAGCGCCTCGTTAGGGGTCGAAAATGCCTTAATTCTGCTCAATATCATCTTCTTAAATTCGCTTTTGATTGTTGACGGGACTACTATGTCGTCAACACGGGTAAAATTTACATTTTCGCACTTATGGTACTGCAACATTTCTGTTGTGTCACCGTAATTGATCGAGCTAGACTTTAAGTCCAATGTAGCCCCTACTTGTGTTAGAGTCAAGCAGAAAGAATGGGGTCTTTTGCCCAAAAATGTACATGTAACATTTTTTATTTATTTTGTTAGAGCCGTGTATGGAATTATAAACAAATGGGGAGTCGACCGATACTACTCCTTTGAGCTCCTTTATGGGCTTAATGTAGTTTTTGGCCGCTCCAGTGTCGATAAGTATCTTTAGTTTTCTCCCATCCAGCTGCTTTTCGACAAATGGCAACCGGGAGCATCCTCTAAAAAATTGAGCAATCCGGCCTCATTGCCAGAGTCACTATCATCTTCTATGCTAACTACGGTTGCCGCAGCTGCCTCCTGATACTTTTGCGAGTCCTCAGGTTGAGTCTGTTAACTTATGTTATTCACCCTCTGCCGTCTTTGTCCTGTCATGCGTTCGGAGTTACTACTTTTTTTCTGATTTCTATTGTTATCAGAATTGGGGTCGCTCTTTTGGAAGTTCCAATTAGTCTGCTGCCTGAACTTAGAAGATGAGTCCACTTCCATGGGCTCTTGTGGTGGCCTGTCGTTATTCTTTTGGGTATTTTCTGCCTGCTGGGGCCTACTCTGACGCTGTTTCTTCGTATAGTGCGGATTCCTTTCGGGGGCCCGCTTATTACCACCACTCCTACCCTGCCTATCATACTGACGGTTTGGCTGCCTACTGCCTTCAGAAGAATGATTTCTCTCTTCCATTGCCTAGGCATAGGAATTAGCGAACATTCTTTAAATTCTTACCTCGGCTTCAACGGCTAAGGCTAGTGCGGCCGGCAAATCTTTGGGTTACGCGGGGAATACTATTGCTTTCAAAGATCTCTTCAGACCTGAGATGAAGGCGTGAAGTGCATCATTTCTCACTTCAGCATTAAGTAACGCGGCACCGTTCGCATCGTGTGACATAACGATTTTATTAGTCACAAGTGTCAAAGTTCTTTGCACTTCGACTCGAAGTGAAGTCTTATGTGGTGGTGTATCTATCAGTAAACTGTTCACTCCGTGTTGTATAGCCTCAACCTCTGCTCGGAACTCTAGCTTAAGGCGGTTCTCCTGTTCGGCTAACGCGCTTCTAACGGCACCGTCTATAATGGCATTTAACTGATTCGCGTCGATATTCATAGCGGGTTCTTCTTGCACAGTAATTTCACTTATATTTAGAACGTTTAAGCTGTCGTCACTATCGTATTCTTGCTTAATTTCCCAACGTACCCAACTCATCAGCTTTAGCAGACAAAATTGACACGCACAGTGTAGCAGCGAAAACAATAAATATATCACAACACGGGGAATAAATTGCGCGCATATATTTTATATTTTGTAATCAGAGTTTCGTGTTGTCTGACTGTTTCGTTTACGATTTTATATTTTAACACTTAACACGACTTAAAGTTTTCAAACTAAACATTCCACTAACATTTTGTGAGGTGGCCTTCTAACGGGTGTGGCTTCTTAAAAAAACGTTGGGCGTCAGTAAAGTTGATTTTCCTTCTGGGCAGTATCCAACGAGGCGTGGCACTATTTAGGAGGATTCGGCTGGAAGGCTTGACTTCACCTTCAGATACTATTGGCCTTGTGGCTCAGCAGTAATATCAAATTAATTACAATAAATTGCTTAGTTGCGGCTAGCTGCCGGAGTAAAGTGAGTTTATTCTATTAAGTCATACACAGAACTGATTCAAGAATACAGAAATGCTTAACCACTAACCTACAGAATTCGAGCTCGAGCAGCCAAGTCATAGCCGGCAAGCCGACTCAGCATAATCATAACTATGCTCTTGCGACACTTGCAAGAATCATGTTACCATGACTGACTTTGTTGCTCGGGCATTGGCTTAGCATATTGCATCAGCGCAACGCGCGCTACTCGGCCACTAACTTGCTGCCTTGCAGCGTCAGCGCTATGCCCTGCGAGGGCTGGGCACTCTGAGTGCGCGGGTTGATAACTTATATATATATATATATATATATATATATATATATATATATATATATATATATATATATATATTATATATTATATTATATTAATAATAATAATAATATAATATATATAGTAATAATAATATAAAATGCGTGTCCTCTCCTTGACCGCGGGTATTTGCCGAGGAAGTCAATGTATAACTTCTGGAACGGCCTCTCGGTGTCCACCTTTTCGCCGATGCCCAATTGCATGCGATGATTCGGCGCCTTTGCCTCCTTGCAGACGTCGCAGTTACGCACAAATCGCGAACCTGTATGGCCATTCAGGGCCAATAATATAGGCGGCGCAGGACTTCGAGAGTCTTCGCCTGTCCTCCATGGGCTTCGGTTGGCTCGACGTGTGCTCGCGCGATAAACGCACCAGTCAGAGCACCTTGAATCCAAAGTTTTCACTTAGAGCTCTCTACTGCATCACTTACATGCTGCTGGTTGGTCCGCTTGTAGAGGAGGCCGATCTCCATCTTCAGGTCGGGTAAGTATGGCTTGTTTTTTTTGCTTCACGTACTAACTCCACATAGTCTTCCTCCTCAAAAGCCGACGTCTCGAAACCCAGCACATCGGTGGGATCCATGAAGATATCCTCCACGTTACGTGACAATGTATCCCCCACTACATTCTCACTGCCTTTGCGGTGCTCGATGGAAAAACGGAATCCTTGCAGCTGAAGTGACCACCTTGCTAGTCTGCCGGAGAGGTCCTTCATAGACATGAGCCACTTCAAGCTGGCGTGGTCGGGTATGCAGGTAAACGCCATCCCTTCAATATACGGCCTTAACTTCCGTATGGCTAGAATGGCTGCCAGACACTCCTTCTCGGTAACGGTGTAGTTCACCTGGTGCTTGTTCATCTTCGCCGAGAAGAAAGCGATCGGCCGTTCCTGTCCTTCCCTGTCTCGTTGAAACAGTACCGCCCCAACTCTAACGTTTATTGCGTCGGATTGCACGTAGAAGTGTCGCTTGAAATTTGCGTGGACCAACACAGGTGCGGTTGTCAGAGCTTCCTTGAGGCGCATTATAGCATTTAATTGCCGCGACTCTGCCTGGGTCCATCTGCAGAAGACCTCCGCCCACAATGAAGCCTAGGTACTTTAACTTCTTGAAGCAAAAATTCGATTTTTTTAAACCAATCGTCAACCCTTCCTCCTTTAGGCACTGTGCCACTCGGCTCAAGTAATTAAGGTGCGTTTCGAAGTCCGGCGCGAGGATAAGCAAGTCATCAAGGTAAACGAAGACGTTGGACCTGATCTCCACGGGAATCACCTTATCCATCAGCCTCACCAGTCGTTGCGCCTCATTGCAGAGTCCGAAGGGCATGACGCGAAACTGGTATTAAGGCCGGCCTGGGACAGTGAAATCCATGTATTCTCTGGATTTCACCTGCAGCTCAATTTGCCAGAAGGCGAATTTGAGGTCGACGCTGGAGATGTACACTGTCTGGTCCAGCCTGGAAAGGATCCCCTCGACGCTAGGTAGCGGGTAAGCGTGTTTAGCTTCCGTGCATCTAAACAAAATCAATTCTTCCCCGGCTTTGCCACGACTGTCATCCGATTGCTCCAAGGGCTCTTGCTTTCCTCGATGACTCCGAGCGCTAGCATCTTATCCACTTCCTCCTCAATCACCACTTGCCTTGCTGCTGACATCGGATACGGCCGGTCTTCGCTGCTTCGACAAGCTCGATCGTGTGGACATCGACACTGGTCCGGCCGAGGCCATGCTGCTCAAAAGTGAAGAACTTACGCTGTATCTGTTCCAGCTGTTATTCCTGCTCTGACAGCTGTTATTCCTGCGCTGACAGTTTCCATTTTTCAGGATCTGTGTTCTTCTCGTCGATGCTATCCTCAGTGTAGTGGGCCATTCGAAGCGCCTGCAGTTCCGCCACCTGAGGATCCTGGTTCGGTCTGGCACCTTCGCCGATGGCTTCAGGAGCCAGCTGAAACATCTTCCAGAAGTCGACTCCGAAGTAGGCGCTTTGTTCTAAATATGGACAAACGAAAAAATGTACGTTTCACCTTTTGTCCGTATTCCACAGGCAGGTCCTCGCGTCCAATGATCGATCGCACCTCTCCTGCGGCAGTGCGTACTTGCGAGAAATAGCGGATCATCGGTACTTGCAACCAGTCCAGCAGCTCGGAACTGCCACGACCAAGCAGGCTCAAGGATGCTCCGGTGTCCAGCAGTCCCCTCACTGTCTCGCCGTTTATGATGATCTCGGCATATGGCCTGGGGTTTTTGTCACGGCATCCCGGCCGCCGCTACCTCTCTACGCCTGCTAAGTCGCCGCTTGAACCGTAGCCTCGCCTTTTAAATCTTCCGGGATATGAGCCCCATGCCCGCCACCTGATGCTCCTCGAAGATTCGTCTTCTGGCTTCCAGATACCGGCGCATCCTTTCTTCAAATGTTAGCAGCGTACGTTTTCCATCTAGTTTTATATTTTCATTCTCTGTGTTTTTTTTTTCTCCTTTTCTCTAAATCTTATGGCCAATAGAGTTTCCTCATGACGGGACTCATTTACGGGCGCGTGTTTCCCGTCCTCATCACGCCCAGCCGTGCGTTTCCCGCGCAATCCGGGCACTTCGGAGAAACGGTATCTGGTCTACCGCACCGATAGCAGAATAATCTTCGGGATGCAGAGTCGCAGTCGCGGAAAAGGTGTCCTGCTGCTCCGCAGTTCCAGCACCCTGGCCTGTCTGGAGCTTTCTGAGGCCACTTGCGCAGTTCCTCCACTTGATCCGGTGGTTCCTCAGGTTCCGGGCCAACCACCTCGTGAACGCGAAGCCTCGTGGGAGCCGAAAACGCTGCCGGCTGAGGATACGAAGTCCGTCCTCGACGTCCAAAACTTCGCTCGACGTCCGCCGCTTCGTCCCGGAGCTCGTCCACGGTAAATATTTCCATGGCGTAGACGTAACGAGCGATGTTCTCTCGGAGACCCTTTTTTATGATTTTGACAAGGTGTCTCTCCGCCATGGGCTTGCCCAGCCTCGATGCCAGCCGTCGCATGTGGTGGATGTAGTCCTCCACGGTTTCTCCGACCTGCTGTTCCCGCTGCAGCAACTCATGCATCCTGTCGTGCTCTGTCTGGTAGCTGCGGAAACGGTCGAGGAGGGCCTGACGCAGTTGCATCCAATTGTCGAGGGTGGAGTGCCTAACGTGGATCCAATACCACTCCCTCGCTCGTCCAGTTAGGAGCACGTGGAAGGAGCGCAATACCTCCGCCCATGGACACCGGCACTACCTCTGGAGGAATTCGATCCGGAAGATGAAATCTTCGACAGAGTTGAACCTGTCCTCGCCGTCGAAGGACAAGCCCCATCGCTCCACTCGGGTGTGCTGCGTCGATTGCGGACTATTGGCGTAACCTGACTCGTCGGCAGGCATGCGAGCTGCTTCTCGCCCTTGTTGGAACGGACCGCGCCATCTGCCAGGTGGAAGCCTTGGACCCATGTCCGGGCTGCTGCTGGCTTCCGGCCACTCCTTCGGCGGCATCCTGGGTGGCGGCATCGGAGGTCGCTGTTCTGGTTGGGTGATAGTCTTGGAAACGGCGCCGCGGGGCACGTGGGTCTCGACTCCAACATCCTGGTCGACTGCAGCGCTGCACCTTGGCTTTAACTCGGCCCCAGCTGGTCTCAGGACATCGTTCATCAACTTCATGAGCTCGAGGAAGCCCTGTCGTAGCTCCTGCTTTACTGTCTGCCCTATCTCACTTTCGACGGATTGCCGGTATGTTTGCGCCGCTTGCGCAATAGCTGCATTTACCGCAGAGCTCTCTGTTGAGTCAAATTTAATGTTCTGCAGACCCGCTTCCGGCTGCATATGTGGCTCCTCCGGACGTGTGTCCTTCTCCTCGTCTCCTGGCCGTGGATAAACTTGGACCCGGCTCTTAGGCGTCCGCAGCAGTCCTCCTCTTCCCAACGACATCTGGAAACCGGCTGCGCCCTCTCCATCAGTGGACCATGTCACATCCTGTGTCTCTGGTACTAAACCCATTGACCTCAGGTAAGGACCACCAACAACCTTTTTGTCCTCAGCCATGGTAAACTATTAGACTATTACTATTTAGGACCCTTTTTTTTATACCAAAATTTTTACACAAAACAACAAAGGAAGGGAGATGAAACGACTTCGCTTCCGGTGGACTTTGATTGACTCTGCGCTTAATGTCGTTGCCGTGACAAACAAAACAGTCTTGTCGTTCGTCAACTGGTCAAACTGTCACCCTAGTTGACAGTTGCCAGTTAAGGAAGCGGCTGGTGTTCGATCGGATCCGTTTTCACTGGGTGTGCGTGCCTTTAGCTTGTGAGGAGGTACATCGCGTCTAGCCCTAGGCATTTACGGGTCACCTATCCTCATTCAGCCGCATTGGCCAAACTAAAGGACACAGACGCCCAGCGAAAACAGACAATCTACTACGTTAAACGCAAAAAAAAAAATAATAACAAAGTTACATGTATGCACATATAATACACGCGACACATTTGGATGTTGGACATGGCTCAGTGCAGGTACGCGGCATAATGTTCTCACCTGCACGGTAGAACATGACTCGCGCCTTGCCTGGCAGCATGCCTTTACACTCCAAATACCTCCATTTACTTTTATTTCCCAGTCCACTACTCCCTGCGCAAACGTGAAGTTCATACTTCCAACGTGCCGCAGTTTGTAGTGGGCTGAGCCGCAAAAGCGAATCTACCGCGAGGCAAATAAGTATCTCCACTCATCGGCTGGTAGAAATTAATCGCCGTATTGACTCTCAATGCTGACGCTTCATTTCTACCGTTTTTTTTTCCTACGATTGGGCGCCAATTTATTACGGACTGCTTTTTTCAGGGCTGTGCCGACAACCCTTCAGTCCGCACCAAAATGCCGATGAATTTCGATACTTACGTATTATGCCTCACACACAACAACTACACCAAACACATATTACGACAACTCCAACAACAACAACCTTTGGTGACCGAAATTGGTCACCGCGCACCCACCCAACCATGTGATGCTCCTGCTCACGGTTTCGGAGCATCACCCTTACCGATTGGTCCGATCCTGGCTTGCTACGGCCGCCCCATCTCCCTTAGTAACGAGACTTAGCCGATCATTTTTTTTCTTCTCACGTTACAAGTTTTGATTTAATTAATTATTCATTATTCATTCATTCATTATTTCACACAAAAGCTGCCTACGTAAAAACCTACACAAAACCTAACAAGAATTTGACGCTAACTAAATACACATAAATATATAAGCTTACTTAAATCATAATTATATTCTAAATTAATTTAAGGGTCGGGGATCTGCGCGGCCGCTCGCTGTTGCGGCGCTGCGCTATGCTTGCGCGCTGCGGTTGTTCTCTGCTGCTACGCTGCTGATCGAACGGCGCCTTTGGAGCGCTGCGCCCTAGCTGTGGGCGCTAACGAGGTTGGGTTCGAAGGTGGATGCAGGGTCAAGGTAAAACGGGTCTCCTGGCGGAACTCCGCTTGGTACAAATTCACCAGGAGACTGTTTCTTTCCGGCTTCTGTTTTAGTAGTCACTCCTTCGCTCCTGAACACCAAAATAATTATATTATAATAATAATTTAAAAAAAAAAAATAAAAAAAACTACAAAAACACACACACACTTTATATATTTTGAACGTAGCTCAAAATCCTTGCCCGCTGATCACAATTAATTTTCACGACTGAGCCCCAAAAATTAAACCGTTGGCGGTCACAAACTTGGGCCTTCGGGCATCTAACCGACAGTCCAAACGGTGATTCTCCCTAACGGTGAGCGGTGGTCGCTGACCGAATTGGCTCAAGAGAAGATCTCTCAAGGCCATTTTTATATCCGCTAACCCTGCCACCACTGGTTTGCTCTGCTTGCTGTATTGGCAGATGTCCCATAACCAGGGCAGCTGTTTTTACCGATATTTTCATATTGATATCAACAGCTGTTTAGGCAAAATGCAACACGCTTCATCTGGAAAAGAACGCTTAAAATGCTTTCGAACACTTGACTTACCACATATTTCTTAACGGAATAGATTTACCATGTGTTGGCTTTTATCCGCCAAAGTAGCTAGTGAATGCATTTATAGACACGTTTAGTATATCAATAAGAAACCAGGCAAAAAAGGCGCGAAGCCACAAAAACGGTGATGAACATTTATTTCCTGGAAATAACGATTAATCGATTTCAAGAAATCTTCATCGATTTTATGGAGAAACATAAAACATCGATTTAATCGATATAAAAATCGTATCGTTGTCAGTTCTAGTCAGTAACAATATGTCCAATTATGTCCACTAAATGCTATGCAAGTTTTATTAATAGCGGACAGAATTATCGTAAAGCTGCCATAGAACTTATCGACTAATTTAATATTTGGAGTAACTGCAAGGGTAGCCTTGCTTTTTTTTTACTGGGCAGTATTACAGTTTCCGTAGCGCCATTCTGGCTCAGGATCAACAGCCGATTGCGCCATGTCTGTCTGTCCGTCTGTCTGTATGAACGTCGAGATCTCAGCTATTACAAAAGCTAAAGACACCATATTTGACATGATTGTTCCTGTAAACTATACCAAATAATCAGATCAAATAATGTACAAATATTAAGGAAAGTATTACAGTTACAGACACTAAATTTGGCATGATGATTCCTGTAAATCATGCATTTATTTTAAATTTGGAGTACCACGCCCACCGCCCACGCAAATCGATAATTTACGAATATTATGGAAAGTATTACAGTTACAGACACCAATTTGGCATGATGATTCCCGTAAATCATGCGCAGATGATGTTTATTTCAAATTTGAGGTGCCTCGCCCACCGCCCACGCAAATCGATCATATTTGAATATTAAGTAGGATAGAATTTAGGTTACACATTTTTGCTTTAGAACACGTAAAGATGCTGATAATATACACCCAATCCCAAAATTACAATCTGATCGGGCAATAAATACAGAAGTTATTAAAGAAAACGTTTTTCATAGTTCCGTTGCCCGCGTCATTGCAGCATATCGTAATGCATCGTTTTAGCCATTGGGTGTGTGTCTGCATGTGTGAGAGCGAGTAAGTACTAGCTAGTGCAACTACGAAGTTGGTCGAATGGTATCTTACGGTCGGGCGCGCTCGAATGTAGCTTTCCTTACTTGTTAGACCATGGATTTTAAAAAAATAGATGGTCTATTGCGTTTGTCAAAATGTGCGTAACAGGCAGAAGGAGGCATCTGCGACCCCATAAAGTATATATGTTCTTGCTCAGCATCACTAGCCGAGTCGATTAAGCCATGTCTGTCCGTCTGTATGAACGCCTATATCTCAGAAACTAAAAAATCTAGTGCCACCAAATTTGACGACAACACTCATGTGCGTCATACGCTGTAATATTCCTATTAAAATTTGGGCCTCGCCTACTTCCGCCCCCGCAAATCGATAAACCGTATAGCAAGCGCCTATATCTCTGAAACTTATAAAGCTAGAGCCACCAAATTTGGTGATAACACTTATGTGAATCATACGCTGTAAAATTTTTATTAAAATTTGGGCCACGCCTACTTCCGCCCCCGCAAATCGATAAACCGTATAGCAAGTGCAACAATAAAGCTACAGTATTCAGTTTTAGTGTGTATGGTAACTATCACCACCTTCACGATCGCTAAAAATTTGGTTCCGATCGGATAATGAACATAAAAGTTATTTAACGTTTCATATAGATTTGCAACGCGCCCACTGCAAGCAAGCAAGCAGTGTTTTTTCCAAGCACTGTTTTTATTCAACTGCTTGGACTGCTTGGCGTCTAACTGACAACTATATGTTTTGCTTATTGTTTTTCTTTAAAAAACGCGTTTAATAACAGTTTTCTCAATGTGAATTTTTTCATAATCTTTAGAAATCCATGGTCTTATACAGTCAACACTTTACTGTAGCCGTTCTTACTTGTTTATTTAAGATTTTGACTTTGCATAAATATTGTAAGTTCATAGCCTTTTACGGTCAAAATATGATTGTAGCCGTTTTTTTTGTTCCGCAAATAAATGATGTACGAGCAGCTGGGTAGCGGGTATATTACAGTCGAGCACACTCGACTGTAGCTTTCTTACTTGTTTTTCTTTGAAAAACGCGATAACCAATAACAGTTTTCTCAATCTAATTATAGCATTCGACTATTGAAAATGGTCACAAATGGTATACTAAGTTTGTGCAAATGTATGTAGCAGGCAGAAGGAGACGTGGCAGACTTTATGAAGTATATAAAATAACGTCAGTGTATGACATAGTTGCCAAAGGTAATAACGAACGCAGTTGGTTACACAAGTGTTTTATTAATAACAGCCACGGACACCGCAATTATGATTCCGGCTCGGCTCTCTTTAAACAACTAACTTACAGCTAACAAAGAGTACTTAGATATAGCCTTACGGAGTCGCAACAAATGCTGACTCGACGCCTCGTGCAGGATCTCACGTTACACGCCGCTTCGCTAAAGTCAGCGGGGCAACCCGTGGCTGACCACGATCTGCGTGATCTGCAGCAATGGCGCACGAGCAGCTTTGGGGCCGTTAGCCACTGTTAACTACTCCCTCCCTCAAGTCATGTCCGTCCTCGGTCATGCGCATTTTCTTCACCACTTCACTGACAGCGTCAGCAAATTTCTTTTCACGCCTGCGTCTGGACCAGTAGTTGAGTCCTATGATTGCACTAACCAGCAATAGGCACAGGAACGCTACTCAAATAGGTCTCGTCGTCATGGACAGCTGTATATCGGAGATATGTTGCAGGTTCTGTTAAATTAGGTTGTGAAGATACGGCAAAGTCAGCAGAGTATGGTGATCGAATACGTTTAACATGGAGGCAGCAGCAATCTCCGGTCGTCTTCTTGATACACCATTGACGTTGAAAAATTTGGTGCTGTTTACGTGAGCGATGCGCTCGAACGTGACAAGATGCGTGCTGTTGAAAAGGTATTCGGGGCCATCGTCATAAGTTACTCGTGCGGTGCTGTCGTTGATTATAACAATGCCTTCATCGATGGAGACAATAGCATTCATGTGGTTGGGTTGCGTGTTACAGTAAGATATGGTGCCTGAGTGTAACCCTTGAGCGCAGGAATTCTCTGGGCCGATCTTGCAAAACATAGCGGCAGGTGTACCTTCGCAAGAAGTAATAGCAATGATTTCTCCGTTACAATCCGCTACTACGTTGTCTTGTAATTGCAGAACTACTCCTGCATGTGTGACGGGGAATAGAATGACCTTTTTACAAGCTAGTTTAGGTTTAGGAAATTCAATAATAAAGAGCATAATATTAGAACTAGCGAGTACCTTAATGTTAGCTGCATTGACCAATTGTGTTATGGTTATTTATTTTATTTTATTTATTAATTTTAAGTCAACGTATAGCAGTCGACGTAAGAGTAACAGAAAAGCAGATAAGAAAATGTATATATAAAGAAAAACTCCTTCACATAAGCGGTTTTGATAAAAGCTAAGTAATTTGATTTAATAATTAAATTTTAATCTTAATTAAGCTCAAAATTTTAAAATTGAATATAATTTATTTTAATTATAATATTTAATTTATTATAATTTAATTTAATTTAATTCCGGGAAAAAAAACAAAATTTCTAGCCAATCCGACATTTGTTGCAATGGAATGGGAAAACCCAGAAAAAAAACCAATCAGATTAGGTAAGTTAATATTAGTTATTAGTCTGAAGTATTAATGAGTTAAGAATAGAAATTTTTATATTAATGAGAAGACGGAAAGGGTCATGCAAGCTATAATTATTGGAACAAAAGTCTAATGATAATGGCTGAAAATTACGGGTAACTCTAGAAGGAATACTAAAGTTAAGTTGACTAAGTAAAGAAGGGGAATCGACCTCAAATCTTATAAGTTTTATGATAAAGAGCACACTTAACATAATACGACGGTTAGCTAAAGAAGGAAGGCTAATTACAAAAAGCCGATTATGATAAGGTGGTAAGTCTACTCCTGGAATCCAGTTGAAACTACTTAAACCAAAATGAAGAAACTGCTTTTGAACAGACTCAATTCTGTCTTGATAAATTTGGTACTGCGGGGACCATACGCAAGAACCATATTCAAGAAGTGGACGTACAAAAGAAGTAAAAAGTAACTTGGTTGTAAAGGGATCAACAAACAGTGTTCATCTAACTCTCTTACAGTACGGTTGTGCACACGCATAGAAATCGAATTCGTAAACTCGACAAGCATAAAAGCAACCTACGACAACAGTTAAGCAGAATTTACCGTTCATTTCTCTCAAATTTAATACGCTAGGAGAGCGCTTTGTCGCAGCAGGCGACTACAACGCAAAACACACACACTGGGGTTCTTGCCTGGTCACGCCCAAAGGGAAGCAGCTCTACAATGCAATCACCAAACCAAACCGAAAGCTAAACTACGTTACACCGGGTAGACCTACATACTGGCCTGCAGACCCAAAGAAGATTCCTGACCTCATTGACTTCGCAATAACTAAAGGTATTCCACAGCACCTCATAACAGCAGAGTCACTTCCAGACTTGTCCTCAGATCACTCTCCAGTCATATTTAGCTTTCTATAGCAGCCCCGGTTAATTGAGAAGCTCTATAGACTCACAAATAACCAAACTAACTGGGCCAAATACTCAAAATATGTCTGTTCTCACATCGACGCCTCAAGGTTGCCAAATACCGAAACAGACATTGACAACCTGAACGGCTCGCTTGTATCGACCCTAGTTGCAGCAGCAACAGTCTCAACTCCACCAAACCCCCCTGCTCCTATGAGATATAACCTAACAAACAGAGATATCGAGAATCTGGTACTTGAAAAACGTCGCTTGCGCAGAGAGTGGCAAAAGCACCGATCGCCTACCTCGAAACAAAAACTAAAAGTTGCGACGCGTTTGCTCACCAGAACACTCGAGCTAGAGGAAGAAAAGGCACATTACGAATACATCGAGCAGCTCTCTCCAACCAGCACAAAACACTCTTTATGGAAAGTCCTCCGACACCTCCAGGAACCAACAGAGGCTGTCACACCATTGCGAGATGCCCATGGAAATTGGTCCCGAAGCGATGAACAAAGAGCCCACACCTTTGCTGACCACCTTCAAAAAGTGTTTCAGCCTAACCCGCCTACAAACACTTTCATCCTCCCCTTGACACGTAGCATTTGCGCACCGCTGGAGCCAATGGTTTTCAGGGCAGATGAAATAGTGAAGACGGTTAAGGAATTAAACCCTGGAAAATCGCCTGGACACGACATGATTTCTTCCAAGATGATCAGTCGTCTGCCTTGATGTGCGCTGAACCTGATTTGCAAGCTATTCAACGGAATTGCTTAGCTTGGCTATATTCCTACATAATGGAAAAAGTCAGTTGTAATAATGGTTCCCAAGCCAGGAAAAGATAAAACGTCACCAGCTTCTTACAGGCCAATAAGTTTGCTAACCACCCTCTCCAAACTTTTTGAAAAGGTGCTTCTGGTACGTCTTATCCCGTACATAAATCTCCATGGCATCATTCCTACGCATCAATTCGGATTCCAAAAGAAGCATGAAACCATTAAGCAGGTGAACCGAATCACAACGGAAATACGCACTGCCTTTGAAAACCGTGAATACTGCTCTGCATTATTCTTGGATGTAGCTCAAGCTTTTGATAGAGCCTGGCTTGACGGTCTTATGCTTAAAATTCAGAAACTGTTGCCGCAAAGCACCCACAAACTGTTGGAGACGTACCTCTACAATCGTACCTTCACAGTTAGATGGAACAACAGTATGTCCCATGACCATAACATCAACGCTGGCGTCCCCCAAGGTAGCGTCCTGGGCCCAGTTCTCTATCTCCTGCTTACATCGGACATACCTACTAACTCTCAGCTAGCAACGCACACGTTCGCCGACGATACTGCGATCCTCAGCCGATCCAGATCTCCAATGGAAGCAACCGCGCAACTAGCTCGACACCTACTACTGGTGGAAACATGGTTTGCAGACTGGCGCATCTGCATCAACAAGGCCAAGAGCAATCATATAGTTCTACACAATAAACCAGTTCCACAAGCTAGCGAGGTAACGTACCTGGGAGTTCACCTAGACAGACGACTAACATGGCGTAAGCATATTGAAGCAAAAAAAACAAATCAACCTAGTCGTAGATAAAATACTTGTCAAAAGGACTAAATACCTGAACAAGTTCGACGCTCACCCTAACCCCCTTTCCAAGCGATTATTGTGAGCTTGCAGTTCACGTAGACTGCAGCGCTTTGATCAATCTGCCCAGCTGTAACTTCTCAGGGCCGTTGAACAACAATTCAAATTAAAAAAAAAAAATTTTATTCTAATTTATATTAAGATTCGTAAACTTATTGTAAGTCTCATAAACTGAGAAGATTCAAAAAATATAGAAATGGGAAAAAAAAATTTTGTCTAAAAATAGAAAAACAACTTATAAGAGACTGCAATTTAGCTGCTGTAAAGCAGCAATAAAGATGTCAACAGAAGACGAAAGCAAACATTTTTTCGTGGCGAAAAGTACCCACACTCAATTAAGCGAAACAAGTAAGAAAGCTACAGTCGAGTATGCTCGACTGTAATATACCCGCTATCATATCATTTATTTGCGGAACAAAAAAAATGGCTACAATCATATTTTGACCGTAAAAGGCTATGGACTTACAATATTTATGCAAAGTCAAAATCTAAAAAAAAAACAAACATTTTTGCACACATTTAATTTTTGATGCGGACGGGACTCGAACCCGTAAATGCATAAAGTACTGTTCGTTTTGCAGTCCACAACTTAACCTATTTCACCACCGTACACGCACACACTATTCGGCACAAAGCTACAAAGCTTACAGCATTGGAAAACGTTAAGCTGCATAACTTCTGTGTTTATTATACGATTGTTACCAAATTTTCAGAGATCATCTGGCTCATCATATAAACAATGAACAATATGGCATCAAAATTGCGCTTGTAATCAATTTTTTTCGATTTACAGGGGCGGAAGGGGGCGTGGCCAAAATCCAAAATAAACTTGATCAGCGTGCAATAATAACACATACTGTCACCAAATTTGGTAGTTCTAGCTCTTATAATAGCTGAGATCTAGATTTTCACACGGACAGACAGACGGACATGGCTATATCGACGCGGCTGTTGATCCTGAGCCATAATATATATACTTTATGGGGTCGGAGGTGTCTCCTTCTGCCTGTTACATACATTTTCGGTTTGAACAAAGTTATAATCCTTCTACTCTATGAGTAGCGGGTATAAAAATGAAAACTCCCCAACGATGGCGAGGAAAGTTCTGACTATCGACCATGGACCTTCCACTTCTGGCCATGATAACTACTTTGCTATGCTGGCTGAAAAGGAGGATGTTATCAACCTGACATTGAAAAATCCAACAAAAGATGATGAGATGGAAAGCGATACACCAGCATCTGAAAATCCACCCCCAATTTTTATACCATTGCAGATGGTATATTAAGTTTGGCCAGAAGTTTGCAACGCGCCTTAGGAGACATTTCCGACCCTATAAAGTATATATATTTTTAATCAGCATCAATAGGGGAGTCAAACTAGCCATGTCCGTCTGTCCGTCCGTTCGTCTGCCCGTCTGTCCGTCCGTCTGTTGCAACGCAAACTAATCTCTCAGTTTTAGAGCTATCTTGATGAAACTTGGTATACATGTTTATCATTGCTGCAGGCTGTAAATAAGTCGGAACGAGCTGGATCGGACGGATGTATCGTATAGCTGTCATAGAACCTATCGGCCGATTTTTGTAATTTTTCAAGATATCGCCAAGAAACTTTCGCAGTCTATGCCTTAGTATGTCTATTCAAAGCTGTGCAAATTTAATAAAAATCGGACCGATATATCGTATAGCTCCCATATAACCTATAGGCCGATTATTGTAATTTTTCAAGATATCGCTGTAATTCATTTCTGATATATGTCTGCAATGGTATTAAACCTTCGGTGAGCCGAAGGTAGCCTTTCTTTCTTGTTATATCTGATGTCAATGATATCAACGGATTGCTTCGTTACTTTAACTTACATATGGACAGCACTGAATTCACGTACAAGTCACAACGGGACGGACAAACTCGCATCATGGTAAAAAATGTTGAAAAATGCAGGGAATTAGTCAAAATATTCAAGACTGACCAAGTGAAGTACCACACATTCCAGCTAAAGCAAGATAGGGCATTTAGAGTTGTAGCCAAAAACATTCATCACTCCACCCAAATTGAAACCATAAAGAAGTCAATAGAAATGCAAGGCCACGCAGTTAGAGGAAGTCACAACATTAAAAGCCACATTACCAAGGAGCCACTACCAATGTTTTTTATAGACCTAGAACCACATAACAACAACTCCGAGATCTACAACATAAAACATATCAATAATGGCATAATAACAACTGAACCACCAAAGAACGTTAGTGACATGGTGCAATGTTACCGATGCCAAGAATTTGGGCACACCAAATCACACTGCAATAAAAAATTCAAATGCGTTAAATGTCCTGAGAATCACTCAAGCATCTCCTGTCCAAAAGAAAAGACTGAACCAGTCACTTGTGCCAACTGCCATGAGAACCATGCCGCTAGCTACAAAGGCTGCAGAATCTACCAAGAAATTTCCAAAAATGGGTCCAATGCACCCAACAGCAGGCCAGCACTAACATCTCTTTATGACAGACCGAGAGCAACATCATTCATTCCAACGAAACCAAACCAGGAAAATAGTTATGCGAATCAAGCTAATTATGCACAAGCAGTACGAGGTGAGACTGAACAAGAAAAATCAACATAGGACAGAATTGAAAAGCTATTAATAAAGCATTCTGAGCTTACAACGAATTTACTCAACTTGATAATGATGTTGGTAAACAAACTATGCAAGTAGATCTTCTTATAGCCATATGGAATGCTAACGGGCTTTCCAACTATAAAAATGAAATAACATTATTTATTAAAACCAACAATGTTGATATTCTACTAATTTCGGAAAGAAGAATTTTTATAGCCATTAAGGGATATAATGTCATTAATGCTAATCACCCATCTGGTAGAGCACTCTCTCTTTCGAGGACTAGGAAGACACTTTATTGCTGGAGGCGACTTAATGCAAAGCACCCATGTTGGGGGTCAAGATTAGTAAATCCAAAAGGTGCAGAACTATACAAATGCATAACTAACAATAAATACTCAACCTTATCCACCGGAAAACCGACGTACTGGCCAACAGATCTTAGTAAAATCCCAGATCTGCTGGATTATATTGTATTCTCTGGACTACCAGCAAACAATTTCCAAATAGAGGAGAATTTTGATTTGAGCTCTGATCAATCACCGAATATTGTAACCCATGGTACTACAGTTTGTTTCAAACAGAAGCTATACAGAATAATTAACGCAAAAACCAATCTAGGTGCTTTCAAAAACTGGCTCGAAGACCGAATTTGTCTAAACGTATCGTTAAAATCAGGGGAAGAAATTGAGTCTGCAATTGACAAATTCGATTCATGCGGCTGGGCACATGTTTACTCCACCGCAAAATGAAAGTACAAGCAATCAAACTTTTCTACCACTAGAACTAAGAGCGGAAATAGCTGAAAAAAGAAAGATTCGAAAAAAATGCAAACCACGCGAAGCCCAATCGACAAAAGAAAATTCAACAAGGCTGGCAAGGACCTGAATAGCAGACTGTGGGAAATTAAAAATGAAGCGACAGCCGAATACTTTCGAAATCTTGTTCCAAACATAAGTGACCTTGATTATAGTCTGTGGAAAGCAACTAAATATCTAAAGCGGCCAACCAGAGGGATACCACAATTGTTAATAGCACGGGACATCGCTGCAGAAGTAACGCTGAGAAAGCTGAAGCTTTTGCTGAACATTTAAGCTCAGTCTTTAAGCCAAATTTGGAAAATGATCCTGAAACAGTAGCTGAAGTACATAACTTTTTAGAGGCTCCTTGTCAGATGAGCCTGCCTATCAACCAAACTACTTCCTCAGAAGTAGAAGAATAAATAAAAAAGCTAAACAGGAAAAAATCTCCAGGATATGACAAAATCTTTGCAATTACAATCAGAAATCTCACCCAAAATGCATCCGATTGCTGACATAAATATACAATGCCATGCTCAGACTGGAATACTTCCCGAGTCAATGGAAATGCGCGGAAGTTATAATGATTGCTAAGCCAAACAAACCGGAAAAATGCACGTCTTTATACCATCCCATTAGTTTGCTGGCGACCTTCTCTAATGTATTTGAACGAATACTTTTAAGAAGAATGTTACCTGCACTGGACGAACTTAACATCATACCCGAACACCAGTTTGGGTTTAGAAGAGGGCACGGAACGATTGAGCAATACCACCGCATCACTCATGCTATAATGAGCGCATTAGAAAATAAAAGATACTGCACAGGAGTATTCCTGGATGTCGTCCTACCTTAAGAATAGAAAATTCTATGTTCGCAAACATGACGAATTTTTAAGTATCTACACTGACGCTGGAGTTTCACAAGGGAGTGCTTTAGATCCAGTGCTGTACACAACTTCCACAGCTGACTTACCGACTACAAATGCTGTTGAGATAGCAACATATGCTGATGATACTGCTATTATTGCCACAAGTAATGACGCGCGTCGCATCCAACTTAATTCAAGAAGAACTAGGGTTAATTGAAGTATGGCTTAAAAAATGGCGAATAGTAGTAAACGCACAAAAATCAGTGCAAGTCACATTCTCGTTGAGACCCGGGAGTTGCCCGCCAGTTACTAATGACTAATCATGACATCCACAAAAACATGGAACTTCCCCTAGTTAAGAACGAAATAAAGTGAAATGCAGAGCGATACATAAGAAGGCTACACGACCATGATAATGTCCTAGCGCTAGGCCTAGTAGATAGCACCAGCAACCGAAGACGACTAAAAAGATTTCATGTACCGGACCTGCCATATAGATTAACAAATAGATAAAAATGTGTAAATATGTATATATGTATATATATGGATTGAGCTCACTGGAGCTCAATCCATCCGGTGATATAATTTTTAACGCTACAAAATTTGTTTATTGTCTACCAAGACAGATTGCAAAAAAAAAAAAATCTTTTAATGAAGCCAAGAACACGAAAAGCCTTGTTAACAATGTGTGTAACGTGTCGATCAAATTTCAATTTCTGATCAAAGAAAATACCTAGATCATTTACTTCCGTTATTCTTAAAAGTTGAGTTAAGTTAAAGGAATAGTTCATGACGTGATGATTTTCTGTGTAAAATGACATAACTTTACATTTAGAACACTTAAGATGTGGAAGGTTATGACTACACCAGGCAAAAAACATGTCAAGATCCATTTGAAGAAAGTTTAAAGTTCTGTCATTATACAAAAGTTTAACGTCATCAGCGTACATAAGGATAAATGATTGGGTTAGTACAGAAGGTAGGTCATTAATAAAAAGGTTAAAAAGTAGAGGGCCAAGATGACTACCCTGAGGAACCCCAGATGTAACAAATATAAGCTTAGATTTGCAAGAATTAATAAGGACTCTTTGCGTCCTCTTAGTTAAATAATCAGATATCCACAAAATAAGTTTTTGAGGAAAACCAATGAGATCTAACTTATGAAGCAATAGGTTATGATTAACGGAATTTAGGTTATGATTTACTGAAATTAGTGTAGACCACATCAGTTTGCATTTTCCTCCGAAATCCCGTAGTTATAATTGAGGAAACCTTAAGAAGATTTGTAGTTGTGGATCTAAATTTGACAAATCCATGCTGATAAGGGGAAATAACGGACTTACACATATGTATTAATTGTGAATTTTTTTGAAAAATTTTTGGAATAGCGGACAATTTAGAGATACACCTATAATTCTTCACATCCTGGTTAGAGCGACGATTGTGAAGAGGTATAGAGAAGGAATCCTTCCATATAGGCGGAAAGTAACACATGGCTACGGACAAATCAAGCAACTTAAATATAGGCTTACAAATGGTATCAGCACAGAATCTAAGTATACATGCAGGAACACCATCAGGACCGGGAGAAAATACAGGCTTAGAGGACTTAAGTTAGCTTAGTAAAGAGATTTCGTTAATAGAAGGGCTAAAAAAGGAGTTAGAATTATTTAAAGAATACGGATAGGATTGCATAGAAGGAGTATAGGCTTCAGTGGAGTAAGTAGATTGAAAAAAGTCCGCAAACAAATCGGCAGCAGCCTGATCATTAATTGCTTTGTTATTTTAAAAAAAAAAAATATGAGATGGAAGTTTATTAGTTTTACGTTTCAATTTAAGAACATTATATAATTGGTTAGGGTCCTGGGCAAACTGTAGACGACAACGATTCAAGTAATCATTGTAGCAGCGTGTATTTAGAGCAAAGAAGTTAGCTCTAACAACGATATACCGAAAATAGTCAAAAGGACGTCCAGTAGGTCTAAACATTTTAAAATACCTGGATTTCAAATTTCTTAAATCTCTTTCCGAGAAAACCAAGGTGGCCTATTACACTAACCTTGATAAGCATAGGGAACACATTGATCAAAAATGAATTAATAGATTTATAAAAATATGAGGTACAAATATCCAAATGTGAACACAAATAAAAAGTAGACCAATCATGATTTAAAATCAAATTATTAAGCTTAATGAAATTGGTCTTGCGGAAGCAATGAGATTTTAATTTGGAAAAAGCATTTACATTTTGCACAAGAGTAGGCAATTTTAACGACAAGTCTAATGTAGGATGGTAAGGATCTTCAGGTAAAACTAAAGGATCACTTCTAGAAATAGTGTTTCGCAACATTACTTCAGAGGAAAAGATAAGATCAAGCATTCCACCATTTAAGTTAGAAATATTATTAACTAAAAATAATGAAAGTTCGGAAAGTCCAATAGGAAATTTAGTAAAGCTAGAGGGAACTAAGAAATCTGATTGAGAGGTCCATGCAACTTCTGGTAAATTAAAATCGCCAAAAACTAAAAGAAAATCTTTATCAGATAGCTTGGATGCAACAGACTGGATAGAGGAAAAATGTTCAAGGTAGATGGAAATATCTGAAGAAGGGGAAATATAAGAGCAGGTAATATATATTGAAATTTGACACACTGACAGATGAATTCAGGGCAATCAATTAATAATTGTTCGACAGACAAATCTGACCTAGCAGCTATAAGCACGCCTCCACCAGTTCGACATAAACGGTCGCATCTGAAGGAAGTATACTTATCTATAAAGATTGACCTACTGAGTACACCTGGTTTCAACCAAGTTTCAGTAAATATTAAAATATGGTAATTAAAAGAAACACAATCAATAAACAATTTAGAGATTTTGATAAGCAAAAAAAAAATGAAGATAGATTTAGTTTTTTGATGTTCCACTCAAAGACGGGGCACTGGAAACTACTGGCAAAGAAACTGCAGGACGAACTTTTTGTTTAGGAGTATACTCCTTAACAATTAAGTCCGGCGGCCAAAAATTTACATTACAGACTTTTTTAAAGCTGTCTGCAGAAATATTAATTTTAAAAGATGCGATGTCTCATGCATAGTTAAATTTAATATTCTCAACAATCTGCAAAATTTTCATTCAGAATCGTCTCTATATCGCTACTGTCTAGAATTGGGGAATTAATTACATTGATTTTTGCCAAGTTTACTGCAATCATTAAATTTTGAAGCTCAAGAGTCAACATTCTTTTTCTTGCCAGTAAGGTTTCGTATAAATGACCTGTGTCAATTTCTTCGGACTTTTTTACTTTCAGAATTTTGTTTACGGTGTCTGTCAAAGCGTTTATTTGTTCCTGTGTCTTCGTATTTATTTGTATCTGTCGGTTATTTGATTTTATAAGTTCGTATTCTGTAAGTCTTGTCTTGTCCAAGTCCTCGGGGTCTGGTGTCCCTGCTACTATTTTCAGTATAGACCCCAGTACATTTAAGCTTCTGGCATGTCTGGTGAATACTTAACATAGAAATTAGAGTGAAAAGATGATTGGTGTCCGATTCTAGTATTTTTATACCATTCGACCATTGAAAATTGTCAAAAATCGTATACTAAGTTTGTGCAAAAGTATGTAACAGGGAGAAGGAGACATGGCAGACCCCATAAAGTACATATATTCTGGCTCAGGATCAACAGACGTCAAGATCTTAGCTATTACAAAAGCTAGAGACACCAAATTTGACATGATGGTTCCTGTATACCATACGCAGATAAAGTTTATTTCAAATTTGGAGTGCCACGCCTACCGCCCACGCAAATCGATCATTTACGAATATTAAGGAAATTATTACAGTTACAGACACCCAATTTATCATGATAATTCCTGAAAATCATACGCAGATCAAGTTTATTTCAAATTTGAGGTGCCACGCCCACCGCCCACGGAATTTGATCATTTTTGAATATTATGGAAAGTATTACAGGTTCAGACACCAAATTTGGCATGATGATTCCTGTAAATCATACACAGATAAAGATTATTATTTTAAATTTGAGATGCCTCGCCCACCGCACACGCAATTCGATCATTTTTAAATATTAAGTAAAGTATTTAGGTACAGATTTCTGCTTTAGAACACGTAAAGATGCTGATAATAAGCACCTAATCCCAAAATTACAATCCGATCGGACAATAAAGAAGAAGAAGTTATTAAAGAAAACGCTTTTCATAGCTCCGTTGCCCGCGTTATTACAGCATATCGTCTGCATTGTTTTAGCCTTTGTGTGTGTGTCTGTATGTGTGTTTAAGAGCGAGTTAGTACTAGTTAGTGCAACTACGATGTTAGTCGAATGGTATCTTACGGTCGGGCGCGCTCGACTGTCGCTTTCCTTACTTGTTTACATATTTGATTGTGGGAATAAATGTATCATGCCTTTTCTCTCGTATACGTACCGTTCGTAGTCGGCCAAGTTCGTAGTGTGTCTTACAAAAGCCGTCTCATTCCAAATTATCGTCTTTCCGTTTGTTATGGGGATGTAATCAGCGTGGGTATAGTCCGTGATTTTAGAGTTCATCAAAGTAGCCAAGGTAAGGAGTATGACAATATAAAAATCCCTATAGGGGATAAAACTTGAATTAATAATCGTGAAGAAAAAGAATGCCAAAACGGCAAAACTAAACTAATAATGATAAAAAATGCCAAGATGGCCAAACAAATAAAAGGTAAAAACTGCAAGGCTGCAAGGACCGCCCTCCCTTTAATAAGAACCGTGGTTCCTAAATCTGCCTCAACTTTTTGTTCAACGCATAAAGGGGAAAGGTTGTCTCCTAGCCTTCTCTTTGTTTTTCCAATCACCTCATCTCCTACATCAAACACCCTGTTTTGACAAGAGGGGTTGCTGCGTTTTAGAAGATCTTGTTGAGCCTTTATCAATTTGCTTATGATCTCCTCTGAAAGGTCAGGTTTGGTATGCAATACATCAATTGGTCTTCGTTGCATGACAGAATGGAAGGGTCTATTGTATTCAACGCACGCTTGCAAAATAAGATCGACTGTATCATCTATCTTCCTTTGAATTTTTAAACATCTGGCTACCTTCAAAAGGGTGCTGTGTCAACGTTCTACCTGACCATTTGATGCGCTGTGCAATTGAGGAGCATTAGCTACATCAATGTCAAATAAGTTCTTTAACATTTGCGTAGTTGAATGCTGCTTCATTATCGCAATAAATCGTCCTTGTTTTTGGGAATAAATTTATTAATTGTAAGACCGGAGCTTTAATGTCAACAATGGCTCGTGATGCAATCGGTTGAACTACCGCGAACTTAGAAAACTTGTCAATTGCAGAAATAAATTTTCCTGCAGTTGAGAAAATGTCAATGTGAATTAGCTCGCCTGCGAACGAGTGGATTGGGGTGATGCCAAGCTCCTGTCTGTTAGGGTGCCTATCGTTTTTTGCTTCATCACACTCAACAGTTTGTGACCACTTGAGCGGCAATTTTGCCCACCAATTTTGCAACGAGTTTGTGCTGAATATTCGCGAAAATAGGCAGGTCGCAATGAATTGCATTGACAACAGCAGGTTTTACTTCTTCCTTTACTCGCTCTAAGAGAGTATCCCAATCATTAAAGTGCAGGTGATGACGCGTCTTTTCTCCAAACAAGATAAAAATCTGCTTGTATGGCGTACTCGACACCTCCATAACTATTTGGTTCCTGAAGCAATTCAACGGCTTTTCTGTAGCCTCAATTGTATATGATAGTGATGCTTCACTATGGGCTGTGGCTACATTAGAGTCCTCATCATCCTCTAGTGCATTTACATTTTGCCGTGAGAGCGCGTCTGCCACAAAATGTTCCCTACCAGGCCTATAAAAGACCGTAGCGCATGAGTCTTTAATGCGCGATTTGATCTTAGAATTGGGGTTTCTATCAGGTTCCGCATGGTCAGTGTAGATGTTTATATCACTTTTTCCATACAAGTAATTTTTCATAGTATCTAAAGCCCAAACAATTGCCAGGAGTTCCCTCTCATTGGTGGCATAATTTAACTCGCGGTCTTTTAGAGTTCTGGAAATCATTGTGATTGGCCTGTGCCCCTGAGATAAGATTGCACCTATGCCTGTGGATGATGCATCTGTGGTAAGGTCAAAGGGTTTTGAAAAATCTGGATTACTAAGGACCACATCTTCCGCTGCTAAGATATTTCTGAGCTTATTGAAGGCTTGTTGTTGAGTTTCGTCTAAATTCACAGGAATCGACTTCGATTTTTGCTTGCTAACTTTGCCGTTATCCCTTTTAAAATGCTCGTCAAAGGTCTCGCTATGGACACGAAATTTTTAATGAAGCACTTATAGTAGCTTGCAAGACCAAGAAACGATCTAACTTCAAATAAGCTAGACGGCTGCTTGAACTCTTGAATCGTTCGCACTTTTTCAGGGCTGGTGTTTGTGCCATTTCTGGACACAATGATGCCAAGAAACTCAACGCTTTCTTTAAAGAATTTTGATTTTTCTTTTGAAACCCTCATGTTGGCTTTGATCAAGCTCTTGAGGACCTTGCCCACATCTCTGACATGATCGGTTTCGTTCTGTGAAAAGACTATGACATCATCTACATAAACATAACACATTTTCTCAATATGTTCTCGCAGGACATCATCTATAGCCCTCTGGAAGATGCTTGATTCTTCAGCCCAAATGGCACCCGACAGAACTCACACAGAGAAAGAAGTCTTCTCTCTGTCTTGCTCTGCAAGCGTAATTTGGTGGCTTTTAATTCCAGTGTCGTGAAAAATTTTGACTTGCCAAGATTTGACAATATCATGGGAATGCTTGGTATCGGATATTTGTCCGAGATTGTCTTTGAGTTGGGTTTTCTGAAATCAACTACTAGACGTTTTTTTTTCCAAGTCCCGAACTGTCGGCATCTTTTTTGCTGACCACCCATATTGTGATTTTGACGGCCGAATGTTATTGTTTTCAAGGAGACTTTTTACTTCATCTCTAGCGAAGTCGGCCGATCCCATTGGAAAAGGGTATAACCTTGAGTAAACTGGATCATTGTTTACCGTGCGGATGGTAGCAATGACTGAGGTGTTGTAAGGCAGCCGTTCTTCAGGGTCAGCAAAAGCTTTGATTCTCTTTTACTACTACAATTTCAACAACTTTGATAAAGTTGACATTTTTGCAATTACAGGAATTGAGGCGGTGTGAACCGCCAGAAAAGAGTATTAATTTTCCCGCTATGTCAATTTTTGCCCCAATCTAAAAAAGGAAGTCTAACCCTATGATGCCTTCAAATGTTGTTAGTTGAGGAAGAACAAAAAATTGAGTTGTGACTTCGAAGAGAGATATGTGGCATTTTTGTTTTATGCTGTTAAAGCCGTGGATTGATTTTACAGTAAACGGGGTCTCTACAGGGTCTGTATGTTGTAGTCCTGGAAATGGTGGAATTTAGTTTTTCGACGCCCCTGTGTCTACTCAAAATTTTAGTTTTCTCCCTGCAACGACTCGCTCGACGAATGGAAGTAGGCATGTTGGGCTAAAAAATGTACAGTGTCACTGTCGTAATCTGCAATGCTCTCTGTGTCGATTTCGGAGGCTGCATCGATCGCTGCTCTATCATAGTTTTCTTCTTGCTTTTTAAACTCCTGCGACAGGTGATTAATCCGTTTCCGCCTTTGGTCAGAAAATCTATTGGAGCCAGCTGGTCTTTTTACAGCCCCCTGCTGATTATTATAGGCCGCAGCTGGGGCGGTAGCGGCAAACGCCTGCTGTGGCTGACGCTGAGAACTTGACGGCTGACGGAATCTGGATAAGGATGGATCTACATCCATTTTCTCAACTTGGTTATTTGTACGCGTCTGATTGGCTACTTTGTTGCCTGAATCGCGGGAGAAGTATGGATTTTTTCCCTGCCTCCTGGGGTTTTCACTACTACCATAATTTTGTCCACTGAAGCGGCCTTGCGCCTGCTTCTGCTGTTTCTCTGCCAGCGCTTTTGCATAATTATATGCGAATGCTTGCCTATTATGGTTTGTTTTAATTTCTTGGGCAAGAGCCAGAGCCGAAGGTAAGTCTCTTGGCTGGGCGGAGAAAAGTACGTCAGTGAGATTTTTCCTCAGTCCGGAAATGAAAACGCGCAGAGCATCACCACGATATTTTTCGTTCATGAATTGAGGCGTGGATGTTTCATGCGTCATGATTGTCTTGTTCGTCAGAAGGGTGAGTTTTTTCTCAACCTCTTCATAGAACTCGATTATAGTCATAGGCCCTTGCCTAGCAAGCTCTTGCTCTAATAAGTGCAAGGGGCGCTTGTCCGAGAATGTGAAATCAAGCCTATCTACGAGGGTCGTTTGATAAGACCGTGACTTTTTGTATTTGCCGCGCACCTGCTCTAAATACAACACTGCTCCTGTCAGTCGATTAACAGCTGACTGTAAAATTTTGAGAAAGCTGCGTTTTTTGGTTTGCGTTTTATAGGCATTGAAAGCAGACGATCTCGTGAATTTTAACGAAAATGGAAAAAAGTGAATTTCGTGTGCTAATTAAGCATTATTTTTTGCGTAAAAAATCCATCACCGAAACCAAGGAAAGACTTGATAAATATTATGGGGACTCTGCACCATCAATTTCAATGGTTAAGAAATGGTTTACTGACTTCCGTTGTGGTCGTACCAGTACAAGTGATGCCGAACGTTCAGGTCGCCCAAAAGAGGTCGTCATGCCAGAAATCGTCGACAAAATCCATGGAATGATATTGGATGATCGGAGAATGAAAGTGCGTGAGGTAGCTGAGGCTGTAGGCATCTCAACTGAACGGGTACATCACATTTTACATGAATATTTGGACATGAAAAAGCTTTCCGCGCGATGGGTGCCGCGATTGCTCACACACGACCATAAGCGCAACCGTGTGACCATTTCAAAGGAGTGTTTGGCGATGTTCAACCGCAATCCAAACGAATTTTTGCGCCGTTTCGTTACCGTAGACGAAACATGGATCCACCACACCACACCAGAGACCAAAGAACAATCAAGACAGTGGGTTTCTCCGGGTGAACGTGCACCAAAGAAGGCCAAGGTGGGTCTGTCGGCCAACAAGGTCATGGCCACAGTTTTTTGGGATGCACAAGGTATCATTCACATCGATTACCTTGAAAAGGGTAAAACGATCACCGGCGAATATTATTCAGAGCTTTTGGACAGATTCGATATTGATTTGAAGCAGAAACGACCGCATTTGGCGAAAAAAAAAGTGCTGTTCCATCAGGACAATGCACGGGTGCACACGTGTGTAGTCAGCATGGCAAAATTTCATAAATTGGGCTACGAACTGCTACCCCATCCAGCATATTCTCCAGATTTAGCCCCCTGTGACTATTTTTTGTTTCCAAACATGAAGAAATGGCTCGGCGGTAAGAGATTCGGGTCAAATGAAGACGTCATCACAGAAACAAACGACTATTTTGAGGGCCTTGAGAAAACCTATTATTTGGAAGGAAAAACTACCTTCGACCCGCCGAATGTTTTATACCATTGCAGTTACTCCACATATTAAATCGGCAGATAGGTTTTATGGTAGCTCAATGATATATTTGTCCGGTGTTAATAAAACTTGCATAGCATTAAATGGACATATGTAATTAGACATATATCAGGAAAGTTTCATAGCGATTCCTTGAAAAATTATAAAAGTCGGCCAATAGGCTCTGTGGGAGATATACGATATATCGGTCCAATTTCGATCGACAGCCGTTAAAGGGTATACTTAGACATAAATTGGGAAAGTTTAAAAAATAACACAATTTGACCGATAGGTTATAAGGCAGCTATACGATATATCGGTCTGATTCTGATAAAATTTGCACAACATTAAATGGACAAACTAAGGCATAGATTGCGAAAGTTTCTTGGCGATATTATGAAAAATGCCAAAAATCGACCGATAGGTTCTATGGCAGCTATACGATACATCTGTCCGATCCGGCTCGTTCCGACTTATTTACAGCCTGCAGCAATGAGAAGCATGTATACCAAGTTTTATCAAGATAGCTCTAAAGCTGAGAGGGATAGTTTTCGTTTCAATAGACGGACGGACAGACAGACATGGCTAGTTCGACTCCCCTATTGATGCTGATTAAGAATATATACACTTTATAGGGTCGAAGATGTCTCCTAAGGTGCGTTGCAAACTTCTGGCCAAAATTAATATACCATCTGCAATGGTATAAAAAAGGTTGTTGTTAACGCTTGATTTAAATATTAGCATTTATGTTTGCAGCAATAACAATGGTTTTAATCACTTTAAATAAATTTAATTTTATTTTAAAACTTAATCTTTTCTTTTATATGGTACAGATATGGATTTAAAAAAATACATGGTCTATTGTGTTTGTCGAAATGTGCGTAACAGGTAGAAGGAGGCATCTGCGACCCCATAAAGTGTATATATTCTTGCTCAGGATCACGAGCCGAGTCGATTAAGCAATGTCTGTCTGTTCGTCTGTCCGTCTGTATGAAAGCCTATATCTCAGAAACTAAAAAAGCTAGAGCCACCAAATTTGGTGACAACACTTATGTGAATCATAAGCTGTAAAATTTTTATTAAAACTTGGGCCACGCCTACTTCCGCCCCCGCAAATCGAAAAACCGTGTTGCAAGCGCCTATATCTTAGAAACTAAGAAAGCTAGAGCCACCAAATTTGGTGAAAACACTTATGTGAATCATACGCTGTAAAATTTTTATTAAAATATGGGACACGCCTATTTCCGCCCCCGCAAATCGATAAACCGTATAGCAGACGCAATAATAAAGCTATAGTATTCAGTTTTGGTGTGAATGATAACTATCACCACCAAAACGATCGCTGAAAATTTGGATCCGATCGGATAATGAACATAAAAGTTATTCAACGTTTCATATAGATTTGCACTGCGCCCACTGCAAGCAAGCAATCAGTGTTTTTTCCATGCAGTGATTTTTTCCAACTGCTTGGACTGCTTGACGTCTAACTGAAAATTATATGTGTTGCTTATTATTTTTCTTTGAAAAACACGTTTACCAATAACAGTTTTCTAAATCTGATTTTTTTCATAACCTTGAAAAATCCGTGGTCTTATACAGTCAACGCTTGACTGTAGCCGTTCTTACTTGTTTTTTTATTTTGGATTTTGACTTTGCGTAAATATTGTAAGTCCATAGCCTTTGATGGTGCGACGACCGCTGTGACTTTTGTCCCCATTCCGGGCGTGGGTCCTAATTGTAACGTTATGCTCTTCTGCCTTTGGTTATAGGTGTGCAAGCCCAGGATGAGAGTCAGAGCAATGCCAAAGAGCGTCAGCAGGGTTATGCTGGTGACCGTTGAATGGGCCTTTATGTGCATCAGCTGTCCAGTGTTATTTATGTGCAATGCTTCCAGTGCTTCAAGTGATAGAATTTTAAGTCTGTCTTTATCTTCAGCCGTAAACTGCATAAGAGGTGCTCCAGGGGTGAGGATTGTAGGTTCCGAATTGCTGAACCGCTTGTTGTCGATAATAATCGAGTCGTTTGATAGCTGGATAAGGTATGTTCCCTCTAGGTGAAGTTCCGTTTTGTTCCAGGTTATATTCCCAACGAAGTCGTTTAATAGGATGATTCCGTCGTCCACTTCTTCTATTTTGGGTACGTGGTCGGCATTGCTAAAACTACACAGCGCTTTCTTTCCCTGAACTAACTTTGGAATACAATTTGAATTACTTATATTAACAATTTTTTCCTTATTGCATATTTTAATATGTTGTATTGTTTTACAATTTTGGGGAATGGCATAGGTGACGTTTTCGAAAACAAAGATTTCTTAAACATTTAAGTGTACAATTGAGTTGTTTCTTACTATGGGTTTTATCATAATGTCTTGGTATTGTGTTTCTTCTAAATTTGGAATTTTAATAATATACAAAAGCGTTGTTTTATTATGTAAAATTGAGACATCGGAAAACTCCATTATTCCTTCCGTTGACAGGAGTGGCATGTTGTTGTTTCTTTTAAAAATTTTACAATTTCCATTAACTCTTCTTCATTTAGTAAAAGTGTGTTAACTACGTTTAGTCGTGCCCACTGAATGGCATATCTAATGTTAACAATTTCTTCTTTTAGAAGTCTAATCTGATTGTGCAAACTAATAGCTATTTCGATACTAACTGAACTACTTTCACGAATAGAGTTTGTGAGAGAGTTAGATATTGAAGTGAGTTTATTTATTCTTTCTTCTAACTGTTTGATCACAAGGACTTGTTGGTTATTGTTGTCTATAAGTTTATCTAAGTTCTGCTCAATCATAACCAGGTCATCATGATCTGGACTACCCGCTATGTATTTCCAACCTGACCCTAGCCAATTTAAGGACCTAGTTTCTTTGAATTTGGGGAGTGGTTGTAATTGTCTGGAATGTGTGAATAGTTGTATTTATCTCATAGTGAAGAGTTGAATATAATGGACTGTGTTTAAGGCCGGTTTCCGTATGTCCGTTTAAAATGTCTAAAGCGGTTTGGATTTGGTGATGAATTAATTTGGTCGTTGAGGTTTGTATTTTTCCGATCCCTTTGGTTGTTGTCAGTATCTGTGCGTTCGTATAGTTTGTAGAGTTCATTGTTCCACCGACATCGTTCGTAATCCATAGGATCCTGAAAAATTTTAGATTTTGATATGGCTTTTATGTACTGTTTTCCCTGATTCTGTTATTATTGTAGTGTGCTTGTTTTCTTTAACTGTTTCTTTTCTATATCTTGGGGAAAGCTTAGAACCTAATCTAGTGTTTACTTTAACGAATATTTCCTCTCCAGGCTGATAATTACGTATTTCCATTTTATTTTTATTGTGGTTTGTACGGTCCGTTTTCTGTTTATCTTTAAGTCTTTCAATGTTATCTTGTCTGGCTGTTTCGTTTTGGTCCGGGTCTGTTTTCACTCTCCTGCCAAAGAATACTTCTAATAGTCGTTTCTTGGTAACTGAATGAAAGCTGTAATTGTACTCGTAAACTGCCCTTTCCTTGAAATTCCTTTCTGTGCCTTCCTTCTTGAGGCATCTTATTATTTCTGAAAGTGTTGAATGGAAGCGTTCTATCTGACCGTTAACGGTACTGTTATATGGTGGGACGGTGTAGACTACTATTTGTAGCTGTTCCAGCATGAACTTGATTGATTGGGAATTGAAAGCTTTTTCGTTGTCCATAACGATATGTTTAGAGACTCCGAAATAAAATATCACACAGAGGAGTTCTGATGTCCTCTATCGCTTTAGAATTTATAATCTTAGCTTGCGCTAGCTTAGAGAAATTATCTATTGCAGTGAGTACTAAGTGTCGTTCGGTAGAGTAGCTGTCGATGTGCAATATGTGACCGGGGTATTCTGGAATAGGCGTTTCTTGAAGTTCGGGATTTTGGTTGTGTCTGTCATATTTAGCTTCTTTGCAAATTTTACATTGCTTGACTAAATGTATAATTTTTTTTTTCATTCTTGGGAAGTAATAGGTTTCTGCTAGTTGTTTTTGGTTTTCTAGAGCATTTCGATGTGCTCTCCTATGTATTTGAAGAATTCTTTCTTCCTGTTCAGTTTCGTCTGTCAAGTCCTCTACCCTAGACTAGGTGAATCGAGTTTTATTTCTTTTAAAGTGACTTCTATATATTGTCTGTATTTTTCCCATTATATCTTCAGTCGTGTAAATACCGTTAATAACGGATGGGTTGAGATGTTTTTTTAGGTCTGTTATTATGTCGTCTTTAGTGTATTCGCTCCGGTATATTTCATGTCTATGGAAAGTAGGAAATGGGACGGTAATCTTGTAATCGTATTTATCTGATTTGTAAAAGAATATTTGATTTCTGAAAACGTTTATTGGGGCTTCGACGTTAAAGATTAAGTCATGGCTAGAGCTTTCGGCGCTATGTTGTGTAGAGGCAACAGAGTTAATCTGCTCTAAAGGTATTCTTGAGAGTGCGTCTGCAACAACATTTTCTCTTCCCGGTTTATAGAATATTTCATAATTATATTCTTCTAGATAAGCCTTCCATCTCTTGATTCTGGCAATTCCATTCCAGCTACTCAGAGAATGTGTCAAAGGTTGATGGTCTGTAAAGATCTTAACCTCTGCTTTACCGTACAGGTAATTTTTGAGGGCCTTGAGTGTCCAAATAATGGCTAGCATCTCTTTCTCGTTGGCCGCATAATTCTCTGCGGCTTTGGAAAGTATTCTAGATAGAAATTATATAGGGTGATTGTCTTGCGATAGAACTGCTCCGATCGCGAAATTTGAAGATTTCGCGGAGAATTATTTCTGATGACACCAAGCAGCTTTAAAGCTTCTTAAAAAAGTCTAGAGCTTCATTGTTTAGCGAAATAAATTTTTTTGATGACATTTTTTTGGACACGTGTCCATCTTCCCCTCTTAAAAGTGAAGTTAGGGGCTTTGCCAGTTTGGCATAGTTTTGTATAAATCTTTTATAGTAGCCGGAATGCCCTAGGAAGGATCTTAGATCCCTTAAAGTTTTAGGGCAGGGATAGTTTGCTATCGCTGCCACTTTACTCGGGTTTGTTTCTATTCCTCTATTGATAACAACAAATCTTTGCTAAATATGATGATATCGTCTATATAAATAAAACATATTTTCCCAATATGTTCTCGAAGTATGTCATCTAATGCCCGTTGGAAAATTGAGGGCGCATTCTTTAGACCGAATGGGAGTCGGGTAAACTCATATTTTCCGTTGTTTACGGAGAAGGCGGTCTTTTCTATGTCACTATTTTTTAAAGAGATTTGATGGCAGCCACTTTTCAAATCTAAAACAGAGAATACTTTATTGTCACTTAGTTGGGTAAGTACCTCATTTATTTTGGGAATGGGATATTTATCTGCAATGGTTATTTTGTTGAGTTTGCGATCATCTATAACCATGCGATATTTCTTTTCGCCTGAAGCGTCTGCCTTTTTAGGTACAATCTACACTGGCGAATTGTACGGGGACCTAGAAGATCGAATTATACCATCTTCTAAAAGTTCTTTTATCTGTTTGTTTACCTCATCTTTCAGCGTCATTGGATACTGATAGAATTTCGAGTAAACCGCAGTATCGGACGAGGTTCGGATCGCTACCTTCACATTTGTTGTGTAGGTCAGTTTCTGGTTTGGGTCTGCGAACAAGTCTGGAAATGACTTGAGTAATTCGCTTAGCTTGGCTTTTTGTGTATCGGACAAGTGGGACGTTCTCGGAATAATTGTGTTGACTGCTTCAAATGTTTTTTCTTTAATGGGGATCGAGATGCCGTTTTTTAACGTCATAATATTTTTGCTGGTTTTTATCTCAGCCTCTAATTCTTTTAAACTGTCGTTACCAAAGATGGCATCAAAAGATTTCAATGTGGGCAACAGGATAAACTTTACTTTAACGTCCTGAATATTGAAAAGGTTCGCTACTTTATGGTGCGTAACTACTGTACTACCGCCTACTGAGACAGCATTGAAAGGTGATTTGTTCTGTATAGGGTTGTTAACGAATTTAGGTTGGATGTAGTTCCTGTTTGAACCGGTGTCTATAAGTATTTTAATAAATTTGCCATTCCTCATCTTGCATACGAAATATGGAAGAGAGGAATTCTTTATTCTAAAAAATTCAATGCAGCGTCATCGTAGTAGTCGTAAGCGTTATTGTCAGCGTCGACTTCATCTATCTAATCTACATAGTCGTCCAGGTCGTCGTCAAGGTTGTTGTAGTCCTCGTAGTCTGCCATAGTTTGTTCATAGTCCGTCATTGTTAATGGAGTCTCAGTGGGTCGCGTTTCGTTTCCTTCCGTTCATTCTATCTGGTATTGGACCGGGTGGTCTTTTGCCTGGTTTAAAGCGAGGTCTGTTAATATAGCATATAGCGGCCGGTATAGGCTGGCAGGCAACAGGACCAACTGGGCAAGGTACACGAAATATGTTTGTACACACATGAAACCAACTCAAACAGTGAATACCGATGAGGATGTTGATCGCCTGGCCGAATCGATGGTGGAAACAGTTGTTGCTGCAGCCAAGGCCTATACACCGCCAGCCACTCACAAAATGACAAAACATAGCAAGACAAATCGCGAAATTGAACAGCTAGTACTTGAAAAACGAAGACTAAGAAGAGAATGGCAGAATCACAGATCCCTTAAGGCTGAAGAACAGCTAAAAATAGCAACACGTAGACTAACCAGGGCACTTAAGCTCGAAGAAGGAAACGCCCAGCATCTATACATCAAACAACTATCGCCCACCAGCAAGAAAAACCCTTTGTGGAAGGCACACAAAAATATTCAGCCACCAGCAGAAACAAGCGTTTTACTGCGAGGCCCCTTTGGAAGCTGGATATGCAGCAAAGAAGATAGAGCTAATGCGTTCGCCGATCAACTTTAGAAAGTATTTCAACCAAATTCTGCTAGCAACTCATTTGTCCTACCTGCAGTAACTAAAATCATGCCACCAAAAAATCCAATAACATTTAGCCAAAGTAAGATAGCATCTATCATAAAAGGTCTTAAGCCCAAAAAATCACCTAGACATGACTTGGTGACACCAAAAATGATCATAGAACTCCCACCGTGTGCGGTTCTGACCTTATGCCATCTCTTCAACGGTATTATGAAACTTGGATACTATCCTCAATGGTGGAAAAAAACGATCATAGTGATGATTCCCAAGCCAGGCAATGGCCCTCAACCCTCATCCTATAGACCAATCAGTCTTCTAACGTGTCTCTCGAAACTGTTTGAAAAGGCACTTTTAAAATACCTAGCTCCCTACCTAAGAAGGCGAAATACAATACCATCGCATCAATTCGTCTTTCGAAAAAATCATGGAACGATGGAGCAGGTCAATCGAATCACAAATAAAATTCGCACGGCTTTTGAGCACCGGGAATACTGCTCAGCTATATTCCTAGATGTCGCACAAGCAATTGACCGAGTCTGGCTGGAAGGACTTATGTATAAGATAAAAAAACTGCTTCCACAGAATACACATAAACTGTTTGATTCTTATCTCTTTCAAAGAGTGTTCTCAATCAGGTGTAACAGTTCGATGCTGAAGTTCCCCAAAGTAGTGTGCTGGGCCCCGTGCTTTACACCCTATACACAGCAGATATGCCTACAAACTATCAGCTCACAACCTCTACGTTTGCTGACGATACCGCAATACTCAGCCGATACAGACATGTAAACCATGGTACCTACGCAGCGAAAGCATCCATAGAAACCTCCACATAAATCTCGTCAACGAGGAAACCCAGATGAGAAAGAGTAAACATCAAGCAAAGCTTGCCGCACACGAAAATCCTCTCGCGAAGTCGCTTACACAAGTCTGCAGTCAGAGCCGACTGAAGCGAAAAGATTCTCCAGCCCAGCAAAGAAATCCTAGGGCCGTCTATAGCTAATACAATAACTTCAAATTGTAATTATTCTAAGTTATATAATAAGATTTGAATAATTATTGTTAGTCTCACAATAAGAGAAGATCCAATAAATAACGCAATAACTTTGGCAAAAAAAAAATAAAAAACAAGAAAGAAAGGCTACCTTCGGCTCACCGAAGGTTTAATACCATTGCAGACATATATCAGAAATGTTTCACAGCGATTTCTTAAATAATTACAATAATCGGTCGATATGTTCTATGGCAGCCATACGATATATCGGTCCGATTTTGATAAAATTTGCGCAGCTTTGAATGGACATACTAAGGCATAGACTGCGAAAGTTTCTTGGCAATATCTTGAAAAATGACAAAAATCTGCCGATAGGTTCTATGGCAGCTATACGATACATCGGTCCGATCCAGCTCATTCCGACTTATTTACACCCTGCAGCAATGGGAATAATGTATACCAAGTTTCATCAAGATAGCTCTAAAACTGAGAGACTAGTTTGCGTTGAAACAGAAGGACGGACAGACGGACGGACTGACGGACAGACGGACATTGCTAGTTCGACTCCCCTATTGATGCTGATTAAGAATATATATACTTTATAGGGTCGGAGATGTCTGCTAAGCATCTGCAATGGTATAAAAAACAAGTAAGAAAGCTACATTCGAATGTGCTCGACTGTAATACACCCGCTACCCAGCTGCTCGTACATCAAAATAATTTGCGGAACAATAAAGAAGGGCTACAATCATATTTTGACCGTAAAAGGCCATGGACTTACAATATTTATGCAAAGTCACAATCTAAAATAAAAATAACAATTTTTTGCACACATTTAATTTCTGATTGGGGGGGCACTCGAACCCGTAAATGCATAATAGTTCTGTTCGTTTTGCACTCCACAACTTAACCCATTTCACCACCGTACACGCACACACTATTCGGCACAATGCTGCAAGCAGCGCTGCCGGCAAAAGAAGTAAAAAGTATTGAAAACGTATAACTTTTATTCAGGTACCAAAAAAATCCAAGATTTATTACTTAAACAGTAAAAATAAGAATTCTACCTGTTGAGGACTATTAATCGAATACATGTATGTAAAAACGATATGTGCCCTTTTAATACTTCTTTATATACTTGAATGGAAAATGTTTTAAAGCACTCTAACTTTTAATAAATGTTGTTAAAAAACCGACAGATAGGTTCTATGGCATCAACATGTATACAAAGTTTCATGAAGAAAGCATAAAAAGGGAGGCAAAAACTTTTTTTTGGAAAAAATAAGAAAAGTTCGATCTCCCCCAACATGACCATGACCCATGACACGCATGCATGCGGAATCGAACCTTGGACCCATTACATAAGAGGTCCATCACTTCTCCATTCGGCCATTAAGCCATTACGCAAATGTTGCCAACGTTACATTATAGGACCATTCGGAAATTCTTGCACGACAAAAACAAAGTCTGAATGCATGATGCGTGTTGGTGTTGCTATTTATTCTCATAACTTAAACATACAATTAAATAAAAAATAAAATTAAAAAAATATAAGAAAAAGCTGCGCTCTAACAATCGCACACAGCTGATTTAAGAGACTGTCACTTCTCCACTTGTTAACTAAGTTCATTGTGAGCCATTAAAAAAATTTTAAATAAAATGCACGACCACCAATTAATGCATATTCAAAAATTAAAGTAAAAGTTCTTAAAAAAAAAAGAAAAAGCTTAAACGGCATGAACTGGGAATCGAACCACGGGCCTGTCGGTTCAGAAGTTCATCGCTTTTCCACTAAGCTCCTGACGCTGCTTTCCAACAACTGTAAAAATTTGCATTGTAAGGCATTCTTATTATTTCCTCAAATAAAGAATTTGCGCTGCCGGCAGCGCTGCTTACGGCTATGGAAATCGTTAAGCTGAATAACTTCTGTGTTTATTATCCGATTGTTACCAAATTTTCCGAGATCATCTGGCTGGCTATAGCAAATGAACAATATGGCATCAAAATTGCGCTTGTAATCAATGTTTTTTCGATTTACAGGGGCAGAAGGAGGCGTGGCCAACTCCAAAATAAACTTGATCAGCGTGCAATAATAACACATTTTGTCACAAAACTTGGTAGTTCTACCACTTATAATAGCTGAGATCTAGATTTTCACACGGAAAGACAGACGGACATGGCTATATCGATTCGGCTGTTGATCCTGAGCCAGAATATATACACTTTATGGGGTCGGAGGTGTCTCCTTCTGCCTGTTACATACATTTTCGGTTTGAACAAAGTTATAATACCCTTCTAATCTATGGGTAGCGGGTATAAAAAGTTTGTGCAAAAGTATGGAACAGGAAGAAGGAGACATGGCAGACCCCATAAAGCATATATATTCTGGCGCAGGATTAACAGCCGAGTCGATTGAGCCATGTCCGTCTGTCTGTCCGTCTGTCTGTCTGTCCGTCTGTCCGTTTGAACGTCTAGATCTCATCTGTTACAAAAGCTAGAGACATCTAATTTCACATGAAGGTTCCTGTATACCATAGTTAGATCGAGTTTATTTTCAATTTTCGATGTCACGCCCACCGCCCACGCAAATCGAAAATTTACGATTATTAGGAAAAGTATTGAAGTTATAGCTTTCTGCTTTGGTATGAACATAGATAATTGCAATATAAATCTATTGTTAACAAGTAAGAACGGCTACAGTTAAGTGTTGACTTTATAAGACCATGGATTTTTCAAGGTTATGAAAAAAATCTGATTTAGAAAACTGTTATTGGTAAACATGTTTTTCAAAGAAAAAAAGAAAAAGTTGGAAAAAAACACTGCTTGGAAAAACACTGCTTGCTTGCTTGCAGTGGGCGCAGTGCAAATCTATATGAAACGTTGAATAACTTTTATGTTCATTATCCGATCGGAACCAAATTTTCAGCGATCGCTTAGGCGGTAATAGTTATCATTCACACCAAAACTGAATACTCTAGCTGTATTATTGCGCTTGCTATACGGTTTATCGATTTGCGGGGGCGGAAGTAGGCGTGTCCCAAATTTTAATACAAATTTTACAGCGTATGATTCACATAAGTGTTGTCACCAAATTTGGTGGCTCTAGCTTTTTAGTTTCTAAGATATAGGCGTTCATACAGACGGACAGACAGACATGGCTCGACTCGAATCGACTCGGCTAGTGATCCTGAGCAAGAATATATATACTTTATGGGGTCGCAGATGCCTCCTTCTAACTGTTACGCACATTTCGACAAACACAATAGACCATGTATTTGTTTAAAATCCATGGTCTAAAAATTACAATCCGATCGAACAATAACCACAGATGATATTCATCTAAACATTTCCCATAGTTACTTTGCTTGCGCCTTTGCAGCATATCGTGACGTCATCGTCACGATGCCTTGTTTCAGCCGAAGCGTGTGTACAGCTGATTGCTATGATTGCTATCGTGACTTCATCGTCACGATGCTTTGTTTCAGCGGTAGCATGTGTAAAGCTATGCAGTTTTCACATGTAGATGGCGATATTCAAAAATATATGTAATTTAAACAATAGGTGGCGGATAAACTTGTGCAGCGTTTTTTGGTGAAATAAAATGTGTGATCATTTGTTTCGAAACTGGGCGAATGGTATCTTACTGTCGGGCGCGCTCGACTGTAGCTTTTCTTTTTTTTGTTGTATCGTTCTTTTTATTTATTTGAAATCTGTCCAAACGGACATTAATTAAATGGTTGGGGACATGAACTTAAGAGATTACATAGAATGTAGTTGGGTGGGAATTTTGTTTGATATGCTTGCCGCGCCCCACAGCTGTATCTCATAAGTCCATATTGGCTTGAAATTTTTTTTGTAGAGGAGCTGTTTAAGGTTTTCTCTCAGTTTGGATCTTTTCCCGATTAGCCAGTGAAATTGCCTTAAACATAGGTCGGCCTGGCTGTGCTTGGTGATCAGGGCGCCTTGTGAGCCTGCGGTCTACGGTCAGCTCTAGGTATTTGGGTGTACTTATGGATGGAATCGTTTCCAAATGACTGGGGGGCAATCTTCTATGCGCAGTGAGACGGTCGTGTGGGAGGATTTCTCAGTGTTTACTGCGATATTCAATGCTTACTGGAGATCTGTGGCAGAGGCTAGAAAGGCGGTGTCATCGGCATATGTGGCTACTGTAAGGTTCCGTGAGGAACTTTGTGTATAGAGGATTGGTCTAAGAATGCTGCTTTGTGGTACTCTGGCTCTTATGAGCCTAGGCGTGCTGGTTGTTAATCCGCATCTCACTTGGAATTCTCTTCCCTCTGTATAAGATTTAAGGAAGGCTTAGTGGGATCTTGGAAGGTGGGACTTGACTTTGAAAAAGAGTCCAGGGTGCCAAATTCTGTCAAACGCCTGTTTGATTTCCAGCATTACAGCGCAGCAGTATTTCAAAGGTCTCCAGTATGTACTCAACATGGCGTTGGCATTGCTCAGTCTTTCCATGGGAGCGTCTGAAGCCAGACTGGTGATCAGGGATCAGACCGGCCTCTTCCAGTACTGGCAATACCCTACGCAAAAATACTCTTTCAAGTATTTTGAAGAGGACAGCAGACTAGTCGGATAATAAAAAAATAGATTGGCTTCAGGCTTTCCAGGCTTGAGGAGTAGGATTACTTCGGCGCGTTTCCACTGTCTCGAGAAGTACCCTAGCCGGAAGCAGCTGTTGAATATATTGGCCAACATCTGGGAGCATAGTAGGGGCAACCTTTTTTAATGCTGATGTATCGCTACGGTCAGGGCTTGGTGGATTGCCATTTTTTAAGGAAGCGATTATCTGCGCGATCTGCTCTGGTACGACGGGCTGTATTGGTGGACCAGTAACACTTGTGCTGTCTACAGACCTAATGGTGGCAGCACGCTGTTCACCAGTGCACGGGTCAAAAGGGGTGAATGCACTATGGTCAGCAAATGCTGCTGCTCTTTCTACCTCAGACCGACACCAAGATCAGTCCGCTTTTCGCAAGGGTGACATCTTCTTTGCTGGTCTTTTTGTGTGCAGCGTGACATTCCACAGGTTGTGCTGCAGGTCTCCAGGTTTGACCTTCTCAAGAAATCTATGGAAGGAGTCCGTAGGGTGGTTAGCTTGTCCTTCAGTTTCCTGGCTGAACGATTTAGTGCTGTCTTGTTCCAGGGGTTGCGCGGAAAACCAGTTTCTTCTGAGGTGCTTTTTACAGCCACGAGGGACGCGATTTTAGGGAACTACAGGTGCACGTCTCTTTCGGGGGTTCTCGAAGTCGTCGTCGGAGGAGGATTCGCAAACTCAGCAGCATTGTGCATCTCCTTGGTGAGGTTTTTGATGACCGCATCTATGTTGCTTGGTGTGGAAGGTGGGGGATCTGAGTTTAGGGAGGAAAGCATCCAGAACGTAAGCTTAGGGGCGTCTGTGTGTGTCCCCTTGAGTCTTTTTGGCGGCGTTTTCCTGAGAACGGGGATGTTGTTTACTGCGCTGTGATCGGGTAGGAGCTTGTCATAGGTGGTGCATGACAATCTGGCGCGACATATGCCTTTGAAAATGGCAAAAGTCCAGCAGATCCAGCGGCTTTAAAGGATCCGAAGGCCAGTGTTTTGGCTCTTCAGTGGAGTGGCATTTCAGACTTTTGCGCTGCAGGTACTTGTGGAGCGTTTTTCCTTTGGGGTTGTTTGTGCGGGACCCCTACCAGGAATGCTTGGCGTTGAAATCTCCGGCTGCTATAAAGCGAGGTCCAAGGGACTCGAAGAAGTCTTGCAAGTGGGTCTCGGCTATCGTGTGTCTGGAGGGTAGGCTGGTGATTCTGGCCCATTCCTCCCGAAAGACAGTTTACAGTTTAGACAACAAATTATTTCAAGTAATATTGATAATAAACTGACTTCAACCGAAAGCCTTAAAGTGTGTTACGTTACTGAACAAGCGGGCTATCACAGCTTTGATCAAGTCATACGCGATGATGTTGAAGAAGGATCTGGGACAAAAATTGGATTCCGACACCAGTGGTACATCGAGGTTGTCTGTTTTTATACGATCCTCAACTTCGGCTTTGCTCCTCTGCAAGCCGTTTGCGTTCTAAAAAACTATGTTTGGTCTTACTTGCATGACTTGTTGTTGATGTTGACCAGCTGCGTAATCTGAGAGAATATCTTCTCCATCATTCGTTCCATCATGCCGTCAAGCGGCCAAACATTTTTTCTATCTGGTTGGATTGTGGTGGGCTTCATGTATGGTTTGAGGGGTGGGTTGGGGATTTTTTGGCTGAGGCGCTTGAGTTTCATTAATTATTAATCATGCATCTATGTAGCTCATACCATTGGTGATGTTTGGTAGCGAAATGGAGGGCTTGTTGCCGCTCGCAGCCGGTCGGGCTTTCGGAGCTTGTTGAGGTTTTGCCTTCTTATAGGCGGGGCATCCTCTGAACGACGCAGAGTGGCCAGCTTGGCAATGCAGAAAGCATGCTTTTTCGTCGTCATTTTTGTGGCATGACCTGTCATCGTGAAGGCCACCGCATTTAACACAGCGAAACTAGAGGAAGCAGTAGCGCTGTGTAGCGCCTAACCCTTGACACCTGAAGCACTGCGGTACATCGTTAAACTCTAGTGGGGGCTCAACGGTGACGACCGACCTGCAGATCCTCTTTATCTTGTAAACATCGGTGTTGTTCGCTGCTCGCTGGTTCCAGATTGTCAATAACTATCCCCAGTGGTTTTTTTTATTTCCTATTAATGGGATTGCGCTGGTCTCTCACTGTGGGGTCATGTTTGAGGAGTTCTTTCTTAATTTCTGCCTTATCCGTAGTGTGATGAGTCCCTTGATGACCACCCTATACGCGCTCTCGGTTGGTCTCTCCTTTTGGTTGGAAGGTGCGGTGTCTCTCGTCCTGGGGCACGAACTGCTGATGCAGGGCTGTGTAGGATTCCTTGGCTTCATGACTCGTACATTGTTGTTCCTCGCCTTTTTGTACGAGAAAACCTTCTTGGCGCCCATGAAAGTTGTTATCATTTTTACCAGTGCGGTAATGTTGGTCACGTCTGGGATGTAGATCAGGGGTGGCTGGATGGTTCGGTTTTTTTGGGACTTATGGGTGCAGTTTCCTTAGGAGCAGATCGACGTTCGTCATCAGTATTATCATCGTCATCATCTTCGTCCTCATTGCTCGAGAGAAGGGCAACGAAGTTGTTCGCCAGCTTCTTGTGCAGAGCTGCGCTGGTGCTGGGCGTGTTGTCAGAAACTTCTTTGGCCTCTTTGCTCGTTGTTTTGCGCTTTACCTCTTCAGGCTCAGATCCGCAGGCACGTCTTTACATGTTGAGCGTTCGATCTCGACTGCAGCATATCGTGACACATCGTTTTAGTCTTTAGTCTACAAATTGCTATAAAACCTTTGTAGTAGCGCCATCTATTGACTTTCCCTACTTGTTAGACCATGGATTTTAAAAAAATACATGGTCTATTTTGTTTGTCGAAATGTGCGTAACAGCCAGAAGGAGGCATCTGCGACCCCATAAAGTATATATATTCTTGCTCAGGATCACTAGCCGTGTCGATTAAGCCATGTCTGTCTGTCCGTCTGTATGAACGCTTATATCTCAGAAACTAAAAATCTAGAGCCACCAAATTTGGTGACAAAACTTATGTGAATCATACGCTGTAAAATTTGTTAAAATTTGGGACACGCCTATTTCCGCCCCCGCAAATCGATTAACCGTATAGCAAGCGCAATAAAAAAGCTAGAGTATTCAGTTTTGGTGTGAATGATAACTATTACCACCTAAACGATCGCTGAAAATTTGGTTCTGATCGAATAATGAACATAAAAGTTATTCAACGTTTCATATAGATTTGCACTGCGCCCACTGCAAGCAGGCGAGCAGTGTTTTTTCAAGCAGTGTTTTTTTTTCAACTGCTTGGGATGCTTGGCGTCTAACTAACTTTTTTAAACTGAGTTTTATAATAGTGAGTTTCCCTATTTCTATTGGTAATTTTATAATGATTTGGGTCTGTTTGTTTTACATTTGAATTTGAACGGATTCCCTAGTGTAGCAGTCCTTTTCTATTAATTTCGTAAATGTTATTTTCTTTGTTAAGTTGGGTATCTAAGCAAGGTTGGCCTGCATAGAGAAATATGTGGGCTGGGGTCTGTCCAGTATTATCATTTTTGGTTTTGTGATTGTAAGTGTCAAGTATTATTTCTATTTAACTCAGCTTGCTTCGTTATTGTCGGAATTTTTGATTATTCGAATTGTTTCATTTATTGTTTTATGCAACCTCTCCACATTTGCTATTCCTGTTTTTGCTGTGTTTAGTTGTAATTCGATGTTCTCACTTTCGAGCCATCGTTTTAAGGCTAAGCTGGTAAATGCGCCATCTTTGTCTGCTTTCAATGCTTTAGGTTTTTTCAATTGATTAAATATGCACATAAGGGCATTTTTACATTCTATCTGATCTTTTGTTTTTATACGTTCAAGTGTAGCGAATTTTAAATAAATGTCTATGCAATTCAAATAATGTTTACCTTCAGAAAAATAAATGTCGATGAGGAATTTGTCATGACATTGTTTTGATTTGGGTGTAATTTTCATCGGCATATCTGTGTTACGGTGCTCGGATTTAGACAGATTACAAATATGACATTCATTTATAATGTTTTGAATAAGTAGTTGACTATTAGGGAAATACAAGTATACTTTGGGGTCGCAGATGCCTTCTTCTGCCTGTTACGCACATTTCGACAAGCACAATAGACCATGTATTTTTTTTTAAATTTATGGTCTAAAAATTTGGTTTTTAAATACACTGATCGAAGAATCGACGCTTGCTATAATCAGGCAGCGCTGCCGGTTGGTTTTAATCCCAGAGCGTCCAGCTGAAAATTATATGTTTTGAGAAAAATTTATCCCAAGTTTCATCAAGATAGCTCTAAAACTGAGAGACTAGTTTGCAGGGCAACAGACGGACGGACGGACGGACAGACGGACATGGCTAGTTCGACTTCCCTATTGATGCTGATTAAGAATATATATACTTTATGGGGTCGGAGATGTCTCCTAAGGTGCGTTGCAAACTTCTGGCCAAAATTAATATACCATCTGCAATGGTATAAAAAAAAAGTTTGTGCAAAAGTATGTAACAGGCAGAAGAAGACATGGCAGACCCCATAAAGTATATATATTCCGGCCCAGGATCAACAGCCGAGTCGATTGGGCCATGTCCGTCTGTCTATCTGTCCGTCTATCTGTCTGATTGTCTTCTGTCCGTCTGTCTGTATGAACGTCCAGATCTCAGCTATTACAAAGGCTAGAGACACCAAAATTGACATGATGGTTCCTGTATACCATACGCAGATCAAGTTTATTTAAAATTTGAAGTGCCACGACCACCGCTCACGCAAATCGATAATTTACGAATATTAAGGAAAGTATTACAGTTTCAGACACCAAATTTTGATGGTTTCTATAAATCATGCGCAGATGATGTTTATTTCAAATTTGAGGTACCACGCCCACCGCCCACGCAAATCAATAATTTACGAATATTTAGGAAAGAATTACAGTTACGGACACCAAATTTGGCATGATGGTTCCAATAAAACATGCGCAGATGAAATTTATTTCAAATTTGAGGTGCCACGCACACCGCCCACACAAATCAATAATTTACGAATATTAAGGAAAGTATTTAGGTTACAAATTTCTGCTTTAGAGCACGTAAAGATGCTGATAATATGCACCCATTCCCAAATTACAATCCGATCGGGCAATAAGTACAGAAGTTAAAGAAAACGGTTATCATAGTTCCGTTGCCCGCGTCATTACAGCATATCGTCATGCATCGTTTTAGCCTTTGTATGTTTGTGTGAGAGCGAGTTAGTACTAGTTAGTGCAGCTACGAAGTTGGTCGAATGGTACCTTACGGTCAGGCGCGCTCTACTGTAGCTTTCCTTACTTGATTTTTCTTTTTTTTTTTTAAATTTAAACGATTCTGAATAAAAACTTTACTTACATTTCTTTTTTTTTCGTATTTTTACTGCTCCAGTAGTCTTCCTTCTGTTATTGATTGTCTTCTCAGCGTCCACTCCAATGTCTTCTTTAATGTGCCAAGGTTGGTTAACTCAATCTTCGTTCTCGCTCAAAATATATAAGTGCGTGTGTGTTTTTGGGGTTTTTTTTATTTAATTTTTTTTTTCTATTATTATTATAATAACATAATTATTTTGGTGTCCAGGAGCGAAGGCGTGACTACTACGACAAAAGTCGGAAAGTAGCAGTCTCCTGGTGAGTTTGTTCCAAGCGGAGTTCCGCCAGGAGATCCGTTTTATTTTGACCCTGCATCCACCTTCGAACCCAACCCCGTCAGCGCCCACAGGTAGGGCGCAGCGCGCAAAAGGCGCCGTTCGAGCAGCAGCGTTCGAGCAGCAGCGTTTGAGCAGCAGCGTTCGAGCAGCAGCGTTTGAGCAGCAGCGTTTGAGCAGCAGCGTTTAAGCAGCAGCGGAGAGCAGGAGCGCAGCGCGCAAGCATTGCGCACCGCCGCAACAGCGAGCGGCCGCCACAGCACGGCGCGCCGCAGATACCCGACCCTTTAGATTAATTTAGTTTATAATTATGATTTAAGCAAATTTATTTATTCTTATGTGTTAGACGTTATTAGGTTTGTGTAGGTTTTGTGTAGGCAGCTTGTATAATAAGTAATGTGAATTAAATGAGTGATTGTAACGTGGAATCAAAGATGAGTTGCTAAGAATTGTCATTTAGGGAGATGGGGCGGTCGTAGCGGGCCAGGATCGGACGAATCGGCTAGGGTGATGCTCCGAAACCGCGAGCAGGAACATCACATGGTAGGGTGGGTGCGCGGTGACCAATTTCGGTCACCAAACGTTGTTGTTGTTGGTTAACGTAGAATGTAATTGTTGTAGTTGTTGTGTGTGAGGCGTGATAAGTATCGAAATTCATCGGCATTTTGGTGCGGGCTCAAGGGCAGCGGGAAACCCCCCCTTGTGCAGCTGAGCTAGCCGGCACAGCCCTGGAGAAAGCAGTCCGTAACAAAATGTCCCCCAAATAAAGAAAAAACGGTAGAAATAAAGCGTCCGTATTGAGAGTCAATACGGCGATTAATTTCTACCAGCCGATGAATGGAGATACTTAGATGCCTCGCAGGAGGTGTTTGGAATGTGGAGGCATGTGTCCGGGCAAGGCGCGAGTCATGTTCTACCATGTAGGTGAGAACATTGTGCAGCGTACTTGCACTGGGCCATGTCCAACATCCAAGTGTGTATACATGTAACTTTGTTATTTGTTTTGTTTGTGTTTAACGTAGTAGATCGTCTGTTTTCGCTGGGCATCTGTGTTCTTTAGTTCGGCCAATGGGGCTGAATAAGGATAGGTGACCCGTAAATGCCTAGGGCTAAACGCGATGCACCTCCTCGCGGGCTAAAGGGATGCACACTCAGTGAAAACGGATCCGATCGAACACCAGCCGCGTCCTTAACTGGCAACTGTCAACTACAGTTAGACCAGTTGACGAACGACAAGAGTGTTTTGTTTGTCACAGCAACGACATTAAGCGCAGAGTCGATCAGAGTCCACCGGCAGCGAAGTCGTTTCATCTCCCTTCCTTTGTTGTTTTGTGTAAAAATTTTGGTATAAAAAAAAAGGGTCCTAAATAGTAATAGTCTAATAGTTTACCATGGCTGAGGACAAAAAGGTTGTTGGTGGTCCTTACCTGAGGTCAATGGGTTCAGTACCAGAGACACAGGATGTGACATGGTCCACTGATGGAGAGGCCGCAGCCGGTTTCCAGATGTCGTTGGGAAGAGGAGGACTGCTGCGGACGCCTAAGAGCCGGGTCCAAGTTTATCCACGGCCAGGAGACGAGGAGAAGGACACACGTCCGGAGGAGCCACATATGCAGCCGGAAGCGGGTCTACAGAACATTAAATTGGACTCAACAGAGAGCTCTGCGGTAAATGCAGCTATTGCGCAAGCGGCGCAAACATACCGGCAATCCGTCGAAAGTGAGATAGGGCAGACAGTAAAGCAGGAGCTACGCCAGGGCTTCCTCGAGCTCATGAAGTTGATGAACGATGTCCTGAGACCAGCTGGGGCCGAGTTAAAGCCAAGGTGCAGCGCTGCAGTCGACCAGGATGTTGGAGTCGAGACCCACGTGCCCCGCGGCGCCGTTTCCAAGACTATCACCCAACCAGAACAGCGACCTCCGATGCCGCCACCCAGGATGCCGCCGAAGGAGTGGCCGGAAGACAGCAGCAGCCCGGACATGGGTCCAAGGCTTCCACCTGGCAGATGGCGCGGTCCGTTCCAACAAGGGCGAGAAGCAGCTCGCATGCCTGCCGACGAGTCAGGTTACGCCAATAGTCCGCAATCGACGCAGCACACCCGAGTGGAGCGATGGGGCTTGTCCTTCGACAGCGAGGACAGGTTCAACTCTGTCGAAGATTTCATCTTCCGGATCGAATTCCTCCAGAGGCAGTCCCGGTGTCCATGGGCGGAGGTATTGCGCTCCTTCCACGTGCTCCTAACTGGACGAGCGAGGGAGTGGTATTGGATCCACGTTAGGCACTCCACCCTCGACAATTGGATGCAACTGCGTCAGGCCCTCCTCGACCGTTTCCGCAGCTACCAGACAGAGCACGACAGGATGCATGAGTTGCTGCAGCGGGAACAGCAGGTCGGAGAAACCGTGGAGGACTACCGGCAGCGTTTTCGGCTCCCACGAGGCTTCGCGTCCACGAGGTGGTTGGCCCGGAACCTGAGGAACCACCGGATCAAGTGGAGGAACTGCGCAAGTGGCCTCAGAAAGCTCCAGACAGGCCAGGGTGCTGGAACTGCGGAGCAGCAGGACACCTTTTCCGCGACTGCGACTCTGCATCCCGAAGATTATTCTGCTATCGGTGCGGTAGACCAGATACCGTTTTTCCGAAGTGCCCGGATTGCGCGGGAAACGCACGGCTGGGCGTGATGAGGACGGGAAACACGCGCCCGTAAATGAGTCCCGCCAAGAGGAGACTCCATTTACCTTAAGAATAAAAGATAAGATAGAAAATAAAATTACAGAGATTAAAAAAATACAACCAGATGGGAAACGTACGCTGCTAACTTTTGAAGAGAGGATGCGCCGGTATCTGGAAGCCAGAAGACGAATCTTCGAGGAGCATCAGGTGGCGGGCATGAGGCTCATATCCCGAAAAATCCAAAAGGCGAGACAACGGTTCAAGCGGCGACGAAGAAGGCGTAGAGAGGTAGCGGCGGCCGTGATGCGTAGCCACGACAAAGATCCCAGGCCATACGCTCAGCATAAATGGCGAGAGAGTGTGGGGACTGCTGGACACCGGAGCATCCGTGAGCCTGCTTGGTCGTGGCAGTCGCGAGCTGTTGGACCGGTTGCAAGTACCGATGATCCGCTATTTCTCGCAAGTACGCACTGCCGCAGGAGAAGATCGATCGATCATTGAACGCGTGGAGCTGCCTGTGGAATATGGGCAAAAGGTAAAAACCCGTAATTTTTTTGTTTGTCCATATTTGGAACAAACCGTCTACCTCGGAGTCGACTTCTGGCAGATGTTTCAGCTGGCTCCAGAAGTCATCGGTAAAGGTGCCTTACCGAACCAGGATCGTCAGGCGGCGGAACTGCAGGCGCATCGAATGGCGCACTACACCGATGATAGCATCGACGAGGAGAACACAGTTCCTGAAAAATGAAAATTGTCGGCGGAACAGGAAGAACGGCTGGGGCAGGTACAGCGTGAGTTTCTCACCTTTGAGCAGCATGGCCTCGGCAGGACCAGTGTCGATGTCCACACGATCGAGCTCGTCGAAGGAGCAAAAATCTTCAAAGACCGACCGTATCCGATGTCACCAGCAAGGGAAGCGGTGATTGAGGAAGAAGTAGATAAGATGCTAGCGCTCGGAGTCATCGAGGAAAGCAAGAGCCCCTGGAGCAATCGGATGACAGTCGTGGCGAAGCCTGGGAAGAATCGACTTTGCTTAGATGCACGGAAGTCAAATGCCTAACGATAAAAGACGCTTACCCGCTACCTAGCGTCGAGGGGATCCTTTCCAGGCTGGACCAGACGGTGTACATCTCCAGCGTCGACCTCAAATTCGCCTTTTGGCAAATTGAGTTGGAGGAGAAATCCAGGGCATACACGGCTTTCACTGTCCCAGGCCGGCCTCTATACCAGTTCCGCGTCATGCCCTTCGGACTCTGCAATGCGGCGCAACGACTGGTGAGGCTGATGGACAAGGTGATTCCCGCGGAGATCAGGTCCAACGTCTTCGTTTACCTCGACGACTTGCTTATCCTCGCGCCGGACTTCAAAACGCACCTCAAATACTTGACCCGAGTAGCACAGTGCCTAAAGGAAGCAGGATTGACGATTGGTTTAAAAAAAACGACTTTCTGCTTCAAAAACTTAATTGTGGGCGGAGGTCTCCTCCAGATGGACCCAGGCAGAGTCGCGGCAATTGAACTGGTTCCAAATCCAAAGTCAGTGAAGGAGGTCAGAGCGTATCTGGGGATGGCTGGCTGGTACCGTCGGTTCATAAAAGACTTTGCCACACTGGCGACACCGTTGACAGAGGCGCTAAAAAAGACGAACAAGAAGTTTGTATTAAGTTCGGAAGCAGAAAGGGCTGTGTTACGCCTCAAGGAAGCCCTCACAACCGCACCTGTGTTGGTCCACGCAGATTTCAAGCGACACTTCTACGTGCAATGCGATGCATCAAACGTGGGAGTTGGAGCAGTGCTATTTCAGCGTGACGGGGAAGGACAGGAACGGCCGATCGCTTTCTTCTCAGCGAAAATGAACATACACCAGGTAAATTACACCGTCACCGAGAAGGAGTGCCTGGCAGCCATCCTAGCCATACGGAAGTTCAGGCCGTATATTGAGGGGATGGCGTTCACCTGCATAACCGACCACGCCAGCTTGAAGTGGCTCATGTCGATGAAGGACCTCTCCGGCAGACTAGCAAGGTGGTCACTACAGCTGCAGGGATTCCACTTTTCCATCGAGCACCGCAAAGGCAGTGAAAACGTAGTGGCGGATACGTTGTCGCGTAACGTAGAGGATGTCTTTATAAATCCCACCGATCTGCTGGGTTTCGAGACGACGGCCTTTGAGGAGGAAGACTATGTGGAGTTGATGCGTGAGGCAGAACAAAACAAATCACACTTACCCGACCTGATGGTGGAGAATGGCCTTGTCTACAAGCGGACCACCCAGCAGCATGTAAGCGAGGCAGTGGAGAGCTCTAAGTGAAAACTCTGGATTCCAGGTGCTCTGACTGTTGCGCTTATCGCGCGAGCACACGCCGAGCCAACCGCAGCCCATGGAGGACAGGCGAAGACTCTGGAGGTCCTGCGTCGCCTATATTATTGGCCCGGAATGGCCATACAGGTTCGCGACTTTGTGCGCAACTGCGAAATCTGCAAGGAGACGAAGGCACCGAATCATCGCATGCAGATGGGCATTGGCGAAAAGGTGGACACCGAGAGGCCGTTCCAGAAGTTGTATATTGACTTCCTCGGCAAATACCCGCGGTCAAGGAGAGGACACGCCTATATTTTCATTGTGGTCGACCACTTCTCAAAATACACGTTCTTGAAGGCGATGCGAGAGGCGTCCGCTGCCGCGGTCCTTGAGTTCCTGGTGCATGAAGTGTTCTTCAAGTTCGGAGTGCCAGAGGTGCTACACTCCGACAATGGGAAACAATTTACCTCTATAGTGTATGAGGAATTGATGAAGAACTTCGGTATCAAGCACGTCAGGACACCAATATACTCACCATCCAGTAACGCGGTCGAACGGGTGAACCGCAGCGTACTGTCGGCGGTCCGAAGTTACCTCGAAGGAGAACACAGGGAGTGGGATGCGCATCTACCGGAAATAGAGGTCGCAATCCGGAACTCTATACACACGGCCACCGGACAAACACCGTTCTTCACCGTTTTCGGCCAGCACCTGTATCTAAATGTGGCGTGCTACAAGCTGGCCCGAAAACTAGGGTCTCTGTGTGACCATGAGGTGGATGGCATGAGTACGAAGGATAGGCTGGCGATAATACATGCCAAGGTGCGCGATAAACTCGACCAGTCGTACGAGGTGAGCCGACAGCGCTACGACCAAAAGGCCAGAAACTTCCGCGCAGTGCCCGGCCAAGAAGTTTACCGCCGAAACTTTGTGTTGAGTGACTTCTCAAGGAACTTCAATGCAAAGTTCGCCAGAAAATTCCTGAGGGCCAGAGTAGTGCAGGCAGTCGGAAACAACGCCTATCTGCTGGAAGATCTACAAGGACGACGGCTGGGAGTTTATCACGCCAAAGACATCCGCACCTAAACTGTGGCTGGCGACGAAGCGTCTGGAATGAAGCACGAACACACCAACAACAACAAAACACATGAAACGTGTGTAATACTTACCGACGCCAGGGTGCAGCAGAAATTTGCCCGGCTTTTGGATCGTGGGCCCCGCGTTGGCGCCTGACAGACTGTGCATCATCGTCTGTGCCGGCCGCGGCCAGGGAGAACCAATAGATGTAAAAAATGCCCCAATTATTTCGTCCGTCTGCCGGATCAGCGGCGTCCCTCGAAATATTGGGTGCTGTTGCATTTTGCGTAAACAGCTGTTTATTTCGATATGAAAACTATCGGAAGCGACAGCTGCCCTGGTATTGGGACATCTGCCGACAGAGTAAGCAGTGCAAACCAGTGGTGGCAGGGTTAGCGGGAAGAAATGGCCTTGAGAGAGATCCTCTCTTAAGCGAATTCGGTCAGCGGCCCGCTCACCGTTAGGGAGAACCGCTGTTTGGCTTGTCGGTTAGATGCCCGAGGGCCCAAGTTTGTGACCGCCAACGGTTTTATTTTTGGGCCTCAGTCATAAAAAGTAATTGCGATAAGCGGGCGAGGATTTTGAGCTGCGCTCAAAATATATAAGTGCGTGTGTGTTTTTGGGGTTTTTTTTATTAATTTTTTTTTCTATTATTATTATAATAACATAATTATTTTGGTGTCCAGGAGCGAAGGCGTGACTACTACGACAAAAGTCGGAAAGTAGCAGTCTCCTGGTAAGTTTGCGGAGAGTTCCGCCAGGAGATCCGTTTTATTTTGACCCTGCATCCACCTTCGAACCCAACCCCGTCAGCGCCCACAGGTAGGGCGCAGCGCGCAAAAGGCGCCGTTCGAGCAGCAGCGTTCGAGCAGCAGCGTTTGAGCAGCAGCGTTCGAGCAGCAGCGTTTGAGCAGCAGCGTTTGAGCAGCAGCGTTTAAGCAGCAGCGGAGAGCAGGAGCGCAGCGCGCAAGCATTGCGCACCGCCGCCACAGCGAGCGGCCGCCACAGCACGGCGCGCCGCAGATACCCGACCCTTTAGATTAATTTAGTTTATATGATTTAAATTATGATTTATGATTTATGATTTAAGCAAATTTATTTATTCTTATGTGTTAGACATTATTAGGTTTGTGTAAATTTTGTGTAGGCAGCTTGTATAATAAGTAATGTGAATTAAATGAGTGATTGTAACGTGGAATCAAAGATGAGTTGCTAAGAATTGTCATTTAGGGAGATGGGGCGGTCGTAGCGGGCCAGGATCGGACGAATCGGCTAGAGTGATGCTCCGAAACCGCGAGCAGGAACATCACATGGTAGGGTGGGTGCGCGGTGACCAATTTCGGTCACCAAACGTTGTTGTTGTTGGTTAACGTAGAATGTAATTGTTGTAGTTGTTGTGTGTAAGGCGTGATAAGTATCGAAATTCATCGGCATTTTGGTGCGGGCTCAAGGGCAGCGGGAAACCCCCCCTTGTGCAGCTGAGCTAGCCGGCAAAGCCCTGGAGAAAGCAGTTCGTAACAAACTGTTATTGGTAAACGTGTTTTTCAAAGAAAAATAATAAACAACACATATAATTTTCAGTAAGACGCCAAGCAATCCAAGCAGTTGGAAAAAACACTGCTTGGAAAAAACACTGCTTGATTGGTTGCAGTGGGCGCAGTGCAAATCTATATGAAACGTTGAATAACTTTTATGTTCATTATCCGATCGGAACCAAATTTTCATCGATCGTTTAGGTGGTAATAGTTATCATTCACACCAAAACTGAATACTTTAGCTTGCGCTTGCTATACGGTTTATCGATTTGCGGGGGCGGAAGTAGGCGTGTCCCAAATTTTAATACAAATTTTACAGCGTATGATTCACATAAGTGTTGTCACCAAATTTTTTGGCTCTAGCTTTTTTAGTTTCTGAGATATAGGCGTTCATACAGACGGACAGACAGACATGGCTTAATCGACTCGGCTAGTGATCCTGAGCAAGAATATATATACTTTATGGGGTCGCAGATGCCTCCTTCTAACTGTTACGCACATTTCGACAAACACAATAGACCATGTATTTGTTTAAAATCCATGGTCTAAAAATTACAATCCGATCGAACAATAACCACAGATGATATTCATCTAAACATTTCCCATAGTTACTTTGCTTGCGCCTTTGCAGCATATCGTGACGTCATCGTCACGATGCTTTTTTTCAGCCGTAGCGTGTGTACAGCTGATTGCTATGTTTTTACATGTAGACGGCGCTATTCAAAGATAGATCTAGTTTATACAATAGGTGGCGGATGAACTTGTGCAGAGTTTTTTGATGAAATTAGATGTGTAATGATTTGTTTCGAAACTGCGCGAATGCTATCTTACTATCGGGCGCGCTCGACTGTAGCTTTTCTTTTTTTTGTTGTATCGTTCTTTTTATTTATTTGAAATCTGTCCAAACGGACATTAATTAAATGGTTGGGGACATGAACTTAAGAGATTACATAGAATGTAGTTGGGTGAGAATTTTGTTTGATACGCTTGCCGCGCCCCACAGCTGTATCTCAAAAGTCAATATTGGCTTGAAATTTTTTTTGTAGAGGAGCTGTTTAAGGTTTTCTCTCAGTTTGGATCTTTTCCCGATTAGCCAGTGAAATTGCCTAAAACGTAGGTCGGCCTGGCCGTGCTTGGTGATCAGGGCGACTTGTGAGCCTGCGGTCTACGGTCAGCTCTAGGTATTTGGGTGTACTTATGGATGGAATCGTTTCCAAATGACTGGGGGGCAATCTCCTATGCGCAGTGAGACGGTCGTGTGGGAGGATTTCTCAGTGTTTACTGCGATATTCAATGCTTACTGGAGATCTGTGGCAGAGGCTAGAAAGGCGGTGTCATCGGCATATGTGGCTACTGTAAGGTTCCGTGAGGAACTTTGTGTATAGAGGATTGGTCTAAGAATACTGCTTTGTGGTACTCTGGCTCTTATGAGCCTAGGCGTGCTGGTTGTTAATCCGCATCTCACTTGAAATTCTCTTCCCTCTGTATAAGATTTAAGGAAGGCTTAGTGGGATCTTGGAAGGTGGGACTTGATTTTGAAAAGGAGTCCAGGGTGCCAAATTCTGTCAAACGCCTGTTTGATTTCCAGCATTACGGCGCAGCAGTATTTCAAAGGTCGCCAGTATGCGCTCAGCATGCCGTTGGCATTGCTCAGGTGTTCCGTGGGAGCGTCTGAAGCCAGACTGGTGATCAGGGATCAGACCGGCATCTTCCAGTACTGGCAATACCCTACGCAAAAATACTCTTTCAAGTATTTTGAAGAGGACAGCAGACTAGTCGGATGATAAACTTCGGGCTTTCCAGGCTTGAGAAGTAGGATTACTTTGGCGCGTTTCCACTGTCTCGAGAAGTACCCTAGCCGGAAGCAGCTGTTGAATATATTGGCCAACATCTGGGAGCATAGTAGGGGCAACCTTTTTTAATGCTGATGCATCGCTACGGTCAGGGCTTGGTGGATTGCCATTTTTCGTCGTCATTTTTGTGGCATGACCTGTCGTCGTGAAGGCAACCGCATTTAACAAAGCGAAACTAGAGGAAGCAGTAGCGCTGTGTAGCGCCTAACCCCTGACACCTGAAGCACTGCGGTACATCGTTAAACTCTAGTGGGAGCTCAACGGTGACGACCGACCTGCAGATCCTCTTTATCTTGTAAACATCGATGTTGTTGCTCGCTGGTTCCAGATTGTCAAAAAATATCCCCAGTGGTTTTTTTTATTTCCTATTAATGGGATTGCGCTGGTCTCTCACTATGGGGTCATGTTTGAGGAGTTCTTTCTTAATTTCTGCCTTTTTCGTAGTGTGATGAGTCCCATGATGACCACCCTATACGCTCTATCGGTTGGTCTCTCTTTTTGGTTGGAAGGTGCGGTGTCTCTCGTCCTGGGGCACGAACTGCTGATGCAGGGCTGTGTAGGATTCCTTGGCTTCATGACTCGTACATTGTTGTTCCTCGCCTTTTTGTACGAGAAATCCTTCTTGGCGCCCATGAAAGTTGTTATCATTTTTACCAGTGCGGTAATGTTGGTCACGTCTGGGATGTAGATCAGGGGTGGCTGGATGGTTCGGTTTTTTTGGGACTTATGGGTGCAGTTTCCTTAGGAGCAGATCGACGTTCGTCATCAGTATTATCATCGTCATCATCTTCGTCCTCATTGCTCGAGAGAAGGGCAACGAAGTTGTTCGCCAGCTTCTTGTGCAGAGCTGCGCTGGTGCTGGGCGTGTTGTCAGAAACTTCTTTGGCCTCTTTGCTCGTTGTTTTGCGCTTTACCTCTTCAGGCTCAGATCCGCAGGCACGTCTTTACATGTTGAGCGTTCGATCTCGACTGCAGCATATCGTGACACATCGTTTTAGTCTTTAGTCTACAAATTGCTATAAAACCTTTGTAGTAGCGCCATCTATTGACTTTCCCTACTTGTTAGACCATGGATTTTAAAAAAATACATGGTCTATTTTGTTTGTCGAAATGTGCGTAACAGCCAGAAGGAGGCATCTGCGACCCCATAAAGTATATATATTCTTGCTCAGGATCACTAGCCGTGTCGATTAAGCCATGTCTGTCTGTCCGTCTGTATGAACGCTTATATCTCAGAAACTAAAAAATCTAGAGCCACCAAATTTGGTGACAAAACTTATGTGAATCATACGCTGTAAAATTTGTTAAAATTTGGGACACGCCTATTTCCGCCCCCGCAAATCGATTAACCGTATAGCAAGCGCAATAAAAAAGCTAGAGTATTCAGTTTTGGTGTGAATGATAACTATTACCACCTAAACGATCGCTGAAAATTTGGTTCTGATCGAATAATGAACATAAAAGTTATTCAACGTTTCATATAGATTTGCACTGCGCCCACTGCAAGCAGGCGAGCAGTGTTTTTTCAAGCAGTGTTTTTTTTTTCAACTGCTTGGGATGCTTGGCGTCTAACTAACTTTTTTAAACTGAGTTTTATAATAGTGAGTTTCCCTATTTCTATTGGTAATTTTATAATGATTTGGGTCTGTTTGTTTTACATTTGAATTTGAACGGATTCCCTAGTGTAGCAGTCCTTTTCTATTAATTTCGTAAATGTTATTTTCTTTGTTAAGTTGGGTATCTAAGCAAGGTTGGCCTGCATAGAGAAATATGTGGGTTGGGGTCTGTCCAGTATTATCATTTTTGGTTTTGTGATTGTAAGTGTCAAGTATTATTTCTATTTAACTCAGCTTTGCTTCGTTATTGTCGGAATTTTTGATTATTCGAATTGTTTCATTTATTGTTTTATGCAACCTCTCCACATTTGCTATTCCTGTTTTTGCTGTGTTTAGTTGTAATTCGATGTTCTCACTTTCGAGCCATCGTTTTAAGGCTAAGCTGGTAAATGCGCCATCTTTGTCTGCTTTCAATGCTTTAGGTTTTTTCAATTGATTAAATATGCACATAAGGGCATTTTTACATTCTATCTGATCTTTTGTTTTTATACGTTCAAGTGTAGCGAATTTTAAATAAATGTCTATGCAATTCAAATAATGTTTACCTTCAGAAAAATAAATGTCGATGAGGAATTTGTCATGACATTGTTTTGATTTGGGTGTAATTTTCATCGGCATATCTGTGTTACGGTGCTCGGATTTAGACAGATTGCAAATATGACATTCATTTATAATGTTTTGAATAAGTAGTTGACTATTAGGGAAATACAAGTATACTTTGGGGTCGCAGATGCCTTCTTCTGCCTGTTACGCACATTTCGACAAGCACAATAGACCATGTATTTTTTTTAAATTTATGGTCTAAAAATTTGGTTTTTAAATACACTGATCGAAGAATCGACGCTTGCTATAATCAGGCAGCGCTGCCGGTTGGTTTTAATCTCAGAGCGTCCAGCTGAAAATTATATGTTTTGAGAAAAATTTATCCCAAGTTTCATCAAGATAGCTCTAAAACTGAGAGACTAGTTTGCATGGCAACAGACGGACGGACATACGGACAGACGGACATGGCTAGTTCGACTCCCCTATTGATGCTGATTAAGAATATATATACTTTATGGGGTCGGAGATGTCTCCTAAGGTGCGTTGCAAACTTTTGGCCAAATTTAATATACCATCTGCAATGGTATAAAAAAAAAGTTTGTGCAAAAGTATGTAACAGGCAGAAGAAGACATGGCAGACCCCATAAAGTATATATATTCCGGCCCAGGATCAACAGCCGAGTCGATTGGGCCATGTCCGTCTGTCTATCTGTCCGTCTATCTGTCTGACTGTCTTCTGTCCGTCTGTCTGTATGAACGTCCAGATCTCAGCTATTACAAAGGCTAGAGACACCAAAATTGACATGATGGTTCCTGTATACCATACGCAGATCAAGTTTATTTAAAATTTGAAGTGCCACGACCACCGCCCACGCAAATCGATAATTTACGAATATTTAGGAAAGAATTACAGTTACGGACACCTAATTTGGCATGATGGTTGCTATAAATCATGCGTAGATGAAGTTTTTTCAAATTTGGGGTGCCACGCTCACCGCCCTTGCGATAATTCACGAATATTAAGGAAAGTATTTAGGTTACAGATTTCTGCTTTAGACTCGTAAAGATGCTGGTAATATGCACCCAATTCTAAAATTACAATCCGATCGGGCAAGAGAGCTCATGTGAATGATCTTCCTTCTTGAATCAGGGGTTGTTTGTTCTTGGTTTAGAGATGTTCCTTTGACACTTCGGTGGGCTTTCTTCTTTACACCGGGGGTCTTCTTTTCTTAATTGCCGTTGTTTTAATTTAAATGTTTGTACTTTTTCAGTTTTTGCAGTTGCTGGTGCTGTGTACCAAAATGGTTTTTGTCAATTTGGTATCATCAGGACACTGTATTTTATTAGATTAGCACTTTGAGGTTCCCTTTTTTTCTTACAGTGTCCACACCACTGTTTAAATTGTTTTACACTTTGAGATTCCCTTTTAATTTCATTCAGGTGCTCTTTATTATGTTAATGTATGTGTTGACAACACGGTTTAAATGGTTTAACGTTGCATAGTTATTAGAGAGTTTTTTCTTTTGAGAGTATTCGCCACTTTCCTTCAATATGCCGGATCAAGTTCACTCGCGACACTTTGATATTGTGGGATTTAAAATGCTTCGTAAAGTTTTCGTTTAAAACTTAGCGCGAGCCCCACGCTTGGCCGCCAATTAACCAACTTGTGAACGCGTGATGGAAAAAAATTTATTTTATGTAGGAAGAACTACTTCCTTCTTTTTTGAATGCAAAACTAAGACTAATTGTACAAAGATCTTCTTAAGCTTTAAATAGCTAAATTCATGTCAAAGCTTACATCTCGTGAGAAATTAATGACACGCTTGGGCGAACGGGGATTTGTTTACAAACGAATGTGAGAACGCAGATCACGAGAACGTTGCTTCGCTCTTGATCGAGAATTTTGCTGACGCTTGAACAGTTTCACTTGGGATGGAAGATAAGTGAGCAAGAGATCAACTTGCGTCTTGCAGCTGCGCAGTTTATTAAACCTTTCTTGGAAATGTTTGTTCTTTTTGTTGGGAAGGAGAGGGAGGGATGACGAATGCCGAGAAGAGCGGTTCATGACCGCGAAAGCGAAAAACGGTTGCCAGGTGACTATGAAAATTGTTTATAATTTCAATAGTGTATTCACTACTAGAGGAAGTAAGGGCGATAACTTGCATGCGTACGTATGTATTAATACACGTAAGTTGAAAAATTTATGTACACTTGCGGCCAGTTGATGGTGTGGGATGGGAAGTTTATTTAATTGACATTAATATGTTTATGAAGTTGTGATTAAAATTAAATTAAAATTAAATTAAATTAAAAGACATCTCCGACCACATAAAGTATATATATTCTGGCTCAGGATCAACAGCCGAGTCGATATAGCCATGTCCATCTGTCCGTAGAAACACCTAGTTCTCAGTTATTATAAGAGCTAGGACTACCAAATTTGGTGACAATACGTGTTATTGTTGCACGCTGATCAAGTTTATTTTGAATTATGACCACGCCCCCTTCCGCCACGGAAATCCAAAAAATGGATTACAGGCGCAATTTTTTATTGTTTTTTTCGGTTTATACAATCATAATTCCAAGAGAAATGATCTGAAAATGTTGTAACGATCGAATAATAAACATAGGAGTTATTCAACTCTACGTTTTCTATAGCTGTATGCAGCGCTGCTAGCAGCATGCTGCCGAATAGGGCGTACATGTACGGAGTTAAAATGGGATAAGTGGTGGACTGCAACACGTACAGTACTATAACGCATTTACGGCCTCGAGCCCGCGTCAAAAATTAAATTTTTAAATTTGTTTTTTTTTATCATTTGTGTATGCAAAAATTTGTCGAGCACTCTCTACTGAAGCTCTACTCTACTGAAACCGAGTCGATTAAGCCATGTTCGTCTGCTAGAGACATTATATTTGGAGTTTATTTCAAATTTGAGGTTCCACGCCCATCGCCTCTGAAAATTTATTAATAAATTTTTGAGGTTGCTCTGTGACGAAAGTATTTAAGCTTTAACTTTTAGCTTAAGCATACACTTAGAAATATACTATATGCATATATATTCCAAATTTCAAGCAGATTACATTATCAACACAAAAGTTATTCAATTAAACGTTTTCCGAAACGCTTGCGTCTTTGCAGAATATCATGACGTTATTGTCGCGAAGCTTTGATTCAGCAGCCGTAGCGTGTGTAGATTCAGCCGTAGCATTTATAAAGCTAATTGCTATGACATCTTCATATGTAGATGGCGCTATTTAAAGATATATCTAAATTAGACAATTGTTGGCAGATGAAATTGTGCAGAGGAAATAAAAGTGCGATAGTTTGGTTCGGAACTGGGCGAATGGTATCTTACTGTCGGTTGAGCTCGACTGTAGCTTTCCTTACTTGTTGATTTTCAAATTTTTAGTTAAGCAGTATTTAGAAATCTAATCAGTTTCTTTAAGTTAGTAATTAAGGGATCTTTTAGGGAAAAGGATGGGGGTTGTGAAGCAAAGATGCGTTTCCTGACTCTGTCTTATTCTCAACATGAGTCTAACAGATGGACCACATTCAAATTTTTACCACAATGTTGGCATGGTGGACGATAGGTTCCCTTTAGAAGATGCGCATGCGTTAGTTGCGTATGACCAATCCGTAGGCGAGTGAAAATACTGCCAGAGCGCCTTTTAAAGGTATCCGGGTAGTGCAAAATTCCTGCAAGTTGGGTTAATTGCAGTACGATCACATTGTTCAAGTCGATTTTCGGTTGCGTGTGTTGGGATTAGGTTTCTCATGTCCTTAGTGTCGGTTAGCATGAACAGGTTAGTGGGTGCAAAACACATTTGTTTGGCAGCTGCATTGGCGTTTTTAGATTTGGCAGGAAGTTTTCGGATCTCACAGATTGTGGGGTCCCTATGGACCCCGTTAAGGTAGGTGATAAGGTGGCAAGCTTTTAATATTGCAAGTGCTTCAGCGATGAATATAGAGTTGAGGTCTTGAAGCAGGCCTCCGGTAACCGATACAGTCAACTACAGAAAAAGAAGTTATCCATGTTTCCGTTTTCCGTACTTCCACTGCTTTCGCCTGTGTTGCGCGTCGTGACTTCATGGTCACGATGCTTCGTTTCAGCGGTAGCATGTGTAAAGCTATGCAGTTTTCACATGTAGATGGCGATATACAAATATAGATCTAATTTAAACAATAGGTGGCGGATAAACTTGTGCAGCGTTTTTTTATGGAATTAAATGTGTGATCAATTGTTTTAAAACTGGGCGAATGGTATCTTACTCTCGGGCGCGCTCGACTGTAGCTTTCTTTACTTGTTTTTTTAGACAATTTTTAAAAAAAATACATGGTCTATTGTGTTTGTCGAAATGTGCGTAACAGGTAGAAGGAGGCTTCTGCGACCCCATAAAGTATATATATTCTTGCTCAGGATCACTAGCCGAGTCGACTAAGCCATGTCTGTCTGTCCGTCTGTATGAACGCCTATATCTCAGAAACTAAAAAAGCTAGAGCCACCAAATTTGGTGACAACACTTACGTGAATCATACGCTGTAAAATTTTTATTAAAACTTGGGCCACGCCTACTTCCGCCCCCGCAAATCGAAAAACCGTATTGCAAGCGCCTATATCTCGGAAACTAAAGAAGCTAGAGCCACCAAATTTGGTGACAACACTTATGTGAATCATACGCTGTAAAATTTGTATTAAAATTTGGGACACGCCTACTTCCGCCCCCGCAAATCGATAAACCGTATAGCAAGCGCAATAATAAAGCTAAAGTGTTCAGTTTTAGTGTGAATGATAACTATCACCACCTAAACGATCGCTGAAAATTTGGTTCCGATCGGAAATTTAACATAAAAGTTATTCAACGTTTCATATAGATTTGCACTGCGCCCACTGCAAGCAAGCAAGCAATGTTTTTTTCCAACTGCTTGGATTGCTTGGCGTCTAACTGAAAATTATATGTGTTGTTTATTATATTTCTTTAAAAAACACGTTTAATAACAGTTTTTGCAATCTGATTTTTTCAAAATCTTAAAAAATCCATGGTTTTATACAGTCAAATCTTGACTGTAGCCGTTCTTACTTGTTTTTATTCAACAAATTAAATTAAGAACTAAATTCTATACTTAATGCAAGCTTAACAAGTAAAGTAAGCTACAGTCGAGCGCATCCGACAGTAAGATACCATTCGCCCAGTTTCGAAACAAATTTAATTCCATCAAAAAATTTTGCACAAGTTTATCCGCCACCTATTGTTTAAATTAGATATATCTTTGAATAGCGCCATCTACATGTGAGCACATCAAATCAATCAGCTGTATACACGCTACGGCTGAAACAAAGCATCGTGACGATGACGTCACGACGCGCAGCACAGGCGCAAGCAGTGGAAGTACGGAAAACGGAAACATGGACCGTTGAAAGTGGTCAAAAATGGTATACTAAGTTTGTGCAAATGAAGGCGTGGCAGACCCTACAAAGTATATATATTCTTTCTCAGGATCACTAGCCGAGTCGATTAAGCCATGTCCGTCTGCTAGAGACATTATATTTGGAGTTTATTTCAAATTTGAGGTTCCACGCCCATCGCCTCTGAAAATTTATTAATAAATTTTTGAAGTTGCTCTGTGACGAAAGTGTTTAAGCTTTAACTTTTAGCTTAAGCATACACTTAGAAATATACTATATGCATATATATTCCAAATTTCAAGCAGATTACATTATCAACACAAAAGTTATTCAATTAAACGTTTTCCGAAACGCTTGCGTCTTTGCAGAATATCATGACGTTATTGTCGCGAAGCTTTTATTCAGCAGCCGTAGCGTGTGTAGATTCAGCCGTAGCATTAAAAAAGCTAATTGCTATGACGTCTTCATATGTAGATGGCGCTATTTAAAGATATATCTAAATTAGACAATTGTTGGCAGATGAAATTGTGCAGAGGAAATAAAAGTGCGATAGTTTGGTTCGGAACTGGGCGAATGGTATCTTACTGTCGGTTGAGCTCGACTGTAGCTTTCCTTACTTGTTGATTTTCAAATTTTTAGTTTAGCAGTATTAAGAAATTTAATCAGTTTCTTTAAGTTAGTAATTAAGGGATCTTTTAGGGAAAAGGATGAGGGTTGTGAAGCAAAGATGCGTTTCCTGACTCTGTCTTATTCTCAACATGAGTCTAACAGATGGACCACATTCAAATTTTTACCACAATGTTGGCATGGTGGACGATAGGTTCCCTTTAGAAGATGCGCATGCGTTAGTTGCGTATGACCAATCCGTAGGCGAGTGAAAATACTGCCAGAGCGCCTTTTAAAGGTATCCGGGTAGTGCAAATTTCCTGCAAGTTGGGTTAATTGCAGTACGATCACATTGTTCAAGTCGATTTTCGGTTGCGTGTGTTGGGATTAGGTTTCTCATGTCCTTAGTGTCGGTTAGCATGAACAGGTTAGTGGGTGCAAAACACATTTGTTTGGCAGCTGCATTGGCGTTTTTAGATTTGGCAGGAAGTTTTCGGATCTCACAGATTGTGGGGTCCCTATGGACCCCGTTGAGGTAGGTGATAAGGTGGCAAGCTTTTTAATATTGCAAGTGCTTCAGCGATGAATATAGAGTTGAGGTCTTGAAGCAGGCCTCCGGTAACCGATACAGTCAACTACAGAAAAAGAAGTTATCCATGTTTCCGTTTTCCGTACTTCCACTGCTTTCGCCTGTGTTGCGCTTCGTGACTTCATGGTCACGATGCTTCGTTTCAGCGGTAGCATGTGTAAAGCTATGCAGTTTTCACATGTAGATGGCGATATACAAATATAGATCTAATTTAAACAATAGGTGGCGAATAAACTTGTGCAGCGTTTTTTTATGGATATATCTCGGAAACTAAAGAAGCTAGAGCCACCAAATTTGGTGACAACACTTATGTGAATCATACGCTGTAAAATTTGTATTAAAATTTGGGACACGCCTACTTCCGCCCCCGCAAATCGATAAACCGTATAGCAAGCGCAATAATAAAGCTAGAGTGTTCAGTTTTAGTGTGAATGATAACTATCACCACCTAAACGATCGCTGAAAATTTGGTTCCGATCGGAAATTTAACATAAAAGTTATTCAACGTTTCATATAGATTTGCACTGCGCCCACTGCAAGCAAGCAAGCAATGTTTTTTTCCAACTGCTTGGATTGCTTGGCGTCTAACTGAAAATTATATGTGTTGTTTATTATATTTCTTTGAAAAACACGTTTAATAACAGTTTTTGCAATCTGATTTTTTCAAAATCTTAAAAAATCCATGGTTTTATACAGTCAAATCTTGACTGTAGCCGTTCTTACTTGTTTTTATTCAACAAATTAAATTAAGAACTAAATTCTATACTGAATGCAAGCTTAACAAGTAAAGTAAGCTACAGTCGAGCGCATCCGACAGTAAGATACCATTCGCCCAGTTTCGAAACAAATTTAATTCCATCAAAAAATTTTGCACAAGTTTATCCGCCACCTATTGTTTAAATTAGATATATCTTTGAATAGCGCCATCTACATGTGAACACATCAAAGCAATCAGCTGTATACACGCTACGGCTGAAACGAAGCATCGTGATGATGACGTTACGATTCGCAGCAGCGCCTGTGCTGTGCAGTGGAAGTACGGAAAACGGAAACATGGATAACTTCTGTGTTTATCGTCCGATTGGATTGTAATTTGGGAAATAGATTTATATTGCAATTATTTATGTTCATACCAAAGCAGAATGCTGTACTCAATACTTCTCCTGATAATCGAAAATTATCGATTTGCGTGGGCGGTGGGCGTGGCATCAAAAATTGAAAATAAACTCGATCTACATATGGTATACAGGAGATATGTGAGATATGGTGTCTCTAGCTTTTGTAATAGCTGAGATCTTGACGTTCAAACGGACAGACGGACAGACGGACGGACGGACGGACGGACAGACAGACGGACATGGCTCAATCCACTCAGCTAGTGACCCTGAGTCAGAATATATATACTTTGTGGGGTCTGCCACGTCTCCTTCTGCCTGTTACATACATTTGCACAAACTTAGTATACCATTTTTCACCAATTTCAATGGTAATAAAGTATATATAAAGTATATATATTCCGGCGCACGATCAACAGCCGAGTCGATTGAGCCATGTCCGTCTGTCTATCTGTCCGTCTGTCTGTCTGACTGTCTTCTGTCCGTCTGTCTGTATGAACGGTGCCTGTATACCATACGCAGATCAAGTTTATTTCAAATTTGGAGTGCCACGCATGATGCTAATTTTTGAATATTAAGGAAAGTATTACAGTTACAGACACCATATTTGGCATGATGGTTCCTATAAATCACGCGTAGATGAAGTTTTTTCAAATTTGGGGTGCCACGCTCACCGCCCTTGCGATAATTCACGAATATTAAGGAATCAATTACAGGAATCAGTAAATCATGCGCAGATGGAGTTTTTTCAAATTTGAGGCGCCACGCCCACGCAAATTGATAATTTTTGAATATTAAGGAAAGTATTACAGTTACAGTCACCAAATTTGGCATGATGGTTCCTATAAATCATGCGTAGATGAAGTTTTTTCAAATGTGGGGTGCTACGCTCACCGCCCTTGCGATAATTCACGAATATTAAGGAAAGTATTTAGGTTACAGATTTCTGCTTTAGATACGTAAAGATGCTGATAATATGCACCCAATTCTAAAATTACAATCCGATCGGGCAAGAGAGCTCACGTGAATGATCTTCCTTCTTGAATCAGGGGTTGTTTGTTCTTGGTTTAGAGATGTTCCTTTGACACTTCGGTGGGCTTTCTTCTTTACACCGGGGGTCTTCTTTTCTTAATTGCCGTTGTTTTAATTTAAATGTTTGTACTTTTTCAGTTTTTGCAGTTGCTGGTGCTGTGTACCAAAATGGTTTTTGTCAATTTGGTATCATCAGGACACTGTATTTTATTAGATTAGCACTTTGAGGTTCCCTTTTTTTTTCTTACAGTGTCCACACCACTGTTTAAATTGTTTTACACTTTGAGATTCCCTTTTAATTTCATTCAGGTGCTCTTTATTATGTTAATGTATGTGTTGACAACACGGTTTAAATGGTTTAACGTTGCATAGTTATTAGAGAGTTTTTTCTTTTGAGAGTATTCGCCACTTTCCTTCAATATGCCGGATCAAGTTCACTCGCGACACTTTGATATTGTGGGATTTAAAATGCTTCGTAAAGTTTTCGTTTAAAACTTAGCGCGAGCCCCACGCTTGGCCGCCAATTAACCAACTTGTGAACGCGTGATGGAAAAAAATTTATTTTATGTAGGAAGAACTACTTCCTTCTTTTTTGAATGCAAAACTAAGACTAATTGTACAAAGATCTTCTTAAGCTTTAAATAGCTAAATTCATGTCAAAGCTTACATCTCGTGAGAAATTAATGACACGCTTGGGCGAACGGGGATTTGTTTACAAACGAATGTGAGAACGCAGATCACGAGAACGTTGCTTCGCTCTTGATCGAGAATTTTGCTGACGCTTGAACAGTTTCACTTGGGATGGAAGATAAGTGAGCAAGAGATCAACTTGCGTCTTGCAGCTGCGCAGTTTATTAAACCTTTCTTGGAAATGTTTGTTCTTTTTGTTGGGAAGGAGAGGGAGGGATGACGAATACCGAGAAGAGCGGTTCATGACCGCGAAAGCGAAAAACGGTTGCCAGGTGACTATGAAAATTGTTTATAATTTCAATAGTGTATTCACTACTAGAGGAAGTAAGGCCGATAACTTGCATGCGTACGTATGTATTAATACACGTAAGTTGAAAAATTTATGTACACTTGCGGCCAGTTGATGGTGTGGGATGGGAAGTTTATTTAATTGACATTAATATGTTTATGAAGTTGTGATTAAAATTAAATTAAATTAAAAGACATCTCCGACCACATAAAGTATATATATTCTGGCTCAGGATCAACAGCCGAGTCGATATAGCCATGTCCATCTGTCCGTAGAAACACCTAGTTCTCAGTTATTATAAGAGCTAGGACTACCAAATTTGGTGACAATACGTGTTATTGTTGCACGCTGATCAAGTTTATTTTGAATTATGACCACGCCCCCTTCCGCCACGGAAATCCAAAAAAATGGATTACAGGCGCAATTTTTTATTGTTTTTTTCGGTTTATACAATCATAATTCCAAGAGAAATGATCTGAAAATGTTGTAACGATCGAATAATAAACATAGGAGTTATTCAACTCTACGTTTTCCATAGCTGAATGCAGCGCTGCCAGAAGCATGCTGCCGAATAGGGCGTACATGTACGGAGTTAAAATGGGATAAGTGGTGGACTGCAACACGTACAGTACTATAACGCATTTACGGGCTCGAGTCCCGCCCGCGTCAAAAATTAAATTTTTAAATTTGTTTTTTTTATCATTTGTGTGTGCAAAAATTTGTCGAGCACTCTCTACTGAAGCTTTCTTACTTTTTATTTATTTATTTTTATACCATTCGACCATTGAAAATGGTCAAAAATGGTATACTAAGTTTGTGCAAAAGTATGTAACAGGCAGAAGGAGACATGGCAGACCCCATAAAGTATATATATTCTGGCTCAGGATCAACAGCCGAGTCGACTAAGCCATGTCTGTCTGTCCGTCTGTATGAACGCCTATATCTCAGAAACTAAAAAAGCTAGAGCCACCAAATTTGGTGACAACACTTACGTGAATCATACGCTGTAAAATTTTTATTAAAACTTGGGCCACGCCTACTTCCGCCCCCGCAAATCGAAAAACCGTATTGCAAGCGCCTATATCTCGGAAACTAAAGAAGCTAGAGCCACCAAATTTGGTGACAACACTTATGTGAATCATACGCTGTAAAATTTGTATTAAAATTTGGGACACGCCTACTTCCGCCCCCGCAAATCGATAAACCGTATAGCAAGCGCAATAATAAAGCTAGAGTGTTCAGTTTTAGTGTGAATGATAACTATCACCACCTAAACGATCGCTGAAAATTTGGTTCCGATCGGAAATTTAACATAAAAGTTATTCAACGTTTCATATAGATTTGCACTGCGCCCACTGCAAGCAAGCAAGCAATGTTTTTTTCCAACTGCTTGGATTGCTTGGCGTCTAACTGAAAATTATATGTGTTGTTTATTATATTTCTTTAAAAAACACGTTTAATAACAGTTTTTGCAATCTGATTTTTTCAAAATCTTAAAAAATCCATGGTTTTATACAGTCAAATCTTGACTGTAGCCGTTCTTACTTGTTTTTATTCAACAAATTAAATTAAGAACTAAATTCTATACTTAATGCAAGCTTAACAAGTAAAGTAAGCTACAGTCGAGCGCATCCGACAGTAAGATACCATTCGCCCAGTTTCGAAACAAATTTAATTCCATCAAAAATTTTGCACAAGTTTATCCGCCACCTATTGTTTAAATTAGATATATCTTTGAATAGCGCCATCTACATGTGAGCACATCAAATCAATCAGCTGTATACACGCTACGGCTGAAACAAAGCATCGTGACGATGACGTCACGACGCGCAGCACAGGCGCAAGCAGTGGAAGTACGGAAAACGGAAACATGGACCGTTGAAAGTGGTCAAAAATGGTATACTAAGTTTGTGCAAATGAAGGCGTGGCAGACCCTACAAAGTATATATATTCTTTCTCAGGATCACTAGCCGAGTCGATTAAGCCATGTCCGTCTGCTAGAGACATTATATTTGGAGTTTATTTCAAATTTGAGGTTCCACGCCCATCGCCTCTGAAAATTTATTAATAAATTTTTGAAGTTGCTCTGTGACGAAAGTGTTTAAGCTTTAACTTTTAGCTTAAGCATACACTTAGAAATATACTATATGCATATATATTCCAAATTTCAAGCAGATTACATTATCAACACAAAAGTTATTCAATTAAACGTTTTCCGAAACGCTTGCGTCTTTGCAGAATATCATGACGTTATTGTCGCGAAGCTTTTATTCAGCAGCCGTAGCGTGTGTAGATTCAGCCGTAGCATTAATAAAGCTAATTGCTATGACGTCTTCATATGTAGATGGCGCTATTTAAAGATATATCTAAATTAGACAATTGTTGGCAGATGAAATTGTGCAGAGGAAATAAAAGTGCGATAGTTTGGTTCGGAACTGGGCGAATGGTATCTTACTGTCGGTTGAGCTCGACTGTAGCTTTCCTTACTTGTTGATTTTCAAATTTTTAGTTTAGCAGTATTAAGAAATTTAATCAGTTTCTTTAAGTTAGTAATTAAGGGATCTTTTAGGGAAAAGGATGAGGGTTGTGAAGCAAAGATGCGTTTCCTGACTCTGTCTTATTCTCAACATGAGTCTAACAGATGGACCACATTCAAATTTTTACCACAATGTTGGCATGGTGGACGATAGGTTCCCTTTAGAAGATGCGCATGCGTTAGTTGCGTATGACCAATCCGTAGGCGAGTGAAAATACTGCCAGAGCGCCTTTTAAAGGTATCCGGGTAGTGCAAATTTCCTGCAAGTTGGGTTAATTGCAGTACGATCACATTGTTCAAGTCGATTTTCGGTTGCGTGTGTTGGGATTAGGTTTCTCATGTCCTTAGTGTCGGTTAGCATGAACAGGTTAGTGGGTGCAAAACACATTTGTTTGGCAGCTGCATTGGCGTTTTTAGATTTGGCAGGAAGTTTTCGGATCTCACAGATTGTGGGGTCCCTATGGACCCCGTTGAGGTAGGTGATAAGGTGGCAAGCTTTTAATATTGCAAGTGCTTCAGCGATGAATATAGAGTTGAGGTCTTGAAGCAGGCCTCCGGTAACCGATACAGTCAACTACAGAAAAAGAAGTTATCCATGTTTCCGTTTTCCGTACTTCCACTGCTTTCGCCTGTGTTGCGCTTCGTGACTTCATGGTCACGATGCTTCGTTTCAGCGGTAGCATGTGTAAAGCTATGCAGTTTTCACATGTAGATGGCGATATACAAATATAGATCTAATTTAAACAATAGGTGGCGAATAAACTTGTGCAGCGTTTTTTTATGGATATATCTCGGAAACTAAAGAAGCTAGAGCCACCAAATTTGGTGACAACACTTATGTGAATCATACGCTGTAAAATTTGTATTAAAATTTGGGACACGCCTACTTCCGCCCCCGCAAATCGATAAACCGTATAGCAAGCGCAATAATAAAGCTAGAGTGTTCAGTTTTAGTGTGAATGATAACTATCACCACCTAAACGATCGCTGAAAATTTGGTTCCGATCGGAAATTTAACATAAAAGTTATTCAACGTTTCATATAGATTTGCACTGCGCCCACTGCAAGCAAGCAAGCAATGTTTTTTTCCAACTGCTTGGATTGCTTGGCGTCTAACTGAAAATTATATGTGTTGTTTATTATATTTCTTTGAAAAACACGTTTAATAACAGTTTTTGCAATCTGATTTTTTCAAAATCTTAAAAAATCCATGGTTTTATACAGTCAAATCTTGACTGTAGCCGTTCTTACTTGTTTTTATTCAACAAATTAAATTAAGAACTAAATTCTATACTGAATGCAAGCTTAACAAGTAAAGTAAGCTACAGTCGAGCGCATCCGACAGTAAGATACCATTCGCCCAGTTTCGAAACAAATTTAATTCCATCAAAAAATTTTGCACAAGTTTATCCGCCACCTATTGTTTAAATTAGATATATCTTTGAATAGCGCCATCTACATGTGAACACATCAAAGCAATCAGCTGTATACACGCTACGGCTGAAACGAAGCATCGTGATGATGACGTTACGATTCGCAGCAGCGCCTGTGCTGTGCAGTGGAAGTACGGAAAACGGAAACATGGATAACTTCTGTGTTTATCGTCCGATTGGATTGTAATTTGGGAAATAGATTTATATTGCAATTATTTATGTTCATACCAAAGCAGAATGCTGTACTCAATACTTCTCCTGATAATCGAAAATTATCGATTTGCGTGGGCGGTGGGCGTGGCATCAAAAATTGAAAATAAACTCGATCTACATATGGTATACAGGAGATATGTGAGATATGGTGTCTCTAGCTTTTGTAATAGCTGAGATCTTGACGTTCAAACGGACAGACGGACAGACGGACGGACGGACGGACGGACAGACAGACGGACATGGCTCAATCCACTCAGCTAGTGACCCTGAGTCAGAATATATATACTTTGTGGGGTCTGCCACGTCTCCTTCTGCCTGTTACATACATTTGCACAAACTTAGTATACCATTTTTCACCAATTTCAATGGTAATAAAGTATATATAAAGTATATATATTCCGGCGCACGATCAACAGCCGAGTCGATTGAGCCATGTCCGTCTGTCTATCTGTCCGTCTGTCTGTCTGACTGTCTTCTGTCCGTCTGTCTGTATGAACGGTGCCTGTATACCATACGCAGATCAAGTTTATTTCAAATTTGGAGTGCCACGCATGATGCTAATTTTTGAATATTAAGGAAAGTATTACAGTTACAGACACCATATTTGGCATGATGGTTCCTATAAATCACGCGTAGATGAAGTTTTTTCAAATTTGGGGTGCCACGCTCACCGCCCTTGCGATAATTCACGAATATTAAGGAATCAATTACAGGAATCAGTAAATCATGCGCAGATGGAGTTTTTTCAAATTTGAGGCGCCACGCCCACGCAAATTGATAATTTTTGAATATTAAGGAAAGTATTACAGTTACAGTCACCAAATTTGGCATGATGGTTCCTATAAATCATGCGTAGATGAAGTTTTTTCAAATGTGGGGTGCTACGCTCACCGCCCTTGCGATAATTCACGAATATTAAGGAAAGTATTTAGGTTACAGATTTCTGCTTTAGATACGTAAAGATGCTGATAATATGCACCCAATTCTAAAATTACAATCCGATCGGGCAAGAGAGCTCACGTGAATGATCTTCCTTCTTTAATCAGGGGTTGTTTGTTCTTGGTTTAGAGATGTTCCTTTGACACTTCGGTGGGCTTTCTTCTTTACACCGGGGGTCTTCTTTTCTTAATTGCCGTTGTTTTAATTTAAATGTTTGTACTTTTTCAGTTTTTGTAGTTGCTGGTGCTGTGTACCAAAATGGTTTTTGTCAATTTGGTATCATCAGGACACTGTATTTTATTAGATTAGCACTTTGAGGTTCCCTTTTTTTTTCTTACAGTGTCCACACCACTGTTTAAATTGTTTTACACTTTGAGATTCCCTTTTAATTTCATTCAGGTGCTCTTTATTATGTTAATGTATGTGTTGACAACACGGTTTAAATGGTTTAACGTTGCATAGTTATTAGAGAGTTTTTTCTTTTGAGAGTATTCGCCACTTTCCTTCAATATGCCGGATCAAGTTCACTCGCGACACTTTGATATTGTGGGATTTAAAATGCTTCGTAAAGTTTTCGTTTAAAACTTAGCGCGAGCCCCACGCTTGGCCGCCAATTAACCAACTTGTGAACGCGTGATGGAAAAAAATTTATTTTATGTAGGAAGAACTACTTCCTTCTTTTTTGAATGCAAAACTAAGACTAATTGTACAAAGATCTTCTTAAGCTTTAAATAGCTAAATTCATGTCAAAGCTTACATCTCGTGAGAAATTAATGACACGCTTGGGCGAACGGGGATTTGTTTACAAACGAATGTGAGAACGCAGATCACGAGAACGTTGCTTCGCTCTTGATCGAGAATTTTGCTGACGCTTGAACAGTTTCACTTGGGATGGAAGATAAGTGAGCAAGAGATCAACTTGCGTCTTGCAGCTGCGCAGTTTATTAAACCTTTCTTGGAAATGTTTGTTCTTTTTGTTGGGAAGGAGAGGGAGGGATGACGAATACCGAGAAGAGCGGTTCATGACCGCGAAAGCGAAAAACGGTTGCCAGGTGACTATGAAAATTGTTTATAATTTCAATAGTGTATTCACTACTAGAGGAAGTAAGGCCGATAACTTGCATGCGTACGTATGTATTAATACACGTAAGTTGAAAAATTTATGTACACTTGCGGCCAGTTGATGGTGTGGGATGGGAAGTTTATTTAATTGACATTAATATGTTTATGAAGTTGTGATTAAAATTAAATTAAATTAAAAGACATCTCCGACCACATAAAGTATATATATTCTGGCTCAGGATCAACAGCCGAGTCGATATAGCCATGTCCATCTGTCCGTAGAAACACCTAGTTCTCAGTTATTATAAGAGCTAGGACTACCAAATTTGGTGACAATACGTGTTATTGTTGCACGCTGATCAAGTTTATTTTGAATTATGACCACGCCCCCTTCCGCCACGGAAATCCAAAAAAATGGATTACAGGCGCAATTTTTTATTGTTTTTTTCGGTTTATACAATCATAATTCCAAGAGAAATGATCTGAAAATGTTGTAACGATCGAATAATAAACATAGGAGTTATTCAACTCTACGTTTTCCATAGCTGAATGCAGCGCTGCCAGAAGCATGCTGCCGAATAGGGCGTACATGTACGGAGTTAAAATGGGATAAGTGGTGGACTGCAACACGTACAGTACTATAACGCATTTACGGGCTCGAGTCCCGCCCGCGTCAAAAATTAAATTTTTAAATTTGTTTTTTTTATCATTTGTGTGTGCAAAAATTTGTCGAGCACTCTCTACTGAAGCTTTCTTACTTTTTATTTATTTATTTTTATACCATTCGACCATTGAAAATGGTCAAAAATGGTATACTAAGTTTGTGCAAAAGTATGTAACAGGCAGAAGGAGACATGGCAGACCCCATAAAGTATATATATTCTGGCTCAGGATCAACAGCCGAGTCGATATAGCCATGTCCATCTGTCCGTAGAAACACCTAGTTCTCAGTTATTATAAGAGCTAGGACTACCAAATTTGGTGACAATACGTGTTATTGTTGCACGCTGATCAAGTTTATTTTGAATTATGACCACGCCCCCTTCCGCCACGGAAATCCAAAAAAATGGATTACAGGCGCAATTTTTTATTGTTTTTTTCGGTTTATACAATCATAATTCCAAGAGAAATGATCTGAAAATGTTGTAACGATCGAATAATAAACATAGGAGTTATTCAACTCTACGTTTTCCATAGCTGAATGCAGCGCTGCCAGAAGCATGCTGCCGAATAGGGCGTACATGTACGGAGTTAAAATGGGATAAGTGGTGGACTGCAACACGTACAGTACTATAACGCATTTACGGGCTCGAGTCCCGCCCGCGTCAAAAATTAAATTTTTAAATTTGTTTTTTTTATCATTTGTGTGTGCAAAAATTTGTCGAGCACTCTCTACTGAAGCTTTCTTACTTTTTATTTATTTATTTTTATACCATTCGACCATTGAAAATGGTCAAAAATGGTATACTAAGTTTGTGCAAAAGTATGTAACAGGCAGAAGGAGACATGGCAGACCCCATAAAGTATATATATTCTGGCTCAGGATCAACAGCCGAGTCGATTGAGCCATGTCCGTCTGTCTGTATGAACGTCGAGATCTCAGCTATTACAAAATCTAGAGACACCAAATTCGACATGATGGTTCCTGTATACCAAACGCAGATCAAGTTCATTTCAAATTTGGGGTGCCACGCCCACCGTCACGCAAATCGATAATTTACGAATATTAAGGAAAGTATTACAGTTACAGACACCAAATTTGGCATGATGGTTCCTGTAAACTATGCGCAGAATGCGTTTTTTCAAATTTGGAGTGCCACGCCCACCGCCCACGCAAATCGATAATTTTTGAATATTAAGGAAAGTATTACAGTTACGGACACCAAATTTGGATTGATGGTTCCTATAAATCATGCGCAGATGAAATTTATTTGAAATTTGAGGTGCCACGCCCACCGCCCACGCAAGTCGATAATTTACGATTATAAATGAAAGTATTACAGTAACAGACACCAAATTTGGCATGATGGTTCCTATAAATCATGCGCAGATGAGATTTATTTTAAATTTGAGGTGCCACGCCCACCGTCCACGTAAATTGATCATTTTCGATTATCAGGAGAAGTATTGAAATTACAGCTTTCTGCTTTTGTATGATCATAAAAAATTGCAATATAAATCTATTCCCTTAATTACAATCCAATCGGACCATAAACACAGAAGTTATCCATGTTTCCGTTTTCCGTACTTCCACTGCTTGCCTGTGCTGCGCGTCGTGACGTCATCGTCACTATGCTTCGTTTCAGCCGTAGCGTGTGTAAAGCTATGCCGTTTTCACATGTAGATGGCGCTATTCAGAGATAAATCTAATCTAAACAATAGGTGGAGGATAAACTTGTGCAGAGTTTTTTGATGGAATTAAATATGTGATAATTTGTTTCGAAACTGGCCGAATGGTATCCTACTGTCGGGTGCGCTCGACTGTAGCTTTCTTTACTTGTTTTAACTTGATTATTATTATTTATTTAATCTTTTTAATTACTAAGAGCTAACAATAAGTTAACAAATCTTTCAACTATTCTAGCTTAACTGTGTTATGTTTTAACGTTCCTTAAAATATTTACTGGGTTGATGAATTGTTGCGACGAAGACGAGATCGATTGCTGGCCTGCGTTAAACTTCTCGCTAGGTGGTTCGGGTGTGAAGAGAGCTTTATTGAATATTTCGACTTGAGGTCTGCTATTACATTTTTCACTGCTGGGATGTCTAAGTCTCTTTGGATGTTTTCATTGCGAACATACCAAGGCGACCTTGTGATAGTTCGCAGTATTTTTGATTGGGCCCGCTGGACGATGTCAATGTTGCTGCTGCTGGCGTTCCCCCATAGTTGGGAGCCATAGGTTTAGATTGGTTTTAAAACTATTTTGTAAAGTAGGACTTTGAGTTCCAGACTAAGGGGGAGCTTGCATTAATCAACCAGTGCAGGTTATTCGCTTTCAGCTTTAATTGCGTTTTCTTTGCTTGGATGTGGGTGCGCCACGTAAGTCTTCTATCCAAATGTATCCCTAGATATGTGACTACTTGCGCTTGAGGAACAGCTGTGTTGTTCAACAGTAGTGGCGGGCAATCTTGTCTGTTTAACGTGAACGTCACTTGCTTGTATTTTTTTTTGTTGATCTTTATGCGTCAGTCGGATAACCATTTTTCCACGTCCGCTAGATGAAGTGATAGTTGCGCTGCTGCTTTCATAGGGCATCTGGAGCGGATTAGGATAGCCGTAACTGCAATATTGCCTGCTTTCAAATGCAGCGCGTATTTCGTTAGTAATACGGTTTACTTGCTCGATGGTTCCATGGTTTTCTCGAAATCCAAATTGATGTGCCGGGATTCTGTTATGGCTTATCAGATATGGCCTTATTCGAAACAGCAAGCATTTTTCAAAGAGCTTTGAGAGGCAAGCCAGCAGGCTTATGTGTCTGTAGGACGATGCCATTGTAAGATCTTTGACTGGCTTAGGAATCATAATAATGATTGACTTTTTCCATTTCTCTGGGAAGTGTCCGATTTTGGTAATACTATTAAAAAGCTTGGTGATGTGGCAGATGGCACAGAATGGTAGCTCTATGATCATTATTGGATTGATTAGGTCCAGGCCGGGGAATTTTTCGGGCTCAAATGTTCCTGGATGACGCTTTTGATCTCTTCTGGCAGGAACTCAATTGGCTCGTGATTACCCTGAGGATCATCCGTTGAGGCTGGCAGTTCGAATCCGTTTGTGGCCGGGTTTGGCTGAAAGACATCTTGTAGGTGGGCAGTAAATGTGTAGGCTCTTTCAGCATCGCTACGGGCCCAGCCGCCCGTGGGGGTTCTCAGTGGCAACACGGACTCAGTCGGCGGGCATAAGGTACTGCATTGTTCAGCCTTACCTTTGGATATGGAGATCTATGGGTCTGCTATTCTCGGTGTAAACGGCGCTTTTCGAAGACAAGCTGCTCGATTTGTGCATTAGTTTTTGTTGATTTGCCTTTGGCCTCGATAGACTGCGGTGTTGATATGCGCGCTGCGTCTTTTAGCACTGACTCAAGCGTTGATACGGACTGGTCAATGTCTAGTTTGCTGTTGAGTTTTGGATTCAACTCGATGTGCTTAAGCTTATGTATTTCCTGTAACTGAGCCAGTTCGTCTTGTAGGATGTTAGCCTTAAGTGTTGCTCTACAGTTTCTGCTTGGCGGAGGAAATTCAGCAGTACAGGCGAGTGGTCGGATGATAAGTCTGGCAAAGATACAGCGCTTATCAGGTTGCGTGGAACATTTCTTGTGATTGCAAAGTTAATCAAGTCTGGCAGCTTTTTGATATCCGATGGCCAGTATGTAGGGCTGTCAGGGGAAACGTGATCAAGTTTGTTGGTGGCCTTGTTGATTATGTCTTTGTAAAGTTGTTTTCCTTTGGGATTCACAAGTCGTGATCCCCAGTGTGTGTGTTTGGCATTATAGTCTCCTGCAGCTATAAGATGGTGCTTCATGCGATTTCTTACTAAGATGCCAGTGCCTCCGTGTGCCTTGCCATCAGGATGATTTGTGCCGTAAAATGTGTAGTCCTTGACATGGAAATTGTACTTACTGGTAAGGTGCGTTTCAGAGAGTAACATAATGTCGATGTCTCTATCGTGAATAAACTGGGCCAGTTCGTGTTTTCGCTGCGAAACGCCGTTAGCATTCCACTAGCTATGCGTAGAGGAGGCATTTAATACTTTGATTGTTGAGATACGAGCATTTGTATCAGTAGATTTTGGATTCGCATCATCTCCTGCATGGTTGTTCACATGAATGACATGAATTCTACCATACTCTGTTGCAAGGTGTACAGCATTGTCTCAACTTTTGTTTCCTGCTGCTCGTGCTGCTTGTGACGTTGACGTTGGTAAAGGCCTCAGTCCTGATTTTAAGGCGTATGCAAATGATACATTATTCTCCTGGGCTCCAGGCCTGACTGTAGCACTTGTAGTTTTTTGCAGAGATCCCTCAGGATTTGTATATACAGAAGTAGCTGGCTTGGGCAGTCCTCGCAAGTTCGTAACTCGTTGATGGAGACGATTTTTGAGTTCCTTAAAGATTGGGCAGCCTCTGTTGTTAGCTGTGTGGTTGCCGCCGCAGTTGCTTCACCTTTTTGCGTTGGGGTCATCTGTATTAATGGGGCAGTGCGCGGAGTCGTGGAGGTCTCCACAAGCTACACATGCCGCGCGCAGTGTGCAATAAGACCTTGTGTGACCATGTTCTTGGCAGTTCGAACATTGTACCAGAGCCTTACGCTTATGTGGCTCTTCTACTGAGATTCGACGGTTTAAGAGGAACTGGAGCTTGTAGATCGGGTGGATCTCAGATGTTTTTTTTTTAGTGATGGTTTGTGCTTAGGCTCGAGCTCAACCTTGAATAGTGGTTGCGGCTGCTTGCTTCTGTTTAGGATATTGAATACTGTTTTCGCGAGAAAGCCTTTTTCTTGGAGTGCCTCTACGATTTCATCAGGAGTTACTTCGAGCTCAGTCCCCTTAAGAACAACTTGCAGACCCTTACTACTTTTTAGTTGGTAGATGTAAAAGCTTTTGTTGTTGTCGTTCAAATATTTGGTTTGAACTTTCACTTCATTAATTGTGCCTTTCAGAAGTGGGATAATGTGGAAACTGTCCTTTCCAATAAGGTTTACTAGATTGTTCACTAGTGCACTAGAGCTCTTCTCGCGAATGTATATCGGTGGTGGCTTAGTTTATGTTGTGTCGCCTTTTACCGTTTCTGCTGGAAGATCATCAGAGTCGTCTGCCAGTAGCTCGAACCTGTTGTTAGTTGAGGGCACTTCGTCAGTGGATTTACTACCAATATCGCGTGTGATTTTAGACTTATTGCCACCTTTGGCGTTGTGAGGACTAAGTTTCCTTTTAATCTGAATGTAGCGGTCCATTCCAGTCTGTAAGGTCGACCCTACGTTTTTGTTGATGTTTTGCTTTGCTGGCAGCTGCATTTGTGTTAGTTGTTTTTGTTGTGGTCACCGACTCCGAGAGAGCGAATGCTGCCACTCACCGTACAGTACAGTATTCTCACCGGTTAGCTGTTATTTTTTTGGAGCGTTGACGGTAGAGACGGAGAGCAAGAGCTCGCTCTTTCTTGGTTGTTGTTAGCATATTGAACGGCTTGGTGTTTACAGACCGCTCGCGATCTGCGTTTGATGATAAGGGCATCACGGGGATCGTCGAAACAAAAGAGAAATACGCGTTATTACGCTGCAGTGAAAGACGACGTTCATCTTTCACGCGTTGGCGCTGAGCGCGAATGTCGCTCTGGCTCATCGAGATTTTTTTTCGCGGGATTGTTGTCACTCCCCTTACTTACTTGTCATTAGTTTTTCTCACTTTGAAAAGAGAGCAAAACAAGTCAAAGTAAAGTAAGGCATAGCGATGCAATGCTAGGCAACGCTAACCAAACCGAAACAACGCAAAGCATACCACACATCCCGTTTGTATGGGCAGCCGAGAGCGCGGAAAAAGGACAAAGTAATATCGATGTGTGTTAAAGTCAGCAAGGCAACTACAACCCTCCTGCTCGTCCCATGAATTGTCTTTTCATTAGTTCGTTCATGCTACTTGCAAGCGGACAAGAGCGTGCCGTAGAAAAAAAATAATTTCGAAATTGTTGTGTTTACTTCAAAACATTGCATTCATCGACATCTGCATACATTGATCTTTCTGTACATTCTTTGTCGAATGTTATGAATTCAGTTTTTATGGACTTATGAAAAATCGATTTAAAAGTAAGAATCGGTTTTAATTCCAAGATAAGTAATAAGAACTAAAAAATATTTAAAAAATTGTCACTTTATAGTACAAATATTTAAGACTTAACATAAATTTATATTTTACCTTATTTATTTTAATTGCAAACACAGATCATAATTGTTTATAAAAATACAGTTATTGTCTCTGGAACGGGCTAAGATCAGAGCGCAACGTTGAAATTCTGCGATTTCGCGTAAAAATTTTCCTGATTCACCCATCAGAAGCAAAAATGTATATGAGTATGATTTATTATTTATTTTAATATTCAAATGGGGGATATTGCTGTTTTCGTGGCGCTAAAATCTGACGACGGTTTCCTATAGCACTCAACAAAATAAGACGGAAATATTAAGTAAAATCTTAAGATTTTTGGTTTAGTTTAGGAGATATAGCCTCCGATAAGTCACCGATTTCCATACAATTTGCAGGTCAAAATGACCAGTGTGACCAGGTTTCAAAAACTTTAATCACCCATATTACTACCACTAAGCGATGCATGGCTATGGTCTCACTGTCATTCAGGTCTGCTTTCAAGTTCTGATAACGCTCATTTCAGTAGGCAACATTATGATGGCAAAAAGTAAGTATATTTGTGTCGACCAAAAATATTATGCGATTGTTATACCATTCGACCATTGAAAATAGTCTAAAATGGTATACTAAGTTTTTGCAAAGGTATGTAACAGGCAGAAGGAGTCGTGGCAGACCCCATAAAGTATATATTCTGGCTCAGGATCAACAGCCGAGTCGATTGAGCCATATCTGTCTGTTCGTCTGTCGGTATGAACTTCGAGATCTCAGCTATTACAAAAGCTAGAGACACCATATTTGACGTGATGGTTTCTGTATACCATACGAAGATTAAGTTTATTTCAAATTTGGAGTGCCACGCCCACCGCCCACGCAAATCGATAATTTTCGAATATTAAGGAAAGTATTACTGTTACAGACACCAAATTTGGCATGATGGTTCCTATAAATCATACACAGATAAAGATTGTTTCAAATTTGAGGTGTTACGCCCACCGCCCACGCAAATCGATCATTTTTTCATGTTAAGGAAGGTATTACAGTTACAGACACCAAATTTGGCATGATGATTCCTGTAAATCATGCGTAGATGATGTTTATTTCAAATTTGAGATGCCACGCCCACCGCCCACGCAAATCGATATTTTACGAATATTAAGGAAAGTATTACAGTTACAGACACCAAATTTGGCATGATGATTCCTGTAGATCAATCGCAGATGAAATTTATTTCAAATTTACGGCCCACGCCCACCGCACACGCAAATCGATAATTGACGAATATTAAGAAAAGTATTTAGGTCACAGATTTCTGCTTTACAACAATTAAAGATGCTGACAATATGCACCCAATCCCAAAACTACAATCCTATCGGGCAATAAATACAGAAGTTATTAAAGAAAACATTTTGCAAAGTTCCGTTGCCCGCGTCATTACAGCATATCGTTTGCATCGTTTTAGCCTTTGTGTGTGTGTCTGTATGTGTGTGTGAGAGCGAGTTAGTACTAGTTAGTGCAACTACGAAGTTGGTCGAATGGTATCTTACGGTCGGGCGCGCTCGACTGTAGCTTTCCTTACTTATTTAAACTTCAGTTAATTTAACAATAAAGAAATGTACTAATGGAGCTTACGTGGATGACCTTCCTTCTTAAGTCAGGGGTCGTCTGTTCTTGGTTTTCAGATGTTTTTTTTACACTTCGGTGGGCTTTCTTCTTTACACCGGGGGTCTTCTTTTCTTAATTGTCGTTGTTTTAATTTATGGTATTTTTGAATGTTTGTACTTTTGCAGTTTTTGCAGTTGCTAGTGCTATGTACCAAAATGGTTTTTGTCAATTTGGTATCATCAGGACATTGTATTTTATTAGATTAGCATTTGGAGGTTCCCTTTTTTTCTTACAGGTTCACTTTATTATGTTAATTTATGTGTCCACACCACTGTTTAAATTGTTTTACACTTTGAGGTTCCCTTTTAATTTTATTCAGGTCCTCTTTATTATGTTAATGTATGTGTTGACAACACGGTTTAAATGGTTTAACGTTGCGTAGTTATTAGAGAGTTTTTAACGGCTTTTTAGAATATTCGCCACTTTCCTTCAATATTTCGGATCAAGTTCACTCGCGACATTTTGATATTGTGGGATTTAATATGCTTCGTAAAGTTTTCGTTTAAAACTTAGCGCGAGCCCCACGCTTGGTCGCTATTTAACCAACTCGCGAACGCGTTATGGAAAAAAATTATTTTATGTAGGAAGAACTACTTCCTAATAATGACACGCTTGGGCGAGGAAGGATTTGTTTACAAACGAACGTAAGAACGCAGATCGCGAGAACGATGCTTCGCTCTTGATCGAGAATTTTGCTGACGCTTGAACAGTTTCACTTGAGATGGAAGATAAGTGAGCAAGAGATCAACTTGCGTCTTGCAGCTGCGCAGTTTAATAAATATTTCTTTGAAATGTTTGTTTTTTTTTTTGTTGGGAAGGAGTGGGAGGTTTGATGAATACCGAGAAGAGCGATTCAAGACCGAAAGCGAAAAACAGTTTCCCAGGTGGCTATGAAAATTGTTTATAATTTCCATAGTGTATTCACTTCTAGAGGGAGTGAGGGCGATAACTTGCATGCGTACGTATGTATTGATACACGTAAGTTGCAAAATTTATGTACACTTGCGGCCAATTGATGTTGTGACATGGGTAGATTATTTAATTGACATTCATATGTTTATGAAGTTGTGATTAAAATTTTAAAAGTCAATGATTGCAAAGATTATATCATCATATGACTAGCAGGTGCATTTTATTATAAAGAGGCAATCATTTAACTGCAATTTAATGAACATTTTATATTACTACTATTAATATTAATTTATATGATAAATGTTATTATTTGTTGATTATTATATGCTACTTCTGGATAAGAAGGGTAATATAACTTTGTTCAAACTGAAAATGTATGTAACAGGCAGAATAAGACATCTCCGACCACATAAAGTATATATATTCTGGCTCAGGATCAACAGCCGAGTCGATATAGCCATGTCCGTCTGTCCGTATAAACACCTAGATCTCATCTATTATAAGAGCTGGGATCACCGAATTTGGTGACAATATGTGTTATCATGGCACGCTGAACAAGTTTATTTTGGATTTTGACCACGCCCCCTTCCGCCCCGGAAATCCAATAAAATTTACAGGCGCAATTTTTTATTGTTCTTTTTCGGCTTATACATTCATAATTCCAAGAGAAATGATCTCTGCAAATGTTGTAACGATCGAATAATAAACATAGAAATTATTCAACCCAACGCTTTCCATAGCTGTAAGCAGCGCTGCCAGCAGCATTGTGCCGAATAGTGCGTACGTGTACGGAGGTCAAATGGGATAAGTGGTGGACTGCAACACGTACAGTACTATTACGCATTTATGGGCTCGACTTCCGCCCGCGTCAAAAATTAAATTTTTAAATTTGTTTTTTTAACATTTGTGTGTGCAAAAATTTTTCGAGCACTCTTTACTGTAGCTTTCTTACATGTTATTAGTTAATTTTTCTCACTTTGAAAAGAAAGCAAAACAAGTCAAAGTAAAGTAAGGCATAGCCATGCAATGCTAGGCAACGCTAACCAAGCCGAAACAACGCAAAGCATACCATGCAAAATAAAGGCCACACATCCCGTTTGTATGGGCAGCCGAGAGCGCGGAAAAAGGACAAAGAAATATCGATGTGTGTTAAAGTCAGCAAGGCAACTATAACGCTCCTGCTCGTCCCATGAATTGTCTTTTCATTAGTTCCTTCATGCTACTTGCAAGCGAACAAGAGCGTGCCGTAGAAAAAAAATTATTCCGAAATCGTATTTACTTCAAAACATTGCATTTATCGATATCTGCATACATTGATCTTTCTGTACATTCTTTGTCGAATGTTATGAATTCAGTTTTTATGGACTTATGAAAAATCGATTTAAAAGTAAGAATCGGTTTTAATTCCAAGATAAGTAATAAGAACTAAAAAATATTTAAAAAATTGTCACTTTATAGTACAAATATTTAAGACTTAACATAAATTTATATTTTACCTTATTTATTTTAATTGCAAACACAGATCATAATTGTTTATAAAAATACAGTTATTGTCTCTGGAACGGGCTAAGATCAGAGCGCAACGTTGAAATTCTGCGATTTCGCGTAAAAATTTTCCTGATTCACCCATCAGAAGCAAAAATGTATATGAGTATGATTTATTATTTATTTTAATATTCAAATGGGGGATATTGCTGTTTTCGTGGCGCTAAGATCTGACGACGGTTTCCTATAGCACTCAACAAAATAAGACGGAAATATTAAGTAAAATCTTAAGATTTTTGGTTTAGTTTAGGAGATATAGCCTCCGATAAGTCCCCGATTTCCATACAATTTGCAGGTCAAATTGACCAGTGTAACCAGGTTTCAAAAACTTTAATCACCCATATTACTACCACTAAGCGATGCATGGCTATGGTCTCACTGTCATTCAGGTCTGCTTTCAAGTTCTGATAACGCTCATTTCAGTAGGCAACATTATGATGGCAAAAAGTAAGTATATTTGTGTCGACCAAAAATATTATGCGATTGTTATACCATTCGACCATTGAAAATAGTCTAAAATGGTGTACTAAGTTTTTGCAAAGGTATGTAACAGGCAGAAGGAGTCGTGGCAGACCCCATAAAGTATATATTCTGGCTCAGGATCAACAGCCGAGTCGATTGAGCCATGTCTGTCTGTTCGTCTGTCGGTATGAACTTCGAGATCTCAGCTATTACAAAAACTAGAGACACCATATTTGACGTGATGGTTTCTGTATACCATACGAAGATTAAGTTTATTTAAAGTTTGGAGTGCCACGCCCACCGCCCACGCAAATCGATAATTTTCGAATTTTAAGGAAAGTATTACTGTTACAGACACCAAATTTGGCATGATGGTTCCTATAAATCATACACAGATAAAGATTGTTTCAAATTTGAGGTGTTACGCCCACCGCCCACGCAAATCGATAATTTTTTAATGTTAAGGAAGGTATTACAGTTACAGACACCAAATTTGGCATGATGATTCCTGTAAATCATGCGTAGATGATGTTTATTTCAAATTTACGGCCCACGCCCACCGCCCACGCAAATCGATAATTCACGAAACCAATCCCAAAATTACAATACTATCGGGCAATAAATACAGAAGTTATTAAAGAAAACATTTTTCATAGTTCCGTTGCCCGCGTCATTACAGCATATCGTTTGCATCGTTTAAGCCTTTGTGTGTGTGTCTGTATGTGTGTGTGAGAGCGAGTTAGTACTAGTTAATGCAACTACGAAGTTGGTCGAATGGTATCTTACGGTCGGGCGCGCTCGACTGTAGCTTTCCTTACTTATTTAAGCTTCAGTTAATTTAACAATAAAGAAATGTACAGATGGAGCTTACGTGGATGACCTTCCTTCTTAAGTCAGGGGTCGTCTGTTCTTGGTTTTCAGATGTTTCTTTTACACTTCGGTGGGCTTTCTTCTTTACACCGGGGGTCTTCTTTTCCTTATTGTCGTTGTTTTAATTTATGGTATTTTTGAATGTTTGTACTTTTGCAGTTTTTGCAGTTGCTGGTGCTATGTACCAAAATGGTTTTTGTCAATTTGGTATCATCAGGACATTGTATTTTATTAGATTAGCATTTTGAGGTTCCCTTTTTTTCTTACAGGTTCACTTTATTATGTTAATTTATGTGTCCACACCACTGTTTAAATTGTTTTACACTTTGAGGTTCCCTTTTAATTTTATTCAGGTCCTCTTTATTATGTTAATGTATGTGTTGACAACACGGTTTAAATGGTTTAACGTTGCGTAGTTATTAGAGAGTTTTTAACGGCTTTTTAGAATATTCGCCACTTTTCTTCAATATTTCGGATCAAGTTCACTCGCGACATTTTGATATTGTGGGATTTAATATGCTTCGTAAAGTTTTCGTTTAAAATTTAGCGCGAGCCCCACGCTTGGTCGCCATTTAACCAACTCGCGAACGCGTTATGGAAAAAAATTATTTTATGTAGGAAGAACTACTTCCTATTAATGACACGCTTGGGCGAGGAGGGATTTGTTTACACACGAACGTAAGAACGCAGATCGCGAGAACGATGCTTCGCTCTTGATCGAGAATTTTGCTGACGCTTGAACAGTTTCACTTGAGATGGAAGATAAGTGAGCAAGAGATCAACTTGCGTCTTGCAGCTGCGCAGTTTAATAAATATTTCTTTGAAATGTTTGTTTTTTTTGTTTGTTAGGAAGAAGTGGGATGTTTGATGAATACCGAGAAGAGCGATTCAAGACCGCGAAAGCGAAAAACAGTTTCCCAGGTGGCTATGAAAATTGTTTATAATTTCCATAGTGTATTCACTACTAGAGGGAGTGAGGGCGATAACTTGCATGCGTACGTATGTATTGATACACGTAAGTTGCAAAATTTATGTACACTTGCGGCCAATTGATGTTGTGGCATGGGTAGATTATTTAATTGACATTCATATGTTTATGAAGTTGTGATTAAAATTTTAAAAGTCAATGATTGCAAAGATTATATCATATGACTAGCAGGTGCATTTTATTATAAAGAGGCAATCATTTAACTGCAATTTAATGAACATTTTATATTACTACTATTAATATTAATTTATATGATAAATGTTATTATTTGTTGATTATTATATGCTACTTTTGGATAAGAAGGGTAATATAACTTTGTTCAAACTGAAAATGTATGTAACAGGCAGAAGAAGACATCTCCGACCACATAAAGTATATATATTCTGGCTCAGGATCAACAGCCGAGTCGATATAGCCATGTCCGTCTGTCCGTATAAACACCTAGATCTCATCTATTATAAGAGCTAGGATCACCGAATTTGGTGACAATATGTGTTATTATGGCACGCTGATCAAGTTTATTTTGGATTCTGACCACGCCCCCTTCCGCCCCGGAAATCCAATAAAATTTACAGGCGCAATTTTTTATTGTTCTTTTTCGGCTTATACATTCATAATTCCAAGAGAAATGATCTCTGCAAATGTTGTAACGATCGAATAATAAACATAGAAATTATTCAACCCAACGCTTTCCATAGCTGTAAGCAGCGCTGCCAGCAGCATTGTGCCGAATAGTGCGTAAGTGTACGGAGGTCAAATGGGATAAGTGGTGGACTGCAACACGTACAGTACTATTACGCATTTATGGGCTCGACTTCCGCCCGCGTCAAAAATTAAATTTTTAAATTTGTTTTTTTAACATTTGTGTGTGCAAAAATTTTTCGAGCACTCTTTACTGTAGCTTTCTTACATGTTATTAGTTAATTTTTCTCACTTTGAAAAGAAAGCAAAACAAGTCAAAGTAAAGTAAGGCATAGCCATGCAATGCTAGGCAACGCTAACCAAGCCGAAACAACGCAAAGCATACCATGCAAAATAAAGGCCACACATCCCGTTTGTATGGGCAGCCGAGAGCGCGGAAAAAGGACAAAGAAATATCGATGTGTGTTAAAGTCAGCAAGGCAACTATAACCCTCCTGCTCGTCCCATGAATTGTCTTTTCATTAGTTCGTTCATGCTACTTGCAAGCGGAGAAGAGCGTGCCGTAGAAAAAAAATAATTCCGAAATCGTTGTATTTACTTCAAAACATTGCATTTATCGATATCTGCATACATTGATCTTTCTGTACATTCTTTGTCGAATGTTATGAATTCAGTTTTTATGGACTTATGAAAAATCGATTTAAAAGTAAGAATCGGTTTTAATTCCAAGATAAGTAATAAGAACTAAAAAATATTTAAAAAATTGTCACTTTATAGTACAAATATGTAAGACTTAACATAAATTTATATTTTACCTTATTTATTTTAATTGCAAACACAGATCATAATTGTTTATAAAAATACAGTTATTGTCTCTGGAACGGGCTAAGATCAGAGCGCAACGTTGAAATTCTGCGATTTCGCGTAAAAATTTTCCTGATTCACCCATCAGAAGCAAAAATGTATATGAGTATGATTTATTATTTATTTTAATATTCAAATGGGGGATATTGCTGTTTTCGTGGCGCTAAGATCTGACGACGGTTTCCTATATCACTCAACAAAATAAGACGGAAATATTAAGTAAAATCTTAAGATTTTTGGTTTAGTTTAGGAGATATAGCCTCCGATAAGTCCCCGATTTCCATACAATTTGCAGGTCAAAATGACCAGTGTGACCAGGTTTCAAAAACTTTAATCACCCATATTACTACCACTAAGCGATGCATGGCTATGGTCTCACTGTCATTCAGGTCTGCTTTCAAGTTCTGATAACGCTCATTTCAGTAGGCAACATTATGATGGCAAAAAGTAAGTATATTTGTGTCGACCAAAAATATTATGCGATTGTTATACCATTCGACCATTGAAAATAGTCTAAAATGGTATACTAAGTTTTTGCAAAGGTATGTAACAGGCAGAAGGAGTCGGGGCAGACCCCATAAAGTATATATTCTGGCTCAGGATCAACAGCCGAGTCGATTGAGCCATGTCTGTCTGTTCGTCTGTCGGTATGAACTTCGAGATCTCAGCTATTACAAAAGCTAGAGACACCATATTTGACGTGATGGTTTCTGTATACCATACGAAGATTAAGTTTATTTCAAATTTGGAGTGCCACGCCCACCGCCCACGCAAATCGATAATTTTCGAATATTAAGGAAAGTATTACTGTTACAGACACCAAATTTGGCATGATGGTTCCTATAAATCATGCACAGATAAAGATTGTTTCAAATTTGAGGTGTTACGCCCACCGCCCACGCAAATCGATCATTTTTTAATGTTAAGGAAGGCCCCCCCCCCCAAATCATATTTTACAATATTACGAAAGTTACAGACACCAAATTTGGCATGATGATTCCTGTAGATCAATCGCAGATGAAATTTATTTCAAATTTACGGCCCACGCCCACCGCACACGCAAATCGATAATTCACGAAACCAATCCCAAAATTACAATCCTATCGGGCAATAAATACAGAAGTTATTAAAGAAAACATTTTTCATAGTTCCGTTGCCCGCGTCATTACAGCATATCGTTTGCATCGTTTAAGCCTTTGTGTGTGTGTCTGTATGTGTGTGTGAGAGCAAGTTAGTACTAGTTAATGCAACTACGAAGTTGGTCGAATGGTATCTTACGGTCGGGCGCGCTCGACTGTAGCTTTCCTTACTTATTTAAGCTTCAGTTAATTTAACAATAAAGAAATGTACAGATGGAGCTTACGTGGATGACCTTCCTTCTTAAGTCAGGGGTCGTCTGTTCTTGGTTTTCAGATGTTTCTTTTACACTTCGGTGGGCTTTCTTCTTTACACCGGGGGTCTTCTTTTCTTAATTGTCGTTGTTTTAATTTATGGTATTTTTGAATGTTTGTACTTTTGCAGTTTTTGCAGTTGCTGGTGCTATGTACCAAAATGGTTTTTGTCAATTTGGTATCATCAGAACATTGTATTTTATTAGATTAGCATTTTGAGGTTCCCTTTTTTTCTTACAGGTTCACTTTATTATGTTAATTTATGTGTCCACACCACTGTTTAAATTGTTTTACACTTTGAGGTTCCCTTTTAATTTTATTCAGGTCCTCTTTATTATGTTATTGTATGTGTTGACAACACGGTTCAAATGGTTTAACGTTGCGTAGTTATTAGAGAGTTTTTAACGGATTTTTAGAATATTCGCCACTTTTCTTCAATATTTCGGATCAAGTTCACTCGCGACATTTTGATATTGTGGGATTTAATATGCTTAGTAAAGATTTCGTTTAAAACTTAGCGCGAGCCCCACGCTTGTTCGCCATTTAACCAACTCGCGAACGCGTTATGGAAAAAAATTATTTTATGTAGGAAGAACTACTTCCTATTAATGACACGCTTGGGCGAGGAGGGATTTGTTTACACACGAACGTAAGAACGCAGATCGCGAGAACGATGCTTCGCTCTTGATCGAGAATTTTGCTGACGCTTGAACAGTTTCACTTGAGATGGAAGATAAGTGAGCAAGAGATCAACTTGCGTCTTGCAGCTGCGCAGTTTAATAAATATTTCTTTGAAATGTTTGTTTTTTTTTTTGTTGGGAAGGAGTGGGAGGTTTGATGAATACCGAGAAGAGCGATTCAAGACCGCGAAAGCGAAAAACAGTTTCCCAGGTGGCTATGAAAATTGTTTATAATTTCCATAGTGTATTCACTACTAGAGGGAGTGAGGGCGATAACTTGCATGCGTACGTATGTATTGATACACGTAAGTTGCAAAATTTATGTACACTTGCGGCCAATTGATGTTGTGGCATGGGTAGATTATTTAATTGACATTCATATGTTTATGAAGTTGTGATTAAAATTTTAAAAGTCAATGATTGCAAAGATTATATCATATGACTAGCAGGTGCATTTTATTATAAAGAGGCAATCATTTAACTGCAATTTAATGAACATTTTATATTACTACTATTAATATTAATTTATATGATAAATGTTATTATTTGTTGATTATTATATGCTACTTCTGGATAAGAAGGGTAATATAACTTTGTTCAAACTGAAAATGTATGTAACAGGCAGAAGAAGACATCTCCGACCACATAAAGTATATATATTCTGGCTCAGGATCAACAGCCGAGTCGATATAGCCATGTCCGTCTGTCCGTATAAACACCTAGATCTCATCTATTATAAGAGCTGGGATCACCGAATTTGGTGACAATATGTGTTATTATGGCACGCTGATCAAGTTTATTTTGGATTTTGACCACGCCCCCTTCCGCCCCGGAAATCCAATAAAATTTACAGGCGCAATTTTTTATTGTTCTTTTTCGGCTTATACATTCATAATTCCAAGAGAAATGATCTCTGCAAATGTTGTAACGATCGAATAATAAACATAGAAATTATTCAACCCAACGCTTTCCATAGCTGTAAGCAGCGCTGCCAGCAGCATTGTGCCGAATAGTGCGTAAGTGTACGGAGGTCAAATGGGATAAGTGGTGGACTGCAACACGTACAGTACTATTACGCATTTATGGGCTCGACTTCCGCCCGCGTCAAAAATTAAATTTTTAAATTTGTTTTTTTAACATTTGTGTGTGCAAAAATTTTTCGAGCACTCTTTACTCTAGCTTTCTTACATGTTATTAGTTAATTTTTCTCACTTTGAAAAGAAAGCAAAACAAGTCAAAGTAAAGTAAGGCATAGCCATGCAATGCTAGGCAACGCTAACCAAGCCGAAACAACGCAAAGCATACCATGCAAAATAAAGGCCACACATCCCGTTTGTATGGGCAGCCGAGAGCGCGGAAAAAGGACAAAGAAATATCGATGTGTGTTAAAGTCAGGAAGGCAACTATAACCCTCCTGCTCGTCCCATGAATTGTCTTTTCATTAGTTCGTTCATGCTACTTGCAAGCGGAGAAGAGCGTGCCGTAGAAAAAAATAATTCCGAAATCGTTGTATTTACTTCAAAACATTGCATTTATCGATATCTGCATACATTGATCTTTCTGTACATTCTTTGTCGAATGTTATGAATTCAGTTTTTATGGACTTATGAAAAATCGATTTAAAAGTAAGAATCGGTTTTAATTCCAAGATAAGTAATAAGAACTAAAAAATATTTAAAAAATTGTCACTTTATAGTACAAATATGTAAGACTTAACATAAATTTATATTTTACCTTATTTATTTTAATTGCAAACACAGATCATAATTGTTTATAAAAATACAGTTATTGTCTCTGGAACGGGCTAAGATCAGAGCGCAACGTTGAAATTCTGCGATTTCGCGTAAAAATTTTCCTGATTCACCCATCAGAAGCAAAAATGTATATGAGTATGATTTATTATTTATTTTAATATTCAAATGGGGGATATTGCTGTTTTCGTGGCGCTAAGATCTGACGACGGTTTCCTATATCACTCAACAAAATAAGACGGAAATATTAAGTAAAATCTTAAGATTTTTGGTTTAGTTTAGGAGATATAGCCTCCGATAAGTCCCCGATTTCCATACAATTTGCAGGTCAAAATGACCAGTGTGACCAGGTTTCAAAAACTTTAATCACCCATATTACTACCACTAAGCGATGCATGGCTATGGTCTCACTGTCATTCAGGTCTGCTTTCAAGTTCTGATAACGCTCATTTCAGTAGGCAACATTATGATGGCAAAAAGTAAGTATATTTGTGTCGACCAAAAATATTATGCGATTGTTATACCATTCGACCATTGAAAATAGTCTAAAATGGTATACTAAGTTTTTGCAAAGGTATGTAACAGGCAGAAGGAGTCGGGGCAGACCCCATAAAGTATATATTCTGGCTCAGGATCAACAGCCGAGTCGATTGAGCCATGTCTGTCTGTTCGTCTGTCGGTATGAACTTCGAGATCTCAGCTATTACAAAAGCTAGAGACACCATATTTGACGTGATGGTTTCTGTATACCATACGAAGATTAAGTTTATTTCAAATTTGGAGTGCCACGCCCACCGCCCACGCAAATCGATAATTTTCGAATATTAAGGAAAGTATTACTGTTACAGACACCAAATTTGGCATGATGGTTCCTATAAATCATGCACAGATAAAGATTGTTTCAAATTTGAGGTGTTACGCCCACCGCCCACGCAAATCGATCATTTTTTAATGTTAAGGAAGGTATTACAGTTACAGACACCAAATTTGGCATGATGATTCCTGTAGATCAATCGCAGATGAAATTTATTTCAAATTTACGGCCCACGCCCACCGCCCACGCAAATCGATAATTCACGAAACCAATCCCAAAATTACAATCCTATCGGGCAATAAATACAGAAGTTATTAAAGAAAACATTTTTCATAGTTCCGTTGCCCGCGTCATTACAGCATATCGTTTGCATCGTTTAAGCCTTTGTGTGTGTGTCTGTATGTGTGTGTGAGAGCAAGTTAGTACTAGTTAATGCAACTACGAAGTTGGTCGAATGGTATCTTACGGTCGGGCGCGCTCGACTGTAGCTTTCCTTACTTATTTAAGCTTCAGTTAATTTAACAATAAAGAAATGTACAGATGGAGCTTACGTGGATGACCTTCCTTCTTAAGTCAGGGGTCGTCTGTTCTTGGTTTTCAGATGTTTCTTTTACACTTCGGTGGGCTTTCTTCTTTACACCGGGGGTCTTCTTTTCTTAATTGTCGTTGTTTTAATTTATGGTATTTTTGAATGTTTGTACTTTTGCAGTTTTTGCAGTTGCTGGTGCTATGTACCAAAATGGTTTTTGTCAATTTGGTATCATCAGGACATTGTATTTTATTAGATTGGCATTTTGAGGTTCCCTTTTTTTCTTACAGGTTCACTTTATTATGTTAATTTATGTGTCCACACCACTGTTTAAATTGTTTTACACTTTGAGGTTTCCTTTTAATTTGATTCAGGTCCTCTTTATTATGTTAATGTATGTGTTGACAACACGGTTTAAATGGTTTAACGTTGCGTAGTTATTAGAGAGTTTTTAACGGCTTTTTAGAATATTCGCCACTTTCCTTCAATATTTCGGATCAAGTTCACTCGCGACATTTTGATATTGTGGGATTTAATATGCTTAGTAAAGATTTCGTTTAAAACTTAGCGCGAGCCCCACGCTTGTTCGCCATTTAACCAACTCGCGAACGCGTTATGGAAAAAAATTATTTTATGTAGGAAGAACTACTTCCTATTAATGATACGCTTGGGCGAGGAGGGATTTGTTTACAAACGAACGTAAGAACGCAGATCGCGAGAACGATGCTTCGCTCTTGATCGAGAATTTTGCTGACGCTTGAACAGTTTCACTTGAGATGGAAGATAAGTGAGCAAGAGATCAACTTGCGTCTTGCAGCTGCGCAGTTTAATAAATATTTCTTTGAAATGTTTGTTTTTTTTTTTGTTGGGAAGGAGTGGGAGGTTTGATGAATACCGAGAAGAGCGATTCAAGACCGCGAAAGCGAAAAACAGTTTCCCAGGTGGCTATGAAAATTGTTTATAATTTCCATAGTGTATTCACTACTAGAGGGAGTGAGGGCGATAACTTGCATGCGTACGTATGTATTGATACACGTAAGTTGCAAAATTTATGTACACTTGCGGCCAATTGATGTTGTGACATGGGTAGATTATTTAATTGACATTCATATGCTTATGAAGTTGTGATTAAAATTTTAAAAGTCAATGATTGCAAAGATTATATCATATGACTAGCAGGTGCATTTTATTATAAAGAGGCAATCATTTAACTGCAATTTAATGAACATTTTATATTACTACTATTAATATTAATTTATATGATAAATGTTATTATTTGTTGATTATTATATGCTACTTCTGGATAAGAAGGGTAATATAACTTTGTTCAAACTGAAAATGTATGTAACAGGCAGAAGAAGACATCTCCGACCACATAAAGTATATATATTCTGGCTCAGGATCAACAGCCGAGTCGATATAGCCATGTCCGTCTGTCCGTATAAACACCTAGATCTCATCTATTATAAGAGCTGGGATCACCGAATTTGGTGACAATATGTGTTATTATGGCACGCTGATCAAGTTTATTTTGGATTTTGACCACGGCCCCTTCCGCCCCGGAAATCCAATAAAATTTACAGGCGCAATTTTTTATTGTTCTTTTTCGGCTTATACATTCATAATTCCAAGAGAAATGATCTCTGCAAATGTTGTAACGATCGAATAATAAACATAGAAATTATTCAACCCAACGCTTTCCATAGCTGTAAGCAGCGCTGCCAGCAGCATTGTGCCGAATAGTGCGTAAGTGTACGGAGGTCAAATGGGATAAGTGGTGGACTGCAACACGTACAGTACTATTACGCATTTATGGGCTCGACTTTCGCCCGCGTCAAAAATTAAATTTTTAAATTTGTTTTTTTAACATTTGTGTGTGCAAAAATTTTTCGAGCACTCTTTACTCTAGCTTTCTTACATGTTATTAGTTAATTTTTCTCACTTTGAAAAGAAAGCAAAACAAGTCAAAGTAAAGTAAGGCATAGCCATGCAATGCTAGGCAACGCTAACCAAGCCGAAACAACGCAAAGCATACCATGCAAAATAAAGGCCACACATCCCGTTTGTATGGGCAGCCGAGAGCGCGGAAAAAGGACAAAGAAATATCGATGTGTGTTAAAGTCAGCAAGGCAACTATAACCCTCCTGCTCGTCCCATGAATTGTCTTTTCATTAGTTCGTTCATGCTACTTGCAAGTGGACAAGAGCGTGCCGTAGAAAAAAATAATTCCGAAATCGTATTTACTTCAAAACATTGCATTTATCGATATCTGCATACATTGATCTTTCTGTACATTCTTTGTCGAATGTTATGAATTCAGTTTTTATGGACTTATGAAAAATCGATTTAAAAGTAAGAATCGGTTTTAATTCCAAGATAAGTAATAAGAACTAAAAAATATTTAAAAAATTGTCACTTTATAGTACAAATATGTAAGACTTAACATAAATTTATATTTTACCTTATTTATTTTAATTGCAAACACAGATCATAATTGTTTATAAAAATACAGTTATTGTCTCTGGAACGGGCTAAGATCAGAGCGCAACGTTGAAATTCTGCGATTTCGCGTAAAAATTTTCCTGATTCACCCATCAGAAGCAAAAATGTATATGAGTATGATTTATTATTTATTTTAATATTCAAATGGGGGATATTGCTGTTTTCGTGGCGCTAAGATCTGACGACGGTTTCCTATATCACTCAACAAAATAAGACGGAAATATTAAGTAAAATCTTAAGATTTTTGGTTTAGTTTAGGAGATATAGCCTCCGATAAGTCCCCGATTTCCATACAATTTGCAGGTCAAATGACCAGTGTGACCAGATTTCAAAAACTTTAATCACCCATATTACTACCACTAAGCGATGCATGGCTATGGTCTCACTGTCATTCAGGTCTGCTTTCAAGTTCTGATAACGCTCATTTCAGTAGGCAACATTATGATGGCAAAAAGTAAGTATATTTGTGTCGACCAAAAATATTATGCGATTGTTATACCATTCGACCATTGAAAATAGTCTAAAATGGTATACTAAGTTTTTGCAAAGGTATGTAACAGGCAGAAGGAGTCGGGGCAGACCCCATAAAGTATATATTCTGGCTCAGGATCAACAGCCGAGTCGATTGAGCCATGTCTGTCTGTTCGTCTGTCGGTATGAACTTCGAGATCTCAGCTATTACAAAAGCTAGAGACACCATATTTGACGTGATGGTTTCTGTATACCATACGAAGATTAAGTTTATTTCAAATTTGGAGTGCCACGCCCACCGCCCACGCAAATCGATAATTTTCGAATATTAAGGAAAGTATTACTGTTACAGACACCAAATTTGGCATGATGGTTCCTATAAATCATGCACAGATAAAGATTGTTTCAAATTTGAGGTGTTACGCCCACCGCCCACGCAAATCGATCATTTTTTAATGTTAAGGAAGGTATTACAGTTACAGACACCAAATTTGGCATGATGATTCCTGTAGATCAATCGCAGATGAAATTTATTTCAAATTTACGGCCCACGCCCACCGCCCACGCAAATCGATAATTCACGAAACCAATCCCAAAATTACAATCCTATCGGGCAATAAATACAGAAGTTATTAAAGAAAACATTTTTCATAGTTCCGTTGCCCGCGTCATTACAGCATATCGTTTGCATCGTTTAAGCCTTTGTGTGTGTGTCTGTATGTGTGTGTGAGAGCAAGTTAGTACTAGTTAATGCAACTACGAAGTTGGTCGAATGGTATCTTACGGTCGGGCGCGCTCGACTGTAGCTTTCCTTACTTATTTAAGCTTCAGTTAATTTAACAATAAAGAAATGTACAGATGGAGCTTACGTGGATGACCTTCCTTCTTAAGTCAGGGGTCGTCTGTTCTTGGTTTTCAGATGTTTCTTTTACACTTCGGTGGGCTTTCTTCTTTACACCGGGGGTCTTCTTTTCTTAATTGTCGTTGTTTTAATTTATGGTATTTTTGAATGTTTGTACTTTTGCAGTTTTTGCAGTTGCTGGTGCTATGTACCAAAATGGTTTTTGTCAATTTGGTATCATCAGGACATTGTATTTTATTAGATTGGCATTTTGAGGTTCCCTTTTTTTCTTACAGGTTCACTTTATTATGTTAATTTATGTGTCCACACCACTGTTTAAATTGTTTTACACTTTGAGGTTTCCTTTTAATTTGATTCAGGTCCTCTTTATTATGTTAATGTATGTGTTGACAACACGGTTTAAATGGTTTAACGTTGCGTAGTTATTAGAGAGTTTTTAACGGCTTTTTAGAATATTCGCCACTTTCCTTCAATATTTCGGATCAAGTTCACTCGCGACATTTTGATATTGTGGGATTTAATATGCTTAGTAAAGATTTCGTTTAAAACTTAGCGCGAGCCCCACGCTTGTTCGCCATTTAACCAACTCGCGAACGCGTTATGGAAAAAAATTATTTTATGTAGGAAGAACTACTTCCTAGTAATGATACGCTTGGGCGAGGAGGGATTTGTTTACAAACGAACGTAAGAACGCAGATCGCGAGAACGATGCTTCGCTCTTGATCGAGAATTTTGCTGACGCTTGAACAGTTTCACTTGAGATGGAAGATAAGTGAGCAAGAGATCAACTTGCGTCTTGCAGCTGCGCAGTTTAATAAATATTTCTTTGAAATGTTGGTTTTTTTTTTTTGTTGGGAAGGAGTGGGAGGTTTGATGAATACCGAGAAGAGCGATTCAAGACCGCGAAAGCGAAAAACAGTTTCCCAGGTGGCTATGAAAATTGTTTATAATTTCCATAGTGTATTCACTACTAGAGGGAGTGAGGGCGATAACTTGCATGCGTACGTATGTATTGATACACGTAAGTTGCAAAATTTATGTACACTTGCGGCCAATTGATGTTGTGACATGGGTAGATTATTTAATTGACATTCATATGCTTATGAAGTCGTGATTAAAATTTTAAAAGTCAATGATTGCAAAGATTATATCATATGACTAGCAGGTGCATTTTATTATAAAGAGGCAATCATTTAACTGCAATTTAATGAACATTTTATATTACTACTATTAATATTAATTTATATGATAAATGTTATTATTTGTTGATTATTATATGCTACTTCTGGATAAGAAGGGTAATATAACTTTGTTCAAACTGAAAATGTATGTAACAGGCAGAAGAAGACATCTCCGACCACATAAAGTATATATATTCTGGCTCAGGATCAACAGCCGAGTCGATATAGCCATGTCCGTCTGTCCGTATAAACACCTAGATCTCATCTATTATAAGAGCTGGGATCACCGAATTTGGTGACAATATGTGTTATTATGGCACGCTGATCAAGTTTATTTTGGATTTTGACCACGGCCCCTTCCGCCCCGGAAATCCAATAAAATTTACAGGCGCAATTTTTTATTGTTCTTTTTCGGCTTATACATTCATAATTCCAAGAGAAATGATCTCTGCAAATGTTGTAACGATCGAATAATAAACATAGAAATTATTCAACCCAACGCTTTCCATAGCTGTAAGCAGCGCTGCCAGCAGCATTGTGCCGAATAGTGCGTAAGTGTACGGAGGTCAAATGGGATAAGTGGTGGACTGCAACACGTACAGTACTATTACGCATTTATGGGCTCGACTTTCCGCCCGCGTCAAAAATTAAATTTTTAAATTTGTTTTTTTAACATTTGTGTGTGCAAAAATTTTTCGAGCACTCTTTACTCTAGCTTTCTTACATGTTATTAGTTAATTTTTCTCACTTTGAAAAGAAAGCAAAACAAGTCAAAGTAAAGTAAGGCATAGCCATGCAATGCTAGGCAACGCTAACCAAGCCGAAACAACGCAAAGCATACCATGCAAAATAAAGGCCACACATCCCGTTTGTATGGGCAGCCGAGAGCGCGGAAAAAGGACAAAGAAATATCGATGTGTGTTAAAGTCAGCAAGGCAACTATAACCCTCCTGCTCGTCCCATGAATTGTCTTTTCATTAGTTCGTTCATGCTACTTGCAAGTGGACAAGAGCGTGCCGTAGAAAAAAAAATAATTCCGAAATCGTTGATTTACTTCAAAACATTGCATTTATCGATATCTGCATACATTGATCTTTCTGTACATTCTTTGTCGAATGTTATGAATTCAGTTTTTATGGACTTATGAAAAATCGATTTAAAAGTAAGAATCGGTTTTAATTCCAAGATAAGTAATAAGAACTAAAAAATATTTAAAAAATTGTCACTTTATAGTACAAATATGTAAGACTTAACATAAATTTATATTTTACCTTATTTATTTTAATTGCAAACACAGATCATAATTGTTTATAAAAATACAGTTATTGTCTCTGGAACGGGCTAAGATCAGAGCGCAACGTTGAAATTCTGCGATTTCGCGTAAAAATTTTCCTGATTCACCCATCAGAAGCAAAAATGTATATGAGTATGATTTATTATTTATTTTAATATTCAAATGGGGGATATTGCTGTTTTCGTGGCGCTAAGATCTGACGACGGGTTCCTATATCACTCAACAAAATAAGACGGAAATATTAAGTAAAATCTTAAGATTTTTGGTTTAGTTTAGGAGATATAGCCTCCGATAAGTCCCCGATTTCCATACAATTTGCAGGTCAAAGTGACCAGTGTGACCAGGTTTCAAAAACTTTAATCACCCATATTACTACCACTAAGCGATGCATGGCTATGATCTCACTGTCATTCAGTTCTGCTTTCAAGTTCTGATAACGCTCATTTCAGTAGGCAACATTATGATGGCAAAAAGTAAGTATATTTGTGTCGACCAAAAATATTATGCGATTGTTATACCATTCGACCATTGAAAATAGTCTAAAATGGTATACTAAGTTTTTGCAAAGGTATGTAACAGGCAGAAGGAGTCGGGGCAGACCCCATAAAGTATATATTCTGGCTCAGGATCAACAGCCGAGTCGATTGAGCCATGTCTGTCTGTTCGTCTGTCGGTATGAACTTCGAGATCTCAGCTATTACAAAAGCTAGAGACACCATATTTGACGTGATGGTTTCTGTATACCATACGAAGATTAAGTTTATTTCAAATTTGGAGTGCCACGCCCACCGCCCACGCAAATCGATAATTTTCGAATATTAAGGAAAGTATTACTGTTACAGACACCAAATTTGGCATGATGGTTCCTATAAATCATGCACAGATAAAGATTGTTTCAAATTTGAGGTGTTACGCCCACCGCCCACGCAAATCGATCATTTTTTAATGTTAAGGAAGGTATTACAGTTACAGACACCAAATTTGGCAAGATGATTTCTGTAAATCATGCGTAGATGATGTTTATTTCAAATTTGAGATGCCACGCCCACCGCCCACGCAAATCGATATTTTACGAATATTAAGGAAAGTATTACAGTTACAGACACCAAATTTGGCATGATGATTCCTGTAGATCAATCGCAGATGAAACTTATTTCAAATTTACGGCCCACGCCCACCGCCCACGCAAATCGATAATTCACGAAACCAATCCCAAAATTACAATCCTATCGGGCAATAAATACAGAAGTTATTAAAGAAAACATTTTTCATAGTTCCGTTGCCCGCGTCATTACAGCATATCGTTTGCATCGTTTAAGCCTTTGTGTGTGTGTCTGTATGTGTGTGTGAGAGCAAGTTAGTACTAGTTAATGCAACTACGAAGTTGGTCGAATGGTATCTTACGGTCGGGCGCGCTCGACTGTAGCTTTCCTTACTTATTTAAGCTTCAGTTAATTTAACAATAAAGAAATGTACAGATGGAGCTTACGTGGATGACCTTCCTTCTTAAGTCAGGGGTCGTCTGTTCTTGGTTTTCAGATGTTTCTTTTACACTTCGGTGGGCTTTCTTCTTTACACCGGGGGTCTTCTTTTCTTAATTGTCGTTGTTTTAATTTATGATATTTTTGAATGTTTGTACTTTTGCAGTTTTTGCAGTTGCTGGTGCTATGTACCAAAATGGTTTTTGTCAATTTGGTATCATCAGGACATTGTATTTTATTAGATTGGCATTTTGAGGTTCCCTTTTTTTCTTACAGGTTCACTTTATTATGTTAATTTATGTGTCCACACCACTGTTTAAATTGTTTTACACTTTGAGGTTTCCTTTTAATTTGATTCAGGTCCTCTTTATTATGTTAATGTATGTGTTAACAACACGGTTTAAATGGTTTAACGTTGCGTAGTTATTAAAGAGTTTTTAACGGCTTTTTAGAATATTCGCCACTTTCCTTCAATATTTCGGATCAAGTTCACTCGCGACATTTTGATATTGTGGGATTTAATATGCTTAGTAAAGATTTCGTTTAAAACTTAGCGCGAGCCCCACGCTTGTTCGCCATTTAACCAACTCGCGAACGCGTTATGGAAAAAAATTATTTTATGTAGGAAGAACTACTTCCTATTAATGATACGCTTGGGCGAGGAGGGATTTGTTTACAAACGAACGTAAGAACGCAGATCGCGAGAACGATGCTTCGCTCTTGATCGAGAATTTTGCTGACGCTTGAACAGTTTCACTTGAGATGGAAGATAAGTGAGCAAGAGATCAACTTGCGTCTTGCAGCTGCGCAGTTTAATAAATATTTCATTGAAATGTTGGTTTTTTTTTTTTGTTGGGAAGGAGTGGGAGGTTTGATGAATACCGAGAAGAGCGATTCAAGACCGCGAAAGCGAAAAACAGTTTCCCAGGTGGCTATGAAAATTGTTTATAATTTCCATAGTGTATTCACTACTAGAGGGAGTGAGGGCGATAACTTGCATGCGTACGTATGTATTGATACACGTAAGTTGCAAAATTTATGTACACTTGCGGCCAATTGATGTTGTGACATGGGTAGATTATTTAATTGACATTCATATGCTTATGAAGTCGTGATTAAAATTTTAAAAGTCAATGATTGCAAAGATTATATCATATGACTAGCAGGTGCATTTTATTATAAAGAGGCAATCATTTAACTGCAATTTAATGAACATTTTATATTACTACTATTAATATTAATTTATATGATAAATGTTATTATTTGTTGATTATTATATGCTACTTCTGGATAAGAAGGGTAATATAACTTTGTTCAAACTGAAAATGTATGTAACAGGCAGAAGAAGACATCTCCGACCACATAAAGTATATATATTCTGGCTCAGGATCAACAGCCGAGTCGATATAGCCATGTCCGTCTGTCCGTATAAACACCTAGATCTCATCTATTATAAGAGCTGGGATCACCGAATTTGGTGACAATATGTGTTATTATGGCACGCTGATCAAGTTTATTTTGGATTTTGACCACGGCCCCTTCCGCCCCGGAAATCCAATAAAATTTACAGGCGCAATTTTTTATTGTTCTTTTTCGGCTTATACATTCATAATTCCAAGAGAAATGATCTCTGCAAATGTTGTAACGATCGAATAATAAACATAGAAATTATTCAACCCAACGCTTTCCATAGCTGTAAGCAGCGCTGCCAGCAGCATTGTGCCGAATAGTGCGTAAGTGTACGGAGGTCAAATGGGATAAGTGGTGGACTGCAACACGTACAGTACTATTACGCATTTATGGGCTCGACTTTCGCCCGCGTCAAAAATTAAATTTTTAAATTTGTTTTTTTAACATTTGTGTGTGCAAAAATTTTTCGAGCACTCTTTACTCTAGCTTTCTTACATGTTATTAGTTAATTTTTCTCACTTTGAAAAGAAAGCAAAACAAGTCAAAGTAAAGTAAGGCATAGCCATGCAATGCTAGGCAACGCTAACCAAGCCGAAACAACGCAAAGCATACCATGCAAAATAAAGGCCACACATCCCGTTTGTATGGGCAGCCGAGAGCGCGGAAAAAGGACAAAGAAATATCGATGTGTGTTAAAGTCAGCAAGGCAACTATAACCCTCCTGCTCGTCCCATGAATTGTCTTTTCATTAGTTCGTTCATGCTACTTGCAAGTGGACAAGAGCGTGCCGTAGAAAAAAAATAATTCCGAAATCGTATTTACTTCAAAACATTGCATTTATCGATATCTGCATACATTGATCTTTCTGTACATTCTTTGTCGAATGTTATGAATTCAGTTTTTATGGACTTATGAAAAATCGATTTAAAAGTAAGAATCGGTTTTAATTCCAAGATAAGTAATAAGAACTAAAAAATATTTAAAAAATTGTCACTTTATAGTACAAATATGTAAGACTTAACATAAATTTATATTTTACCTTATTTATTTTAATTGCAAACACAGATCATAATTGTTTATAAAAATACAGTTATTGTCTCTGGAACGGGCTAAGATCAGAGCGCAACGTTGAAATTCTGCGATTTCGCGTAAAAATTTTCCTGATTCACCCATCAGAAGCAAAAATGTATATGAGTATGATTTATTATTTATTTTAATATTCAAATGGGGGATATTGCTGTTTTCGTGGCGCTAAGATCTGACGACGGGTTCCTATATCACTCAACAAAATAAGACGGAAATATTAAGTAAAATCTTAAGATTTTTGGTTTAGTTTAGGAGATATAGCCTCCGATAAGTCCCCGATTTCCATACAATTTGCAGGTCAAAGTGACCAGTGTGACCAGGTTTCAAAAACTTTAATCACCCATATTACTACCACTAAGCGATGCATGGCTATGATCTCACTGTCATTCAGTTCTGCTTTCAAGTTCTGATAACGCTCATTTCAGTAGGCAACATTATGATGGCAAAAAGTAAGTATATTTGTGTCGACCAAAAATATTATGCGATTGTTATACCATTCGACCATTGAAAATAGTCTAAAATGGTATACTAAGTTTTTGCAAAGGTATGTAACAGGCAGAAGGAGTCGGGGCAGACCCCATAAAGTATATATTCTGGCTCAGGATCAACAGCCGAGTCGATTGAGCCATGTCTGTCTGTTCGTCTGTCGGTATGAACTTCGAGATCTCAGCTATTACAAAAGCTAGAGACACCATATTTGACGTGATGGTTTCTGTATACCATACGAAGATTAAGTTTATTTCAAATTTGGAGTGCCACGCCCACCGCCCACGCAAATCGATAATTTTCGAATATTAAGGAAAGTATTACTGTTACAGACACCAAATTTGGCATGATGGTTCCTATAAATCATGCACAGATAAAGATTGTTTCAAATTTGAGGTGTTACGCCCACCGCCCACGCAAATCGATCATTTTTTAATGTTAAGGAAGGTATTACAGTTACAGACACCAAATTTGGCAAGATGATTTCTGTAAATCATGCGTAGATGATGTTTATTTCAAATTTGAGATGCCACGCCCACCGCCCACGCAAATCGATATTTTACGAATATTAAGGAAAGTATTACAGTTACAGACACCAAATTTGGCATGATGATTCCTGTAGATCAATCGCAGATGAAACTTATTTCAAATTTACGGCCCACGCCCACCGCCCACGCAAATCGATAATTCACGAAACCAATCCCAAAATTACAATCCTATCGGGCAATAAATACAGAAGTTATTAAAGAAAACATTTTTCATAGTTCCGTTGCCCGCGTCATTACAGCATATCGTTTGCATCGTTAAAGCCTTTGTGTGTGTGTCTGTATGTGTGTGTGAGAGCAAGTTAGTACTAGTTAATGCAACTACGAAGTTGGTCGAATGGTATCTTACGGTCGGGCGCGCTCGACTGTAGCTTTCCTTACTTATTTAAGCTTCAGTTAATTTAACAATAAAGAAATGTACAGATGGAACTTACGTGGATGACCTTCCTTCTTAAGTCAGGGGTCGTCTGTTCTTGGTTTTCAGATGTTTCTTTTACACTTCGGTGGGCTTTCTTCTTTACACCGGGGGTCTTCTTTTCTTAATTGTCGTTGTTTTAATTTATGGTATTTTTGAATGTTTGTACTTTTGCAGTTTTTGCAGTTGCTGGTGCTATGTACCAAAATGGTTTTTGTCAATTTGGTATCATCAGGACATTGTATTTTATTAGATTAGCATTTTGAGGTTCCCTTTTTTTTTGTTAATTTATGTGTCCACACCACTGTTTAAATCTTTTTACACTTTGAGGTTCCCTTTTAATTTTATTCAGGTCCTCTTTATTATGTTAATGTATGTGTTGACAACACGGTTTAAATGGTTTAACGTTGCGTAGTTATTAGAGAGTTTTTAACGGCTTTTTAGAATATTCGCCACTTTCCTTCAATATTTCGGATCAAGTTCACTCGCGACATTTTGATATTGTGGGATTTAATATGCTTAGTAAAGATTTCGTTTAAAACTTAGCGCGAGCCCCACGCTTGTTCGCCATTTAACCAACTCGCGAACGCGTTATGGAAAAAAATTATTTTATGTAGGAAGAACTACTTTCTATTAATGACACGCTTGGGCGAGGAGGGATTTGTTTACAAACGAACGTAAGAACGCAGATCGCGAGAACGATGCTTCGCTCTTGATCGAGAATTTTGCTGACGCTTGAACAGTTTCACTTGGGATTGAAGATAAGTGAGCAAGAGATCAACTTGCGTCTTGCAGCTGCGCAGTTTAATAAATATTTCATTGAAATGTTTGTTTTTTTTTTTTTTGTTGGGAAGGAGTGGGAGGTTTGATGAATACCGAGAAGAGCGATTCAAGACCGCGAAAGCGAAAAACAGTTTCCCAGGTGGCTATGAAAATTGTTTATAATTTCCATAGTGTATTCACTACTAGAGGGAGTGAGGGCGATAACTTGCATGCGTACGTATGTATTGATACACGTAAGTTGCAAAATTTATGTACACTTGCGGCCAATTGATGTTGTGACATGGGTAGATTATTTAATTGACATTCATATGCTTATGAAGTTGTGATTAAAATTTTAAAAGTCAATGATTGCAAAGATTATATCATATGACTAGCAGGTGCATTTTATTATAAAGAGGCAATCATTTAACTGCAATTTAATGAACATTTTATATTACTACTATTAATATTAATTAATATGATAAATGTTATTATTTGTTGATTATTATATGCTACTTCTGGATAAGAAGGGTAATATAACTTTGTTCAAACTGAAAATGTATGTAACAGGCAGAAGAAGACATCTCCGACCACATAAAGTATATATATTCTGGCTCAGGATCAACAGCCGAGTCGATATAGCCATGTCCGTCTGTCCGTATAAACACCTAGATCTCATCTATTATAAGAGCTGGGATCACCGAATTTGGTGACAATATGTGTTATTATGGCACGCTGATCAAGTTTATTTTGGATTCTGACCACGCCCCCTTCCGCCCCGGAAATCCAATAAAATTTACAGGCGCAATTTTTTATTGTTCTTTTTCGGCTTATACATTCATAATTCCAAGAGAAATGATCTCTGCAAATGTTGTAACGATCGAATAATAAACATAGAAATTATTCAACCCAACGCTTTCCATAGCTGTAAGCAGCGCTGCCAGCAGCATTGTGCCGAATAGTGTGTAAGTGTACGGAGGTCAAATGGGATAAGTGGTGGACTGCAACACGTACAGTACTATTACGCATTTATGGGCTCGACTTCCGCCCGCGTCAAAAATTAAATTTTTAAATTTGTTTTTTTAACATTTGTGTGTGCAAAAATTTTTCGAGCACTCTTTACTCTAGCTTTCTTACATGTTATTAGTTAATTTTTCTCACTTTGAAAAGAAAGCAAAACAAGTCAAAGTAAAGTAAGGCATAGCCATGCAATGCTAGGCAACGCTAACCAAGCCGAAACAACGCAAAGCATACCATGCAAAATAAAGGCCACACATCCCGTTTGTATGGGCAGCCGAGAGCGCGGAAAAAGGACAAAGAAATATCGATGTGTGTTAAAGTCAGCAAGGCAACTATAACTCATCATTGTGTTTACTTCAAAACATTGCATTCATCGATATCTGCATACATTGATCTTTCTGTACATTCTTTGTCGAATGTTATGAATTCAGTTATTATGGACTTATGAAAAATCGATTTAAAAGTAAGAATCGGTTTTAATTTCAAGATAAGTAATAAGAAATAAAAAATATTTAAAAAATTGTCACTTTATAGTACAAATATTTAAGACTTAACATAAATTTATATTTTACCTTATTTATTTTAATTGCAAACACAGATCATAATTGTTTATAAAAATACAGTTATTGTCTCTGGAACGGGCTAAGATCAGAGCGCAACGTTGAAATTCTGCGATTTCGCGTAAAAATTTTCCTGATTCACCTATCAGAAGCAAAAATGTATATGAGTATGCTCTATTATTTATTTTAATATTCAAATGGGGGATTTTGCTGTTTCCGTGGCGCTAAGATCAACAAAATAAGACGAAAATAGTAAGATCTTGCCGCCACGGAAACATCAATACTGCCTTCAAAAACAATGCTCATAATTGTATATATTTTGCGATAATTGTCTTTAGAACGAACTTATATCAAAACAAACATTACAACTTTGCAATTTCGTATAAACATTTTTTGTTCGAAAGCAAAAAAAATTTTTAGTGGCTCTGCGCGCCACTGCGAGGCGAATAAAACCGACGATTTCTTCTTGAGATTATTTGCAAGAAGGGAGTTAAGTTCAAAATATAGTTGTGTGCAAAACAAATATGCGTCTTGAAAAATGTATGCATTTATTTGGTTATTATTTAAAAAAGCGGATTGATAATTTAGGGGAAAGTTTTGAAGGATAGAATCCATCCAATTTTTTTAAATTGCCGGTGAGTAAATCTTATAATACATTAGTTAGCTGAAGATTTATTTTTCGATAACCACTAACTAATCACTAACCACTTACCACCAATAAAAATAATTAGACATACCGAAAAAATTAACAACTGAGTTATAAAATCACAAGTAGGTAAAGCTACAGTTCAGCGCGGCCGACCGAAAGATACCATGATCAACTTCATAGTTGCACTTCAGGAATGTCAGAAGCTGGCGCTACCACAAAGGTTTCATAGCAATTAGATTTGCTACCCACACACATACAGACACATACACAAAGACTAAAACCGTGCAATTTAGGCTTCGCTCAAAATGTATGTAAAGAGCGTGAAAAAGGAAGAAAGCCGAAAAGGAAGCAGTCTCGTAAGCGGAGCTCCGCCAGGAGACCCGGTTGATTGTTACCCCGCAATCTCCCCTTGTTGCCCCTACTCAGACAGTAAGCAGCAGAACAGCAGCGCGCCTGCGCGCGAGCATTGCGTAGCCCGATAGCAGCGCCGATATGTATTTAGTATCAAATTTTTGTAAGGTGGTCATTTTCGCGCAGGACATGATAGGTGATTTTTTTCAATGTTATATATATATATTGAAATTAAAACCTAAAAGAATGAAATGCTAATTGTTGTTGTCCGTTCGTCCGTCCATCTGTTGCAACGAAAACTAATCTCTCAATTTTAGAGCTATCTTGAAACTTTGTACACATGCTTTTTTGCTGCTCACTGTAAATAAGTTGGAACGAGCCGGGTCGAACCGATATATTGTATAGCTGTCATAGACCCTATCGGTCGATTTATGTCAGTTTTTATGATATCGTTATGAAACTTTTGCAATATTAAAAGTATCTACTCAAGGCTGTATAAATGTTATCAAAATCGGACCGATATATCGTATTGCTGCCATAGAACCTTTAAGCCGATTATTTTCATATTTTAAGATATCGCTGAGAAACTTTTCTGATATATATCAAAGTATATTGTTTAAATGCTATGCAAGTTTTATTAAAATCGGACAGATATTTTCTAATCTGCCAAAGAACCCATCGACCGATATATCGTAAAGCTGCCATAGAACCTAATATATGGAGTAACTACAAAGGTAGGAAACCTTCAGTGTGCCGGAGGTAGCCATTTTTTCTTATTATACCCGCTACTCATAGAGTAGAATGGTATTATAACTTTGTTCAAACCGAAAATGTATGTAACAGGCAGAAGGAGACACCTCCGACCCCATAAAGTGTATATATTCTGGCTCAGGATGAACAGCCGAGTCGATATAGCAATGTCCGTCTGTCCGTCCGTCCGTCTGTCTGTCCGTGTAAAAATCTAGATCTCAGTTATTATAAGAGCTAGGACTACCAAATTTAGTGATAATATGTATCATTATTGCACGCTGATCAAGTTTGTTTTGGATTTTGGCCACGCCCCCTTCCGCCCCCGTAATTCAAAATAAATTGATTACAAGCGCAATTTTGATGCCATATTGTTCATTTTCGGTTTACATGATAACTGTAGCTAGCCAGATGATCTCTGAAAATTTGGTAACAATCGGATAATAAACATTCAGCTTAACGTTTTCCATAGCTGTAAGCTGCGCTGTCGAATAGTGGTTGCGTGTACGGTGGTGAAATGGGTTAAGTTGTGGACTGCAAAACGTACAGTACTATTATGTATTTACGGGTTCGAGTCCCGCCCGCATCAAACATTAAATGTGTGCAAAAATGTTTTTTTTATTTTAGATTTTGACTTTGCATAAATATTGTAAGTCCATAGCCTTTTACGGTCAAAATATGATTGTAGCCGTTCTTTTTTGTGCCCCAAATAAATGATGTACAAGCAGCTGGGTAGCGGGTATATTACAGTCCAAGACGTTTATTAGTGAGAATCGAAATTTATTGGCATTTTGGTGCGGACTTTTTTTTGCGATAAGTTTAATTGTATTACTTAAATATAATCATTAGCAATATTGAAATGGCCAAAAAAATGCATGTATTTCAAAATAATAGCGGGAATGGATGGTACGTTTAAAATGAATACGTTTACCACTTCATTTTGATCCATATTAATTCTTAGTGCTTGATTTTTATGATTAAAAAAGTAGACCATAAATATTAATTACGGTCCCCATTAAAAATACCTATAATGGATTTTTGGACTCTTGTTATATTCAAAGTGGTCCCAGATTCGATCAGATTTAAATACGAGGGTCGTGACTTTTTGAATAAAATATATTTTTTTCGTCAAAGAAGCGTTTTATTTCTCAACATAATCTCCTTTTAGCTCTATACATTTAGTCCAGCGTTTTTCCAATTTTTTTATTCCTTCCAAATAATAGGTTTTCTCAAGGCCCTCAAAATAGTCGTTTGTTTCTGTGATGACCTCTTCATTTGACCCGAATCTCTTACCGCCGAGCCATTTCTTCATGTTTGGAAACAAAAAATAGTCACAGGGGGCTAAATCTGGAGAATATGCTGGATGGGGTAGCAGTTCGTAGCCCAATTTATGAAATTTTGCCATGCTGACTACACACGTGTGCACCCGTGCATTGTCCTGATGGAACAGCACTTTTTTTTTCGCCAAATGCGGTCGTTTCTGCTTCAAATCAATATCGAATCTGTCCAAAAGCTCTGAATAATATTCGCCGGTGATCGTTTTACCCTTTTCAAGGTAATCGATGTGAATGATACCTTGTGCATCCCAAAAAACTGTGGCCATGACCTTGTTGGCCGACAGACCCACCTTGGCCTTCTTTGGTGCACGTTCACCCGGTCTCTGGGTCTCTGGTGTGGTGTGGTGGATCCATGTTTCGTCTACGGTAACGAAACGGCGCAAAAATTCGTTTGGATTGCGGTTGAACATCGCCAAACACTCCTTTGAAATGGTCACACGGTTGCGCTTATCGTCGTGTGTGAGCAATCGCGGCACCCATCCCGCGGAAAGCTTTTTCATGTCCAAATATTCATGTAAAATGTGATGTACCCGTTCAGTTGAGATGCCTACAGCCTCAGCTACCTCACGCACTTTCATTCTCCGAATATCCAATATCATTCCATGGATTTTGTCGACGATTTCTGGCATGACGACCTCTTTTGGGCGACCTGAACGTTCGGCATCACTTGTACTGGTACGACCACAACGGAACTCAGTAAACCATTTCTTAACCATTGAAATTGATGGTGCAGAGTCCCCATAATATTTATCAAGTCTTTCCTTGGTTTCGGTGATGGATTTTTTACGCAAAAAATAATGCTTAATTAGCACACGAAATTCACTTTTTTCCATTTTCGTTAAAATTCACGAGATCGTCTGCTTTCAATGCCTATAAAACGCAAACCAAAAAACGCAGCTTTCTCAAAATTTTACAGTCAGCTGTTAATCGATAACTGCTGACAGGAGCAGTGTTGTATTTAGAGCAGGTGCGCGGCAAATACAAAAAGTCACGGTCTTATCAAACGACCCTCGTATTTCAAATATCGATTCTCGGAAAAGAACTTGGGATTTGGTCGAAGCAAAAAAAATCGACTAATTCGATTAAATATCGTAATCCAGCTCTGAACTATACGTCGGTGTTTCAACTCCCCTATGTATTACCTTCCTTTTCATATAAATGTTTTTCCAGTCCATACTTCATTGAATAGTTAAAGCCGATAATTCGATGTTGTTTGTATCGCTATTATGCACTCCGACGCTGTGAAAATTTACACTTTAAATAAACTTAGCAATTTTCAGCTAAATTAAAAACTATGCTCTCAGAATAGCAAATTTTAAATTTGCTGCACAAGTCTTATTATTTGTTCGGCAAGGTTTTTGTGTAAAGATTTGTGGGAATTATGAAAACGTTTTACGAAAAAATTGTGTATTTCCTGTTTTCTCTACCGAAAACTGGGGTCGTATCTTTAGACAGCAACATACTAATGCACCCGTGAGTTATATGTAAATTATTTAGCAACATTATAACGTGTTCTTTTTTTCATTTAGGGGTCTCTATACAACGTTTGTTTATTTCGAATGTGTTTTTTTCGACATATATTTTATATCTGTAAGTATTTTAAAATCAGTAACTGTGTTTATATTAGTATATTATAAATATACTAATAAAGAAAATGTATTTAACTTTAATCGCAAAGAATTAGCACCTGCTTATACAACTTATGAATACGGACAAATCAGGACACGCTAAAATTAATTTTTGTAAAAACATATATATACATAAATGTGTATGTACACCTATACAAAGAAAACATGGCCGTATACAGGAAACTTCTGAAAAACTAAAAATAAATTGTCTAAAGCACAAGCAGTCAAGAAACAAATGTGGGTCAAGGTTAATTGTGTATGTACATAAAACAGATTTCTATGGTTATTCAATACGTTATACATTTGGATTTGTGTGCTCCTCGACCATTATTAATATTCGAAAGGGCTGAACTAACTTAATGCAAAGGCGTGGCAGACCTCACAAAGCAAATATATTTATGTTAAGGATCACTAGCCGACGCGATTTATCTATCTGTCCGTATGAACCTTTGGATGTCGGGTTCTTATCTACACATCATACTACAGCTGTGGTCATAGAATTGCAACACATTTTTATACCATTGAAATGGTCCAAAATGGTATACTGAGTTTGTGCAGAGTATGTTACAGGAAGAAGGAGGTGTGACAGACCCTATAAACTATTATATTATATACTATTATATTATATTCTTGCTCAGAATCACTAGCCGAGTCGATTGAGCCATGTTCGTCTGTCCGTGCGTCCGTGTGTCTTTCTGTATGAACGTCGAGATCTCAGCTATTACAAAAGCTAGAGACATCAATTTGGCATGGTGGTTCCTGTATACCATACGCAGATCAAGTTTATTTCAAATTTAAGATGCCACGCCCACCGCCCACGCTAATCGATAATTTACGAATTTTAAGAAAAGTATTAGTATTGAAAATATTAAAATTACAGTTTTTTGCTTTGGCACACGTAAAGATGCTGATGATATACACATAATCCCCAAATTACAATCTGATCGGACAGTAAACACAAAAGTAATTTAAGAAAACGTTTTCCATAGTTCCGCTGCCCGCGTCATTGCAGCATATCACGATGCATCGTCTGTATGTATTATGTCCACTAAATGCTATGCATGTTTAAAATCGGACAGAAATATCGTTAAGCTGCCATAGAACCTATCGGCCGATTTAATATTAAAGTAACTATTTAGTAACTGCAAGAGTATGAAACCTTCTACGTGCCGAATGTATCCTTTCTTGTTAATAATATTTTTAGATTCCATGGCGATTCTAATAATATTAAATTCGAATTCTAAAAAAATTCATGGTCTATTGTGTTTGTCGAAATGTGCGTAACAGGCAGAAGAAGGCATCTGCGACCCCATAAAGTACAGGGTGTGTTCAAAAAGTAAGGTGACTTTGTATTTTTAAGAAAAAGTATTTATTTATTTATCAATATTTAAGTTGATCGTATGGTATCTTACGGTCGGGTTCGCTCGACTGTAGCTTGCATTACCTTAGCCTTAGCTTGGAAACGCTGACCTAGCGCACTTGGCGGATGTTTAGTCTGTGCTGGCCAATGGTCCCACGGTTTGTAGAATGCTGGCCAATGGTCCCACGGTTTGGGGAATGCTGACCAAAATCACGTGGCTTATGCAGCTCAGACTCGAGAGCTTTTATGTATGGTTGCTTGTTGTTATGCAGCAGAAGTGTTGGTAACTCCTCCCCCTTTAAACGCGGACGTCCTCGGTCGCGATGTACAGCCTCTTTTATGTTGTGGTTGACCTAGGGTCTACTTTGGGGGCTGCTGTTTCCTCATTGATTACCTTGAGGATTGCTTGGCAACTTTTCCCCCGATTATGATTCGTGTTAGTAGTACAGTCAGCAGCACTATGAGTGTTGCTGAAATTGTGAGGTTTGCTGTTATGCTGATGTTATGATTTCCGTTCAACCGTTCTAGTTTCCTTTTATTGTTTATATTGACTTCCTTCAACATTTGTGGAGATAATACTTCGTCTACTTTTGTTTTCTATGACGGAAGTCATGGCCTTTGAGGTATAGGTGTCGTCTCCAATTCTTATAGTTGCGTATGAGAAACGTCCCCTTCAGATTCATCTTTTCCTTGTCTATTTCGATTGTTCCCACGAAGTCGTTTAACAGGAGCGTGCCGGTGAACAGCTTTTCATGGTTGGGCACGTGTTAGCTATTTATTATTTTGCATTGTGGTATTTGGTTTTTCAACAAGTGCGTTATACATTTGTCATCGCTTAAATCTATTTAATTATTTCTATTACAAATTATCTTGTCATTGTGCATTTCGCATGGTTCTTTCATTCCTAAAATTTGTTGATTGCATCTTACTATATTTTCAAATTTTATATCGTTTATTATATCTCCTACTTTTACAGTTTTAAGTAACATTGGGACGCATATTTCCATTGCAATTAATAGGATATTGATTATGTACAGGATGTTTTTATTCTTATTCGCTATTTTTATTTTAGAAAATTCTAGTAGTTCTTCTGGGTTTATAAATAATATATTTTCGAATTTTAGAATATCTTTTTCTGTGTTTATGACTGCGTTTGTTATTTGAGTGACTTGGTTTAGTCTGTCGTTCAGCACCCTGTTTATTACTATTTGCTTGTTGTTTTCTAGTTGCTCATTTATTTTATTTGTAATTATCTTGTGATCATTGTGGTCCGGCGTGCCGGGCAACCATTTCCAAGTTGTACCCAAGATTTCTTTTGACCTTGTTTTCCTTTAGAATGGCCTGAGCCTTCAGAGGTTTGCCTCAGCCTTCGAGAGTTCGAGTGCAAGGAATGCATTCGTTAGCTTGGGTTGATAGGTTATGGAACGCTGTCTCATATTTCTCCACGTCAAACACATGAATGATCTTGAATGTGTCGTTTTGTAATGGGGCAATGCCTGTTTTGATGGGTATAAGTTGTGAGTGTGAATAGTCTAGTATGGTTGTGAGGCCAAAACATGTTGACAAGAAAAATAATCTGGAAGAATATCAAGTTTATACCCGCTACTCATAGAGTAGAAGGGTATTATAACATTGTTCAAACCGAAAATGTATGTAACGGGCAGAAAGAGACACCTCCGACCCCATAAAGTATATATATATATATATATATATTCTGGCTCAGGATCAACAGCCGAGTCGATATAGCCATGTCCGTCTGTCTGTCCGTGTGAAAATCTAGATCTCAGCTATTATAAGAGCTAGAACTACCAAATTCGGTGACAATATGTGTTATTATTGCACGCTGATCAAGTTTATTTTGGATTTTGGCCACGCCCCCGTAAATCGAAAAAACATTGATTACAAGCGGAATTTTGATGTCATATTGTTCATTTTCGGTTTACATGATAACTATAGCTAGCCAGATGATCTCTGAAAGTTTGTTTGGTAAGAATCGGATAAAAAACACAGAAGTTATTCAGCCTTACGTTTTCCATAGCTGTAAGCAGCGCTGTCGAATAGTGTGTGCGTGTATGGTGGTGAAATGGTTTAAGTTGTGGACTGCAAAACGAACAGTACTATTATGCATTTACGGGTTCGAGTCCCGCCCGCATCAAAAATTAAATGTGTGCAAAAATGCTTTTTTTTTTTATTTTAGATTTTGACTTTGCATAAATATTGTAAGTCCATAGCCTTTTACGGTCAAAATATTATTGTAGCCGTTCTTTTTTGTTCCGCAAATAATTTTGATGTACGAGCAGCTGGGTAGCGGGTATATTACAGTCGAGCACACTCGACTGTAGCTTTCTTACTTGTTCACTTTCTAGCGTCTTTCTAATTAGGTCCATAATCACGCTTTTTAGTTCGGGGTTAGTCGTACGCGTGCTGGTTCTTGGCGGTCTATTATCAGCCGCTAGGCTGGGACCACCGGCTATACCTAGTCTTGCCATGACATCGGTTAACCCGCCTGGCATTTTCGAACATAATTTGGAATATGAGGAAACATCGTTTCGGAATCGGACAAATGCTCTATTCTATTTGAGCTTGGGATGTACGATACTTACTTTTTCATTTTAGAAAATTTTTATACCATTGCAGATGGTATATTAATTTTGGCCAGAAGTTTGCAACGCACCTTAGGAGACATCTCCGACCCTATAAAGTATATATATTCTTAATCAGCATCAATAGGGGAGTCGAACTAGCCATGTCCGTCCGTCCTTCCGTCCGTCTATTGCAACGCAAACTAGTCTCTCAGCTTTAGAGTTATCTTGATAAAACTTGGTATACATGCTCCTCATTGCTGCAGGCTGTAAATAAGTCGGAACAAGCCGGATCAGACCGATGTATCGTATAGCTGCCATGGAACCTATCGGCCGATTTTTGTCATTTTTTAAGATATCGCCAAGAAACTTTCGCAATCTATGCCTTAGTGTGTCCATTCGAAGCTGTGCAAGATTTATCAAAATCGGACCGATATATCGTATAGCTGCCATTGAACCTATCGGCCGATTATTGTAATTTTTCAAGATATCGCTGTGAAACTTTTCTGATATATGTCTTATTATGTCCATTAAGTGCTATGCGAGTTTTGTCACAATTGGAATGATATATCGTAAAGCTGTCATAGAACCTAATATGTGGAGTAACTGCAATGGTATTAAACCTTCGATGAGCCGAAGGTAGCCTTTCTTTCTTGTTATTTATTTATTTATTTATGATTTTATTGCTTGAAAACCATTGGATGGTTCCTTCCTTCTATTCTGGAGGGTCCCTTGGGATTTGCAGGATTAGAACGCATTATACTGCGATTGCAGTTTCTTTTAATCAGTTATGCTTTTACAAAGTGTCAAGGTAGGATCCGCCAGATGTAGTTTAAATGTGAAGACACAATTTATTCTTGGGAGCATCTTTATTCCTGGAGCATAGCTCCGTTTATTTTGATTGTCAACTTCTTTGTTTCAGTTGTCAAAACTCAACAGATTCTTAAAGCTAATAGAATATTCCTCTTAGGCTATGAAGTGCGCCTTAGCTGCCTGGTGAAGCCGGAAGAGAAGCGGCTGCACTATCTATCACTTATGTTAAGAGAGTTGAGAGAGAATGCTATGTACGCACATTATGTACATAGCGGCATTTGGTTAGCGTGGGAATGCTGACCATGCACTTATGCAGTGTGCTTAATGATTGGGCGATCATATAACACTTTCACTTGAACAATATTGTTTATGCTAGCACTGCCAATGCGTATGTAATTATATTACTGATTTATGTAAGTATTCTGAGTACAGCGTACTCTCGATATGTGAGCATACCACATCTCCCTCCTTTTGAAAAATAACGTAACATAGTGTAGTTATTTTATTCTATTATTTTTTTTTACAATTTTTTTTTTTTAGTTTTACCATTTTAAATTTTATTTTTCCATTATTATAATAATTATTGTATTAAATCATGACCTCATTTATGAATAAAAAATTTTTAATCGATCTTTATGTACTATTTGTTTTCTATTTTTATTGTTTGATATTGTTATGTTGTCTCTTCTATCTTTTCTAGTTTATAGGGTCCCGTATATTTAAAATCTAATTTATGACCTACTTCATTTCTTAATAAAACTTAATCTCCTACTGTTATTTCTATATTTATTGTTTGCAAATCATAATTTTCCTTATTTTTATACCATTCGCCCATTGAAAATGGTCAAAAATGGTATACTAAGTTTGTGCAAATGTATGCAACAGGCAGAAGGAGGCGTGGCAGACCCCACAAAGTATATATATTCTGACTCAGGATCACTAGCTGAGTCGATTGAGCCATGTCCGTCTGTCCTTTTGAACGTCTAGATCTTAGCTATTACAAAAGCTAGAGACACCGTATTTCACATGATGGTTTCTGTATACCATACGCAGATCAAGTTTATTTCAAATTTGAGGGGCCACGCCCACGCAAATCGATAAGTTTTGAATATTAAGGAAAGTATTACAGTAACAGGCACCAAATTCGGCATGATAGTTCCTGTAAATCATGCGCAGATAAAGATTGTTTCAAATTTGGAGAGCCACGCCCACCTCCCACGCAAATCGATCATTTACGAATATTAAGGAAGGTATTATAGTTACAGACACCAAATTTGGCGTGATGGTTTCTATAAATCATGCGCAGATGAAATTTATTTCAAATTTGAGGTGACACGCCCACCGCCCACGCAAATCGATAATATGCGAATATTAAGGAATGTATTTAGGTTACAGATTTCTGCTTTAGAACACATAAATATGCTGATAATATGCACCCATTCCCAAAATTACAATCCGATCGGGCAATAAATACAGTTATTAAAGAAAACGTGTTTTATAGTTCCGTTGCCCGCGTCATTACAGCATTTTCTGCATCGTTTTAGCCGATCGGTAATAAATTCAGAAGTTATTAAAGAAAACGTTTTTCATAGTTCCGTTGCCCGCGTCATTACAGCATATCGTCTGCATCGTTTTAGCCTGTGTGTGTGTGTCTGTATGTGTGAATGAACATTTATCTGGATGTAGTTTTAGATTGTATTCCTGCATTTGTCAAAAACATCTGATAAGTTTTTAATTATTTGCTTTTCGGAACAAAAAATATCAAATCATCCATATTGAGTTGGCTCAAGGCCAGAAAATGCAATATTCATCATTCTTTGAAAAGAATTTGGCGCTATTTTCAATCCAAATGGTAATCGCGTAAAACGATATGAACCGTTTGTTGTTGAAAATGAAGTTATATCTCTTGAACTCTTCTCAAGTTCAATTTGGCATCAATCAATCAAACTGACATTAGTTCAAGGCATGAAAAATATTTGGCTCGACCTAGTTGATCCAAAATGTCATCAATTTTAGGGAGTGGAAATTTATCAGATAACAGTTTTTTTTTTGATTTGACGATAGTCAATTAGTAATCGCCATTTCTTTTTATCTGTGTCTGGAAGAGATTTTTTCGGTACTAATAGTAATGGACTATTGTATTCCGATACTGATGGTTCGACTATTTTATCACCGATCAATTTTTGTACTTGTTTTTGAATTTCATCTTTTTGACTTTGAGGATTTCTATAATTTTTAATATATATATTTTAATATTGTTACCATTATTTTGGTTGCCGTTATTGCCGTAATTGCAATTATTGTTATTGTAACGGTTGTTGTAATGGCCATTGCCTCTGCCGCGACCATTACCTCTATAACCTTGGCCACTGTTAGAGTAACCTTTTTGAATACATTACATGATTCACATTTCCGGTTACTCTGGTACTAGTTCTTATGTACGCACCTATGGCAGCATCCATAGTTGTGCACGTACCTGTTTCTAGCACAGTTTTGACACTTTCGTGGTCGGTCTTTTTGATCCTAACATCGATGGCCTCCGTAGTACTCAATCTATTGGCATGCTCACTTGGTAAACCTTCATCGATATACGAGGCTTCTTAGAGCTTACGTAAACTATCAACTTCGGTTGTAAACTATGTAGTTGTTTTGCCTTTTTGTTGTACAGTGGATAATTTTGCCTTGATGTTTTGGGATGTCTCCCCAACCATTGAAGTTTTAATTTGTTAATTATTGTTTCAATTGTAGATTTACTCAGTACTAGGTTCAGAGTAGTGCCAATCAATTTTGATTTTATAACTTGGACTGCAATGTCCTCAAATGATCCTTTTGTCTACCAATTTGATGGCCATAATAAACCTCTGAAGATGGATCTTTTGTCCATCAAACTCTGGTAATGCGGTCGACACTTCCCTTATGCAGGCCCTAATGGCGGCTGAATTGTCCGTCATTTTGGTTTTTTCTATTTCCTGATCTTCTATATTCTCTGAATCTTCCGGCAATTGCAATATTGCTGGTATTGTCAGATCGTTCAGGTCTTCTTCTGTGATTTCTAGTTCCGAGTCAGAATCATTAAGCGATTCTGTTGTTTCCTCACTTAGAGTCAAAGGGGAATTTAGAATTGTTGGTATCGATATGTTTAAATCGTACCTTTCTAAGGGATCAGGGATCTTGCCTGATTAAAGGATACTACTAGAATAGTTGTATGCTGCCGGCAGCGCTGCTTGCAGCATTGTGCCAAATAGTGTGTGCTTGTACGGTGGTGAAATCGGTTACGGGTTCGAGTCCCACCCGCATCAAAAATTAAATGTGGGCAAAAAAATTTTTTTTTATTTTAGATTTTGACTATGCCTAAATATTGTAAGTCCATGGCCTTTTACGGTCAAAATATGATTGTGGCTGTTCTATATTGTTCCAGCTGGGTAGCGGGTATATTACAGTCGAGCAGACTCGAATGTAGCTTTCTTGTTATATTTGAAATTTATTTTTTCCTGCCTATTGTTTTTGTATAGCTTTACATGCTTTACGGCTCATCGGGCAGAAGTGTTTCCGCTCGATTTTACAATTTTTTATATCATTCGACCATTGAAAATGGTCAAAAATGGTATACTAAGTTTGTGCAAAAGTATGTAACAGGCAGAAGGAGACATGGCAGACCCCATAAAGTATATATATTCTGGCTAAGGATCAACAGCCGAGTCGATTGAGCCATGTCCGGTCTATCTGTATGAACGTCAAGATCTCAGCTTTTACAAAAGCTAGAGACACCAAATTTGACATAATGGTTCCTGTATACAAATTTAAGGTGCCACGCCCACCGCCCACGCAAATCGATAATTTTTAAATATTAAGGAAAGTATTACAGTTACAGACACCAAATTTGGTGTGATAGTTCCTGTAAATCATGCGCAGATAAAGATTGTTTAAAATTTGTGGTGCCACCCCTACCGCCCACGCAAACCGATAATTTTTGAATATTAATGAAAGTTTTACAGTTACAGACACCAAATTTGGCATGATGATTCCTGTAAATCATGCGCAGGTGATGTTTATTTCAAATTTGAGGTGCCACGCCCACCGCGCACGTAAATCGATAATTTACGAATATTAAGGAAAAAATTACAGTTACAGACACCAAATTCGTCACAAGTTAATGCAACTACGAAGTTGGTCGAATGGAATCTTACGGTCGGGCGCGCTCGACTGTAGCTTTCCTTACTTCTTTTTTTTATAGATAGGAAAAAAAAATATGCATCGTAGTGCAATCAAAAAAAAATTGCCACGCAGTGCTATTGAAAAAAAAAATTGCGCTTTTGGAAGCGCTGTCGGTTTCCCTTTCCTTTCCATACGGTGCCGGTGCTGGCTGCACAAGCTGCTGTTGTTGCTGCTGCTATTGTTGCTGCTGCTATTGGTGACTAGAGGTGTCCTCACAGGCTTAACTTGATGCGTTAAGCGGTGCCGGTGCTGGTTGTCGCACAGGCCTCCTTCGGCTGGTTGGTGCCCTTACAATGTTTGCAAGTGTATTCGCAATAAGGGCTCCATGGCCCCTCGGAGTCCAACGGGCATTGTTCTTTGTAGACTGGTATGCTGGCTCTGGGTGATGATGTTACAGTTTTAGTTTTCGTATCATCTGTGGTTTTAATGAGTGAGAGAGTTTGGGTTTGGTTTTTTGCTGGCGCTTTTGTTAATTCTTGTTGTAAAAAGTCAAGCTCTGCTTGTAATTTGCGAGCAGTTGACCAGGCTGGTGATGGCATTCGAGAATATAATAGCCACCTTAGGTGAGTTTATACCCGCTACTCATAGAGTAGAAGGGTATTATAACATTGTTCAAACCGAAAATGTATGTAACGGGCAGAAAGAGACACCTCCGACCCCATAAAGTATATATATTCTGGCTCAGGATCAACAGCCGAGTCGATATAGCCATGTCCGTCTGTCTGTCCGTGTGAAAATCTAGATCTCAGCTATTATAAGAGCTAGAACTACCAAATTCGGTGACAATATGTGTTATTATTGCACGCTGATCAAGTTTATTTTGGATTTTGGCCACGCCCCCGTAAATCGAAAAAACATTGATTACAAGCGGAATTTTGATGTCATATTGTTCATTTTCGGTTTACATGATAACTATAGCTAGCCAGATGATCTCTGAAAGTTTGTTTGGTAAGAATCGGATAAAAAACACAGAAGTTATTCAGCCTTACGTTTTCCATAGCTGTAAGCAGCGCTGTCGAATAGTGTGTGCGTGTATGGTGGTGAAATGGTTTAAGTTGTGGACTGCAAAACGAACAGTACTATTATGCATTTACGGGTTCGAGTCCCGCCCGCATCAAAAATTAAATGTGTGCAAAAATGCTTTTTTTTTTTATTTTAGATTTTGACTTTGCATAAATATTGTAAGTCCATAGCCTTTTACGGTCAAAATATTATTGTAGCCGTTCTTTTTTGTTCCGCAAATAATTTTCATGTACGAGCAGCTGGGTAGCGGGTATATTACAGTCGAGCACACTCGACTGTAGCTTTCTTACTTGTTCACTTTCTAGCGTCTTTCTAATTAGGTCCATAATCACGCTTTTTAGTTCGGGGTTAGTCGTACGCGTGCTGGTTCTTGGCGGTCTATTATCAGCCGCTAGGCTGGGACCACCGGCTATACCTAGTCTTGCCATGACATCGGTTAACCCGCCTGGCATTTTCGAACATAATTTGGAATATGAGGAAACATCGTTTCGGAATCGGACAAATGCTCTATTCTATTTGAGCTTGGGATGTACGATACTTACTTTTTCATTTTAGAAAATTTTTATACCATTGCAGATGGTATATTAATTTTGGCCAGAAGTTTGCAACGCACCTTAGGAGACATCTCCGACCCTATAAAGTATATATATTCTTAATCAGCATCAATAGGGGAGTCGAACTAGCCATGTCCGTCCGTCCTTCCGTCCGTCTATTGCAACGCAAACTAGTCTCTCAGCTTTAGAGTTATCTTGATAAAACTTGGTATACATGCTCCTCATTGCTGCAGGCTGTAAATAAGTCGGAACAAGCCGGATCAGACCGATGTATCGTATAGCTGCCATGGAACCTATCGGCCGATTTTTGTCATTTTTTAAGATATCGCCAAGAAACTTTCGCAATCTATGCCTTAGTGTGTCCATTCGAAGCTGTGCAAGATTTATCAAAATCGGACCGATATATCGTATAGCTGCCATTGAACCTATCGGCCGATTATTGTAATTTTTCAAGATATCGCTGTGAAACTTTTCTGATATATGTCTTATTATGTCCATTAAGTGCTATGCGAGTTTTGTCACAATTGGAATGATATATCGTAAAGCTGTCATAGAACCTAATATGTGGAGTAACTGCAATGGTATTAAACCTTCGATGAGCCGAAGGTAGCCTTTCTTTCTTGTTATTTATTTATTTATTTATGATTTTATTGCTTGAAAACCATTGGATGGTTCCTTCCTTCTATTCTGGAGGGTCCCTTGGGATTTGCAGGATTAGAACGCATTATACTGCGATTGCAGTTTCTTTTAATCAGTTATGCTTTTACAAAGTGTCAAGGTAGGATCCGCCAGATGTAGTTTAAATGTGAAGACACAATTTATTCTTGGGAGCATCTTTATTCCTGGAGCATAGCTCCGTTTATTTTGATTGTCAACTTCTTTGTTTCAGTTGTCAAAACTCAACAGATTCTTAAAGCTAATAGAATATTCCTCTTAGGCTATGAAGTGCGCCTTAGCTGCCTGGTGAAGCCGGAAGAGAAGCGGCTGCACTATCTATCACTTATGTTAAGAGAGTTGAGAGAGAATGCTATGTGCGCACATTATGTACATAGCGGCATTTGGTTAGCGTGGGAATGCTGACCATGCACTTATGCAGTGTGCTTAATGATTGGGCGATCATATAACACTTTCACTTGAACAATATTGTTTATGCTAGCACTGCCAATGCGTATGTAATTATATTACTGATTTATGTAAGTATTCTGAGTACAGCGTACTCTCGATATGTGAGCATACCACATCTCCCTCCTTTTGAAAAATAACGTAACATAGTGTAGTTATTTTATTCTATTATTTTTTTTTACAATTTTTTTTTTTTTAGTTTTACCATTTTAAATTTTATTTTTCCATTATTATAATAATTATTGTATTAAATCATGACCTCATTTATGAATAAAAAATTTTTAATCGATCTTTATGTACTATTTGTTTTCTATTTTTATTGTTTGATATTGTTATGTTGTCTCTTCTATCTTTTCTAGTTTATAGGGTCCCGTATATTTAAAATCTAATTTATGACCTACTTCATTTCTTAATAAAACTTAATCTCCTACTGTTATTTCTATATTTATTGTTTGCAAATCATAATTTTCCTTATTTTTATACCATTCGCCCATTGAAAATGGTCAAAAATGGTATACTAAGTTTGTGCAAATGTATGCAACAGGCAGAAGGAGGCGTGGCAGACCCCACAAAGTATATATATTCTGACTCAGGATCACTAGCTGAGTCGATTGAGCCATGTCCGTCTGTCCTTTTGAACGTCTAGATCTTAGCTATTACAAAAGCTAGAGACACCGTATTTCACATGATGGTTTCTGTATACCATACGCAGATCAAGTTTATTTCAAATTTGAGGGGCCACGCCCACGCAAATCGATAAGTTTTGAATATTAAGGAAAGTATTACAGTAACAGGCACCAAATTCGGCATGATAGCTCCTGTAAATCATGCGCAGATAAAGATTGTTTCAAATTTGGAGAGCCACGCCCACCTCCCACGCAAATCGATCATTTACGAATATTAAGGAAGGTATTATAGTTACAGACACCAAATTTGGCGTGATGGTTTCTATAAATCATGCGCAGATGAAATTTATTTCAAATTTGAGGTGACACGCCCACCGCCCACGCAAATCGATAATATGCGAATATTAAGGAATGTATTTAGGTTACAGATTTCTGCTTTAGAACACATAAATATGCTGATAATATGCACCCATTCCCAAAATTACAATCCGATCGGGCAATAAATACAGTTATTAAAGAAAACGTGTTTTATAGTTCCGTTGCCCGCGTCATTACAGCATTTTCTGCATCGTTTTAGCCGATCGGTAATAAATTCAGAAGTTATTAAAGAAAACGTTTTTCATAGTTCCGTTGCCCGCGTCATTACAGCATATCGTCTGCATCGTTTTAGCCTGTGTGTGTGTGTCTGTATGTGTGAATGAACATTTATCTGGATGTAGTTTTAGATTGTATTCCTGCATTTATCAAAAACATCTGATAAGTTTTTAATTATTTGCTTTTCGGAACAACCTATCACTATCAAATCATCCATATTGAGTTGGCTCAAGGCCAGAAAATGCAATATTCATCATTCTTTGAAAAGAATTTGGCGCTATTTTCAATCCAAATGGTAATCGCGTAAAACGATATGAACCGTTTGTTGTTGAAAATGAAGTTATATCTCTTGAACTCTTCTCAAGTTCAATTTGGCATCAATCAATCAAACTGACATTAGTTCAAGGCATGAAAAATATTTGGCTCGACCTAGTTGATCCAAAATGTCATCAATTTTAGGGAGTGGAAATTTATCAGATAACAGTTTTTTTTTTGATTTGACGATAGTCAATTAGTAATCGCCATTTCTTTTTATCTGTGTCTGGAAGAGATTTTTTCGGTACTAATAGTAATGGACTATTGTATTCCGATACTGATGGTTCGACTATTTTATCACCGATCAATTTTTGTACTTGTTTTTGAATTTCATCTTTTTGACTTTGAGGATTTCTATAATTTTTAATATATATATTTTTAATATTGTTACCATTATTTTGGTTGCCGTTATTGCCGTAATTGCAATTATTGTTATTGTAACGGTTGTTGTAATGGCCATTGCCTCTGCCGCGACCATTACCTCTATAACCTTGGCCACTGTTAGAGTAACCTTTTTTGAATACATTACATGATTCACATTTCCGGTTACTCTGGTACTAGTTCTTATGTACGCACCTATGGCAGCATCCATAGTTGTGCACGTACCTGTTTCTAGCACAGTTTTGACACTTTCGTGGTCGGTCTTTTTGATCCTAACATCGATGGCCTCCGTAGTACTCAATCTATTGGCATGCTCACTTGGTAAACCTTCATCGATATACGAGGCTTCTTAGAGCTTACGTAAACTATCAACTTCGGTTGTAAACTATGTAGTTGTTTTGCCTTTTTGTTGTACAGTGGATAATTTTGCCTTGATGTTTTGGGATGTCTCCCCAACCATTGAAGTTTTAATTTGTTAATTATTGTTTCAATTGTAGATTTACTCAGTACTAGGTTCAGAGTAGTGCCAATCAATTTTGATTTTATAACTTGGACTGCAATGTCCTCAAATGATCCTTTTGTCTACCAATTTGATGGCCATAATAAACCTCTGAAGATGGATCTTTTGTCCATCAAACTCTGGTAATGCGGTCGACACTTCCCTTATGCAGGCCCTAATGGCGGCTGAATTGTCCGTCATTTTGGTTCTTCTCTGAATCTTCCGGCAATTGCAATATTGCTGGTATTGTCAGATCGTTCAGGTCTTCTTCTGTGATTTCTAGTTCCGAGTCAGAATCATTAAGCGATTCTGTTGTTTCCTCACTTAGAGTCAAAGGGGAATTTAGAATTGTTGGTATCGATATGTTTAAATCGTACCTTTCTAAGGGATCAGGGATCTTGCCTGATTAAAGGATACTACTAGAATAGTTGTATGCTGCCGGCAGCGCTGCTTGCAGCATTGTGCCAAATAGTGTGTGCTTGTACGGTGGTGAAATCGGTTACGGGTTCGAGTCCCACCCGCATCAAAAATTAAATGTGGGCAAAAAATTTTTTTTTATTTTAGATTTTGACTATGCCTAAATATTGTAAGTCCATGGCCTTTTACGGTCAAAATATGATTGTGGCTGTTCTATATTGTTCCAGCTGGGTAGCGGGTATATTACAGTCGAGCAGACTCGAATGTAGCTTTCTTGTTATATTTGAAATTTATTTTTTCCTGCCTATTGTTTTTGTATAGCTTTACATGCTTTACGGCTCATCGGGCAGAAGTGTTTCCGCTCGATTTTACAATTTTTTATATCATTCGACCATTGAAAATGGTCAAAAATGGTATACTAAGTTTGTGCAAAAGTATGTAACAGGCAGAAGGAGACATGGCAGAACCCATAAAGTATATATATTCTGGCTAAGGATCAACAGCCGAGTCGATTGAGCCATGTCCGGTCTATCTGTATGAACGTCAAGATCTCAGCTTTTACAAAAGCTAGAGACACCAAATTTGACATAATGGTTCCTGTATACAAATTTAAGGTGCCACGCCCACCGCCCACGCAAATCGATAATTTTTAAATATTAAGGAAAGTATTACAGTTACAGACACCAAATTTGGTGTGATAGTTCCTGTAAATCATGCGCAGATAAAGATTGTTTAAAATTTGTGGTGCCACCCCTACCGCCCACGCAAACCGATAATTTTTGAATATTAATGAAAGTTTTACAGTTACAGACACCAAATTTGGCATGATGATTCCTGTAAATCATGCGCAGGTGATGTTTATTTCAAATTTGAGGTGCCACGCCCACCGCGCACGTAAATCGATAATTTACGAATATTAAGGAAAAAATTACAGTTACAGACACCAAATTCGTCACAAGTTAATGCAACTACGAAGTTGGTCGAATGGAATCTTACGGTCGGGCGCGCTCGACTGTAGCTTTCCTTACTTCTTTTTTTTATAGATAGGAAAAAAAAATATGCATCGTAGTGCAATCAAAAAAAAATTGCCACGCAGTGCTATTGAAAAAAAAAATTGCGCTTTTGGAAGCGCTGTCGGTTTCCCTTTCCTTTCCATACGGTGCCGGTGCTGGCTGCACAAGCTGCTGTTGTTGCTGCTGCTATTGGTGACTAGAGGTGTCCTCACAGGCTTAACTTGATGCGTTAAGCGGTGCCGGTGCTGGTTGTCGCACAGGCCTCCTTCGGCTGGTTGGTGCCCTTACAATGTTTGCAAGTGTATTCGCAATAAGGGCTCCATGGCCCCTCGGAGTCCAACGGGCATTGTTCTTTGTAGACTGGTATGCTGGCTCTGGGTGATGATGTTACAGTTTTAGTTTTCGTATCATCTGTGGTTTTAATGAGTGAGAGAGTTTGGGTTTGGTTTTTTGCTGGCGCTTTTGTTAATTCTTGTTGTAAAAAGTCAAGCTCTGCTTGTAATTTGCGAGCAGTTGACCAGGCTGGTGATGGCATTCGAGAATATAATAGCCACCTTAGGTGAGCTATTCTCGTTTTTAATTTTTGCCGCTCACCGCCGCGCATTTTTCCCATTGCCTTACTATACTCACTCAGAATTTTGTCTTCCATCCGCCTTTCCAGTCCAGTCCAATAAAAATTTTGTGTTGATTGTGGCGTGTCTTCCTTAGTCTTTAGGCCTTAGGTCCTGTCACGGTCGCCATGTCAAGGTAGGATAAGAAATGTGATGACACAATTTATTCTTAGGAGCATCTTTATTCCTGGAGCATAGCTCCGTTTATTTTGACTGTCAACTTTGTTTCAGTTGTCAAAACTCAACTGATTCTTAAAGCTAATAGAATATTCCTATTAGGCTATGAAGTGCGCCTTAGCTGCCTGGTGAAGCCGGCAGAGAAGCGGGTGCACTATCTATCACTTATGTTAAGAGAGTTAAGAGAGAATGCTATGTACGCACATTATGTACATAGCGGCATGCTGACCATGCACTTATGCAGTGTGCTATATAAGTGGGCGATTATATAACACTTCCACTTGAACATTATTGTTTATGCTAGCACTGCCAATGCGTATGTAATTATATTATTGATTTATGTACTCTCGATATGTACGCATACCACAAAAAAATTATAGATTATATTCGATTGTTCACTTTTAATTTTACTATGCTTAGAGGGGTGTGTATTGTAAGATTGTGTAAATTAAAATAAGACTGTTTTATTTAGCAAGTATCTGTATTTGTTTTTTTTCTGGTATGTCAGAACCTTTGGAGAACAAATTTAAAACTGAAACTTAGGGCAAGCTTCATCGGACCACGAAGCCGCCGCTGCCGCTGGAATATCGGCTGAATGCTGCCTCAGCTTCTGCAGCGGGCGATCAGGCAGCTTGCGCGTGTGAGTTTCGGGTTTCGGCTGCAACTTTGTCGCGACGGCATCCGGCGCAGCAGCGTTTTCAGCAAACTCAAGCTTGCGCGTGTTAACTCCTCCCCTACTAGTTTGAAACGCGTCTTCGGGTTTCTTCTTTCTCATTCTGCGCTGGTACAATTTCCAGGTGCCCAAGAGGAGTAGGAATAGGGCGATGAGTGCCAAGTCGCCATATGATCGTGAAGATAATCCTATTCTAAGATCCCCGATATGGCGGAGATTCTTCATGGTTAGGTCATGTAGAAATGGGAGGCTCAGATGTGTTCTGAAAAGGGTGACGTTGACCGCAGCTGACGTGGATACAGCAGGTTATCTGTTTGTGCCCAGTGCTGTCCACTACATTCATGGTCGCGTTGTTTATTACTGCAATGCCCTCTCCGATTACTATCACGGGCGCCAGATGACCGGGGCGTGTGGCACATTGTGCGATGGTTCCAGATACCAGTTGTTGGGAGCATGAAGTATTTTGTAGTCTTCTGCAGAAAGTGGTGCTCACAGTAGCAGCGTAGTCACGTACAGCGAGGGTCTTTGTTCCCCAGTCCTCTCTTCTAGATCTAATATTATGTTATTATGCTGACAGGAAGGATATCTATTTTTTTTACAGCTTAACAGAGGTTTGGGATATTTGATCAGAAAGTACAATAATTCAGAATTTTGAAAAGCTTTTATATGGGAGACCTCTAAAAGGTCGGTTATACTATAGTATACAATAGTATTGGTGAGTTGTTCATTTAAAATTTCTTTAATGTCGCTGCTGTCTAGTATAAGGGGGCTGATTAAATCTATTTTTGCAGGTGTAACCGTGAGGAATAAGTCCTCAAGGTTTGTAATTATCATTCTATTCTTTGCCAAAATAGTTGCATAATAATGTTCGACTTCTGCATATGGTTTCAAAATTTCATTGAGGGCCCTTGAAACGTCATTGCGTCTTGCTTGGAATTTAGTGTTGATTTCTATCTGTTTGCTTTCGGATTCTATTAACTGACTTTGTTTGAATTTTATTTGTTCCCAGTCATCAAAATCTGGGGTTCCTGCAATTGCCTTAAGGGCACTACCTATCAAGTTAATGCTACGTGCTTGTCGGTGATAAACGGTCAGGGAAGTTATTAAGGTGGCTATGTGCTGTACGTCCGTTTTCAGTACCTGTTTCATGTGGTCTTTGAGTAGTTTGTCTATTAATTTCCATTTCTCGTCGATGTAAGTTTCAAAAGATGTCAAGTTCCTCGTGTGTCCCAAGTAAGTGTACGAGTCCCAGATTGTTACGTCTCCGTCAACTATAGGTATATAGTCCGCGTGGGAGTAGTCGTTGAGTCTCAATGTCGCTTCGGTCAAGGTCATGGTTGCTATTATTAAACTGAAAAGATATCTTAACCTAAAAAAAATGTAATTAGTTAAAAATAATTGCCATGATTTTTCAAATGTCAAAAACCTACTTAAGATTGTCCTTATGGAGGACCCTCCCTTTAATAAGAACCGTCGTACCTAGGTCTGCTTCCACGATGTTGCACACCAGTGCAAGTACCAACTTAGAGCACAAGGTACACTGTGTGGCGTTTTGAGGCACTGGTACTTAAACGCGAGGTACACTGTGTGGCGTTATGGGGCACTGGTACTTAAACACGCTTTCGGTTTTGGGGCACTGGTACTGGGAGCACAAGGTACACTGTGGGACGTTTTGAGGCACTGGTACTTAAACACGGTTTCGGTTTTGGGGCACTGGTACTGGGAGCACAAGGTACACTGTGGGACATTTTGAGGCACTGGTACTTAAACGCGAGGTACACTGTGTGGCGTTATGGGGCACTGGTACTTAAACACGGTTTCGGTTTTGGGCCACTGGTACTGGGAGCACAAGGTACACTGTGTGACGTTTTGAGGCACTGGTACTTAAACGCGACGTACACTGTGTGGCGTTATGGGGCACTGGTACTTAAACACGGTTTCCTTTAGGATGTTCTCACAGGTTCCTGCTCGGGCGCCAATTAAATTATTATTTAATTAAGAGTTAAAAAAAATGCAACTTTATTGTTTTGGTTCGAAACTTAAACTGACTTAATGCAAAATGAATTTATAATAATGGAGCTGCTGCTGTTGTATGCTGCGACCGTCGCTGCCGCTACGCTGGTGCTGTCGCTGCCGCCGCTGGTGTTGTCGGTGCCGCCGCTGATGTTGCGCTGCCGCTTGGCTGGTGCTGCCGCTTCCGCCGCTGGTGTTGTCGCTGCCGCCGCTGGTGTTGCGCTGCCGAATATGGTGGCTGAGGCATGATTGTGGTGTTGGCTTTGGCCAAAAAATCTTTCACAAGCAAAGATGAGTGAGCAGGGGCATTATCGTAATGCAAAAGCCATGAATTGTTTTTCCACAATTGTGGACGTTTTCTTCGTATTGCTTCTCGCAAACCGCGCATAACTTTAAGATAATACTGTCTATTGACTGTACGACAATATGGTAAGAACTCCTGATGCATCACGCCATGGTAATCGAAGAAAACAGTGAGCAAAACTTTGACATTCGATCGAACTTGGCGTGCTTTTTTCGGTCTTGGCTCACCTGGGCTCTTCCATTGGGACGATTGGGCTTTGGTTTCGATATCATAACCATAACCCATGTTTCGCCACCCTTTTGCCTTTTAACAAAAAATCGTCGAGCACGTCAAACACTTATAACCTTTACGTCTCTCACAACCAAACAAAAAATGCGATTCACTTGAATCTTGGAACAGATGTTCGGGAAAAGTGTACCAACATAACAAAAAAAAAAAAAATCGTTAATCGAAAGCACATTACCTTCGAAATTTGAAAAGTCACCTTATTTTTTGAACATATCTGCAGCAACGGTTTTTTGCACAAGTAAGAAGTATCATATCGCGGAAATTTCATCCAAATCGGATGATAAATGGAAGATATTCATAATTTAATTTTCTTAGCAACTGCGGAAATCCAGACTTCGAACCCAGTGCGCTGCAGCGTCAGGCACCTTTTTATAACATTCGACCATTGAAAATGGTCAAAAATGGTATACTAAGTTTGTGCAAAAGTATGTAACAGGCAGAAGGAGACATGGCAGACCACATAAAGTATATATATTCTGGCTCAGGATCAACAGCCAAGTCGATTGAGCCATGTCTGTCTGTCCGTCTGTCTGTATGGACGTTGAGATCTCAGCTATTACAAAAGCTAGAGACACCAAATTTGTATACCATACGCAGATCAAGTTTATTTCAAATTTGGAGTGCCACGTCCACCGCTTACGCAATCGATTATTTACGAATATTAAGGAAAGAATTACAGTTACAGACACCAAATCCGGCATAATGATTCCTATAAATCATGCGCAAATGAAGTTTTTTCAAATTTGAGGTGCCACGCCCATCGCCCACGCGAATCGATAACTTTTGAATATTATGGAAAGTATTACAGTTACAGACAACAAGTTAGCGAGATGGTTCCTATAAATCATGCGCAGATGGTGTTTATTTCTAATTTGAGGTGCCACGCCCATCGCCCACGCAAATCGATAACTTTTGAATATAAAGGAAAGTATTTAGGTTACAGATGTTTGCACGTTCTGAACACGTAAAGATGCTGATATTATGCACCCAATTCCAAAATTACTATCCGATCGAACAATAAATACAGAAGTTATTAAAGATAGCGTTTTTCATATTTCCGTTGCCCGCGTCATTGTAGCATATCGTCATGCATCGTTTTAGCCTTTGTGTGTGTGTGTGTGTCTGTATGTGTGTGTGAGAGCGAGTTAGTACTAGTTATTGCAACTACGAAGTTGTTTGTACAGGAAATAATTCGAAAGACTCACAATGCAACTAAGCCGTATGTTGCGTGTTGCTAGAGCCACCAAATTTGGTGACAACACTTTTGAAAATCATACGCTGTAAAATTTTTATTATCATTTGGGCCACGCCTACCCTTTTCAGCGTCATCAGCCTAGGCGACTGCTTCACAAGCAGCGCTATTGTAATCTGCTTGTGACTTGTCATCTTATGCGGCATTGTTTTCCAAAATTTGCCGTCTCTGTCCGGATGCTCTATCTGAATTGGCCGGACGCTTTCCACTATTACCATTTTTGTAGTTTTGTCTGACTGACGAAATCTAGAGGACTAAATGTCCATAAGATTTCGTTTTAGGCCCGAATTAAGACTCTTAGGGCGTAATTTGAAATTTTTTCGCTGTACAAGGTACCTTGCCTTAGAGTGCCCATTTCTTGTTCTATGACATGTGTTGGACGTTTATCACTGTAAGTGAAGTCCAAACGGCTAATGATTTTAACTACATTCTACGGAGTGTTGAAAGACGCTAGGATAGAATCTGCTCCAGCCTTGCATTTCTGTCTTATGATCGGTAGCCTCTATTGCTGTACGGGTATCTTGTTGGTCCTCCTGTTGCTAGCGAGTTCACCTCCAAATTTAGGACGAGATTCGCTAGTGCAATGCCTCTTTGGTTGCTCCTTCCCGTACCCCAGAGCCAGTGGAACGCATTCCAATCGCCCGCCACGATGAATCTAGTCCGAAACTTTTCCGGAATGTCCTTGAACTCGTCCGTAGTCCATGCAAATCTCGGGGGGGGGTAGTATACCGCTCCAAAGCTTATTGGGCCAAGTGCTCTTTGATAGCCGCCGGCGCAAGTTGCACCTTATTAGTGGCTATTGGTGTTGGCGGGAAGTGGGCAAGGCTAGATTTGAACCTGATAGCTGCCCCGCCTTTGGCGTTGCCAGCACTCGGATCATTGGTAGTGTAAGCTACATAGCCGAATAACTTGGGTGTCTCTGCCCCCTTGCAGTGTGTCTCGATTAGCAGTAAAACATCGATTTCGTGACGTCGCACGAAGCACTCCACATCAGGCAACTTCGTGGATACGCTGTCGGCATTCCACACTAGGATGCACAGCGGCATCATTATGGGGCTTGCTGTGCATGGAGGGCAGTGTGCAGATAAAGAATCTGCCCCTGCTGCTGTGTCTGTTGTTGCTGCTGCTTTAGCAACATCATCATGATCTCCATCTGTTTTTCTTGGAACGCGCGGAGGGAGTTGGTGCTATCACTCCGCGACTTGAGGATAGCGTTGTTGTTGGCGTCCATCGGATGCTGTAGTAGCTCTCTCGTCGCCCTTTGTTGGCTGCGGCTCCGGTCGATACAGTGCTGTTGGGTCTGCTGCTGGTGCTGCTTTGCTTCGGCTGCGTAGGAGACGCCGCCTTTAAGGGTAGCAGTCGGCCTGCTTACGGTGGTATAGGGTGGCAAACTTCTCTATTAAGTCCACTCTTGGGCCTCGAGCGTTGCAGATACTCCTGGTACTTGGTGCAGTCCGAATAATTGGCTGGGTGCTGTTTACCACAGTTGTAGCAAGTGCAGTCCTCACTGCGTGGTCGAGTGCAATCTTTGGGAAGGATGCTGTTTACCGCACTTCACAGAGATGTGAGCTTTGCGGCAGTATTTGGCCGTGTGACCAAACTGCTGGCATCGATGGCATTGCACGATAGCAGTGCGCTTGCGAAGTGGTTCTATTACCACTCTCATATGGCAAGCACAATTGGTGGGGGTTTTGGTTGCTCTTTGCTAGTAGCAGCGGCTAGTGCTGGGCTGCTCATCACTTCCTAGGTCAACTTCTAAGTTAGCTGGCGTGTCCGCGAGGAGTCCGAAACGATTTGATCGGCCATTGTCGCTAGATTGGGATATGTCATCCTTGCACTGTTCATTTTCTCGGGTAGATTGACGGCATTTCTACGCGCCTCGCCAAGAACCTCTTTTTATACCATTGCAGATGGTATATTAATTTTGGCCAGAAGTTTGCAACGCACCTTAGAAGACATCTCCGACCCTATAAAGTATATAACTCAACGATTTATTGCTAGTCCAGTGATGCGGCGGGCCGTTCGTCTCTTGGTCAGGGATGAACTTGGTGGGTGCGTCTAGCTAGGACGATTAGGTTGGGAAGCTTGACTTCGCTCCCTTTATTATCTCTGGCCTTGTGGCTCAGTGATATGAAATTGATAAGACAATTGTATGTACGGCAGCGTGCCGGAGTAATGCAAGTTCCTTTATTGGTTTCTTCACACAAAACTGAATGTAATACAAATTTGAATATAAAGCTAAACCTAATGGTGGTGGACCCATGAGCTATAAAGCTACAGCCGGCAAGCCGACTCAGCATAAACGGTGGCACAGACATTTGCAATGTAGTCAAATATCATGCCATCGCAATTGACCACAACGGTCAGGCCACTGAACTCATGCGTCAGCAGAATATGTTTGGAGAAAATGGGACAAGCTAAGTGCAGGGCGATATTTGTGTATTATTAAAATTTGGGCCACGCCTACTTCCGCCCCCGCAAATCGATAAACCGTATAGCAAGCGCCTATATCTCAGAAACTAAAGAAGCTAGAGCCACCAAATTTGGTGACAACATTCATGTGCGTCGTACGCTGTAAAATTCCTATTAAAATTTGGGCCACGCCTACTTCCGCCCCCGCAAAACGATAAACCGTATAGCAACCGCCTATATCTCAGAAACTAAAAAAGCTAAAGCCACCAAATTTGGTGACAACACTTATGTAAATCATGCGCTGTAAAACTTGTATTAAAATTTGGGCCACGCCTACTTCCGCCCCCGCAAATCGATAAACCGTATAGCAAGCGCAATAATAATAAGCTACAGTATTCAGTTTTGGTGTATATGATAACTATCACCACCTAAACGATCGCTGAAAATTTGGTTCCGATCGGATAATATACAAAAAAGTTATTGAACGTTTCATATAGATTAGCACTGCGCCCACTGCAAGCAGGCAAGCAGTGTTTTTTCCAAGCAGTGTTTTTTTCCAACAGCTTGGACTGCTTGGCGTCTAACTGAAAATAATATGTGTTGTTTATTATATTTCTTTAAAAAACACGTTTAATAACAGTTTTCTCAATCTGAATTTTTTCAAAATCTTAAAAAATCCATGGTATTATACAGTCAACACTTGACTGTAGACGTTCTTACTTGTTAATTAACGTATTTGCAAGTGCACTTTAGGGCACTTTGCCTGGACCTGGGCCTAGCCAGCACAGCCTACGCAAGGGCGGACGACAGGGGGGCGTGGTGCTTTTCGGCGTCTGGTTTTATAGCTGTCGATGACTTTCTGCACCTCCCGCGAAGTTTCCCTTCTCTTCAACATTTGCCACATGGTAACGTAGCCGCATAAGATGGCGGCGAGAGCAACACCAACAATGATCCACATATTTGGTGAGTCGGCGGACGCAAGTTCGTCCTTGATGTTCTGGATGACGCGAAGATTATCGCAATTCATCCTATGGAGCTGAGGCATGCTCAAGACTGGGTCGTGACTAATGATGTTAGGCAGCGGTGACTCCGGCCAATGTGTCATCCTCTAACTGTAGTGTGACGTGTTGATGTGATACCGGGAAGATGTTGACTCTGGTGCAGATGAATTTGATTTTAGGGTAGGCTATGAGTATGTGAATTATGTTTTCGGACTGCAAGATTTTAATCATGGACGCCTCAATTAGGCTACGGGAATTTCTACGGGGTGTTCGTTTCAAATTGTCTCCAACTCTCCATGATCAATGATTGTGGTTTTGTAACATTCTATTTCTCGTTAATAATGTTTCATATAAATGCGGTGTGTCAATCAGCTCATTTTTTTTTTGCTTTGATCATTTCATTTACCGTTTCTGTGAGTTTATTAATTTGTTTCTGTGTTTCTGAATTTATCGTTATTTGTCTATTGCTTTCCTCGATTAATTTTGACTCGGACCACCTAACCCTCCCGAAATCGGTCGCGTCCGGTGTGCCAGCTATTACCTTGAGTGCCGAGCCCAGGAAGTCCAAACTTCTTGCCCCGGACAACAAATTCCTAATATGTTCTATGTCTACATCCAACAATTTTCACATGTGCGAGTGAGGAAATAGCTTTGCCAACTCCGCGGTCTTATCTACCATGCTAGTAAATTTTGTCATATTACCCGAATGCCTTAAATAAACCCTCTGTTCCCATATCAATACCTTCCCGTCTATTACCATTCTATTTGTCGACGATCCGACAATGTACTATCCCTGCCAAAAATAGGACTGCAAGTTTAATCCTGTAACGACAGAAAAGGAGGGAATAAGAATCGTTGTGGGCTTAATTCTTAATCTAATTTTGTGCGATTTCCTCGCTTGTAATTAAATGCTATTTCAGGTTGTCCTTGTGGACCACCCTCCCTTTAATGAGAACAGACGTTCCCAGGTCTGCTTGAATTGTTTCTTTTGTGCAAAGTGGTGTCAGCTTGTTTCCTAACCTTGTATTATTTTTTACAAACACTTTTTCGCCTATTTTAAACACTCTATTTCGCCTATCGGGTTAGCTCTTTCAATGCTATCATGTTGAGCTTTTGCAATTTTATTTTTAATAGTCTGTTTCAGTTCGCAAGACGCTGCATGGATTATATCGATCGGAGTTTGATTCGTGACCGAGTGTATGGACCGATTGTAGCCCGCTGTTGCCCTCAAGATCAGTTCGACTGTGTCATCAGGCAATAAATACTAAAGTTATTAAAGAGAACGTTTTTCATAGTTCCGTTGCCCGCGTCATTACAGCATATCGTCTGCATCGTTGTAGCCTTTGTGTGAGTGTATGTATGTGTGTGTGAGCGAGTTAGTACTAGTTAGTGCATCTTCGAAGTTGGTCGAATGGTATCTTTCGGTCGGGCGCGCTCGACAGTAGCTTTCCTTAATTGTTTTTATACCCGCTACTCATAGAGTAGAAGGGTATTATAACTTTGTTCAAACCGAAAATGTATGTAACAGGCAGAAGGAGACACCGCCGACCCCATAAAGTATATATATTCTGGCTCAGGATCAACAGCTAAGGCGATATAGCCATGTCCGTCTGTCTGTCCGTGTAAAAATCTAGATATCAGCTATTATAAGAGCTAGAACTACCAAATTTGGTGACAAAATGTGTTGTTATTGCACGCTGATCAAGTTTATTTTGGATTTTGGCTACGCCCCCTTCCGCCCCTGTAAATCGAAAAAAAATTAATTACAAGCGCAATTTTGATGCCATATTGTTCATTTTCAGATTACATGATAACTATAGCTAGCCAGATGATCTCTGATCTTTGGTAACAATCGGATAATAAACACAGAAGTTATTCAGCTTTACGTTTTCCATAGATGCAAGCAGCGCTGCCGGCAGCGCAAATTTTTTATTTGTACAGGACTTAATAAGAATACCTTACAATCCAAATTTTTGAAGTTGGTGGATAACAGCGTCAGTAGCTCAGTGGAAAAGCGATGAACTCCTGAACCGACAGGCCCGTGGTTCGATTCCCAGTTCATGCCGCTTAAGCTTTTTCTTATTTTTTTTTTTTGAGAACTTTTTCTTTAATTTTTGAATATGCATTAATTGGTGGTCGTACATTTTATTTAAAATTTTTTTAATGGCTCACAGTGAACTTACTTAACAAGTGGAGAAGTGACAGTCTTTTAAATCAGCTGTGTGCGATTGTTAGAGCGCAGCTTTTTCTTATATTTTGTTATTTTTATTTAATTGTATGTTTAAGTTATGAGAATAAATAGCAACAACAACACGCATTATGCATTCAGACTTTGTTTTTGTCGTGCAAGAATTTCCGAATGGTCTCATAATGTAACTTTGGCAACATTTTCGTAATGGCTTAGTGGCCAAATGGAGAAGTGGTGGACCATGGGGTCCAAGCCGAGACTTGAACCCTGGTATTTTTTTTTTTGTCATTTTTATTAGTAGCTTACTGTTACTATATTTAATAACTTATACTATAATGTAATTTTTATTTCTAAATAATGTGTACATATTTACATAAAAAAGTATATTTAGATAAATCTGTTAGGCAGATCAGTAGGGTGTATGCGCTTGAGCCTTCTTCTTGCCCGAAAACCCCGTGTGCGCCTTCCTCGCAAAAGCTTTCGGGCCAATCGGTTTGGATGGCTTTCCAAGTAAGCGGCTGCTTGTCGGTTAATGAAATCGCCAATTTTGGGAATGTGAAGTTCAACTTCTATATCCTTATTGCGTATATGCCAATCTGCACCAGTTATTTTTCGAAAAATTTGGGACTGCACCACACGAATCTTGTTCAGGTGCGTCTTTGGAGCTATGCCGTAAACTTGGATTCCATATTTCCAGATGGAAGCTAGGATAACTTTATATATTTTGGTCTTGTGTGTGAGCGATAATTTGCTGTGAGGCTTGAGTACCCAACTCATGCTGTTCGCTTTAGTTTTGTGCCGCCGAGCTACTTCCGAAACGTGTTGCCGAAAGGTCAGTCGTTTGTCCAGAGTGACACCAAGGTATTTATGAGCGTCGGAGTGGGTTTCCTAAGGTGTAGGTCACAGAGACACACTTGTCTGGATTTATTGATATCTTCCAGCGGCAAGCCCAATTTTCGAACTTCTTGAGATAGAGCTGGAGAACATCTGTGACTGCATAAACGCATTTGCCTCGTACCAAGACTGCTGTATCATCTGCGAATGTAGCTACTAGCAGATCATTGGGGTCTGGGTTCGGCAATTTGACAGCTGAGGGCATATCCTATGTATGTGTATAGGCTGTACAATGTTGGCTCTAATACGTTACCCTGAGGACGCCAGCTCTAATTTTCTTACTGAAACTTCGGGATAGCTTTTTTACCGCCGGTGTGTCAAGGATCCTTCTAAGGATGCACCTCTCCAATAATTTACCAAATGCTGGCAAAAGGCTTATTGGACAATAGGAATTTAATTCATCTGCTGGCTTCCCACTTTTGTGTAGCATTATATATGCCGTCTTCCGGGCGCTTGGAAAGTAGCCGATTCAAAGGGCAGCGTTGAAAATCAGCACAAGGAATAACAGAGCTCTATGGGGGATCAGCTTAATGGAGCGATTATCAATCTGGCCCTCACCGGGAGCCTTGTTATTTCGAAGGGCTTTAATCTCATTCTTAACTTCACAAAGGGTAATAGGGGCTGCAGGAAGTGCCATCAGCAAAGAAGCTTCTAAAGATTCAGCTACCAGTTGTACTCTTCTTCGTGAATCTGTCTCAAACGGCTGGAATCTTTCTTCCAGATTTTTGGCAAACGCTTCAGCTCTGTCCTGAGGAGCTTTTGCCCAAAAGCCATTTGAGTTGCAAATTGGAAACTTTGGTGCAACATGCCTTTTGAATCTTCTTATGAGTTTCCACAGCGCAAATTTCGAGCTTTCATCGACAGTAATTGAGCTGCGTCTTTGAAGTTGACTATAAAAGTTTCGATAGCTTTATCGACATCTTCAGCCGTATTTAGCTAAGTATTGTGGTTAAAGGCATTGTTTAGCTTATCTTGGAATATCCCAATATTCGCCCCAGGTAAAATAAGCGACGTAAAACGATGGCGAAGTAGATATTGACGCAATCAGCGACAAATGATCTGATGTTAAGTCATATTCTTCACCTACCAATAACAGACTGCTAGCTATACCTTTGGACATAAAAAAGTCTATGCATGTAGGTGTATCCCTTACGTTATACGGGTAGTAGGTCGGTCTACCAGTAGCCAGCACTTGAGTAAAATTAAATGGAAATGGCGTCGTGCAGTGCTGAGCTTCTAGCATTTGCTTTGATACTGCCCCATAGGCGATGCATTGCATTAAAATCCCCACCAATGATAAACTTTTGACCAAGTTGACCAAAAAGAGTATCAAATTCAGCGGAATTCCAAGGCAGTCCCGGGGGAAGATACGCAGCTGCAACCACGATTTCGCCCAAATTTGTGGAAACAATTATGGTTACCATCTGTAAGTGATTTGTCGAGGTCGATTGAACGTGGTAGTGAATTAATCCCTTTTTGATTAAAACACAAGCTCCTCCTCTAGGGCGACCACCTGGGTGATCTGCTCGATAGCAGTTGTATCCAATCATATTGAGGTAGGAATTAGCGTGTAGAAGAACTCTGAGATAAGCATAATATCAATTTCATGATTTCTCAGAAAAACTTTGAGCTCATTAGCATTTGGGATAATGCTACGAGCGTTCCAGGTACCGAGGCGCAGCATAGAAGCCATTATTTGTGTTGTATCAACATCTTGGAACCTCTGAGCTCCCTGATCTCCTCAAGTAACTCGGTGATGGTTTTTTGAAGACCTGCTATGGTCTGCTGCATTGATGATGACTTGTGCTAGTGAGCCATCAATTATCGTTTGATTCGAATGTTGCAGATGGTTTGAATTTTCCACACGCCGGTGATGATAATCCGTATCTTGAATTGTCTGGTTACTTGTATTTGGGGTAGACCTCAAAGCCTGTCCTCTGCTGACCAGGTCTAGATGCATCTGCGTACGATAGACCCTGCTGTACGATTGAGGTCGGGATTATTTGTTCATTACTGTTGAGAATGGGACGAGAGTATCCTTCGCGGTTGATTCCAGTTTTGCGTTTTTTGAGTCGTTGAACGTATATTCTACAGCCCTTATGGGTTGCCCCATGTTTTCCATGGCAATTGACGCAAATCAGGTCATCAAAGGTCTTTGCCAAACATTGACAAAACAACGGTTACATTGACGCACATCAATATTTTTCCTCGGTAGTTCCACTTTGACTCTTTGCCGTCCAACTTTGTTGATTTTTAATGTTTCTCGATTATTAATAGCCTTTTTAATATCAATGAACCAAACATTCTGACCAGGAGCTTTGTTTTGAGCGGTTCTAGAAATATCCTCATGCCGTGGTTTGACTTTGGGATTGTAAGTATTGACCACAGTGTGACCTTCAGACGTGAATGCGTTTCGAATTTGGGGTAGAGGCAGCCAAATTGCACACCACAACTCTATAGTTTTTGTCTTTGGGAAGGTAGATAAGAATCTTAAATATACACTTAAGATTTACTTCCGAGAGAGTGATAGATCTGTGGGCATCAGAGTCGCGAGCATATATGCGCACGTTTCCATTGCAAGCAACTTTGAGCGTATACGAGTCAGACAACACCGCTAAGTCAAGAGGCCCTTCTAAGGCTGGTACATCGCTGACAGCCAGTACATCCATGGCAAACATCCATGCCAAGGTCTTCAGGTTGGTAATCGTTTTGGTCTGCAAGAGCAGCAAACTGATTTGTCGCAAGCTAGTTATTATTTTCGGATTTGGGAGAGTTTGGTAAAGTCTTGGATAAAACGTTTTGTCAGCATACTGAAGTAGGCTGCTGATTCCAGATTTTTAATTATAAGGCTTGTTGATTTCCATTGAGCGGCTGACCATAAGTGGCTCACTGTTCGATAAAAAAGTTCCTCCAGATAACCAAGTAGTTGCACAGCAACAACCGCCAAAAGTCGAGGCTACTGTAAAAGTCACTGCTGTTGTAGTGGGAACAATGGTGATTTCGTGTACAAATTAGTTAATTACTGGAGTAACTATAATGATTAGGTAATTATGTTTGACGTTAAACGTCCCAATAAAAAGACGGAGCGACTATTTTCTATTTCTCGCTAAAAGAGTCTCATACAAATGGCTGGTGTCAATTTGTGACCCTTTTCCGTTTTGAGAATTTGAGAATTAAGTTAACTGTGGAGGTTAGTTGATTAATCTGGTTCTGAACTTAAGTGTTGATTTTTATCTGCCTATTGTTCGCGTCGACTAGTCGCGTTTTTAAGAACCTACTCCTCTCAAGATCGCTAGCGTCTGGCGTGCCGGCTACGACTTTCAGGGTAGGACCCAGAAAGTCTAGGCTCCTGGCCACCCTGTGGTGCGTGCTCAATGTAGCCAACAGATCTCGGACGTGCGCCGAATCCATATTCAGCAAGTGCTTCATGTGTGACTGAGAATTCTTTCGTTAAGGCAATCGTTTCCTCCACCACGTGCGAGTTATCATATGAGAGTCGGGTGTGTCCTCGTAGGAATGAATATGAATACTTCTGTTATCATATGTTATCACATGAGAGTCGGGTATGTCCTCGTAGGAATGAATATGAATACTTCTTTGCACTTTCGTGGTAGGTCTCAGAATGAATTTATTTCGTATCTCTTTTAACAGCAAAGCTTAACTTATGCGTAGGAATGTATGATAATGGAATGGGGTGATCTTGTTGTTGACGATTTGTTCAACGCATCCGTTCGGCAACGTTGGCACTATTGCAACAAAGTGTGGATCGCTACGTAATTCAATACGTACAGCGTTGGCACTTTGTTGATGCTATTGACCCGGGCGGCTTCGTGGGCGGTGACTGTTGCTGAGTGGGGACAATGTTGGGCATGATAACGGCCACAACGAAGGGATGGTCGGCTCGACAACAAGAGGTGTGTGGATGGGTTGCGGGATTTTCTGCTTGTTACAAATTCGTAGACAGATCGCAAGTATTAGTACCATGCTCAGTGCAAAGTACGTAGCGGTGAAATGGTGTTGATTTACGTAGTCTATGTGAATGATTTTTCCGGTAGTTGCCAATGCTTCCAGGTGCAATTTTTCGAGTGATAAAATTTTCACAGTTTCATTCTTTACTACTCGTTCCATTGTTGGTATCTCGAAGGTAAATTTGTCGTTTTGACAAGTTTTGAGTTCCTTATCGCTGTACTCTGTGTTGTTTATAGTTATAGTGCAGTTGTGATACCGTAGTATTACTGATCCGTTAACATAAGTATCCTCTTGACAGTCGGACTTAATTAGAATATTATGTCCGTTAAAAATGAAAATTATTCCTTTATCGGCTTCGAATACATTAGTGGTTGGCTCTGTTTCGACCATGTCGCACTTAATTCGCTTGCGGCCGTTGATTAGGTCCAACAGGCATTTGTTATTAGAGTATATGTTTTCTCTTAATGCTTTCGGGCAAAAATAGTTGTGTTCGATTTTCAAACATTCGTTTATAAATTTGTTGATGTTGTCGTCGTGCTATGCCAGGAATTCCGGAGACATGATGAAGTATGACGAGTTTATAGGTAAGGGAATTGTATGAATGAAATGATACATTTGTGTGTCGAATATTGGGGTCTTAACGTTAAATAAAAGTTTTGTGTTAAAAGTGTAACAGGATGGTATCAAAAGGTTATAATTGTGTTCATCTAATTCTATGGTAACATTTTGCTTATTAAATATAGTTCGTATGTGTTCCAATTGTTGTGTATTAAACATGAATTTGGGGATTAGGCCTAACTTACTAGCAAGTAAGCTTTCAGCCACGGTATTTATATGTTCAATCAATGTGTCGATATTTTGTTTTAGTTTATTTATGTATTGTAGTGTATAAATGTTGTTTTTAGTGTCTCTTAATTCTTTAAAAATTGAGTTCTGGGAACTTTCGAAAAATTTCTGATTTGTAAGTTGTTCGTTATTTATGTGTTCTGTTATATTGTTGATTCTGATAATGATGTCCCTGTTTAGATATATCTGCTTCTTTTGGGCCTCTATTAAGATGTCTGTTCTATTCTGTGATTTATTTAATTCGGCTTGTTATTTTGTCTTCTATTCCTAACGTGTGGTAGTAGGCTATCAATTTTTCCTCGAAAGTTGGCTCTAGTTTGAGGGATTCTATGGTAGTTTTAATTCTGGAGGCGCATGTTCTGAATTCTTCTACATCTATAACGTGTGTTAGGATTTTGTGAGATTTAGTAATGTAGGTGTTACCGAATTGGATGATAGCTATGGGCGATGATCCGTTGATGTTGGTGATATTGTATGATTGGACGGTGGTGAGAAACAGTCTTGAAAAGTTAATCTATTAGTATAGTTCCGGTGGGTATGAGTTCTTTAAGTGTTAGTGTTTGGTTGGGATTGTGAGTTTATGTTTCTTTTGATGTGCCTCCTAATTTTTTGCTTGTGTAATTTCTGGCCTATGGTAGTTATAAGTGTTATACCTTTGTCTCTTCCTACTTTGTGTAAGGAAAATCTAGGTGTGGTTTTGTTTCTTCGGTTTTCTTTTCTATATATAATATTATTTTTCTCAACCGGAATTGGCGGTTCCCTGTCTTTATTTAACTTAGCCAATCTCTTATCGGTGGTGATTTGTGTTATTTTATTTGAGGGTATAGTGTTTGTCTGAATTGGTTTAGTTTGGAAAGGTAATCGGTAAGTATTTCAGTATGTTCGCACTGTATCTGTAGTTTTTTACGGTGGTTCATAACTATTCTGTATAATTCTGTTAACGTAGAGTAAAGTCTTTCAACGGGTGAGTTACCAGTCGACTGTTGGAATGAAGTTGTGTGTTGAAGTATATCGTACTGTGCAAGGAAATCGCTAAACAAGTTTCCGGAGAATTCTGCACCCTGATCGAAGACCAATTTTTTGGGTATGAATACGAAGTTGCTCATGAATTGGGACAGGGCGGCAATGACTTTTATGGAGTTTCTGGGTCCTGATGGTGCAGGTGGTGATTGCATAACTGGTTTATGGGGTTGCCTGTCGTATTTAAGTGTATGCCAAATGTCGCAATCTTTTATTATTTGTGTGATGATATCTTTCATGCGGGGGAAGTAAATGTCTCTTTTTAAGTGTTGAAAGGTTTCGTCGATACCTCTGTGGTTGCTCCTCAGATGGTATGTACGTATTCTGGTTTTTTGGTCTTCAGGGTCGGTTATTTCAGGTTGCCTAAGGGGCCGTTGAAGTGTGGGTGAAAGTTGAACAAAAGAAACTTGTGATTTGTTAGCTCTTTGAATTGTTGGAACTTAATAGTGTCTGTGTATTCTGTTATTGAAATTTATTAAGTACTGTATGAATCGAATTTTTTTTTTTTTGTTTTCTGTAATGAGGGCTGGGTTTATAAATGAATAAGTAGACCCAGTGTCTATTAGGAATTAAAGTGGTTGTGAGGGCCGAAAGTTGGGGATAGCATTACGTAAGGTAATGATGTGCCGTGGGCTTTCCTGGTTAGGAATCCGACTGGTTATCCAAGGCTCTTTGCGGAAAATTTGTGTCGTCATTTATGTTGCATAAATTTGTATTTGTGTTAGTATTGTTTCTGGATTGTTGTTGGTTAGCTGGAGCTGGTTTTCCGTAGTTGGGGAATGTGTTTTAGTAACTAGTCGATTGGATATGGGCGTCCCTTGTCCGCTGAATTGTCGCGGCGCCGGCCCTCTGCCTGTCTGCTTGAATTTTGGAAGAAGGAACTTTGTTTCGAATTCGTAACCTTTTTCGATAAAGTTCGGGTTCCTAGTTTTGATAATTGTTCTTAATGGGTCTTTTAGTCCGATAATAAATGCGTTGAGGCATATATCGTCATAAAGGGCACGTTTAGTGCCAAGTGCATAGCCCATGCTATCCATGTCTTTGGCTATTATTATAAGTTCGTTTCTTAATTTTATTATACTGAAAAATAATTTTCCCATTGTAAGGTCGTTTGTTAGGGTCTTTATTTCCCTGAGTATTATCGTTTCGGTTCTCTTGCTGGTGTAAAGTCGTTTGAGGTTAGTCTTGATGTCGTCCCAGTTCAATTAAGTGTCGCAAAGGGTCAGGGCCTCATCTGCCTTTCCTACGATTTTATTTCGGACGGCTCTTAGAAGTAACTGCTCATAGGGGGTCTTGTCTACTGATCTGATAAGGAACAGTAGTTCTTCCGCGCTAGTTATGAACTTGTCAAGGTTGCTAAAGTGACCTTCAAAAGTTGGAAGTTGTTCAACAACAGCTTAAATATTGGTTGGGTTAAGATTGGTATTGATAATTGTCGAAGTGGCACTCAATGTCGGGCTTAAGAGGGCTGATGCGTTTCCCGAGTCCATGTTGTTGTTGTTGGTTAGTCGTTCTACCTGTTCTGTCCCTTCAATAAAGCTAACCTGTGGCTGTTGTCTGTCTTCTTCTTCTCTGATTTCAGTAAGACTGCCCCCACTCCTAAGTCCAAGTCTTCTTTTAATTGGGTTACTAAGCTGAATTCCCTTTGACATGTAGGTGTTTTGTGTTGTGTAGTGTATTTACTAAACTTTAAAGTGTGGTAAGTGTCTTATTGCTATTAGTGCTCTTAAGTTTATGTGTCTGTGTTGTGTATATGCTTAGTGTACTAAGATTTTAGCTTAAGTTATAAGGTGTAGTTGTGTAAATGTGGTTTTATGTATAGATAATCTTAAAATATAGTGTTGTGTGTTTTTACTAAATTATCGATGGTTTTGTAAAATTAATTTCTCTTCTGCTTTTGTTTCTTTCTAGGTAATTGTGTAATTTGGTGCCAGTGTTTAACTGTAATACATTGTGTGCATTAGTAAGTATATATTTTGTTTATTATATATTGTTTGTGTAAGTAAATGAATCTTTGGCGGTAACATAATCTGAAGTAGTATGTGAAATGTATTAGTTTATAAAGATGTGATTTAATGGATGTGGTCTTTTTTATTCAAGGTTAATCTGAACCTATATATTGATTTTATGCTGATTGTTGCACAATTGTAGTTCATTGACTTAAACAACAAAGAAAAGACGTACGGTATCATTCCTCGTTATGCTGCTTCAGCATTTTGTGGAAATATTTTTTTTATTTTGTCGCACAGAACAATATTCGGTCTCAATATTGAACGATATTTATGCTTTTCGTTGAATTATGTATGGTCCCGGTGTATTCTCAGCGATTGATGTACACATATTCCGCCAAATTTTTGAACGAAATTGGTTTCTTTGTTTAATTATGTATGGTCCCGGTGTATTATCAGCGATTGATGTACAAATTAATTATACACTGGAGTAACCGTAGTGATAAGCTGATTGTATTTGTCGTTTAACGTCCCAATAAAAAGACGGAGCGATAAATTGTGTTAATATTTATTAAAGGGCGAGTGCTGCCGCTTCCAAACGCAAAATCAAGACTAAATATAAAAATTGGCTTAGGATTAAATAAAAGCGAAACTTCGTTTCGCGATCATGCTCATAGCGGTCGCGCAAATATGCAGTGTTTGCCGACTATGTAACGACGTTCGGCATAATGCTTACTTTGCAGAATGCCGTTGCGGTCGTATTCCATATGTTCGCCGTGGCGACGTAAGCCTAAGTTAACTACAGTGCGCAGCGCTACCTGCGTGGAGTTCTCTCGCGCATGAGCTGCCTGATGATAGCTGGCAGAAGGTGGCGCTGGTTGATGCGGTGCAAGCTTTGACGGTGTAGATCTCATTGTTGCACTCTGCGATATCGCCATCATCTAAACGCAGCATGGCTCCCTCACGACTGACGGGGAAAATAGTAATCTTCTTACATGCGACTTTAATTACCGGAAATTTAATGATAAAGTGTAATGCGTTATTGGATTGCAGAACCTTTACGGACGCCACGGACATGAGGTCCCCTATGGGGGTGTTGGTGGGCTCCTCCAGCCAAACTGATCTTAAATCTGCGTGATCAAGAATATTTGGGCAATGTTCATTTTTGCAAGTGTCACGGCCAACATTAAATTTTGAAGCTCCATCATGAGTATTCTATTTATTGCGAGCAATGTTTCATACAAATGGCCGGTGTCAATTTGCGACTGTTTTGCTGTCCTGAGGATTAAGTTGACGGTGGCAGTTAGTTTATTGATTTGACTCTGGATTATTGTATTGATTTCTATCTGCCTATTGTTCGCGTCGACCAACCGCGCCTCTAAAACCCTGCTCTTCTCCAAATCACCAGCATCAGGTGTGCCGGCTACGACCTTTAGTATGGAGCCCAGGAAGTCCAAGCTTCTGGCCATTCGATGGTGCGCGCCCAGCGCATCCAGCAAGTCCCGGAGGTGTGCTGCATCTACGCTCAGGAGATTTCTCATGTGTGATTGCGGAAATTGGCCGAGCAAGCCGACCGTCTCCTCTACCACACGTGCGTACTCCGAAAGGTTCGTGGAGTGTCTCACATAGGCAGAATTTTCCCACACCAAGATCTGGCCGTCAACTATTGGAATGTACTTGGCGCGCGAATAATCGGTGATGTGTGCCGATGCCAATGACAGATATACGAGAAGGATAAGATTGGTCCTGTGGGTAAAACTTTAAATGGTTGATTTTTCTCTTTTTTAGACAAGGGGGAACCCAACACCAATAAAGAAAAATTCTTAAGAATATAATACGCGTGGATGGCGCTAAGCTTAGAACTACTACAACTGCGTCAAGTGGCTAAAAAATTAAAAATTAAGCGGTACACGGACCTCGCTACTGAGCGCGTTATTTTAAATTGTCCTTGTGGACCACCCTCCCCTCAATAAGGACCCTGCTTCCCATGTCCGACTCTACCGCTTTTTCCTCGCACAACGGCGTGAGCTTGTTGCCGAGTCTTCGGTTGGATTTTACCAACACTTTTTCGCCAACATGGAATACCCTATTCTGCTGCGAGGCGTTTTCCCTGGCCCTTAGCGCGGTTTGAGCTTTCTGGATCCTTTTGTGGATCTCTACCTGTGGCTCATCAGGGTGCTTTAGGACGATGTCAGCCGGTCTCCTATTGATGACCGAGTGAATCGACTTGTTATATTGGGTAGTGGCCAACATTATTATTTCGACCGTATCACTAATACCCTTGTCTAGCTCTAAACAGGCTAGCTCCAGCAACGTGCTGTGGAAACGCTCCACCTGCCCATTCGAGGTACTGTGCAATGGTGGTGCGTTTGTAATGCTAACACCAAAGTTGTTACAAAGCATAGAAACGATCGTTTGGGATTTCAACGATGGTTCGTTGTCGCAATAAATGGTCTTTGCCCTTGAGAAAAAGTTCATGAGCTGAAGCAACGCTGTCTTCCTCGTTCTCGAGGCGATGGGTTGTACGACGGCAAATTTAGAAAACTTGTCGACGCAAGTGAGGAAAAACTTTTTGTCAGTAGAGAAAATGTCTATATGAAACATCTCCCCCTGTGTGTGACGGTATCGGCGTTTCACCGAGTTCCTGCTTCTTCGGATGCCTGTCATACTTGGCCCTCGCACAAGTTCTGCAATTCTGCACGATCTCGTTGGCCAGCTTAGCCATTTTGGGAAAATAGTATTCCGACAATACCTGCTTTACATTTTCCTGCGCTGCTCTGTGCGCCCTATTGTGTTCAGCAGTTAAGATTTCCCTTCTTTCTTCAACTCTGAGTACGTCCACGACGCGGTTCCCGCAATGCCAAAACTTCGTGGCTGGGAACTTCCGCACTATCTCATCCTGTATCATTGCGAGCGTGTGTAAATCGCAATAGAAAGCGTTTACGCCCCTTGGGACGATTATGTCTACCAGTTCGTCTAATAAAGACTCCCTGCAGACGAAGTTGACCATGTGGCGCCTTTTATTCCCGAACAGAATAAAGGTATTCTTAGACGGGAAAGGTGCTTCCCCCAGTATTATCTGGTTCTGGAAGCAGTTCAACGGCTTGTCTGTCGATTCGATTGTGTGGGTGAAAGACATCTCACTGTGAATCGTTGCTGCGCAAGATTCGGGCTCTTCTTGTTCCAGCACATTAAACTGCTGTCTGGACAAGGCGTCCGCTACTAGGTTCTCTTTACCAGGCTTGTAGAATAGTCGAGCATTGAACTCGTCTATGCGGGCCTTCCACCTCTTAATTTTGGGGTTCGGGTTTGATTCCGACACAGAAAAGGTTAAAGGCTGATGGTCAGTGAAGATGTTTATATCTTTCACTCCATACAAGTAATGCCGCAGTTTAGCCAGGCTGAGCATGACATCTTCTGATGCCAATATATTGCACAGCTTTTGAAACGCCTCTCGCTGGGACTCAGAGAAACGCACCTGAATGTTCCTTGATCTATGCCTACTAACTGTTCCATTTTCGCCCTTTAATATGTTCGAAATGCGCCTTGCCATAGCAGCGAAGTCTTTAATGAAACACCTATAGTAGCTCGCAAGGCCCAGAAACGACCTGACTTTAAATACTGTCTTGAGCTCTGGGAATTCTTTTATGGCCTTCACTTTTTCTGGGTCCGTTGTTGCACCGCTACTGGTGACTATGAACCCAAGAAAGCTCACGCTTTTCTTAAAAAACGCGATTTCTCGACCGATACCCTCATGTTCGCTTTTTGTAGGCTCTTTAACACCCACTCTACATGTTTGATGTGAGCCTTCTCGTCTTGCGAGAAGATGATCACGTCATCAACATAAATATAGCAAAATTTACCTATTTGTTCCCGTAGGATATCATCGATCGTTCGCTGAAAGGTGCCAGCAGCGTTCCTGAGGCCGAACGGCAGTCTCTTGAACTCATATTTTCCCCTGTTCACGGAGAAAGAAGTTTTTTCGCGACCGCGTTCCGCTAACACGACCTGATGATATCCGGATTTGAGATCCAGGGTCGAAAAGTAGTGGGCCTTGCCCAAATTGCTTAGTATCATTGATAATATTTGGCATGGTGTATTTGTCAGGAATGGTTCGCTCGTTGAGTTGCGACAGTCCATCACCAAGCGCTTGTTGCGGTTGCCCGCATCATCAGTCCCCTTTTTATCTACTACCCATATGGGGTTGTTGTAGGGGGATGCCGATTTTTGAATTATGTCGTTTCTTAGAAGTTCTTGGATCTCCTTATTGACGAAGTCTGCTACGCCCATGAGATATGGGTAGAGCTTGGCATAGATGGGCTCTTCGCTCACTGTTCTGATGGTGGCAACCACCGAAGTATTGTATGGCAAGGCCTCGTTTGGGTTTGCAAAGGCCTTTTTTCTGGTCCTTAGTAATTTTCGAAAAGCCTCCCGCACTGAAGCGGGCGCGTCTGAGCAATCCACATCGGTTAAGTTGACATCAGCGCATTTGTGGAAGAAGATTTTCTCGATCTCCGTACCCCATTCGAGCTGACTGGAGGCCAAACAGAGTGACGCCCCAGCCTAAGCTAGTAAATCGAGGCCGATTATCCCATCAAAGGTTGACAAGTCTGGTAGAATGAAGAATGTTGCTTTTACGTTGAACAACGCAACAAAGCATTTTTGTGTGTTGCTGGTTGAGCCATGGATCGAACGCAAGCTGAATTGCAAGTTAACCGGACGGACGCCACGCAACCCCTTGTGTGGTCTGATGTAATTGTTGGACGTGCTGGTATCGATAAGGAAGCTCATATCCAGCCCTGCTACTCTTCGTCTGATGACAGGTAGCAGGGACTTTCCCCTAAAAAATTGAGGGCGTCAGAATCGCTTCCAGCATCGTCTATGATCTGCGCCACAGCGCCGCTGTCGGCTTCGTTGTACGAGTTCTGCCCCTGTCCTGCATCTTGGGTTACATGATTGACCCTTTGCTGCTTGCTCCTATCGTAAGAGCGATCGGACATGGCCGACCGCTTGCTGACGCCAGCAGAGGCCTGGGTGGACTGTCTAAACTTTGACAGTGGAGGATCCACCTTCATTGGTTCTGGAGCACTGGCGCGATTTTGCTGCTCGGCATTTCGCTGGCCGGATTGGTCTTGCTGCTTGTGTGCCCTACTAAAATGTGGGTTCGTTGACCCGCTTGCCTGCGCTTTTGCTTGTTGGGGTGGCTTGACCCGCTGCTGGGCACCTGCCTTGTGTTCCTTTTCGTCTACGCTCCTCGCGAAGCTGGCAGCGAACGCATATCTTTCATGGTTCGATTCTACCTCTTGCGCGAGCGCCAGAGCCGAAGGCAAGTCCCTTGGCTTTGCTGAGAATAGCACATCTGTGAGACTACTCTTGAGTCCGGAAACAAACACACGTAGTGCATCTTCGCGGAACTTTTCACAGAGGCCCTTTCCCAGAGCCAGCTCGTATGACATGTTGACTTTATTAGTCAACAATTTAAGTTTTTTGCCGACCTCATCATATTATTGCAGTAGAGACATGCTGCCTTGTCTCAGCGTGGCCAGCTCTTGCTCGATTACATGAACTGGGCGTTTGTCGCTGTATGTGAAGTCGAGGCGACTTATAATCGCGTCAAAGTTAAGTACTGTACCGAAAGAGGCCAGAACAATATCCGCGGCTCCCCTGATTTTGGTCCTTATAATTATAACCGCCTGATAATGGCGTGAGCTGCCGTTGTGCGGCCTAAAAATACGGTAGGCTGCGAGGGCCGCCTGTCTCCATAAAACATACGATTCATGTGCACCTGCAGAGTCGGGCAACCATTTGACGGCATCCAATGGCTCATCGCAGCGGACATCATTGCTTATTTTTATGGGTGCATAGGCTTGCACCTCTGGCGGCGTAATACGCGCTGCCGCCAGCTGCTCAGACATTGAGTTGACTGTGTCAAGCAAGGCCTTATTTGCAGTGGCTTGCTCAGCTAAGGCAGCGGTGACAGCTGCCTGTATTGCGAACTTCAACTGGTCCGCCTCCATGTTCCCTTGAGTGGGGGGCACCGAAATCGAATGTCTTGGCGCTGGAACGCGAATGTGACTACCACAATCATAGTCCGAATCACTAGACCAACGGCGGAATTTCTATAGCGACGAAAGGGTGAAGTCATATGCTTATAATATAAATAACGAATATTCTAGGGTGAGGAATCAACCGACTGCACAATTTCACTGTCACTTGTGGGTTTTTGACTGCGCACACAATGTTAAATGTTCTGCGAGACGAAGTCCAGCGCAGTTTTCTTTCTTTTTAGACGACGGCCTAAAAGAATTTTTAATTTTCTCCAGTAGGTTGTAATGTCCGCACAGGGTTTTTTTTTTTAATTTTAGGACACTTATTGTTTCTGTTTGAGAAATATTGCTGCTTGTGGGTTGTGATATCCGCACAAGTTTTTTTTTTTTTTTAAAAATACTAAAACATACTGTGGGATGTTGTTTCCTCACAAGTTAGTAAATTTTTTTTCTGCACACACATAATATTTTCACTAGGGACGTAAGTCCGAGTTTAGTTGGGCGCCAATTAATTATTCACTGGAGTAACCGTAGTGATAAGGTGATTGTATTTTTCGTTTAACGTCCCAATAAAAAGACGGATTAATTGTGTTAATATTTATTCACGGGCGAGTGCTCCCGATTTTGGACGCAAAATCAAGACTGAATATAAAAATTGGCTTAGGATTAAATGAAAGCGAAACTTCGTTTCGCGATCATGCTCATAGCGGCCACGCAAATATGTAGTGTGTGCCGACGCATACTGCATAATGCTTACTTTGCAGAATGCCGTTGCGGTCGTATTTCATATATTCGCCGTGGCGACGTTAGCCTAAGTTAACTTACACATATTCGGCCATACTTTTGAACGAAATTGGTTTATTTGTTTAATTATGTATGGTCCCGGTGTATTATCAGCAATTGATGTACACATGTTCGGTCATAACGCTAAACAATTTTAGCTTTTTATGTATGTCATACGTGACTATCAGTGATTGATGTACACATATTTGGTTAAGTAGTTTTGGATAACAGCGTCAGTAGCTTAGTGGAAAAGCGATGAGCTCCTGAACTGACAGGCCCGTGGTTCGATTCCCCAGTTCATGCCGCTTAAGTTTTTTCTTTTTTTTTTTATAAAGAACTTTTACTTTAATTTTTGAATATGCATTAATTGGTGGTCGTGCATTTTATTTAAAATTTTTTTAATGGCTCACAATAAACTTAGTTAACAAGTGGAGAAGTGACAGTCTCTTAAATCAGCTGTGTGCGATTGTTAGAGCGCAGATTTTTCTTATATTTTTATACCATTCGACCATTGAAAATGGTCAAAAATAATATACTTAGTTTGTGCAAATCTATGTAACAGGCAGAAGGAGGCGTGGCAGACCCCACAAAGTATATATATTCTGACTCAGGATCACTTGCTGAGTCGATTGAGCCATGTCCGTCTGTCCGTTTGAACGTCTGGATCTCAGCTATTATAAGAGCTAAGACTACCAAATTTGGTGATAAAATGTGTCATTATTGCATGCTGATCAAGTTTGTTTTGGATTTAGCCACACCCCCTTCCGCCTCCGTAAGTCGAAAAAATTGATTACAAGCGCAATTTTGCCATATTGTTCATTTTCGGTTTGAAAATGCTGCTTGCAGCATTTGTTCAACGCATCCGTTCGGCAACGTTGGCACTATTGCAACAAAGTGTGGATCGCTACGCAATTCAATACGTACAGCGTTGGCACTTTATTGATGCTATTGACCGGGGCGGCTTCGTGGGCGGTGACTGTTGCTGAGTGGGGACAATGCTGAGCATGGTAACTTGCGCGTATTCCGACAGGTTTGCGGAGTGCCTCACGTAGGCAAACTCCTCCCATACCAAGATCTGTTCATCGACAATAAGGATGTTTTTGGCGCGCGTGTAATCGGTTATGTGTGCCGAGACCAGGGACAAAGATAGGAGAAGGATGAATCCGGTCCTGTGTGTGAACATTTTACTGATATTTATACCATTCGACCATTGAAAATGGTCAAAAATGCTATACTAAGTTTGTGCAGATGTATGTAACAGGTAGATGTACGCGTGGCAGACCCCACAAAGTATATATATTCTGACTCAGGATCACTAGCTGAGTCGATTGAGCCATATCCGTCTGTCTGTCCGTTTGAACGTTACATCTCAGCTATTACAAAAGCTAGAGACACCATATTTCACATGAAGGTTCCTGTATACCATTTATTTTCAATTTTTGATGCCACGCACACCGCCCACGCAAATCGATAATTTTCGACTATCAGGAGAAGTATTGAAGTTACAGCGTTCTGCTTTGGTATGAACATAAATAATTGCAATATAAATCTATTCCCCAAATCAATACAATCCAATCGGACGATAAACACAGAAGTTATCCATGTTTCCGTTTTTCGTACTTCCACTGCCTACGCCTGTGCTTGCGTCGTGACGTCATCGTCACGATGCTTCGTTTCAGCCGTAGCGTGTGTAAAGCTATGCCGTTTTCACATGTAGATGGCGCTATTCAAAAATAGATCTAATTTAAACAATAGGTGGCGGATAAACTTGTGCAGCGTTTTTTTATGGAATTAAATGTGTGATAATTTGTTTCGAAACTGGGCGAATGGTATCTTACTGTCGGGCGCACTCGACTGTAGCTTTCTTTACTCGTTTTAGACCATGGATTTTAAAAAAAATACATGGTTTGTTGTGTAAAGTATATATATTCTTGCTCAGGTTCATAGCCGAGTCGATTAAGCCATGTCTGTCTGCCGTCTGCCTATATCTCAGAAACTAAAAAAGCTAGTCACCAAATTTGGTGACAACACTTATGTGAATCATACGCTGTAAAATTTGTATTAAAATTTGGGCCACGCCTACTTCCGCCCCCGCAAATTAATAAACCGTATAGCAAGCGCAATAATAATGATTGGAAAAAGAGGTGGCATATGTGTATCGCTTCAAAAGGAACATATTTTGAAGGCGATAAAGTAAATATTGATCAAAATTAAAAATGTTGCGTTTTATTCACAATTTCCAAAGATTTAATTGTCAGAAATTATATAAATACTACATGCATATACGCGTATATTACTAGTTTCAAGCCGATCGGATCATAAACAAAAGTTATTTAGATAGGCGTTGTCCTTAGTTCTACTGCTTGCGCCGTTGCAGCATATCGTGACGTCATCGTCACAATGCTTCGTTTCAGCTGTAGCGTGTGTAAAGCTAATTGGTATGACGCTAAACTTTCTACTACTGATCCTGAGCAAGAATATATATACTTCGTGGGGTCTACCATGCCTCCTGCCTGTTACATACATTTGCACAAACTTAGTAAACCATTTATGACCATTTTCAATGGTCGAATGGTATAAAAAGGATCCGTTAGTCGACTTGGATCAACGCTGTAACACCTATATTTCAAACAAATAAGAAAGCTAAAGTCGACTGTGCTAGACTGTTATATACCCGCAACCCACCTGCTCGTTCATCAAGAATACGCGTACGCACTATTCGGCCCAATGCTGCACGCAGCGCTGCCGGCGGCGCTGCTTACAGCTATAGAAAACGTTAAGTTGAATAACTTCTGTGTTTATTATCCGATTGTTACCAAATTTTCATTTGGCTAGCTATAGTCATCATAAGTATAAACCAAAAATGAACAATATGGCATCAAAATTCCGTTTGTAACCAATTTTCGAATTATGGGGGCGGAAAGGGGGGGTGGCCAAAATCCAAAAGAAACTTGATCAGCGTGCAATAATAACACATTTTGTCACCAAATTTGGTAGTTCTAGGTCTTATAATAGCTGAGATCTAGATTTTCACACGGACAGACAGACGGCTATATCGACTCGGCTGTTGATCCTGAGCCAGAATATGTATACTTTATGGGGTCGGAGATGTATCCTTCTGCCTGTTACATACATTTTCGGTTTGAACAAAGTTATAATACGCTTTTACTCTATGAGTAGCGGGTATACAAATTTAATTCATGAACTGAGATTGAATTCGCAAAGGGATATTTCTTTATTGAATGAATGCCAGCTTAAGACAAACAAAGATGGGTTATACAATTATTATGGTCTTGTGCATAAGACGGTTTATATCTATGTCAGCTTAATATGGTGCTTCGTTTCGGAAAGGCAACATTGTAGTATGGTCTTGTGCATACAGCGATTTGTGTGTTTTTCAGCATAATATGTTACGCATAATATGCTACTATATATTAACCTGTTATAATTTATTTTTACAGATACTACTTCATCATTAATATTAAATGCATTACTTTTCGAGTAAAACGTCGAAAAATGTTTTTCAAGTAAGTTATTTTATAAAAGAAAAGCTGCATAAATCTTCCCCTTTTTATACCATTCGATTATTAAAAACGGTCAAAAATGGTATACTAAGTTTGTGCAAAAGTATGTAAAAGGCAGAAGGAGACCCCTTAAAGTATATATATTCTGGCTCAGGATCAACAGCCGAGTTGATTGAGCGATATCCGTCTGTCTGTATGAACGTCAAAATCTCAGTTATTACAAAAGGGAAGAGACACGAAATTTGACATAGTTTCTGTATACCATACGCAGATCAAGCTAATTTCAAATTTGGAGTGCCACGCCCACGGCCACGCAAGTCGATAATTTAGAATATTAAAGAAAGTATTACAGTAACAGACACCAAATTTGGCATGATGATTCCTGTAAATCATGCGCAAATGATGTTTATTTCAAATTTGAGGTGCCACGACCACCGCCCAAGCAAATCGATAATTTACGAATATTAAATAAAGTATTACAGTTACAGACACCAAGTTTGGCGTGATATTTCCTAATCATACGCAGATAAAGATTGTTTCAAATATGAGGTGCCACGCCCACCGCCCACGCAAATCGATAATTAACGAATATTAAGGAAAGGATTAATGTTACAGCTTTCTGCTTTAGCAAACGTAAAGATGGTAATAGTATGCACCTAATCACTAAACTACACCGATCGGACAATAAACACAGAAGTTATTCAAGAAAACGTTTTGTACAGTTCCGCTGCCCGCGTCATTGCAGCATATCGTCGCGCTTCGTTTTAGTGTTTGTGTGTGTGTCTTTATGTGTGTGTGAGAGCGAGTAAGTACTAGTTAGTGCAACTACGAAGGTGGTCGAATGGTATCTTACGGTCGGGCGGGCTCGACTGTAGCTTTCCTTACTTGTTTTAAATTGTTGATGTCACGCCCAACGCCTTTGCAATTTTATAACATACTCTTGAGCTCTGCCAATCTGTGTAAACATTCGGTTTTCAGCTATTATTTAAGCTTTTAGAAACACCGTATTTGGCTGTAGGTTTCTGTATATTATACGATTAACGAGTTTTTTCATTAATTGTAGGTGTCTCACGCTTAGAAGTTATTATACCATTCGACCATTGAAAATGGTCAAAAATGCTAGAGGCACCAAATTTGTTACGAAGATATATAAATATAACAAGCTCCTGCCTTCACACACTTATAGATTTATACTATTGTATATGCATATACACTGCGCGTCATCAGGTTAGCGCCCCCTGTACATGCTTCTTTGATGTGAAATATTTGGCAGACTGCTTAAGCTAGAGCTATGCAAATTTTTTCCTGATAATTCCAATCATTTTTAAAATGAAAAGTTAAAATTCAATGCAAATGGTTTTTAATGGATTTTTATATAAATAATAAAGAAAAACAATTCATAAATAAGTAAATCAAAATTGGGTCATCAGGATAGCGCCCCCTACGATAATATGAGTATCTTCAGTTAATTTCGAAAAAAAAGTTAAACTTAACAATTTTAAATACTAATTTGAATATTTTAGAAGCTAATTAATAATGTGTTGTCCCTCCTTTGTTAACAAAAACTTTACACATTCGATTGGGAAGTGACTCATAAAGTTTTTGTAGATAATCCAAGGAAATCATTGACCATGCGAGTTTTATCCCGGTGATCAATTCTTCTTTAGTGGCATATTGTTTACCACCCTCGTACACCTTCCTAGCCAACCATCCCAATACGTTTTCTATTATATTGAGGTCTGGGGAGTATGGTGGCCACTCCAGAACCTTCACTTTTTCTTCTCTAATCTATGATTTTACAGTACGGGCGGTGTGGATCGGCAAATTGTCGTGCTGAAAATGCCATTCCAGATTACCAAAAAGGTCTTTAAAGAACGGGAATGCCGTATTTAATACGCAATTATAGTCTTTCGCGTTCATCTTTGGTGTTAAAAACTGCAATTCGCAGTGACCATAATAGGATACGGAGCCCTATACCATAGCACCTCCGACCCGACTGTGTAAACGATCCAAAAGATGCTCCTCTTTACGCAAATCGTGGTAGTAGTAACAATAGCCGTCTGGTCCCTCCAGATTAAATTTCTTCTCATCCGAAAATACGACGTATTGCCACTCTTTCGACCATGTCATGTGTGTACGAGAAAAATCAAGGCGTGTTTCCTTTCGCAACTTATTCAGAGGTGGTTTTTATACCCGCTACTCATAGAGTAGAAGAGTATTATAACTTTGTTCAAACCGAAAATGTATGTAACAGGCAAAAGGAGACACCTCCGACCCCATAAAGTATATATATTCTGGCTCAGAATCAACAGCCGAGTCGATATAGCCATGTCCGTCTGTCTGTCCATGTGAAAATCTAGATCTCAGCTATTATAAGAGCTAGAACTACCAAATTTGGTGACAAAATGTGTTGTTATTGCACGCTGATCTAGTTTATTTTGGATTTTGGCCACGCCCCCTTACGACCTTATAAATCGAAAAAAATTGATTACAAGCGCAATTTTGATGCCATATTGTTCATTTTCGGTTTACTTGATAACTATAGCCTAACTATAGCCAGATGATCTCTGAAAATTTGGTAACACTCGGATAATAAACACAGAAGTTATTCAGCTTAGCGTTTTCCATAGCTGTAAGCAGCGCTGCCAGCAGCATTGCATTGTCCCGAGTAGTGTATGCGTGTACTGTGGTGAAATGGGTTAAGTTGTGGACTGCAAAACGAACAGTACTATTATGCATTTGCGGGTTCGAGTCCCGCCCGCATCAAAAATTAAAAGTGTGCAAAAATGTTTTTTTTATTATTTTAGATTTTGACTTTGAATAAATATTGTAAGTCCATAGCCTTTTACGGTCAAAATATGATTGTAGCCGTTTTTTTGTTGTTCCGCAAATAAACGATATACGAGCACACTCGACTGTAGCTTTCTTACTTGTTTCTTTAGTTTCTGTCTCTTTAAATGTTCAGCGTTCTTTATCACCCTTTGAATTGTTGATTTGCTCTCGTTAACACAACTTTTTCTCGGATTTTGGCACGGAGCCGTGGGAGTTGGAAGCCTCTCGGAGTATTATCCTGCGCTCTGCCTCGGTAATGACTCGGTTATTGCCACCTTTAAAGTTCTTTCCATAGGTATTCTTGTTATAAAGAAAATTGGCTATGGTTTTGCGATGTCTACCAGGTTTTTCAGCAATTTTATGATTTTTCCTCCAAAGATAGGACCGACCCTCTTCCCATTTTCTTAAAAAATTATATCAAACATTTAAATTAATCACCGTAAAAAATTTTATTGCTGTGCCTTTCAAATTAAGGAAGATAATTACAATTGCATTTGCAGGCGCTAATCTGATGATTCAAAACACGTGTTAGCTTTTTCATTGAAATTAAGACAAAGCAGAAATAAAAAGATAACGGTTCTTCTCATGTGACCTTTTTTTCTCACAAAGAGGGACAGAATATCAGTGAACAAAAAACAACAACATTGACGAATTTGCGTGCAATAGCAAATTAGATAACATAAGAAAAAATAGAGCAAAGCAGGGGGCGCTAACCTGATGACGCCCAGTGTATAAGTTAACTCAGAAGAGTTTCGATTAATAAAAAAAATATATTTTTTATTTAAGTTTACGACCTTAAGGTCTTTATTAATTGATCGCAAAAACAGAACTGATTTGAGTTTTACAAATTTGTCCCTACCTAACTTCGCCTGCCCTCCTATGCTGCTGGCGTCGGTGCTGTTTTCCACCTATGCTGCTGGCGTCGGTGCTGCTCTGCTTTAATTGCTGCTGCACTCGCTGGCTATGCTGATTCTCACGGAAATTGGGCAGACGCTACGTCTGCACTTTTATGTTGTGCAGGTGCAAAGTATGTTTCGCAACCGGACGCTCGTGCGACCCCAAGTACCTTTGTTGACGAGTGTTGCGCAAGCGGATACGTGTGCAGCTCCAAATGTTCTTATCAAAACATTTGTGGTGTTAACTCTTCCACCTTCAAAAACGAACGTCCCTGTTCGTTCTGATCGGGTACATTGATTATGACAGGGGTTTCGGTAATGTTGATTTTTCCCCTTGCCTTGATCGTCACTCGGATTACGGCCAAGATGATAATGATGGTGATAACGCCTCCAAAAGATATGTCGACCAGATGTGATGTCGTCTTCAATAAGCTTATCGTCTTGGTGTTTTTGGCGTTTAATTCTTTCATCAGCTCCAGTGATAATTTCTCTTCGACCTGGGTGATGACCACTTCAGTTTGCAAAATTGCTGGCATTGGCTTGGCGTAAACGACATCTTTGGCTTTGACCCTTTATTTCTATGGTGGAACTGTTGTAGGTCACGAGGAACGTACCGTTGAGGTTGGTGGTCGTCCCGTCTACATTTATTGTGCCCGTGAAGCTGTTCAGCAGGATGGTCCCTGGTAGTAACTCTTCCACCTGTGGGACGTGTTGGTTATTTGTTCTGGTGCAGTTGGTAGGTTTCCCTTTTAGTAAGTTTGGTAGGCAGGGCGAATTGTTTATTTCTCTTATATCTCTATGTTTACAAATGGTTATTTCATTATATTTATTGCAGTTTACAATTTTTGAGAAAACTTTTTCCTTACATTTATTTATATTTTCGCTTTCTATTTTATTGACATATTTTTCGATTTTAACTGGCTTAATCAATATCTCGCTGCAAAGTTCGGAATTCGTTATAGGAATTTTTATGACGTATATTAGCATTGGACCATTGCTTGCTATGCTTATCTCCGCTATATGCAGTGCTTCTTTGAAATTGACATATGGCATTTGATCTGATTCTAGTACCTTCTTTATCTGTCTAATTTCTTCATCGCCTAATATCAGAGGACTGCTTATTTCGGCTTTTGCCCATTGCACCGCATGGTTGAGATTCAGTATTTCTTCTTTTAGCATTTGGGTCTGAAACATAATGGTGGTGCTCATGTCCCTTTGTGCATTTCCCTCATATTTTAAACTGTTGGTAATGCTATTGGTAATCTGAGTAATGTTATTTATCTTTTCTATTATGGCTCTGTTTAAAATGACTTGGTTATTATTGTTTGTCAATACTCCGTTAATCTTCTCCTGTATTATATCGAAATCCCTGCTATCTGGAGATCCGGCTAACCATTTCCATGCGCTACCTAACATTTCGATGTGCCTTTTCTTCCTATTCTTAACTCTTAGGTTGTCGATTAATGTTTGGGATTTCTTAACTTCCTCCATGATAAACGGTAGTATTGGGTCATATGATTTTAGTTTGGATTTTGCTGTGGTGTTGATTTTTTCAAGAGTGTTCTGGTATTGTTGGAGAAAAGTTCCTGTCTGTACTTTTGCTAGTCCAGTCGTCAGCGTTACTATTTCGGAGTTGGTGTAGTCAGTTATTTGTACTTCTGCTGTGCATGCAGCCAGTAAGAACCTGTAAATGAAGTTTCAGTTTCGTATTAGTCCTTTGTAAATAACTCGTCCTGTTTCTGTCAAAACAGTTGTATTCCTGTCCTCCTTTACTATTTCCTTCTTGTATCTAACTGACAGCATGGCTCCCAATCTTTTGTTGTTCTTTACGTAAATTTCGTCACCGGCCTTATAGATTTTTACAGTCTTTTCTTTCGTTGTGGAATTCTAAATCTTTCTCCTGTTTATTTTTTATTTTTTCAATGGTTTCTTGTCTTTCTGCTTGTTGTAGGTTAGGGTCATTTGCTACTTTCTTACCAAAAAATAGATCGACTGGTTTCCTGTTAGAAGTAGAGTGAATAGAGTAATTGTATTTAACTATAGATCTGCCTATAAGGTCTCTTATGGAGCTATGGAGTTTTTCTGCCTTTTGACATCTCATGATTTCAGTTAGGGTTGAATGGAAACGTTCGATTTGTCCGTTTGCCGCGCTATGGTAGGGCGGAGTTTTGAACACTTCTATATTATATTTCTCCTGCATCATTCTCATTATTGGACCTGAACTTAGCGATTTTTCGTTATCTATTACTACGATTTTTGGTATACCAAAATTCGTTAGTACTTCCTCTAGAGGTTGTTTTACATGTTGGGTCGCCCTAGATTTTATGATTTTCGCTTGCGCGTATTTAGAAAATTTATCAATCGCGGTTAGGACAACTTGTTTACAAGTCAAGTACAGGTCGATGTGGACAATATGACCTGGATATTGAGGTATAGGTGTTCTCTGTATTTCAGGTTTATTAGGATGTCTCTCGTATTTGTGTTCTTTACAGACGCTGCATTCCCTTACAATTTCCTCCATTTTAGCTCTCATTTGTGGAAAATAAAAGTTTTCTAATATTTGCTGTTTAATTTCTTTTGCGCTACGATGAGCTCTTTTGTGTTCATTAATCATTCTATTTTCCTGATCCGTTTCGTCCGTCAGGTCAGTTACTATTGTTGATGGAAATCTGGTTTTGAATGTACTAAAATGCTGCGGGTATATTTCTTGTAGGAGGCCTAGAGTGCGTTCGTCTGAGTGCAGTCCATTTATGACAGAAGGGTTTAGTCGTTTTCTTAAGATTTCAATAAGTTTTTCAAAATCGAATGAGGGTTCCTCTATTGTATGTCTATGATAGCTTGGAAAAATTATTTCAAATTTATAAGAGGCCTGGTTTCCTATTTTCAGTATTATTTGATGTTTAAAGACGTTTATTGCCTCCGTAGCCATTAGAATTAGTCTTTCTGGCGAGCTGTTACTACTGTGGACTGTTGCGGTGAGGGTGTTTATTTCATCGTTTGTTTGAATGGGTGGTCTAATTAATGCGTCTGCTACTACGTTTGATTTCCCTGGCTTGTGTAAAAGTTCATGATTATATTCTTCAAGGATTGCTTTCCAGCGCTTCACTTGATCATTTCTACTTTTGGGACTTGTGGCATACGTAAGTGATTCGTGGTCTGTGAAAATCTTTACTTTAGTGGAACCGTAAAGGTAATTACGAAGTGTCTGTACCGCCCATATGATGGCAAGCATCTCTTTTTTGTTTGGAGCGTAATGCTCCTCGGCTTTACTCAGAGTTCTTGAAATAAACATTATGGGTCCATCTTCTTGCGACAATACCGCTCCTATTGCATAATCTGAAGCGTCCGTTGTCAGAATTTTCTTTAGCTTCTTAAAAGCGTCCATTGCATTCTCATCAAGACTTATTAGAGTTTTGCCTGAAGCAGTCTTGGAGATTCGGCCTCGACCCTCCTCCCCTCTTTAAAGGGCTGAAAGGGGCTTAGCCAGTTTTGCGTAGTCTTTTATGAAACGCCGATAAAACCCTGAAAGTCCCAAAAAGGATCGAAGGTCTTTGAGTGTCTTGGGAATGGGGAATTCTGCGATAGCTCTAACTTTTTCTGGATTTGTTTTAATTCCACCGTCTGCTATCAAAAATCCCAGGAATTCTACCTCTTTTTTTAAAAATTCGCATTGTCCAACTGAACCTTCATATTTGGTTCTTCTAATGTTCGGAAGATTTTACTAATGTCGCTTGCATGCTGTTCTTCTGTTTTGCTAAATATGATGATGTCGTCTATATAGACGAAGCATCTTACACCGACATTGTCTACAAGTATATCGTCTAGTGCCCTTTGAAATATAAAGGGGACGTTTTTGAGCCCAAATGGTAATCTCGTAAACTCATATTTACTCTGATTCACTGAAAAAGCTGTTTTCTCTATGTCGGATTTCCTTAGGGGAATCTGATGGAAACCGCTTTTTAAATCTATAACTGAAAATAACCTGTTTTTTCCTAACTGTGCAAGGACAAAATTAATGTCTGGGATCGGGTACCTATCTGGAATGGTGGCCATATTCAACTTCCTATAATCAATCACCATTCTGCATATTTTTTGGCCCGATGCATCTACCTTCTTAGGTACGATCCATATCGGAGAGTTGTAGGGCGATCTTGATGGTCTTATGACTCCGTTTTCGAGTAGCTCCTGTATTTGTTTCCCTATTTCTTTCCTGAGTGCTTCTGGATAAGGATAGTGTCTTGAATAGATAGGGTCGGTGTTAGTACTTCTAATTGTTGCTACCACTTTTGTTGTAAACGTTAATTTTTCGTTTGGGTCACTGAACAGTTTTAGGAATTCTGAGCAGACCTTTTTTATAATTTGTTTTTGAGTGTTTTTGGCGTGTTCTAGTCGGAGATTGTTTACTTCTCGTGAAGATTGTTGATTTAATTTAATTTTTAGTTTGTTTGCTATCATTATGAATCCTTGTCTTGAAAATATGTCTATTCCTATTTCTCTTATTGTGTCATTTCCTATCAGCGCCTCAAAGGATTCGAGTGCTGGCAAGAGAAAAAATTTGAGGTTACTATTTTTGAATCCGAACGGGTTGGCTATTACATGGTGAGTCACTAAAACGGTGCCACCAACAGATCTTACATGGAAGGGTTTTTCGTTTTTCTTTGGATTTATTGCATATTTTGGGTGTATGTAATTTTTATTAGAGCCTGTGTCTATCAGCATTTTGATCATTGCTCGCTCACCGATTCTACAGTTTATGTACGGTAAGGAGGAGGATGTTACTCTAAAAAATTAAGATCAACGAAGTCGGATTCCAATGGTTCGTTGTTGTCTAGTTCTTGTTCTTGCTCATATTCTTGTGCCTCACTATATTCGGAAGCTAATGCTCCCTCAACTTCAGACACATATTGTTCTGCGTTTTCAAGGTATTGCTGTTCGTCCTCAGTTGTCACATGGAAGTTTCTTTGTCTTTTGTCAGTCTGTTCGAATGTCTGCTGTGCCAATGGTCTTTTAGTTACGGTGTCATCAAAGGGTCTGGTCATGTAATTTATGCGTCTTGTCTGCATACTTTGATCTATGTCCATTGGTTCCGTCCGCGGTTGGGGCTTTGGTGCCGATGGACGTGGAGGGGGTGCCGAAAAGTGGTTTCCCTGTGGTTGGTTACTATTTCTGTAATATTGTGGTTGTTGCTGTGGTGGGTTATAAGCCCATCGAGGAGTTTGTGGCATATAGGCCAATTGGGGTAAGAATTGTTGCCTAGATGTTTGAGAGTTTGGTTGTATGTTTCTTCTTGGCAAGGGTGGTGCTGGTCCAAGGGGACCGTTGAATTTTCTCGAATTGGCCTGATTATTATTGGCGTAATTGATTCTGAACTTTTGATTTTCGAACTTCTCACATAACTGGAGAGCCGATGGTAAGTCGTCTGGTTTTCTGGATCCCAATAATCTTGGTAAATCGCCGTTGAGACCTCTAACAAAGGTGTCCAAGGCCTTGTCACGATAAGATTTAGCAAAAAGATCCATTGAATCTCTGCTCATTTCCATACAGGTAATTTTATTCAAAATTAGCGATAAATGAGTATAGACGCCTTGATAAAATTTTGATACCGTCTGGTTGCCCTGTATTAGAGACGTTATTGGTACTCGAGTGTAGTGACATCTCGTTTGTCAGCGTAATGAGCCGTCAAGCATTTCGAGATAGCCGTCCAGTTTAAAGGGGTTTGATATGATTCTAAAACCGAGTCAGCATTTCCCACGATCTTATTCCTGATGACGTTAAGAATCCCATAGTACCTAGGTGAGCCGGCTGTTGTTGAATAAATCTGCAAGATTCGTTCTACACTTTTTTTCCAAGAACTGAATTCTCCTGCCTGTCCTGAAAATTCCCTAAGGCATCTTCATCTGGAATTCTGTCCAGTTCGTTCATGTTGTTCCCCTCGATGTTTACTGGTTGGTCTACTAATTGAGGGACCCCTGGGTTCAATCTATCCTCTATCATTCTCTGTACCATTACCCGTATCTCAACCTGCATACCAGCCATATTGATGGGAAGGACTTGGTTCTGCTGCTGGTTTGCAGGTGCATTCAAAATGGGGGGTCTTATTAGGTTATTTGGATTAGCCATTTTTTCTTTTTAAATTTTGATTCAGCAGTAGCAAAAATAAGTGAGCGGAATTGGTAAAAATTAAAAATAATGATATTGTAATTTAAGTGAGCGGAATTGGTAAAAAATGAAAAAATAACGATATTGTAAATTTCAATTGCTGTGCAGTATGATAATGATTTTTATAAGTTCTTCAAAAAAAATTGTATAATTTGTAATTTCCGTTAATTGTTTTTAATTTTGATTTTGATTTACTATAGTTTAGAAATTTTTTTGAATTTATTTTTGATATAGTATTGGATTGGTTGTATTTACTTTACTTTGTTTTCTTTACTTGAAGGAATTTTTTCTTTGACTTAATTATCTTAATTAATATTTAGAAACAATTTTTGAATTTATTTACTTTATTTGAATTTATTATAATTGTTTATTTGAATTTTAATATTTCTTAAAAATGCTTAATCTAAAATAGATTTTTTTCCTAATTTTTATTTTCGTTTTAATTCCTTTTGTTTTAAATTTTCAATTGCTTAGTTTGATTGCTTATTTCTTTTTGATTTGTTTTCTTTTCACTTAATACTACTTACATTATAAAATACATCCTGGACTGGCTGGGGGGTATTCTTTCTTTTCGCAGATCTACTGGGGTACCTCTTCCAGCACCTCCGAACCAGTTGTCTGCGACCAAAGTCTGCAGACCGATGTAAGTGAGTTCGTTTGCTTTTTTGGTCTTGATTGTTTCGCTGGAGCAGCCAATTGGGTGCGTTTATCAGCGGCAGTTCGTTAATCCTTGGCAGCCAAATGGGTGCACTTATGGGATTTTTTCCAGTTTCTCAGTTCACTACGAGATTTGATGAAAAAATGTTTTCGAACGTGATCACAATAACCAGGGCAGCCAATCGGGTGCACTTACAGGTTGCGCGTACTTCGCGCTTGACTTTAGTATCGCGCACAAGCCCTTTTTAACGTTGGGCGCCAGTTAACTCAGAAGAGTTTCGATTAACAAAAAAAATATATATATTTTTTTTATTTAAGTTTACGACCATAAGGTCTTTATTAATTGATCGCAAAAACAGAATTGATTTGAGTTTTACAAATTTGTCCCTACCTAACTTCGCCTGCCCACCTATGCTGCTGGCGTCGGTGCTGTTTTCCACCTATGCTGCTGGCGTCGGTGCTGCTCTGCTTTGATTGCTGCTGCACTCGCTGGCTATGCTGATTCTCACGGAAATTGGGCAGACGCTACGTCTGCACTTTTATGTTGTGCAGGTACAACGTATGTTTCGCAACCGGACGCTCGTGCGACCCCAAGTACCTTTGTTGACGAGTATTGCGCAAGCGGATACGTGTGCAGCTCCAAATGTTCTTATCATAACATTTGTGGTGTTAACTTATATTCCAAATTTCAAGCCAGGATCATAAACGCAAAAGTTATTCAATTAAAAGTGCTCTGTAGTTCCACTGCTTGCGCCTTTGAAGCATGTCGTGACGTCATCGTCGCGTTGCTTCAATTCAGCCGTAGCGTGTGTAAAGCTGGTTGCTATGACGTTTTCATATGTAGATGGCGCTATTCAAAGATTGATCTTATTCAAACTAAAGGAGGCATATGAGCTAGTGCAGAGGAATAAAAGTATCATAATTTTTTTCGAAATTGGGCGAATGGGATCCTGCTGTCGGGTGTGCTCGACTTTAGCTTTCTTATTTGTTCGACTTAATGTTTGTCAAAGTTCCGCTGCCTGCGCTTTTGCTGCAGAGTAAGAAAAACTGATTGGCATGGAATCGTCCTTTTGGCGCCATCTATTGAAATATTGATTTAATATGAACAGGTAGCATATATAGCGAAAGAACTTCTGTAGAATTTGCTGTTGAAATTAAAAATGTTTGCAACATGTTTGTCCAGATACTTTGAAATTGGCAAAACATATTAATGTCGGGCGCGCTCGACTGTACCCGTTATTACTCGGGTAACCATTATTTTAATTAAAAGATGTATTTGTTATTTTATGTGATTTAGACGTCTAATCGTTTAATTCGTGTATTGAAAATGGTCATGAAATGGTATACTGGGGCAGACCCCACAAAGTGTATACATATTCTTCGTCAACGTTACTAGTTGAGTCGATTAAATCATGTCTTGTGTCCGTCCCTATGAACGCGCCTATCTCATCAACAACAAATAATGAAAGCTACAGTCGAGCACTCGTGACAGTAATATATCCTTTGCCCTTCTATTTTTTTATCTCACTCTTTCACACTTATGCATGCACGAGCAAAAAACTAAAGCGACGCCGTTGAAACGCTTTGACTTTTACGAACGGCAACTCGGCGGAAGCAGTAGAAGTATGGGAAATGGTTAATTAAACAACTTTTGTGTATATAATCTGATCGATGTGAAATTTGAAACAGGTGCATACAGAATATATATAAATATATAATGTGTATATGTATGTATGTTCAATCAGAAGTTGTAACTTTAATACTTTCATTACAAATTAAGATTAAAAATTTGCGGTGGCGGTGGGCGTGGCACCTACAATTTTTTTTGATACAAATGCAAATCGTATATTAATTTTGGCCAGAAGTTTGAAACGCACCTTAGGGGACATCTCCGACCCTATAAAGTATATATATTTTTAATGAGCATCAATAGGGGAGTTGAACTAGCCATGTCCGTTTGTCCGTCCGTCTGTTGCAACGCAAACTAGTCTCTCAGTTTTAGAGCTATTTTTGATGAAACTTGGTATACATGCTTCTTATTGCTGCACGCTGTAAATAAGTCGGAAAGAGCCGGATCGGACCGATATATCGTATAGCCATAGATCCTATCGGTCGAATTTTGTTATTTTTTAAGATAGTGCTATGAAACTTTTCCGATATATGTCTTAGTATGCTCTTTAAAGGCTATCAAAGTTTAATCGAATTTGTGTTAAATGCTACGCAAGTTTAATTAAAATTGGACATATGTATATATCGTTAAGCTGCCATGGAACCTAGCGGCCGATTTAATATGTGGTGTAACTGCAATGGTATAAAATTTTTGGTGTGTCGAACGTAGATTTTCTTTCTTGTTTTAAATTGGACATAGAGTAAAACTTTTAAAAACTTACTCTTATGCGCGGATTGAGTGTGGCTTTTATTGCTTTATTTTCGTTAAGTAATTTGTATTAAATGTTATCACGAAAAATACAAAGTTGTTTGCCTTACAAAAGTTAAGTACTTATTTATTTTTTATTCTGTCAATTTTTTCAGAAGTTTCATGTACAATTAATTAAGTGAAGAACACACAAAGTGAAAATCACAATTAGCAAATATAGTTTCCCTGAATTTATATGCGAGGAAAAATCACAGAATAAATATTCTGTTTGTATTTTACCCGCTTACTGGTCCAAAGGTAATGGGGGCAAATACTTCCAATAGCGGCTTTCCAATGGCCATACCTGCTGACGGCGGACATAACGAGAGCGTTAGCGGGAACGTACCGGTTTTTCAACCGGCAACCCATACAAATTTGGTTTCGTCAGCCACAAGTGGAAGCAGTGGAGGTCTTCCCTTGAATGTTTCTTACACCGGCACTCATTACCATCGAGATCAACGGCGGAAGCGGGTAACAGGATTTGCCACGCTGAAACGAAAATTTATACGGCGGCGACGTTCATCAAAAGCATGTGATCATGCACGCGTTTTACGTGATTTTGTATCTGATTGGGCACCTCTTGAGTTGGCAGCTCTCTGTGAAGAATTTGAAGCATTGGCGGCTTTAAAAGATTTATCGGTAAGTAAAAAGGTTTTAATTTTTTTTTTTCATTTTCAGTACATTATTTATTGTACAGGTACAAGCGGAATTGGCGCGTCCTCCTGCAACAACATACAAACAAGATCTAGCTGCTCTTTATGATTTAAACCTGTGCACTGACTGCGACCTCGTTTTTCGTGGATCCATATTTCCTGTCCATCGTTCCATATTATCCTCACGTTGTTCATATTTTCGTGATTTACTTTCTGGTTGTCCTGGCTTTGGTGCACGGATATGTCTTGAGCTTCCGTCGTCGCCAATCGATGTACAAATATTTTCCTCTTTGCTGCGTTATTTGTATACAGGTGATATCTGCCCGCATGATCCGACCATAAATATAAACTTGCTACGCCAACTAGGGGAGGACTTTGGTACACCTAATCTACTTGAACATGACTTACGTTATTTGTTGGAAACTGGTGATTACGCTGATGCAGCACTTGTCTTCACTGTGGAAGGAACAAATGACTATTTTCGTCAGGACTCGAGTAATTCAGAGTACGGGTTTCGACCTAAGCTTGAGCTTCCGTGTCATAAAGCTATTTTAAGTGCGCGATCTCCTTTCTTTCGTAATCTTATAGCCCGCCGTGCACGTAACATTGATGAATATGTAGAGCGCTCAATTCATGTGCCCACACGTATAGTACTTGATGAAACCGTAATACCAAAGAGATATGCACGAGTATTACTTCACGCTATATATCTAGATACAGTGGACTTATCTTTAATACTTCGGGGTGCTGGAACTGGAAGCTCTGCTGGGTCATTAAGTGAGGTACACGCATTGACGAATACTGGTCGTGTAAGGCCAACTACACTTGAAGAAGCCATGGAATTATATCAAATTGGCCGGTTTTTAGAACTTGACATTTTAGCACAGGGGTGTGAAGACCTAATACTTGAGTGGTTGTCGCTTGATACATTATCAATAGTGTTAAAGTGGGGATGTCAACCCTATGGATCCGCATGGATTTTTCGACAAGCGTGTCAGTACTTACGCGAAGAGTTTTCCGCAGTTAGCGCTTCACCAGTTCTATGTCAGTTGGATAAAGCCCAACTTGTGCATGTGTTACAAAGTAACTTCTTACAAGCATCAGAATTAGAGGTGCTACAAGCTGTGCTTAAATGGGGTGAACAAGAGCTTATTCGGCGTATGGAAGATCGAGAACCAAACCTTTTATCACACACAGCTCACTCTGTAGCGCGAAAAGGGGTAAAAAAACGTGATTTAAGTGATGTTGAATTACGTGAAATACTTTCTGAGCTCCTACCTCTGGTAAGAATGGATCACGTTTTACCGCCTAACAGCGACATACTCTGTCAAGCGATTCGCCGTGGTCTGGTTAGCACTCCGCCGTCCCACATGATTGGCGACGAACGTGAAAATTTAAGAGTAAACGCTTGGGTTCGTGGCGGGAAAAACCAGCGATTATTTGTACGGCCACGGCTCTTTATGCCGTATTTTGAGGAAGTAAAAGCTCTACTTGAAGATCGAATGGCTTCGTCTCATCATCAGGTTGAACTTATGCGTATGCGTAGATCGCGGCAGTTCTCCGACATTCCGGATACACTTTATATGGTATCACGTATGAATGCTGCTTCTCATGATGGTTTTACTGCTGGTGTTTCTTGTGGCATTAGAAGTTATGACCATAAAAAAAGTAATTTCACATCTATACCACCACCAGATAATCATACGCTAATGGCAATGCGTAAGCGTGAGCATAAGCTTCGCCAATCCCCAATGTGTCAAAGGGCGCTCTTGCTACCGCTTTCTTCAAAACATGAAATTGACAGGCAAATTCGTCTACGTGTCGTGAGAGAATTTAACCTTCCAGATGAAGTGTCCGATTTATTAGAAAGCTCCTCAATAATTAACCCAGGTGGTAGTAGAGATAAGGAGGAATGTAATGATGTTGCGTTAACTAATCAACCGGATGAATGTCTCCTAGAAGATGAAGATCAAAGTCCTCCACCATCGCCTGCAGCTGCGGACACAGCACAAACTTCAAGTGCTGCACCCACATTTATGTCGACCACGTCTATGGCATCTTCTTCGTCTTCTGCATGTTGTAGGGATGGTGCACAGTTGTGCTACAGTCGAAATCTAACTTTTCCAAGACAACAACCTAGTGGTTTGCTCGGCGTAGCAACTTTTTTGGCAGCAAGCTCTGGTTCAGACTTTCAGTCAAGCTACGCACGAATATCCGCATCAGTACATCATCGTAATGAATTACCAGCACTGATAACGGAAGGGGATTTTCGATTTCCTCACAGCAATGCTTTGGATAGGGGTGGTGAGGGAGGTGCCTGTGGGTTGGAGTCTGGAAATGGACATCTCTCTGATATGATGCCTGATGTGGCAATGGCTACTGCATCATTAGGCCAGCTTCATCTTCATACAGGAGGAGTTGGTACCCTTAGTAATCGTGCCATAAGTGAAATGCCAGAAAGCTTACAACTCGACTTAGGAGATGGTCCGACTCCACATATAATCAGTAGTTCTGCTGGTGTGATTGATTTTCGCAATATACAGGTGAGCACATTTTTAAAGTCTAAATGAAAATACCTAAAAGCCAACAAATTTTTTTTAGCATCAACTGCCGCAAGGAAACTATCATCACATACTGCAGCGTTCTAACTCGCCATTTGATATTATGCAGCCGGGTCAACAATCACCCGCTCCAGAGCCTCTTCCTTTAGGCGCATTAAATTCCTCTCCACCAAGGTTTTTATAGAGGTTACAAGTAGCCCCCAATTCTGGGCTTTATTTTAGCACTCCCTTCTAAAAAAAAAATACAACATTAGAGCAAAACAGTTAAATATCAACTAATGAAAAAAATGCATCAAATAATATGTAAAAATGTGCGCTCCTAAGTTGATATTCTGAATTGTTTATGTAGTTTTGTAACGTATGTACAAAATTAAAAAACAAAGCATTCAAATATTTAATGCAATTGCAAGTACACCTAACTTTTTTTTAAACGTAATCTTATATGTAATATATATATATGTATAATATGTAATAAGTATATATACATATATAAACTGACATTAATATGATTAAATAAATCCACAAAGAAAGCATTTTTTAATTTATTGTTGTATGTGAATGCAATGGGGTGAAAAAGTGAGTACATGTTCGCAACAGCTGCACTTTGAAGTGAAACGAATTAATTGCAATTTAATTTATTCTCTTAATGACCTCTACTAGTATGATAGAGGGATAATATGTCTGTCAGCATAGATTTTAGACTATCAGAGCAAATTCAATAACAATATGTCTAATTATTGAGCGCAGATACAGTTTTGATTAGCTTAGGCCACGTTTGTTGCACCTCTATTAATCAAACAAGACAATCTGCAATTTTTAGACTACAAAGTTTATTTCCAATGATCTCTAACAATTCGGGGATGATTGGACATAAATACCGATGTTACTCAAGGCAACGTTTTTCATATTTATTATCTGTGCGCGTAGTGCTAAATAATTCACAAGAGTACTACGCACTATGGAAAAAGGCCAAAAATTTATGCATAACCACAAACCCAAATGCCAGAGACTTTTAACATTGGGAGGTTTCTGTATATTATACGCAGATGAAGATTATAACAAATCTTTGATGCCACGCTCACCGCCCCAGAAAAACCGGGAAAATTTGATCATTAAACAAGAAACAAAGGCTACCTTTGGCTTGCAGAAAGTTTTATACCCTTGCAGTTGCTCCAAATATTAAATCGACCAATAGGTTCTTGGGCAGCTTACCAATATATCCACAATTTTAATAAAATGTTTACAGCATTTAAAAAATGCATCTTAAAAAATGATGAAAGTCGACCATAGGTTCAATGCCAGCTATACGATATATCAATCCAATCCAACTTATTTACAGCGTGTAACAATAAGAAGCATTTATACCAAGTTTTATCAAGATAGCTCTAAAATTGAGAGACTAGCACCTTCTTATCAATACCTCATACAAATAATTTCATTTTCGCTTTTGCGCATTTTTAGACCATGGATATTAAAAAATAAAATCCATGGTCTATTGTGTTTGTCGAAATGTGCGTAACTGGCAAAAGGGGCCATGTCTGTCGGTTCTGTCTGACCCTCTGTATGAACACTTAGATCTCAAAGACTGATAGAGCCTCAGCCACAACACTCGTATGGGTCTTAAGCTCTCAAAGATTTTTTTTTAATTTGCGCCACGCCTACTCCCGCCCCCACAAATCGATCAAATTCGAATAACAAGTGCAATTCTTAAGCTACTGCATTCCGTTATAGTGCGTATGATAAATATCACCACCCAAACGATTGCTGAAAATGATCGATCGGATAATAAACTTTAAAGTTATTCTGGTAAGCGTTTCCCATACATTTGAACAGCGCCCCAACTATTCCAACTAATTTGTTTTTGATGCATTTCAATTATCAATTGGAGTGTGACTTAGATATCAATTTTAACAACCATTGCGTAAGTGCGTTCGTGGTTAAGTGGGTTGAGTGGCGCATCGCGAAATCAAAAGTTTTATCATGCCGCAGACTCTAATCCCAACGTGAAGAAAACAAGAAAGAAAGGCTACCTTCGGCTCACCGAAGGTTTAATACCATTGCAGACATATATCAGAAACGTTTCACAGCGATATCTTGAAAAATTACAATAATCGGCCGGTAGGTTCTATGGCAGCTATACGATATATCGGTCCGATTTTGATAAAGTTTGCACAGCTTTGAATGGACATACTAAGGCATAGACATATTTACAGTCTGCAACAATGAGAAGCATGTATACCAAGTTTCATCAAGATAGCTCTAAAACTGAGAGACTGATTTGCGTTGCAACAGACGGACGGACAGACGGACATGGCTAGTTCCACTCCCCTATTGATGCGGATTAAGAATATATATCATTTATAGGGTCGGAGATGTCTCCTAAGGTGCGTTGCAAACTTCTGGCCAAAATTAATATACCATCTGCAATGGTATAAATATGGGTATATACATTTTTAAACCATTCGACCATTAAGTTGGTCAAAAATGGTGTACAAAGTTTGTGCAAATGTATGTAACAGGCAGAAGGAGGTCTGTCTTACATAAATATTCTGACTCAGGACCAGGATCACTAGCCGAGTCAATTGAGCCATGTCCGACTGTCCGTTTGGACGTCAAGATATTAGCTATAACAAAAGCTAGTGACACCAAATTTCACATGAAGGTTCCTGTATACCGTAGGTAGATCGAATTTATTTTTAATGTCACGCCCACCGCCCACGCAAATCGGTAAATTACGATTATTAGGAAACGTATTAAAGTTGCAGCTTTCTGCTTTGGTATAAACATAGATGAGTGCAATTTATATCTATTTCCCAAATTACCATCGGATAATAAACAGAAGAAGTCCATGTTAACATTTTCCATAGTTCCACTGTTTGCGCCTTTGAAGCATATCATGACTCAACCGCATTGCTTCATTTTAGCTATAGCGTGTGTAAAGCTGGTTGCTACGCCATTTTCATAGATGACACTATTCAAAGATAGATCTAATTTTAATAAAAGGTGGCAGATGAACTTGTGCAGAGTTTCTTGTTCAAAAATTATTGTGTGATTTTATTATCGGGTGCGCTCAACTGTAGCTTTTCTTATCTCTTTTTTTAGACCATGGATTTAAAAAAAATCATACGCTGTAAAATTCTTAATTAAAATTCGAGCCACGTCTACTTCCGCCCCGAAAATCGATAAGCCGAATAGCAAGCTCAAGAATTAAGCTACAGTATTCAGTTTTGTGTATATGATAACTATCACCACGCAGATCACTGAGTCGCCGAGTCGATTCAGCCATGTCCGTCTGTCTGAATGAACGTCGAGATCTCAGCTATTACAAAAGCTAGAGACACCAAATTTGACATGATGGTTCCCACAAATCATGCGCAGATCAAGTTTATTTCAAATTTGAGGTGCCACGCCCACCGCCCACGCAAATTAATAATTAACGAATATTGAGGAAGGTATTACAGTTATAGACACCAAATTTGGCATGATGGTTCCTATAAATCATGCGCAAAAGAAAATTATTTTAAATTTGGGGTGTCACGCTCACCAAGCTAGAGTCACCAAATTTGACATGGTGGTTCCTACAAATCATGCGCAGATCAAGTTTATTTCAAAGTTACAGCGCCATGCCCACTGCCCACGCAAATCGATAATTTATGAATATTAAGGAAAGTATGAAGGTGACAACATTCTGCTTTGGAACACGTAAAGATGCTGATAATATGTACCCAATCTCTAAATTAATTCCGATCGGACAATAAACACAGAAGTTATTAAAGAAAACGGTTTTAATAGTTCTTTTGCCCGCGTTATTGCAGCATATCGTCATGCTTCGTTTTAACCATTGTGTGTGTGTCTGTGAGATCGAGCTAGTACTACTAAGTGCAACAACGAAGTAGCTTTCCTTATTTGTTAAACCATTGCAGATGGTATGTTAGTTTTGTCCAGAAGTTTGCAACGCACCTTAGGAGACATTTCCGACCCTATAAAGTATATATATTTCTTATCAGCATTAATAGGAAGTCGAACTAGCCATGTCCGTCGCTCCGTCCGTCTGTTGCAACGCAAACTAGTCTCTCAGTTTTAGAGCTATCTTGATGAAACTTGGTAAACATGGTTTTTATACCATTCGACCATTGAAAATGGTCAAAAATGGTATAGTAAGTTTGTGCAAAAGTATGTAGCAGGCAGAAGGAGACATGACAGACCCCATAAAGTATATGATGCAGCTGGGTTACTTGCGTCCGACATCGTAATAGCGCAGCGAGTTTCGGTTTCACACACGCCAAGTTCTAAACGCAACTGTCCGCGTCTTTTTTCTGTGCTTACCACCGTACCACACTCAGCGACAGCGACGCTACGATGTCGCCCCGCTAAAACGGTACTTCTAAAGCGACAACATGCAGACAACGAATAACAGCACGCTTAGAGGCTGATGCAATATTACCATAATTGTGAAATTAGTCTGCTGATGAAATTCCGAGACTGCATACACATACACTCTTACCAACATCCACACACTTTTGGTGTGCGCCGACACGCCCATCCTGACCATTACACGACCTTGTGCAATTTTACCAAAGATGCTTTGTTACCAAATAACCAACTTATGAAGTTTATTCAAGTATAACTTATAATTTTTCATTTAACTTATAATTTCCATTACAATTTACATCTTCATTTTTTTTTTTTTAACTAATACAAATTGTCTTCTTTGACACATCTCATTTTTACATTATCATTAACCATTCAGGGTTCACACTATGTTATCTAATGCACCACACGCCATGATCAAAACAATTGTTTTGCACTTGTGCTTAAATTATTATTACAAATTTTATTATTAGCCCTTAAGGCACCTGTACTGTCTCTTTCAACAGTTTATTTTACATGCTTTCATTACTGTCTCTTTCAACAGTATCTTTTTCAACTATTTCATTACTGCCTCTTTCAACCGTTTCATTTTCAGCCATTTCATTACTGTCTCTTCCAACAGTTTCATTTTCAGCCATTTCACTACTGTCTCTTCCAACAGTTTCTTTTTCAATTTTTTCATTATTTAAATCCTCTTCACAACTTTCAAACTCAACTGGTACATACCCATTTGGTGTTTTTCTTAAGTCATCATGAGCATATTTATATTTTCTATTATTTGTCAAAGACCTGAGCATATATCTATCCCCCTCTAACAATTCAGTTATTTGAAACGGCCCAACAAGTCCAACAACTTTAGCCTTGTTTTTATCAAAGTGCTCCTTGCTATATGCTGCTGCAGCGGAAATATTTTGACCTGCTCGTGCTCTCACTTCTGTCAAATCGATCTCTTCTACCATATCGTAGGGTGGAAGCAATCCCAACGGGCGGGCAACTTTGCCGATAAACAATTCTAAGGGGCTTGCCTTTGTCATTCGACTAACCGTACAGTTCAACGCTAATTGAACTTCTCCTAAAGCATCTTGCTAAGATCGATTGCTAGTTTCAACGGCAGTTAATAAGTTCTTTAAAGTGCTCATAATGCGTTCAACTTGTCCGTTTGCTCTACTTGCACCTGTCGCGATCAAATGTAAATTAATTTTTTGTTGTGAACAAAACTCACTAAATCTAGTGCTGGCGAAACATCTGCCTTGATCCGCTATCACGCGATTTGGTACTCCAAACAGAGAAATAGCAGACAGCATTTATGCAATTTTCAGCATCAATTTTAAGCGTGTGGGTTAAATAAACAAATTTAGTAAAGGCGTCCACCTGAACAATGATATACTCTTTCTGATCAGACTTGCCACTCAACTTTCCGGTTATGTCGATGTGAATTGCGTGCCAAGGTGTATTTACTTTTGGTATTGGATGAAGACTTACTTAAACTTTACCCGAAGAAGACTTTGACATTTTACACGTAATGCAGTTTTCAAGAAACTTCCGAATATACTTGGACATGTTATCAAACCAGTAATAATCGTAAGCCCTTTTTTAAGTCTTCTCCCATCCCAAGTGCATGATGGACTCATGGATCTGATTTATTACGGACCATCTAAATGGTCGAGGAACAATTGGTAAAGATCGAGCTCTACCATTTCGCTGAATTTTCCGATACAATATTCCTGCTCGTAACTCGTAAGTTTTGGCAATGTCCTCAGCAAGAGAATTTTCTTTCAATATATTTACAGTATTAACTATTTCAGAATCCTGACGCTGTTCGGCCAAAAGCCAATTATCAGATATTTCTGCCAAATTAACTCGTTTTTCTGGAATTTTATAAGTAAACTCTGCTAAAGGCAGATTCCTTGAAAAGAAGTCAACATGAGACATTCGTTTACCTTCTTTATATTGTATGTCAAATGTAAAAGACTGTAAATACGCCCACCATCTTTGTACCCTGGGACATAGATCCTTTTTAAGTCTTGATGCTTTAAGTGAGTTACAATCAGTGAAGACAACAAAATTTCTACCCAATAAATAATGGCGAAAATGTTTTATAGACAAAACAACAGCAAGGGTTTCCAATTCATAAGATTGATACCGTGATTCAGCAGGAGGAGCAGACTTACTAAAATATTCAATAACATGAGACTTGTTGTTGATTTTGTGTAACAAGATAGCACCGTATCTCCGAGAACTTGCATCGGTATGCAACTAAATAGGATGGTTCGGATCAAAAATGACTAAGACTGGCTTTTGTGTAAGGATGGATATAACTTTTTGTCTAATTTCTTCATGTTCCGATCTCCAAACAAAATCATTCTTCCCCGAAGTCAAAAGATATAACGGTTTCATAAAACAAGAAAATCCTTGCATAAATTGCCTGAAGTAAGTCGCCAATCCAAGAAATTGGCGTAAAGCAGAGACTGACTGAGGAGGTGGCAAGCTAGTTAACGCTGTAGCTTTAAGCGGATTCGGGCGGATTTCACCTACACTCACTTATATCCCAGATATTAAACTGTTGACTTGAGGAAAGAACATTTTTTTCTAATGAATAAGAATCCAGCATTCGTGAGACAATCAAGAGTAATTTGCAACCTTTCCAAAGCCTCACTTTTTGTTGCAGCAGCCACCATTACGTCATCCATATAAACGACAACAATTGTATTTGCAAGGTCTCCAAGTGCTTGCATGACTGTGCGTTGAAATATTGAAGGTGCATTCTTGAGCCCAAAAGGCATTGCCAAAAATTCGTATTGCCCATCCGGAGTGACAGATGCTGGACACTCTACCGATTCTTTTTGCACGGGAATTTGAAAATACCCACTTGCAATGTCTAAACATGTGAAATATTTCGCTTCATAGTCTGGCTATCTGGTCTGATATAAGGGCAAGGGATATCTTGCGATATCTGCGACTGTATTAGAATTTAAATCACGGTAATCAACACACAAACGATGAGTACCGTCTTTTTTTTAACCAACATTATGGGACTTGCATAAGGTGAACAACTTGGCCTTATAATTTTACATTGTAATAATTCATTAATCTTGTCTCGTACCAATTCTCTTTCATTTGTGCTAAGCCTATATGGTCTTCATTGAACCATTTTTCTTGGGTCTACTAATTTAATTTTCATTTCACCCGAATTAACTCTAGTCGAAGGAATTCCATTGATAAAAGATTTTGAATATTTTTCCAATAAATCTTGTAATTTATCTCTATCTTCCCCAACAAGATCAGTATTTAATTTACAAAATTTCTCATCATTTGAACAATAGTTTACTGTTTTTAATCTAATAACTTCAAATTTTTCTGGTGATATGATGTCATTATTCAAATACTCATTGTCCACAACATGAAACAAAACTTCAATACAGTGTTGACCAACTTTTACGTTGCTAATGTGCTACATATGCCGCCACTACCAATACCCTTTAACATCACTATATTGTTAATTCTTTTACCAACTAATTTGACACTTATCTTTTATTTTATCAATGTACATTCCGCTCCAGAGTCGAATGTTGTTATAAACGTTTGACCATGGTGAACTCCTTTGGGCCCAACAACTTCGCATAGCTCCACTCATTTCATCTGGTGTGTATCCTTAACCTTATCCATTTTGGGCTTACTGCAATGTGTTGAAATATGACCAAGTTCACCACATTTAAAGCAGTTTACATTCGCTTTTTGCTCGTGGCCAAATGCACTCCTGCCGCTACTGTTCATAACCAGAGACGAGGGATGATTTTGTTGCTGTCTAGCTCGACATTCCATCATCTTGTGGCCAAATTTTCCACAGAAATGACATTTTATTGTTGAAAGTTTCGGACGCTTTATGTCAGGTGGAGACATTTCCTCTTGCAAATTTTTCTTCCTTTTGTTGAACGTGAATGCTTTAAGCTCGGTTTGCAATTCACTTCTGGTGCGCATATTTGAAGTAAAGGTTAGGCGCTGCAATCTGTTATCAACGTGAGCCATCTTCGCAAGCGTTACAGAAACTGCAATTTCCTTCACGTCCATGTCGCGCCATTTTGTGGTAAGTGACGTCACCATATGACTAGCATAATTGGAGAGGCATTCGCCATCGGTCGGACCATTAGTTAACATTGACAAAAACATAGCCGCTGGCGTTTCTACACTGCCAAAACGCTGCATGAAAAGTTCTTTAAATTCGTCCCACGCTATGTCAGGATAGCATATTTGTGAAAGCCACTGCGATGCACTACCTTCCAACGATGCACTCAAAGCCATCACCAACGTGCTGGCTTTTATGGTATTTTCTGCGAAAATTATATTTACTGTTGAGCACCACGCCGATGCGTCGGCGCCATCAAAGTCTGCGTTGAATTTTGGTAGCACAATTGTTTTTTTATTTGTTTTTCCGGGTGTCGCGGATTGTACGGCTTTGATAAGCTCGCTACGCTGTCGCCCCGCTAAAACGGTACTTCTAAACCGACAACATGCAGACAACGAATCACAGCACGCTTAGAGGCTGATGCAATATTACCATAATTGTGAAATTAGTCTGCTGATGAAATTCCGAGACTGCATACACATACACTCATACCATCATCCACACACTTTTGGTGTGCGCCGACATATATAAGTTAACTAAGGTTCACGTCGCTATGTCGGGCGCATGAAATACGACGACGACGGCATTCTGCAATGTAAGCATTGTGCCGGACGTCGTTACGAAGCTGGCAAACTTTGTTTATTACAACCAGTGGTAATTACACCACGACTCGAAAATAAAAAAGAACAGATCTAAAACAAAGTGATCAAGTACGGCCACACAGTGGCAATACAAAAAACATAAAAGCTTAAAGTACTTGCGAGCAAAAGTGTGCCGTGTTCTCAGTGGTTGCGCAAAGCAACAAGAACCGTTCAACGATTGCTCTCCTAAGCCACTATAGGCAATTGTTATAATTGACTGAGGTGCGCAATAGCGCTACCAATTCAAAGTACATCGTTCACTGAAGCCGCAGGAGCTCTTCGGGCAATGACCTATCGCCAGATCAGTGCGCAAGCTATCTGGACAGCAGAGACGGCAGCGCGGGAGGCAGTGACAGCACAACAACAGAACACCACACTACACCATACAACCCAAAAAATGTAAGTGGGCGCCTTCTTTTAAGCTGTTTTTAAATCTGCAAACTAGATATAAATATATGAAGTAGTCTTTTGCAAGTGTCTTTGCCTAAAAGTTTAAACACGCGCGACGATTCATGAGAGTAATGGTGAATTAACTTGACGAGAAGTAGTTGGCTTTTGGCTGCAATGATAATTTAAATAAAAACACATTTATTGAAAGCAGCGTATCAAATGCACGCGCGAACCAATTTTTTTTCCGTCTGCCTTTGTCTCGTTCGTTTTGTTGTGTCGTTCAACGTAATACGATCCGGGAAACTTTGCAACTTCGTTGCTTCTGTCCTCAAACGTTGTGTTCGAGGTTTCGTTATTTATATTGGAAGCATATGACTTCACAATTCCGTCGCTATAGAACCCCCCGCCGTCAGTCTAGTGATTCGGACTCTGATTGCGATAATCCTATGCGTCTTCCAGCGCCAAGATATTCAGTTTTAGCGCCCCCCCCCCACTCCAGGAAATCCGCTGCGAGGAGCCATTGGATGCGGTCAAATGTTTGCCCGAGTTTGCGGGCGCACATGAATCGTACGTTTCATGGAGTCATGCGGCCCTCGCAACCTACCATATTTTTAGGCCATACAACGGCAGCTCAAGCCACGACCAGGCGGTTATAATTATAAGAAATAAAATCAGGGGAGCCGCGGATGTTGTTCTGGCCACTTTTGGCACAATACTTAACTTTGACGCGATTATAAGTCGCCTCTACTTCAACAACTTTAGCCTTGTTTTTATCAAATTGCTCCTTGCTATATGCTGCTGCAGCGGAAATATTTTGACCTGCTCGTGCTCTCACTTCTATCAAATCGATCTCTTCTACCATATCGTAGGGTGGAAGCAATCCCAACGGGCGGGAAACTTTGCCGATAAACAATTCTAAGGGGCTTGCCTTTGTCATTCGACTAACCATACAGTTCAACGCTAATTAAACTTCTCCTAAAGCATCTTGGCAAGATCGATTGCTAGTTTCAACGGCAGTTAATAAGTTCTTTAAAGTGCTCATAATACGTTCAACTTGTCCGTTTGCTCTACTTGCACCTGTCGCGATCAAATGTAAATTAAGTTTTTGTTGTGAACAAAACTCACTAAATCTAGTGCTGGCGAAACATCTGCCTTGATCCGCTATCATGCGATTTGGTACTCCAAACAGAGAAATAGCAGACAGCATTTATGCAATTTTCAGCATCAATTTTAAGCGTGTGGGTTAAATAAACAAATTTAGTAAAGGCGTCCACCTGAACAATGATATACTCTTTCTGATCAGACTTGCCACTCAACTTTCCGGTTATGTCGATGTGAATTGTGTGCCAAGGTGTATTTACTTTTGGTATTGGATGCAGGCTTACTTGAACTTTACCCGAAGAAGACTTTGACATTTTACACGTAATGCAGTTTTCAACAAACTTCCGAATATACTTGGACATGCTATCAAACCAGTAATAATCGTAAGCCCTTTCTAAAGTCTTCTCCCATCCCAAGTGCATGATGGACTCATGGATCTGATTTATTACGGACCATCTAAATGGTCGAGGAACAATTCGTAACTCGTAAGTTTTGGCAATGTCCTCAGCAAGAGAATTTTCTTTCAATATATTTACAGTATTAACTATTTCAGAATCCTGACGCTGTTCGGCCAAAAGCCAATTATCAGATATTTCTGCCAAATTAACTCGTTTTTCTGGAATTTTATAAGTAAACTCTGCTAAAGGCAGATTCCTTGAAAAGAAGTCAACATGAGACATTCGTTTACCTTCTTTATATTGTATGTCAAATGTAAAAGACTGTAAATACGCCCACCATCTTTGTACCCTGGGACATAGATCCTTTTTAAGTCTTGATGCTTTAAGTGAGTTACAATCAGTGAAGACAACAAAATTTCTACCCAATAAATAATGGCAAAAATGTTTTATAGACAAAACAACAGCAAGGGTTTCCAATTCATAAGATTGATACCGTGATTCAGCAGGAGGAGCAGAATTACTAAAATATTCAATAACATGAGACTTGTTGTTGATTTTGTGTAACAAGATAGCACCGTATCTCCGAGAACTTGCATCGGTATGCAACTAAATAGGATGGTTCGGATCAAAAATGACTAAGACTGGCTTTTGTGTAAGGATGGAAATAACTTTTTGTCTAATTTCTTCATGTTCCGATCTCCAAACAAAATCATTCTTCCCCGAAGTCAAAAGATATAACGGTTTCATAAAACAAGAAAATCCTTGCATAAATTGCCTGAAGTAAGTCGCCAATCCAAGAAATTGGCGTAAAGCAGAGACTGACTGAGGAGGTGGCAAGCTAGTTAACGCTGTAGCTTTAAGCGGATTCGGGCGGATTTCACCTACACTCACTTCATATCCCAGATATTGAACTGTTGACTTGAGGAAAGAACATTTTTTTCTAATGAATAAGAATCCAGCATTCGTGAGACAATCAAGAGTAATTTGCAACCTTTCCAAAGCCTCACTTTTTGTTGCAGCAGCCACCATTACGTCATCCATATAAACGACAACAATTGTATTTGCAAGGTCTCAAAAAGTTTGCATGACTGTGCGTTGAAATATTGAAGTGACAGATGCTGTACACTCTACCGATTCTTTTTGCATGGGAATTTGAAAATACCCACTTGCCATGTCTAAACATGTGAAATATTTCGCTCCATAAAGTCTGGCTATCTGGTCTGATATAAGGGCAAGGGATATCTTGCAATATCTGCGACTGTATTAGAATTTAAGTCACGGTAATCAACACACAAACGATGAGTACCGTCTTTTTTTTAACCAACATTATGGGACTTGCATAAGGTGAACAACTTGGCCTTATAATTTTACATTGTAATAATTCATTAATCTTGTCTCGTACCACTTCTCTTTCATTTGTGCTAAGCCTATATGGTCTTCATTGAACAATTTTTCTTGGGTCTACTAATTTAATTTTCATTTCATTTTTCATAAAAGATTTTCAATATTTTTCCAATAAATCTTGTAATTTATCTCTATCTTCCCCAACAAGATCAGTATTTAATTTACAAAATTTCTCATCATTTGAACAATAGTTTACTGTTTTTAATCTAATAACTTCAAATTTTTCTGGTGATATTATAACATTAAATCTAGGGGACAGTACTTCCCGGCCAATAATAATGTCATTATTCAAATACTCATTGTCCACAACATGAAACAAAACTTCAATACAGTGTTGACCAATTTTTACGTTGCTATTGTGCTACATATGCCACCACTACCAATACCCTTTAACATCACTACATTGTTAAATCTTTTACCAACTAATTTGACACTTATCTTTTGTTTTATCAATGTACATTCCGCTCCAGAGTCGAATGTTGTTATAAACGTTTGACCATGGTGAACTCCTTTGGGCCCAACAACTTCGCATAGCTCCACTCTTTTCATCTGGTGTGTATCCTTAACCTTATCCATTTTGGGCTTACTGCAATGTGTTGAAATATGACCAAGTTCACCACACTTAAAGCAGGTTACATTCGCTTTTTGCTCGTGGCCAAATGCACTCCTGCCGCTACTGTTCATAACCAGAGACGAGGAATGATTTTGCTGCTGTCTAGCTCAACATTCCATCATCTTGTGGCCAAATTTTCCACAGAAATGACATTTTATTGTTGAAAGTTTCGGACGCTTTATGTCAGGTGAAGACATTTCCTCTTGCAAATTTTTCTACCTTTTGTTGAACGTGAATGCTTTAAGCTCGGTTTGCAATTCACTTCTGGTGCGCATATTTGAAGTAAAGGTTAGGCGCTGCAATCTGTTATCAACGTGAGCCATCTTCGCAAGCGTTACAGAAACTGCAATTTCCTCCACGTCCATGTCGCGCCATTTTGTGGTAAGTGACGTCACCATATGACTAGCATAATTGGAGAGGCATTCGCCATCGGACCATTAGTTAACATTGACAAAAACATAGCCGCTGGCGTTTCTACACTGCCAAAACGCTGCATAAAAAGTTCTTTAAATTCGTCCCACGCTATGTCAGGATAGCATATTTGTGAAAGCCACTGCGACGCACTACCTTCCAACGATGCACTCAAGGCCATCACCAACGTGCTGCCTTTTATGGTATTTTCTGCGAAAATTATATTTACTGTTGAGCACCACGCCGATAGGTCGGCGCCATCAAAGTGCGCGTTGAATTTTGGTAGCACAATTGTTTTTTTATTTGTTTTTCCGGGTGTCGCGGATTGTACGGCTCTGATAAGCTCGCTACGCTGTCACCCCGCTAAAACGGTACTTCTAAACCGACAACATGCAGACAACGAATCACAGCACGCTTAGAGGCTGATGCAATATTATCATAATTGTGAAATTAGTCTGCTGATGAAATTCCGAGACTGCATACACATACACTCATACCATCATCCACACACTTTTGGTGTGCACCGACATATATAAGTTAACTAAGGTTCACGTCGCTATGTCGGGCGCATGAAATACGACGACGACGGCATTCTGCAATGTAAGCATTGTGCCGGACGTCGTTACGAAGCTGGCAAACTTTGTTTATTACAACCAGTGGTAATTACACCACGACTCGAAAATAAAAAAGAACAGATCTAAAACAAAGTGATCAAGTACGGCCACACAGTGGCAATACAAAAAACATAAAAGCTTAAAGTACTTGCGAGCAAAAGTGTGCCGTGTTCTCAGTGGTTGCGCAAAGCAACAAGAACCGTTCAACGATTGCTCTCCTAAGCCACTATAGGCAATTGTTATAATTGACTGAGGTGCGCAATAGCGCTACCAATTCAAAGTACATCGTTCACTGACGCCGCAGGAGCTCTTCGGGCAGCGACCTATCGCCAGATCAGTGCGCAAGCTATCTGGACAGCAGAGACGGCCGCGCGGGAGGCAGTGACAGCACAACAACAGAACACCACACTACACCATACAACCCAAAAAATGTAAGTGGGCGCCTTCTTTTAAGCTGTTTTTAAATCTGCAAACTAGATATAAATATATGAAGTAGTCTTTTGCAAGTGTCTTTGCCTAAAAGTTTAAACACGCGCGACGATTCATGAGAGTAATGGTGAATTAACTTGACGAGAAGTAGTTGGCTTTTGGCTGCAATGATAATTTAAATAAAAACACATTTATTGAAAGCAGCGTATCAAATGCACGCGCGAACCAATTTTTTTTCCGTCTGCCTTTGTCTCGTTCGTTTTGTTGTGTCGTTCAACGTAATACGATCCGGGAAACTTTGCAACTTCGTTGCTTCTGTCCTCAAACGTTGTGTTCATATATAATATATAAGCATATGACTTCACAATTCCGTCGCTATAGAACCCCCCGCCGTCGGTCTAGTGATTCGGACTCTGATTGCGATAATCCTATGCGTCTTCCAGCGCCAAGATATTCAGTTTTAAGATCCAGACCAGTTGAAATGCGTAGTACAGGCATCTGTCACCGCTGCTATTTAGCTCAGCAAGCCGCTGCAAATAAGGCCCTGCTTGACAGAGTCTCAGCAGTTGGTGGCAGCACATGTTACGCCGCCGGAGGTGCAAGCCTATGCACCCATAGAAATAAGCAAGGAAATCCGCTGCGAGGAGCCATTGGATGCGGTCAAATGCTTGCCCGAGTTTTTGGGCGCACATGAATCGTACGTTTCATGGAGACAGGCGGCCCTCGCAACCTACCATATTTTTAGGCCATACAACGGCAGCTCACGCCACTACCAGGCGGTTATAATTATAAGAAATAAAATCAGGGGAGCCGCGGATGTTGTTCTGGCCACTTTTGGCACAATACTTAACTTTGACGCGATTATAAGTCGCCTCTACTTCAACAACTTTAGCCTTGCTTTTATCAAATTGCTCCTTGCTATATGCTGCTGCAGCGGAAATATTTTGACCTGCTCGTGCTCTCACTTCTGTTAAATCGATCTCTTCTAAGGGGCTTGCCTTTGTCATTCGACTAACCGTACAGTTCAACGCTAATTGATCTTCTCCTAAAGCATCTTGCCAAGATCGATTGCTAGTTTCAACGGCAGTTAATAAGTTCTTTAAAGTGCTCATAATGCGTTCAACTTGTCCGTTTGCTCTACTTGCACCTGTCGCGATCAAATGTAAATTAAGTTTTTGTTGTGAACAAAACTCACTAAATCTAGTGCTGGCGAAACATCTGCCTTGATCCGCTATCACGCGATTTGGTACTCCAAACAGAGAAATAGCATTTATGCAATTTTCAGCATCAATTTTAAGCGTGTGGGTTAAATAAACAAATTTAGTAAAGGCGTCCACCTGAACAATGATATACTCTTTCTGATCAGACTTGCCACTCAACTTTCCGGTTATGTCGATGTGAATTGTGTGCCAAGGTGTATTTACTTTTGGTATTGGATGCAGGCTTACTTGAACTTTACCCGAAGAAGACTTTGACATTTTACACGTAATGGAGTTTTCAACAAACTTCCGAATATACTTGGACATGTTATCAAACCAGTAATAATCGTAAGCCTTTTCTAAAGTCTTCTCCCATCCCAAGTGCATGATGGACTCATGGATCTGATTTATTACGGACCATCTAAATGGTCGAGGAACAATTGGTAAAGATCGAGCTCTACCATTTCGCTGATTTTCCGATACAATATTCCTGCTCGCAACTCGTAAGTTTTGGCAATGTCCTCAGCAAGAGAATTTTCTTTCAATTTATTTACAGTATTAACTATTTCAGAATCCTGACGCTGTTCGGCCAAAAGCCAATTATCAGATATTTCTGCAAATTAATCGTTTTCCTGGAGTTTTATAAGTAAACTCTGCTAAAGGCAGATTCCTTGAAAAGAAGTCAACATGAGACATTCGTTTACCTTCTTTATATTGTATGTCAAATGTAAAAGACTGTAAATACACCCACCATCTTTGTACCCTGGGACATAGATCCTTTTTAAGTCTTGATGCTTTAAGTGAGTTACAATCAGTGAAGACAACAAAATTTCTACCCAATAAATAATGGCGAAAATGTTTTATAGATAAAACAACAGCAAGGGTTTCCAATTCATAAGATTGATACCGTGATTCAGCAGGAGGAGCAGAATTACTAAAATATTCAATAACATGAGACTTGTTGTTGATTTTGTGTAACAAGATAGCACCGTATCTCCGAGAACTTGCATCGGTATGCAACTAAATAGGATGGTTCGGATCAAAAATGACTGAGACTGGCTTTTGTGTAAGGATGGAAATAACTTTTTGTCTAATTTCTTCATGTTCCGATCTCCAAACAAAATCATTCTTCCCCGAAGTCAAAAGATATAACGGTTTCATAAAATAAGAAAATCCTTGCATAAATTGCCTGAAGTAAGTCGCCAATCCAAGAAATTGGCGTAAAGCAGAGACTGACTGAGGAGGTGGCAAGTTAGTTAACGCTGTAGCTTTAAGCGGATTCGGGCGGATTTCACCTACACTCACTTCATATCCCAGATATTGAACTGTTGACTTGAGGAAAGAACATTTTTTTCTAATGAATAAGAATCCAGCATTCGTGAGACAATCAAGAGTAATTTGCAACCTTTCCAAAGCCTCACTTTTTGTTGCAGCAGCCACCATTACGTCATCCATATAACATATGACAACAAGCGTATTTGCAAGGTCTCCAAGTGCTTGCATGACTGTGCGTTGAAATATTGAAGTGACAAATGCTGTACACTCTACCGATTCTTTTTGCATGGGAATTTGAAAATACCCACTTGCCATGCCTAAACATGTGAAATATTTCGCTCCATAAAGTCTGGCTATCTGGTCTGATATAAGGGCAAGGGATATCTTGCAATATCTGCGACTGTATTAGAATTTAAATTACGGTAATCAACACACAAACGATGAGTACCGTCTTTTTTTTAACCAACATTATGGGACTTGCATAAGGTGAACAACTTGGCCTTATAATTTTACATTGTAATAATTCATTAATCTTGTCTCGTACTAATTCTCTTTCATTTGTGCTAAGCCTATATGGTCTTCATTGAACATTTTTTCTTGGGTCTACCAATTTAATTTTCATTCCAATAAATCTTGTAATTTATCTCTATCTTCCCCAACAAGATCAGTATTTAATTTACAAAATTTCTCATCATTTGAACAATAGTTTACTGTTTTTAATCTAATAACTTCAAATTTTTCTGGTGATATTATAACATTAAATCTAGGGGACAGTACTTCCCGGCCAATAATAATGTCATTATTCAAATACTCATTGTCCACAACATGCAACAAAACTTCAATACAGTGTTGACCAATTTTTACGTTGCTAATGTGCTACATATGCCGCCACTACCAATACCCTTTAACATCACTACATTGTTAATTCTTTTACCAACTAATTTGACACTTATCTTTTGTTTTATCAATGTACATTCCGCTCCAGAGTCGAATGTTGTTATAAACGTTTGACCATGGTGAACTCCTTTGGGCCCAACAACTTCGCATAGCTCCACTCTTTTCATCTGGTGTGTATCCTTAACCTTATCCATTTTGGGCTTACTGCAATGTGTTGAAATATGACCAAGTTCACCACACTTAAAGCAGGTTACATTCGCTTTTTGCTCGTGGCCAAATGCACTCCTGCCGCTACTGTTCATAACCAGAGACGAGGGATGATTTTGCTGCTGTCTAGCTCGGCCAAATTTTCCACAGAAATGACATTTTATTGTTGAAAGTTTCGGACGCTTTATGTCAGGTGAAGACATTTCCTCTTGCAAATTTTTCTACCTTTTGTTGAACGTGAATGCTTTAAGCTCGGTTTGCAATTCACTTCTGGTGCGCATATTTGAAGTAAAGGTTAGGCGCTGCAATCTGTTATCAACGTGAGCCATCTTCGCAAGCGTTACAGAAACTGCAATTTCCTCCACGTCCATGTCGCGCCATTTTGTGGTAAGTGACGTCACCATATGACTAGCATAATTGGAGAGGCATTCGCCATCGGACCATTAGTTAACATTGACAAAAACATAGCCGCTGGCGTTTCTACACTGCCAAAACGCTGCATAAAAAGTTCTTTAAATTCGTCCCACGCTATGTCAGGATAGCATATTTGTGAAAGCCACTGCGACGCACTACCTTCCAACGATGCACTCAAGGCCATCACCAACGTGCTGCCTTTTATGGTATTTTCTGCGAAAATTATATTTACTGTTGAGCACCACGCCGATACGTCGGCGCCATCAAAGTCTGCGTTGAATTTTGGTAGCACAATTGTTTTTTTATTTGTTTTTCCGGGTGTCGCGGATTGTACGGCTCTGATAGGCTCGCTACGCTGTCGCCCCGCTAAAACGGTACTTCTAAACCGACAACATGCAGACAACGAATCACAGCACGCTTAGAGGCTGATGCAATATTACCATAATTGTGAAATTAGTCTGCTGATGAAATTTCGAGACTGCATACACATACACTCATACCATCATCCACACACTTTTGGTGTGCGCCGACATATATAAGTTAACTAAGGTTCACGTCGCTATGTCGGGCGCATGAAATACGACGACGACGGCATTCTGCAATGTAAGCATTGTGCCGGACGTCGTTACGAAGCTGGCAAACTTTGTTTATTACAACCAGTGGTAATTACACCACGACTCGAAAATAAAAAAGAACAGATCTAAAACAAAGTGATCAAGTACGGCCACACAGTGGCAATACAAAATACATAAAAGCTTAAAGTACTTGCGAGCAAAAGTGTGCCGTGTTCTCAGTGGTTGCGCAAAGCAACAAGAACCGTTCAACGATTGCTGTCCACTATAGGCAGCGACAGTGACACCAACCTCCTCAATTGTTATAATTGACTGAGGTGCGCAATAGCGCTATCAATTCAAAGTACATCGTTCACTGAAGCCGCAAGAGCTCTTCGGGCAGCGACCTATCGCCAGATCAGCGCGCAAGCTATCTGGACAGCAGAGACGGCAGCGCGGGAGGCAGTGACAGCACAACAACAGAACACCACACTACACCATACAACCCAAAAATTGTAAGTGGGCACCTTCTTTTAAGCTGTTTTTAAATCTGCAAACTAGATATAAATATATGAAAGTAGTCTTTTGCAAGTGTCTTTGCCTAAAAGTTAAACACGCGCGACGATTTATGAGAGTAATGGTGAATTAACTTGACGAGAAGTAGTTGGCTTTTGGCTGCAATGATAATTTAAATAAAAACACATTTATTGAAAGCAGCGTATCAAATGCACGCGCGCACAAATTTTTTTTCCGTCTGCCTTTGTCTCGTTCGTTTTGTTTTGTCGTTCAACGTAATACGATCCGGGAAACTTTGCAACTTCGTTGCTTCTGTCCTCAAACGTTGTGTTCGAGGTTTCGTTATTTATATTGGAAGCATATGACTTCACAATTCCGTCTCTATAGAACCCCCCGCCGTCGGTCTAGTGATTCGGACTCTGATTGCGATAATCCTATGCGTCTTCCAGCGCCAAGATATTCAGTTTTAGCATATTTTTAGGCCATACAACGGCAGCTCACGCCACTACCAGGCGGTTATAATTATAAGAAATAAAATCGGGGGAGCCGCGGATGTTGTTCTGGCCACTTTTGGCACAATACTTAACTTTGACGCGATTATAAGTCGCCTCTACTTCAACAACTTTAGGCTTGTTTTTATCAAATTGCTCCTTGCTATATGCTGCTGCAGCGGAAATATTTTGACCTGCTCGTGCTCTCACTTCTGTCAAATCGATCTCTTCTACCATATCGTAGGGTGGAAGCAATCCCAACGGGCGGGCAACTTTGCCGATAAACAATTCTAAGGGGCTTGCCTTTGTCATTCGACTAACCGTACAGTTCAACGCTAATTGAACTTCTCCTAAAGCATCTTGCCAAGATCGATTGGTAGTTTCAACGGCAGTTAATAAGTTCTTTAAAGTGCTCATAATGCGTTCAACTTGTCCTTTTGCTCTACTTGCACCTGTCGCGATCAAATGTAAATTAAGTTTTTGTTGTGAACAAAACTCACTAAATCTAGTGCTGGCGAAACATCTGCCTTGATCCGCTATCACGCGATTTGGTACTCCAAACAGAGAAATAGCATTTATGCAATTTTCAGCATCAATTTTAAGCGTGTGGGTTAAATAAACAAATTTAGTAAAGGCGTCCACCTGAACAATGATATACTCTTTCTGATCAGACTTGCCACTCAACTTTCCGGTTATGTCGATGTGAATTGTGTGCCAAGGTGTATTTACTTTTGGTATTGGATGCAGGCTTACTTGAACTTTACCCGAAGAAGACTTTGACATTTTACACGTAATGGAGTTTTCAACAAACTTCCGAATATACTTGGACATGTTATCAAACCAGTAATAATCGTAAGCCCTTTCTAAAGTCTTCTCCCATCCCAAGTGCATGATGGACTCATGGATCTGATTTATTACGGACCATCTAAATGGTCGAGGAACAATTGGTAAAGATCGAGCTCTACCATTTCGCTGAATTTTCCGATACAATATTCCTGCTCGTAACTCGTAAGTTTTGGCAATGTCCTCAGCAAGAGAATTTTCTTTCAATTTATTTACAGTATTAACTATTTCAGAATCCTGACGCTGTTCGGCCAAAAGCCAATTATCAGATATTTCTGCAAATTAATCGTTTTCCTGGAGTTTTATAAGTAAACTCTGCTAAAGGCAGATTCCTTGAAAAGAAGTCAACATGAGACATTCGTTTACCTTCTTTATATTGTATGTCAAATGTAAAAGACTGTAAATACACCCACCATCTTTGTACCCTGGGACATAGATCCTTTTTAAGTCTTGATGCTTTAAGTGAGTTACAATCAGTGAAGACAACAAAATTTCTACCCAATAAATAATGGCGAAAATGTTTTATAGATAAAACAACAGCAAGGGTTTCCAATTCATAAGATTGATACCGTGATTCAGCAGGAGGAGCAGAATTACTAAAATATTCAATAACATGAGACTTGTTGTTGATTTTGTGTAACAAGATAGCACCGTATCTCCGAGAACTTGCATCGGTATGCAACTAAATAGGATGGTTCGGATCAAAAATGACTGAGACTGGCTTTTGTGTAAGGATGGAAATAACTTTTTGTCTAATTTCTTCATGTTCCGATCTCCAAACAAAATCATTCTTCCCCGAAGTCAAAAGATATAACGGTTTCATAAAATAAGAAAATCCTTGCATAAATTGCCTGAAGTAAGTCGCCAATCCAAGAAATTGGCGTAAAGCAGAGACTGACTGAGGAGGTGGCAAGTTAGTTAACGCTGTAGCTTTAAGCGGATTCGGGCGGATTTCACCTACACTCACTTCATATCCCAGATATTGAACTGTTGACTTGAGGAAAGAACATTTTTTTCTAATGAATAAGAATCCAGCATTCGTGAGACAATCAAGAGTAATTTGCAACCTTTCCAAAGCCTCACTTTTTGTTGCAGCAGCCACCATTACGTCATCCATATAAACGACAACAATTGTATTTGCAAGGTCTCCAAGTGCTTGCATGACTGTGCGTTGAAATACTGAACGTGCATTCTTGAGCTCAAAAGGCATTGCTAAAAATTCGTATTGCCCATCTGGAGTGACAGATGCTGTACACTCCACCGATTCTTTTTGCATGGGAATTTGAAAATACCCACTTGCCATGTCTAAACATGTGAAATATTTCGCTTCATAAAGTCTGGCTATCTGGTCTGATATAAGGGCAAGGGATATCTTGCGATATCTGCGACTGTATTAGAATTTAAATCACGGTAATCAACACACAAACGATGAGTACCGTCTTTTTTTTAACCAACATTATGGGACTTGCATAAGGTGAACAACTTGGCCTTATAATTTTACATTGTAATAATTCATTAATCTTGTCTCGTACCAATTCTCTTTCATTTGTGCTAAGCCTATATGGTCTTCATTGAACAATTTTTCTTGGGTCTACTAATTTAATTTTCATTTCACCCGAATTAACTCTAGTCGAAGGAATTCCATTGATAAAAAGATTTTGAATATTTTCCAATAAATCTTGTAATTTATCCCTATCTTCCCCAACAAGATCAGTATTTAATTTACAAAATTTCTCATCATTTGAACAATAGTTTACTGTTTTTAATCTAATAACTTCAAATTTTTCTGGTGATATTATAACATTAAATCCAGGGGGCAGTACTTCCCGGCCAATAATAATGTCATTATTCAAATACTCATTGTCCACAACATGAAATAAAACTTCAATACTGTGTTGACCAATTTTTACGTTGCTAAGTATTTGTAATGTGCTACATATGCCGCCACTACCAATACCCTTTAACACCACTACATTGTTAATTCTTTTACCAACTAATTTGACACTTATCTTTTGTTTTATCAATGTACATTCCGCTCCAGAGTCGAATGTTGTTATAAACGTTTGACCATGGTGAACTCCTTTGGGCCCAACAACTTCGCATAGCTCCACTCTTTTCATCTGGTGTGTATCCTTAACCTTATCCATTTTGGGCTTACTGCAATGTGTTGAAATATGACCAAGTTCACCACACTTAAAGCAGGTTACATTCGCTTTTTGCTCATGGCCAAATGCACTCCTGCAGAAATGACATTTTATTGTTGAAAGTTTCGGACGCTTTATGTCAGGTGAAGACATTTCCTCTTGCAAATTTTTCTTCCTTTTGTTGAACATGAATGCTTTAAGCTCGGTTTGCAATTCACTTCTGGTGCGCATATTTGAAGTAAAGGTTAGGCGCTGCAATCTGTTATCAACGTGAGCCATCTTCGCAAGCGTTACAGAAACTGCAATTTCCTCCACGTCCATGTCGCGCCATTTTGTGGTAAGTGACGTCACCATATGACTAGCATAATTGGAGAGGCATTCGCCATCGGACCATTAGTTAGCATTGACAAAAACATAGCCGCTGGCGTTTCTACACTGCCAAAACGCTGCATAAATAGTTCTTTAAATTCGTCCCACGCTATGTCAGGATAGCATATTTGTGAAAGCCACTGCGACGCACTACCTTCCAACGATGCACTCAAGGCCATCACCAACGTGCTGCCTTTTATGGTATTTTCTGCGAAAATTATATTTACTGTTGAGCACCACGCCGATACGTCGGCGCCATCAAAGTCTGCGTTGCATTTTGGTAGCACAATTGTTTTTTTATTTGTTTTTCCGGGTGTCGCGGATTGTACGGCTTTGATAAGCTCGCTACGCTGTCGTCCCGCTAAAACGGTACTTCTAAACCGACAACATGCAGACAACGAATCACAGCACGCTTAGAGGCTGATGCAATATTATCATAATTGTGAAATTAGTCTGCTGATGAAATTCCGAGACTGCATACACATACACTCATACCATCATCCACACACTTTTGGTGTGCACCGACATATATAAGTTAACTAAGGTTCACGTCGCTATGTCGGGCGCATGAAATACGACGACGACGGCATTCTGCAATGTAAGCATTGTGCCGGACGTCGTTACGAAGCTGGCAAACTTTGTTTATTACAACCAGTGGTAATTACACCACGACTCGAAAATAAAAAAGAACAGATCTAAGACAAAGTGATCAAGTACGGCCACACAGTGGCAATACAAAAAACATAAAAGCTTAAAGTACTTGCGAGCAAAAGTGTGCCGTGTTCTCAGTGGTTGCGCAAAGCAACAAGAACCGTTCAACGATTGCTGTCCTAAGCCACTATAGGCAGCGACAGTGACACCAACCTCCTCAATTGTTATAATTGACTGAGGTGCGCAATAGCGCTACCAATTCAAAGTACATCGTTCACTGAAGCCGCAAGAGCTCTTCGGGCAGCGACCTATCGCCAGATCAGCGCGCAAGCTATCTGGACAGCAGAGACGGCAGCGCGGGAGGCAGTGACAGCACTACAACAGAACACCACACTACACCACACAACCCAAAAAATGTAAGTGGGCACCATCTTTTAAGCTGTTTTTAAATCTGCAAACTAGATATAAATATATGAAAGTAGTCTTTTGCAAGTGTCTTTGCCTAAAAGTTTAAACACGCGCGACAATTCATGAGAGTAATGGTGAATTAACTTGACGGGAAGTAGTTGGCTTTTGGCTGCAATGATAATTTAAATAAAAACACATTTATTGAAAGCAGCGTATCAAATGCACGCGCGCACAAATTTTTTTTCCGTCTGCCTTTGTCTCGTTCGTTTTGTTTTGTCGTTCAACGTAATACGATCCGGGGAACTTTGCAACTTCGTTGCTTCTGTCCTCAAACGTTGTGTTCGAGGTTTCGTTATTTATATTGGAATCATATGACTTCACAATTCCGTCTCTATAGAACCCCCTGCCGTTGGTCTAGTGACTCGGACTATGATTGTGGTAGTCACATTCGCGTTCCAGCGCCAAGACATTCGATTTCGGTGCCCCGCACTCAAGGGAACATGGAGGCGGGCCAGTTAAAGTTCGCAATACAGGCAGCTGTCACCGCTGCCTTAGCTGAGCAAGCCACTGCAAATAAGGGCTTGCTTGACACAGTCAACTCAATGTCTGAGCAGCTGGCTGCAGCGCGTATTACGCCGCCAGAGGTGCAAGCCTATGCACCCATAGAAATAAGCAATGATGTCCGCTCCGATGAGCCATTGGATGCCGTCAAATGCTTGCTCGACTCTGCAGGCGCACATGAATCGTATGTTTTATGGAGACAGGCGGCCCTCGCAGGCTACCGTATTTTTAGGCCGCACAACGGCAGCTCACGCCATTATTAGGCGGTTATAATTATAAGGACCAAAATCAGGGGAGCCGCGGATATTGTTCTGGCCTCTTTCGGTACAGTACTTAACTTTGACGCCATTATAAGTCGCCTCGACTTCACACACAGCGACAAACGTCCAGTTCATGTAATCGAGCAAGAGCTGGCCTCGCTGAGACAAGGCAGCATGTCTTTACTGTAATATTATGATGAGGTCGGCAAAAAACTTAAATTGTTGACTAATAAAGTCAACATGTCATACGAGCCGTGCTATTCTCAGCAAAGCCAAGGGACTTGCCTTCGGCTCTGGCGCTCGCGCAAGAGGAAGAATCGAACCATGAAAGATATGCGTTCGCTGCCAGCTTCGCGAGGAGCGTAGAGAAAAAGGAACACAAGGCAGGTGCCCAGCAGCGGGTCAAGCCACCCCAACAAGCAAAAGCGCAGGCAAGCGGGTCAAAGAACCCACATTTTAGTAATGCCGAGCAGCAAAATCGCTCCAGTGCTCCAGAACCAATGGAGGTGGATCCTTCACTGTCAAAGTTTAGACAGTCCACCCAGGCCTCTGCTGGCATCAGCAAGCGGTCGGCCATGTCCGATCGAACTAACGATAGGAACAAGCAGCAAAGGGTCAATCATGTAACCCAAGACGCTGGTCAGGGGCAGAACTTGTACGCCGAAGCCGCCAGCGGCGCTGTGGCACAAATCGAGGACAATGCTGGAAGCGATTCGGACGCCCTCAATTTTTTAGGGAAAAATCCCTGCTACCCGTCATCAGACGAAGAGTAGCAGGGCTGGATATGAGCTTCCTTATCGATACCGAAACGTCCAAAAATAACATCAGACCGCATAAGTGCTTGCGTGGCGTCCGTCCGATTAGCTCGCAATTTAGCTTGCGTTCGATCCATGGCTCAACCACAGTCACACAAAAATGCTTTGTTGCGTTATTCAACGTGAAAGCAACGTTCTTCATTCTGCCAGACTTGTCAACCTTTGATGGGATAATTGGCCTAGATTTGTTAGCTCAGGCTGGGGCGTCACTCTGTTTGGCCTCCAGTCAGCTCAAATGGGGTACGGAGATCGAGAAAATCTCCTTCCACAAATGCGCTGATGTCAACTTCACCGATGTGGATTGCTCAGATGCGCCCGCTTCAGTGCGGAAGTCTTTTCGAAAATTGTTAAAGACCAGAAAAAAGGCCTTTGCAGACCCAAACGAATCACTGCCATACAATACTTCGGTCGTTGCTACCATCAGAACAGTGAGCGAAGAGCCCATCTATGCCATGCTATACCCATATCTCATGGGCGTAGCAGACTTCGTCAATAAGGAGATCCAAGATCTTCTAAGAAACGACATAATTAAAAAATCGGCATCCCCCTACAACAACCCCATATGGGTAGTAGATAAAAAGGGCACTGATGAGGCGGGCAACCGCAACAAGCGCTTGGTGATAGATTTTCGCAAACTCAATGAGCAAACTATCCCCGACAAATACCCCATGCCGAATATATAGATGATACTAAACAACTTGGGCAAAGCCCACTATTTTTCGACCCTGGATCTCAAATCCGGATATCATCAGGTCGTGTTAGTGGAACGCGATCGCGAAAAAACTTCTTTCTCCGTGAACAGGGGAAAATATGAGTTCAAGAGACTGCCGTTCGGCCTCAGGAACGCAGCCAGCATCTCCCAGCGAACAATCGATGATATCTTACGGGAACAAATAGGCAAATTTTGCTATGTTTATGTCGATGACGTGATCATCTTCTCGCAAGACGAGGAGACTCACATTAAACATGTAGAGTGGGTGTTAAAAAGCCTACAAGAAGCGAATATGAGGGTATCGGTCGAGAAATTGCGTTTTTTTTAAGAAAAGCGTAAGCTTTCTTGGGTTCATAGTCACCAGTAACGGTGCAACAACGGACCCAGAAAAAGTGAAGGCCATAAAAGAATTCCCAGAGCTCAAGACAGTATTTAAAGTCAGGTCGTTTCTGGGCCTTGCGAGCTACTATAGGTGTTTCATTAAAGACTTCGCTGCTATGGCAAGGCGCATTTCGAACATATTAAAGGGCGAAAATGGAACAGTTAGTAGGCATAGATCAAGGAACATTCAGGTGCGTTTCTCTGAGTCCCAGCGAGAGGCGTTTCAAAAGCTGTGCAATATATTGGCATCAGAAGATGCCATGCTCAGCCTGGCTAAACTGCGGCATTACTTGTATGGAGTGAAAGATATAAACATCTTCACTGACCATCAGCCTTTAACCTTTTCTGTGTCGGAATCAAACCCGAACCCCAAAATTAAGAGGTGGAAGGCCCGCATAGACGAGTTCAATGCTCGACTATTCTACAAGCCTGGTAAAGAGAACCTAGTAGCGGACGCCTTGTCCAGACAGCAGTTTAATGTGCTGGAACAAGAAGAGCCCGAATCTTGCGCAGCAACGATTCACAGTGAGATGTCTTTCACCCACACAATCGAATCGACAGACAAGCCGTTGAACTGCTTCCAGAACCAGATAATACTGGGGGAGGCACCTTTCCCGTCTAAGAATACCTTTATTCTGTTTGGGAATAAAAGGCGCCACATGGTCAACTTCGTCTGCAGGGAGTCTTTATTAGACGAACTGGTAGACATAATCGTCCCAAGGGGCGTAAACGCTTTCTATTGCGATTTACACACGCTCGCAATGATACAGGATGAGATAGTGCGGAAGTTCCCAGCCACGAAGTTTTGGCATTGCGGGAACCGCGTCGTGGACGTACTCAGAGTTGAAGAAAGAAGGGAAATCTTAACTGCTGAACACAATAGGGCGCACAGAGCAGCGCAGGAAAATGTAAAGCAGGTATTGTCGGAATACTATTTTCCCAAAATGGCTAAGCTGGCCAACGAGATCGTGCAGAATTGCAGAACTTGTGCGAGGGCCAAGTATGACAGGCATCCGAAGAAGCAGGAACTCGGTGAAACGCCGATACCGTCACACACAGGGGAGATGTTTCATATAGACATTTTCTCTACTGACAAAAAGTTTTTCCTCACTTGCGTCGACAAGTTTTCTAAATTTGCCGTCGTACAACCCATCGCCTCGAGAACGAGGAAGACAGCGTTGCTTCAGCTCATGAACTTTTTCTCAAGGGCAAAGACCATTTATTGCGACAACGAACCATCGTTGAAATCCCAAACGATCGTTTCTATGCTTTGTAACAACTTTGGTGTTAGCATTACAAACGCACCACCATTGCACAGTACCTCGAATGGGCAGGTGGAGCGTTTCCACAGCACGTTGCTGGAGCTAGCCAGATGCATAAAGATAGACAAGGGCATGAGTGATACGGTCGAAATAATAATGTTGGCCACTACCCAATACAATAAGTCGATTCACTCGGTCGTCAACAGGAGACCGGCTGACATCGTCCTAACACACCCTGATGAGCCACAGGAAGAGATCCACAATAGGATCCAGAGAGCTCAAACCGCGCTAATGGCCAGGGAAAACGCCTCGCAGCAGAATAGGGTATTCCATGTTGGCGAAAAGGTGTTGGTAAAATCCAACCGAAGACTCGGCAACAAGCTCACGCCATTGTGCGAGGAGAAAGCTGTAGAAGCGGACATGGGGACCACGGTCCTTATTGAGGGGAGGGTGGTCCACAAGGACAATTTAAAATAACGCTCTCAGTAGCGAGGTCCGTGTACCGCTTAATTTTTAATTTTTTAGCCACTTGACGCAGTTGTAGTAGTTCTAAGCTTAGCGCCATCCACGCGAATTATATTCTTAAGCATTTTTCTTTATTGGTGTTGGGTTCCCCCTTGTCTAAAAAAGAGGAAAATCAACCATTTAAAGTTTTACGCACAGGACAAATCTTATCCTTCTCGTATATCTGTCATTGGCACCGGCACACATCACCGATTATTCGCGCGCCAAGTACATTCCGATAGTCGACGGCCAGATCTTGGTGTGGGAAAATTCTGCCTATGTGAGGCACTCCACGAATCTTTCGGAGTACGCACGTGTGGTAGAGGAGACGGTCGGCTTGTTCGGCCAATTTCCCCAATCACACATGAGAAATCTGCTGAGCGTAGATTCAGCACACCTCCGGGACTTGGTGGATGCGCTGGGTGCGCACCATCGAATGCCCAGAAGCTTGGACTTCCTGGGCTCTAGCCGGCACACCTGATGCTGGTGATTTGGAGAAGAGTAGGGTTTTAGAGTCGCGGTTGGTCGACGCGAACAATAGGCAGATAGAAATCAATACAAAAATCCAGAGTCAAGTCAATAGGCTAACTGCCACCGTCAATTTAATTCTCAAAACAGCAAAAGAGTCGCAATTCGATACCGGTCATTTGTATGATACATTGCTCGCGAGAAATAGAATGCTCATGATGGAGCTTCAAAATTTAATGTTGGCCGTGACACTTGCAAAAATGAACATTGTTAGCCCGAATATTCTCGATCACGCAGATTTAAGATCAGTTTGGTTGGAGGAGCCCACTAACACCCCCATAGGGGATCTCATGTCCGTATCGTCCGTTAAGGTTCTGCAATCCAGTAACGCATTACACTTTATCATTAAATTTCCGGTAATTAAGTTCGCATGTAAGAAGATTACTATTTTCCCCGTCAGTCGTGAGGGAGCCATGCTGCGTTTAGATGATGGCGATATCGCAGAGTGCAACAATGAGATCTACACCGTCAAAGCTTGCACCGCATCAACCAGCGCCACCTTCTGCCAGCTATCATCAGGCAGCTCATGCGCGAGAGAACTCCACGCAGGCAGCGCTGCGCACTGTGTACAAGCCAGCATCCTAGATCCCATCACCTACGTAGATGAGGGGATCGTCATCATCAACGACAGGGCCGCCAGGGTGCAAGTGGACAACGGCTCTGAAATCTGGGTGCATGGTACGCACCTTGTTACCTTCGCCCGACGTGCCGTCATTAACGGAACCCTGTACGTTAACCAGATCGGAGTCCAGAACAGAGTACCCGGGGTAGCAAATTTACCTCTGCTGAATGTCACCTCCCACCAAAGCGTGCTCAGTCTCCCTTACCTTCATCGCCTAAATGAACGTAACTTAGAGACAATTCGGAGGTTCAGAGAAGAGGTCGACGCCGAACGCCCCCAGCGAGTGGCACTAATCGTGGCAGCATCATGTTGCCTCCTGTTGTGCGTTGCCATTGTGGGCTGGCGTGCCCAGAAGGCCAGGAGATCCGCCAGACGATTGAACGTGGCGATCACCAAGTTAGGGTCGGCCGAGGGCGGCCTCCATCTTGAAGGGGGAGTAGTTAACTAAGGTTAACGTCGCTATGTCGGGCGCATGAAATGCGACGACGACGGCATTCTGCAATGTAAGCATTGTGCCGGACGTCGTTACGTAGCTAGCAAACTTTGTTTATTTGCATGACGAATATGAACTGCAACAATGTGTTTCGTTTTCATCTTAGCTCCTCATTTGAATTTCTGTATTCGTAGCTTTAGTTTAATTTCGTGCTCCAAGGCCACAGCTCCGCTTGGCTTGTGAAATAAAGAATTAATATAAGCTCCTTGTCTTTTATTGTCGCGGCCCCGCCCGACACCTAGACTCGAATAGCCGTGCGCGATTACGCCGGCCCAAAATAAATAATTTATATATTCTGGCTCAGGATCAAAAGCCGAGTCGATTGAGCCATGACCGTCTGTCTGTATGAACGTCGAGATCTCAGCTATTACAAAAGCTAGAGACCCTATATTTGACATGATGGTTCCTGTATACCATACGCAGATCAAGTTTAATTTAAATTTGGAGTGCCACCCCACGGCCACGCAAGTCGATAATTTAGAATATTAAAGAAAGTATTACAATATTAAAGAAAGTATTACGGACATGGCTATATCGACTCGGCTGTTGATCCTGAGCCAGAATATATATACTTTATGGGGTCGGAGGTGTCTCCTTCTGCCTGTTACAGACATTTTCGGTTTGAACAAAGTTATAATACCCTTTTACTCTATGAGTAGCGGGTATAAAAAGCTACATTCGAGCATGCTCGACTGTAATATACCCGCTACCCAGCTGCTCGTACATAAAAATTATATTCCAAATTTTCAAGAGATCATTTGGCTAGAAATAGTTATCATATAAACCAAAAATGAACAATATGGCATCAAAATTGCGCCTGTAATCAATTTTTTTCGATTTACGGGGGCGGAAGGGGCGTGGCCAAAATCAAAAATAAACTTGATCAGCGTGAAATAATAGTACATATTGTCACCAAATTTGGTAGTACTTTCTCTTATAATAGCTGAGATCTAGAGGGTCAGATGAAATCAATTTTTTTCGATTTACGGGGGCGGAAGATGGCGTGGCAAAAATCCAAAATAAACTTGATCAGCGTGCAATAATAACACATATTGTCACCAAATTTGTTAGTCCTAGCTCTTATAATAGCTGAGATCTAGGTTTTCACACGGACAGACAGACGGACATGGCTATATCGACTCGGCTGTTGATCCTAAGCCAGAATATATACACTTTATGGGGTCGGAGGTGTCTCCTTCTGCCTGTTACATACATTTTCGGTTTGAAGAAAGTTATAATACGATACCCTTCTACTCTATGAGTAGCGGGTATGAAAAATAATTTTTTGCACACATTTAATTTTTGATGCGGATGGGACTCGAACCTGTAAATGCATAATGGTTCTGTTCGTTTTGCAGTCCACAACTTAACCCATTTCACCACCGTACACGCACACACGATTCTGCACAATGCTGCCGGCAGCGCTGCTTACAGCTATGGAAAACGTTAAGCTGAATAACTTCTGTGTTTATTATCCGATTGTTACCAAATTTTCAGAGATCTTCTGGCTAGCTATAGTTATCATGTAAACCTTAAAATTGCGTTTCTAATCAATGTTTTTTCGATTTACGGGGGCGTGGCCAAAATCCAAAATAAACTTGATCAGCGTGCAATAATAACACATATTGTCACCAAATTTGGTAGTTCTAGCTCTTATAATAGCTGAGATCTAGATGTTCAGAGCTAATCAATTTGTTTTGGATTTACGGGGGCGGAAGGGGACGTGGCCGTAATCCAAAATAAGCTTGATCAGCGTGCAATACTAACACATATTGTCACCAAATTTGGTAATCCTAGCTCTTATAATAGCTGAGATCTAGATTTTCACACGGACAGACAGACGGACGGACGGGCATGGCTTTATCGACTCGGCTGTTGATCCTGAGCTAGAATATATATACTTAATGGGGTCGGAGGTGTCTCCTTCTGCCTGTTACATACATTTTCGGTTTGAACAAAGTTATAATACCCTTCTACTCTATGAGTAGCGGGTATAAAAAACGACCCATAGGTTCTATGGCATCTATACGATGTATCGGTCCGTACTGGCTCGTTCCGACTCATTTACAGAGGGCAGCAATAAGAAACATGTATACAAAGTTTCATGAAGGTAGCTCAAAAAGGGAGGCAAAAACTTTTTTTTTGAAAAAAAATAAGAAAAGTTCGATCTCGCCCACCATGACACACGCATGCATGCGGAATCGAACCTTGGACCCATTACCTAAGAGGTCCACCACTTCTCTATTCGGCCATACAGCCATAACGCAAATTTTGCCAAAGTAACAATATGAGACCATTTGGAAATTCTTGCACGAGAATAACAAAGTCTGAATGCATGATGTTGTTGTTGCTATTTATTCTCATAACTTAAACATACAATTAAATAAAAAATAAAAATAAAAAAATATAAGAAAAAGCTGCGCTCTAACAATCGCACACTTGTTAACTGAGCTCATTGTGAGCCATTAACAAAATGTTAAATAAAATGCACGACCACCAATTAATGCATATTCAAAAATTAAAGTAAAAGTTTAAAAAAAGAAAAAGCTTAAGCGGCATGAACTGGGGAATCAAACCACGGGCCTGTCGCTTCAGGAGTTCATCGCTTTTCCACTAAGCTACTGACGCTGTTATCCACCAACTGCAAAAATTTGCATTGTAAGGCATTCTTATAATTTCCTGTACAAAAAAGAATTTGCGCTGCCTGCAGCGCTGCTTACAGCTATGGAAAACGTTAAGCTGAATAACTTCTGTGTTTATTATCCGATTGTTACCAAATTTTCAGAGATCATTTGGCTAGCTATAGTTATCATACAAACCAAAAATGAGCAATATAGCATCAAAATTGTAATCAATTTTTTTCGATATATGGGGGCGGATGGGGGCGTGGCCAAAATCCAAAATAAACTTGATCAGCGTGCAATAATAACACATATTGTCACCAAATTTGTTAGTCCTAGCTCTTATAATAGCTGAGATCTAGGTTTTCACACGGACAGACAGACGGACAGACGGACATGGCTATATCGACTCGGCTGTTGATCCTGAGCCAGAATATATATACTTAATGGGGGTGTCTCCTTCTGCTTGTTACATACATTTTCGGTTTTAACAAAGTTATAATACCCTTCTACTCTATGAGTAGCGGGTATAACAATATGAAGTTTAAAGTGATGGACAGTATCAGAGAAAATGCCATCCAGGCAGCTACAATAGAAATCAAATGCATGCACACAGACATATCGATAACTGCCATTTACCTACCTCCAAGATTCGCGCTCAAAGAAAACGATTTCAAGGGAGTGTTTCAAAAACTTGGACCACAATTCATTGTTGGTGGTGACTTCAATGCCAAACACCCGTGTTAGGGCTCCAGATTAGCAAACCCAAAGGGAAATGAGCTATACAAATGTATACAAAACAACAATATAAATACTCTTTCAACTAGCAAGCCTACATACTGGCCCACTGATAATCGAAAAATACCGGATTTGATGGATTTCATAGCCTTCTTTGGAATCCCACAATCGCACTTGCACATTACGGAAAGTTTTGATCTGAGTTCGGATCACTAACCATTTATTGTGACATATAGTACAATAGCTCAAACCTTGGTTAGACCATACAAGGTCATAACTAACAGCACAAACATACATGACTTCAAATGTTATTTGGAGGCACACACCAGTCTGGAAATCCCACTTAAGACAAAGGATGAAATCGACTCTGCTGTGGAAATTTTGACCAGCCAAATTCACAAAGCTAGCTTGATATGCACGAAAAACGTTCCCAATCAGCAACCGTTAAAGCAGCTTTATCTCCCAGCTGAAATCCGGCGACAAATACAAAATAAGCGGAATCTCAGGAAAAGATGGCAGGATACACGTTCCCCTGGTGACAAAAGAATATACAACAAGGCGGCATCTGATTTTAAGAAAATGTTATCAGATTTAAGAAATGAATCTTTAGCTGCTTACCTCAAAGGGCTTAATCCACGATCTAGCAACCATGAATGCAACCTGTGGAGGGCTACAAAATACCTAAAACGACCCACAAGAAGAAACACAATAGTTCGCAAAAGCAATGGCGTATGGTGCAGGTCTGACGACGAACAAGCTGAAGCATTTGCCCAGCATTTACATTCCGTATTTCAGCCAAATGATATTGCTCACCATTCAGCAGAGGATATAGATAACTTCCTTGACTCACCATGCCAAATGAGCTTACCAATTCGCAAAATCAGCATTAATGAAGTCAAGTTACAAATAAAAGAGTTGAACAACAAAAAAGCACCAAGCCCAAACAAAATTGATGCCATAAGTTTGAAAAATCTTCCAATAAAATATATTCGCTCTTTAATGATCGTATTTAATGCAATTCTCAGGTCAGACCACTTTCCAAGACAATGGAAATGTGCAGAGATTATCATGATCCTTAAGCCACATAAATCAGATAACGAACTAACATCATACTGTCCCATTAGCTTACTGTCAATATTTTCTAAAGTATTTGAAAAAATACTGATCATACCCGAACATCAGTTTGGATTTAGAAGGGGCCATGGAATTCCTGAGCAATGTCATAGAGTTATTAATACAATTACGTCAGCTTATGAAAGTAAACAGTACTGTACTGCAGCATTTGTTGATGTTCAACAAGCCTTAGACCGTGTTTGGCATAATGGGCTAAATTATAAGATAAAGAAGTGGGTGCCTGCACCATATTTTCTTCTACTGAAATCCTACTTGAGCGATGTGCAACAAAGGAATAAGTCGTCGGCATTTTATCCCATCAATGCAGGTGTCCCACAAGTAAGCATGCTGGGACCAGTTTTATACACATTGTACACGGCTAATATGCCAACAATAAATGCTTGTTGCTACATATGCTGATGACACAGCCATCCTAGCAACAAGTACATGTAGAGAGGAAGCTTCCCGGCTGCTGCAAGCAAAACTCACAGCAATTAAAGAATGGCTGATAGCCTGGAAAATAAAAGTCAACACTGGTAAGTCGGTCCACATCACATTTGCACTACGTCACGGTGAGTGCCCATAAGTTATTCTAAATGGTTCAGCAATCCCAAGAAGTAATTGTGTAAAGTACTAAGGCTTACATATCGACCACAGACTTACATGGAACAAGTAAGAAAGCTACATTCGAGTGTGCTCGACTCTAATTTTATTTTATTTTATTTATTTAATTTTATTTAAAGTCTACTAATAGCAGTCGACGTAAGAGTTACAGAGAAACAGATAAAAAATTTATGTATAAAGAAAAACGACTTAACATAAGCAATTTTGATTAAAGCTAAGAAAATTAATTTTATGAATAAATTTTAAAATTTTAATTTTTTAAGAAATTTTAAAACGGAAAATAAAATATTTTAATTATAAAATTTAGTATATTATAATTTAATTTAATTTAATTTAATTCCGGGGAGAAAACAATATACCCGCTACCTAGCTGCTCGTACATCAAAATTATTTGCGGAACAATAAAGAACGGCTACAATCATATTTTGACCGTAAATGGCCATGGACTTACAATATTTATGCAAAGTCGAAATCTAAAATAAAAAAAATAATTTTTTGCAAACATTTAATTTTTGATGCGGGTGGGACTCGAACCCGTAAATGCATAAAAGTTCTGTTCGTTTTGCAGTCCACAACTTAACCTATTTCACCACCGTACACGCACACACTATTGGGCACAATGCTGCAAGCAGCGCTGACGGCAAAAGGAGTAGAAAGTATTGAAAACGTATAACTTTTATTCAGGTACCAAAAAATCCAAGATTTATTACTTAAACAGTAAAAGTAATAATTCTACCTGTTGAGGACTATAAATCGAATACGTGCATGTAAAAAACAATATGTGCCCTTTTAATACCTCTTTATATACTTGAATGGAAAGTGTTCTAGAGCACTCTAACTTTTAATAAATTTTGTTAAAAAAGCGACCGATAGGTTCTATGGCATCTATACGATGTATCGGTCCGTACTGGCTCGTTCCGACTCATTTACAGCGGGCAGCAATAAGAAACATGTATACAAAGTTTCATGAAGGTAGCTCAAAAAGGGAGGCAAAAACTTTTTTTTGGAAAAAATAAGAAAAGTTCGATCTTCCCACACCATGGACACGCATGCATGCGGAATCGAACCTTGGACCCATTACCTAAGAGGTCCACCACTTCTCTATTCGGCCATACAGCCATAACGCAAATTTTGCCAAAGTAACAATATGAGACCATTTGGAAATTCTTGCACGACAATAACAAAGTCTGAATGCATGATGTTGTTGTTGCTATTTATTCTCATAACTTAAACATACAATTAAATAAAAAATAATAATAAAAAAATTTAAGAAAAAGCTGCGCTCTCAGAATCGCACACAGCCGATTTAAAAAGCACGACCACCAATTAATGCATATTCAAAAATTAAAGTAAAAGTTCTTAAAAAAAAAAGGAAAAAGCTTAAAAGCGGCATGAACTGGGGAATCAAACCACGGGACTGTCGCTTCAGGAGTTCATCGCTTTTCCACTAAGCTACTGACGCTGTTATACACCAACTGCAAAAATTTGCATTGTAAGGCATTCTTATAATTTTCTGTATAAAAAAAGAATTTGCGCTGCCTGCAGCGCTTCTTACAGCTATGGAAAACGTTAAGCTGAATAACTTCTGTGTTTATTATCCGATTGTTACCAAAATCAGAGATCTTCTGGCTAGCTATAGTTATCATATAAACCAAAAATGAACAATATGGCATCAAAATTGCGCTTGTGATACATTTTTTTCGATTTATGGCTTATACAAAATCCAAAATAAACTTGATCAGCGTGCAATAATAACACATATTGTCACCAAATTTAGTAGTCCTAGCTCTTATAATAGCTGAGATCTAGGTTTTCACAAGGACAGACAGACGGACATGGCTATATCGACCTGGCTGTTGACCCTGAGCCAGAATATATATACTTTATGGGGTCTGCCATGTCTCCTTCTGCCTGTTATATACTTTTGCACAAACTTAGTATACCATTTTTGACCATTTTGAATGGTCGAATGGTATAATAAGCCAGATAATATCAGGAACTTACCTGGTATCGTGTACCGACAAAATTTAAATGAACGGCACCCTTTACGTCAACAATTTTGGAACATCAAAGAAGAAAGCCGCCATCTGGCAACACCTGGATCTTTTGCTCTATCTTCTTCACAGCCTCAATAACCCTGGTCATCATCCTTCTTATTTACCGTCTGAAAGCCAAACGTCAACAACTATCTAAGACCATAGAGAATCTGGGGACGACTTCACCTTAAGATAAGAAGGAGTTAACACGAGCAAGTCAGAGGGCTGCAACGACCCGCCGAAATGCCATCCAAGACCGGATGCGCCAACAATAACATCGACCACGCTGAGTCAGCCCAGTAACGCATTTCGCTTTAGCGAAAGCGTTGTGCAAGGGTCAGCTTATTGTGAGGCGGGCATGTGCGCGCTGAGTGACCGTCGAAGGCATGAAGCTCCAAACGGCACGATGCGAAAATAGGGGAAAAAGACGAAAGTGGGGGGAAAAGGCGAATATAGGGGAAAGGGCGAAATAGCGGGAAAAATGGGGAGAAAATAAGGGGAAAGGGGAATCCAGGGAGAAAAAACAGAAAATAGTGGGGTCACAATAGTCACAAACCATACGAACCATCCTAGGAAATAGGTATGGTATACAGGTCTCAAATGCGCCCCCGTTGTAGAGCACATCTAATGGCCAAGATGAGAGATTTCATAGCACCCTAGCGGAAATCACACGGTGCATCAAGGTAGACAAAGCAAGTAAAGAAAGCTACAGTCGAGCGCGCCCAACAGTAAGATACCATTCGCCCAGTTTCAAAACAAATTATCACATATTTAATTCCATCAAAAAACTCTGCACAAGTTTATCCTCCACCTATTGTTTAGATTAGATTTATCTCTGAATAGCGCCATCTACATGTGAAAACGGCATAGCTTTACACACGCTACGGCTGAAACGAAGCATCGTGACGATGACGTCACGACGCGCAGCACAGGCGCAAGCAGTGGAAGTACGGAAAACGAAAACATGGATAACTTCTGTGTTTATGGTCCGATTGGATTGTTATTAGGGGAATAGATTTATATTGCAATTATTTATGTTCATACCAAAGCAGAAAGCTTTAATTTCAATACTTCTCCTGATAATCGAAAATTATCGATTTGCGTGGGCAGTGGGCGTGGCACCTCAAATTACGAATAAATCTCATCTGCGCGTGATTTATAGGAACCATCATGCCAAATTTGGTGTCTGCAACTGTAATACTTTCATTAATATTCGTAAATTATCGATTTGCGTGGGCGGTGGGCGTGTCACCTCAAATTTAAAAAAACGTATTCTGCGCATAGTTTACAGGAACCATCATGCCAAATTTGGTGTCTGTAACTGTAATACTTTCCTTAATATTCGTAAATTATCGATTTGCGTAGGCGGTGGGCGTGGCACCCCAAATTTAAAATAAACTTGGTCTGCGTATGGTATACAGGAACCATCATGTCAAATTTGGTGTCTCTAGCTTTTGTAATAGCTGAGATCTCGACGATCATACAGACAGACGGACAGACAGACAGACGGACATGGCTCAATCGACTCGGCTGTTGATTCTGAGGCTGAATTTATATACTTTATGGGGTCTGCCATGTCTGCTTCTGCCTGTTACATACTTTTGCACAAACTTAGTATACCATTTTTGACCATTTTCAATGGTCGAATGGTATAAAAAAAAAAAAATTTTGCACACATTTAATTTTTGATGCGGGCGGGACTCGAACTCGTAAATGCATCATAATACTGTTCGTTTTTCAGTCCACAACTTAACCCATTTCACCACCGTACACGCACACACGATTCTGCACAATGCTGCCGGCAGCGCTGCTTACAGCTATGGAAAACGTTAAGCTGAATAACTTCTGTGTTTATTATCCGATAATTTTCAGAGATCATCTGGCTAGCTATAGTTATCATGTAAACCGAATATAAACAATATGGCATGAAAATTACACTTGTAAGCAATTTTTTTCGATTTACAGGGGCGGAAGGGGGTGTGGCCAAAAATTAAAAAATAAACTTCATCAGCGTGCAATAATAACACATTTTGTCAACAAAATTGGTAGTCCTAGCTCTTATAATAGCTGAGATCTAGAGGCTCAAAGGTAATCATTTTTTTTCGATATACGGGGGCGGAAGGGGGCGTGGCCAAAATCCAAAATAAACTTGACCAGCGCGCAATAATAACACATATTGTCACCAAATTTGGTAGTCCTAGCTCTTATAATAGCTGAGATCTAGATGTTCAGAGCTAATCAATTTGTTTTGGATTTACGGGGGCGGAAGGGGACGTGGCCGTAATCCAAAATAAGCTTGATCAGCGTGCAATACTAACACATATTGTCACCAAATTTGGTAATCCTAGCTCTTATAATAGCTGAGATCTAGATTTTCACACGGACAGACAGACTGACAGACGGACATGGCTATATCGACTCGGCTGTTGATCCTGAGCCGGAATATATATACTTAATGGGGGTGTCTCCTTCTGCTTGTTACATACATTTTCGGTTTTAACAAAGTTATAATACCCTTCTACTCTATGAGTAGCGGGTATAACAATATGAAGTTTAAAGTGATGGACAGTATCAGAGAAAATGCCATCCAGGCAGCTACAATAGAAATCAAATGCATGCACACAGACATATCGATAACTGCCATTTACCTACCTCCAAGATTCGCGCTCAAAGAAAACGATTTCAAGGGAGTGTTTCAAAAACTTGGACCACAATTCATTGTTGGTGGTGACTTCAATGCCAAACACCCGTGTTAGGGCTCCAGATTAGCAAACCCAAAGGGAAATGAGCTATACAAATGTATACAAAACAACAATATAAATACTCTTTCAACTAGCAAGCCTACATACTGGCCCACTGATAATCGAAAAATACCGGATTTGATGGATTTCATAGCCTTCTTTGGAATCCCACAATCGCACTTGCACATTACGGAAAGTTTTGATCTGAGTTCGGATCACTAACCATTTATTGTGACATATAGTACAATAGCTCAAACCTTGGTTAGACCATACAAGGTCATAACTAACAGCACAAACATACATGACTTCAAATGTTATTTGGAGGCACACACCAGTCTGGAAATCCCACTTAAGACAAAGGATGAAATCGACTCTGCTGTGGAAATTTTGACCAGCCAAATTCACAAAGCTAGCTTGATATGCACGAAAAACGTTCCCAATCAGCAACCGTTAAAGCAGCTTTATCTCCCAGCTGAAATCCGGCGACAAATACAAAATAAGCGGAATCTCAGGAAAAGATGGCAGGATACACGTTCCCCTGGTGACAAAAGAATATACAACAAGGCGGCATCTGATTTTAAGAAAATGTTATCAGATTTAAGAAATGAATCTTTAGCTGCTTACCTCAAAGGGCTTAATCCACGATCTAGCAACCATGAATGCAACCTGTGGAGGGCTACAAAATACCTAAAACGACCCACAAGAAGAAACACAATAGTTCGCAAAAGCAATGGCGTATGGTGCAGGTCTGACGACGAACAAGCTGAAGCATTTGCCCAGCATTTACATTCCGTATTTCAGCCAAATGATATTGCTCACCATTCAGCAGAGGATATAGATAACTTCCTTGACTCACCATGCCAAATGAGCTTACCAATTCGCAAAATCAGCATTAATGAAGTCAAGTTACAAATAAAAGAGTTGAACAACAAAAAAGCACCAAGCCCAAACAAAATTGATGCCATAAGTTTGAAAAATCTTCCAATAAAATATATTCGCTCTTTAATGATCGTATTTAATGCAATTCTCAGGTCAGACCACTTTCCAAGACAATGGAAATGTGCAGAGATTATCATGATCCTTAAGCCACATAAATCAGATAACGAACTAACATCATACTGTCCCATTAGCTTACTGTCAATATTCTCTAAAATATTTGAAAAAATACTGATCATACCCGAACATCAGTTTGGATTTAGAAGGGGCCATGGAATTCCTGAGCAATGTCATAGAGTTATTAATACAATTACGTCAGCTTATGAAAGTAAACAGTACTGTACTGCAGCATTTGTTGGTGTTCAACAAGCCTTAGACCGTGTTTGGCATAATGGGCTAAATTATAAGATAAAGAAGTGGGTGCCTGCACCATATTTTCTTCTACTGAAATCCTACTTGAGCGATGTGCAACAAAGGAATAAGTCGTCGGCATTTTATCCCATCAATGCAGGTGTCCCACAAGGAAGCATGCTGGGACCAGTTTTATACACATTGTACACGGCTAATATGCCAACAATAAATGCTTGTTGCTACATATGCTGATGACACAGCCATCCTAGCAATGACATGACTTCAAATGTTATTTGGAGGCACACACCAGTCTGGAAATCCCGCTTAAGACAAAGAATGAAATCGACTCTGCTGTGGATATTTTGACCAGCCAAATTCACAAAGCTAGCTTGATATGCACGAAAAACGTTCCCAATCAGCAACCGTTTAAGCAGCTTTATCTCCCAGCTGAAATCCGGCGACAAATACAAAATAAGCGGAATCTCAAGAAAAGATGGCAGGAAACACGTTACCCTGGTGACAAAAGAATATACAACAAGGCGGCATCTGACCTTAAGAAAATGTTATCAGATTTAAGAAATGAATCTTCAGCTGCTTACCTCAAAGGACTTGATCCACGTTCTAGCAACCATGAATACAACCTGTGGAGGGCTACAAAATACCCAAAACGACCCACAAGAAGAAACACAATAGTTCAACCAAATGATATTGCTCACCATTCAGCAGAGGATATAGATAACTTCCTTGACTCACCATGCCAAATGAGCTTACCAATTCGCAAAATCAGCATTAATTAAATCAAGTTACAAATAAAAGATTGACATTATTGATGACATAACTTTGAAAAATCTTCCAATAAAATGTATTCGTTTTTTAATGTTCGTATTTAATTCAATTCTCAGGTCAGACCACTTTCCAAGACAATGGAAATGTGCAGAGATTATCATGATCCTTAAGCCACATAAATCAGATAACGAACTAACATCATACCGCCCCATTAGCTTCCTGTCAATATTCTCTTAAGTATTTGAAAAAATACTTTTTAAGAGAATGTTGACAATCTTAGATGAACTTATGATCATACCCGAACATCAGTTTGGATTTAGAAGGGGCCACGGAACTCCTGAGCAATGTCATAGAGTTATTAATACAATAGCATCAGCTTTAGAAAGTAAACAGTACTGTACTGCAGCATTTATTGATGTTCAACAAACCTTTGACCGTGTTTGGCATAATGGGCTAAATTATAAGATAAAGAAGTGGCTGCCTGCACCATATTTTCTTCTACTGAAATCCTACTTGAGCGATGTGCAACAAAGGAATAAGTCGTCGGCATTTTATCCCATCAATGCAGGTCTCCCACAAGGAAGCGTGCTAGGACCAGTTTTATACACATTGTACACGGCTGATATGCCAACAATAAATGCTTGTTGCTACATATGCTGATGACACAGCCATCCTAGCAACAAGTACATGTAGAGAGGAAGCTTCCCAGCTGCTGCAAGCAAAACTCACAGCAGTTGAAGAATGCCTGATACCCTGGAAAATAAAAGTCAACACTGGCAAGTCGGTCCACATCACATTTGCACTACGTCAGGGTGTGTGCCCAGAAGTTATTCTAAATGGTTCAGCAATCCCAAGAAGTAATTATGTAAAGTACTAAGGCTTACATATCCACCACAGACTTACATGGGAAAACCATATTGTAGCTAAATACCAGCAATTAAAACTGAAAACTATGAAAACGACATGGCTTCTAAGTCGAAACAGTGCATTTACTCTTGAAAACAAAGTTAGACTTTACAAAGCAATACTAAAACCAGTGTGGACCTATTTTATACAGATATGGGGAACTGCTAGCAACTCGAATGTCGAGATCTTACAGCGTTACCAGTCCATAATTTTACGGAAATTAGTTAATGCACCATTTTATGTAACTAATACAAACATACATAAAGATCTCAATATCCCTCTAGTTAAGGAAGAAATTAAAAAAATTTCCTTTTTGTCGGTGATATTTGTGGTTACATCGTTGGTGATGAGCATTCCCTCGTCGATCATGGTGACCGGGTCGAAGTGTCCAGGCTGGGTGTTGCACATGGCTGCCATGCCATTCAGAAGGTGGTGTGCGCTGATACATTGCAGTCCTTGACGGCGAAGGTTTCCGTCCCGCAATCCGCGACCGTGCTACCGTCCTCGAAATCTAAGATTTTATTTTCATGTTGTACCGGAAATATTCTTATTTTTCTATAAGTTAACAAAGGCTTTGAAAATTTAATTTAAAGCAAGTAAGGAAAACTACAGTCGAGCGCGCCCGACCGTAAGATACCATTCGACCAACTTCGTAGTTGCACGAACTAGTACTAACTCGCTCTCACACACACATACAGACACAAACACAAAGGCTAAAACGATGCATGACGAAATGCTGCAATGACGCGGGAAACGGAACTATGAAAAATGTTCTCTTTAAGAACTTCTGTATTTATTGTCCGTTCGGATTGTAATTTTGGGATTGGGTACATATTATTAGCAATTTTACGTATTCCAAAGCAGAAATCTGTAACCTAAATACTTTCCTTAGTATTCAAAGATTATCGATTTGCGTGGGCGGTGGACGTGAAACCTCTAACCACCACAGGAACCATCATGTCAAATTTGGTGTCTCTAGCTTTTGTAATAGCTGAGATCTTGACGTTCATACAGAGAGACGTACAGACGGACAGACAGACATGGCTCAATCGACTCGGCTGTATTCCATTCGACCAGCTTCGTAGTTGCACTAACTAGTTTTAACTCTCTCTCTCACACACACATACAGACACACACACAAAGGCTAAAACGATGCAGACGATATGCTGTAATGACGCGGGGAACGGAACTATGAAAAACGTTTTCTTTAAGAACTTCTGTATTTATTGCCCGATCGGATTGTAATTTTGGGAGTGGGGGATTGCATATTATCAACATCTTTACGTATTCTAAAGACTTTTTCGACTACTTGGCACTGCTTATTGCCTGTGCGCATTTGAGTACCTAAGTGTTTTTTCTTGCGCCTCTTTGATCTTGTCTCTTATTGTGCCCGCAAGATCTGGGGGAATAGCGTCAACACTTCATGAGGCTTTTTATTTGTAACCGAGTGGACAGTTCTGTTATATTCTATTGTTGCGAAGGTCGGTCGCATCGGTTATATTTATACCATTCGATGATTGAAAATGGTCAAAAATGGTATACTAAGTTTGTGCAAAAGTATGTAACAGGCAGAAGGAGACATGGCAGACCCCATAAAAAATATATATTCTGGCTCAGGATCAACAGCTCAGGATCAACAGCCGTCTTTCCGTCTGTCCGTCTGTCTGTATGTACATCGAGATCTCAGCTATTACAAAAGCTAGAGACACAAAATTTGACATGATGGTTCCTGCATACCATACGCAGATAAAGTTTATTTCAAATTTGGAGTGCCACGCCCACCGCCCACGCAAATCGAAAATTTACGAATATAAAGGAAAGTATTAAAGTTACAGACACCAAATTTGGCACGATAATTCCTGTAAATCATGCGCACATAAAGCTTGTTTCAAATTTCAGGTGCCACGCCCACCGCCCACGCAAATCGATAATTTTTTAATATTAAGGAAAGTATTACAGTTACAGACACCAAATTTGGCATGATGGTTCCTATAAATCATGCGCAGATGAGATTTATTTGAAATTTGAGGTGCCACCGCCCACGTAAATCGATAATTTTCGATTATCAGGAGAAGTGTTGAAATTAAAGCTTTCTGGTATGAACATAAATAATTGCAATATAAATCTATTCCCCAAATAACAATCCAATCGGACCATAAACACAGAAGCTATCCATGTTTCCGTTTTCGGAACTTCCACTGCTTGCGCCTGTGCTGCGCGTCGTGACGTTATCGTCACGATGCTTCGTTTCAGCCGTAGCGTGTGTAAAGCTATGCCGTTTTCACATGTAGATGGCGCTATTCAGAGATAAATCTAATCTAAACAATAGGTGGAGGATAAACTTGTGCAGAGTTTTCTGATGGAATTAAATATGTGATAATTTGTTTTGAAACTGGGCGAATGGTATCTTACTGTTGGGCGCGCTCGACTGTAGCTTGCTTTACTTGCTTTGTCTACCTTGATGCACCGTGTGATTTCCGCTAGGGTGCTATGAAATCTCCCATCTTGGCCATTAGATGTGCTCTACAACGGGGGCGCACTTGAGACCATATATATACCATACCTATTTCCTAGGATGGTTCGTGTGGTTTGTGACTATTGTGACCCCACTATTTTCTGTTTTTTCTCCCTGGATTCGCTTCTTCCCTTATTTTCTCCCCATTTTTCCCGGTTTTTCGCCCTTTCCCCTATATTCGCCTTTTCCCCCCACTTTCGTCTTATTCCCCTATTTTCGCCTCGTGCCGTTTGGAGCTTCATGCCTTCGACGGTCACTCAGCGCGCACATGCCCGCCTCGCAATAAGCTGACCCTTGCACAACGCTTTCGCTAAAGCGAAATGCGTTACTGGGCTGACTCAGCGTGGTCGATGTTATTGTTGGCGCATCCGGTCTTGGATGGCATTTCGGCGGGTCGTTGCAGCCCTCTGACTTGCTCGTGTTAACTCCTTCCTATCTTAAGGTGAAGTCGTCCCCAGATTCTATGGTCTTAGATAGTTGTTGACGTTTGGCTTTCAGACGGTAAATAAGAAGGATGATGACCAGGGTTATTGAGGCTGTGGAGAAGATAGAGCAAAAGATCCAGGTGTTGCCTGATGGCAGTCGGGATTGAAGGTGGGTGATGTGCTGCAGATTTTTAACGCTCATCCCTTGAATCGATGACAGACTAATGCGCTCTAGATGCCTCAGAACGTTTACTTGAGCCATGGCTGAAACTGCGTCTTTCTTCTTTGATGTTCCGATATTGTTGACGTAAAGGGTGTCATTTAAATTTTGTCGGTATACGATACTTGATATTATCTGGCTTATTTCCATTTCGTCGGTGATATTTATGGTTACATCGTTGGTGATTAGCATTCCCTCGTCGATCATAGTGACCGGGAAATCTAAGATTTTATTCTCATGAAAATTAATTACAAGCGCAATTTTGATGCCCTGTTGTTCATTTTCGGTTTATATGATAATTTTAGCTAGCCATTCAGCTTAACGTTTTCCGTAGCTGTAAGCAGCGCCGCCTGCAGCATTTGTTCAGATAAGTGTGTGCGGTGGTAACATGGGTTAAGTTGTAGACTGCAAAACGAACAGTTCTATTATGCATTTACGGGTTCGAGTCCCGCCCGCATCAAAAATTTAATGTGTGCAAAAAATAATTTTTTTTTTTGGATGTTGACTTTGCACAAATATTGTAAGTCCATGGCCTTTTACAGTCAAAATATGATTGTAGCCGTTCTTTATTGTTCCGCAAATAATTTTGATGTACGAGCAGCTGGGTAGCGGGTATATAACAGTCGAGCACACTCGAATGTAGCTTCCTTACTTGTTTTTTTTATTTTAGACTTTGACTTTGCATAAATAGTGTAAGCCCACGGCCTCTTACGGTTAAAATATGATTGTAGCCGTTCTTTTTTGTTCCGCAAATAAATGATGTACGAGTAGCTAGGTAGCGGGTATATTACGGTCAAGCACACTCGACTGTATCTTTCTTACTTGTTTTATTTTAGATTTTGACCTTGCATAAATATTGTAAGTCTATGGCCTTTTACGGTCAGAATAAGATTGTAGCCGTTTTTTTGTTCCGCAAATAATTTTAATGTACGAGCAGCTGGGTAGCGGGTATATTACAGTCGAGCACACTCGACTGTAGCTTTCTTACTTGTTTCCCTTATTTCTCCCCATTTTCCCTTATGTACTCTCCTTTGTACATAAAAACCGTCAAAAATGGTGTACTAAGTTGGCATTTGAGGTGCCACGCTCACCGCCCCCGCGAATCGCTTTGGAACACGTAAAGATGCTGATAATATGCACCCAATCTCAAAATTACAATCCGATCGGGCAATAAACACAGAAGTTATTATAGAAAACGTTTTTCATAGTTCCGTTGCCCGCGTCATGGCAGCATATCATCATGCATCGTTTTAGCCTTTGTGTGTGTGTCTGTATGTGTGTGTGAGAGCGAGTTAGTAATAGTTAGTGCAACTACAAAGTTGATCGAATGGTATCTTACAATCGGGCGCGCTCGACTGTAGCTTTCCTAAAATGTTTCCCCATATATTCGCCTTTTTATACCATTCGACCATTGGAAATGGTCAAAAATGGTATACTAAGATTATGCAAAAGTATGTAAAGGGCAGAAGGAGACATGGCAGACCCCATAAAGTATATATATTTAGTCTCAGGATCAACAGCCGAGTCGATTGAGCCATGTCTGTCTGTCCGTCTGTCCGTCTGACCGTCTGTCCGTCTGACCGTCTGTCCGTCTGACCGTCTGTCCGTCTGTCAGTATGAACGTCAAGATATCAGCTATTACAAAAGCTAAATACACCAAATTTGACATGATGGTTTCGATCAAGTTTATTTCAAATTTGGAGTGCCACGCCCACCGCCCACGCAAATCGATAATTTACGAATATTAAGGAAGGTATTACAGTTACAGACACCAAATTTGGCACGATAATTCCTGTAAATCATGCGCAGATGAAGATTGTTTCAAATTTGAGGTGTCACACCCACCACCCACGCAAATCGATAATTTTTGAATATGATGATTTTTGTAAATCATGCGCAGATGATGTTTATTTCAAATTTAAGGTGCCACGCCCACGCAAATCGAAAATTTACGAATATAAAGGAAAGTATTACAGTTACAGACACCAAATTTGGCATGATGATTCCTGTAAATCATGCGCAGATATAGATTATTTCAAATTTAAGGTGCCACGCCCACCGCCCACGCAATCGATAATTTTTGAATATTGAGGAAAGTATTTAGGTTACTGATTTATGCTTTGGAACACGTAAAGATGCTGATAGTATGCACCCAAGCTTACAATCCGATCGGACAATAAATACAGATGTTATCAAAGAAAACGTTCTTCATAGTTCCGTAGCCCGCGTCATTACAGCATATTGTCATGCATCGTTTTAGCCGTTGTGTGTGTGTCTGTATGTGTGTGTGAGAGCGAGTTAGTACAAGTTAGTGCAATTACAAAGTTGATCGAATGGTATCTTACAATCGGACGCGCTCGACTGTAGCTTTCCTTTCATGTTTCCCCATATATTCGCCTTTTTATACCATTGCAGATGGTATATTTATTTTGGCCAGAAGTTTATAAGGCACCTTAGGAGACATCTCCGACCCTATAAAGTATATATATTCCTAATCAGCATCAATAGGGGAGTCGAACTAGCCATGTCCGTCTGTCCGTCCGTCTGTCGCAACGCAAACTAGTCTCTCAGTTTTAGAGCTATCTTGATGAAACTTGGTATACATGCTACTCATTGCTGCAGGCTGTAAATAAATCGAAACGATTGGACCGATATATCGTATAGCTGCCATATAACCTATCGGGCGAATTTTGTCATTTTTCAAGATTTTGCCAAGACACTTGCGCAATCTGCGCCTTAGTATATCCATTTAAAGCTGTGCAAATTTTATCAAAATCGGACCGATACATCGTATAGCTGCCATTGAACCTATCGACCGATTATTGTAATTTTTCAAGATATCGCTATAAAACTTTCCCGATTAATGTCTTAGTATGCCCTTTAAAGGCTGTCAAAGTTTGATCTAAATTAAATGGATATGTGGTGTAGCTGCCATTAAACCTATCGGCCGACTTTAATCACTTTTCAAGATATCTCTGTGAAACTTTCCTGATATATGTCTTAGTATGTCCATTAAATACTATGCAAGTTTTATTAAAATCGGACAGATATATGGTTTAGCCGTCATAAAACCTATCGGCCGATCTAATATGTGGAGTAACTGCAATGGTATAAAACCTTCGGCGTGTCGAAGGCAGCCTTGCTTTCTTGTTCCCCCTATTTTTGCCTTTGTTCCCCTATTTTCTCCCTAGTTTCCCCTATTTTCGCTTTTCCCCCTCTATTTTTTGCCTTTTTCCCCCTACTTTCGATTTTTCCCCTATTTTCGCCTTTTTTCCCCCATTTTCGTCCTTTTATGCCATTCCACCATTAAAAATGGTCAAAAATGGTTTACTAAGTTTAAGCAAAAGTATGTAACAGGTAGAAGGAGACATGGCAGACACCATAAATTAAGCCATGTCTGTCTGTCCGTCTGTCTGTATGAACGTCGAGATCTTAGGTATTACAAAAGCTAAAGACACCAAATATGACATAATGGTTCCCGTATACCATACGCAGATCAAGTTTATTTCAAAGTTGGAGTGCCACGACCGCCCACCAAATCGATAATTTACGAATATAAAGGAAAGTATTCCAGTTACAGACACCAAATTTGGCATGATGATTCTTGTAAATCATGCGCAGATGATGTTTATTTCAAATTTGAGGTGCCACACCTATCGCCTACGCTTATCTATAATTTTTGAATATTTAGGAAAGTATAACAGTTACTGGCACCAAATTTGGCATGACAGTTCCTATAAATAAAACGCATGTGATGTTTATTTCAAATTAGAGGTGCCAGGACCACCGCTCACGCAAATCGATAATTTTTGAATATTAAGTAAAGTATTACAGTGCAGACATCATATTTGGCATGATAGTTCCTGTAAATCATGTGTAGATGATGTTTATTTCAAATTTGAGCTGCCAAGCCCACCGCCCAAGCAAATCGATAATTTTTTAATATTAAGGAAAGTATTGCAGTTACAGACACCAAATTTGGCATGATGATTCATGTAAATCATGCGCAGATGATTTGTAGTTCAAATTTGAGGTGCCACGCGCACCGCTCACGCCAATCGATTATTTTTGAATATTAAGGAAAGTATTACAGTTACAGACATCATATTTGGCATGATAGTTCCTGTAATCATACGCAGATCAAGTTTATTTCAAATTTGGAGTGCCACGTCCACCGCCCACGCAAATCGATAATTTTTGAATATTCGGGAAAGTATTACAGTAACAGACACCAAATTTGACATGCTGATTCCTGTGAGTCATGCGCAGATGATGTTTATTTCAAATTTGAGATGCCACGCCCACCGCCCACGCTTATCTATAATTTTTGAATGTTAAGGAAAGTATGACAGTTACTGGCACCAAATTCGGCATGATGATTCCTGTTTTCTATACGCAGATCAGGTTTATTTCAAATTTGGAATGCCTCGCCCACCGCCCATGCAGTCGATAATTATTGAATATAATGGAAAGTATTACAGTTATAGACACTAAATTTGACATGATGATTCCTGTTAATCATGCGCATATAAAGATTATTTCAAATTTAAGGTGCCACGCCCAACGCCCACGCAATCGATAATTCACGAATATTAAAAAAAGAGTTTTGTTACAGATTTCTGCTTTAGAACACGTAAAGATGCTGATAATATGCACCCAATCTCAAAATTAAAATCCGATCGGGCAATAAATACAGGTTATTATAGTTACAAGTTATTATAGAAAACGTTTTTCATAGTTCCGTTGCCCGCGTCATGGCAGCATATCATCATGCATCGTTTTAGCCTTTGTGTGTGTGTCTGTATGTGTGTGTGAGAGCGAGTTAGTACTAGTTAGTGCAACTACAAAGTTGATCGAATGGTATCTTACAATCGGGCGCGCTCGACTGTAGCTTTTTTTTACATGTTTTCCCATATATTCGCCTTTTTATACCATTCGACCATTGAAAAAGGTCAAAAATGGTATACTAAGTTTATGCAAAAGTATGTAAAAGGCAGAAGGAGACATGGCAGACCCCATAAAGTATATATATTCAGGCTCAGGATCAACAGCCGTGTCGATTGAGCCATGTCTGTCTGTCCGTCTCTCCGTCTGACCGTCTGTCCGTTTGACCGTCTGTCCGTTTGTCAGTATGAACGTCAAGATATCAGCTATTACAAAAGCTAGAGACACCAAATTTGACATGTTGGTTTCTGTATACCATACGCAGATCAAGTTTATTTCAAATTTGGAGTGCCACGCCCACCGCCCACGCAAATCAATAATTTACGAATATAAAGGGAAGTATTCCAGTTACAGAAACCAAATTTGGCATGATGATTCCTGTAAATCATGCGCAGATATAGATTATTTCAAATTAGAGGTGCCACGCCCACCGCCCACGCAAATCGATAATTTACGAATATTAAGGAAGGTATTACAGTTACAGACACCAAATTTGGCACGATAATTCCTGTAAATCATGCGCAGATGAAGATTGTTTCAAATTGAGGTGTCACACCCACCGCCCACGCAAATCGATAATTTTTGAATATGATGATTCTTGTAAATCATGCGCAGATGATTTCTATTTCCAATTTAAGGTGCCACGCCCACCGCCCACACAAATCGAAAATTTACGAATATAAAGGAAGGATTACAGTTACAGACACCAAATTTGGCACGATAATTCCTGTAAATCATGTGCACATAAAGATTGTTTCAAATTTGCGGTGCTACGCCCACCGCCCACGCAAATCGATAATTTACGAATATTAAGGAAGGTATTACGGTTACAGACTCCAAATTTGGCACGATAATTCCTGTAAATCATGCGCAGATGAAGATTGTTCCAAATTTGAGACGTCACACCCACCGCCCACGCAAATTGATAATTTTTGAATATGATGATTCTTGTAAATCATGCGCAGATGATTTTTAGTTCAAATTTAAGGTGCCACGCCCACCGCCCACGCTAATCTATAATTTTTGAGTATTAAGGAAAGTATTATAGTTACAGACATAATATTTGGCATGATAGTTCCTGTAAATCATACGCAGATCAAGTTTTTCACAAAATTAGAGTGCCACGTCCACCTTCCACGCAATTCGATTATTTTTGAATATTAGGGAAGGTATTACAGTTACGGACACCAAATTTGGCATGATAGTTCCTATAAATAATGCGCATATGATGTTTATTTCAAATTAGAGGGGCCACGCCCACCGCCCACGCCAATCGATAATTTTTGAATATTTAGGAAAGTATTACAGTAACATACACCAAATTTGACATGGTGATTCCTGTGAGTCATGCGCAGATGATGTTTATTTCAAATTTGAGATGCCACGCCCATCGCCTAAGCTTATCTATAATTTTTGAATATTAAGGAAAGTATGACAGTTACTGGCACCAAATTCGGCATGATGATTCCTGTTTTCCATACACAGACCAGGTTTATTTCAAATTTGGAATGCCACGCCCACCGCCCACGCAATCGTTAATTTACGAATATTAAGGAATGTATTACAGTTACAAACACCAAATTTGGCATGATGGTTCCTATAAATAATGTGCATATGATGTTTATTTCAAATTTGAAGTGCCACGCCCACCGCCCAGCCAATTCGATAATTTTTGAATATTAAGGAAAGTTTTACAGTTACGGACACCAAATTTGGCATGACAGTTCCTATAAATAAAACGCATGTGATGTTTATTTCAAATTAGAGGTGCCAGGACCACCGCTCACGCAAATCGATAATTTTTGAATATTAAGTAATGTATTACAGGTGCAGACATCATATTTGGCATGATAGTTCCTGTAAATCATGCGTAGATGATTTTTATTTCAAATTTGAGCTGCCACGCCCACCGCCCAAGCAAATCGATAATTTTTTAATATTAAGGAAAGTATTACAGTTACAGACACAAAATTTGGCATGATGATTCATGTAAATCATGCGCAGATGATTTCTAGTTCAAATTTAAGGTGCCACGCGCACCGCTCACGCCAATCGATTATTTTTGAATATTTAGGAAAGTATTACAGTTACTGACATCATATTTGGCATGATAGTTCCTGTAATCATACGCAGATCAAGTTTATTTCAAATTTAGAGTGCCACGTCCACCGCCCACGCAAATCGATAATTTTTGAATATTCAGGAAAGTATTACAGTAACAGACACCAAATTTGACATGCTGATTCCTGTGAGTCATGCGCAGATGATGTTTATTTCAGATTTGAGATGCCACGCCCGCCGCCCACGCTTATCTATAATTTTTGAATGTTAACGAAAGTATGACAGTTACTGGCACCAAATTCGGCATGATGATTCCTGTTTTCTATACGCAGACCAGGTCTATTTCAAATTTGGAATGCCACGCCCACGCAGTCGATAATTATTAAATATAATGGAAAGTATTACAGTTATAGACAACAAATTTGACATGATGATTCCTGTTAATCATGCGTAGATAAAGATTATTTCAAATTTAAGGTGCCACCCCCAACGTCCACGCAATCGATAATTCACGAATATTAAGAAAAGAATTTTGTTACAGATTTCTGCTTTAGAACACGTAAAGATGCTGATAATATGCACCCAATCTCAAAATTACAATCCGATCGGGCAATAAATACAGGTTATTATAGTTACAAGTTATTATAGAAAACGTTTTTCATAGTTCCGTTGCCCGCGTCATGGCAGCATATCATCATGCATCGTTTTAGCCTTTGTGTGTGTGTCTGTATGTGTGTGTGAGAGAGAGTTAGTACTAGTTAGTGCAACTACAAAGTTGATCGAATGGTATCTTACAATCGGGCGCGCTCGACTGTAGCTTTTTTTACATGTTTTCCCATATATTCGCCTTTTTATACCATTCGACCATTGAAAAAGGTCAAAAATGGTATACTAAGTTTATGCAAAAGTATGTAAAAGGCAGAAGGAGACATGGCAGACCCCATAAAGTATATATATTCAGGCTCAGGATCAACAGCCGTGTCGATTGAGCCATGTCTGTCTGTCCGTCTCTCCGTCTGACCGTCTGTCCGTTTGACCGTCTGTCCGTTTGTCAGTATGAACGTCAAGATATCAGCTATTACAAAAGCTAGAGACACCAAATTTGACATGTTGGTTTCTGTATACCATACGCAGATCAAGTTTATTTCAAATTTGGAGTGCCACGCCCACCGCCCACGCAAATCAATAATTTACGAATATAAAGGGAAGTATTCCAGTTACAGAAACCAAATTTGGCACGATAATTCCTGTAAATCATGCGCACATAAAGATTGTTTCAAATTTGCGGTGCTACGCCCACCGCCCACGCAAATCGATAATTTACGAATATTAAGGAAGGTATTACGGTTACAGACTCCAAATTTGGCACGAAAATTCCTGTAAATCATGCTCAGATGAAGATTGTTTCAAATTTGAGGTGTCACACCCACTGCCCACGCAAATCGATAATTTTTGAATATGATGATTCTTGTAAATCATGCGCAGATGATTTTTAGTTCAAATTTAAGGTGCCACGCCCACCGCCCACGCTAATCTATAATTTTTGAGTATTAAGGAAAGTATTATAGTTACAGACATAATATTTGGCATGATAGTTCCTGTAAATCATACGCAGATCAAGTTTTTTACAAATTTAGAGTGCCACGTCCACCACCCTCGCAATTCGATTATTTTTGAATATTAAGGAAGGTATTACGGTTACAGACTCCAAATTTGGCACGATAATTCCTGTAAATCATGCGCAGATGAAGATTGTTCCAAATTTGAGGTGTCACACCCACCGCCCACGCAAATTGATAATTTTTGAATATGATGATTCTTGTAAATCATGCGCAGATGATTTTTAGTTCAAATTTAAGGTGCCACGCCCACCGCCCACACAAATCGAAAATTTACGAATATAAAGGAAGGATTACAGTTACAGACACCAAATTTGGCACGATAATTCCTGTAAATCATGTGCACATAAAGATTGTTTCAAATTTGCGGTGCTACGCCCACCGCCCACGCAAATCGATAATTTACGAATATTAAGGAAGGTATTACAGTTACGGACACCAAATTTGGTATGATAGTTCCTATAAATAATGCGCATATGATGTTTATTTCAAATTAGAGGGGCCACGCCCACCGCCCACGCCAATCGATAAATTTTTGAATATTCAGGAAAGTATTACAGTAACAAACACCAAATTTGACATGGTGATTCCTGTGAGTCATGCGCAGATGATGTTTATTTCAAATTTGAGTTGCCACGCCCATCGCCTAAGCTTATCTATAATTTTTGAATATTAAGGAAAGTATGACAGTTACTGGCACCAAATTCGGCATGATGATTCCTGTTTTCCATACGCAGACCAGGTTTATTTCAAATTTGGAATGCCACGCCCACCGCCCACGCAATCGTTAATTTACGAATATTAAGGAATGTATTACAGTTACAAACACCAAATTTGGCATGATGGTTCCTATAAATAATGTGCATATGATGTTTATTTCAAATTTGAAGTGCCACGCCCACCGCCCAGGCAATTCGATAATTTTTGAATATTAAGGAAAGTATTACAGTTACGGACACCAAATTTGGCATGACAGTTCCTATAAATAAAACGCATGTGATGTTTATTTCAAATTAGAGGTGCCAGGACCACCGCTCACGCAAATCGATAATTTTTGAATATTAAGTAATGTATTACAGGTGCAGACATCATATTTGGCATGATAATTCCTGTAAATCATGCGTAGATGATGTTTATTTCAAATTTGAGCTGCCACGCCCACCGCCCAAGCAAATCGATAATTTTTTAATATTAAGGAAAGTATTACAGTTACAGACACAAAATTTGGCATGATGATTCATGTAAATCATGCGCAGATGATTTCTAGTTCAAATTTAAGGTGCCACGCGCACCGCTCACGCCAATCGATTATTTTTGAATACTAAGGAAAGTATTACAGTTACAGACATCATATTTGGCATGATAGTTCCTGTAATCATACGCAGATCAAGTTTATTTCAAATTTAGAGTGCCACGTCCACCGCCCACGCAAATCGATAATTTTTGAATATTCAGGAAAGTATTACAGTAACAGACACCAAATTTGACATGCTGATTCCTGTGAGTCATGCGCAGATGATGTTTATTTCAGATTTGAGATGCCACGCCCGCCGCCCACGCTTATCTATAATTTTTGAATGTTAAGGAAAGTATGACAGTTACTGGCACCAAATTCGGCATGATGATTCCTGTTTTCTATACGCAGACCAGGTCTATTTCAAATTTGGAATGCCACGCCCACGCAGTCGATAATTATTGAATATAATGGAAAGTATTACAGTTATAGACAACAAATTTGACATGATGATTCCTGTTAATCATGCGTAGATAAAGATTATTTCAAATTTAAGGTGCCACGCCCAACGTCCACGCAATCGATAATTCACGAATATTAAGAAAAGAATTTTGTTACAGATTTCTGCTTTAGAACACGTAAAGATGCTGATAATATGCACCCAATCTCAAAATTACAATCCGATCGGGCAATAAATACAGGTTATTATAGTTACAAGTTATTATAGAAATGTTTTTCATAGTTCCGTTGCCCGCGTCATGGCAGCATATCATCATGCATCGTTTTAGCCTTTGTGTGTGTGTCTGTATGTGTGTGTGAGAGCGAGTTAGTAATAGTTAGTGCAACTACAAAGTTGATCGAATCGGGCGCGCTCGACTGTAGCTTTTCTTACATGTTTTCCCATATATTCGCCTTTTTATACCATTCGACCATTGAAAAAGGTCAAAAATGGTATACTAAGTCTATGCAAAAGTATGTAAAAGGCAGAAGGAGACATGGCAGACCCCATAAAGTATATATATTCAGGCTCAGGATCAACAGCCGTGTCGATTGAGCCATGTCTGTCTGTCCGTCTCTCCGTCTGTCCGTCTGTCCGTCTGACCGTCTGTCCGTTTGTCAGTATGAACGTCAAGATATCAGCTATTACAAAAGCTAGAGACACCAAATTTGACATGTTGGTTTCTGTATACCATACGCAGATCAAGTTTATTTCAAATTTGGAGTGCCACGCCCACCGCCCACGCAAATCAATAATTTACGAATATAAAGGGAAGTATTCCAGTTACAGAAACCAAATTTGGCATGATGATTCCTGTAAATCATGCGCAGATATAGATTATTTCAAATTTAAGGTGCCACGCCCACCGCCCACGCAAATCGATAGTTTACGAATATTAAGGAAGGTATTACAGTTACAGACACCAAATTTGGCACGACAATTCCTGTAAATCATGCGCAGATGAAGATTGTTTCAAATTTGAGGTGTCACACCCACCGCCCACGCAAATCGATAATTTTTGAATATGATGATTCTTGTAAATCATGCGCAGATAATGTTTATTTCAAATTTAAGGTGCCACGCCCACCGCCCACGCAAATCGAAAATTTACGAATATAAAGGAAAGTATTACAGTTACAGACACCAAAATTGGCACGATAATTCCTGTAAATCATGCGCACATAAAGATTGTTTCATATTTGAGGTGCTACGCCTACCGCCTACGCAAATCGATAGTTTTTTAATATTACGGAAAGTATTACAGTTACAGACACCAAATTCGGCATGATGATTCTTGTGAAACATGATCAGATGATTATTATTTAAAATTTGAGGTGCCATGTCCACCGCCCACGCAATCGATAATTTTTGAATATTGAAGAAAGTATTTAGGTTACTGATTTATGCTTTGGAACACGTAAAGATGCTGATAGTTTGCACCCAAAATTACAATCCGATCGGACAATAAATACAGATGTTATTAAAGAAAACGTTTTTCATAGTTCCGTAGCCCACGTCATTATAGCATATCGTCATGCATCGTTTTAGCCTTTGTGTGTGTGTCTGCATGTGTGTGTGAGAGCGAGTAAGTACTAGTTAGTGCAACTACGAAGTTGGTCGAATGGTATCTTACGATCTGGTGCGCTCGACTGTAGCTTTCCTTACATGTTTCCCCATATATTCGCCTTTTTATACCATTCGACCATTGAAAATGGTCAAAAATGGTATACTAAGTTTATGCAAAAGTATGTAAAAGGCAGAAGGAGACATGGCAGACCTCATAAAGTATATATATATATTCAGGCTCAGGATCAACAGCCGAGTCGATTGAGCCATGTCTGTCTGTCCGTCTCTCCATCTGACCGTCTGTCCGTCTGTCAGTATGAACGTCAAGATATCAGCTATTACAAAAGCTAGAGACACCAAATTGAAAATGATGGTTCCTGTATACCATACGCATATGAAGTTTATTACAAATTTGGAGTGCCACGCCCACCGCCCACGCAAATCAATAATTTACGAATATAAAGGGAAGTATTCCAGTTACAGAAACCAAATTTGGCATGATGACTGTAAATCATGCGCAGATATAGATTATTTCAAATTTAAGGTGCCAAGCCCACCGCCCACGCAAATCAATAATTTATGAATATTAAGGAAGGTATTCCAGTTACAGAAACCAAATTTGGCATGATGACTGTAAATCATGCGCAGATATAGATTATTTCAAATTTAAGGTGCCAAGCCCACCGCCCACGCAAATCAATAATTTATGAATATTAAGGAAGGTATTCCAGTTACAGATACCAAATTTGGCATGATGATTTCTGTAAATCATGCGCAGATATAGATCATTTAAAATTTAAGGTGCCAAGCCCACCGCCCACGCAAATCGATTATTTACGAATATTAAGGAAGGTATTACAGTTACTGACACCAAATTTGGCACGATAATTGCTGTAAATCATGCGCAGATGAAGATTGTTTCAAATTTGAGGTGTCACACCCACCGCTCACGCAATCGATAATTTTTGAATATTGAGGAAAGTATTTAGGTTACTGACTTATGCTTTGGAACACGTAAAGGTGGTGATAGTATGCACTCAAAATTACAATCCGATCGGATTAAAGAATGTTATTAAAGAAAACGTTTTTCATAGTTCCGTAGCCCGCGTCATTACAGCATATTGTCATGCATCGTTTTAGCCGTTGTGTGTGTGTCTGCATGTGTGTGTGAGAGCGAGTAAGTACTAGTTAGTGCAACTACGAAGTTGGTCGAATGGTATCTTACGATCTGGTGCGCTCGAATGTAGCTTTCCTTACTTCTTCCCCCTATTTTCGCCTTTTTATACCATTGCAGATGGTATATTTATTTTGGCCAGAAGTTTACAAGGCACCTTAGGAGACATCTCCGACCCCATAAAGTACATATATTCCTAATCAGCATCAATAGGGGAGTCGAACTAGCCATGTCCGTCTGTCCGTCCGTCTGTCGCAACGCAAACTAGTCTCTCAGTTTTAGAGCTATCTTGATGAAACTTGGTATACATGCTACTCATTGCTGCAGGCTGTAAATAAATCGAAACAATTGGACCGATATATCGTATAGCTGCCATATAACCTATCGGGCGAATTTCGTCATTTTTCAAGATATTGCCAAGACACTTGCGCAATCTGCACCTTAGTATATTCATTTAAAACTGTGCAAATTTTATCAAAATCGGACCGACACATCGTATAGCTGCCATTAAACCTATCGACCGATTATTGTAATTTTTCAAGATATCGCTATAAAACTTTCCCGACTATTGTCTTAGTATGCCCTTTAAAGGCTGTCAAAGTTTGATCTAAATTGAATGGATATGTCGTGTAGCTGCCATTGAACCTATCGGCCGACTTTAATCACTTTTCAAGAAATCTTTGTGAAACTTTCCTGATATATGTCTTAGTATGTCAATTAAATACTATGCAAGTTTTATTAAAATCGGACAGATATATGGTTTAGCTGTCATAAAACCTATCGGCCGATCTAATATGTGGAGTAACTGCAATGGTATAAAACCTTCGGCGTGTCGAAGGCAGCCTTGCTTTCTTGTTCCCCCTATTTTCGCCTTTGTTCCCCTATTTTCTCCCTAGATTCCCCTATTTTTGCCTTTTTCCCCCTATTTTCATTTTTTCCCCCTATTTTCGCCTTTTTCCCCCATTTTCGTCCTTTTATGCCATTCGACCATTGAAAATTGTCAAAAATGGTATACTAAGTTTAAGCAAAAGTATGTAACAGGTAGAAGGAGACATGGCAGACACCATAAATTAAGCCATGTCTGTCTGTCCGTCTGTCTGTATGAAAGTCGCGATCTTAGGTATTACAAAAGCTAGAGACACCAAATATGACATAATGGTTCCTGTATACCATACGCAGATCAAGTTTATTTCAAAGTTGGAGTGCCACGACCGCCCACCAAATCGATAATTTACGAATATAAAGGAAAGTATTCCAGTTACAGACACCAAATTTGGCATGATGATTCTTGTGAATCATGCGCAGATGATGCTTATTTCAAATTTGAGGTGCCACACCCACCGCCCCCGCAAATCGAAAATTTTTGAATGTTAAGAATGCATAATAGCTACAGACACCAAATTTGGCATTCTAGTTCCTCTAAATCATGCGTAAATGATGTTTACTTCAAATTTGAGGTTCCACGCCCACCGCCCAAGCAAATCGATAGTTTTTGAATATTAAGGAAAGTATTACAGTTACAGACACCAAATTTGGCATGATGATTCATGTAAATCATGCGCAGATGATTTTAAGTTCAAATTTGAGGTGCCACGCCGACCGCCGACGCTAATCTATAATTTCTAAATATAAAGGAAAGTATTATAGTTATAGACATCATATTGGGCATGATAGTTCCTGTAAATCATACGCAGATCAAGTTTATTTCAAATTTAGAGTGCCACGTCCACCGCCCACGCAATTCGATCATTTTTGAATATTAAGGAAGGTATTACAGTTACGGACACCAAATTTGGCATGATAGTTCCTATAAATAATGCGCATATGATGTTTATTTCAAATTAGAGGGGCCACGCCCACCGCCCACGCCAATCGATAATTTTTGAATATTCAGGAAAGTATTACAGTAACAGACACCAAATTTGACATGCTGATTCCTGTGAGTCATGCGCAGATGATGTTTATTTTAAATTTGAGATGCCACGCCCACCGCCCACGCTTATCTATAATTTTTGAATATTAAGGAAAGTATGACAGTTACTGGCACCAAATTCGGCAAGATGATTCCTGTTTTCCATACGCAGACCAGGTTTATTTTAAATTTGGAATGCCACGCCCACCGCCCACGCAATCGTTAATTTACGAATATTAAGGAATGTATTACAGTTACAAACATCAAATTCGGCATGATGGTTCCTATAAATAATGTGCATATGATGTTTATTTTAAATTTGCGGTGCCACGCCCACCGCCTACGCAATTCGATAATTTTTGAATATTAAGGAAAGTATTACAGTTACGGACACCAAATTTGGCATAATAGTTCCTATAAATAATGCGCATGTGATGTTTATTTCAAATTAGAGGGGCCACGCCCACCGCGCACGCAAATCGATTATTTTTAAATATTAAGGAAAGTATTACAGTAACAGACACCAAATTTGACATGCTGATTTCTGTGAGGCATGCGCAGATGATGTTTATTTCAAATTTAAGATGCCACGCCCACCGCCCACGCTTATCTATAATTTTTGAATGTTAAGGAAAGTATGACAGTTACTGGCACCAAATTCGGCATGATGATTCCTGTTTTCTATACGCAGACCAGGTCTATTTCAAATTTGGAATGCCACGCCCACGCAGTCGATAATTATTGAATATAATGGAAAGTATTACAGTTATAGACACTAAATTTGACATGATGATTCCTGTTAATCATGCGCATATAAAGATTATTTCAAATTTAAGGTGCCACGCCCAACGCCCACGCAATCGATAATTCACGAATATTAAGAAAAGAATTTTGTTAAAGATTTTTGCTTTAGAGCACGTAAAGATGCTGATAATATGCACCCAATCTCAAAATTACAATCCGATCGGGCAATAAATACAGAAGTTATTATAGAAAACGTTTTTCATAGTTCTGTTGCCCGCGTCATGGCAGCATATCATCATGCATCGTTTTAGCCTTTGTGTGTGTGTCTGTATGTGTGTGTGAGAGCGAGTTAGTACTAGTTAGTGCAACTACAAAGTTGATCGAACGGTATCTTACAATCGGGCGCGCTCGACTGTAGCTTTCCTTACATGTTTCCCCATATATTCGGCTTTTTATACCATTTGACCATTGAAAATGGTCGAAAATGGTATACTAAGTTTATGCAAAAGTATGTAAAAGGCAGAAGGAGACATGGCAGACCCCATAAAGTATATATATTCAGGCTCAGGATCAACAGCCGTGTCGATTGAGCCATGTCTGTCTGTCCGTCTCTCCGTCTGACCGTCTGTCCGTCTGACCGTCTGTCCGTTTGTCAGTATGAACGTCAAGATATCAGCTATTACAAAAGCTAGAGACACCAAATTTGACATGTTGGTTTCTGTATACCATACGCAGATCAAGTTTATTTCAAATTTGGAGTGCCACGACCGCCCACCAAATCGATAATTTACGAATATAAAGGAAAGTATTCCAGTTACAGACACCAAATTTGGCATGATGATTCTTGTGAATCATGCGCAGATGATGCTTATTTCAAATTTTCAAATTTTCCGCAAATCGAAAATTTTTGAATGTTAAGAATGCATAATAGCTACAGACACCAAATTTGGCATTCTAGTTCCTGTAAATCATGCGTAAATGATGTTTACTTCAAATTTGAGGTTCCACGCCCACCGCCCAAGCAAATCGATAGTTTTTGAATATTAAGGAAAGTATTACAGTTACAGACACCAAATTTGGCATGATGATTCATGTAAATCATGCGCAGATGATTTTAAGTTCAAATTTGAGGTGCCACGCCGACCGCCCACGCTAATCTATAATTTCTAAATATAAAGGAAAGTATTATAGTTACAGACATCATATTGGGCATGATAGTTTCTGTAAATCATATGCAGATCAAGTTTATTTCAAATTTAGAGTGCCACGTCCACCGCCCACGCAATTCGATCATTTTTGAATATTAAGGAAGGTATTACAGTTACGGACACCAAATTTGGCATGATAGTTCCTATAAATAATGCGCATATGATGTTTATTTCAAATTAGAGGGGCCACGCCCACCGCCCACGCCAATCGATAATTTTTGAATATTCAGGAAAGTATTACAGTAACAGACACCAAATTTGACATGCTGATTCCTGTGAGTCATGCGCAGATGATGTTTATTTTAAATTTGAGATGCCACGCCCACCGCCCACGCTTATCTATAATTTTTGAATATTAAGGAAAGTATGACAGTTACTGGCACCAAATTCGGCAAGATGATTCCTGTTTTCCATACGCAGACCAGGTTTATTTTAAATTTGGAATGCCACGCCCACCGCCCACGCAATCGTTAATTTACGAATATTAAGGAATGTATTACAGTTACAAACATCAAATTCGGCGTGATGGTTCCTATAAATAATGTGCATATGATGTTTATTTTAAATTTGCGGGGCCACGCCCACCGCCTACGCAATTCGATAATTTTTGAATATTAAGGAAAGTATTACAGTTACGGACACCAAATTTGGCATAATAGTTCCTATAAATAATGCGCATGTGATGTTTATTTCAAATTAGAGGGGCCACGCCCACCGCGCACGCAAATCGATTATTTTTAAATATTAAGGAAAGTATTACAGTAACAGACACCAAATTTGACATGCTGATTTCTGTGAGGCATGCGCAGATGATGTTTATTTCAAATTTAAGATGCCACGCCCACCGCCCACGCTTATCTATAATTTTTGAATGTTAAGGAAAGTATGACAGTTACTGGCACCAAATTCGGCATGATGATTCCTGTTTTCTATACGCAGACCAGGTCTATTTCAAATTTGGAATGCCACGCCCACGCAGTCGATAATTATTGAATATAATGGAAAGTATTACAGTTATAGACACTAAATTTGACATGATGATTCCTGTTAATCATGCGCATATAAAGATTATTTCAAATTTAAGGTGCCACGCCCAACGCCCACGCAATCGATAATTCACGAATATTAAGAAAAGAATTTTGTTAAAGATTTCTGCTTTAGAGCACGTAAAGATGCTGATAATATGCACCCAATCTCAAAATTACAATCCGATCGGGCAATAAATACAGAAGTTATTATAGAAAACGTTTTTCATAGTTCTGTTGCCCGCGTCATGGCAGCATATCATCATGCATCGTTTTAGCCTTTGTGTGTGTGTCTGTATGTGTGTGTGAGAGCGAGTTAGTACTAGTTAGTGCAACTACAAAGTTGATCGAATGGTATCTTACAATCGGGCGCGCTCGACTGTAGCTTTCCTTACATGTTTCCCCATATATTCGGCTTTTTATACCATTCGACCATTGAAAATGGTCGAAAATGGTATACTAAGTTTATGCAAAAGTATGTAAAAGGCAGAAGGAGACATGGCAGACCCCATAAAGTATATATATTCAGGCTCAGGATCAACAGCCGTGTCGATTGAGCCATGTCTGTCTGTCCGTCTCTCCGTCTGACCGTCTCTCCATCTGACCGCCTGTCCGTCTGTCAGTATGAACATCAAGATATCAGCTATTACAAAAGCTAGAGACACCAAATTGAAAATGATGGTTCCTGTATACCATACGCATATGAAGTTTATTACAAATTTGGAGTGCCACGCCCACCGCCCACGCAAATCAATAATTTACGAATATAAAGGGAAGTATTCCAGTTACAGAAACCAAATTTGGCATGATGACTGTAAATCATGCGCAGATATAGATTATTTCAAATTTAAGGTGCCAAGCCCACCGCCCACGCAAATCAATAATTTATGAATATTAAGGAAGGTATTCCAGTTACAGAAACCAAATTTGGCATGATGACTGTAAATCATGCGCAGATATAGATTATTTCAAATTTAAGGTGCCAAGCCCACCGCCCACGCAAATCAATAATTTATGAATATTAAGGAAGGTATTCCAGTTACAGATACCAAATTTGGCATGATGATTTCTGTAAATCATGCGCAGATATAGATCATTTAAAATTTAAGGTGCCAAGCCCACCGCCCACGCAAATCGATTATTTACGAATATTAAGGAAGGTATTACAGTTACTGACACCAAATTTGGCACGATAATTGCTGTAAATCATGCGCAGATAAAGATTGTTTCAAATTTGAGGTGTCACACCCACCGCTCACGCAATCGATAATTTTTGAATATTGAGGAAAGTATTTAGGTTACTGACTTATGCTTTGGAACACGTAAAGGTGGTGATAGTATGCACTCAAAATTACAATCCGATCGGATTAAAGAATGTTATTAAAGAAAACGTTTTTCATAGTTCCGTAGCCCGCGTCATTACAGCATATTGTCATGCATCGTTTTAGCCGTTGTGTGTGTGTCTGCATGTGTGTGTGAGAGCGAGTAAGTACTAGTTAGTGCAACTACGAAGTTGGTCGAATGGTACCTTACGATCTGGTGCGCTCGAATGTAGCTTTCCTTACTTCTTCCCCCTATTTTCGCCTTTTTATACCATTGCAGATGGTATATTTATTTTGGCCAGAAGTTTACAAGGCACCTTAGGAGACATCTCCGACCCCATAAAGTACATATATTCCTAATCAGCATCAATAGGGGAGTCGAACTAGCCATGTCCGTCTGTCCGTCCGTCTGTCGCAACGCAAACTAGTCTCTCAGTTTTAGAGCTATCTTGATGAAACTTGGTATACATGCTACTCATTGCTGCAGGCTGTAAATAAATCGAAACAATTGGACCGATATATCGTATAGCTGCCATATAACCTATCGGGCGAATTTCGTCATTTTTCAAGATATTGCCAAGACACTTGCGCAATCTGCGCCTTAGTATATTAATTTAAAGCTGTGCAAATTTTATCAAAATCGGACCGACACATCGTATAGCTGCCATTAAACCTATCGACCGATTATTGTAATTTTTCAAGATATCGCTATAAAACTTTCCCGACTATTGTCTTAGTATGCCCTTTAAAGACTGTCAAAGTTTGATCTAAATTGAATGGATATGTCGTGTAGCTGCCATTGAACCTATCGGCCGACTTTAATCACTTTTCAAGATATCTCTGTGAAACTTTCCTGATATATGTCTAAGTATGTCCATTAAATACTATGCAAGTTTTATTAAAATCGGTAAGATATATGGTTTAGCTGTCATAAAACGTATCGGCCGATCTAATATGTGGAGTAACTGCAATGGTATAAAACCTTCGGCGTGTCGAAGGCAGCCTTGCTTTCTTGTTCCCCCTATTTTCGCCTTTGTTCCCCTATTTTCTCCCTAGTTTCCCCTATTTTCGCTTTTTTCCCTCTATTTTTGCCTTTTTATACCATTCGACTATTGAAAATGGTCAAAAATGGTATACCAAGTATGTGCAAAAGTATGTAACAGAAAGAAGGAGACATGGCAGACCCCATAAAGTATATATCTTCTGGCTCAGGATCAACAGCCGAGTCGATTGAGCCATGTCCGTCTGTCCGTCTGTCTGTATGAACGTCGAGATCTCAGCTGTTACAAAAGCTAGAGACACCAAATTTGACATAATGGTTCCTGTATACCATACGCAGATCAAGTTTATTTTAAATTTCGGGGTGCCACGCCCACCGCCCACGCAAATCGATAATTTTTGAATATTAAGGAAAGTATTACAGTTACGGACACTAAATTTGGCATGATTGTTCCTATAAATCATGCGCAGACGAGAAATATTTGAAATATGAGGTGCCACGCCCACCGCCCACGCAAATCGATCATTTTCAATTATCAGGAGAAGAATTAAAGTTACAGCTTTCTGCTTTGGTATGAACATAAATAATTGCAATATAAATCTATTTCCCAAGTTACACTCCAATCGAACGATAAACATAGAAGTTATCCATGTTTTCCGTACTTCCACTGCTTGTGCCTGTGCTGCGCGTCGTGACGACATCGTCACGATGCTTCGTTTCAGCCGTAGCGTGTGTAAAGCTACGCAGTTTTCACATGTAGATGGCGCTATTCAAAAAACGATCTAATTTAAACAATACGTGGCGGATAAACTTGTGCAGCGGTTTTTGATGGAATTAAATGTGTGATAATTTGTTTCGAATTTGGGCGAATGGTATCTTACTGTCGGGCGCGCTCGACTGTAGGTTTCTTTACTTGTTCCCCCTATTTTCGTTTTTTCCCCTATTTTCGCCTTTTTTCCCCCATTTTCGTCCTTTTATGCCGTTCGACCTTTGAAAATGGTCAAATATGGTTTACTAAGTTTGTGCAAAAGTATGTAACAGGTAGAAGGAGACATGGCAGACACCATAAATTGAGCCATGTCTGTCTGTCCGTCTGTCTGTATGAACGTCGAGATCTTAGGTATTACAAAAGCTAGAGACACTAAATTTGATATGATGGTTCCTGTATACCATACGCAGATCCAGTTTATTTCAAAGTTTGAGTGCCACGACCGCCTACCAAATCGATAATTTACGAATATAAAGAAAAGTATTCCAGTTACAGACACCAAATTTGGCATGATGATTCTTGTGACTCATGCGCAGATGATGTTTATTTCAAATTTGAGGTGCCACACCCATCGCCCACGCAAATCGAAAATTTTTGAATGTTAAGAATGCATTATAGTTACAGACACCAAATTTGGCATTCTAGTTCCTGTAAATCATGCGTAAATGATGTTTACTTCAAATTTGAGGTTCCACGCCCACCGCCCACGTAAATCGATAATTTACGAATATAAAGGAAAGTAGTCCAGTTACAGACACCAAATTTGGCATGATGATTCTTGTGAATCATGCGCAGATGATGTTTATTTCAAATTTGAGGTGCCACGCCCACCGCCCACGCAATTCGATAATTTTTGAATATTAAGGAAAGTATTACAGTTACGGACACAAAATTTGGCATGATAGTTCCTATAAATAATGCGTATGTGATGTTTATTTCAAATTTGAGATGCCACGCCCACCGCCCACGCTTATCTATAATTTTTGAATATTAAGGAAAGTATGACAGTTACTGGCACCAAATTCGGCATGATAGTTCCTATAAATAATGCGCATGTGATGTTTATTTCAAATTAGAGGTGCCATGACCACCGCTCAAGCGAATCGATAATTTTTGAATATTAAGGAAAGTATTACAGTTACAGACATCATATTTGGCATGATAGTTCCTGTTAATCATGCGTAGATGATGTTTATTTCAAATTTGTGGTGCCACGCCTACCGCCCAAGCAAAGCGATAATTTTTGAATATTAAGGAAAGTATTACAGTTACAGACACCAAATTTGGCATGATGATTCATGTAAATCATGCGCAGATGATTTTTAGTTCAAATTTGAGGTGCCACGCCCACCGCCCACGCTAATCTATAATTTTTGAATATTAAGAAGAGTATTATAGTTACAGACATCATATTTGGCATGATAGTCCCTGTAAATCATACGCAGATCAAATTCATTTCAAATTTGGAGTGCCACGTCCACCGTCCACGCAATTCGATAATTTTTATACCCGCTACTCATAGAGTAGAAGGGTATTATAACTTTGTTCAAACCGAAAATGTATGTAACAGGCAGAAGGAGACACCTCCGACCCCATAAAGTATATATATTCTGGCTCAGGATCAACAGCCGAGTCGATATAGCCATGTCCGTCTGTCCGTCTGTCTGTCCGTGTGAAAATCTAGATCTCAGCTATTATAAGAGCTAGGACAGCCAAATTTGGTGACAATATGTGTTATTATTGCACGCTAATCAAGTTTATTTTGGATTTTGGCCACGCCCCCTTCCGCCCCCGCAAATCGAAAAAACATTGATTACAAGTGCAATTTTTATGCCATATTGTTCATTTTCTGTTTACATGATAACTATAGCTAGCCAGATGATCTCTGAAAATTTGGTAACAATCGGATAATAAACACAGAAGTTATTCAGCTTAACGTTTTCCATAGCTGTAAGCAGCGCTGCCGGCAGCGCTGCTTGCAGCATTGTGCCTAATCGTGTGTGCGTGTACGGTGGTGAAATGGGTTAAGTTGTGGACTGCAAAACGAACAGTACTATTATGCATTTACGGGTTCGAGTCCCGCCCGCATCAAAAATTAAATGTGTGCAAAAATGTTTTTTTTTTTTTATACCCGCTACTCATAGAGTAGAAGGGTATTATAACTTTGTTCAAACCGAAAATGTATGTAACAGGCAGAAGGAGACACCTCCGACCCCATAAAGTATATATATTCTGGCTCAGGATCAACAGCCGAGTCGATATAGCCATGTCCGTCTGTCCGTCTGTCCGTCTGTACGTCTAGATCTCAGCTATTACAAAAGGTAGAGACACCTAATTTCCTGTATACCATAGGTAGATCGAGTTTATTTTCAATTTTCGATGTCGCGCCCACCGCCCACGCAAAACGATAATTACGATTATTAGGAAAAGTATTGAAGTTATGGCTTTCTGCTTTGGTATAAACATAGATAATTACAATATAAATCTATTTTCAAAATTACAATCCGATCGAACAATAAACACAGAAGATATTCATCTAAACGTTTTCCATAGTTACACTTTTTGCGCCTTTGCAGCATATCGTGACGTCATCGTCAAATTTCCACATTTTTCCTAAATTTGCGTATTATTTAAAATTCATTAAGAATATTTAAAGCTTTTAAAAATGTTTTAAAAATATTAACTGTCAATTTTCTTAATTTCAAAATATTTAAAAATTTCTATAATTTATTAAAATTTTTTTTTTATACTTCCCACTTTTCCAAAGTTCCATAATTTTTAAAATTGCTTATCAATGAAAAAGGGATTAAGTCTTTATTTCCCTTTTGATTTTTTTTGCCTTTCTTATCATTTCTAATATTCTATTCTAATATTCAGTTACCACTGTATTTAGTTAGTGGTTTCGGCACCTTTAGCAGTAAGAGATGTTGTGGCAGCGCTGACACTTTTGATTGAATTCCCAGCAGCATGCGTTGCAAGACTCCCCATACAGCGCCAACTGCCTGCGCCAACTACCTGTGCCTGCATCTGCGTGTACGTCGGCGTCGATTGTAATCAACACGCTGGGATCAATCAGCAAACTTTAAAACTGAACGCCACACAGCAGTCAGCTCGAATGAATCCATCAAACGTATCAATCATGATGACAGGTCACAGTGCGAGCACAGTATAACTGGAAAAGACCAGGCCAGACCAGACACAGGCAGGACCAGGCAACAGGCAGCAGGTCCAGTTTTAGCTTTTCCTAACATGTCTGTGAAACGTCTCAGTTGTTGTTTTTGTTGTAGTTGGCGTTGCCTCACTTGTGAAGTCTCCACGCGCGTTGCGCCCATTAAATTCGAATAATCTTAGTTGTTGTTGCTTTTTTTCATCAATCTCCCCACTCTGGACTCGAGTTGCAACTGTCGCATATAGCAGCTGGACACGGTGCTTGTGTGAGACGCTGCAGGCAGGCAGGCAGCATCAGCCCAACTGATTTGAAATTCTTAAGTGATTTTGATTACTTGAGGTATTGATATTTTGACTTGTACGTTGATTAGATAGTTGAAGGCTTGTTAGATGCATGTCACCAGCAGCAGCGGCCTCAGACCGGTCTCACTGGCTGCATGTCTTGGTCTTGGTCTCTACGTCTCCATTTTCGTCTGCATCTGCGTAATGCGCCTGGCTTGATGTTGATTATAATTTAATTATAAGCAATCTGTAACAAGTAAATGGCTTGCATGGTGCTCTCACTCCATGGCACTCCTGGTCATGGCGCATAATTTAGCAGGCAGGTGCAGCAGCTTTATTAGCTTAGACGTCTCAGTCCGAGCCCGCTGCATGACTAATAATAGTCATGGGCCGGTCACATTCTGCTCTCTTGCCACATTTGCCACCGGCACAAACCATACTTATTCTCAATCTGCTTGGCTTGGGCAGCCACGATGTCTGCTAACGAAAGTTGCAGACATTTGAGTGACTGAAGCAAGGCAAAATGCTGTAGAAATTTCCCCTTGCGATTTGCGGCTAATCCCATGGAAAATAATATAGACAGAGAGGTATTCTCTCATAAGACTTGCTGGCTTTATATGTAGAATTTGTAGCAAGGAGGTACCAAGCGATACAATTCTATTAAAACGATTCAAGTAGGCTGAGTTGCTTCTGTCTTAATTTCTGACTACGTAAGCTCTCAATGTGTTTGGATTTTCAGTCCCCTCTCAGCTCTCAATTGAGACTGGACTGGGTTTTTTTTTTCTCTGGGTGAGACTGGAATCTCATTTTTTTTTTCTCTGGGTTGGACTGGAATCTCTTTTTATACCCGCTACTCATAGAGTAGAAGGGTATTATAACTTTGTTCAAACCGAAAATGTATGTAACAGGCAGAAGGAGACACCTCCGACCCCATAAAGTATATATATTCTGGCTCAGGATCAACAGCCGAGTCGATATAGCCATGTCCGTCTGTCCGTCTGTCTGTCCGTGTGAAAATCTAGATCTCAGCTATTATAAGAGCTAGGACAACCAAATTTGGTGACAATATGTGTTATTATTGCACGCTGATCAAGTTTATTTTGGATTTTGGCCACGCCCCCTTCCGCCCCCGCAAATCGAAAAAACATTGATAACAAGTGCAATTTTGATGCCATATTGTTCATTTTCGGTTTATATGATAACTATAGCTATCCAGATGATCGCTGAAAATTTGGTAACAATCGGATTATAAACACAGAAGTTATTCAGCTTAACGTTTTCGATAGCTGTAAGCAGCGCTGCCGGCCGCGCAAATTCTTTATTTGTACAGGAAATAATAAGAATGCCTTACAATGCAAATTTTTGCAGTTGTTGGATAACAGCGTCAGTAGCTTAGTGGAAAAGCAATGAACTCCTGAACCGACAGGCCCGTGGTTCGATAAATATTATAAGTTCATAGCCTTTTACGGTCAAAATATGATTGTAGCCGTTTTTTTGTTCCGCAAATAAATTATGTACAAGCAGCTGGGTAGCGGGTATATTACAGTCGAGCACACTCGACTGTAGCTTTCTTACTTGTTGAATATTAAGGAAGGTATTACAGTTACGGACACCAAATTTGGCATGATAGTTCCTATAAATAATGCGCATATGATGTTTATTTCAAATTAGAGGGGCCACGCCCACCACCCACGCCAATCGATAATGTTGAATATTCAGGAAAGTATTACAGTAACAGACACCAAATTTGACATGCTGATTATCTATATTTTTTGAATATTAAGGAAAGTATGACAGTTACTGGCACCAAATTTGGCATGATGATTCCTGTTTTCCATACGCAGACCAGGTTTATTTCAAATTTGGAATGCTACGCCCACCGCCCATGCAGTCGATAATTATTGAATATAATGGAAAGTATTACAGTTATAGACACTAAATTTGACATGATGATTCCTGTTAATCATGCGCAGATAAAGATTATTTCAAATTTGAGGTTCCACTCCCACCGCCCACGCAAATCGAAAATTTTTGAATATTAAGGAAAGTATTACGGTTACTAACGCCAAGTTCGGCATGATAGTTCCTGTAATTCATGCGCATATCAGGTTTATTTCAAATATGAGGTGCAACGCCCACCGCCTACGCAAATTGATAATTTTTGAATATTAAGGAAAGTATTATTATATACTTATACTTATAATTCCCAGCAGCATGCGTTGCAAGACTCCCCATACAGCGCCAACTGCCTGCGCCAACTACCTGTGCCTGCATCTGCGTGTACGTCGGCGTCGATTGTAATCAACACGCTGGGATCAATCAGCAAACTTTAAAACTGAACGCCACACAGCAGTCAGCTCGAATGAATCCATCAAACGTATCAATCATGATGACAGGTCACAGTGCGAGCACAGTATAACTGGAAAAGACCAGGCCAGACCAGACACAGGCAGGACCAGGCAACAGGCAGCAGGTCCAGTTTTAGCTTTTCCTAACATGTCTGTGAAACGTCTCAGTTGTTGTTTTTGTTGTAGTTGGCGTTGCCTCACTTGTGAAGTCTCCACGCGCGTTGCGCCCATTTAATTCGAATAATCTTAGTTGTTGTTGCTTTTTTTTCATCAATCTCCCCACTCTGGACTCGAGTTGCAACTGTCGCATATAGCAGCTGGACACGGTGCTTGTGTGAGACGCTGCAGGCAGGCAGGCAGCATCAGCCCAACTGATTTGAAATTCTTAAGTGATTTTGATTACTTGAGGTATTGATATTTTGACTTGTACGTTGATTAGATAGTTGAAGGCTTGTTAGATGCATGTCAGCAGCAGCAGCGGCCTCAGACCGGTCTCACTGGCTGCATGTCTTGGTCTTGGTCTCTACGTCTCCATTTTCGTCTGCATCTGCGTAATGCGCCTGGCTTGATGTTGATTATAATTTAATTATAAGCAATCTGTAACAAGTAAATGGCTTGCATGGTGCTCTCACTCCATGGCACTCCTGGTCATGGCGCATAATTTAGCAGGCAGGTGCAGCAGCTTTATTAGCTTAGACGTCTCAGTCCGAGCCCGCTGCATGACTAATAATAGTCATGGGCCGGTCACATTCTGCTCTCTTGCCACATTTGCCACCGGCACAAACCATACTTATTCTCAATCTGCTTGGCTTGGGCAGCCACGATGTCTGCTAACGAAAGTTGCAGACATTTGAGTGACTGAAGCAAGGCAAAATGCTGTAGAAATTTCCCCTTGCGATTTGCGGCTAATCCCATGGAAAATAATATAGACAGAGAGGTATTCTCTCATAAGACTTGCTGGCTTTACATGTAGAATTTGTAGCAAGGAGGTACCAAGCGATACAATTCTATTAAAACGATTCAAGTAGGCTGAGTTGCTTCTGTCTTAATTTCTGACTACGTAAGCTCTCAATGTGTTTGGATTTTCAGTCCCCTCTCAGCTCTCAATTGAGACTGGACTGGGTTTTTTTTTTCTCTGGGTGAGACTGGAATCTCATTTTTTTTTCTCTGGGTTGGACTGGAATCTCTTTTTATACCCGCTACTCATAGAGTAGAAGGGTATTATAACTTTGTTCAAACCGAAAATGTATGTAACAGGCAGAAGGAGACACCTCCGACCCCATAAAGTATATATATTCTGGCTCAGGATCAACAGCCGAGTCGATATAGCCATGTCCGTCTGTCCGTCTGTCTGTCCGTGTGAAAATCTAGATCTCAGCTACTATAAGAGCTAGGACAACCAAATTTGGTGACAATATGTGTTATTATTGCACGCTGATCAAGTTTATTTTGGATTTTGGCCACGCCCCCTTCCGCCCCCGCAAATCGAAAAAACATTGATAACAAGTGCAATTTTGATGCCATATTGTTCATTTTCGGTTTATATGATAACTATAGCTATCCAGATGATCGCTGAAAATTTGGTAACAATCGGATAATAAACACAGAAGTTATTCAGCTTAACGTTTTCGATAGCTGTAAGCAGCGCTGCCGGCCGCGCAAATTCTTTATTTGTACAGGAAATAATAAGAATGCCTTACAATGCAAATTTTTGCAGTTGTTGGATAACAGCGTCAGTAGCTTAGTGGAAAAGCAATGAACTCCTGAACCGACAGGCCCGTGGTTCGATTCCCAGTTCATGCCGCTTAAGCTTTTTCTTTTTTTTTTTGTAAGAACTTTTACTTAAAATTTTTAATATGCATTAATTGGTGGTCGTGTATTTAACTTAAAACTTTTTTAATTGCTCACAATGAACTTAGTTAAAAAGTGAAGAAGTGACAGTCTCTTAAATCAGCTATGTGCGATTGTTAGAGCGCAGCTTTTTCTTATATTTTTATACCCGCTACTCATAGAGTAGAAGGGTATTATTACTTTTGTTTAAACCGAAAACGTATGTAACAGGCATAAGGAGACACCTCCGATCCCGTAAAGTTTATATATTCTGGCTCAGGATAATCAGCCGAGTCGATACAGCCATGTCCGTCTGTCCGTCTGTCTGTCCGTGTCAAAATCTAGATCTCAGCCATTATAAGAGCTAGGACTACCAAATTTGGTGACAAAATGTGCTATTATTGCACGCTGATCAAGTTTATTTTGGATTTTGGCCACGCCCCCGCAAATCGAAAAAACATTGATAAGAAGTGCAGTTTTGATGCCATATTGTTCATTTTCGGTTTATATGATAACTATAGCTATCCAGATGATCGCTGAAAATTTGGTAACAATCGGATAATAAACACAGAAGTTATTCAGCTTAACGTTTTCCATAGCTGTAAGCAGCGCTGCCGGCAGCGCTGCTTGCAGCATTGTGCCGAATCGTGTGTGCGTGTACGGTGGTGAAACGGGTTAAGTTGTGGACTGCAAAACGAACAGTATTATTATGCATTTACGGGTTCGAGTCCCGCCCGCATCAAAAATTAAATGTGTGCAAAAATGTTTTTTTTTTTTTTTATTTTATATTTTGACTTTGCATAAATATTATAAGTTCATAGCCTTTTACGGTCAAAATATGATTGTAGCCGTTTTTTTGTTCCGCAAATAAATTATGTACAAGCAGCTGGGTAGCGGGTATATTACAGTCGAGCACTCTCGACTGTAGCTTTCTTACTTGTTGAATATTAAGGAAGGTATTACAGTTACGGACACCAAATTTGGCATGATAGTTCCTATAAATAATGCGCATATGATGTTTATTTCAAATTAGAGGGGCCACGCCCACCACCCACGCCAATCGATAATGTTGAATATTCAGGAAAGTATTACAGTAACAGACACCAAATTTGACATGCTGATTATCTATATTTTTGAATATTAAGGAAAGTATGACAGTTACTGGCACCAAATTTGGCATGATGATTCCTGTTTTCCATACGCAGACCAGGTTTATTTCAAATTTGGAATGCTACGCCCACCGCCCATGCAGTCGATAATTATTGAATATAATGGAAAGTATTACAGTTATAGACACTAAATTTGACATGATGATTCCTGTTAATCATGCGCAGATAAAGATTATTTCAAATTTGAGGTTCCACTCCCACCGCCCACGCAAATCGAAAATTTTTGAATATTAAGGAAAGTATTACGGTTACTAACGCCAAGTTCGGCATGATAGTTCCTGTAATTCATGCGCATATCAGGTTTATTTCAAATATGAGGTGCAACGCCCACCGCCTACGCAAATTGATAATTTTTGAATATTAAGGAAAGTATTATTATATACTTATAGTATTACTCATACTTCTGTATACGTCTTAGTGAACGGACTCGTTTTTTCTTTGCTCCCCGCATCTTGAACTTTCTTTATTATACCCGGCGTTTAATTGAATTAAATAACAGCACTAATCACTTTTAACACTTTTATAATCAGGAATTCGTTCACTCGCGTGTGCATGCCTAATTAAAACTAACAAATTGTGTTTTGCTTAATTTTGATTTTGGTTTGTACTTTGAACTTGTTTACTGCTTCAACTTCTATTTTCAGAAGTAATGTTGTTGTTCCAGACCTAATTTACTTTTTCTCTTTCACCGTGAGAGCACTTACTCTCATTTACTCTCCCATACTTTAATTTACTGTAGTTTTTGTTGTTGTGCGCTGCAACGCTCACTCCCTATTCTTGTTCTTTTGAACTTTGTTGCTGCGTGTGCCTGACTCTCACTCCAATCTATTCTCTCTTTTTGTTATTCCATTCGACCATTGAAAATGGTCAAAAATAATATACTAAATTTGTGCAAAAGTATGTAACAGGCAGAAGGTGACATGGCAGACCCCATAAAGTATATATATTCTGCCTCAGGATCAACAGCCGAGTCGATTGAACCATGTCTGTCTGTTCGTCTGTCTGTCTGTCTGTATGAACGTCGAGATCTCAACTATTACAAAAGCTAGAGACACCAAATTTGACATGATGGTTCCTGTATACCATACGCAGATCAAGTTTATTTCAAATTTGGGCTGCCACGCCCACCGCCCCCGCAAATCGATAATTTACGAATATTAAGGAAAGTATTACAGTTACAGACACCAAATTTGACATGATGGTTCCTGTATACCATACGCAGATCAAGTTTATTTCAAATTTGGGGTGCCACGCCCACCGCCCACGCAAATCGATAATTTACGAATATTAAGGAAAGTATTACAGTTACAGACACCAAATTTGGCATGATGGTTCCTGTAAACTATGCACAGAATGCGTTTTTTGAAATTTGAGGTGACACGCCCACCGCCCACGCAAATCGATAATTTACGAATATTAATGAAAGTATTACAGTTACAGACACCAAATTTGGCATGATGGTTCCTATAAATCACGCGCAGATGCGATTTATTCGCAATTTGAGGTGCCACGCCCACCGCCCATGCAAATCGATAATTTTCGATTATCAGGAGAAGTATTGAAATTACAGTTTTCTGCTTTGGTATGATCATAAATAATTGCAATATAAATCTATTTCCCAAATTACACTCCAATCGAACGATAAACATAGAAGTTATCCATGTTTTCCGTACTTCCACTGCTTGTGCCTGTGCTGCGCGTCGTGACGTCATCGTCACGATGCTTCGTTTCAGCCGTAGCGTGTGTAAAGCTACGCAGTTTTCACATGTAGATGGCGCTATTCAAAAATAGATCTAATTTAAACAATAGGTGGCGGATAAACTTGTGCAGCGTTTTTTGATGGAATTAAATGTGTGATAATTTGTTTCGAAACTGGGCGAATGGTATCTTACTGTCGGGCGCGCTCGACTGTAGGTTTCTTTACTTGTTTTCAGTTAATCTGGGGGTGGATGGGCATAGTATGTAGCTAAACAGGCGTCTTCAAGTGACCCTCAAGACATTGCACCTGTTCTCCTTCTATTCGATGTGAGATCTTTAAGCATAATGTTATGAAATTCTTGTATCCTAATAATTTTCAGTTAAGGTAGGGGTGATTAGACAGAGTATGCAGCTAAACAGCAACAACAACAACAGCAGAAAACAGCTAAACCGCCAAACAGCTAAACAGCAACAACAACAACAGCTAAACAGCTAACCAGCTTAACGGCAACAACAGCTTGTATCCCTATCATGATATGTTAGTGCGTAAACGGCTTACTATGCTTGGTTGAACCTGTTCTCCTTCTATTTTGTATAAGATCTGTTAACATTATTTTATGCAATTCTTGTATCCTAATGATTTTCTATAAAACGAGGGTCTTCAATCAACATTTGTCGGTAATTCAGTCTTCAACCTGCTATCAAACAGGAACCAACTTATAGTCCTTGATAATTTTAATATACCTGATTGTTGGTGGACACCTAGTGATGAGGCAAATTTTTTATTGCCCTCAAAACAGCATGACCTTTTTGATGGTTTGCAAGACATTTCAATGTCTCAGGTTAATCATGTCGTAAATTCCTTAAATTAAACACTTGATTTGTGTTACGTTTCTGATCATTCTAAGGTAACTCTGACCAGAATCCAACCCTTGACCCAACCGGAAGATCACTACCATCCCATGTTTGAAGTTGTTTTCGAATTTGGTTCGAATGTGCTGGGTAGTGTGAGAGTGCCATGTAAACGTGTTCGCTGCTTTCGTAATGCAGATTTCTCCAAGCTTAATAACTTGATCTCATGTTGCGACTGGTCCGATCTTTATTCGTGTACTCATATGGCTGACACCATTAGTATTTTTTACGATACCTTAAACGTATTTTTTGAAAATTGTGTTCCTCGTGTTTATCGAATGACTTCAAGTAACCCTCCGAGGTTTACTAAAGAATTGTCAAGTTTAAAAAATCGAAAGTCTAAACTCTATAAGAAATATAGAGCAGGTCATTCTCCGTCCGCCTTTTCTCGTTATCTTATTGCTTGGTCAAACTTTATCGTGCTGAACGCTGCTTGTTACAATAACTATTTGATTTGCTGCAGGATTCAGTTCCAGCAGAATCCTAAACGGTTTTATAGTTTTGTTAACAAGAAGCGTAAATCTGATGCTGTTCCTTTCAATTTATCGTCTGATAAAGCGGTTGCTTAAATAGATCAGGCCTTTGCCGATTTGTTTGCTAAGTTCTTTCCAACTACTTACTCAAAGTTTACACAGTCCTCTTATACATACCCATATACCATTCCTAGCTCGAATGGAATTTCCACCCCTGTCCTTCATGAGAATACTCTCTATAGTGATCTATGTCTGGTAAAACCTGTTTTCAATCCAGGTCCTGACGGAATTCCCGGCTGCGTACTTCGTTACTGTGCCAATTCATTAACTAAGCCGTTGCACAAACTATTTTCACTGTCCTTAAACACCTTCTCTTTTTCCTTGATTTGGAAGGAATCATTTATAATTCCTCTTCACAAAAAAGGCAGTAAGTCTGATGCAAGCAATTACAGAGGTATCTCTAAATTGTCGGCTATACCTAAACTCTTTGAGTATGTTTTGACTCCGTTCTTGCAACATTATTGCAGATCTCTCATGTCTCCTAGTCAGCATGGATTCGTGAAACGTCGTTCAACTTCGACAAATTTGCTTGAGCTGACATATTTTGTAATTAACGGTTTTCGGAAAAATCTACAGACTGATGTCATTTATACTGATTTCAGTAAAGCTTTTGACTCAGTAAACCACTCCCTTCTCGTACACAAACTTTCATAGTTCGTGCCGTGCAAACCAATTAAACTTGAACATGGTTAAATGCAATCTAATGACTTTCTCTCGGGCCAGTCCCAAGTACGCCTCATACACTCTTTGTGGTTGCCCCCTGGATAAAATTACCTTGGTTGATGATCTGGGCGTCCGATTGGATCGCAAACTTAAATTTACTGAACACATTATTTCTATGGTCAATAAGGCCATGGGTGTTCTGGGCTTTATAAAGCGGTGGTCTAAGGAATTCAACGATCCTTATGTCACAAAAACGCTTTATACCTCTCTAGTCCGCCCTTTTCTTGAGTATGGTTCATGTGTTTGGTGTCCTCAGTATTTATTTTACAAGGACCGCATTGAATCTGTGCAAAAGAATTTTTTAATTTTTGCCCTATGAGGCCTTACTTGGGATGCAAACATAAGATTACCTTCTTACCCTAGTAGACTTCTCTTATTAAATCTTCCGTCTTTAGCAAATCGTAGAACCATGCTTGGTGTACTGTTTATAAATAGCCTTATTCAAGGTGATATTGATAGTGAAGACTTGGTTAGCCAGTTATACTTCTCTGTCCCCTTTAGAAACTCTCGTAACTTCCTACCTCTAACACTTTCTCACTGTAGGTCAAACTACGCCTTGTATGAACTCTTTAGGGCATTATGTTCGAACTATAACAACTTATATTTTATCATAGCTAATTCAAATTCTGTAGACTTAAAATCTTTGATTCTTTCTCATCTGTGTAGAAATTAGTCCTTACTAGTGTATTTTCCTCTTTTCCTCGTTTATCTTTTTTCTATCCATGAACTATATATCTTTACTCACTATCTAATGTTGGATTTTCTTTAACGCTTCCTCCGGTCGATGTAGCGTACTAACAACTAACACCTAACACTAACAACTAACACCTAACAATCTTCTCTGATCTGATTGGGTTTTTCTGGGTTTTCCCCAATCCTCTTGCAACAAATGTTGGATCATTTTAAATAAATAAAATTTTTAATTATTCTTTTGTTTACCCAGACTAGTCGTTAGATTTTTGTTTTAAATTGTAATTATTAACTTCACTTTTAATTTTAATTTTTTTTAATCTTAAAGATAATTTTAACTTAATTAAATGAACATTTTTATACCCGCTACTCATAGAGTAGAAGGGTATTATAACTTTGTTCAAACCGAAAATGTATGTAACAGGCAGAAGCAGACATATCCGACCCCATAAAGTGTATATATTCTGGCTCACGATCAACAGCCGAGTCGATATAGCCATGTCCGTCTGTCCATCTGTCCGTCTGTCTGTCTGTCCGTGTGAACATCTAGATCTCAGCTATTATAAGAGCTAGGACTACCAAATTGGTGACAATATGTGTTATCATTGCACGCTGATCAAGTTTATTATGGATTTTGCCCACGCCCCCTTCCGCCCCCAAAAATCGAAAAAACATTGATTACAAGCACACTTTTGATGCCATATTGTGACAGGAATCCCACCAACGAAACAAATATTTGTTTCAAGGCTTGCCCCTGATCTCACATCAGATGATGTCATGGCTTTTATTCAAGCCAAATCTCAAGCCGACATAATGGTGGAAAAATTTAGATTCTCGTACGAAAGGGATATTTCATCTTTTAAAATAAGTGTCCCTAATGATTTCTTTTATGGTATATGCTCGTCTGAATTCTGGCCTGATCATATTATGGTTAAAGAATTCGAGGCTAAAGAGAGAAAAAATCGGCAACCTATTACTCTTTCAGTCCCAAATCAAACCACTACAACAAAGACAAATAAAATAGCTAAAAACTAATTACGTCACTTTCCTTAACTTATCAAAACGTTAGAGGCCTATGTAGTAAACTAACTTCTTTATTTCGAAATAGTCTTTCATTTGCTTTCCAGGTGCTTGTGTTTACTGAGACTTGGTTAAAGCCGGAGATTTTAAGCTCCGAAGTTCTTTCAAGTCGGTGCACAACGTATAGACTTGACCGACCTGGCCGGCGGGGTGGCGGGGTTTTGATTGCAGTCGACTCTGCCATCACGTCGGATAAGATAGTGCCGGAGGTTCAATATGGTATTGAATTTATTTGTGTAAAATTACATTTTCCCGGCTTTTGCGCCCATATAACTTGATCGTAAATTTCTCCGTCGTCTGACCATTAAGTCTTCAATCAACATTTGTCGGTAATTCAGTCTTCAACCTGCTATCAAACAGGAACCAACTTATAGTCCTTGATAATTTTAATATACCTGATTGTTAGTGGACACCTAGTGATGAGGCATATTTTTTATTGTCCTCAAAACAGCATGACCTTTTTGATGGTTTGCAAGACATTTCAATGTCTTAGGTTAATCATGTCGTAAATTCCTTAAATCAAACACTTGATTTGTGTTACGTTTTTGATCATTCTAAGGTAACTCTGACCAGAATCCAACCCTTGACCCAACCGGAAGATCACTACCATCCCATGTTTGAAGTTGTTTTCGAATTTGGTTCGAATGTGCTGGGTAGTGTGAGAGTGCCATGTAAACGTGTTCGCTGCTTTCGTAATGCAGATTTCTCCAAGCTTAATAACTTGATCTCATGTTGCGACTGGTCCGATCTTTATTCGTGTACTGATATGGCTGACGCCTTTAGTATTTTTTACGATACCTTAAACGTATTTTTTGAAAATTGTGTTCCTCGTGTTTATCGAATGACTTCAAGTAACCCTCCGAGGTTTACTAAAGAATTGTCAAGTTTAAAAAATCGAAAGTCTAAACTCTATAAGAAATATAGAGCAGGTCATTCTCCGTCCGCCTTTTCTCGTTATCTTATTGCTTGGCCAAACTTTATCGTGCTGAACGCTGCTTGTTACAATAACTATTTGATTTGCTGCAGGATTCAGTTCCAGCAGAATCCTAAACGGTTTTATAGTTTTGTTAACAAGAAGCGTAAATCTGATGCTGTTCCTTCTAATTTATCGTCTGATAAAGCGGTTGCTTAAATAGATCAGGCCTTTGCCGATTTGTTTGCTAAGTTCTTTCCAACGACTTACTCAAAATTTACACAGTCCTCTTATACATACCCATATACCATTCCTAGCTCGAATGGAATTTCCACCCCTGTCCTTCATGAGAATAGTCTCTATAGTGTTCTATGTCTGGTTAAACCTGTTTTCAATCCAGGTCCTGACGGAATTCCCGGTTGCGTACTTCGTTACTGTGCCAATTCATTAACTAAGCCGTTGCACAAACTATTTTCACTGTCCTTAAACACCTTCTCTTTTTCCTTGATTTGGAAGGAATCACTTATAATTCCTCTTCACAAAAATGGCAGTAAGTCTGATGCAAGCAATTACAGAGGTATCTCTAAATTGTCGGCTATACCTAAACTCTTTGAGTATGTTTTGACTCCGTTCTTGCAACATTATTGCAGATCTCTCATGTCTCCTAGTCAGCATGGATTCGTGAAACGTCGTTCAACTTCGACAAATTTGCTTGAGCTGACATATTTTGTAATTAACGGTTTTCGGAAAAATCTACAGACTGATGTCATTTATACTGATTTCAGTAAAGCTTTTGACTCAGTAAACCACTCCCTTCTCGTACACAAACTTTCATAGTTCGTGCCGTGCAAACCAATTAAACTTGAACATGGCTAAATGCAATCTAATGACTTTCTCTCGGGCCAGTCCCAAGTACGCCTCATACACTCTTTGTGGTTGCCCCCTGGATAAAATTACCTTGGTTGATGATCTGGGCGTCCGATTGGATCGCAAACTTAAATTTACTGAACACATTATTTCTATGGTCAATAAGGCCATGGGTGTTCTGGGCTTTATAAAGCGGTGGTCTAAGGAATTCAACGATCCTTATGTCACAAAAACGCTTTATACCTCTCTAGTCCGCCCTTTTCTTGAGTATGGTTCATGTGTTTGGTGTCCTCAGTATTTATTTTACAAGGACCGCATTGAATCTGTGCAAAAGAATTTTTTAATTTTTGCCCTATGAGGCCTTACTTGGGATGCAAACATAAGATTACCTTCTTACCCTAGTAGACTTCTCTTATTAAATCTTCCGTCTTTAGCAAATCGTAGAACCATGCTTGGTGTACTGTTTATAAATAACCTTATTCAAGGTGATATTGATAGTGAAGACTTGGTTAGCCAGTTATACTTCTCTGTCCCCTTTAGAAACTCTCGTAACTTCCTACCTCTAACACTTTCTCACTGTAGGTCAAACTACGCCTTGTATGAACTCTTTAGGGCATTATGTTCGAACTATAACAACTTATATTTTATCATAGCTAATTCAAATTCTGTAGACTTAAAATCTTTGATTCTTTCTCATCTGTGTAGAAATTAGTCCTTACTAGTGTATTTTCCTCTTTTCCTCGTTTATCTTTTTTCTATCCATGAACTATATATCTTTACTCACTATCTAATGTTGGATTTTCTTTAACGCTTCCTCCGGTCGATGTAGCGTACTAACAACTAACACCTAACACTAACAACTAACACCTAACAATCTTCTCTGATCTGATTGGGTTTTTCTGGGTTTTCCCCAATCCTCTTGCAACAAATGTTGGATCATTTTAAATAAATAAAATTTTTAATTATTCTTTTGTTTACCCAGACTAGTCGTTAGATTTTTGTTTTAAATTGTAATTATTAACTTCACTTTTAATTTTAATTTTTTTTAATCTTAAAGATAATTTTAACTTAATTAAATGAACATTTTTATACCCGCTACTCATAGAGTAGAAGGGTATTATAACTTTGTTCAAACCGAAAATGTATGTAACAGGCAGAAGGAGACACCTCCGACCCCATAAAGTATATATATTCTGGCTCACGATCAACAGCCGAGTCGATACAGCCATGTGCGTCTGTCCATCTGTCCGTCTGTCTGTCCGTCTGTCTGTCCGTGTGAACATCTAGATCTCAGCTATTATGAATGCTAGGACTACCAAATTGGTGACAATATGTGTTATTATTGCACGCTGATCAAGTTTATTATGGATTTTGGCCACGCCCCCTTCCGCCCCCATAAATCGAAAAAACATTGATTACAAGCGCACTTTTGATGCCATATTGTTCATTTTCGGTTTACATGATATCTATAGCAAGCCAGATGATCTCTGAAAATTTGGTGACAATCGGTTAATAAACACAGAAGTTATTCAGCTTAACGTTTTCCATAGCTGTAAGCAGCGCTGCCGGCAGCGCTCCTTGTAACATTGTGCCGAATCGTGTGTGCGTGTACGGTGTTGAAATGGGTTAAGTTATGGACTGCAAAACGAACAGTACTATTATGCATTTACGGGTTCGAGTCCCGCCCGCATCAAAAATTAAATGTGTGTAAAAATGTATTTGTATGTATTGTATCCACGTAAATCGATAATTTTTGAATATTAAGGAAAGTATTACAGTTACAGAAACCAATTTTGACATGATGATTCTTGTAAATCATGCGCAGATGATGTTTATTTAAAATTTTAGGTGCCACGCCCACCGCCCACGCAAATTGATCATTTTTAAATATTAAGAAAGTATTTAGATTACAGATTTCTGCTCTTGAACACATGAAGATGCTGATAATATGCCTTCAATCCCAAAATTACAATCCGAGCGGACAATAAATACAGAAGTTCTTAAAGAAAACGTTTTTCATAGTTCCGTTGCCCACGTCATTGCAGCATATCGTCATGCATCGTTTTAGCCTTTGTGTGTGTGTCTGCATGTGTGTGTGAGAGCGAGTTAGTACTAGTTAGTGCAACTACGAAGTTGGTCAAATGGTATCTTACAATCGGGCGCGCTCGACTGTAGTTTTTCTTCCTTTTTTGTTCTATTTTTGCGTTCCTCCCCAAGCCCACCACCCACGCAAATTGATAATTTTTGAATATTAAGGAAAGTGTCACGGTTACGGACACCAAATTTGGCATGATAGTTCCTGTAAATCATGCGCAGATGATGTTTATTTCAAATTTGAGGTGCCACACCCACCGCCCACGCAAATCGATAATTTTTGAAAATTAAGGAAAGTATTACAGTTACAGACACCAAATTTGACATGATGATTCTTGTAAATCATGCGCAGATGATGTTTATTTAAAATTTGAGGTGCCACGCCCACCGCCCACGCAAATCGATCATTTTTGAATATTAAGGAAAGTATTACGGTTACGGACACTAAATTTGGCATGATAGTTCCTGCAATTCATGCGCAGATAAAGATTGTTTAAAATTTAAGGTGCCACGCCCACCCCACACGTAAATCGATAATTTTTGAATATTAAGGAAAGTATTACAGTTACAGACACCAAATTTGGCATGATTGTTCCCGTAAATCATTCGCAGATCAAGTTTATTTCAAATTTGAGGTGCCACGCCAACCGCCTACGCAAATCGATAATTTTTGAATATTAAGGAAAGTATTACAGTAACAGACACCAAATTAGGCATTATTGTTCCTGTAAATAAAGCGCAGATGATATTTATTTCAAATTTGAGTTGCCACGCGCACCGCCCACGCAAATCTATAATTTTTGAATATTAAGGAAAGTATTACGGTTACGGACACCAAATTTGGCATGATAGTTCCTGTAAATCATGCGCAGATGATGTTTATTTCAAATTTGAGGTGCCACGCCCACCCTCCATGCAAATCAATAATTTACGCATATTAAAAAAAGTTTTACAGTCACAGACACCAAATTCGGCATGATTGTTCCTGTAAATCATGCGCCGATCAAGTTTATTTCAAATTTGAGGTGCCACGCACAACGCCTACGCAAATCGATAATTTTTGAATATTAAGGAAAGTATTACAGTTACAGACACCAAATTTGGCATGATTGTTCCTGTAAATCATGCGCAGATGATGTTTATTTAAAATTTGAGGTGCCACGCCCACCGCCCACGCAAATCGATCATGTTTTAATATTAAGGAAAAACTTACAGTAACAGACACCAAATTCGGCATGATAGTTCCTGCAAATCATGCGCAGATGATGTTTATTTCAAATTTTAGGTGCCACGCCCACCGTCCATGCAAATCAATGATTTTCGAATATTAATAAAAGTTTTACAGTAACAGACACAAAATTCGTCATGAAGGTTCCTGTATACCAAACGCACTTCAAGTTTATTTCAAATTTGAGGTGCCACGCCCACCGCCCACGCAAATCGATAATTTTTGAATATTAGGGAAAAACTTACAGTAACACACACCAAATTCGGCACGAAGGTTCCTGTATACCATACACAGATCAAGTTTATTTCAAATTTGAGGTGCCACGCCCACCGCCCACGCAAATCGATAAGTTTTGAATATTAAGGAAAGTATTTAGTTTACAGACCAGCTTTGGAACACGTAAATATGCACCCAATCTCAAAATTACAATCCGATGGGACAATAAATACAGAAGTTATTAAAGAAAACGTTTTTCATAGTTCCGTTGCCCACGTCACTGCAGCATATCGTCATGCATCGTTTGAGCCTTTGTTTGTGTGTCTGCATGTGTGTGTGAGAGCGAGTTAGTACTAGTTAGCGCAACTACGAAGTTGGTCGAATGGTATCTTACGATCGGGCGCGTTCGACTGTAGCTTTCCTTACTTGTTTCCCCTATTTTCTCGTTCCTCCCCATGCCCACCGCCCACGCAAATCGATCATTATACCCGCTACTCATAGAGTAGAAGGGTATTATAACTTTGTTCAAACCGAAAATGTATGTAACAGGCAGAAGGAGACACCTCCGACCCCATAAAGTACATATATTCTGGCTCAGGATCAACAGCCGAGTCGATATAGCCATGCCCGTCTGTCCGTTTGTCTGTCCGTGTAAAAATTCTAGATCTCAGCTATTATAAGAGCTAGGACTACCAAATTTGGTGACAATATGTGTTATTATTGCACGCTGATCAAGTTTATTTTGGATTTTGGCCACGCCCCCTTCCGCCCCGTTAATCGAAAAAACATTGATTACAAGCGCAATTTTGATGCCATATTATTCACTAGCCAGATGATCTCTGAAAATTTGGTAACAATCGGTTAATAAACACAGAAGTTATTCAGCTTGACGTTTTCCATAGCTGTAAGCAGCGCTGCCGGCTGCGCTGCTTGCAGTATTGTGCCGAATTGTGTGTGCTTGTACGGTGGTAAAATGGGTTAAGTTGTTGACTACAAAACGAACAGTACTATTATGCATTTACGGGTTCGAGTCCCGCCCGCATCAAAAATTTAATGTGTGCAAAAATGTTTTTTTTTTTTATTTTAGATTTTGACTTTGCATAAATATTGTAAGTCCATAGCCTTTTACGGTCAAAATATGATTGTAGCCGTTTTTTTTTTTGTTCCGCAAATAAATGATGTACGAGCAGCAGTCGAGCACACTCGAATGTAGCTTTCTTACTTATTTTTAAATATTAAGGAAAGTATTACAGTTACAGACACCAAATTTGACATTATGATTCTTGTATATCATGCGCATATGATGTTTATTTTAAATTTGAGGTGCCACGCCCACCGCCCACGTAAATCGATAATTTTTGAATATTAAGAAAAAAATTACAGTAACAGACACCAAATTCGACATGATGATTCTTGTAAATCATGCGCAGATGTATTTTTTTTTTTAAATTTGAGGTGCTATGCCTACCGCCCCCGCAAATTAATAAGTTTTCAATATTAGGGAAAGTATTACAGCTACAGACATCAAATTTGACATGATCATTCTTGTAAATCATGCGTATATGATGTTTATTTCAAATTTGAGGTGCCACGCCAACCGCCCACGTAATCGATAATTTTTAAATATTAAGGAAAGTATTACAGTTACAGACATCATATTTGGCATGATAGTCCCAGTAAATCATACGCAGATCAAGTTCATTTCAAATTTGGAGTGCCACGTCCACCGTCCACGCAATTCGATAATTTTTGAATATTAAGGAAGGTATTACAGTTACGGACACCAAATTTGGCATGATAGTTCCTATAAATAATGCGCATATGATGTTTATTTCCCCCTATTTTCGCCTTTTCCCCTATTTCCTCCACATTTCCCCCCTATTTTTGACTTTTTACCTTATTTTCGCCGTTTTCCTTTATTTTCCTTCCATTTTTCCTCCTATTTTCGCCTTTTCCCCTATTTTCGGCTTTCGCTCTTTTTTCGCAGTTTTCCCTATATATTGGCATTTTCCCCCATTTTGGCCTTTTTACCTCTATTTCTCCCCATTTTTCTCCATATATTCGCCTATGTCCCCTCATTTTCCCCTTTCCCCCCTATTTTCGCCTTTTCCTCCTATTTTCGCCTTTTTCTACCATTCGAGCATTGAAAATGGTCAAAAATGGTGATGATACAAACAATGATGTATGTATTGTATCCACGTAAATCGATAATTTTTGAATATTAAGGAAAGTATTACAGTTACAGAAACCAATTTTGACATGATGATTCTTGTAAATCATGCGCAGATGATGTTTATTTAAAATTTTAGGTGCCACGCCCACCGCCCACGCAAATTGATCATTTTTAAATATTAAGAAAGTATTTAGATTACAGATTTCTGCTCTTGAACACATGAAGATGCTGATAATATGCATCCAATCCCAAAACTACAATCCGAGCAGACAATAAATACAGAAGTTCTTAAAGAAAACGTTTTTCATAGTTCCGTTGCCCACGTCATTGCAGCATATCGTCATGCATCGTTTTAGCCTTTGTGTGTGTGTCTGCATGTGTGTGTGAGAGCGAGTTAGTACTTGTTAGTGCAACTACGAAGTTGGTCAAATGGTATCTTACAATCGGGCGCGCTCGACAGTAGTTTTTCTTCCTTTTTGTTCTATTTTTGCGTTCCTCCCCATGCCCACCGCCCACGCAAATTGATAATTTTTGAATATTAAGGAAAGTATTACGGTTACGGACACCAAATTTGGCATGATTGTTCCCGTAAATCATGCGCAGATCAAGTTTATTTCAAATTTGAGGTGCCACGCCAACCGCCTACGCAAATCGATAATTTTTGAATATTAAGGAAAGTATTACAGTAACAGACACCAAATTTGGCATTATTGTTCCTGTAAATAAAGCGCAGATGATGTTTATTTCAAATTTGAGGTGCCACGCCCACCATCCATGCAAATCAATAATTTACGCATATTAAAAAAAGTTTTACAGTCAGAGACACCAAATTCGGCATGATTGTTCCTGTAAATCATGCGCCGATCAAGTTTATTTCAAATTTGAGGTGCCACGCCCAACGCCTACGCAAATCGATCATTTTTGAATATTAAGGAAAGTATTACAGTTACAGACACCAAATTTGGCATGATTGTTCCTGTAAATCATGCGCAGATGATGTTTATTTAAAATTTGAGGTGCCACGCCCACCGCCCACACAAATCGATCATGTTTTAATATTAAGGAAAAACTTACAGTAACAGACACCAAATTCGGCATGATAGTTCCTGCAAATCATGCGCAGATGATGTTTATTTCAAATTTTAGGTGCCACGCCCACCGTCCATGCAAATCAATGATTTTCGAATATTAAGAAAAGTTTTACAGTAACAGACACAAAATTCGTCATGAAGGTTCCTGTATACCAAACGCACTTCAAGTTTATTTCAAATTTGAGGTGCCACGCCCACCGCCCACGCAAATCGATAATTTTTGAATATTAGGGAAAAACTTACAGTAACACACACCAAATTCGGCACGAAGGTTCCTGTATACCATACACAGATCAAGTTTATTTCAAATTTGAGGTGCCACGCCCACCGCCCACGCAAATCGATAAGTTTTGAATATTAAGGAAAGTATTTAGTTTACAGAACAGCTTTGGAACACGTAAATATGCACCCAATCTCAAAATTACAATCCGATGGGACAATAAATACAGAAGTTATTAAAGAAAACGTTTTTCATAGTTCTGTTGCCCACGTCATTGCAGCATATCGTCATGCATCGTTTGAGCCTTTGTGTGTGTGTCTGCATGTGTGTGTGAGAGCGAGTTAGTACTAGTTAGCGCAACTACGAAGTTGGTCGAATGGTATCTTAAGATCGGGCGCGCTCGACTGTAGCTTTCCTTACTTGTTTCCCCTATTTTCGCGTTCCTCCCCATGCCCACCGCCCACGCAAATCGATCATTATACCCGCTACTCATAGAGTAGAAGGGTATTATAACTTTGTTCAAACCGAAAATGTATGTAACAGGCAGAAGGAGACACCTCCGACCCCATAAAGTACATATATTCTGGCTCAGGATCAACAGCCGAGTCGATATAGCCATGTCCGTCTGTCCATTTGTCTGTCCGTGTGAAAATTCTAGATCTCAGCTATTATAAGAGCTAGGACTACCAAATTTGGCCCCCTTCTGCCCCCGTTAATCGAAAAAACATTGATTACAAGCGCAATTTTGATGCCATATTATTCACTAGCCAGATGATCTCTGAAAATTTGGTAACAATCGGTTAATAAACACAGAAGTTATTCAGCTTGACGTTTTCCATAGCTGTAAGCAGCGCTGCCGGCTGCGCTGCTTGCAGTATTGTGCCGAATTGTGTGTGCTTGTACGGTGGTAAAATGGGTTAAGTTGTTGACTACAAAACGAACAGTACTATTATGCATTTACGGGTTCGAGTCCCGCCCGCATCAAAAATTTAATGTGTGCAAAAATGTTTTTTTTTTTATTTTAGATTTTGACTTTGCATAAATATTGTAAGTCCATAGCCTTTTACGGTCAAAATATGATTGTAGCCGTTTTTTTTTTTGTTCCGCAAGTAAATGATGTACGAGCAGCTGGGTAGCGGGTATATTACAGTCGAGCACACTCGAATGTAGCTTTCTTACTTGTTTTTAAATATTAAGGAAAGTATTACAGTTACAGACACCAAATTTGACATTATGATTCTTGTAAATCATGCGCATATGATGTTTATTTTAAATTTGAGGTGCCACGCCCACCGCCCACGTAAATCGATAATTTTTGAATATTAAGAAAAAAATTACAGTAACAGACACCAAATTCGACATGATGATTCTTGTAAATCATGCGCAGATGTATTTTTTTTTTTTAAATTTGAGGTGCTATTCCTACCGCCCCCGCAAATTAATAAGTTTTCAATATTAGGGAAAGTATTACAGCTACAGACATCAAATTTGACATGATCATTCTTGTAAATCATGCGTATATGATGTTTATTTCAAATTTGAGGTGCCACGCCCACCGCCCACGTAATCGATAATTTTTAAATATTAAGGAAAGTATTACAGTTACAAACATCATATTTGGCATGATAGTCCCAGTAAATCATACGCAGATCAAGTTCATTTCAAATTTGGAGTGCCACGTCCACAGTCCACGCAATTCGATAATTTTTGAATATTAAGGAAGGTATTACAGTTACGGACACCAAATTTGGCATGATAGTTCCTATAAATAATGCGCATATGATGTTTATTTCCCCCTATTTTCGCCTTTTCCCCTATTTCCTCCACATTTCCCCCCTATTTTTGACTTTTTACCTTATTTTCGCCGTTTTCCTTTATTTTCTTTCCATTTTTCCCCCTATTTTCGCCTTTTCCCCTATTTTCGGCTTTCGCTCTTTTTTCGCAGTTTTCCCCATATATTGGCATTTTCCCCATTTTGGCCTTTTTACCTCTATTTCTCCCCATTTTTCTCCATATATTCGCCTTTGTCCCCTCATTTTCCCCTTTTCCCCCTATTTTCGCCTTTTCCTCCTATTTTCGCCTTTTTCTACCATTCGAGCATTGAAAATGGTCAAAAATGGTATACTAAGTTTGTGGAAAAGTATGTAATAGGCAGAAGGAGACATGGCACACCCCATAAAGTGTATATATTCTGCCTCAGGATCAACAGCCGAGTCGATTGAGCCATGTCTGTCTGTCCGTCTGTCTGTATGAACGTCAAGATCTCAGCTATTACAAAAGCTAGATACACCAAAGTTGACATGATGGTTCCTGTATACCATACGCAGATCATGTTTATTTAAAATTTAAAGTGCCATGCCCACCGCCCTCGCAAATCAATAATTTTTGAATATTAAGGAAAGTATAGACACCAAATTCGGCATGATGGTTTCTGTATACCATACGTAGATCATGTTTATTTAAAATTTAAAGTGCCATGCCCACCGCCCTCGCAAATCAATAATTTTTGAATATTAAGGAAAGTATTACAGTTGCAAACACCAAATTCGGCAAGATGATTTCTGTAAATCATGTGCAGATAAGGTTTATTTCAAATTTAAGGTGCCACTCCCACCGCCCACGCAAATCGATAAATTACGAATATTAAGGAAAGTATTACAGTTGCAAACACCAAATTCGGCAAGATGATTTTTATAAATCATGTGCAGATATTGTTTATTTCAAATTTAAGGTGCCACTCCCACCGCCTACGCAAATCGATAATTTTTTAGGGAAAGTATTTAAATTACAGATTTGTACTCTGGAACACGTAAAGATGCTGATAATATGCACCTGATCCCAAAATACAAACCGATCGGACAATAATACAGAAGTTATTAAAGAAAACGATTATCATAGTTCCGTTGCCTGCGTCAGTACAGCATATCATCATGCATCGTTTTAGCCTTTGTGTGTGTGTGTCTGTATGTGTGTGTGAGAGCGAGTTAGTACTTATTAGTGCAACTACGAAGTTGGTTTAATGGTATCGACTGTAGCTTTCCTTACTTGTTCGCTTATTTCCCATTTTCATTCCTATTTTCCCTTTTCCCCTCCTATTTTCGCCTTTTCCCCTATTACCGGCGTTTTGCCCCTATTTATCCCCATCATTATACCATTGCAGACGGTATATTAATTTTGGCCAAAAGTTTGCAACGCACCTTAGGAGACATCTCCGACCCTATAAGGGGTATATATTCTTAATCAGCATCAATAGGGGAGTCGAACTAGCCATGTCCGCCTGTCCGTCCGTCTGTTGCAACGCAAACTAGTCTCTCAGTTTTAGAGCTGTCTAGATGAAACTTGGTATACATGCTTCTCATTGCTGGAGGCTGTAAATAAATCGGAAAGAGCCGGATCGGACCAATGTATCGTTTAGCTGTCATAGAACCTATCGCCCGATTTTTGTCATTTTTCAAAATATCGCCAAGAAACTTTCGGAATCTATGCCTTAGTATGACAATTTAAATTTGCGCAAATGTTATCAAAATCTGACAGATATATAGTATAGCTGCCATTTAACCTATTGGTCGAATTTTGTTATTTTTGAAGATATCGCTATGAAACTTTCCCGACATATGTCTAAGTATGTCCATTCAAAGCTGTGCAAATTTTATCAAAATCGGACCGATATATCGTATATCTGTCATATAACCTATCGGCCTACTTTAATAATTTTTCAAGATATCAATATATATAAAGATATGTGAAACTTTCCTGATATTTGTCTAAGTACGTCCATTAAATGCTATGCAAGTTTTATTAAAATCGGACAGATATATCGCTAAGCTTCTGTAGAATCTGTCGGCCGATTTAATATGTGGAGTAGCTGAAATGGTATAAAACCTTCGGGGTGTCTTTCTTGTTTCCTCTATATTCGCCTTTGTCATTAGATATATAATGGTTCTGGTGCAAAATGTGGAGTGGGGCTAGACGAGGGGGATTAGGGGAAATTAGCATAATTAATGGGTTTTTTTTGGGGTAGATCGGTCAATTTAGGGTCCTAATTAGCATAATTAATGGGTTTTATGCATGTTTGTAGGTAATAAATTAGGGCGGGGAGGGTTAAAGGTTGACAGGTGAGCATGTGAAAATGAGGATGAGCATGATCATGCACATGCCTTAGGGGGGTGGGTGTGCATGCACGCATCAGTGCACACACGTGTTAGAGGGTGGGTGTGCGTGCACGGTGTGACGAGGGAGATTATGCAATTAAGGATCCTTGCTTGCATAATTAATGAGTTTTTAGGGTAGATCGGTAACTTTTAGGTCATAATAAGGATAAGCATGAGCATGAGCATGATCATGTTTACATGCGCACGTGTTAGAGGATAGGAAGTGTTAAAGGTTGAGAGGTTAACATGTGAAAATAAGCATGAGCATGACCATGTTTACATGCGCACGTGTTAGAGGGTGGGTGTGCACGCAGGCGTCAGTGCACAGACGCGTGTGTCTCATGGTATCTTAATGATATTTGACAGCCCGGGAGACCCTGGCTCAACAAATTAATGTGAGCCTAACCCTGTCCGTGATCATGAAAACGATCGTTATGATAAGGGTGTCCCAAGCGTGCTAATAGATTGTCAGCACATGGTTAAGCGTGAAATGTGTAAACAGCTACCACCACCACCACCACCAACACAACTTGTTGATTATGTATATCAATAAAAAATGTGTGTGTGTGTGTGTGTGTGTGTGTGTGTGTGTGTGTGTGTGTGTGTGTGTGTGTGTGTGGGGTGTGTGATCAGTGACCCTCAAAGCATTTCACCTGTTCTCTTTCTATTCGTTGTGAGATTTGTTATACAATTCTTGTATCCTAATAATTTTCAGTTAATCTGGGGGTGATTGGGCATAGTATGTAGCTAAACAGGTGTCTTCAAGTGACCCTCAAGACATTGCACCTGTTCTCCTTTTATTCGATGTGAGATCTTTAAGCAAAATGTTATGAAATTCTTGTATCCTAATAATTTTCAGTTAAGCTAGGGGTGATTAGACATAGTATGCAGCTAAACAGCAACAACAACAACAGCAGAAAACAGCTAAACCGCCAAACAGCTAAACAGCAACAACAACAACAGCTAAACAGCTAACCAGCTTAACGGCAACAACAGCTTGTATCCCTATCATGATATGTTAGTGCGTAAACGGTTTACTATGCTTGGTTGAACCTGTTCTCCTTCTATTTTGTATAAGATCTGTTAACATTATTTTATGCAATTCTTGTATCCTAATGATTTTCTAACGAGGGTGGACGTGAAATAACAACAACAACAGCAAAGCGATTAGTAGTAGTGAAAATCAGTAAATTCGAAGAAAACATAGCAGCTAAACAGCAACAACAGCTAAACAGCAACAACAGCTCAGCCAAACAGCAACAACAGCTCAGCTAAACAGCAACAACAGCTTAACATCTAAGCAACAACAATATCAAGAAATGGCTTTAAACGGAATATATTCAGCAAAGGCTTTTAGTGAAATCGCTGCAGTTATGGAGCAGCAACAAGAAAAATGAGAGCAGTTGAGGTTAGCCTTCGCTGCTCACCACCTTGTGGTGATGGAAGAAATAATGTAAAACATTGTAAGCTCTGCAATGTGACTATACCTAATCATATGAATTGGTCGCATCATACTCGGACACAGCAGCACAAGAGACGTGCTATTGTATCAAGTCAATAGTACATGCCATATAAGTTTGAATTGGTTTCTTTCTGTTATTATGGTCCTGTAGATCTTTTATCTGTTTACGTCTCAGTTGTTCTATGTTGTCCAGTCTTGACTGTTCGTATTGTGTGAGGTCAATTGTAACTCTTCAGCCAAAGAATACTTCTAGTGGCTTCTTCTTTGTTGTTGTTTTATGAATTAAGTAGTTATACTCGTAGATCGCTCGATCTATTAGTTCTTCGAAGTTCCTATGAACTTGATCCCTCTTCAAGCATCTCATTTTTCAGCGAGTGTTTAGTGAAATTGTTCAGTCTGTCCGTTAATTGTACTTTTATTGGGGGTGTTTTATAAATTTGTATCCCTATTTGGTCGACTAACATGAATCGTATTGTTTCAGAGTTTAGGGATTCGTTGTCCATTACGATGAATTTTGGTACGGCAACATAGAACCTCTGGTTCCGAGGGATTCAGTTATTTTTTTAAATCGAATAACAGTTCGTCCGGATTGTATTGCTGTCTGTAAATCTCGTGCCTGTGAAAAGTTGGAAATGGGATACTGAACTTGTAGTCGGTCATTTCTACTTTGTGAAAGAAGATCTGGTTCCTAAAGGTTTTAATAGGTACTTCTATACTTGGGATTAATTCCTCGCTTGAGCTCACGTCACTGTGTTGCTTCGAGGCTTTTGAATTTATTTGCCCTATGGGTGGTATTCTGGATAGTGCATAAACAACAACGTTCTCTTTTCATGGCTTGTAAAATATTTCGTAATCGTCTACCTCTAAGTACGACTTTCACCGTTCTCAAATTTTCGTTCCAGCTACTTAATGAATAAGTCAAAGGCTGGTGGTCGGTAAATATTTTAACTTTTGATTTACCTTACAGGTAATTCTTTAGGCTTTTCAATTCCCAAATAATGGCTAACATTCCCTTTTCGTTTCAGCAGATTCCATATCATTCTGTTCGCTGTCGTCAGTTTGAATGTTAAAGTTCCGTTGTCTTTTCTGTCCTACATGCATTGGGTCTGGGGATCTCTTCCTTAGTTTAAATCGTGGCCTATTTATATAGGAGGTTCTGGTGTCGGTAAGGGTTTCGGGGCTATTAGCCTGGGTGGTGCGTACTGTTGCTGTCGGTATAGGTTTGTGGCGCACTTTCTTGGCAAAGTGAGCTGGTTTTGCTGCCCAAAGTTGTTATAGTTCCGAGGCTGTGTGTCTGGATGATATTGAATATAAGGATTTCTGGGGGGAGCCTTTGTCGGCTGTCGAAAACCTGAGCTTACGAATTGTATGTTTCTAGGAGCTGGTATCGGTTATGTGTTGGCGCTTTTGCCATTAGCCTGTCCTTGGGTGCAATGGTACTTCAATTTTTATTTTTTTTTCTTATTATTTTAGAACAAGAACTTGTTGATGAAGTTTCAAGGTTTTCTAAACTAATCACATTAACATCAGTTTTGTGTTGTTTTTGTTAATGTGCTTTTAAATTTGATATTCTATTATTTTTGAGAGAGCTTTTACATATATTACATACGGCTAAGCCCTCGACTGCCATATTTTCAAAATATTTCCAAACTTCACTTTCAGCCATGGTTAGAAGAAATATGCAAGTGAGTGTAGGTGTGAATCAAGCAGCAAACGTTTTACAAGTAAAATAAATATGAGGAAAAAAACGCTGCAACGGCTGCGGCCGCTGCGGATGACTTCCAAGAATTTGTCGCCTCATGCGTCTGTCGCCTTATGCTGCTCGGCAGCAAAAATCAGAAGTAGCAAAAAGTCGAAAGCACCGACTTACGCTGCTGCGACTGTTGATCAGCAGCAATAGCAACGAAAATCAAAACGTCTACGATCGAGAGCTACTGAAAAGCAGAAAGCGAAAAAACGAAAAACGGCGACTGCTGCGTGATTTTAACTTATGCTTTGACTGCGACTTCTGATTTTTCAGAAGCAGAAGCAAAATCATGTAAAATGAAACTTACGGCAGTTTTTTAAACGCTGGGTATCTTACGATCGGGCGCGCTCGACTGTAGCTTTCCTTACTTGTTTTCTAAGATATCGCTATGAAATTTTCCCGATATATGTCTAAGTATGGCCTTAATCGGCTGTGAGAGTTTGATCAAAATTGGACCGGTATATCGTATATCTCCTATAGCACCTATCGCCCGACTTTTATCATTTTTCAAGAAATCGCTATGAAACTTTCCTGATATATGTCTAACTACATATGCCCATTAAGTGTTATGCAAGTTTTATGAAAACGGGACAGATATATCATTGAGCTATTATAAAACCTATCAGCCGATTTAATATGTAGAGTAACTGCAATGGTATAAGACTTTCGGCGTGTCGAAGGCAGCCTTTCTTTCTTGTTTCCCCTATTTTCGCCTTTTTCGCCCCATTTTCGCCTTTTTCCCCTATTTTCGCCTTTTCCCCTAATTTCCTCCATATTTTTCCCCCTATTTTTGCCTTTTCCATTTTCCCCCCTATTTTCGCCTTTCCCCTATTTTCGCAGTTTTCCCCATAAATTGAAATTTTCCCCCATTTTGGCCTTTTTTTGTCCCCTCATTTTCCCCTTTTCCCCCTATTTTCGGCTTTTCCTCCTATTTTCGCCTTTTTATACCATTCGAGCATTGAAAATGGTCAAAAATGGTATACTAAGTTTGTGGAAAAGTATGTAATAGGCAGAAGGAGACATGGCACACCCCATAAAGTATATATATTCTGCCTCAGGATCAACAGCCGAGTCGATTGAGCCATGTCTGTCTGTCTGTATGAATGTCAAGATCTCAGCTATTACAAAAGCTAGATACACCAAAGTTGACATGATGGTTCCTGTATACCATACGCAGATCATGTTTATTTAAAATTTAAAGTGCCATGCCCACCGCCCTCGCAAATCGATCATTTTTGAATATTAAGGAAAGTATTACTGTTACAGACACCGAATTCGGCTCGATGGTTTCTGTAAATCATGTGCAGATAATGTTTATTTCAAATTTGGAGTGCCACGCCCACCGCCCACGCAAATCGATAAATTACGAATATTAAGGAAAGTATTACAGTTGCAAACACCAAATTCGGCAAGATGATTTCTGTAAATCATGTGCAGATAATGTTTATTTCAAATTTAAGGTGCCACGCCCACCGCCCACTCAAATCGATAATTTACGAATATTAAGAAAAGTATTACAGTTACAGACACCAAATTTGGCATGATGGTTCCTGTAAACTATGCGCAGACGAGATTTATTTGAAATTTGAGGTGCCACCGCCCACGTAAATCGATCATTTTTGATTATCAGGAGAAGTATTGAAATTACAGCTTTCTGCTTTGGTATGATCATAAACAATTGCAATATAAATCTAATTCCCAAATTACACTCCAATCGAATGATAAACATACAAGTTATCAATGTTTTCCGTACTTCCACTGCTTGTGCCTGTGCTGCGCGTCGTGAGTCATCGTCACGATGCTTCGTTTCAGCCGTAGCGTGTGTAAAGCTACGCAGTTTTCACATGTTATGGCGCTATTCAAAAATAGATCTAATTTAAACAATAGGTGGCGGATAAACTTGGGCAGCGTTTTTTGATGGAATTAAATGTGTGATAATTTGTTTCGAAACTGGGCGAATGGTATCTTACTGTCGGGCGCGCTCGACTGTAGGTTTCTTAACTTGTTTTCAGTTAATCTGGGGGTGGTTGGGCATAGTATGTAGCTAAACAGGCGTCTTCAAGTGACCCTCAAGACATTGCACCTGTTCTCCTTCTATTCGATGTGAGATCTTTAAGCATAATGTTATGAAATTCTTGTATCCCAATAATTTTCAGTTAAGCTAGGGGTGATTAGACAGAGTATGCAGCTAAACAGCAACAACAACAACAGCAGAAAACAGCTAAACCGCCAAACAACAACAACAGCTAAACAGCTAACCAGCTTAATGGGAACAACAGCTTGTATCCCTATCATGATATGTTAGTGCGTAAACGGCTTACTATGCTTGGTTGAACCTGTTCTCCTTCTATTTTGTATAAGATCTGCTAACATTATTTTATGCAATTCTTGTATCCTAAAGATTTTCTATAAAGCGAGGGTGGACGTGAAATAACAACAACAACAGCAAAGCGATTAGTAGTAGTGAAAATCAGTAAATTCGAAGAAAACATAGCAGCTAAACAGCAACAACAGCTAAACAGCAACAACAGCTCAGCCAAACAGCAACAACAGCTCAGCTAAACAGCAACAACAGCTAAACATCTAAACAACAACAACATCAAGAAATGGCTTTAAACGGAATATATTCAGCAAAGGCTTTTAGTGAAATCGCTGCAGTTACGGAGCAGCAACAAGAAAAACGAGAGCAGTTGAGGTTAGCCTTCGCTGCTCGTAAACAAGGTGGTGATGGAAGAAATAATGTAAAACATTGTAAGCTCTGCAATGTGACTATACCTAATCATATGAATTGGTCGCATCATACTCGGACACAGCAGCACAAGAGACGTGCTATTGTATCAAGTCAATAGTACATGCTATATAAGTTTGAATTGGTTTCTTTCTGTTATTATGGTCCTGTAGATCTTTTATTTGTTTACGTCTCAGTTGTTATATGTTGTCCAGTCTTGTCTGTTCGTATTGTGTGAGGTCAATTGTAACTCTTCGGCCAAAGAATACTTCTAGTGACTTCTTCTATGAATTAAGTAGTTATACTCGTAGATCGCTCGATCTATTAGTTCTTCGAAGTTCCTATGAACTTGATCCCTCTTCAAGCATCTCATTTTTCAGCGAGTGTTTAGTGAAATTGTTCAGTCTGTCCGTTAATTGTACTTTTATTGGGGGTGTTTTATAAATTTGTATCCCTATTTGGTCGACTAACATGAATCGTATTGTTTCAGAGTTTAGGGATTCGTTGTCCATTACGATGAATTTTGGTACGCCAACATAGAACCTCTGGTTCCGAGGGATTCAGTTATTTTTTTAAATCGAATAACAGTTCGTCCAGATTGTACTGCTGTCTGTAAATCTCGTGCCTATGAAAAGTTGGAAATGGGATACTGAACTTGTAGTCGGTCATTTCTGCTTTGTGAAAGAAGATCTGGTTCCTAAAGGTTTTAATAGGTACTTCTATACTTGGGATTAATTCCTCGCTTGAGCTCACGTCACTGTGTTGCTTCGAGGCTATTGAATTTATTTATTTTTGGTATTCTGGATAGTGCATAAACAACAACATTCTCTTTTCCTGGCTTGTAAAATATTTCGTAATCGTCTACCTCTAAGTACGACTTTCACCGTTCTCACATTTTCGTTCCAGCTACTTAATGAATAAGTCAAAGGCTGGTGGTCGGTAAATATTTTAACTTTTGATTTACCTTACAGGTAATTCTTTAGGCTTTTCAATGGCCAAATAATGGCTAACATTCCTTTTTCGTTCGCAGCGTAATTCTCTTCGGCTTTGGAAAGCGTTCTTGAGGGAAATGATATAGGGTCGTTATCTTGCGATATTGGGCTATTTTGAAAAATAATGTCCGGATTTCTTGAATGTGATTCGTCATCTTTACTGAAAATGATGTTGTCAGTAATGTAGATGAAACTTATCTTGCCAATATGTTCATGAAGTATGTCATCTAATGAGCGCTGGAAAATTGCTGGCGCGTTGTTCAGTCCAAATGGGAGTCGTGTAAACTCATATTTTCCGTTATTCACAGAAAAGGCTATTTTTTTAATGTCGGACGTTTTCATTGGAATTTCGTGGAGTCGACTGTTAAGGTCTACTACAGAGAACACTTTGTTGTTACCTAATTGATCGAGAACTTCATTTATTTCTGGTATAGGGTATTTATCGGTTATAGTAACCAAGTTTAATTTCCTGTAATCTATGACCATACGATACTTTTTTTCTTTTAATGCCTGCCTTTTTTGATACTATCCATACAGGAGAGTTGTATGGGGACCTTGATGGTCTGATTATACCATCATTAAGCAGTTCAGAGACCTGTTTGTTTACCTCATCTTTCAGACTCATTGGGTACTGATAAAATTTCGGGTACACTGGTGAGTCTGCAGAAGTTCGAATTTCCGCCTACACAACCAACGTGTAGGTCAGTTTCTGATTTGGATCTGCAAATAGGTTTGGGTAATTTTTAATTAATTAAATTAATGGTGATTACCGCCTCGAATTTATTTTCCTTGATAGGAACGTGAATTTTGTTTTCTATAGTCATAATCTTCTTGCTTACTTAAATTTCAGCATTTAGCTCTTTCAAGCTGTCATTGCCTAGAATGGCATCAAATGATCTTTACAAATGATCGGCAACAAAAAGAACTTAACATTTATGTCAGGGTGGTTAAAGAGATTGACTATTTTATGATGGGTGACGCGAACACTGCCCCCTACGGACACAGCATTAAAGGGTTTTTCGTTGGCAATCGGATTTGTAATAAATTTGGGTTGTATGTAATTCCTGTTCGATGCTGTATCTATTAATATGTTTAGACTTTTTCCATTCCCCAGCATGCATTCAAAGTATGAAAGCGAGGAATGTTCTTTTCTAAAAAATTCATTGCAGAGTTGTCGTTGTAATAGTTTTCATCGTAGTCATATCCGTCAACATATTCATTTAACGTTTCGTCTGAGGTCTCGTCTTGTTGATCTGCAAGTGCTTGCTCATACGTTTCAGCAGATTCCATATCATTCTGTTCGCTGTCGTCAGTTTGAATGTTAAAGTTCCGTTGTCTTTTCTGTCCTACATGCGTTGGGTCTGGGGATCTCTTCGTTAGTTTAAATCGTGGCCTATTTATATAGGAGGTTCTGGTGTCGGTAAGGGTTTCGGGGCTATTAGCCTGGGTGGTGCGTACTGTTGCTGTCGGTATAGGTTTGTGGCGCACTTTCTTGGCAAAGTGAGCTGGTTTTGCTGCCCAAAGTTGTTATAGTTCCGAGGCTGTGTGTCTGGATGGTATTGAATATGAGGATTTCTGGGGGGAGCCTTTGTCGGCTGTCGAAAACCTGAGCTTACGAATTGTATGTTTCTAGGAGCTGGTATCGGTTTTGTGTTGGCGCTTTTGCCATTAGCCTATCCTTGGGTTACCGCATGCATGGTGCGATATTTCTTTTTTTTTCATTTTCAGGCATATGTTCAATGCCGGAGGGAGGTCGCTCGGCGTATGTGCACCCAAGATGCGAGATTGGTCTCCACGCAGCCCACAAACAAATGTGTCTGTGGCTTTGTCGCGGAACATTTTCTTAAGAAGTCGATGAGCTTCCGTACCCAAGTCTATACAATTAACCTTGATCAGGAGAAGTGAAATATGTTGATAAGCCGTCTGGTAAAGTTCTTCGACCGTTTGGTTACCCTGAGACAACATTGTCATCTGATATTTTAGCGTACCAAGGTCACGCTTGTCTCCGTAATGCATCGTTAGACACTTAACCATTGCTTTCCAATTTAATGGAACGCTATATGCTTTTAGTGCCGTGTCGGCATTACCTATGATTTTGTTCCTAGTGGAGTGAAGTATGCCAAAATATCTTGAGGTACCCACCTCCCTGCGTTGGCTTCCATTATGCGGACGTTGCTCTTTTTCCAAGAGCTCAATTCCGCTGCATTTTAAGAAAATTCCCTGAAGCATTTAACTACATCTGGGACTTTGTCGAGTCCCCCTAAGCTCGCACGATTTATGAATTGGTCTATAGCTAAAATGGCATAGCTAAAATCGTGGTCTGGCCTATTAAAAGCTTGCATTATTCTTGGGACTTGTTATGCTATTAACTGTCCCACTAGCTAAGTTATTTGTTCTAGTGATGCCATATTTTTATTCTGCTGGTATTCTACTTGTCTTTGAGATTGTCTTTGTTGTTGTCGTTCGTTAGCTAAATTGTCTTGGTTCAAAATAGGTGGTCGTTTTTAATTATTATGGTTGGCCATAAATTTTCGAGATTTAGAATGTGCTTATGTTGTTCATAAATAATATAGAATTTTTAAAATGTTGTTAGATTTTTAGTAAAAGTTTCTCTTATGTGAAAAGGCGAAGGGTATAATGAAAAGGTAACATTTAAAATAGCGATTTATTATATAGTGCCAAAGGTAAATCATGAAGAGTGGGTACAGAGACGAGGTACTTTACCATCAGTGTAGCCTCATTTCCATTAGATATACTGCCATAGCAGCATCATACACCCATAAGCTCCCAGAACTTTGTTCTTTCTTTTAAATTTTTTTTATGCATTAATTATAAGTCTTAACTATAAATCTTTTATGCATTAAATATAAATCTTGTTATAAGCACGGGACTAAAAATTTAATTCAACGTGGCTTTCAGATCGAGTGAGGGTTTTATTATTTGGCCAACGAACCCCCCATGAAATTATGCATGGATAGCTATGTATAATATCAATTCTTTCAAAATATATGTATTTAGCACACATGTATATATGTATGTTTTATTAAGCGTTACTGTTAATATATTAGGTGTAAGCTACAAATTTAAATTATTTTCGAGTCAATATCAATAAACAATAATACATTTGGCTAAAGAAATGATTGGAGTTAAGTAGTGATTTATTAATGTCAGCACTAAAATTAATAAGTGGTCTAACAAAGGTTACCCTATGTTACAATGCATCGCACCATCGATACTAGGTCCGCAGTCGGACGTTCTTAGCGCGGAGCCCTGATCTCAATTCTGGCGCGTTAGCATTGTTTATACAAAGTTGTGTTGTGCATCTAAACTTGACTCTTGGCTAGGCAATTAGTATACGAATGGTATTTTCGTACTGGAGAACCTTTATTTGAGAGGTTTCTACGAAGCTAACTATTGGTGTATCTTGTTCGACAAGAGATTTTAAATCGGCATGATCAAGGATTGTGGGATTTATTATGTTAGATTTGGCCAAAGTAATGGCAAGAATTAAATTTTAAATTTCTGTAAAACAACATTCAATTTCCTGCCAGTAGAGAGTCATATTAATGTGAAGTGCCAACAAAGTCGCTTTTCGGGCATTATCTCCTTAATAATGGGGTAAGTTAACTTGTTCATCTGTATTTGAGTTTCAGAATAAATAGTTATCTGGTTGGAGTTAGACATGAAGAGAAACTCCAGTGCTCGGGTTTTCCTTAAAGTAACCTACTCACTAACTGTAACTAACATATCTGTACTAACCTACTTAAGGTTGTCCTTATAAACAACCTTCCCTTAATGAGAGCAGACGTTCCCAGGTCTGCTTGTACCCTTTGTTCCGTGCATAACGGGATCAGTTTGTTTTCTAACCTCTTGTGTTCTTTACAAAGACCTGTTCTCCTACCTTGAACACACGGCGTATTCACAATGTCAATACCGAAGCTGTTCTTGAGCATTGAGGTGACAGTTTCTGAATTGAATGCGGGCTCATTGTCGCAATAGACCGTTTTGATATTGGGAAAGAAGCTATTAATCTGCAGCAGGGGTACTGTGATGTCCACTATTGTTCTGGATATCACCGGTTGCACTTTTGCAAACTTAGAGAATTTGTCAATGAATTTCAGGAATAGCTTCCTGTCAGTTGAGAATATGTCAATGTGAATGCATGGGTATAGGCGTTTCCTTGAGCTCTTGCTTCTTCGGGTACCTGTCATACTTTGCTTGGGTGCACACCCTACAATTAGCTACAACTTGCTTTGTTAAACTGCCCACTTTAGGAAAATAGTAGTCACGAAGGACTTGTTTAATATTTTCCTAAGCGGCTCTGTGCGCACATTTGTGCTCCGCAGTGACAATTTCTAACTGCTCGTTCTTTTCGGTTATATCTAACACGAAATTCTTGCAGTGACGGAATTGTTTAGCTGGGAAGTGCGTAGTAAGGTCGTGTTGAAAGAGTGGGCAAGTCTCAATGAATAGCGTTCACGAAGTCAGGATTAACGACTTCTTTCAGGGCTTTTAACAAGTAACTCTTTTCAGTAAAACTGATCAAGTGGCGAGTTTTACTTCGGAACAGCGCTAGGTTTCGTTGAGCGAAATCCGTGCTGCCTCAAGAATGATCTGGTTCCTGAAGCAATTTAACGATTAATCTGTGATTTTGACCGTGTAGGTCAGGAAGAGCTCTCTGTGAAAAGTCGCAGCGTCTGATTGGGGCTCATTTTGTAAAGCATTCAGATTCTGCCTAGAAAGGAAATCTGCCACGAAATTTTCTTTGCCAGGTTTGTAGAAAACTTTGGCATTATGCTGGTCTATTTAAGATTTCCATCTCCACCTCTGGTGAAGTCAAAGGGCTTTTTGAAATCAGGGTACTTAAGTATGACATCTTCTGATGCTAGAATGTTGCGTAGTTTTTAAAATGCGTTGCGTCATTAAACTCAACACAAATTTTTTTTGACTTATGCCTAGTCACCGAGCCGCTTTCGCCTTTTAAAATATCAGTTATCGGACGCGCTATGGCTGCAAAATCTTTGATAACAAGTAAGAAAGCTACATTCGAGTGTGCTCGACTGTAATATACCCGCTACCCAGCTGCTCGTACATCATTTATTTGCGAAACAAAAAAGAACGGCTACAATCATATTTTGACCGTAAAAGGCCATGGACTTACAATATTTATGCAAAGTCAAAATCTAAAATAAAAAATATAATGTTTTGCACACATTTAATTTTTGATGCTTGTGGGACTCGAACCCGTAAATGCATAATAGTTCTGTTCGTTTTGCAGTCCACAACTTAACCCATTTCACCACCGTACACGCACACACTATTCGGCACAATGCTGCAAGCAGCGCTGCCGGCAAAAGGAGTAAAATGTATTGAAAACGTATAACTTTTATTCAGCTACCAAAAAAATCCAAGATTTATCACTTTAACTGTAAAAATAATAATTCCGCCTGTTGAGGACTATACATCGAATACGTGCATGCAAAAAACGATATGTGCCCTTTTAATACCTCTTTATATACTTGAATGGAAATAGAACACTTTCCACTCTAAATTTTAATAAATTTTGTTAAAAAAAAACGACCGATAGTTTCTATGGCATCTATACGATGTATCGGTCCGTACCATCTCGTTCCGACTTATTTACAGCGGGCAGCAATAAGAAACATGTATACAAAGTTTCATGAAGGTAGCTCAAAAAGGGAGGCAAAAACTTTTTTTTTGGAAAAAATAAGAAAAGTTCGATCTCCCCCACCATGACACGCATGCATGCGAAATCGAACCTTGGACCCATTACCTAAGAGGTCCACCACTTCTCCATTCGGCCATTAAGCCATTAAGCAAATGTTGTCAACGTTACATTATGAGACCATTCGGAAATTCTTGCACGACAAAAACAAAGTCTGAATGCATGATGCATGTTGTTGTTGCTATTTATTCACATAACTTAAACATACAATTAAATAAAAAATAAAAATAAAAAAATATAAGAAAAAGCTGCGCTCTAACAATCGCACACAGCTGATTTAAGAAACTGTCACTTCTCCACTTGTTAACTAAGTTCATTGTGAGCCATAAAAAAATTTTAAATAAAATGCACGACCACCAATTAATGCATATTCAAAACTTAAAGTAAAAGTTCTTAAAAAAAAAGAATAAGCTAAAGCGGCATGAACTGGAGAATCAAACCACGGGCCTGTCGGTTCAGGAGTTCATCGCTTTTTCACTAAGCTACTGACGCTGTTATCCAACAACTGCAAAAATTTGCAGTGTAAGGCATTCTTATTATTTCCTGTACAAATAAAGAATTTGCGCTGCCGGCAGCGCTGCTTACAGCTATGGAAAACGTTAAGCTGAATAACTTCTGTGTTTATTATCCGATTGTTACCAAATTTTCAGAGATCATTTGGCTAGCTATAGTTATCATACAAACCAAAAATGAGCAATATAGCATCAAAGTTGTAATCAATTTTTTCGATTTACGGGGGCGGATGGGGGCGAAGCCAAAATCCAAAATAAACTTGATCAGTGTGCAATAATAACACATTTTGTCACAAAATTTGGTAGTCCTAGCTCTTATAATAGCTGAGATCTAGGTTTTCACACGGAAAGACAGACGGAGAGATGGACATGGCTATATCGAATCGGCTGTTAATCCAGAATATATATACTTTATATACTGCCAGGGCAGATGGCAACTCTTTGGGTTGGGCTGGGAAGACCACAGCTTTGATGGTCCTTTTGGGCCCTGAAATGAAGGCATGTAAGGCGTCGGCTCTAACCTGAGCGATGAGCAGGTCAGCGCCCTCTTGTTCGTGTGTCATTACGATCTTGTTGGTTACTAGCGTTACCTTTTTATTAACCTCGTTGTAATATTGCATTAACGGTAGCTCAGGTAGGTAAGTATCTAGAGGTATGTCGCACCTAACATCGGGATTAACAGAAACTGAGATTGTTGTTGCCCCTAGCTTACATTCGTATTGGGGGGTCCGTTGGACAAATAATAAAACCCTCACTCGATCTGAAAGCCACGTTGAATTAAATTTATAATCCCGTGCTTATAACGTAGATGAACAAAATTTATAATTAATTCATAAAAAAAAATTTAAAAGAAAGAACAAAGTTCTGAGAGCTGTATGATGCTGCCATGGCAGTATATCTAATGGAAATGAGGCTACACTGATGGTATAGTACCTCGTCTCTGTACCCACTCTTCATGAATTACCTTTGGCACTATATAGTAAATCGCTATTTTAAATGTTACCTTTTCATTATACCCTTCGCCTTTTCACATAAGAGAAACTTTTACTAAAAATCTAACAACATTTTAAAAATTCTATATTATTTATGAACAACATAAGCACATTCTTAATCTCGAAAATTTATGGCCAACCATAATAATTAAAAACGACCACCTATTTTGAACCAAGACAATTTAGCTAACGAACGACAACAACAAAGACAATCTCAAAGACAAGTAGAATACCAGCAGAATAAAAATATGGCATCACTAGAACAAATAACTGAGCTAGTGGGACAGTTAATAGCACAACAAGTCCCAAGAATAGTGCAAGCTTTAAATAGGCCAGACCACGATTTTAGCTATGCCATTTTAGCTATAGACCCATTCATAAATCGTGCGAACTTAGGGGGACTCGACAAAGTCCCAGATGTACTTAAATGCCTCAGGGAATTTTCTCGAAATGCAGCGGAATTGAGCTCTTGGAAAAAGAGCAACGTCCGCATAATGGAAGCCTACGCAGGGAAGGTGGGTACCTCAAGATATTTTGGCATACTTCACTCCACTAGGAACAAAATCATAGGTAATGCCGACACGGCACTAAAAGCATATAGCGTTCCATTAAATTGGAAAGCAATGGTTAAGTGTCTAACGATACATTACGGAGACAAGCGTGACCTTGGTACGCTAAAATATTAGATGACAATGTTGTCTCAGGGTAACCAAACGGTCGAAGAACTTTACCAGACGGCTTATCAACATATTTCACTTCTCCTGATCAAGGTTAATTGTATAGACTTGGGTACGGAAGCTCATCGACTTCTTAAGAAAATGTTCCGCGACAAAGCCACAGACACATTTGTTTGTGGGCTGCGTGGAGACCAATCTCGCATCTTGGGTGCACATACGCCGAGCGACCTCCCTTCGGCATTGAACATATGCCTGAAAATGAAAAAAAAAGAAATATCGCACCATGCATGCGGTAACCCAAGGATAGGCTAATGGCAAAAGCGCCAACACAAAACCGATACCAGCTTCTAGAAACATACAATTCGTAAGCTCAGGTTTTCGACAGCCGACAAAGGCTCCCCCCAGAAATCCTTATATTCAATATCATCCAGACACACAGCCTCGGAACTATAACAACTTTGGGCAGCAAAACCAGCTCACTTTGCCAAGAAAGTGCGCCACAAACCTATACCGACAGCAACAGTACGCACCACCCAGGCTAATAGCCCCGAAACCCTTACCGACACCAGAACCTCCTATATAAATAGGCCACGATTTAAACTAACGAAGAGATCCCCAGACCCAACGCATGTAGGACAGAAAAGACAACGGAACTTTAACATTCAAACTGACGACAGCGAACAGAATGATATGGAATCTGCTGAAACGTATGAGCAAGCACTTGCAGATCAACAAGACGAAACCTCAGACGAAACGTTAAATGAATATGTTGACGGATATGACTACGATGAAAACTATTACAACGACAACTCTGCAATGAATTTTTTAGAAAAGAACATTCCTCGCTTTCATACTTTGAATGCATGCTGGGGAATGGAAAAAGTCTAAACATATTAATAGATACAGCATCGAACAGGAATTACATACAACCCAAATTTATTACAAATCCGATTGCCAACGAATAACCCTTTAATGTTGTGTCCGTAGGGGGCAGTGTTCGCCTCACCCATCATAAAATAGTCAATCTCTTTAACCACCCTGACATAAATGTTAAGTTCTTTTTGTTGCCGATCATTTGTTAAGATCATTTGATGCCATTCTAGGCAATGACAGCTTGAAAGAGCTAAATGCTGAAATTTAAGTAAGCAAGAAGATTATGACTATAGAAAACAAAATTCACGTTCCTATCAAGGAAAATAAATTCGAGGCGGTAATCACCATTAATTTAATTAATTAAAAATTACCCAAACCTATTTGCAGATCCAAATCAGAAACTGACCTACACGTTGGTTGTGTAGGCGGAAATTCGAACTTCTGCAGACTCACCAGTGTACCCGAAATTTTATCAGTACCCAATGAGTCTGAAAGATGAGGTAAACAAACAGGTCTCTGAACTGCTTAATGATGGTATAATCAGACCATCAAGGTCCCCATACAACTCTCCTGTATGGATAGTATCAAAAAAGGCAGGCATTAAAAGAAAAAAAGTATCGTATGGTCATAGATTACAGGAAATTAAACTTGGTTACTATAACCGATAAATACCCTATACCAGAAATAAATGAAGTTCTCGATCAATTAGGTAACAACAAAGTGTTCTCTGTAGTAGACCTTAACAGTCGACTCCACGAAATTCCAATGAAAACGTCCGACATAAAAAAATAGCCTTTTCTGTGAATAACGGAAAATATGAGTTTACACGACTCCCATTTGGACTGAACAACGCGCCAGCAATTTTCCAGCGCTCATTAGATGACATACTTCATGAACATATTGGCAAGATAAGTTTCATCTACATTGATGACAACATCATACTTAGTAAAGATGACAAATCACATTTAAGAAATCCGGACATTATTTTTCAAAATAGCCCAATATCGCAAGATAACGACCCTATATCATTTCCCTCAAGAACGCTTTCCAAAGCCGAAGAGAATTACGCTGCGAACGAAAAAGGAATGTTAGCCATTATTTGGGAATTGAAAAGCCTAAAGAATTACCTGTAAGGTAAATCAAAAGTTAAAATATTTACCGACCACCAGCCTTTGACTTATTCATTAAGTAGCTGAAACGAAAATGTGAGAACGGTGAAAGTCGTACTTAGAGGTAGACGATTACGAAATATTTTACAAGCCATGAAAAGAGAACGTTGTTGTTTATGCACTATCCAGTATACCACCCATAGGGCAAATAAATTCAATAGCCTCGAAGCAACACAGTGACGTGAGCTCAAGCGAGGAATTAATCCCAAGTATAGAAGAACCTATTAAAACCTTTAGGAACCAGATCTTCTTTCACAAAGCAGAAATGACCGACTACAAGTTCAGTATCCCATTTCCAACTTTTCACAGGAACGAATTTTACAGACAGCAGTACAATCCGGACGAACTGTTATTCGATTTAAAAAAATAACTGAATCCCTCGGAACCAGAGGTTCTATGTTGGCGTACCAAAATTCATCGTAATGGACAACGAATCCCTAAACTCTGAAACAATACGATTCATGTTAGTCGACCAAATAGGGATATAAATTTATAAAACACCCCCAATAAAAGTACAATTAACGGACAGACTGAACAATTTCACTAAACACTCGCTGAAAAATGAGATGCTTGAAGAGGGATCAAGTTCATAGGAACTTCGAAGAACTAATAGATCGAGCGATCTACGAGTATAACTACTTAATTCATAAAACAACAACAAAGAAGAAGTCACTAGAAGTATTCTTTGGCCGAAGAGTTACAATTGACCTCACACAATACGAACAGACAAGACTGGACAACATATAACAACTGAGACGTAAACAAATAAAAGATCTACAGGACCATAATAACAGAAAGAAACCAATTCAAACTTATATGGCATGTAATATTGACTTGATACAATAGCACGTCTCTTGTGCTGCTGTGTCCGAGTATGATGCGACCAATTCATATGATTAGGTATAGTCACATTGCAGAGCTTACAATGTTTTACATTATTTCTTCCATCACCACCTTGTTTACGAGCAGCGAAGGCTAACCTCAACTGCTCTCATTTTTCTTGTTGCTGCTCCATAACTGCAGCGATTTCACTAAAAGCCTTTGCTGAATATATTCCGTTTAAAGCCATTTCTTGATGTTGTTGTTGTTTAGATGTTTAGCTGTTGTTGCTGTTTGGCTGAGCTGTTGTTGCTGTTTAGCTGTTGTTGCTGTTTAGCTGCTATGTTTTCTTCGAATTTACTGATTTTCACTACTACTAATCGCTTTGCTGTTGTTGTTGTTATTTCACGTCCACCCTCGCTTTATAGAAAATCATTAGGGTACAAGAATTGCATAAAATAATGTTAACAGATCTTATACAAAATAGAAGGAGAACAGGTTCAACCAAGCATAGTAAGCCGTTTACGCACTAACATATTATGATAGGGATACAAGCTGTTGTTGCCGTTAAGCTGGTTAGCTGTTGTTGTTGTTGCTGTTTAGCTGTTGTTGCTGTTTAGCTGTTGTTGCTGTTTAGCGGTTTAGCTGGTTTCTGCTGTTGTTGTTGTTGCTGTTTAGCTGTTAGCTGCATACTATGTCTAATCACCCCCAGCTTAATTGAAAATTATTAAAATACAAGGATTACATTATGCTTACAGATCTCACATCGAATAGAAGGAGAACAGGTGCTATATTTTGAGGGTCACTTGAGGACACCTGTTTAGCTGCATACTATGCCCAATCACGCCCAGATTAACTGAATATTATTAGGATACAAGAATTTTATAACAAATTTCACAACGAATAGAAGGGAGAAGAGGTGCAATGCTTTGAGACACGGTTAGGCTCACATTAACTTGTTGAGCTAGGGTCTCCCGGGCTGTCAAATATCATTAAGATACCATGAGTCACACTCGTCTGTGCACTGCACACCCACCCTCTAACACGTTCGCATGTAAACATGATCATGCTCATGCTAATGCTCATGCTCATGCTCATGCTTATCCCTATTATGACCTAAAAGTTACCGATCTACCCTAAAAACTCATTAATTATGCAAACAAGGATCCTTAATTGCATAATCTCCCTCGTTACACCGTGCACGCACAGCCACACCGTGCACGCACACCCACCCTCTAATATGTGTGTGCACTGATGCGTGCATGCACACCCACCCCCCTAAGACATGTGCATGATCATGCTCATCCTCATTTTCACATGCTTACCTGTCAACCTTTAACCCTCCCAACCCTAATTTATTACCTACAAACATGCATAAAACCTATTAAATATGCTAATTAGGACCCTAAAGTGTCCGATTTACCCCAAAAACCCATTAAATATGCTAATTGGGATCCTAAACTGACCGATCTACCCCAAAAAGGTCATTAATTATGCTAATTAGGACCCTTTTTCCCCTAATCCCCCTCGTCACGCCCCATTTATTTCAGTTACCCACTCCAATTTTTGCACTAGAACCCACATTATATATATTTTTTTGTCCCCCTATTTTCTCCCGCTTTTTCCCCTATATTCGCCTTTTTCTCCTATTTTTGCCTTAATCCCCCATTTTCGCCTTTTCGCCCTATTTTCGCCTTTTTACCCTATTTTTGCCGTTTTCCCTTATTTTCTCCCCATTTCCCCCCCTATTTTTGCCTTTCCCCTATTTCCGGCTTTCCCCATATTTTCGCATTTTCCCCCATTTTCGCCTTTTCCAATATTTTTGCCGTTTTCCCTCTATTTTCGCCGTATTCCCCCTATTTTCGTGTTTTCCCTCTATTTTCGCCTTTTTCCCCTATTATCGCCGTTTCCCCCTATTTCGCCCCAATTTTTTCCCATATTTTCGCCTTTTCCCCCTACTTTCACCTTTTTTCCCCTACTTTCGCCTTTTCCCTCTATTTTCGCCTTTTTCCCTTTAGTTTTTCGACTTTCCCCCCCTATTTTTCGACTTTTCCCCAATTTTCGCCATTTTCCCTATGTTTCCCCATTTTTCCCATATATTTGCTTTTTCCCATTTTCGACTTTTATCCTTATTTTCGCCTAACCCCTATTTTCGCCTTTTCCCTTATATATTTGCCTTCTTCCCACTATTTTCACTTTTCCCCTATTTTCGCCCTTTTCCCCGATTTTCAGCTTTTTCCCCTATTTTCGACGATTTCCCTCTATTTTCGCCTTTTTCCCCTATTTTCGCCTTTTTCCCTCTAGTTTTGCCTTTTCCTCCTATTTTCAAGTTTTTCCCCTATTTTCGCCGTTTTTCCCCTATTTGTCCCTATCTTTTCCCATATATTTGCCTTTTCCCCCATTTTCGACTTTTCCCCTTATTTTCGCCTTCTTCCTTCTATTTTCGCCTTTCCCCCTATTTCTCACCATTTTTAGACCATGGATTTAAAAAAAAAAAAAAACATGGACTATTGTGTTTGTCGAAATGTGCGTAACAGGCAGAAGGAGGCATCTGCGACCCCATAAAGTATATTTATTTTTTCTTAGGCTCACTAGCCGAGTCGAATAAGCCATGTCTGTCTGTCCGTCTGTTCGTCTGTATGAACGCACATTTCTCAAAAACTAAAAAAGCTAGAGCCACCAAATTTGGTGACAACACTTATGTGGATTATACGCTGTAAAATTTTTATAAAAATTTGGGCCACTTCTACTTCCGGCCCCGTAAATCGATAAACCGTATAGCAAGCGCAATAAAAAAGCTAGAGTATTCAGTTTTGGTGTGTATGATAACTATCACCACATAACCGATCGCTGAAAATTTAGTTCCGATCGGATAATGAACAAAAAAGTTATTCAACGCTTCATATAGATTTGCACTGCGCCCACTGCAAGCAGGCAAGCAGTGTTATTTTCCAAGCAGTGTTTTTTCAACTGCTTGGACTGCTTGGCGTCTAACTGAAAATTATATGTGCTGTATATTATATTTATATGATGATTATGATGATTCCTGTATACCATACGAAGATCAGGTTTATTTCAAATTTGAGGTGCCACGCCCATCGCCCACGCTAATCGATAATTTTTGAATATTATGGAAAGTATTACAGTTACATATTCAAAATTGTGCATGATGATTCCTGTAAATCATGCGCAGATGATGTTTATTTCAAATGGGAGATGCCACACCCACCGCTTACGCAAATCGATATATTAGGAATATTAAGGAAAGTATTAAAGCTACAGACAATAAATTTGGCATAAAGTTTCCTGTATGCCATACTCAGATGAAGTTTATTTCAATTTTGAGGTGCCACACCCACCGCTTACGCAAATCGTTAATTTACTAATATTAAGGAATGTGTTAAAGCTACAGACAATAAATTTGGCATGAAGTTTCCTGTATGCCATACTCAGATGAAGTTTTTTTCAATTTTGAGGTGCCACGCCCACCGCCCACGCAAATCGATCATTTTTGAATATTATGGAAAGCATTACAGTTACATACACCAAATTTTTATACCCGCTACTCATAGAGTAGAAGGCTTTTATAACTTTGTTCAAAGCGAAAATGTATGTAACAGGCAGAAGGAGACACCTCCGACCCCATAAAGTATATATATTCTAGCTCAGGATCAACAGCCGAGTCGATATAGCCTTGACCGTCTGTCTGTCCGTGTGAAAATCTAGATCTCAGATATTATAAGAGCTAGGACCACCAAATTTTGTGACCAAATGTGTTATTATTGCACGCTGATCAAGTTTATTTTGGCCACGCCCACTTCCGCCCCTGTAAGTCGAAAAAAAATTGATTACAAGAGCAATTTTGATGTCATATTGTTCATATTGTTAGGTTTACATGATAACTATAGCTTGCCAGATGATCTCTGAAATTTTTGTAACAATCGGATAATAAACACAGAAGTTATTCAGCTTAACGAGAGATCGAACTCTTCTTATTTTTTCAAAAAAAAAAGTTTTTGCCTTCCTTTTTGAGCTACCTTCATAGACTTTGTATACATGTTTCTTATTGCTGCCCGCTGTAAATAAGTCGGAACGAGCCGGGACGGACCGATACATCGTATAGTTGCCATAGAACCTATCGGTCGTTTTTTTAACAAAATTTATTAAAAGTTAGAGTGCTCTAGAACACTTTCCATTCAAGTATATAAAGAGGTATTAAAAGGGCACATATTGTTTTTTACATGCACGTATTCGATTTATAGTCCTCAACAGGCGGAATTATTATTTTTACAATTTAAGTAATAAATCTTGGATTTTTTTGGTACCTGAATAAAAGTTATTCGTTTTCAATACTTTTTACTCCTTTTGCCGGCAGCGCTGCTTGCAGCATTGTGCCGAATAGTGTGTGCGTGTACGGTGGTGAAATGGGTTAAGTTGTGGACTGCAAAACGAACAGAACTATTATGCATTTACGGGTTCGAGTCCCACAAGCATCAAAATTTAAATGTGTGCAAAAAATAATTTTTTTTTTTGTAGATTTTGACTTTGAATAATTATGTAAGTCCATGGCCTTTAACGGTCAAAATATGATTGTAGCCGTTCTTTATTGTTCCGCAAATAATTTTGATGTACGAGCAGTTGGGTAGCGGGTATATTACAGTCGAGCACGCTTGTGTGTAGTTTTCTTAGTTGTTTGATTTCGTACGAAGAAAACTTAACTTGGTTGTTAATTCATATGAAAATAATTTAACTTTTTTGACCTTATATGGAAAGATGTTTCACAGACATGATATCATATAAAATAATACTATTTGACTATTTTGATTTCTTATGAAGGAAACTTAACTTGGTTGATAATTAATATTTGATAATGATAATTCATATTCCATATATTATAACTCACATGATTTCGTATGAAAAAAATTCAACTTGCTTAATAATTCATATGAAAATATTTCAACTTTTCTGATTTCATATGAAAACTTGTTTCACATACATAATTTCATATGAAATAATTCTATATGACTATTTCGATTTCGTATGGAGAAAACTTAACTTGGTTAATAATTCATATGAAAATACTATACATATTTTAATTTCATGTAAAAATTTGTTTCACATACATAATTATATATAAAATAATACTATTTGACTATTTTGATTTCGTATGAAGAAAACTTAACTTGATTGATAATTCACATTTGATAATGATGATTCATATTTTTTTTATATTTAATAATTCACATGATTTCGTATGAAGAAAATTCAACTCGGTTGATAATTCATATAAAAGTATTTTAACTTTTCTGATTTCATATGAAAACTTGTTTCACATTCATAATTTCATATGAAATAATTCTATTTCACTATTTTGATTTCGTATAAAGAAAACTTAACTTGGTTAATAATTCATACGAAAATAATTTTAATTTTTTGATTTATATGAAAACTTGTTTCAAATACAAAATTTCATATAAAATAATACTATTTGACTATTTTGATTTCTTATGAAGGAAACTTAACTTGGTTGATAATTCATATGAAAATATAAGTTAAGGCAAGACATGCCTGCCTCGGGGGTGACGGACTCTCGTCACCGTATAGCTCACCTAGATATGATTATGAGCATGCTGTTCGTTCTGTGGGGGAAGACCGCCAAGATGAATAGTCGCCTGGATCGACGTTATAAAAGCTTTTATTAAAAGGATTCTTAGGGCTAAGAACAATAGTTGTTTGCTTCTGTCTCGATTGCGACGTCAGAAAAGACTGAAGACTGGGGCTGGGCCTGGTTCGCACCAAAGCTACGGCTCCAGAGTCGTGGGCAGCGTTCTCGGCTGGCGCAGGGTGAGGGGCGACCCCGCATGGCAGTTGGGTAAGTGGCCGAAATATGAGCCATGCTAAGTCGGCAGTCACTTATCCAATGCCTGGTGGTTCCGCGGCACCACAACAACATGCGTCGTTTGCAGATACAGCAGTTTGTCTGCAGCGTGATCGCGACCAGCAACAAGAAGTGTCGTTTGCGGGCGTAGCAGTTAGCGCGATTGCAACACATTGTCGTGTTGATGGATGAGGGGCGGGGGACGAAGTCAGCGTTTTGAAGTGGGCATTGCGAGAGTTGAGTGACCGTCAAGTGGCGTAAGCGGAGGAAGCGCGTGTGAGACAGGCCGGTGGGAGGGGGTGAAACGAAGAGTGCAAGAAGAGGGTTCCTAACACTTCCCCCCTCAAGATCTGCGTCCCGCAGATTATTGGGCTTTGGGTGCCCTGCCAGCATCTTGTGCCTCCAGGTCCAGTGTGCCGTCTCTCACGATCGGGATCCCCTCGATGTTAACTTTTTATCCATACGGTATACAGGGGCACACCGACAACCAGGGCGACCCATGCTTCCACCAGAAAAGAGAAGGAAACCCTCTCGGACACACCGAAAAGTCTTTTTAGGTTCTTTATGTTAAAATCGTTGACGTAGTGCATTGAAGGCGCGTATCCCGTGGCAGTTACCGATGTGAGTATTGCCGGCATGACTGTAAAGTGTGTCGACGAGTAGCTCGTGTAAGTTCTTCCAGCCACACTAATTGTCTCGTTTCTGAACTGGATTATGTAAGTTCGGTCCAGGTTAAAGGTCTCGGATCCGGTTTCCATCGTCCCGTTGAAGTTGGACAGGAACATTGTCCCGTCGTCGACCAGCGCGCGCTTCATTGTTCCTGAGGAGCTCGCATTTAGCCTGACCGCCCTTTAACAACTTGGGGATGCACCCGTTCTCGTCCAACTTCAGGAAACTTTTTTCCGGACAAACGGTGATATTTCCTATAGGGAGGCAGTCGTCTACTACGGCGTATGTTTCCTCGGTGGTTACGGCGACCTTGTCATGCTTGACCATGACTTGTTTCCCTCCATGGGTTGCCGGAAGAAGGAAAAGTAATCGGTAGTCCTTGGGGGCGATTTTGGGCATAGCTAAAATGTATAGCAGCGCCGTTCCATTTGATAGCACAGACGGGCGGGAAAATTCCAAGGCTTCCACTGCATTCTGGTATGGCAAGTTTTTGACTTCGGTCAAAATTGCTTGTACCTCCTGTCTTAGCCAACTGGCAAGCTTAGGTCAGCTCGCCGACCTGACTTTCAATAATCAAGGCCTTGTGCAGTAGCGTCGTTGCTGTGTGTACATCTCATGTGAGGCGTCAAACAGACCAGCGTTTATCCTTACTTGCTGGTCGGCCGTTTTGACGACGTTTTCCTGCGCACGAAGTATGGCGTCCCAATCCGATGCGTCCGGAGAACCCGCAATCCACTTCCATGCGGACCCAATCCAGTCCAACGAACGACGTCCGCGCTGCGTGCCTATCAGTCTTGACAGGGCCTCCCGTGACTCCTCTAGGTAGTGCGTTACCAGGGGATCCGTTAATAACGCCTCGCGTTGAACCTCCTGAACCAGCGACTCGAGCCTTCCCAAGTCAATTACATGCGCCAGTTTGAATTGGCCGTTGAATCGCCAAACCGTGCCTGCAGTGGGACAAGCGGAGCTTCATATTTAAAAATGTCCGCAGCTCCCACCATTTGGGCCACGACGATGCTTGCAATTTAAAAAAGTAGCTTACAGTATTAACTTAACTTGCTTAGGGGTAGGTAGTTGATTACATAATGTTGGAAAAAGGGTGTTTGTGTCCTCATTCGGTTTTTTGTTTAAAAGTGTTATGTGTAAAAAAAAAAGGGTACAAAGTGTGTGTGTGTAAAAGAAAGCTTGTGGAAAACACATGTAACATTCAATGCCTTTTTCAATTACGCAGATCCGACTTATGAAAAATTTTCCCTGTCTTGGTTTTGATCGTCACATTCCTATCCTCAACAACCTCTGCGGCCCTGAAACGTGGCTTCTCTTTGGTCTTGATCTGTTTGTTGGCGACAAATATTTTGTCTCCCTGATTGTAGGACACGGGTTCAGATCTGGTTTTATTGTGGGCCGCGTTTGCGATCCTCTGCCTATGCTCTATCAAGCCTCTAACATCCTCCAGGACCTTTGTTCTGAAATTAGTCAGACCCTGATAGTTGATTCTTGACGAGCGGTCGAAGAACAGATCCGCCGGCTTTTTGCCAGTCACCGAGTGAACAGAGTTGTTGTATCTGTCCACTGCTATAGCGACCGATTCGTTGAATTTTGAAGTCAGAGTGCTCGCTTTTCAAACACCGGTATATCTCGAGGAAGTTGCAATGAAACCTCTCGATTTGACCATTGACTTCACTTTTTTGGGTCCGAGTGTTGTAGAGCACAATCCCTAGCGTACGCAAATAATTCAGTACTGTCGGGCACAGAAGGCCTCTATCATTGTCTGAGACCAATACCTTCGGAACAGTGAAATAATAAAGTACCTCTACTAGTTTTTCCAGTAGATGAATCGAAGATTTTGATTCTAAAGGGAAAAGCTTGGCAAACTTCGTGAATTTGTCTATACAACTCAAGTAGATCTTCTTTTCTAAGGTGAAAATGTCAATGTGAAAGATTTCACACGGGTACTTTGGGATAGGCGTCGGTTGAAGGAGCGGTTTATTGGGGTGTCTCTCGTACTTGTACAGTTTACAACACTCGGACGACGAGAGTTGCTTTCGAATGGTGCTGGCCATCTAAGGGAAATAATATTTCTCCAAAGTCTGCAGGCGCACCTCCTTGACACCCCTGTGAGCTCTCCCATGTTCTTTTTCAATAACTTTGTAGATCTCCTCGGGATCTGACAAATCCGTCACCAACCTTTACGTTATTCGTATTTTGAACGAAGCAAAATTCTCTAAGCATTGGCGTTGGAATGATGACGTTTCCGAGATCTTAACCCCGTTGATCACTGATGACTTAAGGTATTTCCCCAAGGTAACGACTAAGTCGGATAAAAGAGATGGCGTTCGAAGCCCCTGTGCGGCTGCTCGCACAAATATTCCGATCGGTCGGGATCGAAAACTAGTTGGTTGCGGTATACGTTAATGGGAACTTCCATGTGGGGGACTAAATAAGACGAGTCTTTGTCGGCGCTATGCACGGTGGAGGCTCCTCCGCTAGTCGAGGCACTGTCTGAATAGCACCAATCGAAGTAATGGTTCATAGGAATTATGCGAGACAAGGCGTCGGCAACGACGTTAGATTTAGCAGGCTTGTAGATGAGCACACAATTGTACTCTTCTATTCTTGCCTTCCAACGCTTCAATTTAGCATTGAAGTTCTTACTTCCAAGCGCGAAGGTCAGAGGTTGATGGTCTGTATAAACCTTAACTGACGCAGTGCCATACAAATAAGACCTGAGATTGTCTAAAGCCCAGGCAATAGCAAGCATCTCCTTTTCTATAGTGGCATAGTTCTCCTCATCCTTAGACAAAGTTCGTCAGATGTACGCGATAGGGCGATCCTTGCCATCAATGTCTTGGGACAATACAGCCCCAAGAGCAAAGTTGGACGCGTCCGTGGTCAAATGGAATGGCTTACGGAAATCGGGGAAAGCAAGCACTTCGGAGGAGGATAAAATTGTCTTTAGATCATCAAAAGCTTGTAAAGCCGCGTCGTCAAGCTAGACCGGGACTTTTTTCGATTGGTTCGCCTTAACGCGAGCGGATTTGCCGCGAGTCAAATTAGTCAAAGGCTTGGCGATTTTGGAATAATCATAAATAAACTTCCTATAGTAGGACGTCATGCCAAGGAAACTCTTCAATTCCTTAACGTTCCTTGGAGGTTTCATTTTAGATATAGCCTCTACCTTTTTCTTGTCCGCACTGATACCGTCATGACTCACGATGTAACCGAGGAATTCAATCTGGGTCGACACGATCTGCGTCTTGGTTAGGATCACCTGAAGTTTGGCCTTTTTGAGACTCTCAAAGACCAAGCGAAGGTTTGTCCAATGGCTTTCGTAATCGTTACTAAAGACAATAATGTCGTCAATGTATACATAGCAAATCTTGCCGATGTATTCCCGAAGGACATCATCGATCATGCGTTGGAAAATAGCCGGGGCGTTTTTCAAGCCAAAGGGGAGGCGGAGAAACTCATATTTCCCGTTTAGGGTGGAGAATGCCGTTTTCACGGTATCTGACGGTTTCATGTGGATTTGATGGAAGCCTGAAGTCAGGTCGAGTGTCGTGAAGTATCTGGCCCCACCAAGTTTAGCCAACGTGGAATTTATATCCGGAATCGGATAAGTGTCGGAAATGGTGACACTATTCAGACGTTTGAAATCGATGACCAATCGCCATTGTTTCTCGCCATTTGCTATTGCCTTTTTGGGCACTATCCATATCGGAGAGTTGTACGGACTTTGGGCCGGACGGATAATACCGTCACTGAGAAGTTCCCCGATTTGTTTGTCCACTTCGGCTCTCATATTAGCCGGATATGGGTAACTCTTCGTGTAAATTGGATCTGAAGTGCTTGTACGGATCTCGGCCTTTACGCTAGTATCGACGGCCTCACCCGGAGACAAAGGGTCGAAAAGGTGTGAGTACTCGTCGATTAGTGCTTCCAAGGTTTGTTTTACCTCGTCTGGATGCGTCGGATCGAGCAGAGTGTTGACGTAGAGAGGAGGGGGATCTTTATCCCAGAGGATATGACCAGACAGTTGTTTTTCCTGTCCACAAGAGCATTCAGGTCCTTAAATGTGTCGTCCCCTATGATACCATCGAAGGTGTTCAGGCCGGGGAGGACAAAAAATGTTAGGGTCGAGTTATTTCCTAAACGATTGAAAAACTTGCCGGTTACGCGGTGTGTTATTTTGACACTACCTGTAGCTGATTGTACGGAGAAGGGGATGGGGAGGAGAGTGGAGCCGGCGGCAATTCTAGGGCTAATAAAATGTTTGTTCGCGCCGGTATCGATCAAAAATTGTAATCTAGCTCCATCTTTTCCCTCATATTCTAAGTAAGGGAAGCTTGAGAGGCCTCACTCATAAAATTTAGGCCCTCCATGCCCATTTCAGGGCCGTCCCCTCCTTCCATGGCATCCCGATCGGGCATGCCAACGTCCTCAGCACCGAGCTGATCGTAATAATGGTCAGTTGAGGCAGCTTCGTCATGTTCGACGGGGATTGTGGTAGAGGACTCTGGCATGGACTCCATGTGATAGAGCTTCGTTGCCCTTTGGAATGGATTCTGGAGTTCGGACGATATTCTTTTCACCCCGGAGCCCTCACTCTGGGCTGCCCTGTAGTCTGAGCGGTGTGATTGCCCCGACCGATTTGATTCCATTTTAATGGCCGGTCTTGGGCCCTGGAAACGGTTATTGCTTTGGGACCCAACGTATCCTGAGCCTACTGAAGGTCTAGCGTTTCCCTGATAGGGGGAAGAGAAGCGGGGAGCGTTCGGCGGTCGGTAAAACCGGGAATTTGGTACGAAGCTTGCCGGCGGAGAGGACCGGGCAAAGGGACCTCCTCTCGGGGCAACAGCCTGTAACTCCATGCAAAAGAAGTATGCTTCCTGTAAATCTTTTGGTCTGCGCATGACCAGCAGCCTACAGGCATCATTACCGACTCCCCAGATAAAGACGTCGAGAACCTTGTCCCTTGAATGTTCCGACAAGGCCCTAACTGCCTCCGTTGGGTATCCCATAGCTTTCAATCCGTTGAGGATAAGGGAAAGGTGCTTATTCACCTCCAAGTAATACTCCAAGGTTTTATTCCCCTGGCTCAGCTGGCTAAGCTGGTACTCCACCGTCCGCACATCGCGCTTGTCCGCGTAGTGCAGTGCTAGAACCCTGCAGTCGTCGTCTAAAACCCCATAAGAATCTAGAGCTTTTTCAGCCTCGCTTCTTATTTTTTGCCTATTGTGGCAGACTATGGCGCGGAACAGAGGTCTCCCTTTGATGACCTCGTAATCGTTCAAAATTGCTTGCGCACGGTTCACCCAAGAAACATATCTCTCAGGCTGACCTTCAAACGTTTGAAGTTCTTTGACGCAATCGGGAAGCGTAAAGACTTCTTTCAATTCGAATTCATTGTGCGCTCGTGCTAATGGCACCGGAGGGGTGACCGTCGAATTACGGCCTTCGCTTTCCGATTCTAGCGTACCGAGCCTACTATTGATCTTCTTCATGTAATCTTTCAACCCGGTAACCTGCACAAGGAGCGCGTTAAGGGATTCCTTAAATTCCTCCATTTTGCCTAATGTAAGGGTATAGAAAGCAGACTGAATCGGACAGGCAGACGGTCAACCAAGGTTTCCTCAACAAATCTGTTCACTAACTTCTTAGAACGTTTTTGCGGAACTTTTTATATTCTTTTGAAAAATGTGGCTTGAATGCAAATATGGTTTCACTCACCCTTGACAATTTGTGTTGCGTGTTGAAGTGTGCATGTTGTAACTCTTCTTATGATCTGAGGAGAGAAAAAAGGTGTTCTTAGTAAATCGTAATAATCTGGTTGTGGCAATGGTTTTTTCGATATTCGCTTATCATTTTTTGTATTTGTTTATGTTTCATCATTCTTTATGTGACTTTTGTGAGAATAACTTAAGTTTGAATCGACTGTGACGAACGAGTTTATTTAGCAGTCGAACTTAGTACAGGATGCGGTGGTCCGTATTTTTTCTTTTTGGCCTTGGCCTTCTAACGGTACGGTTGCCACACAATCTACTGGGCAGCTTTCTCGCGTGCCTCCACAAAACTCGGCCTCTCCAGCAGATTACCACACACATTAATTAGAATTTATTTGGTTACTATCTCATTTACTCTTCTTTTTCCTTTATTTTATTAGTTCGACACTATGTACATTGCACTCGCGAATAGGCTACAGCGAGTGTAGGCAAATCGCCGCAGTGGGTCGTTACATAGGCCTTTTTATTTACTTTTTCATGAAGACGCTTTTGCGCCCGCGTATAATGTGTCCGGCTCCTGGACGAAGACGGTATTTACGCTGCGGCGGATGGCCTTTTCAGTTCGTTATGTACGACATTTTTGCGCCCGTGTAGAATGTCGCTCCCGCTACAGATTATAGGGGCATTCTCACCGCGGCGGGTGGTCGTTTTTGTGTTTGATTGTTCGCTGTCACATCACATCACTGTCACTTTTTAATTTTCCACATTTCGTGGTTCACTTTTTCTCTTTTTTTTTGTTTTTAAATTTCTTGGCGTTTCATTTTCTCTTTTTTTTTTTAAATTTTGTTTGTGTTTTATTGAATAATTTCCCGCAGCCAGAATTCTGCTCGCGCTCCAGTTAAGGCAAGACATGCCTGCCTCGAGGGTGACGGACTCTCGTCACCGTATAGCTCACCTAAATATGATTATGAGCATGCTGTTCGTTCTGTGGGGGAAGACCGCCAAGATGAATAGTCGCCTGGATCCACGTTATAAAAGCTTTTATTAAAAGGATTCTTAGGGCTAAGAACAATAGTTGTTTGCTTCTGTCTCGATTGCGACGTCAGAAAAGACTGAAGACTGGGGCTGGGCCTGGTTCGCACCAAAGCTACGGCTCCAGAGTCGTGGGCAGCGTTCCCGGCTGGCGCAGGGTGAAGGGCGACCCCGCATAGCAGTTGGGTAAGTGGCCGAAATATGAGCCATGCTAAGTCGGCGGTCGCTTATCCAACGTCCAGCGGTTCCGCGGAATTTCACATACATAATTTAATATGAAATAAATTTCTTTGACAGTTTTCATTTCGTATGAAGAAAACTTAACTTGGTTGATAATTCATATGAAAATAATTTAACTTTTTTGATTTCATATGGAAACTTACTTCACATACATAATTTCATATGAAATAAATTTCTTTGACAGTTTTGATTTAGTATGAAGAAAATTCAACTTGGTTGATAATTCATATGAAAATATTTTAACTATTTTGATTTCATATGAAAACTTATTTCACATACAGAATTTAATATGAAATAAATTTTTTGACAGTTTTGATTTCGTATGTAGAAAACTTAACTTGGTTGATAATTCAAATGAAAATATTTTAACATTTTTGATTTCATATGAAAACTTGTTCTACATACATAATTTCATAAAAATCAACTTCTTTGACTTTTTTGATTTCTTATGAAGGAAACTTAACTTGGTTGATAATTCAAATGAAAATATTTTAACATTTTTGATTTCATATGAAAACTTGTTTCACATACATAATTTCATATAAAAGAATACTATTTGACTGTTTTGATTTCGTATGAAGAAAACTGAACTTGATTGATAATTGATATGAAAATAGTTTAACTTATTTGATTCATATGAAAACTTGTTTCACATACACAATTTCATATAAAATAATACTAATTGACTGTTTTGATTTCGTATGATGAAAACATAACTTGGTTGATAATTCATATGAAAATTGTTGAACTTATTTGATTTCATATGAAAACTTGTTCTACATACATAATTTCATATTAACTAAATTTCTTTGACAGTTTTGATTTCGTATGAAGAAAATTCAACTTGGTTGATAACTCATATGAAAATATTTTAACATTTTTGATTTCATATGAAAACTTGTTTCACATACATAATTTCATATAAAATATTACTATTTGACTATTTTGATTTCGTATGAAAAAAACTTAACTTGGTTGATAATTCATATTTGATAATGATAATTTATATTTCTTATTTAATTATTCACATGATTTCGGATGAAAAAAATTCAACTTGGTTGATAATTCATATGAAAATATTTTAACTTTTCTGATATCATATGAAAACTTGCTTCATATACATAATTTCATATAAAATATTACTATTTGACTATTTTGATTTCGTATGAAGAAAACTTAACTTGGTTATAATTCATATGAAAATATTTTAACATTTTTGATTTCATATGAAAACTTTTTTCACATCCATAATTTCATATAAATTAATACCATTTGACTATATTGATTTCGTATGAAAAAAACTTAACTTGGTTGTTAATTCATATGAAAATATTTTAACTTTTCTGATTTCATATGAAAACTTGCTTCACATACATAATTTCATATGAAAAAATTCTATTTGACTATTTTGATTTCGTGTGAAGAAAACTTAACTTGGTTATAATTCATATTAAAATATTTTAGCACTTTTGATTTCATATGAAAACTTGTTTCACATATATAATTTCATATAAAATAATACTAAGTGACTGTTATGATTTCGTATGAAGAAAACATAGCTTGGTTGACAATTCATATGAACCTAGTTGAACTTATTTGATTTCATATGAAAACTTATTTCACATACAAGTTATGAACTCTCTTCTTGCGCCCTTCGTCTCACCCCCTCTCACCGGCCTGTCTCACACTTGACGGTCACTCAACCCTCGGATAACCCGAAACGCACTAAGAGCGAATTCACTCAAATTGCGGGGCTTATCCGAGGGGAATATGTGCAGCGCGTTAGCCGAGGCGATTTACCGATTAAACGGTAAATGGTCGGACGCTTCTAGAAAGGTCTACAAGAAACGCGCGATGTGAGGAAGGCCTGCACATTTGAGGTCAGTCGAAGTTTTTCTTGCGATCGAGACACAAGCAAATCTCCATCAAATAAAACCAAGCTGAAACTAAGAATATAGAAATAAACGAGCTCACAACGTAAATCTAATCGGATTCGACTTCTCATTTTGGCATTTTCTCCTGCAGAACCCGCAACATCCCAATACTTATATCGAGGTGAGGTATTCGAAAACGAGTGCCGAACATCCCCAATGCAAGTTCGATTTGCATTAACTGGCGCCCGAGCAGGGACCGGCAATGTCCGGTTGAAAAAATTGTGGAAATTTGTGCGTAATAAAAGGAAAATGTGGTGGGCTTAAATTAGATTAAGATATCTCAGAAGAAACGAGTGCCGCGTGAGCTGTGTATAATGTAATAAAACAACGACCCGCCACCGGGGGACGTCACGTCGTCCATGCCGAGCGCAAAAGTTGTACGATGCCTATAACATAACTAAAACACTATCAACCCACTGCGGCGGTACGGCATGTAAATTTTTTTTTTTTTCCTAAGCTGCCAATTCGCGAGTGCAAAACTTGTGTTTGATAAACTAATAATTAAAGAACCATTGCAGCAGTTTACCTGCGAGTGACAAACTAAGTAATACAAGCGCCCAGCGCGATAAAGTGGTGTGTGGCAGCTTGTTGGATACGTTAAGTGATATGAAATGCACACAAAAAAAACCGCCCAACAAGTTGTGTGGCGACACCGTACCTTAGTAGGCAGAACAGCCAAAAGGGATACTACGGAACCACCCCGCACAGTGCCGAAATAATTCGAGGTCATCAATAAAAGTATATGACAGCACGCACGCAGAAAAAGTTATTGTAAAATATGCATAGCGCATACACAACATAGAATAAATAAAGAAAACACCCAATTAATACACTAGAAATATTATACAAGCACATGCACAGCACCACAGTTGAAAAGAAAATAAATATGATACAGATTTCCTCAATTTCCTAAGATAAAATAAATGTAACACAAACCTTCTTGTACAACACACTAAGTCACCTTTTTTTCTTATATCAATAGAATTTGCATACTGTGAGGGTACAACGAATAACGACGATAACCAATAAAGAACATACAAGGGTGAGTGAAATATTTCATTTAACATTATTGCCACATTTGCTAGATCAAGTTGAAAGAAAATAAAATAAAGAAATAAGGACAACCTTTCAAAAAATAAATATTTTTTTATCAGGTGGAAACCGTTGTCTCACATCCTCCTAATTTAGTATCGAATTCTACTGCCTTGATTGCTTCCTGCATCTTTTTCAGTACAAACTTAACTTCGAAATGGAAGAAACCTTGCGAATTCTTAGTGAGTCCCTTAATGCCCTGACCAACGTGGTAACAGGCATTAAGGAAGACATCAAAAAGAATAATAATAGGTTGGATATTTTAGAGCAGGAGCGTGGGAACGCTAACCCTACGACCGATCAACCACAACCCCTGGTGCGCGCACGCACCGAATACGAACTAAAAGAGATATCGGTCCTCCCTGACTGCGTTAAAGAACTACAAGCGTTCGAGGGCCAAAAGAAAGCTTATCTGTCGTGGATGAATAGGGCGCAATCAATATTGACCGACTACGACTTGATTAAAAACAGACCTTTATATAGAGCTATCGTCTTGCATATCAGGCAGAAAATAAGGGGACACGCTGACATGGCCTTGGCGGGCTATGGCGTTCAAGACGATGACTGGGAAGACATAAAGCGTGTCTTGGCATTGCATTATGCGGACAAACGAGACATACGTACGCTTGAGCATGAGCTCTGTGTAATGTCTCAAGGTTCTAGACCATTAGAAAGTTTCTATATGGACGTTAATGGCCATCTCGCATTGATCTTGAACAATCTGAAAGCCAGAAGTGGTCAACGTGTTGATAGAAACCTATAGGGACAAGGACTTGCATGTTTTTATCGGAGGAGTGGGAGAAGATTGCTCCAAACACCTACTTGTCCGCAACCCCAAGAATCTACCAGAGGCGTACTCTTTTTGCATGGGGTTGCAGAATGTAATTTTGAGGACCTCCGCGCCTCAGAACTATCAACCGTCAGGTGCCGCGAGATTCGCAGGCCCATTTCAGCACCAGGCCAGGGCACCATTCCGACCCCCTTTTTCTCCCGGTTCGGGCAGATTTTCCCAAAATTCCTACAGAACTCAAGCTCCTAGACAGGTCATTAAAATGGAACCCAATCGGTCGGGTCAAGTCGCCAGGAAGGAGGTTCCGGTATTAAAAGAACGCCCGACGCCTCTCCAGTGTATCATACTTAGAGTATGCAACGGAGAGGGGGGAAAGGCTAAAGTTTTTGATTGACACGGGGGCGAACAAAAACTTTATTAGCCGCAAGCTTGCAGCCGATTGTACCACGGTCCACAAACCCTTCCCTGTACAGTCTGCTCCAGGTAACATCATGATAACACATCGCCTAGTTGGTAAATTCTTCAAACCGCTAGGAAACGACTCAGACATTACCTTTTTCGTTCTTCCAAATTTACGCTCTTTTGATGGTATCATTGGTGATGATACTCTCAAAGACTTAAAAGCCATAGTAGATAGAAAGAACAATTGTTTAATAATAACCCCAGGAATTAAAATCCCTCTTTTGGCGAGAGCTTCATTAAACGTAAACCCATTACTGGCCGCCAAACACCCTGACGGCATACAGGAAATTTTGAATTCCCTTCTTGAAGAGTTTTCCCACATCTTTGAGCCCCCCTTACCTGGAATGTCCGTGGATACGGCCGTCAAGGCTGCAATCCGGACAAAAACGCAAGACCCGATCTATAGTAAAAGTTACCCGTACCCAGTCAATATGCGCGGAGAAGTCGAACGTCAAACCGACGAACTGCTGCAGGACGGTATAATTCGACCTTCCAATAGCCCTTACAATTCCCCCTATCTGGATAGTCCCGAAAAAACCTAAACCAAATGGGGAAAAACAATATCGCACGGTAGTCGATTTTAAGCGGTTAAATACCGTTACCATTTCCGACACTTACCCCATCCCAGATATAAATGCTACACCAGCTAGCCTTGGCAATGCCAAGGTAACGACTAAATCGGATAAAAGAGATGGCGTTCGAAGCCCCTGTGCGGCTGCTCGCACAAATATTCCGATCGGTCGGGATCGAAAACTAGTTGGTTGCGGTATACGTTAATGGGAACTTCCATGTGGGGGACTAAATAAGACGAGTCTTTGTCGGCGCTATGCACGGTGGAGGCTCCTCCGCTAGTCGAGGCACTGTCTGAATAGCACCAATCGAAGTAATGGTTCATAGGAACTATGCGAGACAAGGCGTCGGCAACGACGTTAGATTTAGCAGGCTTGTAGATGAGCACACAATTGTACTCTTCTATTCTTGCCTTCCAACGCTTCAATTTAGCATTGAAGTTCTTACTTCCAAGCGCGAAGGTCAGAGGTTGATGGTCTGTATAAACCTTAACTGACGCAGTGCCATACAAATAAGACCTGAGATTGTCTAAAGCCCAGGCAATAGCAAGCATCTCCTTTTCTATAGTGGCATAGTTCTCCTCATCCTTAGACAAAGTTCGTCAGATGTACGCGATAGGGCGATCCTTGCCATCAATGTCTTGGGACAATACAGCCCCAAGAGCAAAGTTGGACGCGTCCGTGGTCAAATGGAATGGCTTACGGAAATCGGGGAAAGCAAGCACTTCGGAGGAGGATAAAATTGTCTTTAGATCATCAAAAGCTTGTAAAGCCGCGTCGTCAAGCTAGACCGGGACTTTTTTCGATTGGTTCGCCTTAACGCGAGCGGATTTGCCGCGAGTCAAATTAGTCAAAGGCTTGGCGATTTTGGAATAATCATGAATAAACTTCCTATAGTAGGACGTCATGCCAAGGAAACTCTTCAATTCCTTAACGTTCCTTGGAGGTTTCATTTTAGATATAGCCTCTACCTTTTTCTTCTCCGCACTGATACCGTCATGACTCACGATGTAACCGAGGAATTCAATCTGGGTCGACACGATCTGCGTCTTGGCTAGGATCACCTGAAGTTTGGCCTTTTTGAGACTCTCAAAGACCAAGCGAAGGTTTGTCCAATGGCTTTCGTAATCGTTACTAAAGACGATAATGTCGTCAATGTATACATAGCAAATCTTGCCGATGTATTCCCGAAGGACATCATCGATCATGCGTTGGAAAATAGCCGGGGCGTTTTTCAAGCCAAAGGGGAGGCGGAGAAACTCATATTTCCCGTTTAGGGTGGAGAATGCCGTTTTCACAGTATCTGACGGTTTCATGCGGATTTGATGGAAGCCTGAAGTCAGGTCGAGTGTCGTGAAGTATCTAGCCCCACCAAGTTTAGCCAACGTGGAATTTATATCCGGAATCGGATAAGTGTCGGAAATGGTGACACTATTCAGACGTTTGAAATCGATGACCAACCGCCATTGTTTCTCGCCATTTGCTATTGCCTTTTTGGGCACTATCCATATCGGAGAGTTGTACGGACTTTGGGCCGGACGGATGATACCGTCACTGAGAAGTTCCCCGATTTGTTTGTCCACTTCGGCCCTCATATTAGCCGGATATGGGTAACTCTTCGTGTAAATTGGATCTGAAGTGCTTGTATGGATCTTGGCCTTTACGCTAGTATCGACGGCCTCACCCGGAGACAAAGGGTCGAAAAGGTGTGAGTACTCGTCGATTAGTGCTTCCAAGGTTTGTTTTACCTCGTCTGGATGCGTCGGATCGAGCAGAGTGTTGACGTAGAGAGGAGGGGGATCTTTATCCCAGGGGATATGACCAGACAGTTGTTTTTCCTGTCCACAAGAGCATTCAGGTCCTTAAATGTGTCGTCCCCTATGATACCATCGAAGGTGTTCAGGCCGGGGAGGACAAAAAATGTTAGGGTCGAGTTATTTCCTAAACGATTGAAAAACTTGCCGGTTACGCGGTGTGTTATTTTGACACTACCTGTAGCTGATTGTACGGAGAAGGGGATGGGGAGGAGAGTGGAGCCGGCGGCAATTCTAGGGCTAATAAAATGTTTGTTCGCGCCGGTATCGATCAAAAATTGTAATCTAGCTCCATCTTTTCCCTCATATTCTAAGTAAGGGAAGCTTGAGAGGCCTCACTCATAAAATTTAGGCCCTCCATGCCCATTTCAGGGCCGTCCCCTCCTTCCATGGCATCCCGATCGGGCATGCCAACGTCCTCAGCACCGAGCTGATCGTAATAATGGTCAGTTGAGGCAGCTTCGTCATGTTCGACGGGGATTGTGGTAGAGGACTCTGGCATGGACTCCATGTGATAGAGCTTCGTTGCCCTTTGGAATGGATTCTGGAGTTCGGACGATATTCGTTGAGGATAAGGGAAAGGTGCTTATTCACCTCCAAGTAATACTCCTCCAAGGTTTTATTCCCCTGGCTCAGCTGGCTAAGCTGGTACTCCAGCGTCCGCACATTGCGCTTGTCCGCGTAGTGCAGTGCTAGAACCCTGAAGTCGTCGTCTAAAACCCCATAAGAATCTAGAGCTTTTTCAGCCTCGCTTCTTATTTTTTGCCTAATGTGGCAGACTATGGCGCGGAACAGAGGCCTCCCTTTGATGACCTCGTAATCGTTCAAAATTGCTTGCGCACGGTTCACCCAAGAAACATATCTCTCAGGCTGACCTTCAAACGTTTGAAGTTCTTTGACGCAATCGGGAAGCGTAAAGACTTCTTTCAATTCGAATTCATTGTGCGCTCGTGCTAATGGCACCGGAGGGGTGACCGTCGAATTACGGCCTTCGCTTTCCGATTCTAGCGTACCGAGCCTACTATTGATCTTCTTCATGTAATCTTTCAACCCGGTAACCTGCACAAGGAGCGCGTTAAAGGATTCCTTAAATTCCTCCATTTTGCCTAATGTAAGGGTATAGAAAGCAGACTGAATCGGACAGGCAGACGGTCAACCAAGGTTTCCTCAACAAATCTGTTCACTAACTTCTTAGAACGTTTTTGCGGAACTTTTCATATTCTTTTGAAAAATGTGGCTTGAATGCAAATATGGTTTCACTCACCCTTGACAATTTGTGTTGCGTGTTGAAGTGTGCATGTTGTAACTCTTCTTATGATCTGAGGAGAGAAAAAAGGTGTTTTTAGAATATCGTAATAATCTGGTTGTGGCAATGGTTTTTTCGATATTCGTTTATCATTTTTTATATTTGTTTATGTTTCATCATTCTTTATGTGGCTTTTGTTAGAATAACTTAAGTTTGAAACGACAGTGACGAACGAGTTTATTTAGCAGTCGAACTTATGTAGTACAGGATGCGGTGGTCCGTATATTTTCTTTTTGGCCTTGGCCTTCTAACGGTACGGTTGCCACACAATCTACTGGGCAGCTTTCTCGCGTGCCTCCACACTACTCGGCCTCTCCAGCAGATTACCACACACATTAATTAGAATTTATTTGGTTACTATCTCATTTACTCTTCTTTTTCCTTTATTTTATTAGTTCGACACTATGTACATTGCACTCGCGAATAGGATACAGCGAGTGTAGGCAAATCGCCGCAGTGGGTCGTTACATAGGCCTTTTTATTTACTTTTTCATGAAGACGCTTTTGCGCCCGCGTATAATGTGTCCGGCTCCTGGACGAAGACGGTGTTTACGCTGCGGCGGATGGCCTCTTCAGTTCGTTATGTACGACATTTTTGCGCCCGTGTAGAATGTCGCTCCCGCTACAGATTATAGGGGCATTCTCACCGCGGCGGGTGGTCGTTTTTGTGTTTGCTGTTTTTGTTTTTTGTTCGCTGTCACATCACATCACTGTCACTTTTTAATTTTCCACATTTCGTGGTTCACTTTTTCTCATTTTTTTTTGTTTTTAAATTTCTTGGCGTTTCATTTTCTCTTTTTTTTTTTTTTAATTTTCATTGTGTTTTATTGAATAATTTTCCGCAGCCAGAATTCTGCTCGCGCTCCAGTTAAGGCAAGACATGCCTGCCTCGAGGGTGACGGACTCTCGTCACCGTATAGCTCACCTAGATATGATTATGAGCATGCTGTTCGTTCTGTGGGGGAAGACCGCCAAGATGAATAGTCGCCTGGATCCACGTTATAAAAGCTTTTATTAAAAGGATTCTTAGGGCTAAGAACAATAGTTGTTTGCTTCTGTCTCGATTGCGACGTCAGAAAAGACTGAAGACTGGGGCTGGGCCTGGTTCGCACCAAAGCTACGGCTCCAGAGTCGTGGGCAGCGTTCCCGGCTGGCGCAGGGTGAAGGGCGACCCCGCATAGCAGTTGGGTAAGTGGCCGAAATATGAGCCATGCTAAGTCGGCGGTCGCTTATCCAACGTCCGGCGGTTCCGCGGCATTTCACATACATAATTTCATATGAAATAAATTTCTTTGACAGTTTTGATTTAGTATGAAGAAAATTCAACTTGGTTGATAATTCATATGAAAATATTTTAACTATTTTGATTTCATATGAAAACTTTTTTCACATCCATAATTTCATATAAATTAATACCATTTAACTAATTTGATTTCGTATGAAAAAAACTTAACTTGGTTGTTAATTCATATAAAAATATTTTAACTTTTCTGATTTCATATGAAAACTTACTTCACATACATAATTTCATATGAAAAATATTCTATTTGACTATTTTGATTTCGTATGAAGAAAACTTAACTTGGTTATAATTCATATTAAAATATTTTAGCATTTTTGATTTCATATGAAAACTTGTTTCACATATATAATTTCATATAAAATAATACTAAGTGACTGTTATGATTTCGTATGAAGAAAACTTAGCTTGGTTGATAATTCATATGAACATAGTTGAACTTATTTGATTTCATATGGAAACTTATTTCACATACAAGTTATGAACTCTCTTCTTGCGCCCTTCGTCTCACCCCCTCTCACCGGCCTGTCTCACACTTGACGGTCACTCAACCCTCGGATAACCCGAAACGCATTAAGAGCGAATTCACTCAAATTGCGGGGCTTATCCGAGGGGAATATGTGCAGCGCGTTAGCCGAGGCGATTTACCGATTAAACGGTAAATGGTCGGACGCTTTTAGAAAGGTCTACAAGAAACGCGCGATGTGAGGAAGGCTTGCACATTTGAGGTCAGTCGAAGTTTTTCTTGCGATCGAGACACAAGCAAATCTCCATCAAATAAAACCAATCTGAATCTAAGAATACAGAAATAAACGAGCTCACAACGTAAATCTAATCGGATTCGACTTCTCATTTTGGCATTTTCTCCTGCAGAACCCGCAACATCCCAATACTTATATCGAGGTGAGGTATTCGAAAACGAGTGCCGAACATCCCCAATGCAAGTTCGATTTGCATTAACTGGCGCCCGAGCAGGGACCGGCAATGTCCGGTTGAAAAAATTGTGGAAATTTGTGCGTAATAAAAGGAAAATGTGGTGGGCATAAATTAGATTAAGATATCTCAGAAGAAACGAGTGCCGCGTGAGCTGTGTATAAAGTAATAAAACAACGACCCGCCACCGGGGGACGCCACGTCGTCCATGCCGAGCGCAAAAGTTGTACGATGCCTATAACATAACTAAAACACTATCAACCCACTGCGGCGGTACGGCATGTAAATTTTTTTTTTTTTCCTAAATTGCCAATTCGCGAGTGCAAAACTTGTGTTTGATAAATTAATAATTAAAGAACCATTGCAGCAGCTTACCTGCGAGTGACAAACTAAGTAATACAAGCGCCCAGCGCGATAAAGTGGTGTGTGGCAGCTTGTTGGATACGTTAAGTGGTGTGGAATGCACACAAAAAAAACCGCCCAACAAGTTGTGTGGCGACACCGTACCTTAGTAGGCAGAACAGCCAAAAGGGATACTACGGAACCACCGCGCACAGTGCCGAAATAATTCGAGGTCATCAATAAAAGTATATGACAGCACGCACGCAGAAAAAGTTATTGTAAAATATGCATAGCGCATACACAACATAGAATAAATAAAGAAAACACCCAATTAATACACTACAAATATTATACAAGCACATGCACAGCACCACAGTTGAAAAGAAAATAAATATGATACAGATTTCCTCAATTTCCTAAGATAAAATAAATGTAACACAAACCTTCTTGTACAACACACTAAGTCACCTTTTTTTCTTATATCAATAGAATTTGCATACTGTGAGGGTACAACGAATAACGACGATAACCAATAAAGAACTTACAAGGGTGAGTGAAATATTTCATTTAGCATTATTGCCACATTTGCTAGATCAAGTTGAAAGAAAATAAAATAAAGAAATAAGGACAACCTTTCAAAAAATAAATATTTTTATATCAGGTGGAAACCGTTGTCTCACATCCCCCTAATTTAGTATCGAATTCTACTGCCTTGATTGCTTCCTGCATCTTTTTCAGTACAAACTTAACTTCGAAATGGAAGAAACCTTGCGAATTCTTAGTGAGTCCCTTAATGCCCTGACCAACGTGGTAACAGGCATTAAGGAAGACATCAAAAAGAATAATAATAGGTTGGATATTTTAGAGCAGGAGCGTGGGAACGCTTACCCTACGACCGATCAACCACAACCCCTGGTGCGCGCACGCACCGAATACGAACTAAAAGAGATATCGGTCCTCCCTGACTGCGTTAAAGAACTACAAGCGTTCGAGGGCCAAAAGAAAGCTTATCTGTCGTGGATGAATAGGGCGCAATCAATATTGACCGACTACGACTTGATTAAAAACAGACCTTTATATAGAGCTATCGTCTTGCATATCAGGCAGAAAATAAGGGGACACGCTGACATGGCCTTGGCGGGCTATGGCGTTCAAGACGATGACTGGGAAGACATAAAGAGTGTCTTGGCATTGCATTATGCGGACAAACGAGACATACGTACGCTTGAGCATGAGCTCTGTGTAATGTCTCAAGGTTCTAGACCATTAGAAAGTTTCTATATGGACGTTAATGGCGATCTCGCATTGATCTTGAACAATCTGAAAGCCAGAAGTGGTCAACGTGTTGATAGGAACCTATAGGGACAAGGCCTTGCATGTTTTTATCGGAGGAGTGGGAGGAGATTGCTCCAAACACCTACTTGTCCGCAACCCCAAGAATCTACCAGAGGCGTACTCTTTTTGCATGGGGTTGCAGAATGTAACGTCGAGGACCTCCGCGCCTCAGAACTATCAACCGTCAGGTGCCGCGAGATTCGCAGGCCCATTTCAGCACCAGGCCAGGGCACCATTCCGACCCCCTTTTTCTCCCGGTTCGGGCAGATTGTACCACGGTCCACAAACCCTTCCCTGTACAGTCCGCTGCAGGTTACATCATGATAACACATCGCCTAGTTGGTAAATTCTTCAAACCGCTAGGAAACGACTCAGACATTACCTTTTTCGTTCTTCCAAATTTACGCTCTTTTGATGGTCTCATTGGTGATGATACTCTCAAAGACTTAAAAGCCATAGTAGATAGAAAGAACAATTGTTTAATAATAACCCCAGGAATTGAAATCCCTCTTTTGGCGAGAGCTTCATTAAACGTAAACCCATTACTGGCCGCCAAACACCCTGACGGCATACAGGAAATTTTGAATTCCCTTCTTGAAGAGTTTTCCCACATCTTTGAGCCCCCCTTACCTGGAATGTCCGTGGATACGGCCGTCAAGGCTGCAATCCGGACAAAAACGCAAGACCCGATCTATAGTAAAAGTTACCCGTACCCAGTCAATATGCGCGGAGAAGTCGAACGTCAAACCGACGAACTGCTGCAGGACGGTATAATTCGACCTTCCAATAGCCCTTACAATTCCCCTATCTGGATAGTCCCGAAAAAACCTAAACCAAATGGGGAAAAACAATATCGCACGGTAGTCGATTTTAAGCGGTTAAATACCGTTACCATTTCCGACACTTACCCCATCCCAGATATAAATGCTACACCAGCTAGCCTTGGCAATGCCAAGGTAACGACTTAATCGGATAAAAGAGATGGCGTTCGAAGCCCCTGTGCGGCTGCTCGCACAAATATTCCGATCGGTCGGGATCGAAAACTAGTTGGTTGCGGTATACGTTAATGGGAACTTCCATGTGGGGGACTAAGTAAGACGAGTCTTCGTCGGCGCTATGCACGGTGGAGGCTCCTCCGCTAGTCGAGGCACTGTCTGAATAGCACCAATCGAAGTAATGGTTCATAGGAACTATGCGAGACAAGGCGTCGGCAACGACGTTAGATTTAGCAGGCTTGTAGATGAGCACACAATTGTACTCTTCTATTCTTGCCTTCCAACGCTTCAATTTAGCATTGAAGTTCTTACTTCCAAGCGCGAAGGTCAGAGGTTGATGGTCTGTATAAACCTTAATTGACGCAGTGCCATACAAATAAGACCTGAGATTGTCTAAAGCCCAGGCAATAGCAAGCATCTCCTTTTCTATAGTGCCATAGTTCTCCTCATCCCTAGACAAAGTTCGTCAGATGTACGCGATAGGGCGATCCTTGCCATCAATGTCTTGGGACAATACAGCCCCAAGAGCAAAGTTGGACGCATCCGTGGTCAAATGGAATGGCTTACGGAAATCGGGGAAAGCAAGCACTTCGGAGGAGGATAAAATTGTCTTTAGATCATCAAAAGCTTGTAAAGCCGCGTCGTCAAGCTAGACCGGGACTTTTTTCGATTGGTTCGCCTTAACGCGAGCGGATTTGCCGCGAGTCAAATTAGTCAAAGGCTTGGCGATTTTGGAATAATCATGAATAAACTTCCTATAGTAGGACGTCATGCCAAGGAAACTCTTCAATTCCTTAACGTTCCTTGGAGGTTTCATTATAGATATAGCCTCTACCTTTTTCTTGTCCGCACTGATACCGTCATGACTCACGATGTAACCGAGGAATTCAATCTGGGTCGACACGATCTGCGTCTTGGCTAAGATCACCTGAAGTTTGGCCTTTTTGAGACTCTCAAAGACCAAGCGAAGGTTTGTCCAATGGCTTTCGTAATCGTTACTAAAGACGATAATGTCGTCAATGTATACATAGCAAATCTTGCCGATGTATTCCCGAAGGACATCATCGATCATGCGTTGGAAAATAGCCGGGGCGTTTTTCAAGCCAAAGGGGAGGCGGAGAAACTCATATTTCCCGTTTAGGGTGGAGAATGCCGTTTTCACGGTATCTGACGGTTTCATGTGGATTTGATGAAAGCCTGAAGTCAGGTCGAGTGTCGTGAAGTATCTGGCCCCACCAAGTTTAGCCAACGTGGAATTTATATCCGGAATCGGATAAGTGTCGGAAATGGTGACACTATTCAGACGTTTGAAATCGATGACCAACCGCCATTGTTTCTCGCCATTTGCTATTGCCTTTTTGGGCACTATCCATATCGGAGAGTTGTACGGACTTTGGGCCGGACGGATAATACCGTCACTGAGAAGTTCCCCGATTTGTTTGTCCACTTCGGCTCTCATATTAGCCGGATATGGGTAACTCTTCGTGTAAATTGGATCTGAAGTGCTTGTACGGATCTCGGCCTTTACGCTAGTATCGACGGCCTCACCCGGAGACAAAGGGTCGAAAAGGTGTAATACTCGTCGATTAGTGTTTCCAAGGTTTGTTTTACCTCGTCTGGATGCGTCGGATCGAGCAGAGTGTTGACGTAGAGAGGAGGGGGATCTTTATCCCAGGGGATATGACCAGACAGTTGTTTTTCCTGTCCACAAGAGCATTCAGGTCCTTAAATGTGTCGTCCCCTATGATACCATCGAAGGTGTTCAGGCCGGGGAGGACAAAAAATGTTAGGGTCGAGTTATTTCCTAAACGATTGAAAAACTTGCCGGTTACGCGGTGTGTTATTTTGACACTACCTGTAGCTGATTGTACGGAGAAGGGGATGGGGAGGAGAGTGGAGCCGGCGGCAATTCTAGGGCTAATAAAATGTTTGTTCGCGCCGGTATCGATCAAAAATTGTAATCTAGCTCCATCTTTTCCCTCATATTCTAAGTAAGGGAAGCTTGAGAGGCCTCACTCATAAAATTTAGGCCCTCCGTGCCCATTTCAGGGCCGTCCCCTCCTTCCATGGCATCCCGATCGGGCATGCCAACGTCCTCAGCACCGAGCTGATCGTAATAATGGTCAGTTGAGGCAGCTTCGTCATGTTCGACGGGGATTGTGGTAGAGGACTCTGGCATGGACTCCATGTGATAGAGCTTCGTTGCCCTTTGAAATGGATTCTGGAGTTCGGACGATATTCTTTTCACCCCGGAGCCCTCACTCTGGGCTGCCCTGTAATCTGAGCGGTGTGATTGCCCCGACCGATTTGATTCCATTTTAATGGCCGGTCTTGGGCCCTGGAAACGGTTATTGCTTTGGGACCCAACGTATCCTGAGCCTACTGAAGGTCTAGCGTTTCCCTGATAGGGGGAAGAGAGGCGGGGAGCGTTCGGCGGTCGGTAAAACCGGGAATTGGGTACGAAGCTTGCCGGCGGAGAGGACCGGGCAAAGGGACCTCCTCTCGGGGCAACAGCCTGTAACTCCATGCAAAAGAAGTATGCTTCCTGTAAATCTTTTGGTCTGCGCATGACCAGCAGCCTACAGGCATCTTTACCGACTCCCCAGATAAAGACGTCGAGAGCCTTGTCTCTTGAATGTTCCGACAAGGTCCTAACTGCCTCCGTTGGGTATCCCATAGCTTTCAATCCGTTGAGGATAAGGGAAAGGTGCTTATTCACCTCCAAGTAATACTCCTCCAAGGTTTTATTCCCCTGGCTCAGCTGGCTAAGCTGGTACTCCAGCGTCCGCACATCGCGCTTGTCCGCGTAGTGCAGTGCTAGAACCCTGCAGTCGTCGTCTAAAACCCCATAAGAATCTAGAGCTTCTTCAGCCTCGCGTCTTATTTTTTGTCTAATGTGGCAGACTATGGCGCGGAACAGAGGTCTCCCTTTGATGACCTCGTAATCGTTCAAAATTGCTTGCGCACGGTTCACCCAAGAAACATATCTCTCAGGCTGACCTTCAAACGTTTGAAGTTCTTTGACGCAATCGGGAAGCGTAAAGACTTCTTTCAATTCGAATTCATTGTGCGGTCGTGCTAATGGCACCGGAGGGGTGACCGTCGAATTACGGCCTTCGCTTTCCGATTCTAGCGTACCGAGCCTACTATTGATCTTCTTCATGTAATCTTTCAACCCGGTAACCTGCACAAGGAGCGCGTTAAAGGATTCCTTAAATTCCTCCATTTTGCCTAATGTAAGGGTATAGAAAGCAGACTGAATCGGACAGGCAGACGGTCAACCAAGGTTTCCTCAACAAATCTGTTCACTAACTTCTTAGAACGTTTTTGCGGAACTTTTTATATTCTTTTGAAAAATGTGGCTTGAATGCAAATATGGTTTCACTCACCCTTGACAATTTGTGTTGCGTGTTGAAGTGTGCATGTTGTAACTCTTCTTATGATCTGAGGAGAGAAAAAAGGTGTTTTTAGAATATCGTAATAATCTGGTTGTGGCAATGGTTTTTTCGATATTCGTTTATCATTTTTTATATTTGTTTATGTTTCATCATTCTTTATGTGACTTTTGTTAGAATAACTTAAGTTTGAAACGACAGTGACGAACGAGTTTATTTAGCAGTCGAACTTATGTAGTACAGGATGCGGTGGTCCGTATATTTTCTTTTTGGCCTTGGCCTTCTAACGGTACGGTTGCCACACAATCTACTGGGCAGCTTTCTCGCGTGCCTCCACACCACTCAGCCTCTCCAGCAGATTACCACACACATTAATTAGAAGTTATTTGGTTACTATCTCATTTACTCTTCTTTTTCCTTTATTTTATTAGTTCGACACTATGTACATTGCACTCGCGAATAGGCTACAGCGAGTGTAGGCAAATCGCCGCAGTGGGTCGTTACATAGGCCTTTTTATTTACTTTTTCATGAAGACGCTTTTGCACCCGCGTATAATGTGTCCGGCTCCTGGACGAAGACGGTATTTACGCTGCGGCGGATGGCCTCTTCAGTTCGTTATGTACGACATTTTTGCGCCCGTGTAGAATGTCGCTCCCGCTACAGATTATAGGGGCATTCTCACCGCGGCGGGTGGTCGTTTTTGTGTTTGATTGTTCGCTGTCACATCACATCACTGTCACTTTTTAATTTTCCACATTTCGTGGTTCACTTTTTCTCATTTTTTTTTGTTTTTAAATTTCTTGGCGTTTCATTTTCTCTTTTTTTTTTTTTAATTTTCATTGTGTTTTATTGAATAATTTTCCGCAGCCAGAATTCTGCTCGCGCTCCAGTTAAGGCAAGACATGCCTGCCTCGAGGGTGACGGACTCTCGTCACCGTATAGCTCACCTAGATATGATTATGAGCATGCTGTTTGTTCTGTGGGGGAAGACCGCCAAGATGAATAGTCGCCTGGATCCACGTTATAAAAGCTTTTATTAAAAGGATTCTTAGGGCTAAGAACAATAGTTGTTTGCTTCTGTCTCGATTGCGACGTCAGAAAAGACTGAAGACTGGGGCTGGGCCTGGTTCGCACCAAAGCTACGGCTCCAGAGTCGTGGGCAGCGTTCCCGGCTGGCGCAGGGTGAAGGGCGACCCCGCATAGCAGTTGGGTAAGTGGCCGAAATATGAGCCATGCTAAGTCGGCGGTCGCTTATCCAACGTCCAGCGGTTCCGCGGAATTTCACATACATAATTTAATATGAAATAAATTTCTTTGACAGTTTTCATTTCGTATGAAGAAAACTTAACTTGGTTGATAATTCATATGAAAATAATTAAACTTTTTTGATTTCATATGGAAACTTACTTCACATACATAATTTCATATGAAATAAATTTCTTTGACAGTTTTGATTTAGTATGAAGAAAATTCAACTTGGTTGATAATTCATATGAAAATATTTTAACTATTTTGATTTCATATGAAAACTTATTTCACATACAGAATTTAATATGAAATAAATTTTTTGACAGTTTTGATTTCGTATGTAGAAAACTTAACTTGGTTGATAATTCAAATGAACATATTTTAACATTTTTGATTTCATATGAAAACTTGTTCTACATACATAATTTCATAAAAATCAACTTCTTTGACTTTTTTGATTTCTTATGAAGGAAACTTAACTTGGTTGATAATTCAAATGAAAATATTTTAACATTTTTGATTTCATATGAAAACTTGTTTCACATACATAATTTCATATAAAAGAATACTATTTGACTGTTTTGATTTCGTATGAAGAAAATTCAACTTGGTTGATAATTCATATGAAAATATTTTAACATTTTTGATTTCATATGAAAACTTGTTTCACATACATAATTTCATATAAAATATTACTATTTGACTATTTTGATTTCGTATGAAAAAAACTTAACTTGGTTGATAATTCATATTTGATAATGATAATTTATATTTCTTATTTAATTATTCACATGATTTCGGATGAAGAAAATTCAACTTGGTTGATAATTCATATGAAAATATTTTAACTTTTCTGATATCATATGAAAACTTGCTTCATATACATAATTTCATATGAAATAATTCTATTTGACTATTTTGATTTCGTATGAAGAAAACTTAACTTGGTTATAATTCATATGAAAATATTTTAACATTTTTGATTTCATATGAAAACTTTTTTCACATCCATAATTTCATATAAATTAATACCATTTGACTATTTTGATTTCGTTTGAAAAAAACTTAACTTGGTTGTTAATTCATATGAAAATATTTTAACTTTTCTGATTTCATATGAAAACTTGCTTCACATACATAATTTCATATGAAAAAATTCTATTTGACTATTTTGATTTCGTGTGAAGAAAACTTAACTTGGTTATAATTCATATTAAAATATTTTAGCACTTTTGATTTCATATGAAAACTTGTTTTACATATATAATTTCATATAAATTAATACTAAGTGACTGTTATGATTTCGTATGAAGAAAACTTAGCTTGGTTGATAATTCATATGAACATAGTTGAACTTATTTGATTTCATATGAAAACTTATTTCACATACAAGTTATGAACTCTCTTCTTCCGCCCTTCGTCTCACCCCCTCACACCGGCCTGTCTCACACTTGACGGTCACTCAACCCTCGGATAACCCGAAACGCACTAAGAGCGAATTGACTCAAATTGCGGGGCTTATCCGAGGGGAATATGTGCAGCGCGTTAGCCGAGGCGATTTACCGTTTAAACGGTAAATGGTCGGACGCTTCTAGAAAGGTCTACAAGAAACGCGCGATGTGAGGAAGGCTTGCACATTTGAGGTCAGTCAAAGTTTTTCTTGCGATCGAGACACAAGCAAATCTCCATCAAATAAAACCAAGCTGAAACTAAGAATACAGAAATAAACGAGCTCACAACGTAAATCTAATCGGATTCGACTTCTCATTTTGGCATTTTCTCCTGCAGAACCCGCAACATCCCAATACTTATATCGAGGTGAGGTATTCGAAAACGAGTGCCGAACATCCCCAATGCAAGTTCGATTTGCATTAACTGGCGCCCGAGCAGGGACCGGCAATGTCAGGTTGAAAAAATTGTGGAAATTTGTGCGTAATAAAAGGAAAAACGTGGTGGGCTTAAATTAGATTAAGATATCTCAGAAGAAACGAGTGCCGCGTGAGCTGTGTATAAAGTAATAAAACAACGACCCGCCACCGGGGGACGCCACGTCGTCCATGCCGAGCGCAAAAGTTGTACGATGCCTATAACATAACTAAAACACTATCAACCCATTGCGGCGGTACGGCATGTAAATTTTTTTTTTTTTCCTAAGTTGCCAATTCGCGAGTGCAAAACTTGTGTTTGATAAAGTAATAATTAAAGAAAAAGTTTAGTGTGACAAACTAAGTAATACAAGCGCCCAGCGCGATAAAGTGGTGTGTGGCAGCTTGTTGGATACGTTAAGTGATGTGGAATGCACACAAAAAAAAACGCCCAACATCAATAAAAGTATATGACAGCACGCACGCAGAAAAAGTTATTGTAAAATATGCATAGCGCATACACAACATAGAATAAATAAAGAAAACACCCAATTAATACACTACAAATATTATACAAGCACATGCACAGCACCACAGATTCCTCAATTTCCTAAGATACAATAAATGTAACACAAACCTTCTTGTACAACACACTAAGTCACCTTTTTTTCTTATATCAATAGAATTTGCATACTGTGAGGGTACAACGAATAACGACGATAACCAATAAAGAACATACAAGGGTGGGTGAAATATTTCATTTAACATTATTGCCACATTTGCTAGATCAAGTTGAAAGAAAATAAAATAAAGAAAAAAGGACAACCTTTCAAAAAATAAATATTTTTTTATCAGGTGGAAACCGTTGTCTCACATCCCCCTAATTTAGTATCGAATTCTACTGCCTTGATTGCTTCCTGCATCTTTTTCAGTACAAACTTAACTTCGAAATGGAAGAAACCTTGCGAATTCTTAGTGAGTCCCTTAATGCCCTGACCAACGTGGTAACAGGCATTAAGGAAGACATCAAAATGAATAATAATAGGTTGGATATTTTAGAGCAGGAGCGTGGGAACGCTTACCCTACGACCGATCAACCACAACCCCTGGTGCGCGCACGCACCGAATACGAACTAAAAGAGATATCGGTCCTCCCTGACTGCGTTAAAGAACTACAAGCGTTCGAGGGCCAGAAGAAAGCTTATCTGTCGTGGATGAATAGGGCGCAATCAATATTGACCGACTACGACTTGATTAAAAACAGACCTTTATATAGAGCTATCGTCTTGCATATCAGGCAGAAAATAAGGGGACACGCTGACATGGCCTTGGCGGGCTATGGCGTTCAAGACGATGACTGGGAAGACATAAAGCGTGTCTTGGCATTGCATTATGCGGACAAACGAGACATACGTACGCTTGAGCATGAGCTCTGTGTAATGTCTCAAGGTTCTAGACCATTAGAAAGTTTCTATATGGACGTTAATGGCCATCTCGCATTGATCTTGAACAATCTGAAAGCCAGAAGTGGTCAACGTGTTGATAGAAACCTATAGGGACAAGGCCTTGCATGTTTTTATCGGAGGAGTGGGAGGAGATTGCTCCAAACACCTACTTGTCCGCAACCCCAAGAATCTACCAGAGGCGTACTCTTTTTGCATGGGGTTGCAGAATGTAACGTCGAGGACCTCCGCGCCTCAGAACTATCAACCGTCAGGTGCCGCGAGATTCGCAGGCCCATTTCAGCACCAGGCCTGGGCACCATTCCGACCCCCTTTTTCTCCCGGTTCGGGCAGATTTTCCCAAAATTCCTACAGAACTCAAGCTCCTAGACAGGCCATTAAAATGGAACCCAATCAGTCGGGTCAAGTCGGGTCAAGTCGCCAGGAAGGATTAAAAGAACGCCCGACGCCTCTCCAGTGTACCATACTTAGAGTATGCAACGGAGAGGGGGGAAAGGCTAAAGTTTTTGATTGACACGGGGGCGAACAAAAACTTTATTAGCCGCAAGCTTGCAGCCGATTGTACCACGGTCCACAAACCCTTCCCTGTACAGTCCGCTGCAGGTAACATCATGATAACACATCGCCTAGTTGGTAAATTCTTCAAACCGCTAGGAAACGACTCAGACATTACCTTTTTCGTTCTTCCAAATTTACGCTCTTTTGATGGTATCATTGGTGATGATACTCTCAAAGACTTAAAAGCCATAGTAGATAGAAAGAACAATTGTTTAATAATAACCCCAGGAATTAAAATCCCTCTTTTGGCGAGAGCTTCATTAAACGTAAACCCATTACTGGCCGCCAAACACCCTGACGGCATACAGGAAATTTTGAATTCCCTTCTTGAAGAGTTTTCCCACATCTTTGAGCCCCCTTACCTGGAATGTCCGTGGATACGGCCGTCAAGGCTGCAATCCGGACAAAAACGCAAGACCCGATCTATAGTAAAAGTTACCCGTACCCAGTCAATATGCGCGGAGAAGTCGAACGTCAAACCGACGAACTGCTGCAGGACGGTATAATTCGACCTTCCAATAGCCCTTACAATTCCCCTATCTGGATAGTCCCGAAAAAACCTAAGCCAAATGGGGAAAAACAATATCGCACGGTAGTCGATTTTAAGCGGTTAAATACCGTTACCATTTCCGACACTTACCCCATCCCAGATATAAATGCTACACCAGCTAGCCTTGGCAATGCCAAGGTAACGACTAAATCGGATAAAAGAGATGGCGTTCGAAGCCCCTGTGCGGCTGCTCGCACAAATATTCCGATCGGTCGGGATCGAAAACTAGTTGGTTGCGGTATATGTTAATGGGAACTTCCATGTGGGGGACTAAGTATGACGAGTCTTCGTCGGCGCTATGCACGGTGGAGGCTCCTCCGCTAGTCGAGGCACTGTCTGAATAGCACCAATCGAAGTAATGGTTCATAGGAACTATGCGAGACAAGGCGTCGGCAACGACGTTAGATTTAGCAGGCTTGTAGATGAGCACACAATTGTACTCTTCTATTCTTGCCTTCCAACGCTTCAATTTAGCATTGAAGTTCTTACTTCCAAGCGCGAAGGTCAGAGGTTGATGGTCTGTATAAACCTTAATTGACGCAGTGCCATACAAATAAGACCTGAGATTGTCTAAAGCCCAGGCAATAGCAAGCATCTCCTTTTCTATAGTGCCATAGTTCTCCTCATCCCTAGACAAAGTTCGTCAGATGTACGCGATAGGGCGATCCTTGCCATCAATGTCTTGGGACAATACAGCCCCAAGAGCAAAGTTGGACGCGTCCGTGGTCAAATGGAATGGCTTACGGAAATCGGGGAAAGCAAGCACTTCGGAGGAGGATAAAATTGTCTTTAGATCATCAAAAGCTTGTAAAGCCGCGTCGTCAAGCTAGACCGGGAATTTTTTCGATTGGTTCACCTTAACGCGAGCGGATTTGCCGCGAGTCAAATTAGTCAAAGGCTTGGCGATTTTGGAATAATCATGAATAAACTTCCTATAGTAGGACGTCATGCCAAGGAAACTCTTCAATTCCTTAACGTTCCTTGGAGGTTTCGTTTTAGATATAGCCTCTACCTTTTTCTTGTCCGCACTGATACCGTCATGACTCACGATGTAACCGAGGAATTCAATCTGGGTCGACACGATCTGCGTCTTGGCTAAGATCACCTGAAGTTTGGCCTTTTTGAGACTCTCAAAGACCAAGCGAAGGTTTGTCCAATGGCTTTCGTAATCGTTACTAAAGATGTATACATAGCAAATCTTGCCGATGTATTCCCGAAGGACATCATCGATCATGCGTTGGATAATAGCCGGGGCGTTTTTTAAGCCAAAGGGGAGGCGGAGAAACTCATATTTCCCGTTTAGGGTGGAGAATGCCGTTTTCACGGTATCTGACGGTTTCATGTGGATTTGATGAAAGCCTGAAGTCAGGTCGAGTGTCGTGAAGTATCTGGCCCCACCAAGTTTAGCCAACGTGGAATTTATATCCGGAATCGGATAAGTGTCGGAAATGGTGACACTATTCAGACGTTTGAAATCGATGACCAACCGCCATTGTTTCTCGCCATTTGCTATTGCCTTTTTGGGCACTATCCATATCGGAGAGTTGTACGGACTTTGGGCCGGACGGATGATACCGTCACTGAGAAGTTCCTCGATTTGTTTGTCCACTTCGGCCCTCATATTAGCCGGATATGGGTAACTCTTCGTGTAAATTGGATCTGAAGTGCTTGTACGGATCTCGGCCTTTACGCTAGTATCGACGGCCTCACCCGGAGACAAAGGGTCGAAAAGGTGTGAGTACTCGTCGATTAGTGCTTCCAAGGTTTGTTTTACCTCGTCTGGATGCGTCGGATCGAGCAGAGTGTTGACGTAGAGAGGAGGGGGATCTTTATCCCAGAGGATATGACCAGACAGTTGTTTTTCCTGTCCACAAGAGCATTCAGGTCCTTAAATGTGTCGTCCCCTATGATACCATCGAAGGTGTTCAGGCCGGGGAGGACAAAAAATGTTAGGGTCGAGTTATTTCCTAAACGATTGAAAAACTTGCCGGTTACGCGGTGTGTTATTTTGACACTACCTGTAGCTGATTGTACGGAGAAGGGGATGGGGAGGAGAGTGGAGCCGGCGGCAATTCTAGGGCTAATAAAATGTTTGTTCGCGCCGGTATCGATCAAAAATTGTAATCTAGCTCCATCTTTTCCCTCATATTCTAAGTAAGGGAAGCTTGAGAGGCCTCACTCATAAAATTTAGGCCCTCCATGCCCATTTCAGGGCCGTCCCCTCCTTCCATGGCATCCCGATCGGGCATGCCAACGTCCTCAGCACCGAGCTGATCGTAATAATGGTCAGTTGAGGCAGCTTCGTCATGTTCGACGGGGATTGTGGTAGAGGACTCTGGCATGGACTCCATGTGATAGAGCTTCGTTGCCCTTTGGAATGGATTCTGGAGTTCGGACGATATTCTTTTCACCCCGGAGCCCTCACTCTGGGCTGCCCTGTAATCTGAGCGGTGTGATTGCCCCGACCGATTTGATTCCATTTTAATGGCCGGTCTTGGGCCCTGGAAACGGTTACTTTGGGACCCAACGTATCCTGAGCCTACTGAAGGTCTAGCGTTTCCCTGATAGGGGGAAGAGAGGCGGGGAGCGTTCGGCGGTCGGTAAAACCGGGAATTGGGTACGAAGCTTGCCGGCGGAGAGGACCGGGCAAAGGGACCTCCTCTCGGGGCAACAGCCTGTAACTCCATGCAAAAGAAGTATGCTTCCTGTAAATCTTTTGGTCTGCGCATGACCAGCAGCCTACAGGCATCATTACCGACTCCCCAGATAAAGACGTCGAGAGCCTTGTCTCTTGAATGTTCCGACAAGGCCCTAACTGCCTCCGTTGGGTATCCCATAGCTTTCAATCCGTTGAGGATAAGGGAAAGGTGCTTATTCACCTCCAAGTAATACTCCTCCAAGGTTTTATTCCCCTGGCTCAGCTGGCTAAGCTGGTACTCCAGCGTCCGCACATCGCGCTTGTCCGCGTAGTGCAGTGCTAGAACCCTGCAGTCGTCGTCTAAAACCCCATAAGAATCTAGAGCTTCTTCAGCCTCGCGTCTTATTTTTTGTCTAATGTGGCAGACTATGGCGCGGAACAGAGGTCTCCCTTTGATGACCTCGTAATCGTTCAAAATTGCTTGCGCACGGTTCACCCAAGAAACATATCTCTCAGGCTGACCTTCAAACGTTTGAAGTTCTTTGACGCAATCGGGAAGCGTAAAGACTTCTTTCAATTCGAATTCATTGTGCGCTCGTGCTAATGGCACCGGAGGGGTGACCGTCGAATTACGGCCTTCGCTTTCCGATTCTAGCGTACCGAGCCTACTATTGATCTTCTTCATGTAATCTTTCAACCCGGTAACCTGCACAAGGAGCGCGTTAAGGGATTCCTTAAATTCCTCCATTTTGCCTAGTGTAAGGGTATAGAAAGCAGACTGAATCGGACAGGCAGACGGTCAACCAAGGTTTCCTCAACAAATCTGTTCACTAACTTCTTAGAACGTTTTTGCGGAACTTTTTATATTCTTTTGAAAAATGTGGCTTGAATGCAAATATGGTTTCACCCACCCTTGACAATTTGTGTTGCGTGTTGAAGTGTGCATGTTGTAACTCTTCTAATGATCTGAGGAGAGAAAAATTGTGTTTTTAGAAAATCGTAATAATCTGGTTGTGGCAATGGTTTTTTCGATATTCGTTTATCATTTTTTATATTTGTTTATGTTTCATCATTCTTTATGTGACTTTTGTTAGAATAACTTAAGTTTGAAATGACCTTCTAACGGTACGGTTGCCACACAATCTACTGGGCAGCTTTCTTGCGTGCCTCCGCACCACTCAGCCTCTCCAGCAGATTACCACACACATTAATTAGAATTTATTTGGTTACTATCTCATTTACTCTTCTTTTTCCATTATTTTATTAGTTCGACACTATGTACATTGCACTCGCGAATAGGCTACAGCGAGTGTAGGCAAATCGCCGCAGTGGGTCGTTACATAGGCCTTTTTACTTAGTTTTTCATGAAGACGCTTTTGCGCCCGCGTATAATGTGTCCGGCTCCTGGACGAAGACGGTATTTACGCTGCGGCGGATGGCCTCTTCAGTTCGTTATGTACGACATTTTTGCGCCCGTGTAGAATGTCGCTCCCGCTACAGATTATAGGGGCATTCTCACCGCGGCGGGTGGTCGTTTTTGTGTTTGATTGTTCGCTGTCACATCACATCACTGTCACTTTTTAATTTCCACATTTCGTGGTTCACTTTTTCTCATTTTTTTTTGTTTTTAAATTTCTTTGCGTTTCATTTTCTCTTTTTTTTTTTTTAAATTTTCTTTGTGTTTTATTGAATAATTTTCCGCAGCCAGAATTCTGCTCGCGCTCCAGTTAAGGCAAGACATGCCTGCCTCGAGGGTGACGGACTCTCGTCACCGTATAGCTCACCTTGATATGATTATGAGCATGCTGTTCGTTCTGTGGGGGAAGACCGCCAAGATGAATAGTCGCCTGGATCCACGTTATAAAAGCTTTTATTAAAAGGATTCTTAGGGCTAAGAACAATAGTTGTTTGCTTCTGTCTCGATTGCGACGTCAGAAAAGACTGAAGACTGGGGCTGGGCCTGGTTCGCACCAAAGCTACGGCTCCAGAGTCGTGGGCAGCGTTCCCGGCTGGTGCAGGGTGAAGGGCGACCCCGCATAGGAGTTGGGTAAGTGGCCGAAATATGAGCCATGCTAAGTCGGCGGTCGCTTATCCAACGTCCGGCGGTTCCGCGGCATTTCACAAACATAATTTAATATGAAATAAATTTCTTTGACAGTTTTCATTTCGTATGAAGAAAACTTAACTTGGTTGATAATTCATATGAAAATAATTTTACTTTTTTGATTTCATATGGAAACTTGCTTCACATACATAATTTCATATGAAATAAATTTCTTTGACAGTTTTGATTTAGTATGAAGAAAATTCAACTTGGTTGATAATTCATATGAAAATATTTTAACTATTTTGATTTCATATGAAAACTTATTTCACATACAGAATTAAATATGAAATAAATTTTTTGACAGTTTTGATTTCGTATGTAGAAAACTTAACTTGGTTGATAATTCAAATGAAAATATTTTAACATTTTTGATTTCATGTGAAACTTCTTCTACATACATAATTTCATAAAAATCAACTTTTTTGACTTTTTTGATTTCTTATGAAGGAAACTTAACTTGGTTGATAATTCAAATGAAAATATTTTAACATTTTTGACTTCATATGAGAACTTGTTTCACATACATAATTTCATATAAAAGAATACTATTTGACTGTTTTGATTTCGTATGAAGAAAACTTAACTTGATTGATAATTGATATGAAAATAGTTGAACTTATTTGATTCATATGAAAACTTGTTTCACATACATAATTTCATATAAAATAATACTAATTGACTGTTTTGTTTTCGTATGAAGAAAACTTAACTTGGTTGATAATTCATATGAAAATAGTTGAACTTATTTGATTTCATATGAAAACTTGTTCTACATACATAATTTCATATTAACTAAATTTCTTTGACAGTTTTGATTTCGTATGAAGAAAACTCAACTTGGTTGATAATTCATATGAAAATATTTTAACATTTTTGATTTCATATGAAAACTTGTTTCACATACATAATTTCATACAAAATATTACTATTTGACTATTTTGATTTCGTATGAAAAAAACTTAACTTGGTTGATAATTCATATTTGATAATGATAATTTATATTTCTTATTTAATTATTCACATGATTTCGGATGAAGAAAATTCAACTTGGTTGATAATTCATATGAAAATATTTTAACTTTTCTGATATCATATGAAAACTTGCTTCATATACATAATTTCATATGAAATAATTCTATTTGACTATTTTGATTTCGTATGAAGAAAACTTAACTTGGTTATAATTCATATGAAAATATTTTAACATTTTTGATTTCATATGAAAACTTGATTCACATACATAATTTCATATAAAAAATTCTATTTGACTATTTTGATTGCGTATGAAGAAAACTTAACTTGGTTATAATTCATATTAAAATATTTTAGCATTTTTGATTTCATATGAAAACTTGTTTCACATATATAATTTCATATAAATTAATACTAAGTGACTGTTATGATTTCGTATGAAGAAAACTTAGCTTGGTAGATAATTCATATGAACATAGTTGAACTTATTTGATTTCATATGAAAACTTATTTCACATACAAGTTATGAACTCTCTTCTTGCGCCCTTCGTCTCACCCCCTCTCACCGGCCTGTCTCACACTTGACGGTCACTCAACCCTCGGATAACCCGAAACGCACTAAGAGCGAATTCACTCAAATTGCGGGGCTTATCCGAGGGGAATATGTGCAGCGCGTTAGCCGAGGCGATTTACCGTTTAAACGGTAAATGGTCGGACGCTTCTAGAAAGGTCTACAAGAAACGCGCGATGTGAGGAAGGCTTGCACATTTGAGGTCAGTCAAAGTTTTTCTTGCGATCGAGACACAAGCAAATCTCCATCAAATAAAACCAAGCTGAAACTAAGAATACAGAAATAAACGAGCTCACAACGTAAATCTAATCGGATTCGACTTCTCATTTTGGCATTTTCTCCTGCAGAACCCGCAACATCCCAATACTTATATCGAGGTGAGGTATTCGAAAACGAGTGCCGAACATCCCCAATGCAAGTTCGATTTGCATTAACTGGCGCCCGAGGGGGGACCGGCAATGTCAGGTTGAAAAAATTGTGGAAATTTGTGCGTAATAAAAGGAAAAACGTGGTGGGCATAAATTAGATTAAGATATCTCAGAAGAAACGAGTGCCGCGTGAGCTGTGTATAAAGTAATAAAACAACGACCCGCCACCGGGGGACGCCACGTCGTCCATGCCGAGCGCAAAAGTTGTACGATGCCTATAACATAACTAAAACACTATCAAACCACTGCGGCGGTACGGCATGTAAATTTTTTTTTTTTTCCTTAATTGCCAATTCGCAAAACTTGTGTTTGATAAACTAATAATTAAAGAAAAAGTTTAGTGTGACAAACTAAGTAATACAAGCGCCAAGCGCGATAAAGTGGTGTGTGGCAGCTTGTTGGATACGTTTAGTGGTGTGGAATGCACCCAAAAAAAACTGCCCAACAAGTTGTGTGGCGACACCGTACCTCAGTAGGCAGAACAGCCAAAAGGGATACTACGGAACCACCGCGCACAGTGCCGAAATAATTCGAGGTCATCAATAAAAGTATATGACAGCATGCACGCAGAAAAAGTTATTGTAAAGTATGCATAGCGCATACACAACATAGAATAAATAAAGAAAACACCCAATTAATACACTACAAATATTATACAAGCACATGCACAGCACCACAGTTGAAAAGAAAATAAATATGATATAGATTTCCTCAATTTCCTAAGATAAAATAAATGTAACACAAACCTTCTTGTACAACACACTAAGTCACCTTTTTTTCTTATATCAATAGGATTTGCATACTGTGAGGGTACAACGAATAACGACGATAACCAATAAAGAACATACAAGGGTGAGTGAAATATTTCATTTAACATTATTGCCACATTTGCTAGATCAAGTTGAAAGAAAATAAAATAAAGAAATAAGGACAACCTTTCAAAAAATAAATATTTTTTTATCAGGTGGAAACCGTTGTCTCACATCCTCCTAATTTAGTATCGAATTCTACTGCCTTGATTGCTTCCTGCATCTTTTTCAGTACAAACTTAACTTCGAAATGGAAGAAACCTTGCGAATTCTTAGTGAGTCCCTTAATGCCCTGACCAACGTGGTAACAGGCATTAAGGAAGACATCAAAAAGAATAATAATAGGTTGGATATTTTAGAGTAGGAGCGTGGGAACGCTAACCCTACGACCGATCAACCACAACCCCTGGTGCGCGCACGCACCGAATACGAACTAAAAGAGATATCGGTCCTCCCTGACTGCGTTAAAGAACTACAAGCGTTCGAGGGCCAGAAGAAAGCTTATCTGTCGTGGATGAATAGGGCGCAATCAATATTGACCGACTACGACTTGCTTAAAAACAGACATTTATATAGAGCTATCGTCTTGCATATCAGGCAGAAAATAAGGGGACACGCTGACATGGCCTTGGCGGGCTATGGCGTTCAAGACGATGACTGGGAAGACATAAACCGTGTCTTGGCATTGCATTATGCGGATAAACGAGACATACGTACGCTTGAGCATGAGCTCTGTGTAATGTCTCAAGGTTCTAGACCATTAGAAAGTTTCTATATGGACGTTAATGGCCATCTCTCATTGATCTTGAACAATCTGAAAGCCAGAAGTGGTCAACGTGTTGATAGAAACCTATAGGGACAAGGCCTTGCATGTTTTTATCGGAGGAGTGGGAGGAGATTGCTCCAAACACCTACTTGTCCGCAACCCCAAGAATTTACCAGAGGCGTACTCTTTTTGCATGGGGTTGCAGAATGTAATGTCGAGGACCTCCGCGCCTCAGAACTATCAACCGTCAGGTGCCGCGAGATTCGCAGGCCCATTTCAGCACCAGGCCAGGGCACCATTCCGACCCCCTTTTTCTCCCGGTTCGGGCAGATTTTCCCAAAATTCCTACAGAACTCAAGCTCCTAGACAGGCCATTAAAATGGAACCCAATCGGTCGGGTCAAGTCGCCAGGAAGGAGGTTCCGGTATTAAAAGAACGCCCGACGCCTCTCCAGTGTATCATACTTAGAGTATGCAACGGAGAGGGGGGAAAGGCTAAAGTTTTTGATTGACACGGGGGCGAACAAAAACTTTATTAGCCGCAAGCTTGCAGCCGATTGTACCACGGTCCACAAACCCTTCCCTGTACAGTCCGCTGCAGGTTACATCATGATAACACATCGCCTAGTTGGTAAATTCTTCAAACCGCTAGGAAACGACTCAGACATTACCTTTTTCGTTCTTCCAAATTTACGCTCTTTTGATGGTATCATTGGTGATGATACTCTCAAAGACTTAAAAGCCATAGTAGATAGAAAGAACAATTGTTTAATAATAACCCCAGGAATTAAAATCCCTCTTTTGGCGAGAGCTTCATTAAACGTAAACCCATTACTGGCCGCCAAACACCCTGACGGCATACAGGAAATTTTGAATTCCCTTCTTGAAGAGTTTTCCCACATCTTTGAGCCCCCCTTACCTGGAATGTCCGTGGATACGGCCGTCAAGGCTGCAATCCGGACAAAAACGCAAGACCCGATCTATAGTAAAAGTTACCCGTACCCAGTCAATATGCGCGGAGAAGTCGAACGTCAAACCGACGAACTGCTGCAGGACGGTATAATTCGACCTTCCAATAGCCCTTACAATTCCCCTATCTGGATAGTCCCGAAAAACCTAAGCCAAATGGGGAAAAACAATATCGCACGGTAGTCGATTTTAAGCGGTTAAATACCGTTACCATTTCCGACACTTACCCCATCCCAGATATAAATGCTACACCAGCTAGCCTTGGCAATGCCAAATACCTTACCACCTTACATTTGACTTCGGGATTCCACCAAATCCACATGAAGGAAAGCGACATTCCAAAGACAGCCTTCTCTAATTTAAATGGAAAGTACGAGTTTCTCCGTCTACCATTCGGTTTGAAGAATGGACCTACAATCTTCCAAAGAATAATCGACGATGTATTGCGCGAGCATATCGGCAAGATTTATTACGTTTATATTGACGATATCATCGTCTTCAATGGGGACTATGATACGCACTGGAAAAATCTCCGATTGGTATTAGCAAGCTTATTAAAGGCAAACCTCCAAGTGGACCTTGAGAAGTCGTATTTTTGGATACACAGGTAGAATTTTTGGGATATATTGTCACGGCCGATGGCATTAAAGCAGACCCGAAAAAAGTCAGAGCGATGAGCGAAATGCCTCTCCCGACTTCTGTTAAAGAGTTAAAAGGATTTATTGGCATGACCTCATACTACAGGAAGTTCATTCAGGACTATGCGAAGGTAACGAAGCCCCTCACGAACGTGACGCGTGGACTGTATGCCAATATAAAGTCTTCGCAATCGAGTAAGGTCCCAATTACGTTGGACGAAACGGCTCTACAGTCTTTTAATAATTTAAAATCAATTCTCTCTTCTTCTGAAATACTGGCGTTTCCATGTTTTACTAAGCCATTTCATCTAACTACGGACTTTAGGCAACAGAAATTTCAATGCGAAATTAAAACGCTGGAAGGCTCGTATAGAGGAATATAACTGCGAACTCATCTACAAACCTGGGAAATCTAACGTGGTGGCTGACGCGCTTTCACGCATTCCGCCTCAGCTCAACCAGTTAAATGCCGATTTAAATGCTATCCCTGATGATGATACGCAGTCTTTGGCTACTGCCCATAGCGCTTCACATGTCAGTTCGCAATTGATTCCCTACGTTGAATCTCCAATCAACGTCTTCAGGAACCAACTCATTTTTGACACGACCAGGTCAGAATACTCATGGGAGCACCCGTTCCCAGGTTATACTCGCCATCTGATTCCTCTAAAAGACGGATCACTTGCCGTTTTAATCAACTCGTTACAGTCGTATCTTCGACCCGTAATAATTAACGGCGTCAAAGTCCCAGAAGCATATTTGCAACTTTTGCAGTCCATCTGCTTAGCAAGTTTTCTTTTATACAAAATTCGGATAACGCAGCGCCTGGTGGCGGACGTGGCTGACGCAGAGGAAATTTGTGAAATAATCGAAAAAGAACACCGTAGAGCACATAGGGGCCCTACGGAGATTTGCCTCCAACTTTTGGAAAGATATTATTTCCAGCGGATGTCCAGGACAATCCGTCTGCAAACTTCCTCATGTCAGTGTTGCAAGCTCTACAAATACGAGAGACACCCTAATAAACCAAACTTACAACCCACGCCTATTCCTAACTAACCGTGTGAAATACTTCTTATCGACATTTTCGTGCTTAACAAAAAGGTTATATCTAAGTTGCATTGATAAATTCAGCAAGTTTGCTAAACTTTTCCACCTACAGTCAAAAGCATCCGTGCATTTGCGAGAAACCTTGGTGGAGGCTCTACATTACTTTACTGCCCCTAGAGTCTTAGTTTCAGATATCGAGCGAGGGCTACTGTGCCCGACTGTGCTCAACTATCTTCGGTCTCTGGACATCAACCTTTATTATGCCCCAACTCGAAAGAGTGAAGTAAATGGACAGGAGGAGAGATTCCATTCTACGTTCCTAGAGATCTATCGTTGTCTTAAAAATGAGCTCCCTACCTTCAAACCCGTTGAGCTGGTACCGATAGCGGTGGACCGCTATAACACTTCCGTCCACTCAGTAACGAATCGGAAACCAGCAGATGTTTTTTCGACCGCTCATCGAGGCTAAACTATCAGCGTCTGACAGATTTCCGGAAGCAGACTTTAGAAGATATAAGGGACCTAATCGAGCATAAACAAGCTAAGACGAACATGGCCCGGAATAGAAATATAAATGAGCCAAGGTCTTATAGCCCGGGGGATGAAGTTTTTGTTGCTAATAAGCAAATAAAAACAAAAGAAAAGCCGAGGTTCAGACGCGAAGAGATACAGGAGGACAACAGGGTAACAGTTAGAACCAGATCGGGAAAATCTTTCCACAAATCTGATCTTATGAATTGAGACGTGGTTTCCACTTATAAAGAAAAAAACGCGAAAAGAACAACAAAAAATGAATAAAAAGAAGTAAGTGGCAAGTTAATGAAATATTCCACCCATTTATACTCTAACTCTATACAACTATCAAACAAAAACCTCATAAGAAACTCATTAACAATATTAAGATTATATAAAACAATATTGAGAAAATAAAAATGAATATAAAAAATATTAAAAACATATTTAAAAAAATATTACAAATTACAAAATATAATAATACACGAAATGTACTGTACCCCCACTTACACACTATGTAGTCTAAGAACAACCTAAACGATCAAATACTTACGAACTGTCTTTTTGTAAGCGCGATTTCTGCACGTACGAGGGGCCGGTGATCCCCTTGCAATACGGCGAGGTATGGAGAATCAACTTTCCGGACGAGCGCGGCGCAAATCTCGCCCACTGGACTAGCTGGGGCCAGCTTGGAAATGGACAGCTAGATCTCTAGATGCTGCTGACTGGAACGCCGTCTTGGCCGCCGAAAGGGTGGCATCGAGGAACAACGACCAGCAGTTAAGGATAAACGCACGCCTGTTCGATGCAATACACGAGTCCATCGAGCAGTTGAACAACGTCATCGCTAAGGTTTCCGTAGTCGTCAGAGTTTTCCAGTTGGCTAAAACCGGCATTATTGACTCAAACTTGCTGGATCATGGCGAGATTGAGGCCATACTGAGGGAAGTGGACAACTTGCCGTACAGGAATGTGACCGAAGCCATCGAATTCTCTCGGCCAACCGTTGTAACCAATGGAACCTTGTTGCTGTACATACTGGGGTTCCCTAAGGTTGCGGTTGAGAATTACCGGCTTATGCACTTGTAAGCAACGATAAGCGAGGGAAAACAGATCATACTGGAGCACCATAATCAAGCCGCAAACTTAGAAGCGTTGGGCCAACCCGAGCCAGGCAAGGCTCATTAATCTGCGGGACGCAGATCTTGAGGGGAGAGGAGTTATGAACTCTCTTCTTGCGCCCTTCGTCTCACCCCCTCCTCAAGCTGAAACTAAGAATACAGAAATAAACGAGCTCACAACGTAAATCTTATCGGATTCGACTTCTCATTTTGGCCATCTTCTCTTGCAGAACCCGCAACATCCCAATACTTATATCGAGGTGAGGTATTCGACAACGAGTGCCGAACATCACCAATGCAAGTTCGACTTGCATTAACTTACCTAATTTCATATGAAATAAATTTCTTTGACAGTTTTCATTTCGTATGAAGAAAACTAAACTTGGTTGACAATTCATATAAAAGTAGTTTAACTTTTTTGATTTCATATGAAAATTGTTTCACATACATAATTTCATATGAAATAAATTTCTTTCATAGTTTTCGTTTCGTATGAAAATATTTTAACTTTTTTGATTTCATATAAAAACTTGTTTCAAATACATAATTTCATATAAAATAATACTATTCGAGTGTTTTGATTACATATGTAGAAAACCTTACTTGGTTGATAATTCACTTGAAAATAATTTAACTTTTTTGATTTCATATGAAAACTTGTTTCACTCACATAATTTCATAGGATACAATTTTCTTCGATAATTTTCATTTCATATGAAGAAAACTTAACTTGCTTGATAATTCATGTAATAATAATTTAAATTTCTTGATTTCATATGAAAATGTATTTCATTTACATAATTTCATATAAAAAATAATACTATTTGACTATTTTAATTTCGTATGAAGAAAATTTAACTTAGTTGATAAGTCATATGAAAATAGTTAAGCTTATTTGAATTCATATGAAAACTTATTTCACATACAAATTGTCATATGAAATCAACTTCTTTGACTTTTTTGATTTCATATGAAAACTTATTACACATACATAATTTCGTAAGAAGAAAACAAAACTTGGTTGACAATTCATATGAAAATAATTTAGCTTTTATGATTTTATATGAAAACTTATTTCACATACATAATTTTATATGAAATAAATTTCTTTGACAGTTTTGATTTCGTATGAAAAAAACTTAACTTGTTTGATGTGTTTCACATACATAATTCCATATGAAATAATATTTTTGACAGTTTTGATTTCATAGGAAAATAACTTAGCTTGGTTGATAAATCATATGAAAATAATTTAACTTATTTAATTTCACATGAAAGCTTGTTTCACATACACAATTTCATATGAAATAAATTTCCTTGACAGGTTTCATTTCGTATGAAGAAAATTTAACTTGGCTGATAATTCATTTGAAAATAATTTAACTCTTTTGATTTCATATGAAAACTTGTTTCACTCACATAATTTCATAGGATACAATTTTCTTTGATAATTTTCATTTCATATGAAAAAACTTAACTTGCTTGATAATTCATATGAAAATAATTTAAATTTTTTGATTTCATGTGAAATCTTATTTCATTTACATATTTTCATATAAAATAATACTATTTGACTGTTTTGATTTCGTATGAAGAAAATTTAACTTAGTTGATAATTCTTATGAAAATAGTTAAGCTTATTTGAATTCATATGAAAACTTATTTCACATACATAATTTCATATGAAATCAACTTCTTTGACTTTTTTGATTTCATATGAAAACTTATTACACATACATAATTTCGTATGAAGAAAACAAAACTTGGTTGACAATTTATATGAAAATAATTTAACTTTTTTAATTTCACATGAAAACTTGTTTGACATACATAATTTCATATGAAAAAAATTTCTTTGACAGTTTTGATTTCGTATGAACAAAACTTAACTTGTTTGATATGATTCACATACATAATTCCATATGAAATAAATTTCTTTGACAGTTTTCATTTCGTATGAAGAAAACTTAAATTGGCTGATAATTCATATGAAAATATTTTAACATTTTTGATTTCATATGAAAACTTATTTCATATACATAATTTCATATGAAATAAATTTCTTTGACAGTTTTCATTTCGTATGAAGAAAACTTAACTTGGCTGATAATTCATATGAAAATATTTTAACATTTTTGATTTCATATGAAAACTTATTTCATTTACATTATTTCATATAAAATAATACTATTTGACTATTTTGATTTCGTATGAAGAAAATTTAACTTAGTTGATAATTCATATAAAAATAGTTAAGCTTATTTGAATTCATATGAAAACTTATTTCACATACATAATTTCATATGAAATCAACTTCTTTGACTTTTTTGATTTCATATGAAAACTTATTACACATACATAATTTTGTATGAAGAAAACAAAACTTGGTTGACCATTCATATGAAAACAATTTAACTTTTTTGATGTCATATGAAAACTTATTTCACATATATAATTTCATATGAAATAAATTTCTTTGACAATTTTGATTTCGTATGAACAAAACTTAACTTGTTTGATATGATTCACATACATAATTCCATATGAAATAAATATTTTTGACAGTTTTGATTTCGTAGGAAGATAGCTTAGCTTGGTTGATAATTCATATGAAAATAATTTAACTTTTTTTATTTCACATAAAAACTTGTTTCACATACACAATTTCATATGAAATAAATTTCTTTGACAGTTTTGATTTCGTATGAAGAAAACTTAACTTGGTTTATAATTCAAATGAAAATATTTTAACATTTTTGATTTCATATGAAACTTCTTCTACATACATAATTTCATAAAAATCAACTTTTTTGACTTTTTTGATTTCTTATGAAGGAAACTTAACTTGGTTGATAATTCAAATGAAAATATTTTAACATTTTTGACTTCATATGAAAACTTGTTTCACATACATAATTTCATATAAAAGAATACTATTTGACTGTTTTGATTTCGTATGAAGAAAACTTAACTTGATTGATAATTGATATGAAAATAGTTTAACTTATTTGATTCATATGAAAACTTGTTTCACATACATAATTTCATATAAAATAATACTAATTGACTGTTTTGTTTTCGTATGAAGAAAACTTAACTGGGTTGATAATTCATATGAAAATAGTTGAACTTATTTGATTTCATATGAAAACTTGTTCTGCATACATAATTTCATATTAACTAAATTTCTTTGACAGTTTTGATTTCGTATGAAGAAAACTCAACTTGGTTGATAATTCATATGAAAATATTTTAACATTTTTGATTTCATATGAAAACTTGTTTCACATACATAATTTCATATAAAATATTACTATTTGACTATTTTGATTTCGTATGAAAAAAACTTAACTTGGTTGATAATTCATATTTGATAATGATAATTTATATTTCATATTTAATAATTCACATGATTTCGGATGAAGAAAATTCAACTTGGTTGATAATTCATATGAAATTATTTTAACTTTTCTGATATCATATGAAAACTTGCTTCATATACATAATTTCATATGAAATAATTCTATTTGACTATTTTGATTTCGTATGAAGAAAACTTAACTTGGTTATAATTCATATGAAAATATTTTAACATTTTTGATTTCATATGAAAACTTGATTCACATACATAATTTCATATAAAAAATTCTATTTGACTATTTTGATTTCGTATGAAGAAAACTTAACTTGGTTATAATTTATATTAAAATATTTTAGCATTTTTGATTTCATATGAAAACTTGTTTCACATATATAATTTCATATAAATTAATACTAAGTGACTGTTATGATTTCGTATGAAGAAAACTTAGCTTGGTTGATAATTCATATGAACATAGTTGAACTTATTTGATTTCATATGAAAACTTATTTCACATACAAGTTATGAACTCTCTTCTTGCGCCCTTCGTCTCACCCCCTCTCACCGGCCTGTCTCACACTTGACGGTCACTCAACCCTCGGATAACTCGAAACGCACTAAGAGCGAATTCACTCAAATTGCGGGGCTTATCCGAGGGGAATATGTGCAGCGCGTTAGCCGAGGCGATTTACCGTTTAAACGGTAAATGGTCGGACGCTTCTAGAAAGGTCTACAAGAAACGCGCGATGTGAGGAAGGCTTGCACATTTGAGGTCAGTCGAAGTTTTTCTTGCGATCGAGACACAAGCAAATCTCCATCAAATAAAACCAAGCTGAAACTAAGAATACAGAAATAAACGAGCTCACAACGTAAATCTAATCGGATTCGACTTCTCATTTTGGCATTTTCTCCTGCAGAGCCCGCAACATCCCAATACTTATATCGAGGTGAGGTATTCGAAAACGAGTGCCGAACATCCCCAATGCAAGTTCGATTTGCATTAACTGGCGCCCGAGCAGGGACCGGCAATGTCAGGTTGAAAAAATTGTGGAAATTTGTGCGTAATAAAAGGAAAAACGTGGTGGGCATAAATTAGATTAAGATATCTCAGAAGAAACGAGTGCCGCGTGAGCTGTGTATAAAGTAATAAAACAACGACCCGCCACCGGGGGACGCCACGTCGTCCATGCCGAGCGCAAAAGTTGTACGATACCTATAACATAACTAAAACACTATCAACCCACTGCGGCGGTACGGCATGTAAATTTTTTTTTTTTTTTTTCCTAGTTTGCCAATTCGCGAGTGCAAAACTTGTGTTTGATAAACTAATAATTAAAGAAAAAGTTTACCTGCGAGTGACAAACTAAGTAATACAAGCGCCCAGCGCGATAAAGTGGTGTGTGGCAGCTTGTTGGATACGTTAAGTGGTGTGGAATGCACCCAAAAAAAACTGCCCAACAAGTTGTGTGGCGACACCGTACCTTAGTAGGCAGAACAGCCAAAAGGGATACTACGGAACCACCGCGCACAGTGCCGAAATAATTCGAGGTCATCAATAAAAGTATATGACAGCACGCACGCAGAAAAAGTTATTGTAAAGTATGCATAGCGCATACACAACATAGAATAAATAAAGAAAACACCCAATTAATACACTACAAATATTATACAAGCACATGCACAGCACCACAGTTGAAAAGAAAATAAATATGATACAGATTTCCTCAATTTCCTAAGATAAAATAAATGTAACACAAACCTTCTTGTACAACACACTAAGTCACCTTTTTTTCTTATATCAATAGGATTTGCATACTGTGAGGGTACAACGAATAACGACGATAACCAATAAATAACATACAAGGGTGAGTGAAATATTTCATTTAACATTATTGCCACATTTGCTAGATCAAGTTGAAAGAAAATAAAATAAAGAAATAAGGACAACCTTTCAAAAAATAAATATTTTTTTATCAGGTGGAAACCGTTGTCTCACATCCTCCTAATTTAGTATCGAATTCTACTGCCTTGATTGCTTCCTGCATCTTTTTCAGTACAAACTTAACTTCGAAATGGAAGAAACTTTGCGAATTCTTAGTGAGTCCCTTAATGCCCTGACCAACGTGGTAACAGGCATTAATGAAGACATCAAAAAGAATAATAATAGGTTGGATATTTTAGAGTAGGAGCGTAGGAACGCTAACCCTACGACCGATCAACCACAACCCCTGGTGCGCGCACACACCGAATACGAACTAAAAGAGATATCGGTCCTCCCTGACTGCGTTAAAGAACTACAAGCGTTCGAGGGCCAGGAGAAAGCTTATCTGTCGTGGATGAATAGGGCGCAATCAATATTGACCGACTACGACTTGCTTAAAAACAGACCTTTATATAGAGCTATCGTCTTGCATATCAGGCAGAAAATAAGGGGACACGCTGACATGGCCTTGGCGGGCTATGGCGTTCAAGACGATGACTGGGAAGACATAAACCGTGTCTTGGCATTGCATTATGCGGATAAACGAGACATACGTACGCTTGAGCATGAGCTCTGTGTAATGTCTCAAGGTTCTAGACCATTAGAAAGTTTCTATATGGACGTTAATGGCCATCTCTCATTGATCTTGAACAATCTGAAAGCCAGAAGTGGTCAACGTGTTGATAGAAACCTATAGGGACAAGGCCTTGCATGTTTTTATCGGAGGAGTGGGAGGAGATTGCTCCAAACACCTACTTGTCCGCAACCCCAAGAATTTACCAGAGGCGTACTCTTTTTGCATGGGGTTGCAGAATGTAATGTCGAGGACCTCCGCGCCTCAGAACTATCAACCGTCAGGTGCCGCGAGATTCGCAGGCCCATTTCAGCACCAGGCCAGGGCACCATTCCGACCCCTTTTTCTCCCGGTTCGGGCAGATTTTCCCAAAATTCCTACAGAACTCAAGCTCCTAGACAGGCCATTAAAATGGAACCCAATCGGTCGGGTCAAGTCGCCAGGAAGGAGGTTCCGGTATTAAAAGAACGCCCGACGCCTCTCCAGTGTACCATACTTAGAGTATGCAACGGAGAGGGGGGAAAGGCTAAAGTTTTTGATTGACACGGGGGCGAACAAAAACTTTATTAGCCGCAAGCTTGCAGCCGATTGTACCACGGTCCACAAACCCTTCCCTGTACAGTCCGCTGCAGGTAACATCATGATAACACATCGACTAGTTGGTAAATTCTTCAAACCGCTAGGAAACGACTCAGACATTACCTTTTTCGTTCTTCCAAATTTACGCTCTTTTGATGGTATCATTGGTGATGATACTCTCAAAGACTTAAAAGCCATAGTAGATAGAAAGAACAATTGTTTAATAATAACCCCAGGAATTGAAATCCCTCTTTTGGCGAGAGCTTCATTAAACGTAAACCCATTACTGGCCGCCAAACACCCTGACGGCATACAGGAAATTTTGAATTCCCTTCTTGAAGAGTTTTCCCACATCTTTGAGCCCCCCTTACCTGGAATGTCCGTGGATACGGCCGTCAAGGCTGCAATCCGGACAAAAACGCAATACCCGATCTATAGTAAAAGTTACCCGTACCCAGTCAATATGCGCGGAGAAGTCGAACGTCAAACCGACGAACTGCTGCAGGACGGTATAATTCGACCTTCCAATAGCCCTTACAATTCCCCTATCTGGATAGTCCCGAAAAAACCTAAGCCAAATGGGGAAAAACAATATCGCACGGTAGTCGATTTTAAGCGGTTAAATACCGTTACCATTTCCGACACTTACCCCATCCCAGATATAAATGCTACACCAGCTAGCCTTGGCAATGCCAAATACCTTACCACCTTACATTTGACTTCGGGATTCCACCAAATCCACATGAAGGAAAGCGACATTCCAAAGACAGCCTTCTCTAATTTAAATGGAAAGTACGAGTTTCTCCGTCTACCATTCGGTTTGAAGAATGGACCTGCAATCTTCCAAAGAATAATCGACGATGTATTGCGCGAGCATATCGGCAAGATTTATTACGTTTATATTGACGATATCATCGTCTTCAATGGGGACTATGATACGCACTGGAAAAATCTCCGATTGGTATTAGCAAGCTTATTAAAGGCAAACCTCCAAGTGGACCTTGAGAAGTCGTATTTTTTGGATACACAGGTAGAATTTTTGGGATATATTGTCACGGCCGATGGCATTAAAGCAGACCCGAAAAAAGTCAGAGCGATGAGCGAAATGCCTCTCCCGACTTCTGTTAAAGAGTTAAAAGGATTTATTGGCATGACCTCATACTACAGGAAGTTCATTCAGGACTATGCGAAGGTAACGAAGCCCCTCACGAACTTGACGCGTGGACTGTATGCCAATATAAAGTCTTCGCAATCGAGTAAGGTCCCAATTACGTTGGACGAAACGGCTCTACAGTCTTTTAATGATTTAAAATCAATTCTCTCTTCTTCTGAAATACTGGCGTTTCCATGTTTTACTAAGCCATTTCATCTAACTACGGACTTTAGGCGACAGAAATTTCAATGCGAAATTAAAACGCTGGAAGGCTCGTATAGAGGAATATAACTGCGAACTCATCTACAAACCTGGGAAATCTAACGTGGTGGCTGACGCGCTTTCACGCATTCCGCCTCAGCTCAACCAGTTAAATGCCGATTTAAATGCTATCCCTGATGATGATACGCAGTCTTTGGCTACTGCCCATAGCGCTTCACATGTCAGTTCGCAATTGATTCCCTACGTTGAATCTCCAATCAACGTCTTCAGGAACCAACTCATTTTTGACACGACCAGGTCAGAATACTCATGGGAGCACCCGTTCCCAGGTTATACTCGCCATCTGATTCCTCTAAAAGACGGATCACTTGCCGTTTTAATCAACTCGTTACAGTCGTATCTTCGACCCGTAATAATTAACGGCGTCAAAGTCCCAGAAGCATATTTGCTTAGCAAGTTTTCTTTTATACAAAATTCGGATAACGCAGCGCCTGGTGGCGGACGTGGCTGACGCAGAGGAAATTTGTGAAATAATTGAAAAAGAACACCGTAGAGCACATAGGGGCCCTACGGAGATTTGCCTCCAACTTTTGGAAAGATATTATTTCCAGCGGATGTCCAGGACAATCCGTCTGCAAACTTCCTCATGTCAGTGTTGCAAGCTCTACAAATACGAGAGACACCCTAATAAACCAAACTTACAACCCACGCCTATTCCTAACTAACCGTGTGAAATACTTCTTATCGACATTTTCGTGCTTAACAAAAAGGTTATATCTAAGTTGCATTGATAAATTCAGCAAGTTTGCTAAACTTTTCCACCTACAGTCAAAAGCATCCGTGCATTTGCGAGAAACCTTGGTGGAGGCTCTACATTACTTTACTGCCCCTAGAGTCTTAGTTTCAGATATCGAGCGAGGGCTACTGTGCCCGACTGTGCTCAACTATCTTCGGTCTCTGGACATCAACCTTTATTATGCCCCAACTCGAAAGAGTGAAGTAAATGGACAGGAGGAGAGATTCCATTCTACGTTCCTAGAGATCTATCGTTGTCTTAAAAATGAGCTCCCTACCTTCAAACCCGTTGAGCTGGTACCGATAGCGGTGGACCGCTATAACACTTCCGTCCACTCAGTAACGAATCGGAAACCAGCAGATGTTTTTTCGACCGCTCATCGAGGCTAAACTATCAGCGTCTGACAGATTTCCGGAAGCAGACTTTAGAAGATATAAGGGACCTAATCGAGCATAAACAAGCTAAAACGAACATGGCCCGGAATTGAAATATAAATGAGCCAAGGTCTTATAGCCCGGGGGATGAAGTTTTTGTTGCTAATAAGCAAATAAAAACAAAAGAAAAGCCGAGGTTCAGACGCGAAGAGATACAGGAGGACAACAGGGTAACAGTTAGAACCAGATCGGGAAAATCTTTCCACAAATCTGATCTTATGAATTGAGACGTGGTTTCCACTTATAAAGAAAAAAACGCGAAAAGAACAACAAAAAATGAATAAAAAGAAGTAAGTGGCAAGTTAATGAAATATTCCACCCATTTATACTCTAACTCTATACAACTATCAAACAAAAACCTCATAAGAAACTCATTAACAATATTAAGATTATATAAAACAATATTGAGAAAATAAAAATGAATATAAAAAATATTAAAAACATATTTAAAAAAATATTACAAATTACAAAATATAATAATACACGAAATGTACTGTACCCCCACTTACACACTATGTAGTCTAAGAACAACCTAAACGATCAAATACTTACGAACTGTCTTTTTGTAAGCGCGATTTCTGCACGTACGAGGGGCCGGTGATCCCCTTGCAGTACGGCGAGGTATGGAGAATCAACAGGCTTTCCGGACGAGCGCGGCGCAAATCTCGCCCACTGGACTAGCTGGGGCCAGCTTGGAAATGGACAGCTAGATCTCTAGATGCTGCTGACTGGAACGCCGTCTTGGCCGCCGAAAGGGTGGCATCGAGGAACAACGACCAGCAGTTAAGGATAAACGCACGCCTGTTCGATGCAATACACGAGTCCATCGAGCAGTTGAACAACGTCATCGCTAAGGTTTCCGTAGTCGTCAGAGTTTGCCAGTTGGCTAAAACCGGCATTATTGACTCAAACTTGCTGGATCATGGCGAGATTGAGGCCATACTGAGGGAAGTGGACAACTTGCCGTACAGGAATGTGACCGAAGCCATCGAATTCTCTCGGCCAACCGTTGTAACCAATGGAACCTTGTTGCTGTACATACTGGGGTTCCCTAAGGTTGCGGTTGAGAATTACCGGCTTATGCACTTGTAAGCAACGATAAGCGAGGGAAAACAGATCATACTGGAGCACCATAATCAAGCCGCAAACTTAGAAGCGTTGGGCCAACCCGAGCCAGGCAAGGCTCATTAATCTGCGGGACGCAGATCTTGAGGGGAGAGGAGTTATGAACTCTCTTCTTGCGCCCTTCGTCTCACCCCCTCCTCAAGCTGAAACTAAGAATACAGAAATAAACGAGCTCACAACGTAAATCTTATCGGATTCGACTTCTCATTTTGGCCATCTTCTCTTGCAGAACCCGCAACATCCCAATACTTATATCGAGGTGAGGTATTCGACAACGAGTGCCGAACATCACCAATGCAAGTTCGACTTGCATTAACTTACCTAATTTCATATGAAATAAATTTCTTTGACAGTTTTCATTTCGTATGAAGAAAACTAAACTTGGTTGACAATTCATATAAAAGTAGTTTAACTTTTTTGATTTCATATGAAAACTTGTTTCACATACATAATTTCATATGAAATAAATTTCTTTCATAGTTTTCGTTTCGTATGAAAATATTTTAACTTTTTTGATTTCATATAAAAACTTGTTTCAAATACATAATTTCATATAAAATAATACTATTCGAGTGTTTTGATTACATATGTAGAAAACCTTACTTGGTTGATAATTCACTTGAAAATAATTTAACTTTTTTGATTTCATATGAAAACTTGTTTCACTCACATAATTTCATAGGATACAATTTTCTTCGATAATTTTCATTTCATATGAAGAAAACTTAACTTGCTTGATAATTCATGTAATAATAATTTAAATTTCTTGATTTCATATGAAAATGTATTTCATTTACATAATTTCATATAAAAAATAATACTATTTGACTATTTTAATTTCGTATGAAGAAAATTTAACTTAGTTGATAAGTCATATGAAAATAGTTAAGCTTATTTGAATTCATATGAAAACTTATTTCACATACAAATTGTCATATGAAATCAACTTCTTTGACTTTTTTGATTTCATATGAAAACTTATTACACATACATAATTTCGTAAGAAGAAAACAAAACTTGGTTGACAATTCATATGAAAATAATTTAGCTTTTATGATTTCATATGAAAACTTATTTCACATACATAATTTTATATGAAATAAATTTCTTTGACAGTTTTTATTTCGTATGAAGGAAACTTAACTTGGTTGATATTTCATATGAGAATAATTTAACTTTTTTGATTTCATATGAAATTTTATTTCACATACATAATTAAAAATGTAATAAATTTCTTTGACAGTTTTCATTTCGTATGAAGAAAACTTAACTTGGTTGATAATTCATATGAAAATAATTTAACTTTTTTAATTTCACATGAAAACTTGTTTGACATACATAATTTCATATGAAATAAATTTCTTTGACAGTTTTGATTTCGTATGAACAAAACTTAACTTGTTTGATATGATTCACATACATAATTCCATATGAAATAAATATTTTTGACAGTTTTGATTTCGTAGGAAGATAACTTAGCTTGGTTGATAATTCATATGAAAATAATTTAACTTTTTTAATTTCACATGAAAACTTGTTTTACATGCACAATTTCATATGAAATAAATTTCTTTGACAGTTTTCATTTCGTATGAAGAAAACTTAACTTGTTTGATATGATTCACATACATAATTCCATATGAAATAAATATTTTTGACAGTTTTGATTTCGTAGGAAGATAACTTAGTGTTCGAGGTCAATTTATTAGGACAACGTCATATGTGTTCTTTATTCAAGCATATGTATTACAACTTTATTCCACGACGGATTACGACTTACTCTGCTACGAAACGAAAAAGCGAAGTTCTAGTCAGGGGTTGCCAGACGTTATTATTTCATAGGGGACATGCAGCGTTGCCAGTAATATTATTATTCTCAACACTCCTTCTCAAAGCTACATGTCTACCTTTTACAAACTCAAATTAAAAGTAAACATATTCAATGCAATCCCATCATACTAACAAATTTGGCATGTTTCACCTTACACAAGTTTTTAGTTAGTACATCTGAAATCATACTTTCCGTTGGTACATACTCGATTTCAATTTTCTTATTCTTATATAAATCTCTTATATGATGACACCTAATGTCTATGTGCTTACTACGCGCATGAAATTTGGAATTCTTTGCAAGACTCAGTGCGCTTTGGTTGTCGCTGTATATTTTCACTGCCGGGACATCTCCGAAACCCATTTCATTAACGAGTTTCGCAATATACACCGCTTCTTTAGCTGCTGACGAAAGCGCCACATATTCCGCCTCCGTAGTACTCAGTGCCACGACCGATTGTTTCTTGGACTCCCAATAAATGCAGCACCTGCAGCGAAGAAGGACCAGCCACTAAACGACTTCCGATCACTGCAATCTCCAGCCCACTCCGCGTCGACATAACCATGGATGGGCTGACCATTGCTTTGATAGTGCAACTTCAGCTCCGCGGTGCCCTTCAAATATCGCAATATTCGTTTGGCACCCACTTCTTGCTCCTTGTGCGGGTCGACATTCCGTTGTGCAAGCTTTGTTACGGAATGTAGGATATCTGGCCGGGTTGTCATCGCCAGATACATCAGTGAGCCAATCAATGATTGATACGCCTTTTGGTTGACCCGTTGGCAGCTTTCTTCATTACATATTACTTGAAAGCCTGCCTCTAATGGTAACGCATTCGCCTTACAGTTCTGCATACCGTACTCATTGAGAAGACTCTCAATAAACTATTTGTGGCCAATATGGATACTGCCAAGCTCGCCATCGCGCTCGATTTCCATACCCAGGAAATGTTTCAGAGCGCCGCCGTCGACCACATCGAATGCACCTGATATAAGCGCCTTCACGCTGTTCAGCTCTTGTTTGTTCGAACTCGCCACTATTAGGTCGTCAACGTATACGACAATTATAGTGAAGTTATTTGGGTCCTTTCGTGTATATATGCAGGGTTCGCTAACGTAAGGAAGAAAGCCAAATCCTTGAAGCACCTCGTCCAACTTCTCGTTCCAGATACGGCCGCTTTGTTTGAGACCATACAATGACTTGTGTAACTTTAACACGCCCTCAGGATAGCTCTTATCCTCAAACCCTTCCGGTTGCTTCATATATACCACATCTGTAAGCTCGCTATTCAGATACGCGGACGCCACGTCCATCTGATGCATATACATTTTGTGCTCAACAGCCAGGGCTATCACCATCCTTATTGATGAATAACGTGCAACAGGAGAAAATGATTCATTGTAATTGATGCCAAAACGTTGAGCGCAACCCTTTGCGACCAACCGGGATTTGAATCGCTCCACTTTGCCCAAGTGATCTCTCTTCACAGAAAAAACCCATTTACAGCCAATCAGCTTTTCACCTTTAGGTAGCTCTTCCAATGACCATGTATTGTTGGCACGCAGCGAATCAATCTCCTTCTGCATCGAATCTCTCCATTCCTTAGCCTGCGCCGTGTTCAACGCCTCGTTGACTGTATTTGGCATCTGTATTTCATTCACAGCAATGACATTCACCATGTTGTATTGTTTACGTGGCCGTCCAGGTCGACCAGTATATATATTTTTAGGTCGGCCTGGGCCTCTCTTACAGCCTCCTTGATTGTTGTCGTCGGTTTCTTCTGCTACTCCTTCTGTTTCATCGTCATAACTTTCTTCAGTGGCCACAGCTTCCATAGCAGGATTCACCTTATCTGCCACTAAGCCATCGAACTGCAGATCAACAGCGTCACACGCTGACTGGTCTTCAAGTTCAGCTAGTTTCACATCAGCAACGTTTGCTGCTCCCTTGCTGCCATGTTTTACCAAGTCATCTTCTAGGAATATGACATCTCTAGCATCAATAATCGTTTGCTTTTCAGGGTTGTGCAAACGATACGCCTTCACAGTCTCGGAGTATCCGACCAACATGTATTCAACACCTTTTGGTTTGAACTTCTTCCGGTGAGTTTTATCCAGTACAATCGCCCTCGCGCCAAACACTCTCAGGTGAGATACCGATGGCTTCTTGCCCGACCACGCCTCGTACGGCGTCACTGCAGGCAACGTTGACGTCTCAGATTGATTTCGCAGATAGGCAGCCGAGTTAACAGCCTCTGCCCAAAACATCTCGTCAACAGACGCATGAACTAGCATTCTCCGTGCCGTCTCCACCAATGTTCTATTGGCACGCTCCGCCACACCATTTTGCTGGGGAGTGCAGGGGACAGTTAGTTGCCGTTTTATGCCATTACTCACCAAGAAAATGCTAAATTTCTCACTGACATACTCTCGGCCGTTGTCAACTCTAATTGATTTAATCTTCATTCCAGTCTGTGTCTCGGCAAATATTTAAACTGTTTAAATTTATCAAATATTTCGTCTCTTGTCTTTAAGAAACACACAGACACATAGCGCGTTTTATCGTCTATAAATGTCGCAAAATATCGTGCTCCGCCAATGGAACGCTTATTCATTGGCCCACAAATGTCAGTGTGCACCAGGTCAAGAATGTTCGCAGACCTATTCTCTGATTTTTTACCGAATTGCTTTTCGCAAATCTTACTTTTTGCACACGTTTCACACACATGTTCTTTTGTATCAAAACTCATGTTTGCATCCAAGCCAAACACCATGCCATTTTTGGCCATCTTTTGTAAACTTGTGTAGTTCAGGTGACCGAACCGATTGTGCCATTTTTCCATTTGTGCTCTTATAGGCTGCGACACAAAACACTTTTTTATTTCGTTTTCAAATATATACAGCCCGTTTCTATTTTGTGCTTTTAACAAAACTTCATGTCCGTCCATTATTTTCGCAACATTGTTTTCAAATATTACTTTAAGTCCATTTTTATTGGCTTTCGCGACAGACATAAAATTGCACTGCAGTTCTTTCACGTACAACACGTCGATTAAATCAAAAGATCGCTTGCGCCAATGCAAGCGCACGGTACCACGCCCTTCCGCACAAATAGAATTATTTCCAGCTAGCATTATCTTTTCTTTATGCTCATAAAATTCTATAAACATCGAGCGAGCACAACACAAGTGGGCGGTTGCACCACTATCCAAACACCACATTTCTTTTGCGAGTTCATTATTCGCAGCAACAGACAATACAGTGAAATTTGTCTTCTTTGCGGACTTATCTTCTTCTGGTTTAGTCGACTTCTCTTTCACTTTGCAATTCGCCGCAATGTGTCCGCGACCACCACACGACCAACAAACGATATTCGCTTTGCCTTTCTGTTGTGTCTTTGAAGAACCGTTTGATTTGCTTGACCGTTTATCCGTACGCGCTGCAAACATTTTTTGCTCACTTCTCTCTGTGTATTCATCACATGCCTTCCTTCTGTCGCCTTCTTCAAGCAATTTTACTTTCAGTGCACTAACACTAGGCAAGAAATCACGCGATTCAATTGCAACAACAAAGTTCTCGAATGAGTCATTTAAACTTGACAACAAAATGATCGCAAGCAATTCATCAGTAACCGTTAACTCTATTTCTTGCAGTTTTTCAACTACATCGCAAAAACTGTTCACATGCGTTCCAATGCTATCATTTGGACTCATTTTCAAATATAAAAATTGTTTAAACAAATTAATACGACGCGCGGGGCCTTTTGGCGTATGTATTTCCTTTAATTTGTTCCACGCTTCCAACGCACTTCTACAGTGCTTCACATTATTAATTTGTGACGGCTTTATACACAGCATGATGCTCGCAAGCGCTTTCTCGTCTTTCGCGTCGAACTGCGCATTTTGTTCTTCGCTCGCATTTTCGCTTTTTATTAAGCTACCGCATACAACTGGCCATAGTTCAGTATGTATTAAAACGCTTTTCATTTGAATAGCCCATGCACTATAATTATCATCGTCTAGCTTTTCTATGGCAAACATTTCCGAATTCATTTTAAGCATCACTTGTCCAGAAAGTCCAGAATAATCGCGCACGAACAATTCACTTTCACAAGATTTGGTAACACGTGTTTTTCACACACCGAGTCTGTCAATACATACATATGCATACATATATGTACATGCGTGTCCAGAAACTCCAGAATATTCTGCCGATGAATTATTCAATTTCACACGCGCTCTTTTTTACACGTTCCTGGGCCCATAACCTGTTTGAGGTCAATTTATTAGGACAACGTAATATGTGTTCTTTATTCAAGCATATGTATTACAACTTTATTCCACGACGGATTACGACTTACTCTGCTACGAAACGAAAAAGCGAAGTTCTAGTCAGGGGTTGCCAGACGTTATTATTTCATAGGGGACATGCAGCGTTGCCAGTAATATTATTATTCTCAACACTTAGCTTGGTTGATAATTCATATGAAAATAATTTAACTTTTTTAATTTCACATGAAAACTTGTTTCACATGCACCATTTCATATGAAATAAATTTCTTTGACAGTTTTCATTTCGTATGAAGAAAACTTATCTTGGCTGATAATTCATATGAAAATATTTTAACATTTTATGAGGAAAACAAAACTTGGTTGACAATTCATATGAAAATAATTTAACTTTTTTGATTTCATATGAAAACTTATTTCACATACATAATATCATATGAAATAAATTTATTTGAGAGTTTTGATTTCGTATGAACAAATCTTAACTTGTTTGATAGGATTCACATACATAATTTCATATGAAATTAATATTTTTGACATTTTTGTTTCGTAGGAAGATAACTAAGCTTGTTTGATAATTCATATGAAAATAATTTAACTTTTTTAATTTCACATGAAAACTTGTTTGACATACATAATTTCATATGAAATAAATTTCTTTGACAGTTTTGATTTCGTATGAACAAAACTTAACTTGTTTGATATGATTCACATACATAATTCCATATGAAATAAATATTTTTGACAGTTTTGATTTCGTATGAAGAAAACTTAACTTGGTTGATAATTCATATGAAAATATTTTAACTTTTTTGATTTCATATGAAAACTTATTTCATATACATAATTTCATATGAAATCAACTTCTTTGACTATTTTGATTTCGTATGAAGAAAACCTAACTTGGTTGATAATTTATTTGAAATTAATTTTACTTTTTTGATTTCATATGAATACTTGTTTCACATACAAAATTTCATATGAAATAAATTTCTTTGACAGTTTTCATTTCGTATGAAGAAAACTTAACTTGGTTGATAATTCATATGAAAATAATTTAACTTTTTTGATTTCATATGAAAACTTGTTTCACATACATAATTTCAAATGTAATAAATTTCTTTGACAGTTTTCATTTCGTATGAAGAAAACTTAACTTGGTTGATAATTCATTTGAAAATAATTTAACTTCTTTGATTTCATATGAAAAGCTGTTTCACTCACATAATTTCATAGGAAACAATTTTCTTTGATAATTTTCATTTCATATGAAGAAAACTTAACATGATTGATATGATTCACATACATAATTTCATATGAAATAAATATTTTTGACAGTTTTGATTTCGTAGGAAGATAACTTAGCTTGGTTGATAATTCATATGAAAATAATTTAACTTTTTTAATTTCACATGAAAACTTGTTTCACATACATAATTTCATATGAAATAAATTTCTTTGACAGTTTTGATTTCGTATGAACAAAACTTAACTTGTTTGATAAAAATGATTCACATACATAAATTCCATATGAAATAAATATTTTTTGACAGTTTTGATTTCGTAGGAAGATAACTTAGCTTGGTTGATAATTCATATGAAAATAATTTAACTTTTTTAATTTCACATGAAAACTTGTTTGACATACATAATTTCATATGAAATAAATTTCTTTGACAGTTTTGATTTCGTATGAAGAAAACTTAACTTGTTTGATATGATTCACATACACAATTTCATATGAAATAAATATTTTTGACAGTTTTTATTTCGTAGGAAGATAACTTAGCTTGGTTGATAATTCATATGAAAATAATTTAACTTTTTTAATTTCACATGAAAACTTGTTTCACATACATAATTTCATATGAAATTAATTTCTTTGACAGTTTTCATTTCGTATGAAGAAAACTTAACTTGGCTGATAATTCATATGAAAATAATTTAACTTTTTTGATTTCATATGAAAACTTATTTCATATACATAATTTCATACAAATTAATGTTATTTTACAATTTTCATTTCGTATGAAGAAAATTTAACTTTAATTCATATGAAAATAATTTAACTTTTTTGATTTCATAGGCAAACTTGTTTCACATACATAATTTCATACGAAAAAAAATTCTTCGACAGTTTTCATTTTGTCTAAAGAAAATTTAACTTGGTTGAAAATTCATATGAAAATAATAAAACTTGCTTTCATATGAAAACTTGTTTCACATACATAATTTCATATGAAATAACTTTTTTCGACAGATTTTCATTTCATATGAAGATAATTTAATTTGAGAGTTTTTATTTCGTATGGATAAAATCTTAACTCTTTGGATTTCATATGAAAACTTGTTTCACATACATAATTTCATATGAAATAAATTTCTTTGACAGTTTTCATTTCGTATGAAGAAAACCTAACTTGGTTGATAATTCATATGAAAATAATATAACTTTTTTGATTTCATATGAAAACTTGTTAAACATACATAAATTTATACAAAATTATGTTATGTGACAATTTTCCTTTCGTATGCAGAATATTTAACTTGGCTGTTAATTCATATGAAAATATTTAACTTGGTTGATAATTCATATGAAAATAATTTAATTTTTTGATTTCATATGAAAACTTGTTTTCTCATACATAATTTCATAAAGAAAATTTCATTTCGTATAAAGAAAATTTAACTTAGTTGACAATTCATATGAAAATAATTTAACTTTTTTGATGTCATATGAAAACTTATTTCACATATATAATTTCATATGAAATAAATTTCTTTGACAATTTTGATTTCGTATGAAGAAAACTTAACTTGTTTTTTATTTATTTGAAAACTTGTTTCACATTCATAATTTCATATAAAATAAATATCTTCGACAGTTTTCATTTCGTATAAAGAAAATTAAATTTGGTTGATAAATCATTTGAAATTAATTTAACTTTTCTGATTTTATATGAAAACTTGTTTCACATACATAATTTTATACGAAACAAGTTACATCGGCAGTTTTCATTTCTTATGAAGAAAATTTAATTTGGTTGATAATTCATATGAAAATAATTTAACTTTTTTGATTTCATATGAAAACTTGTTAAACATACATAATTTCATACAAAATAATGTTATTTGACAATTTTCCTTTCGTATGAAGAATATTTAACTTGGTTGATAATTCATATGAAATTAATTTAACTTTTCTGATTTTATATGAAAACTTGTTTCACATACATAATTTTATACGAAACAAGTTACATCGGCAGTTTTCATTTCTTATGAAGAAAATTTAATTTGGTTGATAATTCATATGAAAATAATTTAACTTTTTTGATTTCATATGAAAACTTGTTAAACATACATAATTTCATATGAAATAAGTTTCATCGACAGTTTTCATTTCGTATGAAGAAAATTTAAGTTGGTTAATAGTTCACTTAAAAATATTTAAACTTTTTTGATTTCATATAAAAACTTGTTTCACATACCTAATTTCATATAAAATAAATTTCTTCGACAGTTTTCATTTCGTATGAAAAAAATTTTCTTGTACCTGATTTTTTGCAAAAAAATAATTTAACTCATTTGATTTCATATGAAAACTTGTTTCACATACATAATTTCATATGAAATATATTTCTTCGACAGTTTTTATTTAGCATGAAGAAACTTTAACTTGGTTAATAATTCATATCGAAATAATTTAACTTTATTGATTTCATATGAAAACTTGTTTTGCATACATAATTTCATATGAAATAAGTTTCTTCGACAGTTTTCATTTCGTATGAAGAATATTTAACTTGGCTGATCATTCATATGGAAATAATTCGACTTTTTTGATTTCATATGAAAACTTGTTTCACATACATAATTTCATACGAAAAAAAATTCTTCGACAGTTTTCATTTTGTCTAAAGAAAATTTAACTTGGTTGATAATTCATTTGAAAATAATTTAACTTTTCTGATTTTATATGAAAACTTGTTTCACATACATAATTTCATACTAAATAAATTTCTTCGACAGTTTTTATTTCGTATGAAGAAAATTTAAGATGGTTAATAGTTCACATGAAAATAATTTAACTTTTTTGATTTCATATTAAAACTTGTTAAACATACACAAATTCATACAAAATAATGTTATTTGACAATTTTCATTTCGTATAAAGAACATTTAACTTGGTTAATAATTCATATGAAAATAATTTGACTTTTTTGATTTCATATGAAAACTTGTTTCATATACATAATTAAATACGAAAAAAATTTCTTCGACAGTTTTCATTTCGTCTAAAGAAAATTTAACTTGGTTGATAATTCATTTGAAAATAATTAAACTTTTTTGATTTCATATGAAAACTTATTTCACATACATAATTTCATATAAAATAAATTTCTTCGATAGTTTTTATTTCGTATGAAGAAAATTTAAGTTAGTTAATAGTTCACAAAAAAATAATTTAACTCTTTTGATTTCATATGAAAACTTGTTTCTCATACATAATTTCAAGTGAAATAAATTTTTCCGACAGATTTCATTTCGTATGAAAAAAATCTTATTTTGCCTGATATTTCACATAAAAATAATTTAACTCATTTGATTTCATATGAAAACTTGTTTCACATACATAATTTCATATGAAATATATTTCTTCGACAGTTTTTATTTAGCATGAAGAAAATTTAACTTGGTTAATAATTCATATGGAAATAATTTAACTCTTTTGATTTCATATGAAAACTTGTTTCATATACATAATTTCAGACAAAATAATGTTATTTGAAAATTATCATTTCGTATGAAAAAATTTAACTTTAATTCATATGAAAAGAATTTAACTTTTTTGATTTCATATGAAAACTTGCTTCACATACATAATTTCATACGAAAAAAATTTCTTCGACAGTTTTCATTTCGTCTAAAGAAAATTTATTTTGGTTGATAATTTATTTGAAAATAATTTAACTTTTCTGATTTCATATGAAAAGTTGATTCACATAGAAAATTTCATATAAAATAAATTTCTTCGACAGTGTTAATTTCGTATGAAGAAAATTTAAGTTGGTTAATAGTTCACTTATAAATATTTTAACTTTTTTGATTTCATATTAAAACTTGTTAAGCATACATAAATTCATACAAAATAATGTTTTTTGACAATTTTCATTTCGTATGAAGAACATTTTACTTGCTTGATGTTTCACATAAAAATAAATTAACTCTTTTGATTTCATATGAAAACTTGTTGCACATACATAATTTCATATAAAGCAATACTAATTAGCTAATTTGATTTCGTATGAAGAAAATTTAACTTGGTTGATAATTCATATGGAAATAATTTAACTTTTTTGATATCATATGAAAACTTGTTTCACATACATAATTTCTTATGAAATAAGTTTCTTCGACAGTTTTTATTTCGTATGAAGAAAATTTAACTTGGTTGTTAATTCATATAAAAATAATTTAACTCTTTTGATTTCATATGAAAACTTGTTTCATATACATAATTTTATACAAAATAATGTTATTTGACAATTTTCATTTCGTATGAAGAAAATTTAACTTTAATTCATATGAAAATAATTTAACTTTTTTGATTTCATATAAAAACTTGTTTCATATACATAATTTCATATGAAATAAGTTTCTTCGACAGTTTTCATTTCGTTTGAAGAAAATTTAACTTGGTTGATCATTCATATGGAAATAATTTGACTTATTTGATTTCATATGAAAACTTGTTTCACATACATAATTTCATACGAAAAAAATTTCTTCGACAGATTTAATTTTGTCTAAAGAAAATTTAACTTGGTTGATAATTCATTTGAAATTAATTTAACTTTTCTGATTTCATATGAAAACTTGTTTCACATACATAATATTATACTAAATAAATTTCTTCGACAGTTTTCATTTTGTCTAAAGAAAATTTAACTTGGTTGATAATTCATTTGAAAATAATTTAACTTTTTTGATTTCATATGAAAATTTGTTTCACATACATAATTTCATACAAAACAATGTTATTTGACAATTTTCATTTCGTATGAAGAAAATTTAACTTTAATTCATATGAAAACAATTTAACTTTTTTGATTTCATATAAAAATTTGTTTCATATACAAATTTTAATATGAAATAAGTTTCTTCGACAATTTTCATTTCGTATGAAGAAAATTTAATATTAATTCATATGCAAATAATTTAACTGTTTTGATTTCAAATGAAAACTTGTTTCATATACATAATTTTTATACAAATTAATGTTGACAATTTTCATTTCGTATAAAGAAAATTTAATATTAATTCATATGCAAATAATTTAACTGTTTTGATTTCAAATGAAAACTTGTTTCACATACAAAATTTCATACGAAATAAGTTTCTTCGACAGTTTTCAATTCGTATGAAGAAACTTTAAGTTGTTTAATAATTCATATAATAATAATCTAACTTTTTAGATTTCATATTAAAACTTTTTAAACATACATAAATTCATACAAAATAATGTTATTTGACAATTTTCATTTCGTATGAAGAATACTTAACTTGGTTGATAATTCATATGAAAATAATTAAATTTTTTTATTTCATATGAAAACTTGTTTCATATACATAATTTCTTACAAAATAATGTTATTTGGCAATTTTCATTTCATATGAAGAAAATTTAACTCTAATTCATATAAAAATAATTTAACTGTTTTGATTTCATATGAAAACTTGTTTCACATACATAATTTCATATGAATTAAGTTTCTTCGACAGTTTTTATTTCGTATGATGAAAATTTAACTTGGTTGATGATTCTTATGGAAATAATTTGACTTTTTTCATTTCATATTAAAACTTGTTTCACATACATAATTAAATACCAAAAAGATTTCTTTGACAGTTTTCATTACGTCTGAAGAAAATTTAACTTGGTCGATAATTCATATGGAAAGAATTTAACTTATTTGATTTCATATGAAAACTTGCTTCACATACATAATTTCATACGAAAAAAATTTCTTCGACAGTTTTCATTTCGTCTAAAGAAAATTTATTTTGGTTGATAATTTATTTGAAAATAATTTAACTTTTCTGATATTATATGAAAAGTTGATTCACATAGAAAATTTCATATAAAATAAATTTCTTCGACAGTTTTAATTTCGTATGAAGAAAATTTAAGTTGGTTAATAGTTCACTTAAAAATATTTTAACTTTTTTGATTTCATATTAAAACTTGTTAAGCATACATAAATTCATACAAAATAATGTTTTTTGACAATTTTCATTTCGTATGAAGAACATTTTACTTGGTTGATAATTCATATAAAAATAACTTAACTTTTTTAATTTCACACTAAAACTTGTTTCACATACACAATTTCATATGAAATAATTTTATTTGAGAGTTTTGATTTCGTAAGAACAAAACTTAACTTGTTTGATATGATTCACATACATAATTTCATATGAAATAAATATTTTTTATAGTTTTGATTCCGTAGGAAGATAACTTAGCTTGGTGGATATTTCATATGAAAATAATTTAACTTTTTTATTTTCACATAAAAACTAGTTTCCCATTCACAATTTCATATGAAATTAATTTCTTTGACAGTTTTTATTTCGTATGAAGAAAACTTAACTTGGCTGATAATTCGTATGAAAATAATTTAACTTTTTTGATTTCATATGAAAACTTATTTCACATACATAATTTAATATGAAAATAATTTAACTTTTTATACCCGCTACTCATAGAGTAGAAGGGTATTATAACTTTGTTCAAACCAAAAATGTATGTAACAGGCAGAAGGAGAGACCTCCGACCCCATAAAGTATATATATTTTGGCTCAGGATCAATAGCCGAGTCGATATAGCCATGTCCGTCTGTCCGTCTGTCTGTCCATGTGAAAATCTAGATCTCAGCTATTATAAGACCTAGGACTACCAAATTTGGTGACAATATGTGTTATTATTGCACGCTAATCAAGTTTATTTTGGATTTTGGCCATGCCGCCTTCTGCCCCCGTAAATCGAAAAAATATTGATTACAAGCTCAATTTTGATGCCACATTGTTCATCGAGTCGCGATCGAACACTCAACGAGTGCAGACGTGCCTGCCGATCGACAGCAAATTGTTTACAGTTTAAAGTCCCGTTACCCGTGCCCAGCCACTTCGCGTCGCGTGATTTTGTCGCGCGTTTTGAGTGGCCCAGCCAACGAACTTAACGGTTGTTCCCACCAACACCATCGCACACCCGAGTGTGCGTGTTATCAGCGCAAAAAACCCAGTGCTCGAAGCAGCGGTACTTTTGCAAAGCACCAGCCACGTGCTGCCTGGCTCACCGGCTAACGGTGCCCAGCTTCCCCCCCCCACTTCTTACCAACGTTGAAGAAGATGGACTGGCAGGCCCCCCCGCGCACCCACAAGCATGGAACAACACCATGCAAAAAGGCTTTGAGAACACCCAAGAGCAGCTCCAGCAGCGAGGGAAGCACCTCGCATTCAGAGCCGGGCGAGATAAAGCGAAAACCGGCAAAGAAAGCGCAGGGAGAGGAGCTTGACGATAAGCCAAGCACTAGCGCAGCTCTGCCCAAGAAGCTGGCCAACAACGCCTTCGCTTTACTCTCGAGCGAAGAAGACGATGACGACCAAGAGAGCTCTGATGACGAACCCGGACCTAAAGACGATTCTAAGCCCAAGACCCCCGAAAAACCAAAACCCACCCCGAAGACCATCAAGCCACCTCCGATTTTTATTCCCGATGTGACCAACATCTCGGCACTCGTCAAGATGATCACGACGCTTGTGGGCCAGAGGAACAAATTCACATACAAGACCGTGAACGGAAACGACGCTCGAGTCATGATGCCGGACAAGGAGTCCTACACAGCTCTGCGTCTCCAGCTTGTGGCTCAAAATAAAAGGCATCGGACCTTCCAACCGAAAGACGAAAGACCCTACAAAGTAGTTATCAAAGGACTCCACCACTCTACTGACCGTGACGAAATTATAGAAGACCTTCGCACACAGGGGCAGACCGTAAGAGATCTACATAATCCCATTGGCAGAAGAACAAAGGAATCTCTGGAAATCTTCTTCGCCAACCTGGAGCCCTCCAGCAACAACAAGGTCGTCTATCAGGTCAAGCGGATCTGCAGGTCGGTTGTAACCATTGAACCGCCACAGAAGTTCAACGATGTGCCACAATGCTTCAGATGCCAAGGCTTCGGCCATACACAGCGGTACTGTTTCATGGAACACCGTTGTGTAAAATGCGGAGGCCCTCACGACTCGAGGCAATGCGAGAAGAAGGAGGACGGCAAACCGTGCTGCTTTCACTGCCAAGCGGACCATCTCGCGTCCTTTAAGGGATGCCCTGCCTATAAAAAGGCCAAAGCACACGCAGCTCCGAAAGCAAGGCACGTCGCGAATGTCACCGCAAGGCACCGCCCGTGGCATCTCCAACCGTCACCACTGGCAGGAGCTACAGAGACGTCCTCAATGGAGTGCACGCAACGCCGCTGAATCCCTCAGTCCTGGACCAAAGCCAAACAGAAACCCCACACCCCAGTCAGATAGAAGCGATGCTCGCTCGCATGGAAGGCATGATGGAGAGGATGATGGAGAGAAAGTTCGCCCAAATGACACAGCTGGTGGCCACCATTCTTAACATCAAAACATGCAATTCAAGCTCCATGTAGTTGTCTGGAATGCAAACGGCCTGCAGAACAGCAAGGCCATAGTCGAGCACCATCTCAAAACCCACCAAATTGACATACTACTCGTAGCCGAAACCCACTTCTTCCCCAGTTCCCACTTCAAGATCAGCGGATATGACCTCATACAGGCAGACCACCCCTCTGGCAGGGCACGCGGAGGAGCAGCCATTCTCATCAGGAGCGGTATCCAATACCTAGAGCTGCCAGCGTTTCAGCAAGACTGGGCACAATGTCCGGTTATCAGGATCGCCAGCCCACACGGAGACATCAACAGCGGAGCGGTCTACTTTCCCCCTAGATACCGCATAACAGCAAATCATCTCAGTGAGTTCTTCGAGCATCTTGGGCCTCGCTTTACAGCAGCTGGAGACCTTAATGCCAAACACTCTTGGTGGGGATCGCGCCAACAACCCCAAAGGAAAAACACTGTTCAAGTACCTGGATGTCACAGCCTGGACTGCCACTCCACTGGCGAGCCCACTCACTGGCCAACCGATCCCCTCAAGACTCCAGATCTGCTGGACTTTGTTGTGTCGAAAGGCATAGGATATGCTAAGATTAGCTGCACCACAAATGCTGCTGTCCGACCACTGCGCAATAAACGTCCAAATCAACACGCCCGTCCTCAGGAAAACCTCGCTTAGAAGGCTCACTGGGAAACATACCGACGCCGCCAAGTTCGCATTCTAGATGCTCTCCGCCCTCAATCCCTCCACAGATTCCTCGAGGAACTCTCTCCCGGGGATCCGGACCATAACCTGTGGAACGTCACCCGCCACATAAAACGACCAGTCAAAAAGGTTTCCGCAGTGCGCAAAGTGGATGGATCCTGGTGCCGATCGGACGCCGAAAGACCAAAAGCTTTTGCCGAACACCTCTACAACGCTTTCTCACCGTTCGACTGCTGCACTGCCGAAGAACGTGCTGAAACCGCCAGGTTTCTTAATAGCCCAAGCTCTCCCGGTCCGCCGCTGCAACCAGTCAACCCTGAGGAAGTTGCGCTGGAGATTGCCCTACTGAAGAACAGCAAATCTCCGGGCCTGGATCGTATAGATGCGGCAGCCCTAAAAATGCTTCCATTCCGCTGCACACAAATGCTGGCCAGAATTTACAGCAGCTGCTTCCGGCTGGGGTACTTCCCGGAAGAATGGAAAAAAGCAGAGGTCATTGTCCTCCTTAAGCCTGGTAAGCCTGAAGCCAACCTAGCCTCCTATCGTCCGATCAGCTTACTGGCAATCCTCTCCAAAATACTCGAAAGAGTATTTTTGCGCAGTGTATTGCCTGTACTGGACGAGGCCGGTTTGATCCCCGATCACCAGTTTGGCTTCAGACGCTGCCATGGAACACCGGAGCAGTGCCACCGGCTTGTCGAACGCATCCTCGGGGCATTTGAGCAGAAGAATTACTGCTGCGCTGTAATGCTCGACGTGAAGCAGGCATTTGACAGAGTTTGGCATCCTGGACTCCTCCATAAACTTAAATCCTGCCTCCCAAGCCCCATTTTACCCTCCTTAAATCCTACACTGAGGGAAGAGCATTCCAAGTCAGATGCGCAATAAGCCTACCCAGACTGATCAGAGCTGGAGTTCCGCAAGGCAGTGTCCTCGGACCAATCCTCTACACCCTTTACACCGCAGACCTTCCCATAATCCCCTCCAGAAGCCTAACGATAGCGACATACGCAGACGACACTGCTTTCCGCGCCTCTTCATCTGACCCACGAGAAGCCTCCGAAACAATCCAAAGGAACATGGACGCGCTACATCCCTGGCTCAGCAGATGGAATATCGTAGTGAACGCGGAAAAATCTACCCAAACAACGTTCTCACTCAGAAGTGGAGACTGCCCACCGGTCACGCTGAACGGAGTCAACATTCCCAACGCGCCCGCACCCAAATACCTAGGACTGACCCTGGACCGCAGGCTTACATGGCGTCCCCACATTGTCAGCAAACGCATACAGGCCGATGCGCGCCTGAGGCAGATGCAATGGCTCATTGGGAGAAGGTCCAAGCTGAGGCAGAGCCTCAAAATCCTGGTTTACAAGGCAATTCTCAAGCCCATCTGGACCTACGGGATACAGCTGTGGGGCACGGCAAGCCACACGAATCGCCTGCGAATACAGCGGCTCCAGAACAGGTGCTTGAGAATTGCCTGTAATGCGCATCCCTACCATGAGAATGTCGCCATACACAGAGAACTTGGAATCCCGCAAGTCACGGATGAAATCTCCAGGCTCAGCGAGAGATACCTGAAAAGACTCGAGAACCACCCCAACCACCTCGCCATCAACCTGTTGGACAACAGCCAGACAAGCAGACGTCTAATGAGGAGACATCCCCTTGATCTACCACAGTAATAACAAGCAAATTTCAAACCCGCCCCAAATACATGTATAATAGTATCCCTTAAGTCAATGTTCACCCGCAAAACCATTTAATTATTGTCCACTAGGACAGATTTAAAATAAATAAACGCACGCAACAAAAAAAAAAAAAAAAAAAAAACGTTGTTCATTTTCGGTTTACATGATAACTATAGCTAGCCAGATGATCTCTGAAAATTTGGTAACAATCGGATAATAAACACAGAAGTTAATCAAAAATTAAATGTGTGCAAAAATTTTTTTTTTTTTTTTGATTTTGACTTTGCATTAATATTGTAAGTCCATAGCCTTTTACAGTCAAAATATGATTGTAGCCGTTTTTTTTGTTCCGCAAATAAATGATGTACGAGCAGCTGGGTAGCGGGTATATTACAGTCGAGCACACTCGTATGTAGCTTTCCTTCTTGTTTGATTTCATATGAAATCTTATTTCACATACATAATTTAAAATGAAATAAATTTCTTTGACAGTTTTCATTTCGTATGAAGAAAACTTAACTTTGTTGATAATTCATATAAAAATAATTTAACTTTTTTGATTTCATATGAAAACTTGTTTCACATACATAATTTCATATGAAATAAATTTCTTTGACAGTTTTCATTTCGTATGAAGAAAACTTAACTTGGTTGATAATTCATATAAAAATAATTTAACTTTTTTGATTTCATATGAAAACTTGTTTCACATACATAATTTCATATGAAATAAATTTCTTTGACAGTTTTCATTTCGTATGAAAAATAACAATCATATAAATATTTTAACTTTTTTGATTTCATATGAAAACTTGTTTCAAATACATAATTTCATATAAAATAATACTATTCGAGTGTTTTGATTACGTATGAAGAAAACCTAACTTGGTTGATAATTCATTTGAAAGTAATTTAACTTCTTTGATTTCATATGAAAACTTGTTTCACTCACATAATTTCATAGGAAACAATTTTCTTTGATAATTTTCATTTCATATGAAGAAAACTTAACTTGGTTGATATGATTCACATACATAATTTCATATGAAATAAATATTTTTGACAGTTTTGATTTCGTAGGAAGATAACTTAGCTTGGTTGATAATTCATATGAAAATAATTTAACTTTTTTAATTTCACATGAAAACTTGTTTCACATACACAATTTCATATGAAACAATTTTATTTGAGAGTTTTGATTTCGTAAGAACAAAACTTAACATGGCTGACAATTCATATTAAAATAATTTAGCTTTTTGATTTCTTATGAAAACTTGTTTCACATACATAATTTTTATATGAAATAAATTTCTTTGACAGTTTTGATTTCGTATGAAGAAAACTTAACTTTGTTGATAATTCATATGAAAATAATTTAACTTTTTTGATTTCATATGAAAACTTGTTTCACATACATAATTTCATATGAAATTAATTTCTTTGACAGTTTTGATTTCGTATGAAGGAAACTTAACTTGGTTGATAATTCATATGAAAATAATTTAACTTTTTTGATTTCATATGAAATAAATTTCTTTGACAATTTTCATTTCGTATGAAGAAAACTTAACTTGGTTGATAATTCATTTGAAAATAATTTAACTTTTTGATTTCATATGAAAACTTGTTTCACATACATAATTTCATATGAAATAATACCATTATTGAAGTTTTCATTTCGTATGAAGAAAACTCTTAACTTGGTTGATAATTCATATGAAAATAATTTAACTTTTTTGATTTCATATGAAAACTTGTTTCACATACATAATTTCATATAAATAAAACAATTTTTTTTATAATTTCATATGAAAAAACTTTTTATTTCATATGAAAACTTGTTTCACATACATAATTTCATATGAAATAAATTTTCTTTGACAGTTTTCATTTCGTATGAAGAAAACTTAACTTGGTTGATAATTCATATGAAAATAATTTAACTTTTTTGATTTCATATGAAAACTTGTTTCACATACATAATTTCATATAGAAATAAATTTCTTTGACAGTTTTCATTTCGTATGAAGAAAACTTAACTTGGTTGATAATTCATATGAAAATAATTTAACTTTTTTGATTTCATATGAAAACTTGTTTCACATACATAATTTCATAAAAAAATAATTTCTTTGACAGTTTTCATTTCGTATGAAGAAAATTTAACTTGGCTTGATAATTCATATGAAAATAATTTAACTTTTTTGATTTCATATGAAAACTTGTTTCACATACATAATTTCATATGAAATAAATTTCTTTGACAGTTTTCATTTCGTATGAAGAAAATTTAACTTGGTTGATAATTCATATGAAAATAATTTAACTTTTTTGATTTCATATGAAAACTTGTTTCACATACATAATTGCATATGAAATAAATTTCTTTGACAGTTTTGATTTCGTATGAAGGAAACTTAACTTGGTTGATAATTCATATGAAAATAATAGAACTTTTTTAATTTCATATGAAAACTTGTTTCACATACACATAATATTTCATATGAAATAAATTTCTTCTGACAGTTTTGATTTCGTATAGAAAAACTTTTAACTTGGTTGATAATTTCATTGATGAAAATAATTTAACTTTTTTTGATTTCATATGAAAACTTGTTTCAATCATACATAATTTCATATGAAAATAATTCTTTCGACAGTTTTGATTTCGTATGAAGAAAATTTAACTTGGTTGATAATTCATATGAAAATAATTTAACTTTTTTGATTTCATATGAAAACTTGTTTCACATACATAATTTCATATGAAAATAATTTTCTTTGACAGTTTTCATTTCGTATGAAGAAAACTTAACTTGGTTGATAATTCATATGAAAATAATTTAACTTTTTTGATTTCATATGAAAACTTGTTTTCATATACATAATTTCATATGAAATAAATTTTTTCGACTGTTTTCATTTCGTATGAAGAAAATTTAACTTGGTTGATAATTTATATGAAAATAATTTAACTTTTTTGATTTCATATGAAAACTTGTTTCACATACATAATTTCATATGAAATAAATTTTTTTGACAGTTTTCATTTCGTATGAAGAAAATTTAACTTGGTTGATAATTCATATGAAAATAATTTAACTTTTTGATTTCATATGAAAACTTGTTTCACATACATAATTTCATATGAAATAAATTTTTTTGACAGTTTTCATTTCGTATGAAGAAAATTTAACTTGGTTGATAATTCATATGAAAATAATTTAACTTTTTTGATTTCATATGAAAACTTGTTTCACCTACATAATTTTATATAAAATATATTTCTTTGACAGTTTTCATTTCGTATGAAGAAAATTTAACTTGCTTGATAATTCATATGAAAATAGTTTAGCTTATTTGATTTCATATGAAAACTTGTTTCAAATACATAATTTTATATAAAATATATTTCTTTGACAGTTTTCATTTCGTATGAAGAACATTTTACTTGGTTGATAATTCATATGAAAATAATTTAACTTTTTGATTTCATAAGAAAACTTGTTGTTATGAAGAAAATTTAACTTGGTTGATAATTCATATGAAAATAATATAACTTTTTTGATTTCATATGAAAACTTGTTTCACATACATAATTTCATATGAAATAAATTTCTTTGACAGTTTTCATTTCGTATGAAGAAAATTTAACTTGGTTGATAATTCATATGAAAATAATTTAACTTTTTTGATTTCATATGAAAACTTGTTTCACATACATAATTTCATATGAAAAAAATTTTCTTTGACAGTTTTCATTTCGTATGAAGAAAATTTAATAACTTGGTTGATAATTCATATGAAAATAATTTAACTTTTTTGATTTCATATGAAAACTTGTTTCACATACATAATTTCATATGAAATAAATTTCTTTGACAGTTTTCATTTCGTATGAAGAAAATTTAACTTGGTTGATAATTCATATGAAAATAATTTAACTTTTTTGATTTCATATGAAAACTTGTTTCACATAAATAAGTTTCATCGACAGTTTTCCTTTCGTATGAAGAAAACTTAACTTGGTTGATAATTCATATGAAAATAATATAACTTTTTTGATGTCATATGAAAACTTGTTTCACATACATAATTTCATATGAAATAAATTTCTTTGACAGTTTTTATTTCGTATGAAGAAAATTTAAGTTGGTTGATAATTCATATGAAAATAATTTAACTTTTTTGATTTCATATGAAAACTTGTTTCACATACATAATTTCATATGAAATAAATTTCTTTGACAGTTTTTATTTCGTATGAAGAAAATTTAACTTGGTTGATAATTCATATGAAAATAATTTAACTTTTTTGATTTCATATGAAAACTTGTTTCACATATATAATTTCATATAAAATAATGCTATTTGACAATTTTCATTTCGTATGAAGAAAATTTAACTTGGTTGATTATTCATATGAAAGTAATTTAACTTTTTTGATTTCATATGAAAACTTGTTTTACATACATAATTTCATATAAAATACATTTCTTCGACAGTTTTTATTTCGTATGAAGAAGATTTAAGTTGGTTGATAATTCATATGAAAATAATTTAACTTTTTGATTTCATATGAAAACTTGTTTCACATACATAATTTCATATAAAAATAATTTTCTTTGACAGTTTTCATTTCGTATGAAGAAAATTTAACTTGGTTGATAATTCATATGAAAATAATTTAACTTTTTTGATTTCATATGAAAACTTGTTTCACATACATAATTTCATATGAAATAAATTTCTTCGACAGTTTTCATTTCGTATGAAGAAAATTTAACTTGGTTGATAATTCATATGAAAATAATTTAACTTTTTTTGATTTCATATGAAAACTTACATAAATTGATAAAAAATAATGTTATTTGACAGTTTTCATTTCGTATGAAGAAAATTTAACTTGGTTGATAATTCATATGAAAATAATTTAACTTTTTTGATTTCATATGAAAACTTGTTTCACATACATAATTTCATATGAAATAAATTTCTTCGACAGTTTTCATTTCGTATGAAGAAAATTTAACTTGGTTGATAATTCATATGAAAATAATTTAACTTTTTTGATTTCATATGAAAACTTGTTTCACATACATAATTTCATACAAAATAATGTTATTTGACAGTTTTCATTTCGTATGAAGAAAATTTAACTTGGTTGATAATTCATATGAAAATAATTTAACTTTTTTGATTTCATATGAAAACTTGTTTCACATACATAATTTCATATGAAATAAGTTTCTTCGACAGTTTTCATTTCGTATGAAGAAAATTTAACTTGGTTGATAATTCATATGAAAATAATTTAACTTTTTTGATTTCATATGAAAACTTGTTTCACATACATAATTTCATACAAAAAAATTTTTCGACAGTTTTCATTTCGTATGAAGAAAATTTAACTTGGTTGATAATTCATATGAAAATAATTTAACTTTTTTGATTTCATATGAAAACTTGTTTCACATACATAATTTCATATGAAATAAATAACTTTGACAGTTTTCATTTTCGTATGAAGAAAATTTAACTTGGTTGATAATTCATATGAAAAATAATTTAACTCTTTTGATTTCATATGAAAACTTGTTTCATATACATAATTTCATACAAAATAATGTTATTTGACAGTTTTCATTTCGTATGAAGAAAATTTAACTTGGTTGATAATTCATATGAAAATAATTTAACTCTTTTGATTTCATATGAAAACTTGTTTCATATACATAATTTCATACAAAATAATGTTATTTGACAGTTTTCATTTCGTATGAAGAAAATTTAACTTGGTTGACAATTCATATGGAAATTATTTGACGTTTTTGAAAAAATTTCTTCGACAGTTTTCATTTCGTATAAAGAAAATTTAACTTGGTTGATAATTCATATGAAAATAATATAACTTTTTTGATTTCATATGAAAACTTGTTTCACATACATAATTTCATACAAAATAATGTTATTTGACAGTTTTCATTTCGTATGAAGAAAATTTAACTTGGTTGATAATTCATATGAAAATAATTTAACTTTTTTGATTTCATATGAAAACTTGTTTCACATACATAATTTATACAAATTTCATATGAAAATAAATTTGATCGACAGTTTTCATTTCGTATGAAAAAAATTTAACTTGGTTGATAATTCATATGAAAATAATTTAACTAATTTAACTTTTTGATTTCATATGAAAATTTGTTTCACATACATAATTTCATACGAAAAAAATTTCTTCGACAGTTTTCATTTCGTATAAAGAAAATTTAACTTGGTTGATAATTCATATGAAAATAATATAACTTTTTTGATTTCATATGAAAACTTGTTTCGCATACATAATTTCATATGAAATAAGTTTCATCGACAGTTTTCATTTCTTATGAAGAAAATTTAACTTGGTTGATAATTCATATGAAAATAATATAACTCTTTTGATTTCATATGAAAACTTGTTTCACATACATAATTTCATACAAAATAATGTTATTTTACAATTTTCATTTCGTATGAAGAAAATTTAACTTGGTTGATAATTCATATGAAAATAATTTAACTTTTTTGATTTCATATGAAAACTTGTTTCACATACATAATTTCATATAAAATAATGTTATTTGACAATTTTCATTTCGTATGAAGAAAATTTAACTTGGTTGATAATTCATATGAAAATAATTTAACTTTTTTGATTTCATATGAAAACTTGTTTCACATACATAATTTCATATAAAATAAATTTCTTCGACAGTTTTCATTTCGTATGAAGAAAATTTAACTTGGTTGATAATTCATATGAAAATAATTTAACTTTTTTGATTTCATATGAAAACTTGTTTCACATACATAATTTCATACAAAATAATGTTATTTGACAATTTTCATTTCGTATGAAGAAAATTTAACTTGGTTGATAATTCATATGAAAATAATTTAACTTTTTTGATTTCATATGAAAACTTGTTTCACATACATAATTTCATACAAAATAATGTTATTTGACAATTTTCATTTCGTATGAAGAAAATTTAACTTGGTTGATAATTCATATGAAAATAATTTAACTTTTTTGATTTCATATGAAAACTTGTTTCACATACATAATTTCATACAAAAAAAATTTCTTCGACAGTTTTCATTTCGTATGAAGAAAATTTAACTTGGTTGATAATTCATATGAAAATAATTTAACTTTTTTGATTTCATATGAAAACTTGTTTCACATACATAATTTCATATGAAATAAATTTCTTCGACAGTTTTCATTTCGTATGAAGAAAATTTAACTTGGTTGATAATTCATATGAAAATAATTTAACTTTTTTGATTTCATATGAAAACTTGTTTCACATACATAATTTCATACAAAATAATGTTATTTGACAATTTTCATTTCGTATGAAGAAAATTTAACTTGGTTGATAATTCATATGAAAATAATTTAACTTTTTTGATTTCATATGAAAACTTGTTTCACATACATAATTTCATATGAAAAAAATTTCTTCGACAGTTTTCATTTCGTATGAAGAAAATTTAACTTGGTTGATAATTCATATAAAAATAATTTAACTTTTTTGATTTCATATGAAAACTTGTTTCACATACATAATTTCATATAAAATAAATTTCTTCGACAGTTTTCATTTCGTATGAAGAAAATTTAACTTGGTTGATAATTCATATGAAAATAATTTAACTTTTTTGATTTCATATGAAAACTTGTTTCACATACATAATTTCATACAAAATAATGTTTTTTCGACAGTTTTCATTTCGTATGAAGAAAATTTAACTTGGTTGTAATAATTTCATATGAAAATAATTTAACTTTTTTGATTTCATATGAAAACTTGTTTCACATACAATAATTTCATATACGAAAAAATAATTTTCTTCGACAGTTTTCATTTCGTATGAAGAAAATTTAACTTGGTTGATAATTCATATGAAAATAATTTAACTTTTTTGATTTCATATGAAAACTTGTTTCACATACATAATTTCATACAAAATAAATTTCTTCGACAGTTTTCATTTCGTATGAAGAAAATTTAACTTGGTTGATAATTCATATGGAAATAATTTGACTTTTTTGATTTCATATGAAAACTTGTTTCACATACATAATTTCATACGAAAAAAATTTTTTCGACAGTTTTCATTTCGTATAAAGAAAATTAAATTTGGTTGATAAATCATTTGAAATTAATTTAACTTTTCTGATTTTATATGAAAACTTGTTTCACATACATAATTTTATACGAAACAAGTTACATCGGCAGTTTTCATTTCTTATGAAGAAAATTTAACTTGGTTGATAATTCATATGAAAATAATTTAACTTTTTTGATTTCATATGAAAACTTGTTTTCTCATACATAATTTTATACCAAAAAAAATTTCTTCGTCAGTTTTCATTTCGTATGAAGAAAATTTAACTTGGTTGATAATTCATATGAAAATAATGTAACTTTTTTGTTTTCATATGAAAACTTGTTTTCACATACACAATTTCATACAAAATAATGTTATTTAATTTTATGAAAAAATTTACTTCGACAGATTTTCATTTTCGTATGAAGAAAATTTAACTTGGTTGATAATTCATATGAAAATAATTTAACTTTTTTGATTTCATATGAAAACTTGTTTCACATACATAATTTCATATAAAAATAAATTTCTTCGTCAGTTTTCATTTCGTATGAAGAAAATTTAACTTGGTTGATAATTCATATGAAAATAATTTAACTTTTTTGATTTCATATGAAAACTTGTTTCACATACATAATTTCATACAAAATAATGTTTTTCGACAGTTTTCATTTCGTATGAAGAAAATTTAACTTGGTTGATAATTCATATGAAAATAATTTAACTTTTTTGATTTCATATGAAAACTTGTTTCACATACATAATTTCATACAAAAAAATGTTCTTCGACAGTTTTCATTTCGTATGAAGAAAATTTAACTTGGTTGATAATTCATATGAAAATAATTTAACTTTTTTGATTTCATATGAAAACTTGTTTCACATACATAATTTCATACCAAAAAAAATTTCTTCGACAGTTTTCATTTCGTATAAAGAAAATTTAACTTGGTTGATAATTCATATGAAAATAATTTAACTTTTTTGATTTCATATGAAAACTTGTTTCACATACATAATTTCATATAAAATAAAATTTCTTCGACAGTTTTCATTTCGTATAAAGAAAATTTAACTTGGTTGATAATTCATATGAAAATAATTTAACTTTTTTGATTTCATATGAAAACTTGTTTCACATACATAATTTCATACAAAATAATGTTTTTTGACAATTTTCATTTCGTATGAAGAACATTTAACTTGGTTGATAATTCATATGAAAATAATTTAACTTTTTTGATTTCATATGAAAACTTGTTTCACATACATAATTTCATATAAAATAAATTTCTTCGACAGTTTTCATTTCGTATGAAGAAAATTTAACTTGGTTGATAATTCATATGGAAATAATTTGACTTTTTTGATTTCATATGAAAACTTGTTTCACATACATAATTTCATACAAAATAAATTTCTTCGACAGTTTTCATTTCGTATGAAGAAAATTTAACTTGGTTGATAATTCATATGGAAATAATTTAACTTTTTTGATTTCATATGAAAACTTGTTTCACATACATAATTTCATACAAAATAAATTTCTTCGACAGTTTTCATTTCGTATGAAGAAAATTTAACTTGGTTGATAATTCATATGAAAATAATTTAACTTTTTTGATTTCATATGAAAACTTGTTTCACATACATAATTTCATACAAAATAAATTTCTTCGACAGTTTTCATTTCGTATGAAGAAAATTTAACTTGGTTGATAATTCATATGAAAATAATTTAACTTTTTTGATTTCATATGAAAACTTGTTTCACATTCATAATTTTATACGAAAAAAAGTTTTTCGACAGTTTTCATTTCGTATGAAGAAATTTTAAATTGGTTGATAATTCATATGGAAATAATTTAACTCTTTTGATTTCATATGAAAACTTGTTTCACATACATAATTTCATATAAAAAAATTTCTTCGACAGTTTTCATTTCGTATGAAGAAAATTTAACTTGGTTGATAATTCATATGAAAATAATTTAACTTTTTTGATTTCATATGAAAACTTGTTTCACATACATAATTTCATACAAAATAAATTTCTTCGACAGTTTTCATTTCGTATGAAGAAAATTTAACTTGGTTGATAATTCATATGGAAATAATTTAACTTTTTTGATTTCATATGATAACTTGTTTCACATACATAATTTCATACGAAAAAAATTTTCATATGAAAATAATTTGACTTTTCTGATTTCATATGAAAACTTGTTTCACATACATAATTTCATATGAAATAAATTTCTTCGACCGTTTTTATTTCGTATGAAGAAAATTTAACTTGGTTGATAATTCATATGGAAATTATTTGACGTTTTTGATTTCATATGATAACTTGTTTCACATACATAATTTCATACGAAAAAAATTTTTTCGACAGTTTTCATTTCGTATAAAGAAAATTAAACTTGGTTGATAATTCATATGAAAATAATTTTACTTTTCTGATTTCATATGAAAACTTGTTTCACATACATAATTTCATACAAAATAATGTTATTTGACAATTTTTCTTTCGTATGAAGAAAATTTTACTTGGTTGATAATTCATATGGAAATTATTTGACGTTTTTGATTTCATATGATAACTTGTTTCACATACATAATTTCATACGAAAAAAATTTTCATATGGAAATTATTTGACGTTTTTGATTTCATATGATAACTTGTTTCACATACATAATTTCATACGAAAAAAGTTTTTTCGACAGTTTTCATTTCGTATAAAGAAAATTAAACTTGGTTGATAATTCATATGAAAATAATTTTACTTTTCTGATTTCATATGAAAACTTGTTTCACATACATAATTTTATATAAAATAAATTTCTTCGACCGTTTTTATTTCGTGTGAAGAAAATTTAACTTGGCTAATAATCT